>OX465600.1:152437781-153687781 GCA_950022295.1 Bromus sterilis
TTGAGAAAAATGAAATGCCTTTGAAACAGATGTGTTTTCGTCTGAAACCCTCGAAGTTTAAAAGAGATGGTCCAATTTGTACACGAAGTGCATCCAGTTTTTGCTCTAATTCTCTCTACTTTTGCACACATGCTATGTAGGTCAAATGATTATACCATGCCAAGTTTCAACTTTTTCTGAGTTCAGTTGTAGTGGTTTCCAAATACAGGGTCATTTAGCTCAAAATAAATCATTAAATGCATGAAAAATAGCAAATGAAGTCATAAAGGGTTGAAATTTTAGTATGTGGATTTGAATGTTGCATGTTGTATGCAAAAAAAGTCTTGAGTTGAAATAAGTTTAGAAAAATTAAAAGCCTTTGAAACAGATGTGTTTTCGTCCCAAACCCTCGTAGTTTTAAAGAGATGGTCCAGTTTGTACACGAAGTGCATCCAGTTTTTGCCGAAATCCTCTCAACTTTTGCACACATGCTATGTGCGTCAAATGATGATACCATGCCAAGTTTCAACTTTTTCTGAGTTCAGTTGTAGTGCTTTCCAATTACAGGGTCATTTAGCTCAAAATAAATCATTAAATGCATGAAAAATAGCAAATGAAGTCAGAAAGGGTTGAAATTTTAGTATGTGGCTTTGAATGTTTCATGTTGGATGCAAAAAAAGTCTTGAGTTGAAATAAGTTTAGAAAAATTAAAAGCCTTTGAAACAGATATGTTTTCATCTGAAACCCTCGTAGTTTGAAAGAGATGGTCCATTTTGTACACGAAGTGCATCCAGTTTTTGTCGTAATTCTCTCAACTTTTGCACACATGCTATGTGGGTCAAATGATTATACCATGCCAAGTTTCAACTTTTTCTGAATTCAGTTGTAGTGCTTTCCAAATACAGGGTCATTTAGCTCAAAATAAATCATTAAATGCATGCAAAATAGCAAATGAAGTCAGAAAGGGTTGAAATTTTAGTATGTGGATTTGAATGTTGCATGTTGGATGCAAAAAAAAGTCTTGAGTTGAAATAAGTTTAGAAAAAATGAAATGCCTTTGAAACATATGTGTTTTCGTCTGAAACCCTCGTAGTTTGAAAGAGATGGTCGAGTTTGTACGCGAAGTGCATCCAATTTTTGCCTTAATCCTCTCAACTTTTGCACACATGCTATGTGGGTCACATGATGATACCATCCTAAGTTTCAACTTTTTCTGAGTTCAGTTGTAGTGCTTTCCAATTACAGGGTCATTTAGCTCAAAATAAATCATTAAATGCATGAAAAATAGCAAATGAAGTCAGAAAGGGTTGAAATTTTAGTATGTGGCTTTGAATGTTGCATGTTGGATGCAAAAAAAGTCTCGAGTTGAAATAAGTTTAGAAAAATGAAATGCCTTGAAACAGATGTGTTTTCGTCTGAAACCCTCGTAGTTTGAAAGAGATGGTCCAGTTTGTACACGAAGTGCATCCAGTTTTAGCCGTAATCCTCTCAACTTTTGCACACATGCTATGTGGGTCAAATGATGATACCATTCCAAGTTTCAACTTTTTCTGAGTTCACTTGTAGTGCTTTCCAATTACAGGGTCATTTAGCTCAAAATAAATCATTAAATGCATGAAAAATAGCAAATGAAGTCATAAAGGGTTGAAATTTTAGTATGTGGCTTTGAATGTTGCATGTTGGATGCAAAAAAAGTCTTGAGTTTAAATAAGTTGAGAAAAATGAAATGCCTTTGAAACAGATGTGTTTTCGTCTGAAACCCTCGAAGTTTAAAAGAGATGGTCCAATTTGTACACGAAGTGCATCCAGTTTTTGCTCTAATTCTCTCTACTTTTGCACACATGCTATGTAGGTCAAATGATTATACCATGCCAAGTTTCAACTTTTTCTGAGTTCAGTTGTAGTGGTTTCCAAATACAGGGTCATTTAGCTCAAAATAAATCATTAAATGCATGAAAAATAGCAAATGAAGTCATAAAGGGTTGAAATTTTAGTATGTGGCTTTGAATGTTGCATGTTGCATGCAAAAAAAGTCTTGAGTTGAAATAAGTTTAGGAAAATGAAATGCCTTTGAAACATATGTGTTTTTGTCTGAAACCCTCGTAGTTTGAAAGAGATGGTCCAGTTTGTACACGAAGTGCATCCAGTTTTAGCCGTAATCCTCTCAACTTTTGCACCCATGCTATGTGGATCAAATGATGATACCATTCCAAGTTTCAACTTTTTCTGAGTTCACTTGTAGTGCTTTCCAATTACAGGGTCATTTAGCTCAAAATAAATCATTAAATGCATGAAAAATAGAAAATGAAGTCATAAAGGGTTGAAATTTTAGTATGTGGCTTTGAATGTTGCATGTTGGATGCAAAAAAAGTCTTGAGTTGAAATAAGTTTAGAAAAATGAAATGCCTTTGAAACAGATGTGTTTTCGTCTGAAACCCTCGTAGTTTAAAAGAGATCGTCCAGTTTGTACACGAAGTGCATCCAGTTTTTGCCGTAATTCTCTCAACTTTTGCACACATGCTATGTGGGTCAAATGATTATACCATGCCAAGTTTCAACTTTTTCTGAGTTCAGTTGTAGTGATTTCCAAATACAGGGTCATTTAGCTCAAAATAAATCATTAAATGCATGAAAAATAGCAAATGAAGGCAGAAAGGGTTGAAGTTTTAGTATGTGGCTTTGAATGTTGCATGTTGGATGCAAAAAAAGTTTTGAGTTGAAATAAGTTTAGAAAAATGAAATGCCTTTGAAACAGATGTGTTTTCGTCTGAAACCCTCGTAGTTTGAAAGACATGGTCCAGTTTGTACACGAAGTGCATCCAGTTTTTGCCGTAATCCTCTCAACTTTTGCACACATGCTATGTGGGTCAAATGATGATACCATGCTAAGTTTCAACTTTTTCTGAGTTCAGTTGTAGTGCTTTCCAATTACAGGGTCATTTAGCTCAAAATAAATCATTAAATCCATGAAAAATAGCAAATGAAGGGAGAAAGGGTTGAAGTTTTAGTATGTGGATTTGAATGTTGCATGTTGGATGCAAAAAAAGTCTTGAGTTGAAATAAGTTTAGAAAAATTAAAAGCCTTTGAAACAGATGTGTTTTCGTCTCAAACCCTCGTAGTTTTAAAGAGATGGTCCAGTTTGTACACGAAGTGCATCCAGTTTTTGCCGAAATCCTCTCAAGTTTTGCACACATGCTATGTGCATCAAATGATGATACCATGCCAAGTTTCAACTTTTTCTGAGTTCAGTTGTAGTGCTTTCCAATTACAGGGTCATTTAGCTCAAAATAAATCATTAAATGCATGAAAAATAGCAAATGAAGTCAGAAAGGGTTGAAATTTTAGTATGTGGCTTTGAATGTTTCATGTTGGATGCAAAAAAATTCTTGAGTTGAAATAAGTTTAGAAAAATTAAAACCCTTTGAAACAGATATGTTTTCATCTGAAACCCTCGTAGTTTGAAAGAGATGGTCCATTTTGTACACGAAGTGCATCCAGTTTTTTTCGTAATTCTCTCAACTTTTGCACACAGGCTATGTGGGTCAAATGATTATACCATGCCAAGTTTCAACTTTTTCTGAGTTCAGTTGTAGTGCATTCCAAATACAGGGTCATTTAGCTCAAAATAAATCATTAAATGCATGCAAAATAGCAAATGAAGTCAGAAAGGGTTGAAATTTTAGTATGTGGATTTGAATGTTGCATGTTGGATGCAAAAAAAAGTCTTGAGTTGAAATAAGTTTAGAAAAAATGAAATGCCTTTGAAACATATGTGTTTTCGTCTGAAACCCTCGTAGTTTGAAAGAGATGGTCCAATTTGTACGCGAAGTGCATCCAATTTTTGCCGTAATCCTCTCAACTTTTGCACACATGCTATGTGGGTCAAATGATGATACCATGCTAAGTTTCAACTTTTTCTGAGTTCAGTTGTAGTGCTTTCCAATTACAGGGTCATTTAGCTCAAAATAAATCATTAAATGCATGAAAAATAGCAAATGAAGTCAGAAAGGGTTGAAATTTTAGTATGTGGCTTTGAATGTTGCATGTTGGATGCAAAAAAAGTCTTGAGTTGAAATAAGTTTAGAAAAATGAAATGCCTTGAAACAGATGTGTTTTCGTCTGAAACCCTCGTAGTTTGAAAGAGATGGTCCAGTTTGTACACGAAGTGCATCCAGTTTTAGCCGTAATCCTCTCAACTTTTGCACACATTCTATGTGGGTCAAATGATGATACCATTCCAAGTTTCAACTTTTTCTGAGTTCACTTGTAGTGCTTTCCAATTACAGGGTCATTTAGTTCAAAATAAATCATTAAATGCATGAAAAATAGCAAATGAAGGCAGAAAGGGTTGAAATTTTAGTATGTGGCTTTGAATGTTGCATGTTGGATGCAAAAAAAGTCTTGAGTTGAAATAAGTTTAGAAAAATGAAATGCCTTTGAAACAGATGTGTTTTCGTCTGAAACCCTCGTAGTTTAAAAGAGATGGTCCAGTTTGTACACGAAGTGCATCCAGTTTTTCCCGTAATTCTCTCAACTTTTGCACACATGCTATGTGGGTCAAATGATTATACCATGCCAAGTTTCAACTTTTTCTGAGTTCAGTTGTAGTGATTTCCAAATACAGGGTCATTTAGCTCAAAATAAATCATTAAATGCATGAAAAATAGCAAATGAAGGCAGAAAGGGTTGAAGTTTTAGTATGTGGCTTTGAATGTTGCATGTTGGATGCAAAAAAAGTTTTGAGTTGAAATAAGTTTAGAAAAATGAAATGCCTTTGAAACAGATGTGTTTTCGTCTGAAACCCTCGTAGTTTGAAAGACATGGTCCAGTTTGTACACGAAGTGCATCCAGTTTTTGCCGTAATCCTCTCAACTTTTGCACACATGCTATGTGGGTCAAATGATGATACCATGCTAAGTTTCAACTTTTTCTGAGTTCAGTTGTAGTGCTTTCCAATTACAGGGTCATTTAGCTCAAAATAAATCATTAAATCCATGAAAAATAGCAAATGAAGGGAGAAAGGGTTGAAGTTTTAGTATGTGGATTTGAATGTTGCATGTTGGATGCAAAAAAAGTCTTGAGTTGAAATAAGTTTAGAAAAATTAAAAGCCTTTGAAACAGATGTGTTTTCGTCTCAAACCCTCGTAGTTTTAAAGAGATGGTCCAGTTTGTACACGAAGTGCATCCAGTTTTTGCCGAAATCCTCTCAAGTTTTGCACACATGCTATGTGCATCAAATGATGATACCATGCCAAGTTTCAACTTTTTCTGAGTTCAGTTGTAGTGCTTTCCAATTACAGGGTCATTTAGCTCAAAATAAATCATTAAATGCATGAAAAATAGCAAATGAAGTCAGAAAGGGTTGAAATTTTAGTATGTGGCTTTGAATGTTTCATGTTGGATGCAAAAAAATTCTTGAGTTGAAATAAGTTTAGAAAAATTAAAACCCTTTGAAACAGATATGTTTTCATCTGAAACCCTCGTAGTTTGAAAGAGATGGTCCATTTTGTACACGAAGTGCATCCAGTTTTTTTCGTAATTCTCTCAACTTTTGCACACAGGCTATGTGGGTCAAATGATTATACCATGCCAAGTTTCAACTTTTTCTGAGTTCAGTTGTAGTGCATTCCAAATACAGGGTCATTTAGCTCAAAATAAATCATTAAATGCATGCAAAATAGCAAATGAAGTCAGAAAGGGTTGAAATTTTAGTATGTGGATTTGAATGTTGCATGTTGGATGCAAAAAAAAGTCTTGAGTTGAAATAAGTTTAGAAAAAATGAAATGCCTTTGAAACATATGTGTTTTCGTCTGAAACCCTCGTAGTTTGAAAGAGATGGTCCAATTTGTACGCGAAGTGCATCCAATTTTTGCCGTAATCCTCTCAACTTTTGCACACATGCTATGTGGGTCAAATGATGATACCATGCTAAGTTTCAACTTTTTCTGAGTTCAGTTGTAGTGCTTTCCAATTACAGGGTCATTTAGCTCAAAATAAATCATTAAATGCATGAAAAATAGCAAATGAAGTCAGAAAGGGTTGAAATTTTAGTATGTGGCTTTGAATGTTGCATGTTGGATGCAAAAAAAGTCTTGAGTTGAAATAAGTTTAGAAAAATGAAATGCCTTGAAACAGATGTGTTTTCGTCTGAAACCCTCGTAGTTTGAAAGAGATGGTCCAGTTTGTACACGAAGTGCATCCAGTTTTAGCCGTAATCCTCTCAACTTTTGCACACATTCTATGTGGGTCAAATGATGATACCATTCCAAGTTTCAACTTTTTCTGAGTTCACTTGTAGTGCTTTCCAATTACAGGGTCATTTAGTTCAAAATAAATCATTAAATGCATGAAAAATAGCAAATGAAGGCAGAAAGGGTTGAAATTTTAGTATGTGGCTTTGAATGTTGCATGTTGGATGCAAAAAAAGTCTTGAGTTGAAATAAGTTTAGAAAAATGAAATGCCTTTGAAACAGATGTGTTTTCGTCTGAAACCCTCGAAGTTTAAAAGAGATGGTCCAATTTGTACACGAAGTGCATCCAGTTTTTGCTCTAATTCTCTCTACTTTTGCACACATGCTATGTAGGTCAAATGATTATACCATGCCAATTTCAACTTTTTCTGAGTTCAGTTGTAGTGCTTTCCAAATACAGGGTCATTTAGCTGAAAATAAATCATTAAATGCATGAAAAATAGCAAATGAAGGCAGAAAGGGTTGAAGTTTTAGTATGTGGCTTTGAATGTTGCATGTTGGATGCAAAAAAAGTGTTGAGTTGAAATAAGTTTAGAAAAATGAAATGCCTTTGAAACAGATGTGTTTTCGTCTGAAACCCTCGTAGTTTGAAAGAGATGGTCCGGTTTGTACACGAAGTGCATCCATTTTTTGCCGTAATCCTCTCAACTTTTGCACACATGCTATGTGGGTCAAATGATGATACCATGCTAAGTTTCAAAGTTTTCTGAGTTCAGTTGTAGTGCTTTCCAATTACAGGGTCATTTAGCTCAAAATAAATCATTAAATGCATGAAAAATAGCAAATGAAGGGAGAAAGGGTTGAAGTTTTAGTATGTGGATTTGAATGTTGCATGTTGGATGCAAAAAAAAGTCTTGAGTTGAGATAAGTTTAGAAAAATGAAATGCCTTGAAACATATGTGTTTTCGTCTGAAACCCTCGTAGTTTGAAAGAGATGGTCCAGTTTGTACGCAAAGTGCATCCAGTTTTTGCCGTAATCCTCTCAAATTTTGAACACATGCTATGTGGGTCAAATGATGATACCATGCCAAGTTTCAACTTTTTCTGAGTTCAGTTGTAGTGCTTTCCAATTACAGGGTCATTTAGCTCAAAATAAATCATTAAATGCATGAAAAATAGCAAATGAAGTCAGAAAGGGTTGAAATTTTAGTATGTGGCTTTGAATGTTTCATGTTGGATGCAAAAAATTCTTGAGTTGAAATAAGTTTAGAAAAATGAAATGCCTTTGAAACATATGTGTTTTCGTCTGAAACCCTCGTAGTTTAAAAGAGATGGTCCAGTTTGTACACGAAGTGCATCCAGTTTTTGCCGTAATCCTCTCAACTTTTGCACACATGCTATGTGGGTCAAATGATGATACCATGTCAAGGTTCAACTTTTTCTGAGTTCATTTGTAGTGCTTTCCAATTACAGGGTCATTTAGCTCAAAATAAATCATTAAATGCATGAAAAATAGCAAATGAAGTCAGAAAGGGTTGACATTTTAGTATGTGGCTTTGAATGTTGCATGTTGGATGCAAAAAAAGTCTTTAGTTGAAATAAGTTTAGAAAAATGAAAAGCCTTTGAAACATATGTGTTTTCGTCTGAAACCCTCGTAGTTTGAAAGAGATGGTCCAGTTTGTACACGAAGTGCATCCAATTTTAGCCGTAATCCTCTCAACTTTTGCACACATGCTATGTGGGTCAAATGTTAATACCATGCCAAGTTTCAACTTTTTCTGAGTTCACTTGTAGTGCTTTCCAATTAGAGGGTCATTTAGCTCAAAGTAAATCATTAAATGCATGAAAAATAGCAAATGAAGTCAGAAAGGGTTGAAATTTTAGTATGTGGCTTTGAATGTTGCATGTTGGATGCAAAAAAGGGTTGAGTTGAAATAAGTTTAGAAAAATGAAATGCCTTGAAACAGATGTGTTTTCGTCTGAAACCCTCGTAGTTTGAAAGAGATGGTCCAGTTTGTACACGAAGTGCATCCAGTTTTAGCCGTAATCCTCTCAACTTTTGCACACATTCTATGTGGGTCAAATGATGATACCATTCCAAGTTTCAACTTTTTCTGAGTTCACTTGTAGTGCTTTCCAATTACAGGGTCATTTAGCTCAAAATAAATCATTAAATGCATGAAAAATAGCAAATGAAGGCAGAAAGGGTTGAAGTTTTAGTATGTGGCTTTGAATGTTGCATGTTGGATGCAAAAAAAGTGTTGAGTTGAAATAAGTTTAGAAAAATGAAATGCCTTTGAAACAGATGTGTTTTCGTCTGAAACCCTCGTAGTTTGAAAGAGATGGTCCAGTTTGTACACGAAGTGCATCCAGTTTTTGCCGTAATCCTTTCAACTTTTACACACATGCTATGTGGGTCAAATGATTATACCATGCCAAGTTTCAACTTTTCTGAGTTCAGTTGTAGTGCTTTCCAAATACAGGGTCATTTAGCTCAAAATAAATCATTAAATGCATGAAAAATAGCAAATGAAGGGAGAAAGGGTTGAAGTTTTAGTATGTGGCTTTGAATGTTGCATGTTGGATGCAAAAAAAGTGTTGAGTTGAAATAAGTTTAGAAAAATGAAAAGCCTTTGAAACAGATGTGTTTTCGTCTCAAACCCTCGTAGTTTGAAAGAGATGGTCCAGTTTGTACACGAAGTGCATCCAGTTTTTGCCGTAATCCTCTCAACTTTTCACACATGCTATGTGGGTCAAATGATGATACCATGCCAAGTTTCAACTTTTTCTGAGTTCAGTTGTAGTGCTTTCCAATTACAGGGTCATTTAGCTCAAAACAAATCATTAAATGCATGAAAAATAGCAAATGAAGTCAGAAAGGGTTGAAATTTTAGTATGTGGCTTTGAATGTTGCATGTTGGATGCATAAAACGTCTTGAGTTGAAATAAGTTTAGAAAAATGAAATGCCTTTGAAACAGATATGTTTTCGTCTGAAACCATCGTAGTTTGAAAGAGATGGTCCATTTTGTACACGAAGTGCATCCAGTTTTTGTCGTAATTCTCTCAACTTTTGCACACATGCTATGTGGGTCAAATTATTATACCATGCCAAGTTTCAACTTTTTCTGAGTTCAGTTGTAGTGCTTTCCAAATACAGGGTCATTTAGTTCAAAATAAATCATTAAATGCATGAAAAATAGCAAATGAAGTCAGAAAGGGTTGAAATTTTAGTATGTGGCTTTGAATGTTGCATGTTGGATGCAAAAAAAGTCTTGAGTTGAAATAAGTTTAGAAAAATGAAATGCCTTGAAACAGATGTGTTTTCGTCTGAAACCCTCGTAGTTTGAAAGAGATGGTCCAGTTTGTACACGAAGTGCATCCAGTTTTTGCCGTAATTCTCTCAACTTTTGCACACATGCTATGTGGGTCAAATGATTATACCATGCCAAGTTTCAACTTTTTCTGAGTTCAGTTGTAGTGCTTTCCAAATACAGGGTCATTTAGCTCAAAATAAATCATTAAATGCATGAAAAATAGCAAATGAAGGCAGAAAGGGTTGAAGTTTTAGTATGTGGCTTTGAATGTTGCATGTTGGATGCAAAAAAAGTGTTGAGTTGAAATAAGTTTAGAAAAATGAAATGCCTTTGAAACAGATGTGTTTTCGTCTGAAACCCTCGTAGTTTGAAAGAGATGGTCCGGTTTGTACACGAAGTGCATCCAGTTTTTGCCGTAATCCTCTCAACTTTTGCACACATGCTATGTGGGTCAAATGATGATACCATGCTAAGTTTCAACTTTTTCTAAGTTCAGTTGTAGTGCTTTCCAATTACAGGGTCATTTAGCTCAAAATAAATCATTAAATGCATGAAAAATAGCAAATGAAGGGAGAAAGGTTTGAAGTTTTAGTATGTGGATTTGAATGTTGCATGTGGGATGCAAAAAAAGTCTTGAGTTGAAATAAGTTTAGGAAAATGAAATGCCTTTGAAACATATGTGTTTTTGTCTGAAACCCTCGTAGTTTGAAAGAGATGGTCCAATTTGTACACGAAGTGCATCCAGTTTTTGCCGTAATCCTCTCAACTTTTGCACACATGCTATGTGGGTCAAATGATGATACCATGCCAAGTTTCAACTTTTTCTGAGTTCAGTTGTAGTGCTTTCCAATTACAGGGTCATTTAGCTCAAAATAAATCATAAAATGCATGAAAAATAGCAAATGAAGTTAGACAGGGTTGAAATTTTAGTATGTGGCTTTGAATGTTGCATGTTGGATGCAAAAAAAGTCTTGAGTTGAAATAAGTTTAGAAAAATGAAATGCCTTGAAACAGATGTGTTTTCGTCTGAAACCCTCGTAGTTTGAAAGAGATGGTCCAGTTTGTACACGAAGTGCATCCAGTTTTTGTCGTAATCCTCTCAACTTTTGCACACATGCTATGTGGGTCAAATTATGATACCATGCCAAGTTTCAACTTTTTCTGAGTTCAGTTGTAGTGCTTTCCAATTACAGGGTCATTTAGCTCAAAATAAATCATTAAATGCATGAAAAATAGCAAATGAAGTCATAAAGGGTTGAAATTTTTGTATGTGGCTTGGAATGTTGCATGTTGGATGCAAAATAAGTCTTGAGTTGAAATAAGTTTAGAAAAATGAAATGCCTTTGAAACATATGTGTTTTTGTCTGAAACCCTCGTAGTTTGAAAGAGATGGTCTAGTTTGTACACGAAGTGCATCCAGTTTTTGCCGTAATCCTCTCAACTTTTGCACACATGCTATGTGGGTCAAATGATGATACCATGCCAAGTTTCAAATTTTTCTGAGTTCAGTTGTAGTGCTTTCCAATTACAGGGTCATTTAGCTCAAATCATTAAATGCATGAAAAATAGCAAATGAAGGGAGAAAGGGTTGAAGTTTTAGTATGTGGATTTGAATGTTGAATGTTGGATGCAAAAAAAGTCTTGAGTTGAAATAAGTTTAGGAAAATGAAATGCCTTTGAAACATATGTGTTTTCGTCTCAAACCCTCGTAGTTTGAAAGAGATGGTCCAGTTTGTACACGAAGTGCATCCAGTTTTAGCCGTAATCCTCTCAACTTTTTCACACATTCTATGTGGGTCAAATGATGATACCATGCCAAGTTTCAACTTTTTCTGAGTTCAGTTGTAGTGCTTTCCAATTACAGGGTCATTTAGCTCAAAATAAATCATTAAATGCATGAAAAATAGCAAATGAAGTTAGAAAGGGTTGAAATTTTAGTATGTGGCTTTGAATGTTGGATGCAAAAAAAGTCTTGAGTTTAAATAAGTTTAGAAAAATCAAATGCCTTTGAAACAGATATGTTTTCGTCTGAAACCCTCGTAGTTTGAAAGAGATGGTCCAGTTTGTACACGAAGTGCATCCAGTTTTTGTCGTAATTCTCTCAACTTTTGCACACATGCTATGTGGGTCAAATGATTATACCATGCCACGTTTCAACTTATTCTGAGTTCAGTTGTAGTGCTTTCCAAATACAGGGTCATTTAGTTCAAAATAAATCATTAAATGAATGAAAAATAGCAAATGAAGTCAGAAAGGGTTGAAATTTTAGTATGTGGCTTCGAATGTTGCATGTTGGATGCAAAAAAAGTCTTGAGTTGAAATAAGTTTAGAAAAATGAAATGCCTTGAAACAGATGTGTTTTCGTCTGAAACCCTCGTAGTTTGAAAGAGATGGTCCAGTTTGTACACGAAGTGCATCCAGTTTTAGCCGTAATCCTCTCAACTTTTGCACACATGCTATGTGGGTCAAGTGATGATACCATTCCAAGTTTCAACTTTTTCTGAGTTCACTTGTAGTGCTTTCCAATTACAGGGTCATTTAGCTCAAAATAAATCATTAAATGCATGAAAAATAGCAAATGAAGTTAGAAAGGGTTGAAATTTTAGTATGTGGCTTTGAATGTTGCATGTTGGATGCAAAAATAGTCTTGAGTTGAAATAAGTGTAGAAAAATGAAATGCCTTTGAAACAGATGTGTTTTCGTCTGAAACCCTCGTAGTTTAAAAGAGATGGTCCAGTTTGTACACGAAGTGCATCCAGTTTTTCCCGTAATTCTCTCAACTTTTGCACACATGCTATGTGGGTCAAATGATTATACCATGCCAAGTTTCAACTTTTTCTGAGTTCAGTTGTAGTGCTTTCCAAATACAGGGTCATTTAGCTCAAAATAAATCATTAAATGCATGAAAAATAGCAAATGAAGTCATAAAGGGTTGAAATTTTAGTATGTGGCTTTGAATGTTTCATGTTGGATGCCAAAAAAGTCTTGAGTTGAAATAAGTTTAGAAAAATGAAATGCCTTTGAAACAGATGTGTTTTCGTCTGAAACCCTCGTAGTTTAAAAGAGATGGTCCAGTTTGTACACGAAGTGCATCCAGTTTTTGCCGTAATCCTCTCAACTTTTGCACACATGCTATGTGGGTCAAATGATTATACCATGCCAAGTTTCAACTTTTTCTGAGTTCAGTTGTAGTGCTTTCCAAATACAGGGTCATTTAGCTCTAAATAAATCATTAAATGCATGAAAAATAGCAAATGAAGGCAGAAAGGGTTGAAGTTTTAGTATGTGGCTTTGAATGTTGCATGTTGGATGCAAAAAAAGTGTTGAGTTGAAATAAGTTTAGAAAAATGAAATGCCTTTGAAACAGATGTGTTTTCGTCTGAAACCCTCGTAGTTTGAAAGAGATGGTCCAGTTTGTACACGAAGTGCATCCAGTTTTTGCCGTAATCCTCTCAACTTTTGCACACATGCTATGTGGTTCAAATGATTATACCATGCCAAGTTTCAACTTTTTCTGAGTTCAGTTGTAGTGCTTTCCAAATACAGGGTCATTTAGCTCAAAATAAATCATTAAATGCATGAAAAATAGCAAATGAAGTCAGACAGGGTTGAAATTTTAGTATGTGGCTTTGAATGTTGCATGTTGGATGCAAAAAAATTCTTGAGTTGAAATAAGTTTAGAAAAATGAAATGCCTTTGAAACAGATGTGTTTACGTCGGAAACCCTCGTAGTTTGAAAGAGATGGTCCAGTTTGTACACGAAGTGCATCCAGTTTTTGTCGGAATCCTCTCAACTTTTGCACACATGCTATGTGGGTCAAATGATTATACCATGCTAAGTTTCAACTTTTTTGAGTTCAGTTGTAGTTCTTTCCAATTACAGGGTCATTTAGCTCAAAATAAATCATTAAATGCATGAAAAATAGCAAATGAAGGCAGAAAGGGTTGAAGTTTTAGTATGTGGCTTTGAATGTTGCATGTTGGATGCAAAAAAAGTCTTGAGTTGAAATAAGTTTAGGAAAATGAAATGCCTTTGAAACATATGTGTTTTCGTCTCAAACCCTCGTAGTTTGAAAGAGATGGTCCAGTTTGTACACGAAGTGCATCCAGTTTTAGCCGTAATCCTCTCAACTTTTTCACACATGCTATGTGGGTCAAATGATGATACCATGCCAAGTTTCAACTTTTTCTGAGTTCAGTTGTAGTGCTTTCCAATTACAGGGTCATTTAGCTCAAAATAAATCATTAAATGCATGAAAAATAGCAAATCAAGTCAGAAAGGGTTGAAATTTTAGTATGTGGCTTTGAATGTTGAATGTTGGATGCAAAAAAAGTCTTGAGTTTAAATAAGTTTAGAAAAATCAAATGCCTTTGAAAAAGATATGTTTTCGTCTGAAACCCTCGTAGTTTGAAAGAGATGGTCCAGTTTGTACACGAAGTGCATCCAGTTTTTGTCGTAATTCTCTCAACTTTTGCACACATGCTATGTGGGTCAAATGATTATACCATGCCAAGTTTCAACTTATTCTGAGTTCAGTTGTAGTGCTTTCCAAATACAGGGTCATTTAGTTCAAAATAAATCATTAAATGCATGAAAAATAGCAAATGAAGTTAGAAAGGGTTGAAATTTTAGTATGTGGCTTCGAATGTTGCATGTTGGATGCAAAAAAAGTCTTGAGTTGAAATAAGTTTAGAAAAATGAAATGCCTTGAAACAGATGTGTTTTCGTCTGAAACCCTCGTAGTTTGAAAGAGATGGTCCAGTTTGTACACGAAGTGCATCCAGTTTTAGCCGTAATCCTCTCAACTTTTGCACACATGCTATGTGGGTCAAGTGATGATACCATTCCAAGTTTCAACTTTTTCTGAGTTCACTTGTAGTGCTTTCCAATTACAGGGTCATTTAGCTCAAAATAAATCATTAAATGCATGAAAAATAGCAAATGAAGTTAGAAAGGGTTGAAATTTTAGTATGTGGCTTTGAATGTTGCATGTTGGATGCAAAAATAGTCTTGAGTTGAAATAAGTGTAGAAAAATGAAATGCCTTTGAAACAGATGTGTTTTCGTCTGAAACCCTCGTAGTTTAAAAGAGATGGTCCAGTTTGTACACGAAGTGCATCCAGTTTTTCCCGTAATTCTCTCAACTTTTGCACACATGCTATGTGGGTCAAATGATTATACCATGCCAAGTTTCAACTTTTTCTGAGTTCAGTTGTAGTGCTTTCCAAATACAGGGTCATTTAGCTCAAAATAAATCATTAAATGCATGAAAAATAGCAAATGAAGTCATAAAGGGTTGAAATTTTAGTATGTGGCTTTGAATGTTTCATGTTGGATGCCAAAAAAGTCTTGAGTTGAAATAAGTTTAGAAAAATGAAATGCCTTTGAAACAGATGTGTTTTCGTCTGAAACCCTCGTAGTTTGAAAGAGATGGTCCAGTTTGTACACGAAGTGCATCCAGTTTTTGCCGTAATCGTCTCAACTTTTGCACACATGCTATGTGGTTCAAATGATTATACCATGCCAAGTTTCAACTTTTTCTGAGTTCAGTTGTAGTGCTTTCCAAATACAGGGTCATTTAGCTCAAAATAAATCATTAAATGCATGAAAAATAGCAAATGAAGTCAGACAGGGTTGAAATTTTAGTATGTGGCTTTGAATGTTGCATGTTGGATGCAAAAAAATTCTTGAGTTGAAATAAGTTTAGAAAAATGAAATGCCTTTGAAACAGATGTGTTTACGTCGGAAACCCTCGTAGTTTGAAAGAGATGGTCCATTTTGTACACGAAGTGCATCCAGTTTTTGCCGTAATCCTCTCAACTTTTGCACACATGCTATGTGGGTCAAATGATGATACCATGCCAAGGTTCAACTTTTTCTCAGTTCAGTTGTAGTTCTTTCCAATTACAGGGTCATTTAGCTCAAATTAAATCATTAAATGCATGAAAAACAGCAAATGAAGGGAGAAAGGGTTGAAGTTTTAGTATGTGGATTTGAATGTTGCATGTTGGATGCAAAAAAAGTCTTGAGTTGAAATAAGTTTAGGAAAATGAAATGCCTTTGAAACAGATGTGTTTTCGTCTGAAACCCTCGTAGTTTGAAAGAGATGGTCCAGTTTGTACACGAAGTGCATCCAGTTTTAGCCGTAATCCTCTCAACTTTTGCACACATGCTATGTGGCTCAAATGATGATACCATGCCAAGTTTCAATTTTTTCTGAGTTCAGTTGTAGTGCTTTCCAAATACAGGGTCATTTAGCTCAAAATAAATCATTAAATGCATGAAAAATAGCAAATGAAGTCTTAAAGGGTTGAAATTTTAGTATGTGGCTTTGAATGTTGCATGTTGCATGCAAAAAAAGTCTTGAGTTGAAATAAGTTTAGGAAAATGAAATGCCTTTGAAACATATGTGTTTTTGTCTGAAACCCTCGTAGTTTGAAAGAGATGGTCCAGTTTGTACACGAAGTGCATCTAGTTTTTGCCGTAATCCTCATAAATTTTGCACACATGCTATGTGGGTCAAATTATGATACCATGCTAAGTTTCAACTTTTTTGAGTTCAGTTGTAGTGCTTTCCAATAACAGGGTCATTTAGCTCAAAATAAATCATTAAATGCATGAAAAATAGCAAATGAAGTCATAAAGGGTTGAAATTTTAGTATGTGGCTTTGAATGTTTCATGTTGGATGCAAAAAAAGTCTTGAGTTGAAATAAGTTTAGAAAAATGAAATGCCTTTGAAACAGATGTGTTTTCGTCAGAAACCCTCGTAGTTTAAAAGAGATGGTCCAGTTTGTACACGAAGTGCATCCATTTTTTGCTGTAATCCTCTCAACTTATTCACACATGCTATGTGGGTCAAATGATTATACCATGCCAAGTTTCAACTTTTTCTGAGTTCACTTGTAGTGCTTTCCAATTACAGGGTCATTTAGCTCAAAATAAATCATTAAATGCATGAAAAATAACAAATGAAGTCAGACAGGGTTGAAATTTTAGTATGTGGCTTTGAATGTTGCATGTTGGATGCAAAAAAAGTCTTGAGTTGAAATAAGTTTAGAAAAATGAAAAGCCTTTGAAACAGATGTGTTTTCGTCTCAAACACTCGTAGTTTGAAAGAGATGGTCCAGTTTGTACACGAAGTGCATCCAGTTTTTGCCGTAATCCTCTCAACTTTTGCACACATGCTATGTGGGCCAAATGATGATACCATGCTAAGTTTCAACTTTTTCTGAGTTCACTTGTAGTGCTTTCCAATTACAGGGTCATTTAGCTCAAAATAAATCAATAAATGCATGAAAAATAGCAAATGAAGGCATAAAGGGTTGAAGTTTTAGTATGTGGCTTTGAATGTTGCCTGTTGGAGGCAAAAAAATTCTTGAGTTGAAATAAGTTTAGAAAAATGAAATGCCTTTGAAACAGATGTGTTTTCGTCTGAAACCCTCGTAGTTTGAAAGAGATGGTCCAGTTTGTTCACGAAGTGCATCCAGTTTTTGCCGTAATCCTCTCAACTTTTGCACACATGCTATGTGGCTCAAATGATGATACCATGCCAAGTTTCAATTTTTTCTGAGTTCACTTGTAGTGCTTTCCAAATACAGGGTCATTTAGCTCAAAATAAATCATTAAATGCATGAAAAATAGCAAATGAAGTCATAAAGGGTTGAAATTTTAGTATGTGGCTTTGAATGTTGCATGTTGCATGCAAAAAAAGTCTTGAGTTGAAATAAGTGTAGAAAAATGAAATGCCTTTGAAACAGATGTGTTTTCGTCTGAAACCCTCGTAGTTTAAAAGAGATGGTCCAGTTTGTACACGAAGTGCATCCAGTTTTTCCCGTAATTCTCTCAACTTTTGCACACATGCTATGTGGGTCAAATGATTATACCATGCCAAGTTTCAACTTTTTCTGAGTTCAGTTGTAGTGCTTTCCAAATACAGGGTCATTTAGCTCAAAATAAATCATTAAATGCATGAAAAATAGCAAATGAAGTCATAAAGGGTTGAAATTTTAGTATGTGGCTTTGAATGTTTCATGTTGGATGCCAAAAAAGTCTTGAGTTGAAATAAGTTTAGAAAAATGAAATGCCTTTGAAACAGATGTGTTTTCGTCTGAAACCCTCGTAGTTTAAAAGAGATGGTCCAGTTTGTACACGAAGTGCATCCAGTTTTTGCCGTAATCCTCTCAACTTTTGCACACATGCTATGTGGGTCAAATGATTATACCATGCCAAGTTTCAACTTTTTCTGAGTTCAGTTGTAGTGCTTTCCAAATACAGGGTCATTTAGCTCTAAATAAATCATTAAATGCATGAAAAATAGCAAATGAAGGCAGAAAGGGTTGAAGTTTTAGTATGTGGCTTTGAATGTTGCATGTTGGATGCAAAAAAAGTGTTGAGTTGAAATAAGTTTAGAAAAATGAAATGCCTTTGAAACAGATGTGTTTTCGTCTGAAACCCTCGTAGTTTGAAAGAGATGGTCCAGTTTGTACACGAAGTGCATCCAGTTTTTGCCGTAATCCTCTCAACTTTTGCACACATGCTATGTGGTTCAAATGATTATACCATGCCAAGTTTCAACTTTTTCTGAGTTCAGTTGTAGTGCTTTCCAAATACAGGGTCATTTAGCTCAAAATAAATCATTAAATGCATGAAAAATAGCAAATGAAGTCAGACAGGGTTGAAATTTTAGTATGTGGCTTTGAATGTTGCATGTTGGATGCAAAAAAATTCTTGAGTTGAAATAAGTTTAGAAAAATGAAATGCCTTTGAAACAGATGTGTTTACGTCGGAAACCCTCGTAGTTTGAAAGAGATGGTCCAGTTTGTACACGAAGTGCATCCAGTTTTTGTCGGAATCCTCTCAACTTTTGCACACATGCTATGTGGGTCAAATGATTATACCATGCTAAGTTTCAACTTTTTTGAGTTCAGTTGTAGTTCTTTCCAATTACAGGGTCATTTAGCTCAAAATAAATCATTAAATGCATGAAAAATAGCAAATGAAGGCAGAAAGGGTTGAAGTTTTAGTATGTGGCTTTGAATGTTGCATGTTGGATGCAAAAAAAGTCTTGAGTTGAAATAAGTTTAGGAAAATGAAATGCCTTTGAAACATATGTGTTTTCGTCTCAAACCCTCGTAGTTTGAAAGAGATGGTCCAGTTTGTACACGAAGTGCATCCAGTTTTAGCCGTAATCCTCTCAACTTTTTCACACATGCTATGTGGGTCAAATGATGATACCATGCCAAGTTTCAACTTTTTCTGAGTTCAGTTGTAGTGCTTTCCAATTACAGGGTCATTTAGCTCAAAATAAATCATTAAATGCATGAAAAATAGCAAATCAAGTCAGAAAGGGTTGAAATTTTAGTATGTGGCTTTGAATGTTGAATGTTGGATGCAAAAAAAGTCTTGAGTTTAAATAAGTTTAGAAAAATCAAATGCCTTTGAAAAAGATATGTTTTCGTCTGAAACACTCGTAGTTTGAAAGAGATGGTCCAGTTTGTACACGAAGTGCATCCAGTTTTTGCCGTAATCCTCTCAACTTTTGCACACATGCTATGTGGGCCAAATGATGATACCATGCTAAGTTTCAACTTTTTCTGAGTTCACTTGTAGTGCTTTCCAATTACAGGGTCATTTAGCTCAAAATAAATCAATAAATGCATGAAAAATAGCAAATGAAGGCATAAAGGGTTGAAGTTTTAGTATGTGGCTTTGAATGTTGCCTGTTGGAGGCAAAAAAATTCTTGAGTTGAAATAAGTTTAGAAAAATGAAATGCCTTTGAAACAGATGTGTTTTCGTCTGAAACCCTCGTAGTTTGAAAGAGATGGTCCAGTTTGTTCACGAAGTGCATCCAGTTTTTGCCGTAATCCTCTCAACTTTTGCACACATGCTATGTGGCTCAAATGATGATACCATGCCAAGTTTCAATTTTTTCTGAGTTCACTTGTAGTGCTTTCCAAATACAGGGTCATTTAGCTCAAAATAAATCATTAAATGCATGAAAAATAGCAAATGAAGTCATAAAGGGTTGAAATTTTAGTATGTGGCTTTGAATGTTGCATGTTGCATGCAAAAAAAGTCTTGAGTTGAAATAAGTTTAGGAAAATGAAATGCCTTTGAAACATATGTGTTTTTGTCTGAAACCCTCGTAGTTTGAAAGAGATGGTCCAGTTTGTACACGAAGTGCATCCAGTTTTTGCCGTAATCCTCTCAACTTTTGCACACATGCTATGTGGGTCAAATTATGATACCATGCTAAGTTTCAACTTTTTTGAGTTCAGTTGTAGTGCTTTCCAAATACAGGGTCATTTAGCTCAAAATAAATCATTAAATGCATGAAAAATAGCAAATGAAGTCATAAAGGGTTGAAATTTTAGTATGTGGCTTTGAATGTTTCATGTTGGATGCAAAAAAAGTCTTGAGTTGAAATAAGTTTAGAAAAATAAAATGCCTTTGAAACAGATGTGTTTTCGTCCGAAACCCTCGTAGTTTGAAAGAGATGGTCCAGTTTGTACACGAAGTGCATCCAGTTTTAGCCGTAATCCTCTCAACTTTTGCACACATGCTATGTGGCTCAAATGATGATACCATGCCAAGTTTCAATTTTTTCTGAGTTCAGTTGTAGTGCTTTCCAAATACAGGGTCATTTAGCTCAAAATAAATCATTAAATGCATGAAAAATAGCAAATGAAGTCTTAAAGGGTTGAAATTTTAGTATGTGGCTTTGAATGTTGCATGTTGCATGCAAAAAAAGTCTTGAGTTGAAATAAGTTTAGGAAAATGAAATGCCTTTGAAACATATGTGTTTTTGTCTGAAACCCTCGTAGTTTGAAAGAGATGGTCCAGTTTGTACACGAAGTGCATCCAGTTTTTGCCGTAATCCTCATAAATTTTGCACACATGCTAGGTGGGTCAAATTATGATACCATGCTAAGTTTCAACTTTTTTGAGTTCAGTTGTAGTGCTTTCCAATAACAGGGTCATTTAGCTCAAAATAAATCATTAAATGCATGAAAAATAGCAAATGAAGTCATAAAGGGTTGAAATTTTAGTATGTGGCTTTGAATGTTTCATGTTGGATGCAAAAAAAGTCTTGAGTTGAAATAAGTTTAGAAAAATGTAATGCCATTGAAACAGATGTGTTTTCGTCTGAAACCCTCGTACTTTGAAAGAGATGGTCCAGTTGGTACACGAAGTGCATCCAGTTTTTGCCGTAATCCTCTCAACTTTTGCACACATGCTATGTGGGTCAAATGATGATACCATGCCAAGGTTCAACCTTTTCTGAGTTCAGTTGTAGTTCTTGCCAATTACAGGGTCATTTAGCTCAAAATATATCATTAAATGCATGAAAAATAGCAAATGAAGGCAGAAAGGGTTGAAGTTTTAGTATGTGGCTTTGAATGTTGCATGTTGGATGCAAAAAAAGTCTTGAATTGAAATAAGTTTAGAAAAATGAAATTCCTTTGAAACATATGTGTTTTCGTCTGAAACCCTCGTAGTTTGAAAGAGATGGTCCAGTTTGTACACGAAGTGCATCCAGTTTTTGCCGTAATCCTCTCAACTTTTGCACACATGCTATGTGGGTCAAATTATGATACCATGCCAAGTTTCAACTTTTTCTGAGTTCAGTGGTAGTGCTTTCCAATTACAGGGTCATTTAGCTCAAAATAAATCATTAAATGCATGAAAAATAGCAAATGACGTCAGAAAGGGTTGAAATTTTAGTATTTGGGTTTGAATGTTGCATGTTGGACGCAAAAAAAGTCTTGAGTTCAAATAAGTTTAGAAAAATGAAATGCCTTTGAAACAGATGTGTTTTCGTCTGAAACCCTCGTAGTTTGAAAGAGATGGTCTAGTTTGTACACGAAGTGCATCCAGTTTTTGCCGTAATCCTCATAAATTTTGCACACATGCTATGTGGGTCAAATGATGATACCATGCTATGTTTCAACTTTTTCTGAGTTCAGTTGTAGTGCTTTCCAATTACAGGGTCATTTAGCTCAAAATAAATCATTAAATGCATGAAAAATAGCAAATGAAGGCAGAAAGGGTTGAAGTTTTAGTATGTGGCTTTGAATGTTGCATGTTGGATGCAAAAAAAGTGTTGAGTTGAAATAAGTTTAGAAAAATGAAATGCCTTTGAAACAGATGTATTTTCGTCTGAAACCCTCGTAGTTTGAAAGAGATGGTCCAGTTTGTACACGAAGTGCATCCAGTTTTTGCCGTAATCCTCATAACTTTTGCACACATGCTATGTGGGTCAAATTATGATACCATGCTAAGTTTCAACTTTTTTGAGTTCAGTTGTAGTGCTTTTTCCAATTACAGGGTCATTTAGCTCAAAATAAATCATTAAATGCATGAAAAATAGCAAATGAAGTCAGACAGGGTTGAAATTTTAGTATGTGGCTTTGAATGTTTCATGTTGGATGCAAAAAAAGTCTTGAGTTGAAATAAGTTTAGAAAAATGAAATGCCTTTGAAACAGATGTGTTTTCGTCTGAAACCCTCGTAGTTTAAAAGAGATGGTCCAGTTTGTACACGAAGTGCATCCAATTTTTGCCGTAATCCTCTCAACTTTTGCACACATGCTATTTGGGTCAAATGATTATACCATGCCAAGTTTCAACTTTTTCTGAGTTCAGTTGTAGTGCTTTCCAAATACAGGGTCATTTAGCTCAAAATAAATCATTAAATGCATGAAAAATAGCAAATGAAGGCAGAAAGGGTTGAAGTTTTAGTATGTGGCTTTGAATGTTGCATGTTGGATGCAAAAAAATTGTTGAGTTGAAATAAGTTTAGAAAAATGAAATGCCTTTGAAACAGATGTGTTTTCGTCTGAAACCCTCGTAGTTTCAAAGAGATGGTCCAGTTTGTACACGAATTGCATCCAGTTTTTGCCGTAATCCTCTCAACTTTTGCACACATGCTATGTGGGTCAAATTATGCTACCATGCCAAGTTTCAACTTTTTCTGAGTTCAGTGGTAGTGCTTTCCAATTACAGGGTCATTTAGCTCAAAATAAATCATTAAATGCATGAAAAATAGCAAATGACGTCAGAAAGGGTTGACATTTTAGTATGTGGCTTTGAATGTTGCATGTTGGATGCAAAAAAAGTCTTGAGTTGAAATAAGTTTAGAAAAATGAAAGGCCTTGGTAACAGATGTGTTTTCGTCTGAAACCCTCGTACTTTGAAAGAGATGGTCCAGTTTTTACACGAAGTGCATCCAGTTTTTGCCGTAATCCTCTCAACTTTTGCACACATGCTATGTGGGTCAAACGATGAAACCATGCCAAGTTTCAACTTTTTCTGAGTTCAGTGCTAGTGCTTTCCAATTACAGGGTCATTTAGCTCAAAATAAATCATTAAATGCATGAAAAATAGCAAATGAAGTCAGAAAGGGTTGAAATTTTAGTACGTAGCTTTGAATGTTGCGTGTTGGATGCAAAAAAAGTCTTGAGTTGAAATAAGTTTAGAAAAATGAAATGCCTTCGAAACAGATGTGTTTTCGTCTGAAACCCTCGTAGTTTGAAAGAGATGGTCTAGTTTGTACACGAAGTGCATCTAGCTTTTGCCGTAACCCTCTCAACTTTTGCACGCATGTTATGTGTGTCAAATGATGATACCATGCCAAGTTTCAACCTTTTCTGAATCCAACCAATCAGGAAGAAGCACATGGATCGCGTGTTTCTTTCAAACGCTTGTGAGTCGTTGGATCAGGCTTCTGAGCCGTTGGATCCAACCAATCAGGAAGAAGCACACGGATTGTGTGTTTCTTTCAAGAGCTTGTGAGTTGTTCGATCAGGCTTGTGAGCCGTTGGATCAGGCTTGTCGTTGCCTATATATATAGGCCACCTCTAGGACATGTTCGACACTCAGTTCATCGGCCGAATACAAACCATTCAGATTCTCCTGCATACGTTCGACGGTGCATTTGATATGCTTGCACTCATGAGCCACCGTCGGGCTGTATGCAGGCGAAATCGTGTGTTTTCTTGATCTTATATATCTAGTTAGAAATCTTTCACTTCATCGACCAAATACAAATCATTCGGATTCCCTGCAAACGTCTGACGGTGCATTTGATATGCTTGCACTCATGAGCCACCGTCGGGCTGTATGCAGGGGAAACCTTGTGTTTTGTTTGATTGGAAAACAAAAACAAAAAAGTATAACAATTTCATTATAGGGCGTCAACGGAAGAATACTCCACATCCTGTACACCATCAAAGAGAATTGCAGACGGTCCTCGCCTGGTTGACAGATCCGGCAAGTCTACCGACCAGGCATGGACCGTCTAAAATACCCGTACGGGATTTTCGTCCCCTACGGGTTCTCAGACGGGCCACGCCTCGTGGGCACATCTGGAAAATCTGCCAACCAACCGAGGTCCATCCGCATATCTCCCTGACAGAGTACCGGATACAGATGAATTCCTCTATGTACGGCGTTTAGTGAACTTGTTATGCTACGATAAGTCCATGCGGACCTGTGCTTATAAACAGGTCTAACTCCACTTCGGCTAGAGAGGTGGTACTAATTTTAGTTGGTTACAGGGGACCTTTAGTACCGGTTCTAGGCACCAACCGGTACTAAAGGGTTAGTTAGTGGTTAATTACGGTGGGAGAAGCCTTTAGTACCGGTTGGAGGCACCAATCGGGACTAAAGGTCCTTTTTCAGAGAAAAATAATGCCACCTACTGGGCTGACACGGCCTGGATACGACTAGAAACCCACTAATGGGACAGGATCCAGGCCCGCAACAGACCCAGAAGGCCCGCAGGCAAGCAGTAACAGAGTAGGCCCGAAAGCCTGCGGTTGAGAGGAGCTCAAAGTCGTACGCGCATCAGCCCTTATAAACCACTCCGGCTGTCCCTCGACTAGCGAGGTGGGACTAAACATCCCACCGCACCACGGCAACGCAAGTTTTGTTTAGGTTGGTGGCACGAACCGGAACGAAAGGCGACCTTTGGTTCCAGTTCGTGCCACCAACCGGTACGAAAGGTCTCCTTTGGTTCCGGTTCGTGTCACCAACCGGTACCAAAGTTCTCTCTTTCCCGCCAATTGGGCTGCTGAAAAAGACCTTTGGTACCGGTTGGTGACACGAACCGGAACCAAAGAAGACCTTTCGTACCGGTTGGTGGCACGAACCGGGACCAATGTTCCTGGTATATAATTGGCACTTAGGATTTTTCAGTTCTCATCTCGCCATTTGCCCCCGACGACGCCGGAGTTGAAACCGACGTCGTCAGGCTGCCCAACTGCCGCGCCGCACCGCTGATACGGTGAGGATAGTTCTCTCACTTCTCATTGGTTACCCCAAGTGGAAGGTGAGATGTAGCGTAGCAGAAAATTTCCCTCGATGAAGATACCAAGGTTATCGAACCATTAGGACTCCAAGAGATACAAGAAGGTGAAAACTGCGCCAGAAATTAGCTTTGGGCTAGATAGTTGACGTGAACCTGCACACAGCAACAAAAAACTTTGCTCCCAACGAGTACAGAGGAGTTGTCAATTCCTCCGGCCTTGCGGTTTACAAAGAATTAACGCAAGAGATAATGATAGTGGCAACTGAAAGTAAATTGATGGTGTAAACAATGATATGAAGATGGACCAAGGTCACGTGATTTTCACTAGTGATGTCTCTCTCCCAAAAAGACGATAAAAGTGCTAGCGAGGTAAACAAATCACAGTTGGGAAATTGACAGGATTATGAAGGCACTACAATGCTAACTATGATGCAAAGAAAGGAAGGGCTCAAAAGCAATGGGCAGTACGCCAAGGTAAGTAGACCGAAATCCAACTGCATCTACTACGAATCATCCACCTTGAGATATCTATCCAGACCATCTCGCTGGTATTAAGTTGCGAATCCCACCCAAAGTGTATATTCAAAGCAATAGACAACTGCATTAAAAGAACTTTGCGTAAAGTAAACAATTCTTGCACCCGCGGATACAAGCACCGTTGTTTTATCCCTGGTGGCAACAGCACATCCCCTAGTCTCATGTTTCTGTCACTCAAGCTAGACATCAAGGGGCTGAACCCACAATCAAGCATAACGCTCCCTCTTGGAGTTGCAATAAATTACTTGGCCAAAGTAAAATATGACAACGGAGAACATGCAAGAATTTACTCAAGAACAAAATATAAAAGAGAAGAACCAAATATATTACACATCACAATATGAACATAGTCTCATAATCCATCAGATCCCATCAAACTCAGCATAGCAACAGCAGAAAATTACAAAGGTGCCTCGATCATGTGAGGCGGCTCACGAGGACTCGAAAGTGGAGGCACAAAGAAGGGAGAGATAGATCACATAGCTACTGGTCACGGACCCATGGTCCAAGGAAAACTACTCACGGTACATACGGGAGGCGTCCATGGCTATGGATGGTCTCCCGGAGGGGGTAGCTTCTCCCGGCAGGGTGCCGGAGCAGCTTCTCAAGGCAACCCCGATCTTGAAACGGCGGCGGCGGCGGTACAAAGGCGAGATCGCGAAAGAGGGATTGATTTTAGGGGTTTCCGTCACGGGGGGTAAATATAGGCGAAGGGGGGCACCGAGAGGGGCCACAGGACAGTCAGGAGGGTGCCTGGCGCGGCCCAGGGTGGGGCCGCGCCACCTGCCCTCCTGGCTGCCTAGTGGTGGCCCTCCTTCCCTCCTTTGGTGATTTCGGAAGCTTTCGTTGCGCTGATTTTTTTATCTAATTTTCCTGGATTTTTTGGAGCACTTTTAATGGCCGGAAAACCTGAAATACAAAAACACCAGAAAACAACAACTGGCAGCTGGGTGCACTGGGTTAATAGATTAGTCCAAATATGCTCAAAAGTGTATGAAAGTTCAAGCAAAACATGGCAAAGTCACACAAAACAAGCATGGAGCAAGCAGAAATTATAGATACGTTTTGGACGTATCAACATTCCCAAGCTTAATTCCTGCTCGTCCTCGAGTAGGTAAATGATAACAAGCATAATTTCTGTGGTGACATGCCACACAACCATAAAAGGACTTTTAAGTAAAGAAATCAAAGCATGCAATTAAATTCAAGTCTTAATCAGCAAGAGTCTATATTAACATTGACACAAGTAACAAAAGAACAAAAGGTGCAAGAGCTCTCGCTGTCCGTGACTCGAATGTCTCCAGATGGTGTTTGCGTGCAAGCAAGGAATAGGGAAATACGAGAAAAAAAATAAGGTTGTTGAGAACAACTATCTACTAAAGTTTCACACTTAGTCTCCTTTGGATTCTTATCTTGACTCGTCCCCAGACCACTAGCCAGGTGTGACACCCTGGATTTTGGAACTTTCTTTTTCTGAAAACTTTTCTAATTTATTTCTGGTTTTGCGATTAGATTTGATTTTGATCACCTCATTGGACTTGAAACTTGAGCATATTTTCTTTCCATGCTCAAGTGACCCTTGATTTCAAACCTTTCCAATGCAATTCCATTGATCCACCTCATCCAAGCCACCATTTTATTCAAGCCATATATCCCTTTTTCCAATAAAAGGGATATTCCCATTATTTGAGGTTTGTGAAGCAACCCCTATTTATATTGCTCCATAAATCCCCAAATAATTCCCACATGTCATTGACATCATATCTTGCCAAATTCTCCAAAAACATTTCATAGCCCAAGTGGATTTTTCCTCTAGAAAAATTCATTTGTCTGTGGGGGCAGATTGGAGCTTTGTGAAGGGAGTGCCTTTTTCCTTGACCCATTGCTGGTGAAACTTTTTGTGCAACCTCAGATGATCATATGATTGATCTCCACCAAATGAATCCACCAAACCAGATCTGATCCAAATCCAGTCACCCATGTGTGTGCACCATCATGTTGAAGTTTCTGGTCAGTGGGCCACATTGTGAAGGAAGTGCTAGCTATGTGTGTCCAATGGCTATGAAATTTTACACACATGGGCACCATGCCAAATAACCCCAGTACACCAATTTTCAGTTAAATCCACCAAGCCTATGTGATGCTAGCCTCACCAATGCATTATGACCTATTTTGTGCTTTACAAAGGAAGTACCAAAAATATTGCTCCAAATGAGATGAAACTTGGTGTACATACTGATCCTAGTGTATGATTGAGCTGAGCAAAATATCATGCCTAGGGGAGCAATGTACAAGCCATGGCACAGCACAAGCACCTTCTGCAGCATTGTGCCATTTACAAAGCAAGTACCATTTACATTGCTTTGCTTGAGCCCAAACTTCCTAGACCTATAGTCCTTTGTACCCCTAGCCCAGAAGACATCCTGGCTCCACTATAAACCCCACCATGTGAGCTCTACTTATGTCCCAAGTTTGCTGCATCAAACTTCAGGAAGAGGTAGAGATCACTACAGTGCCCCATCTTGCCAACCAAGCATACCCATGTGATCAGCACTCAAAGGACTCCATGTTAGACATTCTTGGCCACAAAGAAAACCCCCTGTGCGCAGATTCCCTTTTGTGGCCACGCCCTTGGCATCTTCAGGCGTGCTCTGGCCACGCACTGAGCGTGCCCGAGCCGTCTCCATCGAGCCATAGTGCACGCCCGTCCTCTTATTGTTGTCCAACGGCGCTGCACGGCTTTCCGCCGCACGCGTGCACCACGCCCCCCTCCCGAGCTCTCTGGAATCCCCTCGTGGTCGCCAGCACGCCGCACGCCATGGCCCCGTCCTGTTGTCGCGACCTGGGAGCTCGAATCCTCCTCCCCTATAAGAGGGGCTTGCCGCCGAGCACTCCAGAGCATGTCCAGCTCCTCCCCACACCCGCCTGGCCTCCTCCTCCTCTCCAATTTGGCGCCAGAGGCCTTCTCCCGCCGCCATTGTCGCCAATCCCGCCGCTGGGCTCTGGCCAAAATCCACGCTAGCCGAAGCCTCTCCCTCGCCCTCGACCAGCACCGAGCACCTTCTGGCCACGCCGGAACCTCCCTGCAACCCCTCCCCTCTGGAACTCCTCTCCTGCGACCTCGCGTGGCCAAGCCACGTGATGCCGCCCGGCCGCCGCGCCTAGCCACAGCGGGCCGCGCTGTCGGCCGCCCCCGCTGTGCCGCGGTTGCTGGCGTGGGCGCACCGGCGAGCCGCACCGGAGGGCGCTCCGGCGAGCCTCGGGCTCCAACCCCAACGACGGCCACGCTCGAGCCACGGCCTCCCCCGTTTTCGCTGTCGCGGGCGAGAAGAAGGGCAGGACAGAGGAGGGAGGAAGGAGCTGAACGCTGGGCCCCGCACGTCATCCACACAGGCCTCGGGCCCGTTTTCTTTCAGGCGAAGGCGCCTTTCCAAGGACTCCGTTTTCCCTGCTGGAAAACACCTTTTGCATCGGCGTTGGCCCAGAATACGTTTTCGCTTACTGAAAGCGTATTTCTCCCCTTTTGCGGCCCAGAGTATGCTTTCACTGCTCTAAAAGCGTATCCCCACCCCCAAATCATCCCCCGATACCGTTTCGGCCGTATCTTCGCAACCGTAAGTCCAAATGAGGCGATTCTTTTTGCGTTGGTTTCGGATCGAGCTCCTCTTCATGTTGGAATAGGTTTTATGCCATGGTTCTTTGTGTTCTTTTGCTGGTTAGGTCAAAGTGATCTGACCCCCCTTCTCGCCGTACCGTTTTGTTCGGTTCTTGCAGGGCTTTGTTGGTGTCGAAGACCGGGAGTGTTCCACACTCCTCGTGTGAAAGGAAAGCCACAATACCCTTTGCACCTTTGCAAAGCTTTGACGTGTCTTTAAAAAAATTGTTGTTCGATGATATGCTTATATCGGTGATTATGATCATGTTTCTATGCTATGATTGATGTTATCATTACCATGCTATGCTTTTCCATGTCATATCCATGCTATGTTTTAATCATATCTTTGCCATGTTATGTTATGCACCATCTAACCACAACAACACCATGTCAAGTTGATCCTGTTGTATCTATGCTAGTTCATGCTATGCCTAAGTTATGCTTAACTGCATTCATAATATTGCCATGTTAAATAACTTAATCTTTATAACACGGATAAGTTCACCAACTAAAAAGGTGTTTGATCATATCTTAAACTGTCATGTTAATATGCTATGCATTTTTATGATCTGATATTCATGTTGCACTTGATACTTGTGTTCACTGTTGGAGAAATGCTTCGTGACAAGTTGATCAGGTGCCACCGAACCGGACTTATCCGTGCAGCCACATTTGCTTGTATGGGCGGGCCTTGATTCGGTCTGCCGGTGGGTCTCTTATTTGTATCGCACAAGAGGGGAAGCTATGCACGGCAGTTGCCTTTGGCCGGGTAAACGGCGATAGTCTTGACAGCCCAAGTATGTTTTGTGCGCGGTTCCCGACGGGGGACAGAGTTTTTGGGTGGTTAAGGTGGTAACGTGGACACCTAACCACAGGTGGTTCAGGTGGTAACAGAGGACACCAAATCACGGGGGCTACCCAAGACGGGATGTCGGTGATACGGTAAGAGGGTCACACGGTAGTATCGGTCTCGTTCGAGATGTCCTAGTCCACTCCTGCGGTGCGAGTTCCAAGGATCCTGTGGGACAAGTACCGGGGTGCTGGATGGAGGAGGAACTCGATAATGTGGGTAACGTGCACAAACTCTGCAGAGTCAAAATCTATTCGAATAGCCGCGTCCTCGGTCATGGGACATAGTTCGTACTAGGTCACACCATTACAATCAACTTGAGTACGGTGGCAAGTTTGTGGTAAGTGCATGGTCATGTGATGAGTGGATTGATTGGGTGGTAACAGAGGACACCTAACCCGTTGGATGGTCGTGCGATGACCCGTTTGGTCATGCGACGACCTGTGGAAGTGAACGGTCACGAGGTAACCCGGTGCTTGAGTCTATAAGGACTCCGGGGTAAGCCACGTGATCGTGCGACGATCATGTGGGGTACATTGTGTGATGAGGACATCCCTACTACAACTAATACTTCCCCAACTCTTCATGATGAACAAGCCAATCAAATCCGACTTGGACCTATTACAAGAGCCCGTGCTAAGTTATTAGAACAGCAGGTGAATTTGCTCTTACTCGAGTCTGATGATCGGCTTAGTGAGAATTATATACTGCCTAAATCCTTGTGTGTTTGTATGATCAGGTATCAAGGTGAAGACAAGGAGCTAGGAGGAGCTGAGGTTCCAGAAGAAGAAGCAAAGGAACAAGGACAAGCTACATTGGAAGAAGAACCTCAAGAAGACAAGGCCAGGAAGAACCAAGCTTTAGGCCGCGGTACTACCGCGCTGACCGCGGTACTACCGCGCCACGGTACTACTGGGCCTACTACCGCACGTACTACCGCGACAACAGAAGGGTTACGGTAGTCCTTACGGTACTACCATAACTACTACCGTGCTGGTCAGGAGATATGTGGAAGTGGTTACGGTAGTAGCCGCGGTACTACCGCGCCCGCGGTACTACCGCGCCAATCACGGTACTACCGTGCTGTCTGCGCGCAGAAAAGGGCCTACGGCCCCTGTATCCGAGTCTGGATCCCCTTAGACTATAAATACAAGTCCCCCTATGAGTTTTAGAGTTAGACCACGTTTAGATAAACCCTAGTTCTTGAGAATAGCTTCAAGCTTTCATCTTGAATCATATACTTCAATTCGTATCGATCTGAAGTGTTGCTACTGCAAGTTTTGTGTGATCTGTTGTTCCACTGGGAATTAGTAGATTGCAAATTACCGTCTCGTGGTCGACGGCTACGTTGCGCAAGTGTGTGAAGTTGTGAATATCCAAAGGGTAGAGAGCTGTCGCATTGGCAACAGGGATCTAGCGAGGAGAGTTCATCGGCTACATACAAGTTATCTATCATCGCCCTCATATTCACCGTCCGCTTACTGAGAAGATCGGGCCATCCCATATCATCTTGGTATGAGATTTCCAGTGTTTCCTCGGTAAGCATCCACCAAATCCATCTATTAGATCGTTTTTGTTTCGTCCTATCCAGAAAAAGCCATACAAAAATATTAGGGTTTCTAGTTTTTTCCATAACTTAGATTGCATCGGAGTCATTGTGTTAGTTTGCTGTTTCGTTGTGTTCTTCCCGAAAATTTCTCCGCGGTGCGACATATTGTGGCCTAAAGAGAAAAGTTACTGTAGCAAAATCAAAATTACTGTAGCAGTACTATAGCAATTTTCGTCCAGTTGGAATAGTGTCAGAAAAATCACAAAAAAAGAGAAAAAAGAGAAAAGATTCAAAAAAAAGAGAAAGAAGTGTGATCAAAAAGAGTTATCCAAGAGTGCAAAGAGATATACAAGTGTTAGAAAGGACATATCATAGTGGTGATCTTTTGAGAGGCTTTTCTTTCGTTTGTCTCCACTGTGTGAGTTTTTCTTTGGGTTTGTATCACACGATCAGCACTAGGATTTGACTTCGGTGTAGTTAGGGTGCCATACCTATAGCTACACCACATATATCATGCTTTGTCGTGTGTTCACTCTCTTACTCGGGTATTCACTTCATCACATCCGTGCACTAGTCCTCCATCCGAACGGGTACGCAATACTATTCACTTTGGAACGGTAAGATTCACCTTTTCTTGTCAGTTTTGAGTGAGTTGTGAGTGTCCACCAAAAGATTTTGATTTAGTGCACTAACCTACTAATCATGTCTCAAAGTGGTTTTGATGTGATGCAGAAATAGGACAAGGATGCGCCAGTTACATGGGAGGCATATGAAGGTCTCCGTGATCACTTGACTGGGATGTTTACTAAATCCGCTGATGCTATTGATACAAATGTTCAAGCGGTCCAACTAAAAGTGGACGTGACTGAAGCTGCAGTCACCACTATGCAACAACAACTTGCTGCTATACAGTAGAGCCTACAACAAATGACAACATCTGTCACGGGCATACAAGAAGCTATGGTACAACGCCAACCTGACGCTCAGGAGGATGATGGTAGTGTCCATGGTGAAAATGCTGATTTGAGGGGAAATCACAGCCGTGGGCGTGGTGTTCAAGGGCCGGTTCGCCAACCTCCACTTGGTTTTGGTGCGCGTCATCTACCCATTCAGGAAGAAGATGTCTTGAGCAAGCTCAAGTTTAACATCCCCAAATTTGAAGGTTCTACGGATGTGGAAGAGTACCTCACATGGGAGCTTAAGATGGAAAAATTATGGCGTTTGCATGATTATCCGGAGGACAAGAAGATCAAGATTGCTTCTTCCGAGTTTGACGGTTATGCCTTGCGTTGGTGGGAGAGTGTGTTGACCGAGATACAAGAAACCGATGGGCAGCCTATTCGTACATGGCGTGACATGAAGGCGACCATGAAAGCTCAGTTTTTCCCACTAATTACTTACGGACAGTTTTTGATAAATTGCAACAATTGAAGCAAGGTACTATGTCCGTTGATGCATACTATATGGAGATGGAGATGTTGCTGCAACGTGCGCGAGTTCGCGAAGAGGTTGAGATGACTATGCAACGTTTTCTCCATGGGCTGAAATTTAATATCAAGAGTATTGTGCGGCATCACCAATACTATAATATGAATGATCTATTGCATCTTGCAAGGGAGGCTGAATCCCAGCTTGCAGAAGAGGCACAACTGAAGTCCAGATACTCTACATCTAGCAGATTTTCTCCACGGACACCGTCCGCGCCTATGGAGAATTATGGTGCCAATACTCGGGCTTCTTCTTCAGTTTCCAAGCCAGCCTCCAATGGTTCTATGGCCAAGAAGCCAGCTGCTCCTGCCACTAGTGCAGGCTCCAACATGTCTTCAGCTCGCAATCGCGAGATGACTTGTCATTCTTGCGGTAATCCGGGCCACTTTAAGAGAGATTGCCCAAACTGAAAGGTCATGTTTATTAATGAAGAAACCGGCGAGTATGAAACCGGTGATGATGAAGACCCAGCCGCGTGGGATGATGAAGGTTACAATACCGAAGAAGGCATGAATTCTTTTCCGTCGCATGCTCCTACCATTGTGGTGTCACAACGTGCTCTCACGGTACAGCCACATGTTGATTCTCAGCGCTGCAATCTGTTCCAAACCAAGGCGCTCGTTGTCCCCAACAAACTTGCAAAGTGATTATTGATGGAGGTAGCTGCCGCAACCTCGCAAGCAAGGAGTTATGTGCCAAGCTAAATCTGAAATACTTACCTCACCCAAATCCTTATTATGTCCAATGGTTGAGTGACAGTGGTGAGATGAAGGTGAACAACATGGGGCGTGTAAATTTTGAGATAGGCCCATACAAGGATTCCATCGATTTTGATGTGGTGCCTATGACAGTTTGCCATCTTTTATTGGGTCGGCCGTGGTTATATGATCGCCATGTGCAACACAATGGTCGAGCCAATACATATCATTTGGAGTTCAAGGGCAAGAAAGTTAATCTCCATCCTATGTCTCCACATCAAATTTTGAATGAGTCTCGTCAGAAGGTAGAGGTGAATGTAGAACCAACACGAGAGAACAATGTAATAGCTGCGAGTGATAATATAACGAAAATTGCGAGAGAGACTAGTTTGCTTACATTAGCCACCAAAGAAGACATGAGAGAATTTAGTGAGGATCCTACAACCATACCTCTTATCCTCATGTATAAAGGCGAGGTTTTGGTTTCTAATGATAACCATCCTATTTCTCCTGGTGTGTCTACTGTTTTGCAGGATTATGATGATGTGTTCCCGGCGGAGGTTCCAGCGGGATTACCACCCTTGCGTGGTATTGATCACCAAATTGATCTTATACCGGGTGAAACTCTTCCTAACCGGGCACCATACAGGACAAACCCCCAAGAGACGAAGGAAATTCAGCAATAAGTACAAGCGCTTCTGGATAAAGGTTATATTCGTGTCAGCCTTAGCCCTTGTGCTGTTCCTGTTATTTTGGTTCCTAAGAAAGATGGTACATGGCGTATGTGTGTAGATTGTAGAGCTATTAATAACATCACTATTCGCTATCGTCATCCTATTCCACGTTTAGAGGATATGCTTGATGAATTGTGTGGTGCTGCTATTTTCTCTAAAATTGATTTGCGTAGTGGATACCATCAAATTAGGATGAAAGAAGGGGATGAATGGAAAACTGCTTTCAAAACTAAGTTCGGTTTATATGAGTGGTTAGTTATGCCTTTTGGTCTTACTAATTCTCCTAGTACTTTCATGAGATTAATGAACCATGTTTTGAGGGAGTTTATTAGACATTTTGTGGTTGTGTATTTTGATGATATACTTATTTACAGCCGCAATGAATTTGAACATGCTGATCATATTAGACAAGTTTTGCAAGTGTTGCGTGATTCTAAATTATATGCTAATCTTGAGAAGTGCACATTTGCAAAAGATAAGGTCATATTTTTGGGATATGTTGTATCTACGCATGGGGTAGAAGTAGATTCTTCTAAAATTGAGGCAATTCAAAATTGGCCTACTCCCATGAATGTTATCCAAGTACGAAGTTTTCACAGTCTTGCTGGTTTTTATAGACGTTTTGTGAAAGACTTTAGTACTATTGCTGCACCGTTGAATGAATTGACTAAGAAAGGTGTGCCTTTTGTTTGGGGCGTTGCCCAAGATCTTGCATTTGATGAGTTGAAACGTTTTCTTACTTCTGCACCATTACTTGCATTACCAGATTTTACTAAGCAATTTGAAGTTGAATGTGATGCTAGTGGTATAGGCATTGGTGGTGTTTTGATGCAAGAAGGTAGACCTATAACTTATTTCAGTGAGAAGCTTTCTGGTGCTAGATTGAATTATCCTGTTTATGATAAATAATTGTATGCACTTGTTAGAGTTCTTGAGGTTTGGCAACATTATTTGTGGCCAAAAGAATTTATCATACATTTTGATCATGAAGCTTTGAAATATCTGAAAGCTCAATCTAATTTGCATAGACGCTTAGCTAAGTGGGTTGAGTTCATTGAGTCTTTTCCCTACATCATCAAATATAAGAAAGGGAAAGATAATGTTGTTGTTGATGCTCTCTCTAGGAAGAATATGTTATTGACACATCTTGATGTTAAAATTCCTGGATTAGAGAGTTTGTGTGATTTATATGCAACTGATCATGATTTTGCTGAACCATATCGTTTGTGTTTGCTTCGGAATGCATGGGATAAGTTCCACATCCATGATAGATTTTTGTTTCGAGCTAACAAACTTTGTGTTCCAGAATCTTCTGTGCGTTTGCTATTGTTGCAGGAATCACATGCAGGAGGATTGATGGGTCATTTTGGGCGTGAGAAGACACTACTCATGCTTGCTGATAATTTTTATTGGCCCAGGATGAGGCGTGATGTGGACAGGTTTGTTCGACACTGTATTGTATGCAACACATCCAAGTCCAAGATGAAGCCTCACGGTTTGTATACTCCACTATCGGCTCCTACCACACCTTGGGAAGATATTAGTATGGACTTTGTGTTAGGATTGCCACGTACTAAATATGGTCATGATAGTATATTTGTGGTAGTGGATAGATTTTCCAAGATGGCACATTTTATTGCTTGCCATAAGAGCGACGATGTGTCGCATGTTGCTAACCTGTTTTTCAGGGAGATTGTACGCTTGCATGGAGTGCCCAAGACAATTGTTTCTGACAGGGATGTAAAGTTTGTGAGCTACTTCTGGAAGACACTTTGGGGAAAGCTAGGAACAAATCTAATGTTCAACACTACATGTCATCCTCAAACTGATGGTCAAACGGAGGTGGTCAATAGAACATTGTCACAATTGCTGCGAGCTATGATCAAGAAAAATCTGCGTGAATGGGAGGAGTGTTTGCCACATGTTGAGTTTGCTTATAACAGGGCAGTACACACTACTACTCGGCTTTTTCCTTTTGAGGTGGTTTATGGTTTTAAGCCTATTACACCCCTTGATTTTTTGCCTCTTCCATTGCAGGACAGAGTTACTATGGAGGCATCCCAACGAGCAGATTACGTGAAGAAGATTCATGAGAAGACACGAGAGGCTATTGAGAAGCAAGGCAAGAGCGTTGCTGCTGCACGCAACCAGTCACGAAAGCAAGTTCTATTTCAGCCTGGAGATAGGGTTTGGGTACATCTGCGCAAGGATAGATTTCCAGGATTGCGGGACTCCAAGTTGAAGCCACGTGGTGCTAGTCCTTATAAAGTGCTGGCCAAGATCAATGATAATTCCTACTCGATTGATATTCCCATTGCTGAGTTTGGTGGTGCAAGTAACACCTTTAATGTAGCTGATTTATCACCACATATGGGAGATGACCTCGGAGCGTTGGGGTCGATGCCTTTTGAAGGGGGGGAGATGATGAGGACATCCCTACTACAACTAATACTTCCCTAACTCTTCATGATGAACAAGCCAATCAAATCCGACTTGGACCTATTACAAGAGCCCGTGCTAAGTTATTAGAACAACAGGTGAATTTTCTCTTATTCGAGTCTGATGATCGGCTTAGTGAGAATTATATACTTCCTAAATCCTTGTGTGTTTGTATGATCAGGTATCAAGGTGAAGACAAGGAGCTAGGAGGAGCTGAGGTTCAAGAAGAAGAAGCCAAGGAATAAGGACAAGCTACATTGGAAGAAGAACCTCAAGAAGACAAGGCCAGGAAGAACCAAGCTTTAGGCCGCGGTACTACCGCGCTGACCGCGGTACTACCGTGCCACGGTACTACCGGGCCTACTACCGCACGTACTACCGCGACAACAGAAGGGTTACGGTAGTCCTTACGGTACTACCATAACTACTACCATGCTGGTCAAGAGAGATGCGGAAGTGGTTACGGTAGTAGCCGCGGTACTACCGCGCCCGCGGTACTACCGCGCCAATCACGGTACTACCGTGCTGCCTGCGCGCAGAAACGGGCCTACGGCCCCTGTATCCGAGTCTGGATCCCCTTAGACTATAAATACAAGTCCCCCTACGAGTTTTAGAGTTAGACCACGTTTAGATAAACCCTAGTTCTTGAGAATAGCTCCAAGCTTTCATCTTGAATCATATTCTTCAATTCGTATCGATCTGAAGTGTTGCTACTGCAAGTTTTGTGGGATTTGTTGTTCCACTGGGAATTAGTAGATTGCAAATTACCGTCTCGTGGTCGACGGCTACGTTGCGCAAGTGTGTGAAGTTGTGAATATCCAAAGGGTAGAGAGCTGTCGCATTGGCAACAGGGATGTAGCGAGGAGAGTTCATCGGCTACATACAAGTTATCTATCATCGCCCTCATATTCACCGTCCGCTTACTGAGAAGATCGGGCCATCCCATATCATTGTGTGTGCATTAGACTTAATGATGTTAAAGTGCTTGATGATTATATGCTTGCATGATATTGTTGCTCACCTGTTCAATTCACTAATATACTTTAACCTGTTGCCATGTTATTGTTTTGCCTTGTTGCATGGTTGTTGTGAGCTTGCAAGTACATTCAATGTACTGACCTGGCGTGTCATGCCAGATTTGCAGGCCGTACTTTGGATTCGTAGGACGACGTTCCCGGTGTTTGCGAGCTAGGAGGTGTCCCAGCCAGTGTCCCTGTGGATTGGAGTTCGTCATCGCCGTTATTGTTCCGTTGCCGTCGTTATTCCGCTGCTAGAGTTATGCTGCTGCTTGGTGTAGAACTAAGGCTAGCCTGAGGAGCAAGCTGTGTCTCCGCTAGCATTGTAATAGACCTCGTGTACCCCTATATTTGGTATTAGAAAGTTGTTCAGTTCTATATCAATCAGTGCCGTGCTCCAGAAGACTTGATCTCTGGGCTGGTGCACGGGGCGTTCCGGTCCTCTGAGCCGGGGTGCCACAACGGTTGGTATCAGAGAAGGACTGGCTGTAGGACCCGCTAGCCCGCGCGAACGTTAGAAGGACGTTAGATTGACGTTAGAGCTAGAGTATAGCTTGCTTGTGTGATGCTATTGCTTGCTGCATATAGACGATATGTTTTCGCTAACAATCTGATCTGACGAGTGTAGATGGCGGAATACCCGATGGCGTACATAGGATCCTCATCCACGACCAACTTTGACTATCTCCTTGCAGACGTTTGGTGGACTCTCTACCCCAGTGGAGAGCTTCCAAGGTACCAAGTTTCCCAGGCGTCGATCGGAGGGCCGCTGCTTGAGTGCCGCGCCAACGTCTACATGTCAGCCACCATCCCCATCGGCGTGCGCTCCTACAACTTCCAGGGTGGACCCGCTTCTACCCCGGATCGTGCCATTCAGCTTGCCGCGATGGCGGGCCTGTTAGGCCTACGCCACCAGGAGAGTGCGATGCATCATAATCGCGCCTTCCATTTCTACCCCACCTTGGGAGCGACTCCGCAGCAAGTGAGGTTTCCTCGCCCTTTTGCGGAAGCCGATGCAGGGGCGATCACCATGTCCCGCTACATGATCTCCCAGTACGCCCTCATCGTCGAGCTAGTCCGTGATTCAAGGGATGCAAGGAGAGCTCTTGCCGCAGCCCTACCGTTGTCGACTTCTTCGCCCACTCCCGCGACCCCCGGCAACCCGCCGTCAGATCAGAACGCCTAGGCTTCGTGTAGTTCGTGATGCATGAGTAGCAGTATCGCATGTTGCCTGTTGCATGTTGATGTGTGTAGCAATAAGTAGAGATCCTGCGTGTGATCTCAATGCTTGTTCAGTGTTGCTGTTCTTTCTTAATTCTCGTTGTTGGTTCTTTGTTCCTCGGTAGTTAATAACTCTGTTTTGGCAGGTGTTAGATGACTTGGATGGACCCTTGCGTGTTGTTCTTCGATATTGGCACCACGTCTGGTTCTGAGCTGATGCATCGTCGGCCGTCCGGAGTGGATGCTTGTTTTACATTTCTCTTTTCAACAACCGACCCGTGTTCTGAGCTGCTTTTCGGCCGTCTCGGGTAGTTGTTGAGTTTCTTTTCGCAGTGGAGACCCTATGTTCTGAGCTGTTTTCTCGGCCGTCTTAGGGGACCTCTGCATTCCTTTTTATCAACATTGCCTCATGCTCTGAGCTGATTTCGGTCGGACGTCATGAGCAATGCTTGAACTATTCCAGTACAAGTCCCAGATCTGAGTTGTAAAGACCGTTCTGGTGGCTACTGGGTTATTTGTTGTTTTCTTTGCAAGGAGCCCGGATAATCATCGACCACCGCTAAAGGTGATGAAGTAGCAAGCCGCTTCTCGTTTGCTTTTGCCCCGTTGTTATCTTCGTTGGTTCTTCCTTTGGTTCTTTGGTGTCACTTGCTCCACCCCATTGGAAAGTTGCTCATAACCCCGCATACCTCGAAGAATCAGTGCAATGCCGCAGAGCAGCATGAAGACACCAAGTCAAGGACCCACACCAGCTTGCAGCAGAAGTGTTCAACCCCATATGAGTTCTGCCTGAATGAACCAAGTCAGCATTTTTCCGGTGGATGTTACAGTCATGAAGATTCTATCAGTGGAAGACCGCAAAGAAATAAGAAAATCAACAAGACATGAATGACGCACACCCGGTAGCATCTCACACTTTTGCTCAAGTATGAAGCATATGGCAACCATCAGGCCTGCATTTCAGAACAGCCTGAACACTCAGACAGTTAAAGGCCGCAATGATGCGGGAAATCAGCAAGTCAAAAAGGATTTGTACCCAGTTGCGTTGGAAGCAAGTGGCTCACGAATGGATGCTACCCAAGCTATCCATTGAGTTCCATCTACATCGACTACGACAACCGCAGAGATTCATGCAAAGATAAGCAAAGACTGTGACCCATGAGCATATGCACCCAAGGCAGGACAAACACCAGCTGCAGTCCCAGGAAATACAAATTATTTCGGTATATTCCGGAAGGTGGCCAAGACATATCATGAGGCCCAGATGATTGGAAGGATGTTTCCCCCCACCAGCCGGCAGCCAGAAGCCTGTCAGACAGCGTGGTCAGATCTGTCTCCACGTCTTGGAGGGAAAGCTTCCAGCAGAAGGAACCTCAGCCTTCCTCAGTACGCTACCGGGATATCTTCTCAGCCAAGACAGCTAGCCTTCCTCCACAAGCCACCGACAGAAGCTTACAGTGCAAGACACTCGATCGTGCTCGATACGCCACTGGAGCAAGCTTCCGGGGTACGGTACCCAACCTTCCCCAGCAAGCCACCACAAGCTTCGCGAACAAGGTACCATTCTTCCTCGACGCGCCATCATACCTGCAGCAGTATTGTCAGAAATCCAGTCATGCAAGGCCGCAAGGACTTCAGCATCGTCAGGACCCTCATATGGTTATGGGTATTCTTATCAAGTATGAAAGCTACCCCTGTGCGGATACCACCATGCTCGTAATCAAGGAAGAGTTATGCATATGAACATCGGTGAAGAACCGCAACTCTCGGGAAACAAGTCAGCAGAAGAGGCGGATACACCTCTCAGCCTGGAAGAAAGACTGACAGAGACATGAAGAAACACCTTGAAGAAAGGAAGCAAGGAGCTTTGAATCCTTCTTCCGTCATGAAGGTCAGCTCCTCACGACAGACAAGGCCCCGAGGCAGAATAATCCGGAGACCTCGTTCATTGCAACCACGGTTATCGGGATGAAACAAGAAACAAAAGGCGATGGTAACCGGTCTATCTCCAAGATTGCGAAAGAACAATAAGTATTTATGCAACAAGGAAAGAACCCTGACCGAAGAAAAGCCAGTACAAGGAAGGTGATTGCCGCAGAGGCAAGACCCAGGACAAACAGACATGGCAGATGTCAAACCTTGCTGCGGTCTGAGCAAGCGTGACACTTCGCAAGTTGTCAGAGGCATGCAACCCTCGAGCCCGACGGGTTAGACAGAATGAATTGCATGGACCTCAAGTCAAATTTTCCGCGATCAGTTGAAGTCACGTGGACCACCGTGGATATCTACCACGAAGAAAGCTCATTCACTATGGGCTAAGGACCGTGTACCGATCCAGTTAGCCCGAGCAAGTACTCAAGTTCGGCATCGTCCGTCTTGTCGAGATAGCCCGTCCGCTTCGTTAAGGGTCACCCGCTCAGCTCGGAATTTCAATACAAGAACCTGATTGAAGCATATCAGGACCGATCGCCACCCGGGAAGAGCAGTCAAGTCAGGTAAACCTCAGCATGAGTACATGTCCAGAAATTGTTCCCCGCTCCGAACCCTTGAGCACAGTGGACAAGCCAAAAGAAATGTGAGGCAACCCCATGTGCCGTCAGTCAAGGTCCCGATAGTGAACATTCGGAGATACCAACTACCGACGAAGGCCAAGCTCTTGTCAAAAAGGCCAATGCAAAGGAATTCAGGACATACCATGAATTCAGGACACAATATGGGTATCGTCAGCAGTCAGCCTATGACAAGACATTCGGTTATCATACAAGTCAGAGGATATGAGGATGGAAATCAGTATACAGAGATGAGATGTATCAAGGAAGAACATTCTGTCAGAGCTACAGATCAGGTGAAGTAAACCCCCTCAACAGAGATATATTGGATGCTACTATGGGAACAGTATGCGGTAAAAAGGAAATCCGAGAAGCAGCAAGTTTCCGAAGGACGGTAAATTTGCGATGGTTCCCTGAGCAACCAAATCTCGAGGACGAGATTTTTTCTAAGGGGGGTAGGTTTGTGACACCCTGGATTTTGGAACTTTCTTTTCCCAAAAACTTTTTTGATTTATTTCTGGATTTGCGATTGGATTTGATTTTGATCACCTCGTTGGACTTGAAACTTGAGCATATTTTCTTTCCATGCTCAAGTGACCCTTGATTCCGAACCTTTCCAATGCAATTCCATTGTTCCACCTCATCCAAGCCACCATTTTATTCAAGCCATATATCCCGTTTTCCAATAAAAGGGATATTCCCATTATTTGAGGTTTGTGAATCAACCCCTATTTATATTGCTCCATAAATCCCCAAATAATTCCCACATGTCATTGACATCATATCTTGCCAAATTCTCCAAAAACATTTCATAGCCCAAGTGGATTTTCCTCTAGAAAAATTCATTTGTCTGTGGGGGCAGATTGGAGCTTTGTGAAGGGAGTGCCTTTTTCCTTGACCCATTGCTGGTGAAACTTTTTGTGCAACCTCAGATGATCATATGATTGATCTCCACCAAATGAATCCACCAAACCAGATCTGATCCAAATCCAGTCACCCATGTGTGTGCACCATCATGTTGAAGTTTCTGGTCAGTGGGCCACATTGTGAAGCAAGTGCTAGCTATGTGTGTCCAATGGCTATGAAATTTTACACACATGGGCACCATGCCAAATAACCCCAGTACACCAATTTTCAGCCAAATCCACCAAGCCTATGTGATGCTAGCCTCACCAATGCATTCTGACCTATTTGGTGCTTTACAAAGGAAGTACCAAAATATTGCTCCAAATGAGATGAAACTTGGTGTACATACTGATCCTAGTGTATGATTGAGCTGAGCAAAATATCATGCCTAGGGGAGCAATGTACAAGCCATGGCACAACACAAGCACCTTCTGCAGCATTGTGCCATTTACAAAGCAAGTACCATTTACATTGGTTTGCTTGAGCCCAAACTTCCCAGACCTATAGTCCTTTGTACCCCTAGCCCAGAAGACATCCTGGCTCCACCATAAACCCCACCATGTGAGCTCTACTTATGTCCCAAGTTTGCTGAATTAAACTTCAGGAAGAGGTAGAGATCACTACAGTGCCCCATCTTGAAAACCAAGCATACCGATCTGATCAGCACTCAAAGGACTCCATGTTAGACATTCTTGTCCACGAAGAAAACCCCCTGTGCGCAGATTCCCTTTTGTGGCCACGCCCTTGGCAGCTTCAGGCGTGCTCTGGCCACGCACTAAGCGTGCCCGAGCCGTCTCCATCGAGCCACAGTGCATGCCCGTCCTCTTCTTCTCTGGAATCCCTTCGTGGTCTCCATCACGCCGCACGCCATGGCCCCGTCCTGTTGTCGCGACCTGAGAGCTCGAATCCTCCTCCCCTATAAGAGGGGCTTGCCCCCGAGCACTCCAGAGCATGTCCATCTCCTCCCCACACCCGCCTGGCCTCCTCCTCCTCTCCAATTTTGCGTCGGAGGCCTTCTCCCGCCGCCATTGTCGCCAATCCCGCCGCCGGGCTCCAGCCAAAATCCGCGCTATCCGAAGCCTCTCCCTCTCCCTCGACCAGCACCGAGCACCCCCTGGCCACGCCGGAACCTCCCCGCAACCCCTCCCCTCCGGAACTCCTCGCATGCAACCTCGCGTAGCCAAGCCACGTGCTGCCGCCCGGCCCCCGCGCCTAGCCATGGCGGGCCGCGCTGTCGGCCGCCCCCACAGTGCCGCGGTTGCTGGCGTGGGCGCACTGGCGAGCCGCACCGGCGGGCGCTCCGGCGAGCCTCGGGCTCCAACCCTGAAGACGGCCACGCTCGAGCCACGGCCTCCCCTGTTTTGGCTGTCGCGGGCGAGAAGAAGGGCAGGACAGAGGAGGGAGGAAGGAGCTGACCGCTGGGCCCCGCACGTCATCCACACAGGCCCTGGGCCCGTTTTCTTTCAGGCGAAGGCGCCTTTCCAAGAACTCTGGTTTCCCTGCTGGAAAACACCTTTTGCATCGGTGTTGGCCCAGAATACGTTTTCGCTTACACTGCTCTGAGTATTTCTCCCCTTCTGCGGCCCAGAGTACGCTTTCACTGCTCTGAAAGCGTATCCCCACCCCCAAATCAGCCCCCGATACCGTTTCGGCTGTATCTTCGCAACCGTAAGTCCAAATGAGGAGATTCTTTTTGCGTTGGTTTCGTATCGAGCTCCTCTTCGTGTTGGAATAGGTTTTATGCCATGGTTCTTTGTGTTATTTTTCTGGTTAGGTCAAAGTGATCTGACCCCCCCTTCTCGTCGTACCGTTTTGTTTGGTTTTTGCAGGGCTTTGTTGGTGTCGAAGACCGGGAGTGTTCCACACTCCTCGGGTGAAAGGCAAGCCACAATACCCTTTGCACCTTTGCAAAGCTTTGAAGTGTCTTTAAATAAAATTGTTGTTCGATGATATGCTTATATTGGTGATTATGATCATGTTGCTATGCTATGATTGATGTTATCATTACCATGCTATGCTTTGCCATGTCATATCCATGCTATGTTTTAATCATATCTTTGCCATGTTATGTTATGCACCATCTAACCACAACAACACCATGTCAAGTTGATCCTGTTGTATCTATGCTAGTTCATGCTATGCCTAAGTTATGCTTAACTACATTCATAATGTTGCCATGTTAAATAACTTAATCTTTATAACACAGATAAGTTCACCAACTAAAAAGGTGTTTGATCATATCTGAAACTGTAATGTTAATATTCTATGCATTGTTATGATTTGATATTCATGTTGCACCTGATACTTGTGTTCACTGTTGGAGAAGTGCTTCGTGACAAGTTGATCAGGTGCCACCGAACCGGACTTATCCGTGCAGCCACAGTTTCTTGTATGGGCGGGCCTGCCGGTGGGTCTCTTATTTGTATCACCCAAGAGGGGAGGCTATGCGTGGCAATTATCTTTGGTCGGGTAAACGGCGATAGTCTTGACAACCCAAGTATGTTTTGCGCGCGGTTCCCGACGGGGGACAGAGTTTATGGGTGGTTAAGGTGGTAACGTGGACACCTAACCATAGGTGGTTCAGGTGGTAACAGAGGACACCGAATCACGGGGGCTACCCAAGACGAGATGTCGGTGATACGGTAAGAGGGTCACACGGTAGTATCGGTCTCGTTCGAGATGTCCTAGTCCACTCCTGCGGTGCGAGTTCCAAGGATCCTGTGGGACAAGTACCGGGGTACTGGATGGAGGAGGAACTCCATAATGTGGGTAACGTGCACAAACTCTGCAGAGTCAAAATCTATTCGAATAGCCGCGTCCTCGGTCATGGGACACAGTTCGTACTAGGTCACACCATTACGATCAACTTGAGTACGGTGTCAAGTTTGTGGTAAGTGGATGGTCATGCGATGAGTGGATTGGTTGGTGGTAACAGAGGACACCTAACCCGTTGGATGGTCGTGCGATGACCCGTTTGGTCATGCGACGACGTGTGGAAGTGAACGGTCACGAGGTGACCCGGTGCTTGAGTCTATAAGAACTCCGGGGTAAGCCACGTGATCATGCGACGATCATGTGGGGTACATCGTGTGTGCATTAGACTTAATGATGTTAAAGTGCTTGATGATTATATGCTTGCATGATATTGTTGCTCACCTGTTCAATTCACTAATATACTTTAACCTGTTGCCATGTTATTGTTTTGCCTTGTTGCATGGTTGTTGTGAGCTTGCAAGTACATTCAATGTACTGACCTGGCGTGTTATGCCAGATTTGCAGGCCGTACTTTGGATGCGTAGGACGACGTTCCCGGTGTTTGCGAGCTAGGAGGTGTCCCAGCCAGTGTCCCTGTGGATTGGAGTTCGTCATCGCCGTTATTGTTCCGCTGCCGTCGTTTTTCCGCTGCTAGAGTTATGCTGCTGCATGGTGTAGAACTGAGGCTAGCCTGAGGAGCAAGTTGTGTCTCCGCTAGCATTGTAATAGACCTCGTGTACCCCTATATTTGGTATTAGAAAGCTGTTCAGTTCTATATCAATCAGTGCCGTTCTCCAGAAGACTTGATCTCTGGGCTGGTGCACGGGGCGTTCCGGTCCTCTGAGCCGGGGTGCCACACCAGGTACAAGTCAAACTGATCCACTTCCTTTCGATATTTTGAGAACTCATGCAATGGATGAGCGTGAGCAAGAAAGTTGACACCTAAAAGGCGAAACAGAAAGAAGGTGGAGGAGGAAGACAAAAAAAGGTGTGAAAGGCTCACATCAATGAGGACAATCATCGACGAGAGAAGGCCATATGATAGATATGATGTGAGGAGTAGGGATTTCCATGCAACGGATGCACATGCGAGCTAAAAGCTCTCCAAGGGAACTAGTGGGGGTGCATCCAACTTGCTTGCTCAAGAAGACCTAGAGCTCGTTTGAGGAGGCTCATCATTGGAATGTACAAGCCAAGTTCTTTAGTGTGAAGGTTCCCACATAGCTATATGCATGATGATGATCTCTATGGAGTACAAGGGATAGAGGATGAAGTACTAGTGTGGATCTCTCAACAAGAATAGTAGTGTGCCCCCTTCTCTCTTTTTATTTCTTTTTCTCTTTTTTCTATTTTTTTGTATTTTTTGGTGGCCTCAATGGCTCTTTCTATTTAACTCTCATTTGTCCTCTTTGGGATCTTTTGATTTTGTCCTCTTTGGGATATTTTCCTCACTTTAGGGGTAACACTCTATATTTTACAAGAATATAGGAGATCTTTCACACTTTACAAAGGTACTCTCATAAAGAAGATATAACTATCATGATGCGAATGTATGACATGAAGATCAAGTCATGAGAAGATGGATGTTGCATGGCAATGTATCTCGGAAAGTCTATGGAAATGCCTTGTAGGTAGGTATGGTGGCTGTTTTGAGGAAAGATATAAGGAGTTTTATGATGACAGAGTGTATCGTGCCAAGGGTTTGGATGTACCGGCGAAGGTGGACGCTAACTCTCGGAGTGAGAAGAGAGCAATGCACGGCACAGGAGAGGCTAGAAAAAAGTATAGGTGGGTGGAAGTGTCAACTTTTGAATACTCACATTAGTCCGAAGAACTCATGCACTTATTATCGGTAACTCTCAATCTAATCAGGAGGTTCAAAAAGAGACAAGTACCCTGAGGAGGAGTTTATGGGGGTTTGGTTATCCTTGCGCATCCTCGACTCATGGTACGTGAGTGTTCTCTAATATTCGAACCCTCCAGAGGTTAGTGATCCATCTAGTAGCTAGAGTTCTCAACAGGGATTTTTTGTTTTCGAAAAACACACGGATTTCCCAAAATACGACATCTATCACTAATAGGCTCGAGCTCTTGACACCAAAATTTCAAACATTACTCTAATCAATACCTCAAAACTATTGCAAGTTACTACTACAAAAAGAAAAGCAACTTCAACTACCTACTTCTAGTCAAGACACAAAACTCAGTGCAACAGGCAAACTCTCTAACAAGATAAAACATGCAACCTATAGAAAGTTCAACCTAAAACAAAAGCAAAGCTCTAGTAAACTAAAGCACTACAACTAAACAAAGCAGCATCTAAGAAAATAAAAAGAACAACTCACAGCTAAAAGAATAAGCATGCAAATCCTATGAGGAGTTCTAATTTCAAGCGGAGCGTATATCTCTCCCACACAAAATAGTAAGTAAGATGGGATCTAACTTGTTACTACAGCAAACAAAGCTAAAGAAAACTAAAAAACAAAACCTAAGAGCGAGACGCTCCAAGAATAGCACATAACGCATGAAGTGATAAAAATATAGTGTAACGAGAGACGAACTGATAATTGTTGATGAAGAAGGGGATGCTCGGGGGCATCCCCAAGCTTAGACGCTTGAGTCTCCTTGAATATTTATTGGGGGTGCACATGGGCATCCCCAAGATTGAGCGTTTGACACTCCAAGATCTTCTTTCATCATCTTCCATCGCACACTTCAAAACTCCCTTCATACATAACTCATTGTAGACTGATTAGAGAGGTTAGTACCCTACTAAAATATTTTTTCCTCTACTGCAAATAAAGATAATCCTGAAGAGCTACTGTTTCTCAAGATTTCCAAAACGTTTTTGCAAAGAAAAATCAAGCTTAAGGTTTGCAAAAGTAAGGAGAGACAAAACGTGGCAGAATCTGTGAAAAACAGAACAGCAGAGAGAAACGAATTTTTTAGGGGTACTTATGCAACTCAAATCAAAAAACTCAGAACATACGGAAGTTTTGTAATTGTATAGAGAATGCTGTGTAAAAAATTCAGCTCAAAAAGATGAACTGGGATTTTTTTGTGGTTTTTCTAGTCACGAGGACAGAATCTGTTTTCTGGACAGCATGTCACAACTTTTACTTCCGTTGCCGTATGAGGCTATAAAAGGCACAAAGCTTGAAAAGTAAAGATACAATGATGTTGCTACAGTATTAAAAATCATCAAGACCACTAAAAACAGAAGAAAAGCAAAAAGAAAAACCTAATTTCGGCGGGCTGCCTCCCGAAAGCGCTTCTTTAAAGCCATTAGCTAGGCTTAAAGCAGAAGATCAAGTTTTTTCAAGAGAATAACAAGCCCGTGTGACGGACTCAAAAGGTAACTTAATATTTTTCCTAGGTAAATGTTCCATCCCTTTCTTGAGAGGGAATTGGAATTTTATAATCCCTTCTTTCATGTCAATAACAACACTAACCGTGCGAAGAAAAGGACGTCCCAAAATAATTGGACAAGAGGGCTCACACTCAATGTCCATAATAGTGAAATCAACGGGGACATAATTGTCATTTACAATGATAAGAACATCGTCGATCTTCCCCAAAGGTTTCTTTATGGAAGAATCAACAAGACGAACACCAAAAGAACAAGGATCAAAAGGTTTCAATTCAAGCATATCATACATTCTTTTGGGCATAACAGAGGTACTTGCTCCAACATCACAAAGAGCATAACAAGAGAAGTTATTCAATTTTATTTTTATCATAGGATCCCAACCATCTTTTAGCTTCCTAGGTATGGATGCTTCTAGTCTAAGCTTATCCTCCCTAACTTTTATTAGAGGACTGGTGATATGCTCTGTGAAGGCAAGATTAAGTGTGCTAGTGTGGGGGTCTCTAGACATCTTGTGTAGGAAACCAATAACTTCAGGTAAAGTGCAGTTGTCAAAGTCTAAGTCACTACTATCTATCAAGGAGGTAGTGATATCATTTAGGCTCACTTGTTTGAAAGCCTCTATGTTCATATAGGTTTTTTCATCTATAGTTGAGGTGGTAGCATCACCATTGATAGGTCCAGTGGGACTAGGAGTGTGATGGGTGCTAACAGTTTGGACATCCTCAACTACTTGGATAGTAGCTACTGTGGGGTAGGTAGGAAGGCTCTTAATTCTATCCACTTCCTTGGGAATGACTTCTGGTTTGGCTGCCATCTGGTTTATCAAGGTAGATTGGGTGTGGGACATGTTTGAAACATAGGTCTCAATGGTAGTGAGTCTAGTTTGGAGGCTGGAAATGTCACTATTCAGGCTCTAAAGTTGTTTGCTAATGTTTTGTAGGATAGAGGAGTGCTCATCTAATTGTCTGGAAAAAGCCTTGTTTTGTTCAAACTGTGTGTGCATATAACTTTTGGTGCCTTTTTCTATTTCTATAAGTTTCTCATAGCTATGTAGGTCTCTTTCCCTATAATTCTGGCTGTAGGAGTTGTTATTTCCGTTCCCATAATTGTTGGATGGGAAAGTCCTAGGCTTACTAGCAAAGTTTCCCCTATAAGCATTATTATTAAAGTTGTTTCTAGAGATAAAGTTCACATCTACTTGATCCTGAGCAATCAAAGAATTTAAAGGAACATTTTCAGGATCAATAGGAGATTGCTTGGTAAGTAGAGACATGATAAGGTCAACCTTTTCATTTAGAGAGGAGATCTCCTCGACAAAATTTACCTTCTTACTAGTTGGAGATCTTTCGGTGTGCCACTGAGAGTAGTTTAACATCATCTCATCAAGTAGCTTTGTAGCACCACCAAGTGTGGTTGACATAAAAGTTCCTCCTGCGGCCGAATCTAACATGTTCCGCGAGGTAAAGTTCAAGCCTGCATAAAAAGTTTGGATAACCATCCAGGTAGTCAGTCCATGTGTAGGGAAGTTATTGACAAGCTTCTTCATACGTTCTCATGCTTGGGCAACGTGTTCATTATCCAATTGCCTGAAATTCATAATGTTACTCCTCAATTGAATAATTTTAGCAGGGGGATAGTACTTCCCGATAAAAGCATCTTTGCACTTATCCCAAGAATCTATGCTATTCTTAGGCATGGATTGAAACCAGATTTTAGCTTCATCCCTCAAAGAGAAAGGAAAAAGATTAAGCTTAACAATTTCACCATCTACTTCTTTGTACTTTTGCATATCACAAAGCTCAATAAAATTATTTAAATGCAAAGCAGCATCATCTCTAGCACCAGAGAATTGTTCTTTCATAACAAGGTTCAGCAAAGCAGGTTTAATCTCATAAGAAGGTGCTGAAGTAGTTGGTGTAGCAATAGGAGTGCAGATAAAGTCACTGTTGTTGTGACTAGTGAAGTCACACAACTTAGTGTTTTCATTGGAACCCATAGTAGCAACAGGTATTTTTGGTATTTTTGATAAAGGACACAAAAGTAAAAACTGATAGGTAAACTAACAAGACTAAAAAGCAAAGATAAAAGATAGTGTGCAACTCCCCTATCTTGTAGACTGGAGTCCCCGACAACGGCGCCAGAAATTGGCTTGATACAGTGAGGATAGTTCTATCACTTCTCGTTGGTTACCCCAAGTGGAAGGTGAGATGTAGCGTAGCAGCAAATTTCCCTCGGTGAAGATAACAAGGTTATCGAACCAGTAGGACTCCAAGAGATACAAGAAGGTGACAACTGCGCCAGAAATTAGCTTCGGGCTATATAGTTGACGTGGACCTGCACACAGCAACAAATAACTTTGCTCCCAACGAGTACAGAGGAGTTGTCAATTCCTCCGGCCTTGCGGTTTACAAAGGATTAACGCAAGAGATAATGATAGTGGCAACTGAAAGTAAATACTGAAAGTAAATTGATGGTGTAAACAATGATATGAAGATGGACCAAGGTCACGTGATTTTCACTAGTGATGTCTCTCTCCCAAAAGACGATAAAAGTGCTAGCGAGGTAAACAAATCACAGTTGGGCAATTGACAGGATTATGAAGGCACCGCAATGCTAAGTATGCTGCAAAGAAAGGAAGGGCTCAAAAGCAATGGGCAGTACGCCAAGGTAAGTAGACCAAAATCCAACTGCATCTACTACGAATCATCCACCTTGAGATATCTATCCAGAACATCTCGCTGGTATTAAGTTGTGAATCCCACCCAAAGTGTAAATTCAAAGCAACAAACAACTGCATTAAAAGAACTTTGCGTAAAGTAAACAATCCTTGCACCCGCGGATACAAGCACCGTTGTTTTATCCCTGGTGGCAACAACACATCCCCTAGTCTCATGTTTCTGTCACTCAAGCTAGACATCAAGGGGATGAACCCACAATAAAGCATAACGCTCCCTCTTGGAGTTGCAATAAATCACTTGGCCAAAGTAAAATATGGCAATGGAGAACATGCAAGAATTTACTCAAGAACAAAATATAAAAGAGAAGAACCAAATATATTACTCATCACAATTTGAACATAGTCTCATAATCCATCAGATCCCATCAAACTCAGCATAGCAACAGCAGAAAATTACAAAGGTGCCTCGATCATGTGAGGCAGCTCACGAGGACTCGAAAGTGGAGACACAAAGAAGGGAGAGATAGATCACATAGCTACTGGTCACGGACCCATGGTCCAAGGAAAACTACTCACGGTACATAAAGGAGGCGTCCATGGCTATGGATGGTCTCCCGGAGGGGGTAGCTTCTCCCGGCACAGTGCCGGAGCAGCTTCTCCAGGCAGCCCCGATCTTGAAACGGCAGCGGCGGCAGTACAGAGGCGAGATCACGAAAGAGGGATTGAATTTAGGGGTTTCCGTCACGGGGAGTAAATATAGGCAAAGGGGGCACCGAGAGGGGCCACAGGGCAGTCAGGAGGGTGCCTGGCGCGACCGAGGGTGGGGCCGCGCCACCTGGCCTCCTGGCTTCCTGGTGGTGGCCCTCCTTCCCTCCTTTTGTGATTCCAGAAGCTTCCGTTGCGCTTATTTTTTATCTGATTTTCCCAGATTTTTGGAGCACTTTTAATGGCCGGAAAACCTGAAATACAAAAACAGCAGAAAACAGCAACAGGCAGCCGGGTGCACTGGGTTAATAGATTAGTCCAAATTTGCTCAAAAGTGTATGAAAGTTCAAGAAAAACATGGCAAAGTCACACAAAACATGCATGGAGCAAGCAGAAATTATAGATACATTTTGGACGTATCAACCGTCGCGCACCGCCCCCGACGACGTCGACGACCTCGCCGGCGCCACCCCCGCTGTGAGCGTCTCGCCATCCCCCCTCTCCTCTCTTGCATTGCGCCCAAATTAAGCTGCCGCCGCGCCGCGCCATGGCCGAGAGGGGAGCTCCTCCTGTGCGCCACCATGGCTAGGAGGGAACCGTCGACCGCCCCTCGCCGCTCCTCGCCGCTCCGGCCGTCTGCCCCTCGCCGCCCTCGCCCCCGGCTGACGTCCATGGCCACGGCCATGGCGTGCGTGCCATGGATGGCTCCAGCAGTGGGGAGGGGGGAGGTTGAGGAGAAGAAATAAAAAACTGGGAAAATAAAAATAAGTTAAAATGTTCATCTTATTTTTTCCTGTTTTATAATTAGTCTTAATTTTACTAAGTTAAAATGTTCTAGTGTTGGATAAGAAAAGAGGAAGTGAAGGAAAAATAAAAAGAAGGAGAGGGAAAAAGAAAAATAAGAAGAGGAAGGAGGAGAAGAAGATGAGGAAGAAGAAAAAAAATAAGAGGAGAAGAAGAAAAAATAGAATCCTCTTTTTTTGAAAATCGAGAACGAGAGGGTGTTGAGGATCGCCGTGCGGGTCGAGGATCGGGCACTATACGCGTAGGTACATAGAAGATCGATCGAGGGTCACCGAGAGAGGTCGCTACAGCTCGAGGGCCGAAGGTCGGGAACTATACGCGTCGGTTCAAAGGTCGTCGAGGGGTCGACAGGGTCATCACCGAGAGAGGTCGTGGGTCGAGTCGTCGAGGGGTCGCAGAGGGTTCGAGGGTCGTCGAGAGGATCATCGAGTGATCGAGGTCTCGAGTCGTCGAGGGGTCGAGGGGTCGCAGAGAGGGTTCGAGGGTCATCGAGGGGTCGAGGGTCGAGGAACGCCGAGGCGGGTCGAGAGAGGATGCATTGTGCCAAGTTTTTGATCCAAATCCATGGCTAGCTATCTCATGTTTGTATATTAAATGTCATATGTTGTAGTATTTTGCAGAAACTATGGACGATGGTCGAAGAAACTTAGAAGAAGAAGACGTTATGGGTGAAATCATCCGCGAAGGAGCAGAAGGACCGTCGGTGGTCGACGACATCCAAGAAGGACCGGGACCGTCGATGGGCGATGACATCCAGGAAGTTGATGTGACCTTGTCGTTTCTGAACGACACCGATGGTCTGGAAGGAGAGAGTGAAGCAGGCTCCGAGGATGAAGAAGTAGACCGTGATGACGACTACGATGAGCGAACGGAGGAAGGAGTTGTTGCAAAGTCCGGCGAGGTATATATGTATATATAGCCTGTGCTGAGGAGACTAGCTAATTGAATTGATGCATTAATTGTTTTGGTATGTAGACATATATATTAACTCTCTTCTTTATTCTTTTCTAGCCCTCTGTATCCGGATCGAGCCAAAGTTCGGTAAGGAGACGAGGCCCGAAAAAAAGGTTGGGCCCGGATGAAAAGTTCACGATCACCGGGATTAGGAATGATGGCGAACCGATTGAACCCAGCCGGACCAAGGACACATTTGCTGCTCAGTGTGGGGTCCTCGTTAGGGACTTTATCCCGATCATCATCCACCAATGGAATAAGCCGAAGAGCGAAGACCCTGAAGTGTCTTTTGTCACCGATAGAAAAAAAGATGAACTTTGGAACATGCTGAAGGCAAATTTAATCCTACAACCAGAGAAGGATCAGGAAAAGCCAGTTATAGAGCCATTGATCAAGACTCATGCTCTTAAGAAGATGGCAGAACTATTCAGGAGGTGGAAGAATGACTTGAAAAAAAAGTTTGTCGACAAAAATGAGACTCCAATATTCACCCATAAATATGAGAAGATAAAAGATCACTGGGACGCATTTGTGGCCCACAAGAAATCGGAGAAGAGTAAGAAGATGTCAGAGACAAACAAGCTAAATGATGCAAAGAAGAAGCTTCACCACCGCACGGGGTCAGGTGGCTACCTCAAAGCCCGCCCGTTGTGGGACAATGCTGAGCATGACCTGATTGAAAGAGGGATCACACCAGAGACATGGTTCTGGTCACCGCGTGCAAAAACTTGGTTCTTCGGGGCTGGGGGATCATTGGACCCCGAAACAGGGAAGTGCGCTTACAAAAAAATGGACGCAACGGTATAAAAGCTTCGGGAATATTTCGCCAAATCGGCGAAAGGGACGTTCGTTCCCGACAGAGAGAACGACGAGCTCACAGAGGCCCTCGGTAATCCGGAGCACCCAGGACGAACACGGGGCACGGCAGGCTCCGTTCCTTGGAAGTATGGATTTCCGGACGCAGGCGGTTACAAAAACCGGGAAAGGAAGAGGGAAAAGGAGCTCAGCGAAATGCAGCAACTGAATGCAAGAGTAAAAGCGCTAGAGGAGAGGAATCGAGTTGACGAAGCTACCCAAGAAGCTACCCCGCCATCTCAGCAGAGAAGCAGCGTGGCTTCCACCGAGCTTGTTGTTGCGCAGCCTGAGTTGACGGCTCCCACCAGCTACCCCGTGGATGCTATCACGGAGACTCAAGATTGCCAACTTCTGGCGAAATTCGTGCACCTCACACCCAAGGCGGCTATCGGCAATGTTCTACCTCCTCGCGGAGGAACTTTTCACTCTCGTCTGATTGCACAAGGCTATGTCGTTGTGATGGTCGATGAAATAGTTGAGGGATATGAGGAGCTTGAGCTTGACTACCCTACCGGTGATGGGGACAGTCGCCTGAGTCAGGCTCTGAAGACTACATGTCTATGGCGGAAGGAATTAATCAAGCTTCCGAACTGGACGGCGCGTGATCATCAGGTACCGCCTCCTTCTCCGCCTCCTTCTTCGTCTGCGCCGGCGCGTCCCATCAGCCCTCTTGATTCTTCGACTGCGCCGGCGCGTCCCATCAACCCGCCTCCTCCTCCGCCTCCTTCGCCTGCGCCGGCGCGTCCCGTCAACCCCCCTCCTCCCCCGCCTCCTTCGCCTGCGCTGGCGCGTCCCATCAACCTGCCTCATCCTCCGCCTCCTTCGCCTCCTTCGGCGCGTCAGCAAGGGCAGAAGAGAGCTGCCCCCCCCCACTCCGGCTGCTCCGACGCGTAATAAGCAACAAAGAAAGACAACCGCCGCCGCTCCGGCTGCTCCGACGTCTAGCGGTACATCCAGCGCCACCGGGAGGAAACAAAATACGGTCCAACATCTCTCAAGCCTCTTGAACCGCGGCCATACAATAGGAGCGTGGAGGAAAACGAGAAGATCGTTAAAGGACAAGTAGATGCATTTTTAAATAAGAAAAAAAATGCACCTCCGAAGAAGATGATGTTAGATCCGGAGATAGTGAAGCGCACTGTGGATAACCTGATGCGACCACCAGCACCTCCGCTAGATGACAACAATGTCTGCATTCTTAAAAAGACAGTGAGAGAAGCACGAAAGATTAGAACCACTGCAGCTGACAAAAGGAGAGTAACACAAAAAGTGAAAAAAGTTCCCCAGCTCGGCGAACAGGCGAAACAATCGTTAGCCCCGTTGAAGGTGTTTAGCGAAGATATCGTCGACGTCGAGGGGATGGCGCCCGGTACTAAAATTGGTGATTACATGCCCGCTGATATACCGTTTGAATCAATGGAGGAAGTATACACATACCGGTACGGGCATCCTCTCGTCAAACCTTGTACTCCTCTAACAACTATGATGCGAAGACTCCATAATTGGTACCTGGATTGCTGCAAGTCGTCTGGCGGTCTTGATAATTTGTTCGTTATGGTTAAAGAGAATCAGGACAACCTCGTTGCAATTGGGCTGGTGCCTGTTCAATTTGAGGAATTATTCCAGCTTTACAATGTCATGGCCATCGATAAAGTAATCGTCACTTGCTACTGTATGTAAGTTACTACTTATTTAATTAAGTCTCTATATATATACAACTCAGCTCTTTCATCATGTACAAATAACTTATCCTCTATATCATCCATGCAGATTGAAGATCGTCGAATGCAAGAAAATATGAATCGACAATATTGGGTTCATTAACTTAAATATATTTGATCCATTCATGGTTATAAATGAACCCGCAATACCCGAGTCCAACTTGCTAAAATCTTTGCTTCAACATCAAAACAAACAGAAAATATTCTTTCCTTACAACTTCAAGTGAGTGTTATACTGTCTTGTGCATATTCGGTTTTCCTTAATACTCGAGGTTATATTAATGTAATTGATGAGTTACGCATGCGTGCACAGCTTCCACTATATTCTCCTAGAGATTGATGTTGAGAACGGAGTAGTAACCGTCTTAGACTCAAGACGAAAAGAACGCAATGAGTATGCGGAGATCATTGAAATGCTCACGAAGTAAGTTCATTCGATCATATATCGGCAACTTTGTTCATTTCCTGATATCAGGTAATAATTATTTTCTTTGTATATGGCAGGGTTTGGAAACAGTTCACCCAAACAATTCCGAGAGTAGTGTCGAAGGAACTGAAAATTTCATACTCGAAAGTAAGTACTACTATAGCTAGTTCCGCGCATCTCCCATTGATTCTAGCTAGTCGTTTCATCAATACCATTTATAATGCTTGATTATCAGTTTGATTAATTGAACTCTATTTCTCGTAAAGTTGATGTTGCAACCAGAAGGGACTAATCTTTGTGGATACTACATTTGCGAGTACATCTACAAAGAGACGTTCTCTAAAAAAGGCGGACACTCTAAAAAAGATTTTGATGTGCGTAAGCAACATTATATTCACAATTTTAATTTGTGTTGAGTTTCATTCATATAATATGCATGTATTGACCCCCTTCTTCAAATTAGCTTTGGGAGCTTCAGGAACAACTCCTACCAGAAGATCACATAAAAGCAATTCAAGAGGAATTGGCGGGATTCTTTCTTGAGCACGTCCTCGATAAGAAAGGACAATACTATACGGAACTTAATTTCAGTTGTCGAAATTGAGTTCAGATGTTAGCTAAGGATAGATATCCGAAACTTGTTGTTCGACCAATCTCTCGGGGAAGGAGAGGTGTCGATCACTTCTCTCTGTATATATATGTTCATGACGATTATCGATCTTCTGTACTTATATTAATGGTTTCTTCATTTGTTTAATAGCTAGCGTGTCGAGTCCTCTCTATACGTATAGTATGTAGCGTCGACCAAGCACGAAGATAAGAGAGTACACACCTCTCTTTATTAGCTAGCTATTACAATATATCAAACCCCTAAATTAACCCTGCAAAACCCCCTAAAACCCCCCGCCCCTTTCAAAAAAAAACCCAGCCACTGAAATGCTGCCGCGTGGATGTCCTTTGGCCCCGGTTGGTGGCACCAACCGGGAAAAAAGGGCCTCCCGCCTGGGCAAGCCACAACGGCCACGTGGAGGCCCGTCTGTCTCGGTTTGTGGGCAAACCAGGACTAAAGGTTTTGGGCATTAGTAACGACCCTTTAGTCCCGGTTCCGGAACCGGGACAAATGGGCCTCTGGAACCGGGATAAATGGGCCTTTTTCTACTAGTGGCGTGTTCCCCATGCTCCGTAGGCCCAAGCCAACCCAACAGATCGCTCGAATTCTCCAAGGTTCAAGATTCCCCATTGGAGCCCGAGCGCAGCTCCTCCATTGTCGTCCTCGAGCTTGCTCTGGTCGTCCCCGTCACCCACCACCACCACAGATCGGTTGGCAACGCTCTGCTCGGTCGAACGGAGCAAACGGCGCCTCGAACCGTGGCCGGAGTTGGCCGGAACGGCCACCTCGCCGGAGTTCGGCCTCGCCGGCGTGCCCGCGTGGTTAAACCAGGGGCTAACCTTACTGACTGGTGCCCTGTGGCTTAATCCGGCTGTTAAGCCCCTTACCCCCCACTAACCTCACTGGCGAGTGGGCCCAAGGCCAATGGTTAGTTCAAATAAAGTCTGATTAATTATATGCATGTAGGACATGTGGGCCCTTCCCCATTTAACTATCTGATTAGTTAAAATACCTGTTAATTAAACATATGTGTCTATGACACCTCGGCCCCAACTGTCAGTAATTAAAAGTATTGATTTATAAAATGTGTGAGTTAATGACATGTGGCCCCCACTGCTATTTAAATTTAAATAAAATGAATTATTACCACTGTGAGGCTGACCAGTGGGACCCACTGGTCAGGTTTTACTAGTCAACCCCTCTGTGGATGATGTTGGGATTTAATAATAAAAATAATTCGGAAAATCTTTTAAAAATGATTTAAACTTTGAAATTTAATATCTTTTAAACCGTAAGTTAGATTCAAAAACTTTATACATGAAAATTGATCAGAAAAATATAAAGAATACGAATACGCTATCCATATACCCCACCACACCCCTCTAACACAACGAACATCGACATCCCCCTTCCGGGCCGTCTGTCGATAATATCCCCGGAGCCGGTATTTCATCCCCGGATGAATTCCCGCTCCGAGCAACGTGCATTAAACTGCGTTAGAGCCCCGTTGCTTTGTATCTGCTTTGTCCTATTTTTGCATTGCTATTATTGCCGTGTATTTATTGTTTCTTCCCCCTCTCTTATTGTCCAATAGTCTCGACGTTCGCTGCCGATGCCCCTGTGATCGACTACTTCGTCGACGACCGTACCTCTACCAGCGAGCTTCCAGGCAAGAAGAACCATTCTCTTCCCTAGATATCGCCTATCCTTTCATACTTTTCTTGCACTAGGCATTGATACTGCTGCTGCTACGTTGCTTACCTATTCAATTGCATAGCCTGTCTTTGTCGCCCTTGATGTACCTTCCTTTATCCTATGCTACCTATTATAATTATGCATTATCCAGCAGTGAGCCCTGCGCATTGTTAGTTAGGATTAGATAGCGGGCCGTGATCACTCTAGTGAGTGAACGCGGATACAAAATATATACAACTGCAACAGGTACGGATCAATACAGACGCCCCAGGGAACCTACAACGGCGAGACTCTGCCGAGTCGCTTCGAGTTTGACTTACGAGTGGAATGGACTCGTATTTCACTCTCGTCGGCTCAGTAGCGTAGCATCACCGGGATGATACGAGGTTTACCTCTTTAGTTCATTCCGCTGATGTCTCTGTCAAACCTCTTTAAGTGTACCATCGAGGGTGATACCTCCTGGTTTCACTTAATGGTAGGCACTTGATACGTCCCAAATGTATCTGTAATTTCTGCTTGCTCCATGCATGTTTTGTGTGACTTTGCCATGATTTTCTTGAACTTTCATACACTTTTGAGAATATTTGGACTAATCTATTAACCCAGTGCACCCAGCTGCCAGTTGCTGTTTTCTGCTGTTTTTGTATTTCAGGTTTTCCGGCCATTAAACGTGCTCCAAAAAATCCGGAAAAATCAGATAAAAAATCAGCGACCCGGAAGCTTCCGGAAACACCAAAGGAGGGAAGGGGGGACACCACAAGGACTCCAGAAGGGTCCCTGGCGCGGCCCCACCCTAGGCCGCGCCAGTGAGCCTCCTGGCTGCCCTGTGGCCCCTCTCGGTGCCCCCCTTCGCCTATATTTAGCCCTCGGGGTGGAAACCTCTAGGACGGATCTCTTTTCCGCGATCTCGCCTCTGTACCACTGCCACCGCCGTTTCTAGATCGGGGCTGCCTGGAGAAGCTGCCCCAGCACCCTTCCGGGAGGAGGAACCCCCTCCGGGAGACCATCCATAGCCATGGACGCCTCTCGTATGTACCATGATTAGTTTCCCTTGGACCATGGGTCCGTGACCAGTATCTATGTGATGTTCCTCTCCCCTCTTTGTGCTTCCACTTTCGAGACCTCGTGAGCTGCCTCACATGATCGCGGCACCTTTGTAATTTTTTGTTGTTGCTATGTTGAGTTTACTGGGATCTGATGGATTATGAGACTATGTTCAGATTGTGATGAGTAATATATTTGGTTCTTATCTTTTATATTTTGTTCTTGAGTAAATTCTTGCATGTTCTCCGTTGCCGTATTTTACTTTGGCCAACTGATTTGTTGCAAGTCCAAGAGGGAGCGTTATGCTTGATTGTGGGTTTAGCCCCTTGATGTCTAGCTTGAGTGACAGAAACATGAGACTAGGGGATGTGTTGTTGCCACCAGGGATAAAACAACGGTGCTTGTACCCGCGGGTGCAAGGATTGTTTACTTTACGCAAAGTTCTTTTAATGCAGTTGTCTGTTGCTTTGAATTTACACTTTCGGTGGGATTCACAACTTAATACCAGCGAGATGTTCTGGATAGATATCTCAAGGTGGATGATTTGTTGTAGATGCAGTTGGATTTCGGTCTACTTACCTTGGTGTACTGCCCATTGCTTTTGAGCCCTTCCTTTCTTTGCAGCATAGTTAGCATTGCGGTGCCTTCATAATTCTGTCAATTGCCCAGCTGTGATTTGTTTACCTCGCTAGCACTTTTATCGTCTTTTGGGAGAGAGACATCACTAGTGAAAATCACGGGACCCCGGTCCATCTTCGTTTTATTGTTTACACCCTTAATTTACTTTCAGTCTTTACTTTCAGTTCCACTTTTATCTCTTGCGTTTATCCTTTGTAAACAACAAGGCCGGAGGAATTGACAACTCCTATGTACTCGTTGGGAGCAAAGTTATTTTTATCTGTGTGCAGGTCCAGGTGAAGCTAGCAACCTCGGCGCGATTGTTCACTTTACCACCTTCTTGTATCCTTCGGAGTCCTATGGGAGACAAACCTTGGTATCTTTGCCAAGGGAAAACTTACCGCTGCACTATATCTCACCCTGCGCTTGGGGTAACCAACGAGGCTTGAAGAGTATTAACACTCTCTTGCCATCAGGACTCAAATCAACTGGTGTCCTTAAAGGTAAGAGTCAGGCGACCCACCGGTGCCCGCGAGCGGTATTGTGTCGGGAACGACAGGGAGGGTACGACCGACGTTACTGGCGTGCTTGGCCACGAAAGTCGAGCTCTACCAAGAGCACACACGAGATAAGGTAAGGAGTCGGTTCACCTTGTTGGTAACCGCAGAGAGTTGGTGGGACGACAGGGCAGGCACCGATGTACTAGTGGTCCTGACTGTTGTCGTTCTCACGCGGGTTAATTAAAATGCTAAATGGTTTGGCGGATGACTTGAGACGCCCGTTGGTCTGTACGCACTACCTTCCCGTGGGATAAGGAGTTATGGGCTCCCTTGCGTCGTAGTTTATCCGAAAGCTCTTCAGACGTCAGCAGTACTGCGGCCAAATTGCCAGGAAGTGGTGTGTTTTCTTTGTCCGGACGGTGTATTTGGATTTGCTTTTTGCTACACCGGACAAACTCGCACCGTGCAGGAGTGTGTCAGGGTGAGGGACCTAGACCCCTGAGTGCATAGGATATAGTCCGGCGGATGGCCTCTCTGTTGAGCCTAGGATGGGCTGCGCCGTGTCGGATAGCTTTGGTGGAGCGTTCCCTAACAAGGTTCCCGCCACCCTGGAGATCCGAGCGTGCAGGCTGAACAGTAGTGCACCCCTGGAGGGAGTTTAATATATTCGAATAGCCGTGTCCACGATAACAGGACGCTTTATGCTGAAGCTGGATCTTACCACTACAAACTACTACTATTAAACTGTATGGTTCCGGGTCTTCTTACTCGCAGGGAAGTCGAGGAAGGGAATTCGGAGGCATTATTATTATTAATCATTAAAACTTACTATTATACAATGCTGCAACAACTTCTGCTGCATTGTTACTTTATGCTTTATTTGAACTGTTGGTTGTTTCTCTTCTCGTGCTGCAAGACTCGTCAGAACATGCTAGTATTCGATAGGCCTAGCTTCTTACCCTTATTCTGATTTCTATCTTTTAGTCCACTATATACAGCCTCCCCTTTCCATTTGATACAATTGCATAAATGCTTAGTAGCGGACGTAAGACTCGCGGGTATACTAGATACTCACCCTTGCTTTATTTTCCCCCTTTATGTTTTGCCTGAACGGCCGCTACAGTCGATGTTGGAGCCCAGGAGCAGGAGTACCCCGGAGGCGGATACTACTACATCGAGACCCCCGCTGACCAGGACCAGGAGTAGTTTCGGAGGCTCCCAGGCAGGAGGCCTTGCCTTTTCGATCTGTATCTCTGATTTTATTTGTGCTAGCCTTCTTAAGGAAAAACTTGACTAACTATGTCTGTACTCAGATATTATGGTTTGTATAACTTATGTATTCGGGTCTGTGCGACCCCCCCCCTTATCTTGTAACATATTGCTTTATCCATTTGTGTTTAGTGATGTGATGTGATATTCTCATCGTGGCACCCTAATCTCAGCCGTGTATCCTGCGTGTATGATTACTATACACGGATTGATTTTAGGGCCATCACACCGGGGGCCACCCGGATTTGTTCGTTGTTAGCTAGAGGGACCTATCGTTTCGGATCTCTCGGAACTAAATCATAAAATGGCTGCCTGTGATGGGTAGAAACTGAGAGAGATGGGCGTGCGTGCGGAGCCTTGTAATGGGCAGTTGGTACACCCCTGCAGGGTTAAATCTTTTCGAGAAGCCGTGTCCACGGCTATGGATGACTTGAGACCTACTCCTTGTTCATAGACAACAACAACTGAGATAATCTTAATAACTTGATCAACGTGTGTGTGCCTTGACTGCTTCTTCTTCGTCGGGATGCGAAGAGGAGGACAAGGATAGGATAGGTGTTATCCTTACGTAAGTAGTTGATAGCAAGACTTGTTGGAGGCGATTCCTCATCGAATGCTTGGTTCTCATCTTACTCTATAATAGACCGTTAGCCACTCATATATTGCTAGTGCATCTGCAACCTCACTACTACCCCCATCTTACCCGTGAGAAGTTGTTACAAGACTTTTGATATAGCTCACCTCTTTGTTTTCTCTTCTACGCACGTTATGCAACGATCTTCGACTTCAGAGGAGCTCGACGACCCTTCTTCTGGACGCCTTCACGAAGACTCGACTACGACTAGATAGGTGGATCCCGGCGGAGAGCCTGGACCCATGTGGTTACGGGAATGGTGTGTTTTACCTTTGCCGCTAGGCATTTGATTGTAGTCTATACTCAGACATGTATCTTCCACTGATGTATTGTATTAATGCAGTTGTATGCCGATTGTATGAGATGTTGTATCCATGTAGCTATAATGTTGTGATATCATGTTGGAAATCCGGGGCATATGGCATTGTCATATGTCGCGGTGGGACCGATATGTGCTTCGTTCCCGGATCTGGATGAAAACATCTAGATCTGGAACAGTACCGCATATCGGGCCTTACAACTTGGTATCAGAGCCTTACCGACCGTAGGATCCCTTCTCTGGCTGAAGTCGAGTCTAAAAAAAAACTATTTTGTAGTTACTAAGTTAGTTATCGGAGAGTAGGATTCTTTTTACTCCTTACCCTTGCTCTGGTCAGGACAAGTGACGTAAATGTTTTTCTCTCGCCTTACCCCCCTTCAAACTTTAGGATCTCTCTGAGTGTGGAGTTTCGGAACCGTTACAATGCCTTGCTTGCAGCGTATTGTCTCGATTCTGATCTCAGGTTGGGAAATCCTGTAGTACCTTTAGTTCTTCCGACTCTGGGTAAACATCTTGGTCATCTTTTGACTTCAGTCCTCTTGCCCAGTATCCTCACGATTTCAGTGAGAATGCTTCTCTTGACCCTCGCTTGGACTTTTGTTCTTCCTCCTGATCTCTCGATGGTTTCGTTTTTCGACGTTGCCGTCTCTCTGCGGAAATTTATCTCGACGGAAGTTCGACGTCGACATGGAGCAGAGTCCCTTGTTGGTGGTGTTGAAGATTTTCGACTCTTTTTTCTCTCCCCCTCTCCCCCGGATCATCCAGGATCTCGGGACGAGATCCCTTGTTGGTGGTGTTGTATTGTAACAACCCAGATTTCACAAAAATTATTTTTTTTTGTTTTCAGTGTGAATTGTTTGATTGTCTGAATTGTTTGCGGTGTTTGCATCCCCGATTTATCAATCGGCGATTATTTCCTCCCTCTTATCTCGTACCGGACGGATACCGACCCTTGCCACCCTGACACTCGACCTTTGCGACACCGGGTTTCACCCGATCACCGTCGTGAAAACCGCACGAGACCAGCCGCAGCCAACGGAACGAAAAACCCCGTTTAATAACTAAATGGGATATTTTTATAGTGTGCCGACAAGTTTTCTCGGAACGATTCCAGCGCTAGGTGAACGTCGCCGGCTCGACGCGCTGATCACGCAGTTCAAACTTTTACACGAATCGGAGGTCATCCGGACCCCCGGCGGTCAAAAACGTAAACACCGCACGCGTGAGAGGAAACCGGGGATGTTTATGCAAACTGCCAGCCACCTGGGCTATATAAAGATCACCACTCCCCCACCCCTTTCTAGGGTTTCCCCTAAGCCAAAATTGCAGCCACCCTCTCCACTTTGCCCAAAAATAGTCTATTTTTGCAACCCTAGCCCATCAGATCTGAGAAATCAGCCCCAGGCACTCTGGACCATCAGATCTGGCGACCCGATGGCCCAGAGGCCGCCACGTCACCCAGCCTCCACCTACTCCCTCTCTCTCTCTCCTCCCACCTTCACGCCGCGGGCTCGCCGTCGCGCCTCCTTCCTCGCCACGGAAAGCCGTCGGTCACCGGCGAACCACCCGGTGAGGAGCTCCCCCTCGTCTCTCCTCTTCTCCCTGCCTCACCGCCGCCGCGCTCCGCAGCCGCCCCGGTGAGGCTGCCCTCACCGTGCCTCTCCTCCTCCACCTCGCATCTCCCTCTCCTATCCTTCCTCCCTCAACCCTTCCTCCTTCTCTGTCCAAGAAGAAGTTGCCGCCATGGATGCCCAACTCGAGCTCGGAGCCCCCCTGGACCTCGTCGGCACCCGGATCCCGGCAGCTGCACCCCTTGCCCGCCTGCCCTAGCGCCGCCAACGCCCAGATCTGCTCGCCCAGAGCCGTGCGCGCCAACCTCGTCGCCTTGCCTCGCCGGAACGCCGGTTGCTGGCGCCTCCACGGCCTCCGCTCGTCCAGGTCCCGAGCGGGGACGCAGCGCCACGGGAGTTGGGCCCAGCGCGGCCCTAGGCGGCCCAGCGCCTCGGCCCGCAGCGCCCGCTCGCCCAGGCGATGACTATCTACGCTCCGCCCACCTCCAGTTGGGTTGCGGCCCAAGGTGAGGCACCCCTGATACGTCCAAAACGTATCTATAATTTATGCTTGCTCCATGCCTCTTTTGTGTGATATTGCTATGATATTGATGAACTTCCATACACTTTTGATCATATTTGGACTAACCTATTAACTCAGTGCACCCCAGTGCTAGTTCCTGTTTTCTGCTGTTTTTCTATTTCAGGTTTCCCCCATATAAAAAGTGCTCCAAAAATTCGGGAAAAATCCAATAAAAAATTAGCGTACAGGAAGCTTCGGGAATCACCGAGGGGGGCTAGAGGGGACCCACCAGGGCCCCAGGCGCCCTCCCGGCGCGCCCCAGGGTGGGGCCGCGCTAGGGGGGCGCCTGGACCCCTGGTGGACCCCCTGGCTGCCCCCTTCGCCTATATATTCTCCGTGACGCAAAAAACCCGAGACGGGAACCCTTTTTTGCGATCTCTCCTCTGTTCCGCCGCCCCTGCGCTTCCAACATCGGGAGCATCAGAAGACCTCTTGCCGGCACCCTGCCGGAGGGAGGAATCACCTACGGGAGCTTCTCCACCACCATGGACGCTTCCCGGATGAACCGTGAGTAGTCCACCTTGGACCATGGGTCTATGATCAGTAGCTATGTGATGTTCTCCTCCCCTTTTTGTTCTTCATGGATTAGACCTCGTGAGCTGCCCTACATGATCGAGGCACTTATGTAATATTCCTGTTGTTGCTATGCTGAGTTTGCTGGGATCCAATGGATTATGAGATTATGTTCAGATTGTGTTTGAGTAATATATTTGATTCTCCTCTTTTATATTTATGTTTTTGAGTAATTCTTGCATGTTCTCCATTGCTGTTTATTGCTTTGGCCAAGTAGTAGATTGTGACTCCAAGAGGGAGCGTTATGCATGATTGTGGGTTCATGCCCCCCGATGACTAGCTTGAGTGACAGAAACATGAGTCTAGGGGATGTGTTGTTGCCACAAGGGGGGAAACAACGGTGCTTGTACTTGCGGGTGCAAGGATTGTTTACTTTACGCAAAGTTCTTTAATGCAGTTGTCCGTTGCTTTGAATTTACACTTTGGGTGGGATTCGCAACTTAATACTAGTGAGATGTTCTGGATAGATATCTCAAGGTGGATGATTAGTAGGTAGATGCAGATGGATTTCGGTCTACTTTTCTTGGCGTACCGCCCATGCTTTTGAGCCTCTTCCTTCCTTTATAGCATAATTAGCATTGGTTTGCGCACATAATCCTATCAATTGCCCAGCTGTAATTTCTTTACCTCGCATGGATATTTTATCGTCTTTTGGGAGAGAGACATCACTAGTGAACATCATAGGACCCCGGTCCATATTTCCAATACTGTTTACACTATCAATTTACTTTCAGTATTTACTTTTCCGTTGCTATCACTACCATTATTATCCCGTGCGTTTTATCCTTTGAAAACAAGGCCGGAGGGATTGACAACCCCTTTGTACTCGTTGGGAGCAAAGTTATTTGTTGTGTGTGCAAGTCCAAGTCAACCGCCAATCTCTGGCGCCGTTGTCACCTACCTGTCATTGTCGGAGTCCTGCCGGAGACAAACCTTGGTATCTTCAACGAGGGAAATTGCCGCTGTCTATATCTCAACCTTCCACTTTGGGTAACCAACGAGGGGGCGTTAATTTGTACCATCAAAAGAAATTTCTGGCGCCGTTTCCGGAGACTCCACTCTTCAAGATAGGGGAGTTGCACACTATCTTTTATCTTTTCCTTTTAGTCTTGTTAGTTTACCTTTCAGTTTTTGCTTTAGTGTCCTTTATCAAAAATCAAAAAAATAGTTATCCTGCTTGCTGCTGCTATGGGTTCCTCTGAGAACACCAAGTTGTGTGACTTCATTAGTCACAAAAACATTGAATTTATCTGCACTCCTATGGCTACACCTGCTACTTCAGCACCTTCTTATGAGATTAAACCTGCTTTGCTGAACCTTGTTATGAAAGATCAATTCTCTGGTGCTAGAGATGATGCTGCTTTGCATTTAAGTAATTTTATTGAGCTTTGTGATATGCAAAAGTACAAAGAAGTAGATGGTGATATTGTTAAGCTTAAGCTTTTTCCTTTCTCCTTGAGAGATGAAGCTAAAATCTGGTTTCAATCCTTGCCTAAGAATAGCATAGACTCTTGGGACAAGTGCAAGGATGCTTTTATTGGGAAGTACTACCCCCTGCTAAGATTATCCAATTGAGGAGTTTTATTATGAATTTTAAACAATTGGATAATGAACACGTTGCCCAAGCTTTGGAACGCATGAAATCTCTTGTTAAGAATTGCCCTACGCATGGTTTGACTACTTGGATGGTTATCCAAACTTTTTATGCAGGCTTGAACTTTACCTCGCGGAACTTGCTAGATTCGGCCGCGGGAGGAACCTTTTGTTGGGAATGTGCCCTAGAGGCAAATAAAATATGTTTATTGGCGTATTCCATTAGTTCATAATAAGTTTTATACTATGCTATAACTGTATTAAGCGGAAACATTAATACACGTGTGGTATACAAACAACCAGGTCCCTAGTTAACTCTAGTAAACTAGTCCATTGGGCAATTGTTGATCAAGGTTTCCTGATCATGAGATGTGAACAGTCTATTGACAATGGGGTCATGTCATTGGGATAATGACATGATGGACACACACCCACCAGAAGTGTTGCAATGTGATCCAGTCACATAGTTCAACATTGCGATAATTATAAACGTAGTGACCCGATCCTTAAGACCGTGATGATCATACATAATTTCTATCTACCAGGATGCTTTGAGTGCATTAACCGTTACACTGAAAAATGGTAACCATAAAGGTGTATCTTGGGTATTCCGAAGTAGATATGTTGATGAGTATGCAAATAGATCAAAACGAGATTTGTCCATCCGAGTGACGGATAGGTACTCTGGGCCCACTCGGTGATATTACATCATAAAGATTGCGCAATCATGTGACTAGGTCACGGGGTTGTAATATCACGGGAACGAGTAAACATGTTTGTCGGTAACGAGAATGAACTAGGTATATTGGATACCGACGATCAAACCTCGGACAAACAAACTACCGTATGACAAAGGGATCAGGACTCAACGTTAACGGTTCAAACGATGAAGTTAATTCGATGGAAGCGCAGGGGCTCATCAAGGATTGTAACCAGATCCCACATGATGGTCATTGGTCAGAGGGTGTCTGATCATGTCTGTTGTTTCCCGAACCGTAGGGTGTCACGCTTAAGGGTATTCGACGCAATAAGGATTGATTCGGGATCATCGGTGAAATAAGAGAGAACACCGGAATTGTTCCGGCAGGTGCCGGAAGTTGTTCTGGATATTTTGAAAGGTTCAAAAAAAAATTAGCAATGTTTAAATATGTTTATTATTTAATTAACAGAATTAAATATTAAAATATGATTAAATATAATTAAAATGAATTAAAAGGCATATGGGCCTAAAGAGGCCCATTAGGGGAAGGAGGGAGCTCCCCCTTGGGCCAAGGCGCCAAGGGAGGAAGCCCACCTCCCCTAGCCGCACCAAACCCCCCCTCCCTAGGGTTTAGTCCCACATGGGAAGGGGAGGGAGGGTGGCACCCCTCCTTGGCCTATATAAGGAGGGGTGGGGGTGCCTTTTTTCTACACACAATTTTGATTTGAGACAAGTTTCTCAGATCTCTCTTCTCTCTCTTTCTCCCTCCTCGAGTGGACTCCCCTTGTTTGGAGTCTAAACTTGGTTGGGGTTTCTCCACCATACGCACGCCGTCATGCTGCTGGAATCGGGATCCGAATCCATCTTCTTTCTGCTGCTCTTCTGGTTCGGAGCCCGGAGGGAACGTCGGGTACACCGTATGCGTGTAATCCCGCGAGGCGCTACACTTGTGGTGCTCCTTCATCGTTGAGGCCGTGTCGCGACGTCTTCACCGACAATGTTCCGACGGGGACGTAATCTCGTCATCGGTCTTCAAGGACCGTGTGGCCTCAGGAGTCATCGTGGATCTGCGCAGCATCGGGGATTGCCGGTACGACTATATCAACCACGTTCACGCGGGAACGTTTCCCGCTTAACGGACTACATACTGATATGTGACCAATTCCCTCCGTTACTTGCATCGCCATAGCATAGGTCTTGGGTTCGGGACGCGTAGGTCATGAAAAATTATTGTTTTCTGCCCCGTTCTCCAACTGTGGTATCAGAGCAAGGCTATGCGTAGATGTATTTTACGGATAGAACACATCTAGTATGTGGCATCAATTCTTCAATTGTTACCCTCTCACGTGTACTCGTTTAGCATTGCGGCAATGTCCTGATGAAGCGGCCCCGACCGACCTTACGCGTTTACGCGAGACTGGTTCCACGCTTGACATATGGCTTGTACCATATAAGTGGCTGGGGGTGTCTGTCTCTCTAACATTAGCGATGCGAAGAAGTTTGCAACGGAGGGCCCCGACAGGGTGTAATAAAGACAATTGCGGGATTGGTGTTGTGGTTGCATGTTCGTAGGCATAGAAACGGTTCTATCTCGAAAGCCCTATCAGCCACGTAAAACTTGCAAAAGATAAAGTAGAGGCATCTAAACTTTAATTTGCAGGGGGGCATCATAGTTAGTATGATTTATACTATAGCATCCTGTTTTTCTTGTATTGGATATACGACGGTAGCATTATAGGATGATCCCTCACTAATCCAACAAAGTGTCCTTCCTTAGTGAAGCACCATCTGGAAAGATCTCCATTATGGAGGCATCGCGTGTCACACGGGTGTCAAACATATTAGCGTTCAAATGAGATGGGTGGAGCAAGCCTAGCATGTCCAAAAACATGGACTTGCATACGCGGAATATAATCACTAAGGTTATTGTGGCGAGCCTGGCATATGTAGATATGGCCTCGGGACACAGTGATCGAAAGATCGAGCATGAGTCACATGGACGATGTGATTGGCATGATGGCCTACCTTGAGAATATACTGATGGTCGTGTCACACGGGGGAGGTATAGTTCTCAAGGATTGTGTAATCACTTAGAATAAACTATGAGGTATGTTTGTCTGAGTGGGAGTTCTAGAATTGTTTAAAACATGAACTCCTATTATGAACTTAATCTTCATGTCTTAGCAAATATCATTGTAGATAATGCCATAACCAATGTTTATAACCATGGCTCTTTAGTGTGATGTAGAACTTAATGAAAATGGGTCTTACTTCATTGATGTGGACCAACACCGTTAGAGACATACTCATTACTAATGACTTGTTAAAACATAATACGAGAACTGCTAGGAGATACACCGGATAACTCCGTAATTGAGGAAGATGATGATGAGTATCGTATTCATCGTCTCTTATTCAATGACTGTCCGATACACCATACTTCATTCTATGGAATCTGAATTGTGAATGCATAATTAAGACACCAACACGTATGATGTGCTAGGTGATCTTAAAAGCACTAAGTCACAAATCAGAGTAATGGAATATGAGTATATGGACGGGGTTTCTTTCAACCATGGTGGAAGGAACAACCTTCTGAGAAAGTCACTTGGAAAATGTATAAGATACATGAACACCTTGTGTACAACTTGGCCTACAGAATGACTGGTTACTTTGCGATAACTGGGGAGTTGCATTCGCTTCCTCCCAGCTACAAAGACCGTGTCTAGACTATGTCATGAAGGAGAATCGTTCACCTATCATGATGTCATGGTTAAAGTTGTGAACTTTAAAGGTAGAACCAATGCAGGAATAGTCATTGACGGAGAAAGTATATTTGATACACGGGTTATAAATGTCTTTCCCCACAAAACATTGATTGTGGTCGATTAAGTATTCGATGCTTGAACTCACTGCTTAAAGAGTGGATTGGAAGGGATGAGGTGACAATGTGTGCTGACGGTAATCAAGATAGTTGATGGTCGACAACACTCTCCCTCTACATCTATCATTTGATTAGTATATGAATAAATTTATGATCGTTTGAGTGTGAACCTTATTAGTGTGTCTTGCATCTCGCGAAGAAAATTATTCATATTAGTGAGAAACAAGTCAGTTGCTCTCCTTTTATGAATGATATCTTTTATCGTCACATTACGGTTATGAATGAGTTATTCTTATTGTAAGAGCAAAGTTATACCCCCATGAGTTTTGGATATTGTTGGGCAAAACAATAGAGGAATTAACAAGTTTTCTAGTGTAAAACAGATGGTTAGGTTCCTGAAGTTATAGGTTGGTGATAAAGCTTCAACAAAGATTTACACTTTTACTGAAGCATATCCTCTGGAGTGAAGCTCATCACGGATGTCGACCCCTAAAAAGATAAGGAATCCTGAAGCACGTCTCATCAAAGAAGATGACCAAGATGGCGCAAGACTTAGTAGTTTTTGCGTAGTTCTTTTTTCACTTCTTTGAGTCGTAGGAAAAACCGTACTGTCAAGAGGGGTTTAGTAAATGTACTCCGAAGGTTTTGGTGAAAAGACTCAGATCGAATCCAAACCAGTGAGAAACCAGAGTTGAGAAATCTCATGTGCGCTAGGTAATGCTTCACCAGCGAAGACTTAGTTCTTTCGGCTCCTGAAGCAGAACCAAGTCCGTGAGTCAGCTTTACTTGGACCGCAAGTAAAGTTGCGCTTTGATTGGAAATATGACCGTTGGGGACAGGTGTCAAGCTGTCACATCGGGTCACTTTAGTCATTTCGCACCTAGGGATTGCCAGCTATAAATACGCCACCCCCGCCCTCATTGGCCGGCGGCTTCTCCGAGATTATTTCCTAACAGAGAAGAGAGAGAGAGCAACCCTACCGAAGCAAACCAAAAACCCAACCACAGAAGCATAAGTCCTATTGATCTGAGTTGATTCATTATGACTTAGGAAGAAGTTTGCTAGCCTTTTTATCTTGGAGAACTGCAATTCTCCTAGACGGTTAGAGAGTTGTTCTTCAGAGAGCGAAGAGTTATTGTCGCCTCGAAGTCCATTTTGTCAAAGGTTTCGGTGATTTCCTCAATAATCAATCATGAGTGAAGAACTGACCAAGCTCAAGGAGATTGGTGCAGTGGAGATACTGACGGAGAGAGGTTAGCTCCTGTGTTCAATCACAAGTCCCTCCAACCAGACGTAGCACTTTGCAGAGTGTGAACTGGTCGAACAAACATCGCCGAGTCAAGAGTTCGTTTTACTTTCCGCACTTACATTCAGTTTATCAATTGCTTCAGTGATCTGCTTCAATGCAATTGATTCGATGCTTTTGATTCGCTATGTTATGCTTCAATCATGTTCTACTTCGATGTTTACCTTTCTGTTGAATCTCTTCGGTTACTGAGTTATGCTTCACTTCATAGTTTCATGCAAAAAATTTAAGTGATCATTCACCCCCTCCCCCTCTAATCACATACTTGAACTAACAATTGGTATCAGAGCTAGGCACTCTTTATTTGGATTAACCTCCTGGAGTGTTTCAAGTATGTCTTCTAGTATGTCTTTCGCAGCTATTCGCTCTGGCGAACCTATTCCTATTTTCAATGGGAAGGACTACCCGTACTGGAAGGACAAGATGAAAAGAAATATCATGGCTATCAACTCAACTGCCTGGCAAGTTGTCTTGTATGGAGTCACTGTTGCCGATGAGAAGGCCATCACCCCTGAAGAAGCAGCACTGATTGATCTTGATTCTGTAGTTTGGGTTTTCATCACCAATCACTTGACACCTGAAAAGTATCATGAAGTGAAGAATATTCCAACTGCCAAAGGTGTCTGGGACTATCTTGAAAATATTGGTGAAGGTGTTTCTACCCAGAAGGATGCCAGAATTGACACACTCCGAAGCAAATTCTATCGCTTCAAGAGAAACGAGGGTGAAAAAGTCAGCTCCATTTACAGCAGACTCACAACTCTTGCTAATGAATTGATTTCCCTCGGTGCTGATGACATTACTCCTCACTCCGTTGTGAGAACTTTGCTTCGCTCATTGGATGACTCGTTTGATCACATTGTGTTGATGATCAAGGAAAGGACATATTTCAGACGTCTTGTTGCTGCTGATGTTCTTGAGAGACTCACTACCTTTGAAATGGAAGAAGATGAGAAACGTGACATAAATGGTTCACGAAGAAAAACTCATGCTTTGAAAGCAAAAGCTTCGCGTCATTCTTCACCCGAAGTCAGTTCTGCTTCAGGTGTCGAATCAGATGATCCTTTAAGCATTGGAAAGGATTTGGCATTGATCATGAGACGCTTCAATCGCTTCCAAAGAAAAGGTTTGTCTTCACCAAGAAAGAGTTATTCTTCAAGAAGCTCCACTCACTCATCTCACCGTTCATCCTCAAGAAGCTCTCCATCAAAAGACAACTGTTGCTACAAGTGCAAGAAACCGGGTCACTACATTGCTGATTGCCCTCTGTGGGAAACTGAGAACAAATCGAAGCATTCACTCAGAGACTCTTCATCGAAGTCTCACAGATCCTCCAGAAGTCATGAGACAAAGAGACATGATTCCAGTTCAAGAAGGGAAAAGAAGAAAGATTCTGATGATGATAAGAGGAAGAAGTATCATAAGAAGCGTGAGGGTTCTTCATCGAAGACTCACTCGTCTCGTCGAAGCAGCTCTCACTGTGCCAAGGCCTATCTGGGAAAGGAGATGAACTCTGAAGACGAAGCCTCTGGTTCCGAAGCTGAACAAGATTCAAGGTCTGCGTCTGGGTCCGAATCAGATGGTGTTGCTGGTTTGGCCTTCGCTTCAGCAGATGCTTCAATCAATGCTTCGAGTTCATTCTTCACCAACAACAGTAGTGAAGATGAAACTCCTGCATATTGCTTCATGGCCAAGGAAAAGGTATCTTCATCTAAGTCAAACTATGATACTTCTGATTGTTCTTCATATGAAAGTAACTCAAAGATAAGCTATGCTAAACTCGCTAAAATTGCTTCAATCCAACAAGATGAACTTGATTCACTAAGCAAAACCATTAAGAAATCAGAAACTTTGTTGATCGATGAGATTGAGAAAGGTCAAACTTTAACTAATGAGCATGCTGCTCTGAAGGAGAAGTTTGAAGAATTATCCTCTCAGCATGATCTTCTTTCAGTTGATTATGAGAAGCTCACCTATGAATTTCTTCAGAGGAAAATGGCTCTCGAAAAACTGAAAGAGGCTAATGAAGAATTGGGAAATGTCAATCTCTCTCTCATGGCTCAACAAGGTTCTGAAGCAAATCATCAAACTGAATCACCTTGTTTCGATTGTTTGGAACGAAGCAAAACTGATTCCAAAGGGAAAGCTCCTATTGTTATTGATGATACTAATGCCTCTGATGAGGAAAATCCTGCTGTTACCGAGGAACTCCTCAGGTTGAAAAACTTATTTGAAACAGGCATGTTCAAAAGTGTGCAAGGACACCAATATCTCTGTGATATCCTGAGGAAGGCTCTCCTTCACAGGAATCCCAGGAATGAAGGTGTTGGTTTCGAGAGAAAGATAAATCCTGATGGCACATATTGGGAGCCTGAGCAGTATCCTAAGACTGTTTGGGTTCTAGCGAAGGAGAAACCCATTGATATTGCTAACCTTTCAGGTTTCGACTGCAAAATGAACAAAGTCATTGTGGATGAATCACTTGATTCTGACTACAAACTCATGAAAGATGAACAGGGAAAAGTTTCAGCTGAGTATGTTGGTACTCCACGAAAGAATGGATTCTATAAGAGGCAGATATGGGTGCATAAAGCACTTGTGGAAAAACTGCCTGCTAACCATTCTATGCAGGGAAAGTCTTCGGTACCACCGAATCATTTCTACTCTCTTGAGACGAGAAATAATCCATTGGTGACCGAATCAAATGTTCCGCAGAAGCAATACTATCGTACTGGTCGCCATACGTTTCGTCCTCATAATAATCACACTAAGATTGCATATGCTCATACTTATGCTAACCATTCGCAGAGGACCTACATTTATGGTGTGCTTGATGGTACACCGAAGCAATACACTCCTGTTCGATTTAATATTGCTTCAACCAGTGCCTCAACATCTTCTCAGTCACCTGCTCGTTTGTGGGTGGTTAAGAAGAACTAATTCTTCTGCAGGGCTATGTCTCCGGTGGATCCGAATGGGTCATGCATAGTGGTTGTACAAATCATATGACCGGAGACAAGGAGTTTTTCACCGAAGAAAAACTATCTCAATCTTCTCTGAAGTACATTACCTTCGGTGATAACAACAAAGGTAAAGTGTTAGGTTTGGGTAAGATTGCCATATCGAAGGATAAGCACATTGACAAGGTTATGCTAGTCCAATCTCTTGGATATAATCTTATGTCTATTTCAAAGTTATGCGATATGGGTATGCTTGTTCTGTTTTCTGCTTCGCGTTGTGTTGTCTTTTCACAGGATGACTATACGTTTGTCTTCGAGGGTTACCGAAAGGGAGATCTATACATTGTTGATTTTTCTTCGGGCCCTGCTGTATCCACTTGCTTAATGGAAAAAGCTTCATCTGGATGGTTATGGCATCGAAGACTTGGTCATGCAGGGATGAGAAATCTTCATAACTTAGTGAAGAAGAATCATGTTATCGGCCTTAGCGAAGTAAAATTCGATAAGGATCGTCTCTGCAGTGCTTGCGAAGCCGGTAAAATTACGAAGAAACATCATTCAGCGAAGACCATCATGACTACCACTCGTCCTCTTGGATTGCTTCATATGGATCTTTTTGGTCCTCAAAATTATGCAAGCCTGGGAGGAAACAAATATGTTCTAGTTATTATTGATGACTTTTCTCGTTATACTTGGGTTTTCTTTTTGGATGACAAGAGCAAAGTGGTTGAAATCTTCAAGTCATTCTCTAAGAGAGCTCAAACAGAATATGAATTATCTCTGAAGCATATCCGAAGTGATAATGGAACTGAGTTCAAAAATACTCATATTGAAGATTTTGTTGATGATCATGGTTTTACTCATGAGTTCTCTGCTGCCTATACACCTCAACAGAATGGTGTAGTTGAAAGGAAGAATAGAACTCTTATTGAAATGGCCAGAACTATGCTTGCTGAATACAAGACTCCTATTAGGTTCTGGGCCGAAGCAATCAACACTGCATGTCACATCATCAACAAGGTTTACCTTCACAAATTCTTGAAGAAACTTCACATGAGCTTATCACTGGTAACAAACCAAATGTCTCATATCTTAGGGTATTTGGTGCTCCATGCTTTATTAGAGATATGAATCATAGCTCCAAATTTGCCCCTAAGGCACATGAAGGTTTTCTTTTAGGTTATGGCTCAAACTCTCACACTTACAGAGTCTATAACTCTCACTTTGGGAAAGTTATGGAAACTGTGAATGTAAGGTTTGATGAAACTAATGGCTCTCAAAAGGAGCATTTGCCTCATGATCTAGATGAACCCCCACTTGACGAAGTGATAAGGTCCATGGCTATTGGTGAGATTCACCCTGTTGAAGCCAATCAACGTCAAGCTGTTAGGGATGATGATGGTCCAATGTTCCCACACATAGCCCGGGGCGCTGGAGATCAACATCCTGAAGCTAATAATGAACAGGATGAAGAAGGTCAAGGGAACGAAGGAAATGCTAATCCTGAAGGAAATGCTGAAGCTGAAGGTGAAGCTGATCCCGAAGCTGATGCAGATCCTAAAGCAGAAGCTGAGCCTGAAGCAAATGATACTACGTTATCACGAGTTCGAAGAAGAGTTGATGTGGATTCAATCCTTGAAGATATCAATCAACCAGGTCGTCGCACTACTCGATCTCGTACTCGTTTGGCTAACTTCTGTGGAAACTTTTCTTTTGTCTCCATGCTAGAGCCTTCAAAATATGATGAAGCCATGAAGGACCATGATTGGTTATTGGCTATGATGGAAGAACTTCACCAATTTGAAAGGAACAAGGTCTGGTCACTTGTTGAAAGGCCAGATCCCACGAAGCACAATGTTATTGGCACAAAGTGGATATTTCGCAACAAGCAAGATGAAGATGGTATTGTGGTAAGAAATAAGGCTAGATTGGTAGCACAAGGTTACACCCAAATCGAAGGCATTGACTTTGGTTAAACCTATGCTCCAGTAGCCCGTCTCGAATCCATTCGTGTCATGCTTGCTTTTGCTAACCACAAAAATATATTGCTATATCAAATGAATGTCAAGAGTGATTTTCTTAATGGTGAAATCGAAGAAGAAGTGTATGTTATGCAGCCTCCAGGTTTTGAAGACTCGAAGAATCCTGATATGGTGTACAGGCTTCACAAAGCTTTGTATGGACTGAAGCAAGCACCTCGTGCTTGGTATGAAACATTGAAGGATTTCCTCCTGAAGAAAGGCTTCAAACCAGGAACAACTGGCCCCACTCTTTTCACTCGATCATATAACAATGATCTATTTGTGTGTCAGATATATGTAGATGATATTATATTTGGCTGTACTAACACTGAAATCAGCGAAGAATTTGCAAGAATGATGTCGAAGAAATATGAGATGTCTATGATGGGTGAATTGAAGTTTTTCCTTGGACTTCAAATTTGACAACAGAAGAATGGCACCTTTATTTCACAAGAGAAATACTTGAAGGATTGCCTGAAGAAGTTTGATCTTGTTGAATGCAAGACCATTAGAACTCCCATGCCTACAAATGGTTTTCTTGATGCAGATGAGAAAGGGAAACCCTTCGATCAGAAGAAGTTTCGGTCTATGATAGGTTCACTCTTATACTTATGTGCATCTAGACCTGACATCATGCTATCAGTTTGTATTTGTGCTCGTTTTCAGGCAAATCCGAAGGAATCGCATCATATTGCTGTGAAGCGAATTCTTCGATATCTAGCACATACTCCTTCTTTGGGACTTTGGTATCCCAAGGGTACTCAGTTTGATTTGATTGGATATTCTGATTCAGACTGGGCTGGTGATAGGGTTGACAGGAAATCTACCTCAGGCACTTGTCATTTTCTTGGTAGATCTCTTGTGTGTTGGGCTTCGAAGAAACAGAACTGTGTCTCAATATCTACTGCTGAAGCTGAATACATTGTTGCTGGCTCATGCTGCACTCAAATACTTTGGCTTAAGCAGACGCTGAAAGATTATGGTATATTTGTGAAGAAAATCCCTCTGCTTTGTGACAATGAGAGTGCCATCAAGATTGCTCAGAATCCTGTGCAACACTCTCGAACGAAGCATATTGATATTCGTCATCATTTTCTTCGAGATCATGTTCAGCGCGAAGACATTGAGATTAGCCATGTAAGAACTAAAGATCAATTGGCAGATATATTCACGAAGCCATTGGACGAGAAAAGGTTTTGTGCATTGAGATGTGAGCTAAACATCTTAGACTCACACAATGTTCAGTAAGATCGAAACTTTTCATTGTATATATTCACCTTCGTTATGTATTTATTTGTTTAGTTTCGCTTGAGTTTTCCTTCGTCCAAGTTTAGCTTCGTTTGCCTTTTTTCTTTCTGTTCTGTGTTGTTTTTTATTTGTTCGTTTCTTTTGTCCCCTATACTTATCACTTTTAGCTTCGTTGTTGTTCTTCGAAGTGATAAGTTTCGGACCCTACCCCTCCATTCTGTTTCGCTCCCAATCTTTTCTATCTTGAATGGTAAGCACAATTGAAACGGAAAGCATATTGCTTCGAACATCATTGAGTTCCGAATCAAATGCTTCCAACTTTATCGAAGTTTTTGCTCTCGGTCAAGACTTATTCTTCGGCCGTTGAGTCCTCGTCTTTTTCGGGTCGTTGAGATTCGCTCGCGATACGCCACTTCATCTGAGCCGTTGAATCGGAAGAGACACTCGCTGAGAACCGTTCGATTCGATCTGACAACCGATTCAGATCGGGCCTATTTAAGGCGTTCCCCAGCGAAACGGTTTCCCCACGATTCATTCTCTCCCGATTTCCCCGTCTTCCTCCTCGAGCACTCCGCAGAGCTCCCGTCCCCGACGTCGCCGTAGCCGCTTCACTGCCGGACCGCCGCCGCCGTGGACATTCCCCGTCGACGTAGAGCTCGTCTCCGCACTCCGTCGCCGTAGCGCTTCGCGTCACCAAGTTAGGGTACGCTGAGCTACTTGGATCCAATATTTTTCTCCGTGTTCTTCATCTAGGGCTTGGATCTGAGTATTGTTAGGTGTTTGTTTTCTTTTTATAGGACTGTTTGATCCGTGCTGGTCTTTGCTCCTTGGGAAAACTGTTCTTAGAATCAAAAGTGATCCCATCTTCTCAGGTCAGTATTTGAGACTCGATCTAGTCTGTGAATTGGATTAGGTTAGGTCTTGTTCTTGAACTAGTTCTAGCCAAATCCATTAACAAAGTTGCATCCTATCTTAGATTGATCTGGGCTCCTGTCAAAATTCTTTTGGTCTTTGTTGAAACTTTTTCCTGTGCTTATTCATTCCCTCTGTTGGTTTCCCTCTTGTCTCTAATTCTCGTCACAGGATGTCTGACGAAGAGGCTGCTATAGGGAATGAGTCTCCCATTGTTGAAGGGCTCGAAAACTATCCAGAGCCACCGAAGCACAAAGGCAAAGGAGGCAAAACGAAGGAAGTCAATAATGCCCGAGGCATACCCAAAGCCATTCGCCTCAAGATGGGCTATGACACTCCTCCTGAAGAATCAGATCATGACCGAAAGATGCGATTGCAAAGGATTCGACGCTATTGGGCTATCAGGTGGTACAAGTACAAGAGCATCCCAACTTGGAAGTGGGAAATGCAGTTTGCTTTCAGCCCACCTTATCGGTACACCACCGCTATGTGTGCTCAATACACAGCTGCTAACAGGAAGAAGTACTACCCGAAGCCTCCGGCTGTTCCGCACCCGAATACCCTCAAGACTCCGGATGACTATCCTGATGAGCAAGAGAGACTTGCCATTTTAGCTGAAAAGAAGAGGATTAGAGAAGAAAAGAAGGCAAAAGCACTAGCTGTTGCAGGGCTTGATGAAGCTGAAGCATCGAAGCCTAAGAAGAGGCGAAAGCTTCGCAAGCTGAGTGATTCACCCCCTCCTGCTTCTGAAGAGGAGGCTGATCACGAAGCTGATGACGAAGCTGATGCTGCTGCACAGCTTGAAGATTCGATTGATGAAGATCCTGCTGACGAAGCAGATGATGAGTCTGAACACTCTCCCATTCCCCCAAGTCCTAAGAGGAAACAGATTCGGAAGCCATTGAAGAAGAAGGCTGGAGAGAAACCGTCTGCTCCAAAAGGAGTTAAGTTTCAAGAACCCTCTAATCCTCCTGCTCCCAAGAAAAACATCGATTTGACGAACCTGGTGGTTGAGGCTCCCCTGGCTACTAAGTCACCTCGCCGCCTTGTTCCTGCTGAGCAAAGAACCAAGGAAAGGCATGACCCGAAGGCTAAGCCTGAGGCTAAGCCTACTGCTAGGCCCGAAGCTAAAGCTTCTGAACAAGCCAAAGCTTCGAATCCAAAGTCAACTGTTGCCAAGCCTGGTCAGACTTATGCCCAGGTCGGCACAAAGAAGCTGTCTGAGGCTGAACTGCGCAAGAGAGACCGTGCAGTAGCTGAACGTCTGCATGCTGAAGCACAAGCCCAAGCTAAGGCTAATAAAGAAGCTAAAGAGAAAGAGAGAGCTGATCGAGAAGCTGCAGAGTTGGAGAAGCAAAGGAAAGAGCTGGCTGAATCTAACTAGAAAGCTGAAGCGAAGCGCAAGCTAGCTGAAGCAAAAGCTCAAGAGGCTAAGGCTGCCGCCGAAGCCAAACAGCTTAGTGAAGCTGAAGCCAAACGGCAAGCTCAACTTGATGTTCTTCGCACGAAGAAAGCTGAGAAAATTGCTAGAGCCGCTCAGAAGGAAGCTGCGGTTGACATGGCTCCAAAGGACATTCCTCCGAAGCCAGTCGTAGATCCTGTCCCCGAAGCTCATATTGAAGCTGAGCACAGTGAACACAACTTCCCAGATGCAAGAGAAGGTGAACTCTGGGACTGTTTGAGCATACATCAGGCATACTTCCAGCTTGCTGAAGCTGTTAATCCCAAGGCTGTGGATATTGGGAATATTTATATTTCACCAAATCTTTCGGCTATGATTGAAACTTTATACTATCAGCTGAGGGATTTGCATGCAAGGGACATATCTGAAACTGCTAAGATTCTGAAATTCAAGAAGAAAGCAGATGATGAATCAGATGAGGATTTCAAGACCGAAGCCATAGCTGCTTCGAAGAAAATTGCTGTTGTAAATGAGGAAACGAAGCAAAATATACTAGTATATCAAGGCAAGATAAAGTCTGCTATTGAAGAATGTTGCAAGAATCACAATGCTTCAGTCATGGCTCTTGACTCCAAGAAGCGCGAAGCCATGCTCAAGCAATTAGCTTCACCACTTCCCCAGCTGCAACAAAGGAAGAGACGTCTTATTGCTGACACAAAAGAAGCTGATGAGGTGAGCTCTCATCCGGCCAAGAAGGCCCCAAGAAAAGCATCGCCCCCTCGATGCAAAATCATCAAGCTTTCCAAACCTTCTACGAAGCCATCCGCCCCCGAAGTCGCTCCACCCCATGCTCAAACTCCACCTCCACCTCAACCCGCTCCTCAACCGTCCGCCCATGACAACTTTGCGCCAGAGCCTTCTCCTCCTCCTCAAGACATTCCTGAAAAGGATTATTCTTCAGCTCACTCTGCTGAGGAGTCTGAAGAAGGAGAAGGCGAAGCCAAAGACCGAGCTGTTGAAGCCAATGCAGATGCAGATGCCGAAGCCGAAGCCGAAGCCGAAGCCAATGTATTGGCCGTTATAACTCAACCGCAAAGGCGAGTCATAGATGCTCGAAGGCACTGCATTCCTGCCCAAGACACTCAACTGGACTCCATCTACCCCAGAGAGACTTTTCCTATATACCTGGGAGAAGGATCTTCTTCAAGACATGGTCCTGAGTTTGATATTGAAGTTCATCGCCAGAAGCTTCGCTTCTTTGGCACAAGTCCATATGATTCACCAAGGACTGCTGATGACCTTCGCTTCTGGACTGCTGAACAACAAATCCTTTACACGAAGCTATACTGCCAGAAAGGTGTTCTGTTCAGGCACAAGTACTTAGATTTGCATAGTCTATCTTCTGCAACATGCTTCCAAAATATCATGGAAACCATCGAAGCACAGAATTTGACTGGCATGTTTGCCATGGAGACTCCATTCAATTCCGAGCTAGTGAAGCAATTCTATGCCACTCTCTATGTCTCTGGAAACCCTGATGATACAAGCTCATGGATTCTTGAATGGATGATTCAAGGGAAAGTGTTTAGGATGCATTCTGATGAATTTATGGATATACTGAACATCCCAAGGCACACTGGAGAACTAGCTAAGGTTCATATGTTACCTGATCCCACTGAAGCCGAATTTGCTTCACTCTTGGATCCCGAAGTCACTGGAGATCACATGCCTCAGAACATTCGCCCGAAGCATTTGGTATTCATTTCGAAGACTTGGTTTTACATCCTGTCAAATTCACTGATGCCTCTCAGCACTGCGAATGAAGAATCCAACATTCACTATCATACACGTCATGCTCTAATGAAGCTTACTCATGGACATGTGTTTGACTTCGAGGACTGTTTTCTTCGATATATGGTACAAGCTGCTGAATTAGTAAATCAACTGAAGCCATATGCTCCTTGGCTGCAAGCCATTTGCAACCATGGACGCGGCGAAGATTTTGTTGCAAAGCATCACCCGAATCTGTACTGCCCTCCTGTCCGCGACACTATGAATGTCTTCAGAAGGCCAAATGATCCATTTGCCACATATGTCGGAGTCAGACAACACGTAAATGAACGCAACATGTCGAAGAAGTTCCAGAAAGAAGTATACCACTTTGAAGTTGCAATTCGTAACCAGCAAATGCTAGAAAACTTCATTGAAGGAAATCAGCGCCAGATGCAACATCTTTCAGATGAGATCAATAGAGTTGGAAACATTGCATTAAACAACAACCAGTACTTGAAGGTTTTGAAGCGCCACTCTTGGAAAGGTTTAAGGAAGTTCAACTCTGTGAAGAAACTTGAAGTTGACCGAATTTTCAAGGAGTATCCACATCTTCAACGTCACTTTTCCAGAAATGACACGATCGACCGCCCCAACCCAAAGATCCCTTCGCTGGACAAGATTGATGAAGTCATCTTTGTTAATCCCGCTGAACAGATTCCCCCCGATACCTTCTCTGATGAAGACTCCCACACCTCGAAGCAAGAAGATGATCCTCTCAACGACAGCGACCTTGAATTGCTTCAAGCGCTGATGGACTTCGGCGAGGAAGAGTCACCTGCTTCGACCGAAGGAGACACTTTAATAGATGCATCTTCTTCAGGCGAAGACAATCAGCAGGGTCCCCGGGTTGCAGCTGACGCGTAACTGCTCTTGATCTGCCTCTCAACCTTTTGTCCAATTATTGACAAAAAGGGGGAGAAAGTAGCATCGATTGAGTTTAGTTTCGCTGCGGGGTTTAGGGATTTGATTCGATCTTTTGCATGTTAAGTTACGACAAACATTCGATCCTCTTCGATTGGGTTGTAACTTAAGTTTTACTTCGGTTGTGAATTGCTTCACCTTATATGTTAATAACCCCCGTGCTTGCAAGTTGCTCTCCTATCTTTTATCTTGCAGGTGGTTATTATCCTTTAAGTTCACAGGTCATTGGATGATTGCATATTCTTCAAGACAAATATTCTCTATATGCAAATTGATTCACTAAGATATGTGTTAGGCTTCCCATCAATGATATTCTTCAACAAGCATTCACTTCGATTATATAAATCTTCGATGCTTGCGTTCAGGGGGAGTCAAAAGCTTCATATCTTAGAGTCTGCTCTCAACTCAACTCAAAATTCCATATCTTTTATCGATGCCTGTTTTGTCAACAATAGTCCAAAAAGGGAGAGATTGTAAGAGCAAAGTTATACCCCCATGAGTTTTGGATATTGTTGGGCAAAACAGTAGAAGAACTAACAAGTTTTCTAGTGTAAAACAGATGGTTAGGTTCCTGAAGTTATAGGTTGGTGATAAAGCTTCAACGAAGATTTACACTTTTACTGAAGCATATCCTCTGGAGTGAAGCTCATCACGGATGTCGACCCCTAAAAAGATAAGGAATCCTGAAGCACGTCTCATCGAAGAAGATGACCAAGATGGCGCAAGACTTAGTAGTTTTTGCGTAGTTCTTTTTTCACTTCTTTGAGTCGTAGGAAAAACCGTACTATCAAGAGGGGTTTAGTAAATGTACTCCGAAGGTTTTGGTGAAAATACTCAGATCGAATCCAAACCAGTGAGAAACCAGAGTATAGAAATCTCATGTGCGCTAGGTAATGCTTCACCAGCGAAGACTTAGTTCTTTCGGCTCCTGAAGCAGAACCAAGTCCGTGAGTCAGCTTTACTTGGACCGCAAGTAAAGTTGCGCTTTGATTGGAAATATGACCGTTGGGGACAGGTGTCAAGCTGTCACATCGGGTCACTTCAGTCATTTCGCACCTAGGGATTGCCACCTATAAATACGCCACCCCCGCCCTCATTGGCCGGCGGCTGCTCCAAGATTATTTCCTAACAGAGAAGAGAGAGAGAGCAACCCTACCGAAGCAAACCAAAAACCCAACCACAGAAGCATAAGTCCTATTGATCTGAGTTGATTCATTATGACTTAGGAAGAAGTTTGCTAGCCTTTTTTATCTTGGAGAACTGCAATTCTCCTAGACGGTTAGAGAGTTGTTCTTCAGAGAGCGAAGAGTTATTGTCGCCTCGAAGTCCATTTTTTCAAAGGTTTCGGTGATTTCCTCAATAATCAACCACGAGTGAAGAACTGACCAAGCTCAAGGAGATTGGTGCAGTGGAGATACGGACGGAGAGAGGTTAGCTCCTGTGTTCAATCACAAGTCCCTCCAACCAGACGTAGCACTTTGCAGAGTGTGAACTGGTCGAACAAACATCGCCGAGTCAAGAGTTCGTTTTACTTTCCACACTTACATTCAGTTTATCAATTGCTTCAGTGATCTGCTTCAATGCAATTGATTCGATGCTTTTGATTCGCTATGTTATGCTTCAATCATGTTCTACTTCGATGTTTACCTTTCTGTTGAATCTCTTCGGTTACTGAGTTATGCTTCACTTCATAGTTTCATGCAAAAAATTTAAGTGATCATTCACCCCCTCCCCCTCTGATCACATACTTGAACTAACACTTATATTGATGGTAGTAGTTTGATCATTTATAAGAAATATTGTAATGCCAAGAATTATCCAAACTTCGTAATGACACTACCGTTTAAGTCATGATTGGTTTGATGAAGTCTTGAGATACTTGATCTCTTGACACATGAAAACCATGCCTCTTTAGGTGAGATGACTGAAACCTCGCATTCTGGTAAAACAGAGTTTGCGATGACTGTTGCATATCATACATAGTGGTGTATCATATTTCAGCATGTAGTGAATTTCATTATTTCGTAAACTTCAGATGTGGACTTAGATGAATATGTGTATTCACTAATGAAACATGAGTCTGGGATAGTTTGATGTGATCAAAAGGATTTCAGAATGAAGACGGGTACTAAATTAACGAGAAAAACAAGTCTCTACGATTTTATCAAAGAGACAAATGTTTTGACTTAGCCTTCGGCATACGGACTTGTGTGAAAGTTGTTCCACAAATTACAATTTTTGGAACACTTCAATATTGTTGATGTGCCTGAACATTATAATCATACTCTATTGGATAGTGTATGGTATAAGTTATCTCTTACCGAGTTACATTATTATTGTTTAGAGTTATTAATTTAATAAGCAAACACTCACTTCAGTATAGGGAACCATCTGAGTTCGTGGAAACGAACACTATATAAGTTATGGTGTGTCATGGTGATACGTCCAAAACGTATCTATAATTTCTGCTTGCTCCATGCATGTTTTGTGTGATATTGCTATGATCTAGATACACTTTCATACACTTTTGATCATATTTGGACTAACCTATTAACTCAGTGCACCCCAGTGCCAGTTCCTGTTTTCTGCTATTTTTCTATTTCAGTTTTCCCCCATATAAAAAGTGCCAGAAAAATTCCGGGAAAAATCAGCGTACAGGAAGCTTCGAGAAGAGCCCGGGAGGGGCCAGAGGGGAGCCAGGGGGGCCCAGGCGGCCACCCGGCGCGGCCCCACCCCTGGTCGTGCCAGGGGGGCGCCTGGGGCCCCTGGTCCACCTCTGGCTGCCCCCCTTCGCCTATTTATTCTCTGTCACGGGAAAACTCCAGAAGAGGAACCCTATTCCTCAAACTCGCCTCTGTTCCGCCGCCGCCGCGCTTCCGAGATCTGGAGCACCAGAAGACTTCTTCCCGGCACTCTGGCGGAGGGAGGATTGACCTCCGGGAGTCTCCTCTCCACCATGGATGCTCCCCGGATGTCTCGTGAGTAGTTTTCCTTGGACCATGGGTCCGTGATCAGTAGCTATGTGATGTTCTCCTCCCCTCTTTGATCTTCATTTTTTAGACCTCGTGATCTTCCCTACATGGTCGAGGCACCTTTGTAATATTTCTGTTGTTGCTATGCTGAGTTTGGAGGGATCTGATGGATTATGAGATTATGTTCAGATTGTGATAGAGTAATATATTTGGTTTTTATCTCTTATATTTTTGTTCCTAAGTAATTCTTGCATGTTCTCCGTTGCTGTTTATTGCTTTGGCCAAGTAGTAGGTAGTGACTCCAAGAGGGAACGTTGTGCTAGATTGTGGGTTCATGCCCCCCGATGACACGCTTGAGTGATAGAAACATGAGTCTAGGGGATGTGTTGTTGCCACAAGGGGGGAAACAACGGTGCTTGTAACCACGGTTACAAGGATTGTTTACTTTACGCAAAGTTCTTTTTATTGTAGTTGTCTGTTGCTTTGGGTTTACAGTTTGGGTGGGGCTCGCAACTTAATACCAGCGAGATGTTCTGGATAGATATCTCAAGGTGGATGATTAGTAGTAGATGCAGATGGATTTCGGTCTACTTATTTTGGCGTACTGCCCGTGCTTTTGAGCCGCTTCCTTTCTTTTGTAGCATAGTTAGCATTGCGGTGCGTTCATAATCCTGTCAATTGCCCGTCTGTAATTTGTTTACCTCGCATAGCAGTTTTATCGTCTTTTGGGAGAGAGACATCACTAGTGAACATCACGTATCCCGGTCCATATCCTCATTACTGTTTCCAAGCTATATTTACTTTACTGCTTTTACTTGCTATCATTATCCCTTGCGTTTTATCTTTTGTGAACAACAAGACCGGAGAGATTGACAACCTCTCTGAACTTCGTTGGGAACAAAGTTATCTGTGTCTGTGTGCAGGTCCGCGTCAGTTGCGCCGCTGACACCTACTTATCATCTCTGGAGTCCTACTGGAGACAAACCTTGGTATCTTCACCGAGGGAAAACTGCTGCTGCACTACATCTCAAACCTTCCACTTGGGGTAACCAACGAAGGGCGAGAAGCCATCAAGCAAGTTTTCTGGCGCCGTTGCCGGGGACTCCGAGTGCTAAGACAGGGGAGTTGCACACTACCCTTTACCTTTGTTTTTTAGTCTTGTTAGTTTACCCTTCAGTTTTTATCTCAGTGTCCTTTATGAAAAATCACAAAAATAGTTGCTACCTTTTGCCTTTGTCTTGCTTTGCCTATTTATGCTATCCTCATCATGGGTGATGAACCACCCAAATATGGTAGGATGGACATGTTTCACTTGGATCGTCTTCGATCAATTTGTGCTCGCGCTAAAAACCCAACCGACTTGGTTGAGGGAAAATCATTGGATGAGCATGCTCATTATACGCGGCACCGCCTATCTCAGAAAGGGAAACACTTATGGGATCAAATACATGTTTCTTATTGCCATGCTAAACTTTTGTGCCACATTTATGATTTTACTTGCTGTTCTAATATAGATCATAAACACATCCCTTTCCAAAGTGAGTTTAATGAAAATGAGATCTTATCTTCTTATGCTAAAGGTGTTTATGATTACTTTGATGTTGAAAAGATTAAAGAGTTTGTTGCTTTTAAAGGTGCCTATGAGATTGCTTCCTTGATTGAAAAGTATCACGATACTATTTTCGAGTCTGAAAACTTTGCAGTTCTTGCTTATTGCTTCGAGAATTATACTTCCAATTCTTATATTGAGGATTTTAAAAATAAAATGTTTGCTGCCCAAGAAGAGGCCAATGATTGCTTTGAGGAGGAATCCCATGATTCCGAGGACTCACTTGAAATATCCCTTTCTGAAAATTTTGATACTTGCTTTGTTGATAGCCAAGATGCCACTATGGATGATGCTGACATAAACGAACTCTCTATAGTTCCTTATGTTAAGCATGAAATTGTTTCTATTGCACCCACACTTGATTGTCCTATTATCCTTTTGAAATCTCCAACTCCGGAGAATTTTCCTCTTATCAAATCTCAATATGTTGGGTTGCATTTATCTTATGATCCTAAAAACCGTGTTGAAAATAATACACGTGTGCTCGTAGGTCATGAACAATATGACTTATGTGATAGTTATATTCTTGATGTTGTTCATGATATTACTGAAAATTACTTTGAGAGAGGAAAGTTTGGTTGTAGAAACTTCCATATTACTAAAACTCCTCTCTTTATGCTGAAAGTTTTGAAGATGTTCTTGTTCCACCTTCCTATGTTGGTTTCTTTGTGCTTCTTTGATTTATTTTCTTACAAGATGCCTATGCATAGGAAGTGGGTTAGGCTTAAATGTGTTTCACATTTGCTTCTTGATGCTCTCTTTTGCTTCAATTCTTATTCTCTGGTGAGCATCTTTCATAATCTTTAAGCCTAGCTAATGGCTTTAAAGAAGCGCTTTCGGGAGGCAGCCCGCAACGAATTTAGGTTTTTCTTTTTGCTTTTTTTGTGTCTTGATGATTTTTACTACTGTAGCAACATCATTGTATCTTTATTTTTCAGCTTTGTGCCAAGTTATAGCCTCTTACGGCAAGGGAAGTAAAAGTTGTGACATGCTGTCCAGAAAACAGATTATGTCCTCGTGACCAGAAAAATTCCAGAAAAATCCCAGTTCATCGTTTTGAGCTGAAATTTTTACACAGCATGATCTATACAATTACGAAACTTCCGTATGTTCTGAGTTTTTTATTTGAGTTTCCGAAGTATCCCTAAAAAATTCTTTACTACCTGATGTTCTGTTTTTCACAGATTCTGCCACGTTTTGTCTCTCCTAACTTTTGCAAACCTTAAGCTTGCTTTTTCTTTGCAAAATCTTTTTGTCACTCTTGAGAAACAGTAGCTCTTCAATAATATCTTTATATCCAGTGGGAAAAATTATTTATTAAGGGTACTAACCTCTCTAATCAGCTTATGATGAGTTATGTATGAAGGGAGTTTTCAAGTGTGCGATAGAAGATGATGAAAGAAGATCCAGGAGTGTCAAGCGCTCAAGCTTGGGGATGCCCCCATGCATCGCCAATAAATATTCAAGGAGACTCAAGCGTCTAAGCTTGGGGATTCCCCCGTGCATCCCCTTCTCCATCAACAATCATCAGTCCGCCCTTCGTCTCACTATATTTTTATCACTTCATGCGTTATGTGCTATGCTTGGAGCGTCTCGCTCTTAGGTTTTCTTTTTAGTTTTCTTTAGCTTTGCTTGCTGTTCATAACAAGTTAGATCCCGTCTTACTTTGTGTGGGAGAGAAACACGCTCCGCTTTCAAATTTAGAACACATCATAGGATTTTTCCTGCTTATCTTTTTGCTGTTGTGTGTTCTTTATCTTTTCATAGCTACTGCCATGTTTAGTTTTAGTCTTAGTTTGTCTTTAGCAAGTGCCTTGGCTTTTGTTTAGTTTGTTGCTGGAACTCTTTTTAGTTTTCATGTTTATCTTGTTAAAGAGAGTTGGTTGTTGCACTGAGTTGTGTCTTGTCTTGAGAGTAGGTAATTGAGGTTGTTATTTAATTTTAGTAGTAACTTGCAATAGTTTTGAGGTATTGATGTGAGTAATGTCTGAACTTTTGGTGTCAAGAGCTCTTTCCTATTAGTGATAGGTGTCGTATTTTGGGCAATCCGTGTGTATTTTCAAAACCTACAAAACTAGTTGAGAACTCTAGCTACTAGATGGATCACTACTCTTCTGAGGAGTCGAATATCAGAGAACACTCACGTATCATGAGTCGAGGATGCGCAAGGATAACCAAACCCCCATACACTCCTCCTCGGGGTACTTGTCTCTTTGTGAACCTCCTTATTAGATTGAGAGTTACCGATAATAAGTGCATGAGTTCTTCGGACTAATGTAAGTATTGAAAGTTGACACTTCCACCTTCCCATATTTTGCTAGCCTCTCCTGTGCCGTGCATTGCCTTCTTCTCACTCCGAGAGTTGGTGTCCACCTTCGCCGGTACATCCAAACCCTTGGCATGATACGCTCTGTCATCATAAGCCTCCTTATATCTTCCCTCAAAACAGCCACCATACCTACCTATCAAGGCATTTCCATAGCCTTTCCGAGTTATATTGCCATGCAACATCCACCTCTTCATGACTTGATCTTCATGTCATACATGTTCCTACTACACTGGCAGCGACATACATTGCATACATCATGATAGTTACATCTTCTTTATGATTTTGAGTACCTTGTAAAGTGTGAAAGATCCCCTTTACCTTCTTGTACAATAGAGTGTTGCCCTTAAGTGAGGAAAAGATCCCAAAGAGGACACATTAAAAGATCCCAAAGAGGACATATGAGAGTTAAATAGAAAGAGCCATTGAGGCCACCAAAAAAATACAAAAAAATAGAAAAAGAGAAAAAGAAATAAAAATATATAAAGGGGCAACACTACTATCCTTTTGAGAAATCCACACTAGTACTCCCTTTATATCCTTGTACTCCATAGAGATCATCATCATGCATATAGCTACGTGGGGACCTTCACACTATAGAACTTGGCTTGCATATTCCAAGGATGAGCCTCCTCAAACGAGCTCTAGGTCTTCATGAGCGAGCAAGTTAGATGCACCCCCACTAGTTCCTTTGGAGAGCTTCTTAGCTCGTATGTGCATCCGTTGCATGGCAATCCCTACTCCTCACATCATATCTATCATATGGCCTTCTCTCGCCTATGATTGTCCTCATTGATGTGAGCCTTTCACACCTTTTTGTCTTCCTCCTCCACCTACTTCTCTCTTTGCCATCTTAAGTGTAAACTCTCGTGCTTACGCTCATCCATTGCATGAGTGCTCAAAATATCGAAAAGGAGTGGATCAAATTGACTTGTACCTGGCTAGTGGTCTGGGGACGAGTCAAGATAAGATTCCAAAGAAGACCAAGTGTGAAACTTTAGTAGATTGAGTTCTCAACACAAAAATTACTTTTTCTCGTATTCCCTATCCCCCTTCTTGCACGCAAACACCATTTGGAGACATTCGAGTCACGGACAGCGAGAGCTCTTGCACCTATTGTTCTTTTGTTACTTGTTTCAATGTTAATATAGACTCTTGCATGTTATGACTTGAATTGAATCTCTAACCTTCATTGCTTTACTTTTCAAAGTTCTTTTATGGTTGATAGCATGTCACCACAGAAATTATGTTGTTATCATTTACCTACTCGAGGACGAGCAGGAATTAAGCTTGGGGATGTTGATACGTCCAAAACGTATTTATAATTTCTGCTTGCTCCATGCATGTTTTGTGTGATATTGCTATGATCTAGATACACTTTCATACACTTTTGATCATATTTGGACTAACCTATTAACTCAGTGCACCCCCAGTGCCAGTTCCTGTTTTATGCTGTTTTTCTATTTCAGTTTTCCCCCATATAAAAAGTGCCAGTAAAATTCCGGGAAAAATACAGGAAAAATCAGCGTACAGGAAGATTCGAGAAGAGCCCGGGAGGAGCCAGAGGGGAGCCAGGGGGGCCCAGGCGGCCACCCGGCGCGGCCCCACCCCTGGTCGCGCCAGGGGGGCGCCTGGGGCCCCTGGTCCACCTCTGGCTGCCCCCCTTCGCCTATTTATTCTCCGTCACGGGAAAACTCCAGAAGAGGAACCCTATTCCGCAAACTCGCCTCTGTTCCGCCGCCGCCTCGCTTCCAAGATCGGGAGCACCAGAAGACCTCTTCCCGGCACCCTGCCGGAGGGAGGATTGACCTCCGGGAGTCTCCTCTCCACCATGGATGCTCCCCGGATGTCTCGTGAGTAGTTTTCCTTGGACCATGGGTCCGTGATCAGTAGCTATGTGATGTTCTCCTCCCCTCTTTGATCTTCATTGTTTAGACCTCATGAGCTGCCCTACATGATCGAGGCACCTTTGTAATATTTCTGTTGTTGCTATGCTGAGTTTGGAGGGATCTGATGGATTATGAGATTATGTTCAGATTGTGATAGAGTAATATATTTGGTTTTTATCTCTTATATTTTTGTTCCTAAGTAATTCTTGCATGTTCTCCGTTGCTGTTTATTGCTTTGGCCAAGTAGTAGGTAGTGACTCCAAGAGGGAACGTTGTGATAGATTGTGGGTTCATGCCCCCCGATGACACGCTTGAGTGACAGAAACATGAGTCTAGGGGATGTGTTGTTGCCACAAGGGGGAAAACAACGGTGCTTGTAACCGCAGTTACAAGGATTGTTTACTTTACGCAAAGTTGTTTTTATTGCAGTTGTCTGTTGCTTTGGGTTTACACTTTAGGTGGGCCTCGCAACTTAATACCAGCGAGATGTTCTGGATAGATATCTCAAGGTGGATGATTAGTAGTAGATGCAGATGGATTTCGGTCTACTTATTTTGGCGTACTGCCCGTGCTTTTGAGCCTCTTCCTTTCTTTTGTAGCATAGTTAGCATTGCGGTGTGTTCATAATCCTGTCAAGCCCTACTGTAATTTGTTTACCTCGCATAGCAGTTTTATCGTCTTTTGGGAGAGAGACATCACTAGTGAACATCACGTATCCCGGTCCATATCCTCATTACTGTTTCCAAGCTATATTTACTTTACTGCTTTTACTTGCTATCATTATCCCTTGCGTTTTATGTTTTGTGAACAACAAGAACGGAGAGATTGACAACCTCTCTGAACTTCGTTGGGAACAAAGTTATCTGTGTCTGTGTGCAGGTCCGCGTCAGTTGCGCCGCTGACACCTACTTATCATCTCTGGAGTCCTACTGGAGACAAACCTTGGTATCTTCACCGAGGGAAAACTGTTGCTGCACTACATCTCAAACCTTCCACTTGGGGTAACCAACGAAGGGCGAGAAGCCATCACATGGTTTCTAGGAAAATATTTTATGTGGTAAATTATCTTTGTAGTGTATCCTTAGACAACTATGGATGCATCTTCCGCAACTAGGACCAAAGAGCAAAACTTGTGTTGCTAAGTTTGGTGTTTGTCAAGAAGTGTTCTTGATGAATGTGTTAATGGAAGAAAGTGAAAGTTCAAACAAGGTAATTGACCTTGCCTCCAGATGTCAAAGTAGCGCAACGGAATGTGTTCCGAAACCAAAGCTCTACAATTAGAGGAGAAAATGATGATAATGATCATGGTGTTTCGGTTGAAACTTTACTGAACAAAGTAGGATTCAAGAATACATATTTGCCCTTGTGCAAAGTAATATTCATGATTCACTTGTCAAGTTAATGGAACAAGACATACCTACGAACTACGAAGAAGTGATGGTGGACCTAAGTACGAGAAATGACTATGAGTCATGGAATCCTATAGTGAGTTACATTTAAGATTACATGAATCTTATCGAGTAAAGAGGTTACTTGATATTCTCAATAACTTCAAGGTTATAAGGAATAAATGTGAACATCAAAGGAATACATCAAGATCGATTTGTCATGAAGGATATTTCTGACAAATTCAAAAGGTTGACTACAATAGTAGAGATGCTTGAGTCAATAGGATTATCACTACGATTGATCCAAATTGTTATCAATGCCGTGATTTCCTCAAATCCTGCATTTGAAGAAGGGTTGTAATTGGTACAACGAGAATGTTTTGGAAAACATATGGATGCTAGTGTCTCGTAACCGAAATTCTCGATTTGATGGATGATCAAAGGATTTTGGACTTAGACAAAATATCGAGGAAACATGCATTCGCATGAAACTGAGTGGGAGCTGAATAGTATCCTAAACCTAATATGTGGACGACATATTTTGAGTGGGAGCTATGGGAGTATTATCCTAAACTTAATATGTGGGTGAAATATTTGAGTGGCAGCTATGTGGATGTTATCCTAGTCTTATATGTGGCTGACATATTTGAGTGGGAGCGTGACAACATTCTCATATATAACATATGGTGAATGATGTAGTTGGTATTAATGATTATTGAAAATCTTTCATGAATGAAGTTAAGCATTGAAAATCTATTAAGATAGATTAATGTGTTTAATATCATTGAGTCGGAATACTTTCCTCGGTAAGATTCTGAAGAAGTTCAGAATGGGACAAGTCAAGAAGGTAGTTCTTACTGTATATCCAAAAGAAGTATTGAGTTAATCTCAGTACAAGAACAATGGTTAAATGATGGTTAAATAAAATAAATGGATGTGCTACATCCTCTATGCCTCTGTCATAGGTTCTTTCATATAAAGCCCAAAGTTTTGTACTCGACGTAATGTGACCCAAGTTCTTAGTAAGAAGAACATGTTGTGATATGATTTATGAGTAAATCATTGAACAAAGAGTTAAGTTTATCCTTCAGTATCTAGGGAGAACTGAGGATACATCTCTAATTTGTAAAGGATAGTGGACTTGACCATAAATGCTATGCTGGTTCAAGTTCTGACACTAACCTGGAAAATTGAGATATCATACTAATAAATGCCTAAGTTGAAAGAAACATGGTTAGACATCAAAGTTGCATACAATGCACTAAGGATTAAATCTACAATGATATGGCTACTTTAGAAGTGGCAAGAGTTATATTCTGGATTAAGAAGTTCGACTTCTGACTGAGTGAGTTTCAGTGTGCATGACAATGGGGAAAGTCCGCGTGACCCACCGGATGTCATTGCTGAAACACAAACAAACGAAGTCTCACTCTACCGCCGAATATATATATATATATACCTCATCATTATAATGGATAATGAAGTAATGTCAAACTAGGTGACATTAATGATTTGCAAAAGACATACGGATCTGAATGGTACCCAGATCGTTGATACAACCTTTTCCACAAGCAAGCATGATCTATAACCATATACATGATATGGAGTTATGATCCATAGAAAAATGCAACTAGATTATTTGTACTCTAGTGCAAGTGGGAGACTGTTGGGAATGTGCCCTAGAGGCAAATAAAATATGTTTATTGGCGTATTCCATTAGTTCATAATAAGTTTTATACTGTGCTATAACTGTATTAAGCAGAAACATTAATACACGTGTGGTATACAAACAACCAGGTCCCTAGTTAACTCTAGTAAACTAGTCCATTGGGAAATTAATGATCAAGGTTTCCTGATCATGAGATGTGAACAGTCTATTGACAATGGGGTCATGTCATTGGCAGAATGAGATGATGGACACCCACCCACCAGAAGTGTTGCAATGTGATCCAGTCACATAGTTCAACATTGCGATAACTATAAACGTAGTGACCCGATCCTTAAGACCGTGATGATCATACATAATTGCTATCTACCAGGATGATTTGAGTGAATTAACTGTTACACTGAAACATGGTAACCATAAAGGTGTATCTTGGGTATTCCGAAGTAGATATGTTGATGAGTATGCAAATAGATCAAAACGAGATTTGTCCATCCGAGTGACGGATAGGTACTCTGGGCCCACTCGGTGATATTACATCATAAAGATTGTGCAATCATGTGACTAGGTCACGGGATTGTACTATCACGAGAACGAGTAAACATGTTTGTCGGTAATGAGAATGAACTAGGTATATTTGATACCGACGATCAAACCTCGGACAAACAAAGTACCGTATGACAAAGGGATCAGGACTCAACGTTAACGGTTCAAACGATGAAGTTAATTCGATGGAAGCGCAGGGGCTCATCAAGGATTGTAACCAGATCCCACATGATGGTCATTGGTCAGAGAGTGTCTGATCATGTCTTCTATTTCCCGAACCGTAGGGTGTCACGCTTAAGGGTATTCGACGCAATAAGGATGGATTCGGGATCATCGGTGAAATAAGAGAGAACACCGGAATTGTTCCGGGAGGTGCCGGAAGTTGTTCTGGATATTTTGAAAGGTTCAAAATAATGTTTAATAATGTTTAAATATGTTTTATTATTTAATTAACAAAATTAAATATTAAAATATGATTAAATATAATTAGAAATGAATTAAAAGGCATATGGACCTAAAGAGGCCCATTAGGGGAAGGAGGGAGCTCCCCCTTGGGCCAAGGCGCCAAGGGAGGGAGCCCACCTCCCCTAGCCGCACCAAACCCCCCCTCCCTAGGGTTTAGTCCCACATGGGAAGGGGAGGGAGGGTGGCACCCCTCCTTGGCCTATATAAGGAGGGGTGGGGGTGCCTTTTTTCTACACACAATTTTGATTTGAGACAAGTTTCTCAGATCTCTCTTCTCTCTCTTTCTCCCTCCTCGAGTGGACTCCCCTTGTTTGGAGTCTACACTTGGTTGGGGTTTCTCCACCATACGCACGCCGTCATGCTGCTGTAATCGGGATCCGAATCCATCTTCTTTCCGCTGCTCTTCTGGTTTGGAGCCCGGAGGGAACGTCTGGTACACCGTATGCGTGTAATCCCGGGAGGCGCTACACTTGTGGTGCTCCTTCATCGTTGAGGTCGTGTCGCGACGTCTTCACCGACAACGTTCCGACGAGGACGTAATCCCGTCATCGGTCTTCAAGGACCGGGTGGCCTCAGGAGTCATCGTGGATCTGCGCAGCATCGTGGATTGCCGGTACGACTACATCAACCACGTTCACGCAGGAACGTTTCCCGCTTAACAGACTATATACTAGTATGTGACCAATTCCCTCCGTTACTTGCATCACCATAGCATAGGTCTTGGGTTCGGGACGCGTAGGTCATGAAAAATTATTGTTTTCTGCCCCGTTATCCAACACCTTTATGCCAACTACACTTGGTGCTGCCACAAAACTTCTCGATGAGATGATGACCAACTACTCCCAATGGCACACCGAAAGAGCTCCAACAGGTAGGAAGGTAAACTCTGTCGAGGAGATCTCCTCACTAAATGAAAAAGTTGACTTGATTATGTCTCTACTTACCAAGCAATCTCCTATTGATCCTCATGATGTTCCTTTAAATTCTTTGATTGCTCAAGATCAAGTAGATGTGAACTTTATCTCTAGAAACAACTTCAATAACAATGCTTATAGGAGTAATTTTGGTAGCAATCCTAGACCGTTCCCCTCCAACAACTATGGGAACAACAACACTTATCCTAGCACCAAAAACTCCCCTTTTGAATTGGAGAGTATGCTTAAAGACTTTATCACTACCCAAGAAGCCTTCAACAAGAGTGTAGAGGAAAAACTAGACAAATTAGATAACCTCTCGTCGAAGGTAGACAATTTATCCCATGAAGTAGAGTTGCTTAAAATTAGAACTTCTCCCCTTGAGGAGAGGAAGGTCACTCCAATGAATGCTATCCGAATACAAATTAATGAAAACATTAGGATGATGGCTAAACTTAAAGAGAGATGGGCTAGAGAAAAGGAGGAAGAAGATAGAATTAAGAGCCTTCCTACACACCATACCATTGCTACTAGCCAAGTGGTTGAGGATATCCAAACTCTTAGCACCCAATGCACCCCTAGTCCCATAGGACATATTAATGGTGATGCTATGACCTCAACCGTAGAAGAATAAATTCCTATGACTATAGAAGCTACCAAACAAGTGAGCCTAAAGGACACCACTACTACTTTACTTGATAGTGGTGACCTTGATTTTGATAATTGCACCCTTTTTGAAGTTATTCGTTTCCTTCACAAGATGTCTAGAGACCCCCACACTAGCACACTTAATCTTGCCTTCACGGAGCATATCACTAATGCTCTCATCAAAGCTAGGGAGGAGAAGCTTAGGGTAGAAGCCTCCATACCTAGGAAGCTAGAAGATGGTTGGGATCCTATGATTAAAATTAAGTTGAATAACTTTTCTTGCTATGCTTTATGTGATGTTGGAGCTAGTACCTCCGTTATGCCCAAAAGAATGTATGATATATTTGAATTGAAACCTTTTGATTCTTGTTCTTTTGGTGTTCGTCTTGTCGACTCTTCCGTAAAGAAACCTTTGGGGAAGATCGATGATGTTCTTATCATTGTCAATGACAATATGTTCCCGTTGATTTTACTATTATGGACATTGAATGTGAACCTTCTTGTCCAATTATTTTTGGACGTCCTTTTCTTTGCACCGTGGGTGCTGTTATTGATATGACAGAAGGGATTATAAAATTCCAATTCCCTCTCAAGAAAGGGATGGAACACTTCCCTAGGAAAAATATTAAGTTGCCTTTTGAGTCCGTCACACGGGCTAGTTATTTTCTTGAAAAGACTTGATCTATTTGCATTAAGCCTAGCTAATGGCTTTAAAGAAGCGCTTTCGGGAGGCAGCCCGCAACGAATTTAGGATTTCCTTTTTGTTTTTCTTCTATTTTTAGTGGTCTTGATGATTTCTAATACTGTAGAAACATCATTGTATCTTTACTTTTCAAGCTTTGTTCCATTTATAGCCTCATATGACAAGGGAAGTGAAAGTTGTGACATGTTGTCCAGAAAACAGATTCTGTCCTTGTGACTAGAAAAATCATGGAAAAATCCGAGTTCATCTTTTTGAGCTGAATTTTTTACACAGCATGCTCTATACAATTACGGAACTTTCGTATGTTCTGAGTTTTTTGTTTTGAGTTGCATAAGTATTCCTAAAAAATTCTTCTCTACCTGCTGATCTATTTTTCACAGATTCTGTCCTGTTTTGCCTTTTCTTCATTTTGCAAACCATAAGCTTGCTTTTTCTTTGCAAAAACTTTTTGGCAATCTTGAGAAACAGTAGCTATTAAAGATTATCCTTATTTCCAGTAGAGAAAAAATCATTTTATTATGGATACTAACCTCGCTAATCAGATTATGCCGAGTTATGTATGAAGGGAGTTTTCAAGTGTGCGAGGGAAGATGATGAAAGAAGATTCAAGAGTGTCAAGCGCTCAAGCTTGGGGGTGCCCCCATGCATCCCCAAGAAATATTCAAGAAGACTCAAGCGTCTAAGCTTGGGGATGCCCCCGTGCATCCCCTTCTCCATCAACAATTATCAGTTCGTCTGTCGTTTCACTATATTTTTATCGCTTCATGCGTTATGTGCTATGCTTTGAGTGTCTCGCTCTTAGGTTTTATTTTTAGTTTTATTTAGCTTTGCTTGCTGTTCATAACAAGTTAGAACCCATCTTTCTTTGTGTGGGAGAGAAACACGCTCCACTTTCAAAATCTAGAACACAACATAGGATTTTTCCTGCTTATCTTTGATGTGTGTGTTCTTTATCTTTTTCATAGCTACTGCCATGTTTAGCTCTTAGTTTTCATGTCTATCTTTTTAAAGAGATTTTGTTTAGTTTGTTGCTGGAACTCTATTGAGTTTTCATGTTTATCTTGTTTAGAGAGTTTGCATGTTGCACTGAGTTTTGTGTCTTGACTTGAAGTAGGTAATTGAGGTTGCTATTCAATTGTAATAGTAACTTGCAATAGTTTAGAGGTGTTGCTTTGAGTAATGTTTGGACTTTTGGTGTCAAGAGATTTAGCCTATTAGTGATAGATGTCGTATTTTGGGCAATCCGTGTTTATTTTCAAAGCTTAAAAAATTATTTGCGAACTTTAGTCACTAGATGGATCACTACTCTTCTGAGGGGTCGAATATTAGAGTACACTCACGTACCATGAGTCGAGGATGCGCAAGGATAACCAAACCCCCATACACTCCTCCTCGGGGTACTTGTCTCTTTGTGAACCTCCTTATTAGATTGAGAGTTACCGGTAATAAGTGCATGAGTTCTTCGGACTAATGTGAGTATTCGAAAGTTGACACTTCCACCTTCCCATATTTTTCTAGCCTCTCATGTGCCGTGCATTGCTTTCTTCTCACTCCGAGAGTTAGCGTCCACCTTCGGCGGTACATCCAAACCCTTGGCATGATACGCTCTTTCATCATAAACCTCCTTATATCCTTCCTCAAAACAGCCACCATACCTACCTATCAAGGCATTTCCATAGCCTTTCCGAGATATATTGCCATGCAACATCCATCTTCTCATGACTTGATCTTCATGTCATACATGCTACTTGCTTGATCGATGACCCGCATGCTAGTTGGGCCTTGCCCTAATCATGCGGCTCATCGATCAAGCAAGTAGCATGTATGACATGAAGATCAAGTCATGAGAAGATGGATGTTGCATGGCAATATATCTCGGAAAGGCTATGGAAATACCTTGATAGGTAGGTATGGTGGCTCTTTTGAGGAAGGATATAAGGAGGTTTATGATGACAGAGCGTATCATGCCAAGGTTTTGGATGTACCGGCGAAGGTGGACGCTAACTCTCAGAGTGAGAAGAAAGCAATGCACGGCACAAGAGAGGCTAGAAAAATATGGGAAGGTGGAAGTGTCAACTTTCGAATACTCACATTAGTCCGAAGAACTCATGCACTTATTATCGTTAAATCTCAATCTAATAAGGAGGTTCACAAAGAGACAAGTACCCCGAGGAGGAGTGTATGGGTGTTTGGTTATCCTTGCGCATCCTCGACTCATGGTACGTGAGTGTACTCTAATATTCGACCCCTCAGAAGAGTAGTGATCCATCTAGTAGCTAAAGTTCTCAACTAATTTTGTAAGCTTTGAAAATAAACACAGATTGCCCAAAATACGACATCTATCACTAATAGGCCAAAGCTCTTGACACCAAAATTCCAAACATTACTCAAAACTATTGCAAGTTACTACTACAAAAGAATAGCAACCTCAATTACCTACTTCAAGTCAAGACACAAAACTCAGTGCAACAGGCAAACTCTTTAAACAAGATAAACATGAAAACTCAAGAGAGTTCCAGCAACAAACTAAACAAAAGCTCTTTGAAAAGATAAGCATGAAAGCTAAGAGCTAAACATGACATCAGCTATGAAAAGATAAAGAACACACACAGCAAAGATAAGCATGAAAAGTCCTATGTTGTGTTCTAGATTTTGGAAGTGGAGCGTGTTTCTCTCCCACACAAAGAAAGTTGGGTTCTAAATTGTTATGAACAGCAAGCAAAGCTAAAGAAAACTAAAAATAAAACCTATGAGCGAGACGCTCCAACCATAGCACATAATGTATGAAGCGATAAAAATATAGTGAGACGAGAGACGAACTGATAATTGTTGATGGAGAAGGGGATGCACGGGGGCATCCCCAAGCTTAGACGCTTGAGTCTCCTTGAATATTTCTTGGGGATGCATGGGGGCATCCCCAAGCTTGAGCGCTTGACACTCCTGAATCTTCATTCATCATCTTCCCTCGCACACTTGAAAACTCCCTTCATACATAACTCATCATAATCTGATTAGCGAGGTTACCACCCATAATAAAATAATTTTTTATCTACTGGAAACAAAGATATTCTGGAAGAGCTACTGTTTCTCAAGAATGCTAAAAAAAATTCAAAGAAAAAGTAAGCTTAAGTTTTGCAAAACGAAGGAAAGGCAAAACAGGACAGAATCTGTGAAAAACAGATCAGCAAGTAGAAAAGAATTTTTTAGGGATACTTCTGAAACTCAAATAAAAAAATTCAGAACATACGAAAGTTCCGTAATTGTATAGAGAACGCTGTGTAAAAATTTCAGCTCAAAAAGATGAACTGGGAGTTCTGCATGATTTTCTAGTTACGAGGACAAAATCTGTTTTCTGGACAGCATGTCACAATTTTCACTTTCCTTGTCATATGAGGCTATAAATGGCACAAAGCTTGAAAAGTAAAGATACAATGATGTTGCTACAGTAGTAAAAATCATCAATACCACTAAAAACATAAGAAAAACAAAAAGGAAAACCTAAATTCGTTGCGGGCTGCCTCCCGAAAGCGCTTCTTTAAAGCCATTAGCTAGGCTTAAAGATTATAGAAGATGCTCTCACAAGAATAAGAATTTTGAAGCAAAAGAGAGCATCAAAAAGCAAATATGAAACACATTTAAGCCTAACCCACTTCCTATGCATATGCATCTTGTAAGAAAATAAATCAAAGAAGCACAAAGTGACACGCATAGGAAGGTCGAAAAAAGAACAACTTCAAAACTTTCAACATGAAGAGAGGTGTTTTAGTAATATGGAAGTTTCTACAACCAAACTTCCCTCTCTCGAAATAATTTTCAGTAGTATCATGAACAACATCAAGAATATAACTATCACATAAATCATGTTGTTCATGACCTACAAGCACATGTGTATAGTTTTCAACACGGTCTTTAGGATTATAAGATAAATGCAACCCATCACATTGAGCCTTGATAAGGGAAAAATTCTCCGGAGTTGGAGGTTTCAAAAGGATAATAGGACAATCAAGTGTGGGTGCAATAGCAAAAATTTCATGCTTAACATGAGGAACTATAGCAAGTTCATCTCCGTAAGCATCATCCATAGTGGCATCACGGCCATAAGCATAGAAGGCATCAACTTCATCAAAAAGGGATATTTCAAAAGAATCCATAGGATCATAATACTCATATAACGTAAGAGTCAAAGAGTTACTCTCATTAGAAGGTAGACATGGATGGCTCCATTCTTCCTCCTTTTGTTCGTCACTCTCCTCCTCTTTTTCATCCAAGGGGCTTTCGGGTTCAACAATTTCTTCTTCCATAGAGTCCTGCAAAACATTAGTCTCTTCCTTTGGGGGAGAGATTCTCTTAAGTTGATTAGTAATATAATAATTTGCATCGTAATTTTCCAAACAATAGTTAAGTATAGAAAGACTCTCAGATTTGTAAGGGGCATCATCAATATTTTTAAGAAGAGAAGTAATTTCATAGGCACCCTTATAAGCAACAAATTCTTCTATTTGCTCTACATCATCAAAGTCATAATTTCTCTTAGCATAAGAAGCTAAGGTTTCATCATCATTGTACTAACATTGGAAAGCAAGGTGTTTGTGCCTCATAAAGCAACAAGATTCATCCCTGCAGAAATATATATTATATATTGAGCACAAGTTTCTAGCATACTCATACAACTGGTGTATTTCTTTCCATAAGTGTATCCCCTTTTGAGACAAGAGGTGTTCCTTGTACCACTTTTGTTGATCCTCGGTGAATACTCCATGCCAATAAGATCTGGTTTCAAAGAAGTCAGACATTGATTGGCAAGTAAGGAACTAGACATACTATTTATTTTTTTCGATTTTTGATAAAGGACACGAAGATAAAACTAAAAGGTAAACAAACAAGACTAAAAAGCAAAGATAAAAGATAGTGTGCAAATACCCTATCTTGTAGAGTGGAGTCCCCGGCAACGGCGCCAGAAATTTCTTTGATGTCACGAGAGTTTACTTCTCGCCCCTCGTTGGTTACGCAAAGTGGAAGGTTGAGAAGTAGACAACAGCAAATTTCCCTTGGTGAAGATACCAAGGTTTGTCTCCAGTAGGACTCCGATAACGACAAGAGGGTGACAACGGCGCCAGATATTAGCGGTTGTCGTGGACCTGCACACACACCAGATAGCTTTGCTCCCAACGAGTACAAAGGGGTTGTCAATCCCTCCGGCCTTGTTGTTTACAAAAGATAAAACGCACGGGATAATAATGATAGCGATAGCAACGGAAAAATAATAAAGCAGTAAATTGATAGAGGGTGTAAACAGTATTGGAAATATGGACCAGGGTCCTATGATGTTCACTAGTGATGTCTCTCTCACAAAAGACGATAAAATAGCCATGCGAGGTAAACAAATTACAGCTGGGAAATTGACAAGATTATGTGCGCAAACCAATGCTAATTATGCTATAAAGAAATGCAGAGGGTCAAAAGCATGGGCGGTACGCCAAGACAAGTAGACCGAAATCCATCTGCATCTACCTACTAATCATCCACCTTGAGATATCTATCTAGAACATCTCCCTGGTATTAAGTTGCGAATCCCACCCAAAGTGTAAACTCAAAGCAACAGACAACTGCATTAAAGAACTTTGCGTAAAGTAAACAATCCTTGCACCTGCAAGTACAAGCACCATTGTTTTCCCCCTTGTGGAAACAACACATCCCATAGACTCATGTTTCTGTCACTCAAGCTAGTCAGCGGGGGGCATGAACCCACAATCATGCATAACGCTCCCTCTTGGAGTCACTACCTACTACTTGGCCAAAGCAATAAACGGCAACGGAGAACATGCAAGAATTACTCAAGAACATAAATATAAAAGAGGAGAATCAAATATATAACTCAAACACAATCTGAACATAATCTCATAATCCATCGGATCCCAGCAAACTCAGCATAGCAACAGCAGAAATATTACATAAGTGCCTCGATCATGTAGGGAAGCTCACGAGGTCTAATCCATGAAGAACAAAGAGGGGAGGAGAACATCACATAGCTACTGATCATAGACCCATGGTCCAAGGTGGACTACTCACGGTTCATCCGGGAAGCATCCATGGTGGTGGATAAGCTCCCGGAGGTGATTGCTCCCTCCAGCAGGGTGCCGGGAAGAGGTCTTCTGGTGCTCCCGATCTTCGAAGCGCAGCGGCAGCGGAACAGAGGAGAGATCGCGAAAAAGGGTTCCCGTCTCGGGGTTTTTGCGTCACAGGGAATAAATAGGCGAAGGGGGGCAGCCAGGGGTCCACCAGGGGTCCAGGCGCCCCCCTGGCGCGACCCCACCCTGGGGCGCGCCGGGAGCGCGCCTGGGGCCCTGGTGGGTCCCCTCTGACCCCCCTCAGTGATTCCGGAAGCTTCCTGATCGCTGATTTTTATTGAATTTTCCCGAATTTTTGGAGCACTTTTAATATGGGGGAAACCTGAAATAGAAAAACAGCAGAAAACAGGAACTGGCACTGGGGTGCACTGAGTTAATAGGTTAGTCCAAATATGATCAAAAGTGTATGGAAGTTCATCAATATCATAGCAATATCACACAAAAGAGGCATGGAGCAAGCAGAAATTATAGATACGTTTTGGACGTATCAACCGCCCATGCTTTTGAGCCTCTTCCTTTCTTTATAGCATAATTAGCATTGGTTTGTGCACATAATCATGTCAATTGCCCAGCTGTAATTTTTTTACCTCGCATGGCTATTTTATCGTCTTTTGGGAGAGAGACATCACTAGTGAACATCATAGGACCCCGGTCCATATTTCCAACACTTTTTATACTATCAATTTACTTTCAGTATTTACTTTTCCGTTGCTATCACTATCATTATTATCCCGTGCGTTTTATCCTTTATAAACAACAAGGATGGAGGGATTGACAACCCCTTTGTACTCGTTGGGAGAAAAGTTATCTGTTGTGTGTGCAAGTCCAAGTCAACCGCCAATCTCTGGCGCCGTTGTCACCTACCTGTCGTTGTCGGATTCCTTCTGGAGACAAACCTTGGTATCTTCACCGAGGGAAATTGCCGCTGTCTACATCTCAACCTTCCACTTTGGGTAACCAACGAGAGGGCGTTAATTCGTACCATCAGCCCCCTCTTTTCCTTTTTTTTTATTCTTTCTGCTGCTGCTGCTGTTGTTGGGCCTGGCCCAGTAGGCCGATATCGCTTTGTAACGCCCTGTGCGGTAGATAGTATCTCGCGCTCACCCTGTTTAGGACATTAGTTCTCTGTTTCGGCCCGATAATGCTTAGTATTTCTTTTCCTGGTTAATTAAAATGGCAGATCGTGTTACCGTTTTGCGATGCCCGTATCTTTTTAACGGTAGCTCGGATCGCGACGCGTTAAACATGTAACTTGCTTAGAATTTTGTGTAGATTAATAAAATGTGTCCCTTTTCCATGTTTGACCTTGTTTACATGTTGTTTTAATGCTAATTACACTGCTTGCCAGTGTAAACTGTTTATTTAATAACTTTTTAACCGTTGTTTCGATTAAAATGTTCTTTATATTTAACTTGAATAGAATTTCGTGTAGGTTGTGAATATGCTGCTCTTGCTTGCTAATAAAAATAATAAAATATGGTTTAGGGAAGATCAGTACCAAATGAAATAATTATCGTGGGGGCCCATAATAGTTGCCATGTATAGGTTTTACCTCCCCACTTAAAGTGACTAGTATAGATAGTTTACTTTGTGCTTCACCTTTTGCTATGATTGTGTGATATGCCATGCTTGGGTGAGCTGCCATGTTAATAACCTTTTCTCGTGTTGTGTAGCTAAACAACTTGAACCTTTCTAAATGTGCGGTATCGTCGTGTGTGACGAATACTCCACTTAACCTGTTAGTAACCGCTCTCGACGATAGATGCGATACCGTAGCGCGTTGTCTCGTGTTGCCTTCTTGTTGATGCTTGCTCATGATTGCTTCGTAGTAATAGATGCTTGCTCGTCGATTGCCTTTTCCAGTGTTTCCTTCTTGTGTGCTTCTGCGGGTACCTTCGGAGACGTTGCGAGCTTGCGGTCGACTACACCTTCGGTTTCTTATTCTCATCAGATAAGGGGGAGCATATATCATGCTTATAACTTTCAGCTCACTCGCGCCTAGGTGTAGGATAGAACGATTTCTTGATCCTACCACTTCATATTCATGTCTCTCAAATAAACCCAAACAGCCATGTCCTCCACATCCCAGCAAACCTTGTTCGGCTATGTTACTATTGCTCGCTGCTCAGCCACTTCTTAGTATGCATGCTAGGATGTCACTATTGGAAAAAAGGTCTTTAATGGCGCACCTATTTTGGCTACTAATGGCGCACATTAGGTGCACCATTACTAGCACACCATTAGTAACTTTTAGTAATGGCGCAAGGCCCAGAAGTGCACCATTACTATCAAAAAAATTTCAATTTTTTTTTGAATATTTTTTTATTTTGTTTTCAATTTTTTTCTTAATCTACGTTCAGTATGCTTAATTTCCAGTCACATATACTTAATCCCAAGTCAAATGGCGCTTCGTGGTCAAACTTCCCAAACGGTCACCGATCCTCACACTACTCCAGCCCCAGCACGCTTAACTTCTCAGTTCTATCCAATCCCAACACCAGCTCACTTAACACGCACTTGTTGATATATGTATCATATCAATCTTATTAAACCTTGTTGATGTCCAAATTTTGAAAATTTGTTTTTTTCAATTTTTTTGAAAAAGAATATATATTTTTTGAAAACTTTCAAAAAAATGAAAAAAAAATCAAAAGTTTTGATAAAATTTAAAAGTTAAAAATTTTCAAAAGAAAATCGCGCCTTCAAAATTCAAAATAATTCACGCCTTCAAATTTAATTTTTGTTTGAATTTTTTTCCCACCTTCAAAATTCAAAAAAAGTTAGTAATGGCGCACTATTCGTAAGGTGCGGCATTACTAATTTTTTGAATTTTTTGAATTTTTTATTTTTTTCATTTTCCCGCCTTCAAAATTCATTTTTTTTAAAAGTTAGTAATGGCGCACCTATGCAAAGTGCGCCATTACTAACTTTTTTTATTTTTTCAAATTTTTATTTTTTTTAATTTTCCCGCCTTCAAAATTAAAAAATAAATAAATACAAGTTAGTAATGGCGCACCTATGCAAAGTGCGCCATTACTAACTTTTTTTATTTTTTTATTTTCCCGCCTTCAAAATTAATTTTTTTTTCAAAAAAGTTAGTGATGGCGCACCTATACAAAGTGCGCTATTACTAACTTTTTTTATTTTATCGATTTTTTAATTTTTTTAATTTCCCGCCTTCAAAATTCAAAAAAAAAGTTAGTAATAGCGCACTTTGTATAGGTGCGCCATTAGTAACCCAACTTACTAATGGCGCACCTATACAAAGTGCGCCATTACTATGTCGATGAATGGGTCAAACTTTGGTCAAACATAGTAATGGCACACTTTTCTAAAGGTGCGCCATTACTACCCCAACTTACTAATGACGCACTTGTAAAAAGTGCGCCATTACTATGTTTAGAAATGGGTCAAACCTTGGTCAAACATAGTAATGGCGCACTTTTCACCAGATGCGCCACTGCTATTTAGTAATGGCGCACCTCATGTATAGTGCGCCATTAGTGTACATATTATCTATAGTTATTTTTCCAGTAGTGTGTTATCAACTGTTGTCCTGTTACTCCTTGGATTGGACTATTGCACTATTATATTTATTGTGGATGATGTGATTATTATAATGTTGACTATATTCGACGAAGAATGGAAGGTCTAGGCTATCCCGCCCCGATGCTTTGTTCCATTCGAGTCACCTAGGACCCGAGTTCCGGGTATTGTGTCTCTTGACGAGCGTGCCTAACCGCATGTGGGATTTTATGGGGTCCCCTTTTCTTACCTACCTAGCTTCAAACAATTCTAGTGGTGGCCCAAGCTGATTTACCATTTGAAAACCGTGTGTGTGTCTGTCGGGTCGCTCCTAGCAGATGTTCTTTAAAACAAACCGGGCCAGTGGGAACATGGTTTTCCTGTTGGTCCATCGGATCAGCTAGGACCCAACATCATGTGAGAATTTGTCGGTAATCCGACCTGCGTCATACGGAAGAGTCCGATCCGAGAGCGTGGCCGACTTTTGGATTGGGTGTTGACTCCCCGGGGGCCACCCGGATTTGTTCGTTGTTAGCTAGAGGGACCTGTCGTTTCCTATCTCTCGGAACTAAATCATAAAATGGCTGCCTGTGATGGGTAGAAACTGAGAGAGATGGGCGTCTGTGCGGAGCCTTGTAATGGGCAGTTGGTACACCCCTACAGGGTTAAATATTTTCGAGAAGCCGTGTCCACGGTTATGGACGACTTGAGACCTACTCCTTGCTCACAGACAACAACAACTGAGATAATCTTAATAACTTGATCAACGTGTGTGTGCCTTGACTGCTTCTTCTTCGTCGGGATGCGAAGAGGAGGACAAGGATAGGATATGTGTTATGCTTGCATAAGTAGTTGATAGCAAGACTTGTTGGAGGCGATTCCTCATCGAATGCTTGGTCCTCATCTTACTCTATAATAGACCGTTAGCCACTCATATATTGCTAGTGCGTCTGCAACCTCACCACTACCCCCATCTTACCCGTGAGAAGTTAGTTACAATACTTTTGATATAGCTCACCTCTTTCTTTTCTCTTCTACGCACGTTATGCAACGATCTTGGAATTCAGAGGAGCTCGACGACTCTTCTTCTGGACGCCTTCACGAAGACTCGACTACGACTAGTTAGGTGGATCCCGGCGGAGAGCCTGGACCCGTGTGGTTACGGAAATGGTGTGTTTTACCTTTGCCGCTAGCCATTTGATTGTAGTCTGTATTCAGACATGTATCTTCCACTGATGTATTGTATTAAGACAGTTGTATGCCGATTGTATGAGATGTTGTATCCATGTAGCTGTAATGTTGTGATATCATGTTAGAAATCCGGGGCATATGGCATTGTCATATGTCGCGGTGGGACCGATATGTGCTTCGTCCCCGAATATGGATGGAAACATCTAGATCTGGAACAGTACCGCATATCGGGCCTTACATCGGTGAGGCAGAAAACCTAGGGAGGAAAACCGTGTGGGTAGAAAGGCGTGAGGAGATAAGCGACCAGGACAAAAATAGATGGAAACCCGTGGAAGCTATGCCTGGAGGGAGGGATGAATGGAGAAAATCGGTGAAAAGAGGTTGTGCCAGAAAAAATCGATGGAAAGAGACCATAGCAATTGTAGATGCGAGGAATATTTGTCAGTGCGAAACGACGTACACAATGTTCCTTTAATAGTTGAGACAATTTTAGAGGCGAAACTACATGTAGATCAGTATTTAAAAAAACATAACAAATTATATAAAAGTTTCAAAAAAAATGAATAAAATCTATGAAATTACATGTATTCCGTACGAACTTGTAAAATTTCGTTTGAAAACATTGTAATCTACAGGCCGCACACACAGAAAGAAATTCGGCCGAAAAAGATTTTTTTGACCCATTTGAAATCAATATTTATCATTTTTTATAATCCAAGTATGAAAGTATAATATTATAAAAATTTGCACACATGTCATATACACATGTATATATATTCACAATTTTTTTACTGTGTAAAATAATATTTCAGTACAAAGCTATGTATAACTCAGCCTACATTTGCATTTTTGGAGACTAGAGGCTCTATCCCATGGATACCAATGTTTGTCAAATTTTGCTAAAAAAACAATGTTTGTAAAAAAAAAATGTTTGTAAAAAAAAACTATGAATACCAAATCCAATGGCCAACTTGAGGTACACATAACAATTTTGTAGTCCCCTAAGTCACCCACACCTGATAGGGCGATTTGATATTTTACCATCCGTTACTTTACGATTTGATGATTTGCCACCCCGTGTCTCAATGACGGGTGGACCCGTGCCCCCACCTGTCATTCTGGGGGGGCAAATTATCAAATGGGAAAGTAAGGGGTGGCAAAAGATCAAATTTGCCCACCTGATAACACCATTGCCCCCATCTTTTTCCCAAACTGCACGCCCCTCTCCTCCTTCCCCGTCAAAGCGAGAGCTCCGTGCCGCCGGCCTTTCCCTTCCCCCTCCGATCCAATCCCAAAGATACCCTTTGTCCTCTTCCCTTGCGCGGCCCTTTTGCTACCATGTCAGCGGAGGGGGAGGACAAGAAGGATACTAGTCCTGTGGGCAGCGGCGGCGGCGGCGGCGAGGACACCCTGTACGCCGCGGAGGAGGCGATTCTGGAGGCGGCAGGGCAAGAAACCGGTCAAGAATTGGACGGAGAGGCGGAGGAGAGCGCAGATCGAGAGGGGAACGGCGACGACGCTGGGAAGGAAGATAGCGGGTGTAAAGATCTGGTCTTGGTAGATGACCCTGTCCTGGTCGAGGATCCAGAGGAAGGTACACGTACTTCTCTGGCGGTCGCATGCAAGAACTTATTTCTTTCATGGTTAATCCCGCAAGATACTTTTCTGTGCTCTTATTTGGCTCTATTAGCTGACTGTTGGTAATGTTCAACTGTATGATGCATTAATACAGTAGAAGTTCTATGACGTTTTTGCATAGCAATAGTTGCAGAAGAAATAATATAGCTAGTTTCGGATGGTGCTAATTTCTACTCCCTCCATTCACAATTATAAGACGTTCTAGCTTTTTTCTGCAAGTGATGTATACAGACGCTTTTTATTGTGTTTGTTCACTCATTTCAGTCTGTATGTAGTTCGTATTGAAATATTCAAAGCATCTTATATTTCCGAAAGGAGGGTACTTAAGAATTAACTATACAATGGATGCTTTTGTTGTACAAGGACATATACGAGTATTATCTATTCAGTTTTTTTCACGCTATTATATATAACATGTTGTTCGTTTACTATGGACTTATGGGTGCTCTTTTTTTGCTAGTTATTTTGGGATTTAGTTTTTGGTTCCTTTATGGCTGTTTGAGCAGATTTAGTTAGTTGCTAAGAAGACAGTAAAGACATAAAGTTTGAGTAGATTCTTGTTAGTCAGATATGTTTATTTTCCAGTTTGTAGTCAGGTATGTTTTATTTTTGCACTTTGCTTCTTAACTCATTGTACATTGAATTAAAATTTAGCAAGAAACTGAATGTCTATATCCTTTCTTCTCCCCTTTACTATTTATTCGTTGTTATGCTACCTTTTCTTAATACCGACAATGCATAGAACATTAGATTTTTGGTTTATTATTTCTTAGATTTCATTGTTATCTTTATGTACAAGGTCGAGCTATGCTAGTGTTGAGTAGATTTATGTACTGCACATTGTTCTTACTGGATCCCCATTGGTTTGTTTGTATTTGTTTGGTTGGCAGCAGGAGCAACTGCAGCACTTCAGGAAGAAATGAGAGCACTTTTGGCGTCTGTCCCTGAAGGTGCTGGGGCATCATTTACTGCGATGCAGTTGCAGGAGCTAGAACAGCAGTCTCGGGTATACCAGTATATGTCTGCCCGTGTGCCCGTGCCTACACATCTCGTCTTCCCCATCTGGAAGAGTGTTACTGGTGCATCCTCTGAAGGGGCCCAGAATTACCCTACATGTATGCTCTTCTAATCTTTGTCATCGTTCAATTTATTGAATATTTGGTAGATATCAGAAAATATTCATGTTAGTTGATTGCATTATCTAGGGCAGTGCAATAAAATCCTTGATGTCATATTTAGTTTATTGTATAGCAAATAGAAAGCTCCAACGACATGTAATAGCTGTGGACATGAAGGAATGATCAAGAAACCCCTGAAAAGTTGGACATTTCTTATCCCTTGTAGCTATTTGAGGCTTTCTAACTGATTTGTATTTCTGAACTGGACAGTGATGGGATTGGCAACACTCTGCCTGGACTTCGGGAAGAGCCCAGAACCGGAACCAGGAAGGTGCCGGCGAACAGATGGAAAAAAGTGGCGGTGCTGGAGAAAAACTATCCCAAACGAGAAATATTGTGAACGCCATATGCACCGTGGGCGCAAGCGTCCGGTACAGGTTGTTGTTGAGGACGACGAGCCTGATTCCGCGTCAGGGTCAAAATCGTCATCTGGCAAAGTCACCGAAGGAGGCAAGAAGACTGACGACAAGAGTTCAAGTAGCAAGAAGCTTGCAGTGGCAGCACCAGCTGCTGTGGAGTCTACGTGATTGATGCAGCAGAGAAGAGCATAACGGTCATGCAATTAGAGTTCGCTTATTGTAATCCTCAAAAGACTTTAGTCTTGTCTAGCTATAACCTCATTAAGCAAGCAAAATGTCTTGTGGGAAGACGCCACAAAAACCCCTGTTTAGCTGTCACTGAAATTTTCAGTTTAGGTGTATAGTTTGAATTAGCTTTGTCGTGCCTTCAGCCTTCTGGCAGGTGATGCGGCATAATCGGATAAATCCTCCCTTACTGATAAGTCGCATTGTGACTCTGAAAAACTGGTGGAAGAATCTGCAGAGTAGATACTATTTGTTGTGTGTTTTTATTGGCCTTCACAATTGTGTGATTTGTCAGTTGCATAACAGATGGAAGATCCATAATTGTATGACGTACGGTGATTCAGTTATGAGCATACATGTGAGTTTCATTGTTATTTTAAGTTCTAACAACCTGTGGTGCATTGTGAAATGATTTGAATCATTTGGATCTCAGTTTGAATGGTTGAATTCCACGGAGGATTTCTTATGCTCGAATGATATGCTTTATGGTATCTGGGATGGCATTTTTTTTCTTCTTCCCTCTGTGATTGCCAAAGTGAATATGGAGATGTACGTCTGATAGCTACAGGCAAAAGGTTAGGGGACTCCAAAACACCACACACTCCTTATACTCTAATCCTCACAGAAGTGGTTGACGACTCTAGCACCCGTTCTAGCCCAAGACTTAGCTCCTCAATAATGTTGGCAGCAATACCCCATTCATTAGAATTGTCACCTCTGGCGAAGACACACCCGTTTCTCTGGTCCCATAAGTTCCAGTAGACCAAAGAGATCACAGATCTGGGTCCGCATAAACAATTCTCTCTCTGAGCCTTTTGTTTCGACTAGGGGGCTGCACCAAGGGGACCCTGTCGTGGAAAAGTCACAGCAGATATTCAAAGAGTCAAACTTGAAATAGGACCTTTGCTGCAAGATGGATAAGAGGAGAGAGTCAACATGGACAAGAGACTCGACGATTTACCCAGATTCAGCCCTTGTTTGTCTCGAGGTAAAAGCCTACTCCTGCTTCTTATTATTATGGGTGCCGACTCTCCTGAATAGAAGAGTTGGTGAATCGATTACAAGAGAGCCGAATCGTAACCTTAGTCTCGAGGAGATCTAGGTCACGCCGAAAAGTGTCTAGCCCTATTGCGTATTCCGATTGCTCTGACTCTGGATCCCATGGGCCTCGGCTTATAAAGGCGCCGGGTCCTGGGATTCCGCGAGTCCGACTCCAACACGAGGTGGAGTCCTATTCTACTTTACAAATATACTATATGCTATACACGGTAAGTCGAATTCCTTCTATGGCTTCGATCTTCACGCTTGACGCAGCCGGCTCGGGGCCGGGTCTTCTTTCGTAGGCCTTCCATATATTAGTCGGCCCATAGATCCTAATGCCGGGTTATGGGCTTGGTCCATCCCCCCGACAGACCCCTTGTCACCCTATCTGTTCCTGTTATGCGCGGAGGGTTTGTCTAGCTTATTATCACACGAGGAAGAGGCTGGAAGACTGATGGGTGTAAAGGTGTGCAGAGAGGCTCCGGCAATCTCACACCTCCTGTTCGCAGATGATTCCCTTATCTTGATGAGAGAAGATCAAGATAATGCAGAAAGCCTGCGTAGGGCCCTGGATGAGTACTGTACAACATCTGGTCAATTGGTGAGTGAACAAAAATTGAGTATTTTCTTCAGTCCATGCACCCCGGTGGAGGTGAGATCAGATGTTTGCACAAGGTTAAACATTTTGTCCGAGGCGATCACAGATAAATACCTCGTCCTCCCACCCATTGTGGGTTTGGAGAGGTCCGACTGCTTCTAGCATATAGTGGACAGAGTCCTGAAACGTATCAGAGGCTCAAAGGAGAAGTTACTCTTTGTTGGGGAAAAAATCCTGATTAAGGCCGTCCTTCAGGCTATCCCAACGTATGCAATGTCTGTTTTTCAGCTCCCAAAACTGATTTATAATGCGGTTACAACAACCTTATCTCGGTACTGGTGGGGAGATACATCGGACAAGAAGCGGATGCATTGGTTCGCTTGGTGGAAGATGAGTATACCCAAGAGCAAAGGGGGTATGGGCTTGAGGGACTTGCATTGCTTTAACCTCGCGCTTCTTGCAAAACACTGCTGGAGATTGTTGGCTGAACCGAATTTCTTGTGTGCACGGGTGCTATAACAACACGGGATTTTTCACCCAAATTGAAATTTTTTCTTGTTATATTATTTTGTTGATTGCTAGCATTCTTTGTATTATTTGATTCACAAATTTATTAATTGGTGAATTATATTCCCCCTCATTCTCGTACCGGCATGCGTGACCGAACCATCCCACCATGGCACACAACCTTTTGCGACACCGGGTTTCACCCGATCACCGTTGCAACTGCTGCACAAGACCAACCATCACCATCGGAACGGAAACCCCCATTTATTTAATAAATGGATTATTTTATCGGGCGATGTTTTGAATTTTGTGAGATTCCGAATTCGTCGGGTAGGTAAGCGATCGGATGTGCCAGGCATAGTAGCCGGTTTAATTCCATAGACGTATTTATAAACTTTCACGCGGGCAGCTAACCGATCAATGAGATCCACCCTTATCTGCTAATCTTAGCCCGCCAAAAACCAGGCCCAAACCCAGCTCTAAATAGCCCATTTTGTAGCCCATTTAGCTCTCACTAACACCTACTATAAGTAGACAAGCCCTATTCCAAATCTGGCAAACCCTAGCCCCCTTACTCCTCAATTTCCGCACCCAACCTCTCCACCGCCACCACCTTGCAGCTCCATCTGATCCCCACCTCAGATCTGGCGGAGCTGATATGATCCTTCAGATCCAGATCAGACGAACCACGTTGCGCCACGTCACCAAAAGCCCAAGCTCGAAGTAGAGCTCCTCCCTGGACGCGCTCGCGCCAGAGCCGACCCCGCCGCCTTGCACCTCCGGTCGGAGCGCCGCTGGCGACCGCTGCACCCGCAGGTCATCGTCGGCCTTCCTCCTCCGACCGCGCCTCCCATTCCTCTCCTTCCTCCTTCTCCTCTCACTTTTCTCTCTTTCTTCTCTGGCTAGGTCGCCTCCGCCATGGACGGGCTCCCGGAGCTCGCGCCGCCGCCCCTGCAGACCTCCTCCTCCCAGATCCAGCGAAGCCATGCCCGAATCTGACACCCCCTGACCCCTGCGGCCTTCCTCATTGATCTCCCTCACCAGAGAAGCCCCGGAGCATCGTCGACAGCCTCGATCTGACGAGGACGCCCGCTCGCCCCCTCGCGTGAACCGTCGGGTGGGCTGGCGCGCCTCTCCTACCGTGGCCCAGCATGACCGCATGGCCCGTAACGCATCCCCTCGCCCATGGGCGAGCTGCCCCTATCCATCGCCCGCTGCCACCTGGGCCACGGCCCGCTATGGTGAGCAGCCTCCTTTCTTTTTTTTCCTCCTGCCCTAGATGGGCTTGGCCCAATTCCGCATTGTGCTGCGTAGCGTTCGTGTGCGTAAGATAGTTAAGTCGCGCACTCTTGTTTACGCCTGTTTGCACTGTTCCGGCCCAGTGAACATTTAGCAATTTCTGCACATCAAATAAATTACAGAAAAACATAGGATTTTACGATGGCGATATCTTTTCGATGGTAGCTCGGATCGCGACGTGTTCTACATGAAACTTGCTTAGATTTTCGTGTAGATTAATAAAAATGTGCTCTTTTGCCATGATTGCACTTTTTACATGTTTTTACCTGCTATTTACAAACATTGCCACTGTAAAATGTAATAGTCCATAATTAATAACTGTAACTCCGATTAAAATGTTCTTTATATGTAAATTGACTAGAATTTCATGTAGACCATGTTTATGCTATTGTTTGCTGTTGTTAACAAATATAAAATATGGTTTAGGGAATAACAATAGTAAAACTTTAATTTGTTATGGGGTACTTAGCAGTTTGCCATGTTTAGCAATTTACCCCACTTAACTTGACTAGCATAGATAGTTTACTTTGTGCTTCACCTATTGCCATGTTTGTGTGACATGCCATGCTTGTGTGAGATGCCATGTTAACAACATTTTCTCATGTTGTGTAGCTAAAAAACTTGGACCATCATAAATGTGCAGTATCGTCGTGTGTGACCGATACATCACTTAACCTGTTAGTAATTGCTCTCGACGGTAGATCCGTGTCGTATTGCCGTGTCTTGTGTTGTCTTATTGATCTTGCCTTGCTTGTGATTGCTTCATAGTAATAGATCCATGTTCGCCGATTTCCTTTCCAGTGTTTACTTCTTGTGTGCTCCCGCAGATACTCTTGGAGACGATGCGAGCTTGCGATCGACTACACCTTCGGAACCCCGACTTATCAACATGCAAGGACTATACTTTACTTATGATCCATTCTATTATAACCAGCGGTTTGCATGCTAGTCTAGGATAGGTTTGATGTTTGATCCTACCACATGTTTACGACCTCTCTTAAACCGATACAACCATGTCCCCTCCCAGCAAACCATGTACTGCTATGTTACCATTGCTCGTTTCTCAGCCCCTTCTTAGTATGCATGCTTAGGATGCTACGAATGTTACCCTGTTACTCCTTGGTTTGGGCTATCCCACTATTATATTATTGTGAATGATGTGATTATTATAATGTTGAATATATTCGACGAAGGGTGGAAGGTCAGGCTATCCCGCCTCGATGCTTTGTTCCATTCAAGTCACATAGGACCCGAGTTCCGGGTATTGTGTCTCTTTGTGACGCCCCTAAAATCAATCCGTGTACAGTAATCATACACGCAGGGTACACGGCTGAGATTAGGGTGCCACGGTGAGAATATCACAGCACAACACTAAACACAAAAGGATAAACCAATATGTTACGATACCAGAGATCACGAGGATCCGAATACATAAGTTATACAAGTCATAATATCTGAGTACAGACATAGTTAGTCATGTTGCCTTAAGAAGGCTAGCACAAATATCATCAGAGATATGTCGGGGTTCGGGGCAGAAAACACAAAATTTTCCTTTACCTACGATACCCAAACCCAAGACCTATGCTATGCTGATGCAAGTAACGGACAGAAATAGATCACATACCAGTATGTAGTCCGTTAAGCGGGAAACGTTCCCGCATGAACGTGGTTAGTGTAGTCGTACCGGCAATCCCCGATGCCGTGCAGATCCACGATGACTCCTGTAGCCACCCGATCCTTGCGGACCGATGACGGGATTACGTCCCCGTCGGAACGTTGCTGATGAAGACCTCGCGATACGACCACGACGATGAAGTAGCACCACAAGTGTAGTGCCTCGCGGGATTATACACATACAGTATACCCGACGTCCCTCCGGGCTCCGAACCAGTAGAGCAGCGGAAAGAAGATGGATTCGGATCCCGATTCCAGCAGCACGACGGCGTGCGTATAGTGGAGAAATCCCCAACCCAGAGCAGCCTCCAAACAAGGGGAGTCCGCTCAAAGGAAGGAGAAATGAGGGAGAGAGATGAGAAACTTTTCTCAAAAAATTCATGATTAAAAGGGCGCCCCTACCCCTCCTTATATAGGCCAAGGAGGGGTGACACCCCCCTTTCCCCTTCCGGGGTGGGACTAATCCCAAGGGGGGGGTTTGGCCGCACCAATAAGGGGGGTGGGCCCCCTCATGGCGCCATGGCCCATGGGGGAGGACTCCCTCTCCCCCTAATGGGCCCTATGAGGCCCATATGCCTTTTAATTCATTTTTAATTATATTTAAATAAATTTTAATATTTAATTCAGATAATTAAATAATAAAACATATATTAAACATTATTAAATATATTTTGAACCTTTCAAAATATCCAGAACAACTTCCGGCCTTCATCGGAACAATTCCGGCCATCACCGGAACAATTCCGGTGTTCTCTCCAATTTCTCCGGTGATCCCGAATCAATCCTTACTGCGTCGAGTACCCTTAAGTGTAACACCCTACGGTCCGGGAAACAGCAGACATGATCGAGACAACTCTCATTGATCAATGACTAATCAATTGGACCTGGTTACAATCCTTGATAGCCCCTGCGCTTCCATCGAATGAACTTCAATCGCTGTTGGATCCGTTAACCGTGTGCCTGTTCCTTTTGTCCCATGGTACTTTGCTTGTCCGAGGTTTGATCATCGGTATCCACTATACCTAGTTCGTCCTCGTTCTCAACAAACAAGTTTACTCGTTCCCGTGATATTACAACTCCGTGACCTAGTCACACGTTTGCAAACTTTATGATGCAATATCACCGAGTGGGCCCAGAGTACCTATCCGTCACACGGATGGACAAATCCCGCTTTGATCTATTTGCATACTCATCAACCATCTATTTTGGAATACCCAAAGTGCACCGTTTAAGCCAGCATATTTCAGTCAGGCGGTGGGATACAAATCAAAGTCTCCTCATAGATGACAATTACGTATGATCATTACGGTCAAAGGATCTGGTCACTACGTTATAGTTATCGCAATGTCGAACTATGTGACTTGATCACATCGCAACACTTCTGGTGGGTGTATGTCCATCATATCATTATCCAATGATACGACTCCATTGTCAACAGACGCCATTGTCTCATGATCAGGAAATCTTGATCATCAATCGCCCAATGGACTAGTATACTAGGGTTAACTAGGGACCTGGTTGTTTGTATACCACACCTGTATTAATGTTTCCGCTTAATACAGTTCTAGCATAGTATCAAACGTATTATGAACTAATGGAATATGCTCGATAAAACATATTTTATTTGCCTCTAGGGCACATTCCCAACAGTCTCCCACTTGCACTAGAGTACAAATAATCTAGTTGCATTTTCTCTGGATCATAACTCCTTATTGATCATGCTTTCCCGTGGAAGAGGTTGTATCAACGGTCTGGGTACCATTCAGAACCGTATGTCCTTTTGCAAATCATAATGTCACCTAATTTGACATTCCTTCATTATCCACTATAATGATGAGGTATATATATTTGGCGGTGAAATGAGACTTCGTTTGCTGTGTCACAGCAATGACATCCGGTGGGTCACGCGGACTTTCCCATAGTCATGCACACTTGAAACTCACTCAATCAGAAGTCGAACTTCTTAAGCCATAATATAACTCCTGCTACTTCTAAAGCAGCCACATCAATGTAGATTCAATCCTTAGTGCATTGTATGCAACTTTGATGTCTAACCATGTTTCTTTCAACTTAGGCTTTCATTAGTATGATATCTCAATTTTCTAGGTTAGTGTCAAAACTTGAACCAGCATAACATTTATGGTCAAGTCCACTATCCTTTACAAATTTGAGATGTATCCTCAGTTCTCTCCAGACACTGAAGGATAAACTTAACTCTTTGTTCAATGATTTACTCATAAATCATATCACAACATGTTCTTACTACTAAGAACTTGGGTCACATTACGTCGAGTACATAACTCTGGTTTTATATGAAAGAACCTATGACAAAGGCATAGAGGATCCAGCACATCCATTTCTTTCATTAACCATTAACCATTGTTCTTGTACTGAGATTAACTCAACACTTCTCTTGGATATACAAGTAAGGACCACTTCTTGACTTGTCCCATTCTGAACTCCTTCAGAATCTTATCCAGGAAAGTATTACGACTCAATGTTATTAAACACATATCTGTCTTAATAGATTTTCAATGCTTAATACTTATTCATCTTCATTTATGAACGATTCAAATAATCATTAACACAAACTGCACCATTCATAATATGTTATCCATATATGAGAATGTTATCATGCTCCCACTCAAATATGTCATGCACATATTAAGTTATAGGATAACACTCATATTGCTCCCACTCAAATATGTCAGCCACATATAAGACAAGGATAACATCCACATGGCTCCCACTTAGATATGTCAGACACATATTAAGTTCAGGATACTAACCACATGGCTCCTACTCAAATATGTCATTTACATATAAGGCTAGGATGATACTCCCATAGCTCCCACTCAAAATATGTCGTCTACATATATCAAGTTTCAGGAAACTATTCAGCTCCCACTCAGTTTCATGCAAATGCATGTTTCCTCGATATTTTGGTGAAGTCCAAAATCCTTTGATCATCCATCAAAACGAGAATTCAGTTTACGAGACACTAGTATCCATATGTTTTTCCAAAACCCTTTTGTTGTACCAATTACAACACTTCTTCAAATACAGGATTTGAGGAAGTCACGGTATTGATAACAATCCTGGATCAATCGTAGTGAATATCCCTTTGACTCAAGCATTGCTACACATTGTAGTCAACCCATTGAATTTGTCAGAAACAATCTTTGTGACAAACCAATCTTGACGTCCCTTTGATGTTCACATTTATTCCTCATAACTCTGAAGTTATTGTGAATATCAAGTAACCTCCTTACTTGATAAGATTCAAGCAAACTTAAATGTAACTCAACATAGGATTTCATGACTCATAGTCATATCTCGTACTTAGGTCCACCATCGCTTCTTTGTAGTTTGTAGGAATGTCTTGTTCCATTAACATGACAAGTGAATCATGAATATCATTTTGCATCAAGGGGCAAATATATATTCTTGAATCCTACCTTTCTTAGTAAAAGCTCTCTTCAAAACATCATGATCTTTATCATTAGTTTCTCCTCTTATTGTAGAGTTTTGCTTCCAGAACATATTCCGTTGCACTACTCTGACATTTGGAGGCAAGGTCAATTACCTTGGTTGAACTTTCACTTTTCTTCCATTACCACATTTATCAAGAACAATTCTTGACAAACACCAAACATAGCAATACAAGTTTTGCTCCTTTTGGTTCTAGTTGTGGAAGATGCATCCATAGTTGTCTAAGGATACACTACAAAGATAATTTATCTTACATAAATCAAGCTTCCTAGAAACCACAACACACCATGACATATATAGTGTTGGTTTCCACGAACTCAGATGGTTTCCTATGCTGAAGTGAGTGTTTGCATATTAAATTAATAACTCTAAACAATAATAATGAAACTTGGTAAGAGATAACTTAGACCATACACTTTTTCATAGAATATGATCACAATGTTCATGCACGTCAATCATATTGAAGTGTCTCAAGACATTGCAATTTGTGGAACAACTTTCACACAAGTCTTTATGCCCAAGACTAACTCAAAACATTTGTCACTTTGATCAAATCGTAGAGACTTGTCTTTCTTCTTAATTTAATATCCATTTTTACTCTGAAATCCCTTTTGATCATATCAAACTATTTCAGACTCATGTTTCATTAGTGAATACAAATATTCATCTAAGTCCACATACGAAGTTCACGAAATAATGAAATTCACCACATGCTGACATACGATACATCACAATGTATGATACTCAACAATCAATACACAATCTGTTTTACCAGAATGCGAGGTTTTAGTCATCTCACCTCAAAGGCATGGTTTGTATATGTCAAGAGATCAAGTATCTTAAGACATCATCATACCATTCATGACTTAAACTGTAGTGTCATTATTAAGCCTGGATATTTCTTGGCATTACAATATTTCTTATAAATGATCAAACAACTATCATCAATATAAGAATAGCTCATTCATAATCGTAATGTGACCATAATAGATATCATTCATAAAAGGAGAACAACTGACTTGTTTCTCACTAATATGAATAATTGTCTTCGCGAGATGCAAGACACACTAATAAAATCCTCATTCAAACGATCATAAAATTTATTCATATATTAATCAATTGATAGATGTAGAGGGAGAGTGTTGTCGACCATCAACTATCTTGATTACCGTCAGCACACATTGTCACCTCATCCCTTCCAAGCCACTCTTAAGCAGTAAGTTCAAGCATCGAATACTTAATCAACCGCAATTAGTGTTTCGTGGGGAAAGACATTTATAACTTGTATATCAAATATACTTTCTCCGTCAATGACCATTCCTGCATTGGTTCTACTCTTAAAGTTCTTAACTTTAACCATGACCTCATGACAGGTGAACGATTCTCCTTCATGACATAGTCCAGACATGGTCTTTGTAACTGGGAGGAAGCGGATGTAACTCCCTAGTTATCGCAAAGTAACCAGTCATTCAGTAGTCCAAGTTATACACAAGGTGTTCCATGTATCTTATACATTTTCCAAGTGACTTTCTCAGCAGGTTGTTCCTTCCACCATAGTTGAAAGAAACCCCGTCCATATACTCATATTCCATTTCTCTGATTTGTGACCAAGTGCTTTCAAGTTCACCTAGCACGTCATACGTGTTGGTTAACATGCATTCACAATTCAGACTCATAGAATGAAGTATGGTGTATTGGACAGTCATTCATAAGTGACGGTGAGTACGATACTCATCATCATCTTCCTTGAATACGGAGTTATCAGGTGTATCTCCTAGCAGTTCTTCGTATTATGTTTAACAAGTCATTACTAACGAGTATGTCTCTAATGGTGTTGGTACACATCAATGAAGTAAGACCCTTTTACCTTAAGTTCTATCATACTAAAAGAGCCATAGTTCTAAACATTGGTATGACGTTATCTACAATGATATTTGCAAAGACATGAAGATTAAGTTCATAACATGGAGTTCATGTTTCAAAAAAAATTCTGGAACTCCCACTCAGACAAACATCCCTCATAGTTTGTTCTAAGTGATTACACGATCCTTGAAGAACATACCTCCCCCGTGTGACACGACCATCAGTATGTTGTTCAAGGTAGGCCATCATGCCAATCACATCATCTATGTGACTCATGCTCGACCTTTCGGTCTCTTGTGTCCCGAGGCCATGTCTGCACATGCCAGGCTCGCCACAATAACCTTAGTGAGTATATGCTGCGTATGCAAGGCCATGTTTCTGGACATGCTAGGCTTGCTCCACCCATCTCTTGTGAACGTAAAAATGTTTGACACCCGTGTGACACGTGATGCCTCCATAATGAAGAACTTTCCAGATGGTGCTTCACTAAGGAAGGACACTTTGTTGGATTGGTGAGGGATCATCCTATTATGCTACCGTCGTATATCTAACATATTAGCAAAACAGGATGCAACAGTATAAATCATACATGCTATGATTCCCCCCGACATGCAAATTAAAGTTGAAAACGCCTTTCTACTTTATCTTTTGCAAGTTTTACGTGGATGCTAGGGGTTTCGAGAAAAGAACCGCTTTCTATCCTGCGAAAACAAGCCACAACACTAATCCCGCAATTGTCTCTATTACACCCCTGTCGGGGCCCTCCGTTGCAAACATCTTCGCATCGCTAATGCAGAGAGACAGACACCCCCCCAGCCACTTTATATGGTACAAGCCATATGTCAAGCGTGGAACCAGTCTTGCGTAAACGCGTAAGGTCGGTCGGGGGCCGCTTCATCAAACATTGCCGCAATGCTAAATGAGTACACGTGAGAGGGTAACAATTGAGAATTTATGCCCACATACTAGATGTGTTCTATCCGTACAATACATCTACGCATAGCCTTGCTCATGATACCACTGTCGGGGTTCGGGGCAGAAAACACAAATTTTTCCTTTACCTACGATACCCAAACCCAAGACCTATGCTATGCTGATGCAAGTAACGGACAGAAATAGATCACATACCAGTATGTAGTCCGTTAAGCGGGAAACGTTCCCGCATGAACGTGGTTGGTGTAGTCGTACCGGCAATCCCCGATGCCGCGCAGATCCACGATGACTCCTGTAGCCACCCGATCCTTGCGGACCGATGACGGGATTACGTCCCCGTCGGAACGTTGCTGATGAAGACCTCGCGATACGACCACGACGATGAAGTAGCACCACAAGTGTAGTGCCTCGCGGGATTATACACATATAGTATACCCGACGTCCCTCCGGGCTCCGAACCAGTAGAGCAGCGGAAAGAAGATGGATTCGGATCCCGATTCCAGCAGCACGACGGCGTGCGTATAGTGGAGAAATCCCCAACCCAGAGCAGCCTCCAAACAAGGGGAGTCCGCTCAAAGGAAGGAGAAAGGAGGGAGAGAGATGAGAAACTTTTCTCAAAAAATTCATGATTAAAAGGGCACCCCTACCCCTCCTTATATAGGCCAAGGAGGGGTGACACCCCCCTTTCCCCTTCCGGGGTGGGACTAATCCCAAGGGGGGGGGTTTGGCCGCACCAATAAGGGGGGTGGGCCCCCTCATGGCGCCATGGCCCATGGGGGAGGACTCCCTCTCCCCCTAATGGGCCCTATGAGGCCCATATGCCTTTTAATTCATTTTTAATTATATTTAAATACATTTTAATATTTAATTTAGATAATTAAATAATAAAACATATATTAAACATTATTAAATATATTTTGAACCTTTCAAAATACCCAGAACAACTTCCGGCCTTCATCGGAACAATTCCGGCCATCACCGGAACAATTCCGGTGTTCTCTCCAATTTCTCCGGTGATCCCGAATCAATCCTTACTGCGTCGAGTACCCTTAAGTGTAACACCCTACGGTCCGGGAAACAGCAGAAATGATCGAGACAACTCTCATTGATCAATGACTAATCAATTGGACCTGGTTACAATCCTTGATAGCCCCTGCGCTTCCATCGAATGAACTTCAATCGCTGTTGGATCCGTTAACCGTGTGCCTGTTCCTTTTGTCCCATGGTACTTTTCTTGTCCGAGGTTTGATCATCGGTATCCACTATACCTAGTTCGTCCTCGTTCTCAACAAACAAGTTTACTCGTTCCCGTGATATTACAACTCCGTGACCTAGTCACACGTTTGCAAACTTTATGATGCAATATCACCGAGTGGGCCTAGAGTACCTATCCGTCACACGGATGGACAAATCCCGCTTTGATCTATTTGCATACTCGTCAATCATCTATTTCGGAATATCCAAAGTGCACCGTTATAGCCAGCATATTTCAGTCAGGCGGTGGGATACAAATCAAAGTCTCCTCATAGATGACAATTACGTATGATCATTACGGTCAAAGGATCTGGTCACTACGTTATAGTTATCGCAATGTCGAACTATGTGACTTGATCACATCACAACACTTCTGGTGGGTGTATGTCCATCATATCATTATCCAATGATACGACTCCATTGTCAACAGACGCCATTGTCTCATGATCAGGAAACCTTGATCATCAATCGCCCAATGGACTAGTATACTAGGGTTAACTAGGGACCTGGTTGTTTGTATACCACACCTGTATTAATGTTTCCGCTTAATACAGTTCTAGCATAGTATCAAACGTATTATGAACTAATGGAATATGCTCGATAAAACATATTTTATTTGCCTCTAGGGCACATTCCCAACAAGATACAGATCGAACAGGCGAGGCCTCCTGCCAGGGATCCACCGAACTACTCCTGGTCAACGGGGAACTCGACGTCGTAGTAGTCACCTCCGGGGTACTCCTGCTCCTGGGCTCCAACGTTGACTGCAGCGGCCGATCAGGCAAAAAGAAAGGGGAAATAAAGCAAGGGTGAGTATCTAGTATACCCGCGAGTCTTACGTCCAGCTACTAAGCACTTATGCATTTGTATCAACGGAAAGGGGAGGCTATATTTAGTGGACTGAGTTGCAGAAATCCATAACAAGGAAGAGAAGTTAGGCCTAACGAAGACTAGCATCTTCCGATGAGTCTTGCAGCATGAGAAGAGAATAGCCAACAGTTCAATAGCATGAATGTAATAACAATGCAGCAGAAGTTGCTGCAACATTGTATAATAGTAAGTTGTATTATATAACAAATATATGTGCCTGCGAGATCCCCTCCTCGACTTCCCTGCGAGGAAGAGAAACCGGAACCAACAGTTTAATAGTAGTAGTTTGTAGTAGTAGGATCTGGCTTCAGCATAAAGCGTCCTGTTACCGTGGACACGGCTATCCGAATAGATTATCATCCCTGCAGGGGGCTGCACTACTGTTACCCTACACGCTCGGATCTCCAGGGTGACGTACACCTTGTTAGGGAATGCCCAACCGAGGCTATCCGATACGCCGAAGTCCATCCTTCGAGCTCAACAGAGAGGCCATCCGCCGGTCTAAATCCTAAGTACAAAGGAACTTTGGACCCCTATCCTTTGTACTCCTGCACGGTATGCGACTGGCCGATGAAGCAGACCCACCTCCCACTACCAGAGTAGGCGGTCCAAGCCCGACAATCAGCCCGAGGTAAAGCTGACGTCTGAAGAGCCCTCGAACGAGGCTACAACGCAGAGGGCCCACACCGTAATCCCACGTGGAGGCAGTGCGTATAGGCATATAGCCACTCAAGTCATCCGCCGAACCCATTAAGAATTTTATTAATTTTCTATCGGAACAACCGTTATCGTTGTCCTAATTTAGGTGAGTTGCGGACAACGACAGCAGCCAGGTCCACCCCCATTACCAGAGCCAGTGGCCGCCTGCCCTATCGTCCCACCAACTCGTGCGACTACCAACAAGGTGAACCGTCTCCTTACCTTGTCTCGTGTTTGCTCCGAAGAGCTCGACTTTCATAAAACAGAGTATCTCTCGACCATCTAGCAAGTACCAGGCCCGCCGCACATCGGTGGAATACACCTATACTGTCGGTCCGATACGATACCCTGCGCGGGCACCGTTGGGTCACCCGACTCCTTACCTTTAAGGACACCCGTGGATCAGTACCCTAGGCCGGCTATACAAAGTCAGCCTCGAGTGGAGTACAAGGATTACTCCTCGATAGCTCACACTTGAGGTGGCTCGACAGAACCGGGGTACGGGCCTGTATTGGTGTCTGCTCTGAACCGTACCTGTAGCAGTTTAAAATGTACCATTTTCCACGATCACTCCCAGAGTGATCACAACCTGCTATCTAATCCTATTGACTAACAAGGCGCAGGGCTAACTGCTGATTATAAGACATATATATATATATATATATATATATATATATATATATATATATATATATATATATAGGGCAGCATAGGATAGCGGAAAGGTAATCAAGGGGCGACAATGATAAGCTATGCAGTTGAATAGGATTGTAACGTATCAGTAGCAGCAATGCCTAGTGCAAGAAATATATGGAAAGATATGCGACATCTGGGGAAGAGAATGGCTCTGCTTGCCTGGAAGCTCGACGGTAGGGGTAGGGTCGTCGACGTAGTAGTAGTCGTACTCAGCGGCGGTGTAGTCGGCGGCAGCAGCGAGGTCTATCGGAGAATAAAGGGGGGGGGGAGGAAATAGTAAATATAAAGCAAACATGTGCAAATAGATACATGACATGACAGATGAAATGTTATCGGTGCTCTAACGTAGTACGATGCACTCAGCTCAGAGCGGAAATTCATCCGGGGATGAACAACCAGCTCCGGGTGATTACCGGACGGCGTGTCCGGAGGGGGACGGGATCATGCCGGAGGTGTCGTGGACATCCAACAAACATATGGGTGGGGTATCCGGGTTAGTTGAACTATTCTGAACAACTTTCGTGTTCAGAATAAATTCATCCGGATACTTTAACATCACCGGACAAATCATCAGACAAACGGTCCGGAGGGGGACGGTTCGATGTTCGGTATGTTAGAGGGGTGTGGTGGACAAATAGATAGCGTATTCGTATTCTATGCATTTTTTCTGTGCAATTTTGATATATAAATTATTTTCATCTGATTTACGGTTTAAAGGTATTCAATTTCAAAGTTTAATTGAATTTAAATCATTTTGTAATTTATTTTATTATAAAAAATAAACATTATCCACAGAGGGGTTGACCAGGTCAAACCTGACCAATGGGTCCCACTGGTCAGCCTCTGTATTAATATAAATGATTTAACTTAACCTATTAATCCAGTGGACCCACATGTCACTGATAGATTAATCTAATTAGCAATTAACTTAACTAAATAGGGATTAATCAGAAGAGGGCCCCACATGTCATTGTAACAGTTTTAATTAAACAATTTTTTTGCAGGGGCTTGTCCACGGCTACGCACGCCGGAGGCTAGCCGAGCACGGTGGCGAGCCGGGGGGGGGGGGCACGCCGGCGAGCGGCGAGTGGAGATGGGAGGGGCGGGGTGCGGTAGCGCCGACAGGAGCGGGCGGCACATCCCTGGCAGGAGCAGCTGCCGGAGCTAGGCATGGGAGGAGGGCGGTCCGAGCACGGCCATCGATGGCCATGGCCAGCAGTAGGAGGGGGATGGCGCGACCACGGCGGCCCAGGGGCGCGCGCTGGGCGCGGGCGGTGTGAGGTTGCGGCAAGGGGGACATGGGACGCAGGGGGCAAGGCGCGCGGCCCGGCCGAGCTCGATGAGCTCGAGCTCGCGGCCATGTCGGACGGCGACTTCGGCATCGACGGGAAAGGGGCTACATCAGCGGATTTGGAGGGGAAAAAGTGGGAATCGACTCGGAAGCTCACCGCGGAGCTCGTGGGCGTTGTTGGGGAGTGCGCGGTGGTCGAGGTGCGGCCAATTCGTCGGGGGTGGTGGCGGCCGTGGAGGGGAATATGGCGCAATTCCGGCGAGGCGAGGCGTCCCGGGCCGAGCTCGAGGGTGGGGTTGGCGTGGACGACGTAGGGGAGGCGGCCAGGCAAGCTGGTGGTCGCCGAGGAGGTCACTGGCCGCGTCCACGGCGGCCGCGTGCGCACAGCCGTGCCCAGAGAAGAAGACCGAGGAGAAGAGCAAAAAAAATGGGGCAGTGGCGTGCTAGGGCTCGATCTAGGGTTCGTCCATGGCGCAGGGGTTCTTATCCGCATTGGGGAGCCATGGGATGGGCGACATGACGATGGCAGCGGCCATGCCGGCCGGATGGTCGACACGCACGCGCCCTGCCATCCGTACAGGGGAAGAAGAAGGTGGGAGAAAATGGGCCGGGGTGGGTGATACGTCCCAAACGTATCTATAATTTCTGCTTGCTCCATGCATGTTTTGTGTGACTTTTCCATGATTTGCTTGATCTTTCATACACTTTTGAGCATATTTGGACTAATCTATTAACCCAGTGCACCCAGCCGCCAGTTGCTGTTTTTGTATTTCAGGTTTTCCGGCCATTAAAACTGCTCCAAAAAATCTGGAAAAATCAGATAAAAAATCAGCGACCCAGAAGCTTCCGGAATCACCAAGGCAGTGGAGGGGGGCCACCACAGGGAATCCAGAAGGGTCCGTGGCGTGGCCCCACCCTAGGCCGCGCCAGGGGGCCTCTTGGCTGCCCTGTGGGTCCCCTCGATGCCCCCTCCGCCTATATTTATCCCTCGGGCTGGAAACCCCTAATATCGATCTCTTTTCTGCGAACTCGCCTCCTTACCGCCGCCGCCGCCATTTCAAGATCGGGGCTGCCTGGAGAAGCTGCCCCGGCACCCTGGCGGGAGGAGGAACCCCCTCCGGGAGACCATCCATAGCCATGGACGCCTCCCGTATGTGCCGTGAGTAGTCCCCCTTGGACCATGGGTCCGTGACCAGTAGCTATGTGATGTACCTCTCCACTCTTTGTGCTTCCACTTTTGAGACCTCGTGAGCTGCCTCACATGATCGAGGCACTTTTGTAATTTTTGTTGTTGCTATGCTGAGTTTGCTAGGATCTGATGGATTATAAGAGTATGTTCAGATTGTGATGAGTAATATATTTGGTTCTTCTTTTTTATATTTTGTTCTTGAGTAAATTCTTGCATGTTCTCCGTTGCAGTATTTTGCTTTGGCCAAGTAGTTTGCTTGCAACTCCAAGAGGGAGCGTTATGCTTGATTGTGGGTTCAGCCCCCTGATGTCTAGCTTGAGTGACAGAAACATGAGACTAGGGGATGTGCTGTTGCCACCAGGGATAAAACAACGGTGCTTGTACCCGCGGGTGCAAGAATTGTTTACTTTACGCAAAGTTCTTTTAATGCAGTTGTCTATTGCTTTGAGTTTACACTTTGGGTGGGATTCACAACTTAATACCAGCGAGATGTTCTGGATAGATATCTCAAGGTGGATGATTCGTAGTAGATGCAGTTGGATTTCGGTCTACTTACCTTGGCGTACTTCCCAATGCTTTTGAGCCCTTCCTTTCTTTGCAGCATAGTTAGCATTGCGGTGTCTTCATAATTCTGTCAATTTCCCAACTGTGATTTGTTTACCTCGCTAGCACTTTTATCGTCTTTTGGGAGAGAGACATCACTAGTGAAAATCACGGGACCCCGATCCATCTTCACATTATTGTTTACACCCTTAATTTACTTTCAGTCTTTACTTTCAGTTCCACTTTTATCTCTTGCGTTGATCCTTTGTAAACATCAAGGCCGGAGGAATTGACAACTCCTCTGTACTCGTTGGGAGAAAAGTTATTTGTATCTGTGTGAAGGTACAGGTGAAGCTAACAACCTCGGCGCCATTGTTCACTTTACCACCTTCTTGTATCCTTCGGAGTCCTACGGGAGACAAACCTTGGTATCTTTGCCAAGGGAAAACTTGCCGCTGCACTATATGTCACCCTGCACTTGGGGTAACCAACGAGGCTTGAAGAGTATTAACACTCTCTTGCCATCAGCAAGTTTTCTGGCGACGTTGCCGGGGACTCCAGTCTACAAGATAGGGGAGTTGCACACTATCTTTTATCTTTGCTTTTTAGTCTTGTTAGTTTACCTTTCAATTTTTACTTTTGTGTCCCTTATCAAAAATACCAAAAATACCTGCTGCTACTATGGGTTCCAATGAAACACACCAAGTTGTGTGACTTCACTAGTCACAACAACAGTGACTTTATCAGCACTCCTATTGCTCCACCTGCCACTTCAACACCTTCTTATGAAATTAAACCTGCTCTGCTTAATCTTGTTATGAAAGATCAATTCTCAAGTGCTGGAGAGGACGCTGCCTTGCACTTAAACAATTTTATCGAGCTCTGTGATATGCAAAAGTACAAGGAAGTGGATGGAGACATCGTCAAGCTGAAGCTTTTTCCTTTCTCTTTGAGAGGAAGAGCCAAGGAGTGGCTGCAATCCTTACCCAAGAATAGTATCGATTCTTGGAGTAAATGCAAATATGCTTTTATAGGGAAGTACTATCCCCCTGCTAAAATTATTCAATTGAGGAGTAACATTATGAATTTCAGGCAATTGGATAATGAACACGTTGCCCAGACATGGGAACGTATGAAGACGCTTGTCAAGAACTGCCCCAAACATGGACTGACTACCTGGATGGTTATCCAGACTTTTTATGCAGGCTTGAACTTTACCTCGCGGAACCTGTTAGATTCGGCCGCGGGAGGAACTTTTATGTCAACCACACTTGGTGCTGCCAAAAAGCTACTTGATGAGATGATGCTGAACTACTCTCAGTGGCACACCGAACGATCTCCAACTGGTAAGAAGGTAAATTCTGTCGAGGAGATCTCCTCTCTAAATGAAAAGGTTGACCTTATCATGTCTCTACTTACCAAGCAAGCTCCTATTGATCCTCAGGATGTTCCTTTAAATTCCTTGGTTGCTCAAGAGCAAGTAGATGTGAATTTTGTCTCTAGAAACAACTCCAACAATAATGCTTATAGGAGTAGTTTTGGTAGCAACAATCCTAGGCCTTTCCCATCCCAACAACTATGGGAACAACAACACTTATCCTAGCACCAAAAACTCCACCTTTGAACTAGAGACCTTGCTCAAAGACTTTTTCACTACCCAAAAAGCCTTCAACAAGAGTGTGGAAGAGAAATTAGATAAATTAGATATCCTCTCTTTGAAGGTAGACAACATAGCCCATGATGTAGAGATGCTGAAGATTAGAACTTCTCCCCCCGAGGAGAGGAAGACCACTCCTATGAATGCCATCCAAGTCCAAATTAATGAAAACATTAGGATGTTGGGAAAACTAAAAGAGAGATGGGCCAGAGAAAAGGAGGAAGAAGAGAGAATGAAGAGCCTTCCTACCTACCACATAGTAGCCACTATCCAAGTAGTTGAGCATGTCCAAACTGTTAGCACCCATCAGACCCCTAGTCCCACTGGACCTACCAATGGTGATGCTACCACCTCAACCATAGATGAAGAAACCTCTATGAACATAGAGGCTTTCAAACAAGTGAGCCAAAATGATATCACTACCTCCTTGATAGATAGTAGTGACCTAGACTTTGACAACTTCACTTTACCTGAAGTTATTGGTTTCCTACACAAAATGTCTAGAGATCCCCACACTAGCACACTTAATCTTGCCTTCACAGAGCATATCACTAATGCTCTAATCAAAGTTAGGGAGGAGAAGCTTAGACTAGAAGCCTCCATACCTAGGAAGCTAGAAGATGGTTGGGATCCTATGATAAAAATCAAATTGAATAACTTCTCTTGTTATGCTCTTTGTGATGTTGGAGCAAGTACCTCTGTTATGCCCAAAAGAATGTATGATATGCTTGAATTGAAACCTTTTGATCCCTGTTCTTTTGGTGTTCGTCTTTTTGTGTCAGAACCCCAACTTGGGTAAGTGCTAGGGTTTGAGTGCCCCTTTGCATCATGTGAAAAATGCAAAAAGAAATTCAAAAATGGGGAAAAGAAAAGCCATAGAGAATTTAATTCAAAAGGCCAGATAAAAATTGCTTCCAAAAATTCCTCTGGTATTTTTGAAAAGTCTTATAAATATGCATGATCACATATAAAGTGAATTGGGTCCCACTGCATGCACCAAGATTTGTCAAAAAATCCAAATAGGGCTTGGAAATTATTTAAATACCCTATTTGAATTAAAGTTCAAATTATTTGAATTTTAAAAATGCCCAAACTTTGTAAGTGGCTAGCTATATGCATTATAAGTCCACATAAAAATTTGGAGCATTTAATAAAATGCCTAGCTAAATTTTTAGCATAGCAAAACAAATAACAGAAAAGAAAAACAGTGAAGAAAAAGAAAAACAAAAGCCAGCCCAAACCTACAGGCCACAGGCCCAACTAACCTACCCCGGCCCAGCCAACGACAACCCTTGTCGTCTTCTTACCCACGCTGCCAAGCAACTCGCTAGAGGGCAGAGCACGGCCGACGCCACCGCGACACGCCTAGGGCCTTCCTATGCCCCTAAGTGCGCCACGGAGACACCGAAGCCCCGCAACACCTTTCCCCCTCCTCAGGCTCCCTCTCGGCCTCTCTCTCTCTCACGAATCTCGCCGCACCCGAGCGCACCCCGTCGCCGCCGTCACGCCCCACCGTGGCCACCGTGCCCCATCCGGGGAACCAGCTTGTCCACTGGAGCCCTCGCCCTCGTCTTCGTCAAGACATGCCGCCAATTCGAGCTCAACGGCCCTGGAGATGACGCCTGCTTCGACATCGTTCCGCTGGCCACCGCGGTCTTCGTCGACGAATTGCGCCGCCGCCAGTCACTCTACGGCCTCCTCGAGCTCGCCGTCGCGCTCAGGGTGAGCCCCGCCGCGTTTTCATCCTCTCAGTTTCCCTCCCTGTGCACCACACGCCCACCCCGCCCTGGACAGTAGCGCCGCCGCCGCTGGTCTGCTCGCCGGCGTGAACCTCGGGCCCCTCGAGGTCACCTGCGTGTGCCAGGAAACGCGCGCGTGCACACCCTACCTCCTGGTGGTCACGGGGCAAGGAATGGTGCCCGAAGCCGCCTTGCCCATGGGCGCCGCCTCGTGAAGTCGTCGCCGGCGGCTAACCGCCGGCATGAGCTGACGTGGCAGGCCATTAGGGACTAATCCCCCTGTTAGTTGACCCCCAGGTCAATGACAGGTGGGGCCCCCAGCCCCCTAACCCCTCTGTTTAGTTTAAACAGAGAGGGGATTAACCCCTAGACACTTACAGGTGGGCCCCTGCTGTCAGCCCCCCTGTGACATCACCCCCACGTCACCATGACGCAATAAAGAGAAAAGGAATTAAAAATAATCCAAAAAAGTCAGAAAATGCAATAAACTTTAGAAATTCATAACTAATTCATATTAACTCCATTTTGGACAAATAATATATGAAAAATGATCAGCAGAAAATAATCTATCCAAATATACAACTTTCAGCTATGTTTGAGTTGATTTTAAAATGGGACCAGTAGCTTTTGCTATTTGGTTTAAATGGAATTAATTCAAATTTAATTCAAATGCTTTTCCACTTTGAACCAATACAATGTAAACTTGGTCACTTGTACATTAGAGACATATTACACACATGATCACATGGTTTTCAAAGAACAAACAATAGAAATTGCAATTTGGTTAAATTTAAATTCATATGTGGAGTTTGAATTTTCATTTCAAATGCAATACACTTCATTTAAATCAAATGTACCACAAACCAGCACCATTCACATCATGCACAACATTATCATGTGATTGTGCATTTAAATTCAATGTTGCCCCCTCTTGTTGATGATTGTGCCGGTAACAGTGCCTCCGAGACAGTGATCACCCCGAAGAAGAAGACCACCGTTAAGAACCGTGTATCGTCAGCAAGGCAAGCAAACCCCATTGATCATGTCTATAAAATCCTACTTCCCTCTCAGTCTCGCTTATGCATGTTTAGGAGATCACCGAGACACGTTCTTTCACATAGTTGAACCCATTCCGATGCATGACCTATCATTTTGTCACCGTATTAAGCAAACCACAATCCTAGCAGATATAGGAGTTGAATGATGAGCATGTGGCCCCTACAACTGTTACTGCTTATTGCTGCTTAGTGGTACAATGAGGTTACATTGAATGTGATTCGGGATGGATGATCACAGTGTTGCTGATGATAACGTGTTGGCGAATCCACCCTAATACAAGGTGAACGATGATAGGTTGTGTAGGAGTACACAGTGGGTTCTCTCGTTGAACACCTCCTTAAGCACCGAGTTCTTGTATGGTAATCCAAGACAAAGAGTACAACCACACATTGGGCTCACGGACCCCTCTCAGCCTAGTATCTTGATCCGTGTTGACGTCCAGGAGTCACATTAGTTCGGGCTTTCCTTTTGGCATGTGCATAGAAAAAGAATGAAGGAATGGTTGCATCATATAGATATGTGGGTGCACCTGTGAGGCAGGAAAACCATCTTCCAAAGGTGGCGTCTCGGTCACTTTCATTGTTTGAGTCCGTTTCGTTGATCCGGCCGGGCTCTCGAGCGGAGGCAACTCAGATAGTCGACTCCTGGAATAGACCGGTTGTGAGCGAAGTGTCGTGGTGAACATCCTCGTTGTCACCTCTTGAACGGTGGCAAGCAAAAGGCGGTAACTGATGGTCATGTGTGTGTAGTTTACACCCTTGCAAGGTTAACAAAACTATTCGAATAGCCGCGTCCGCGGTCATGGACTACTTAGAACCTGTACCTGATTATTAGACAACTTGAATGGATACTCTAAAACTCGCAAGATAAGTGTGAGTGCCATGACATGCTTTCTCGTGGGTAAGTCGAGGAAGTATCCATAGCGGTGTATTGGTTGGAGACTTGGTAGTGGACTCGTGTACGCTTCTTACCTCAAGTCTGGTACTCGTAGTACAAGACTAGCCAAGTCAAAGCTGGCACTACTGCATGTTGAACCCCACCTCCTTTACCTTGAAACTTGAGCATGAGTAGTGTAGTTCTGATGTAAGTCTTGCTGAGTACGACTTTGTACTCACGTTTGCTTATTCTATGTTTTATATGAGAACCCAAACCCCGATGGAGTCACCTTCCTGAAGCTCGACGTTGACTAAGCTAGTCTAGTTCCAGACAGCAGTCTGGTCCCTCGTGGAAGGGCATGTATGTTTACAAGGCTTCTCTAAGCCATTTGTTAAACTTGTCTGTACTCAGACCTAATTTGCTTCCGTTGTATGATGTAATGTTGATCACAGACATGTGATCTTTGTATGCTCTATGTGTAAGTCAATAAAGAAGTACTTTGTAGAGTTATGTGATGATGCCTGCTGTTCATACTAGGCATGTGTGCTGCGTGTATGTTAATAACATGCATGTCTTAGTATGGGTTTTCGAGACCTTAGTTGTGATCTGGCTGACGGTCTTTTATACACCAAGTGGCCCTTAGATGTGCGCAGCTTGGGGCATCGCGATGCGATTGCTCGTGACTCTGTCACGTGCACACTTTGTTGTATGATCGAGCCCGCCCTAGACCCCGACTAAGTGATCGGGCTGGAGTAAGTCTATGTAAGAGTTAGGATTCAATCGATAACATGGTTGAGGCGACTTGTCTATGAGTATGGGATTCACCACCCATAAGAATTTAGACTTGTGAGCGGACGATGAGGACCCATCTCAGTTGATCATCCGGCCTGGATGGGATGCCCCTCACGTTTGATGCTTACCGAGAACGTTCTGTGCTTGGCCTTGTCTGCTCAGACAAGTGGGTACGGTTCTCGGCTCTCCATGTGATTGCATCGTGACTGGAATTACATACGCTAACCCCGGGTCCCGACATGTTGATTCTTCCGTAAAGAAGCCTTTGGGGAAGATCGACGATGTTCTTATCATTGTCAATGACAATTATGTTCCCGTTGATTTCACTATTATAGACATTGAATGTGAACCTTCTTGTCCAATTATTTTGGGACGTCCTTTTCTTCGCACAGTTGGTGCTGTTATTGACATGAAAGAGGGGAATATCAAATTCCAATTCCCTCTCAAGAAAGGGATGGAACATTTCCCTAGGAAAAAGATTAAGTTACCTTTTGAGTCTGTCACACGGGCTAGTTATTCTCTTGAAAAGACTTGATCTTCTGCTTTAAGCCTAGCTAATGGCTCTAAAGAAGCGCTTTCGGGAGGCAGCCTGCAACGAATTTAGGTTTTTATTTTTGATTTTATTCTGTTCTTAGTGGTCTTGATGATTGTTACTACTGTAGCAACATCATTGTATCTTTACTTTTCAAGCTTTGTGCCTTTTATAGCCTCATACGATAAGGGAAGTGAAAGTTGTGACATGCTGTCCAGAAAACAGATTCTGTCATCGTGACTAGAAAAATCAGAGAAAAATCCCAGTTCACCTTTTTGAGCTGAATTTTTTACACAGCATGCTCTATACAATTACGAAACTTTGGTATGTTCTGAGTTTTTTATTTGAGTTGCAGAAGTATCCCTAAAAAATTCTTTTCTACCTGCTGGTCTGTTTTTCACATATTCTGTCCTGTTTTGCCTTTTCTTCGTTTTGCAAACCTTAAGCTTGCTTTTTCTTTGCAAAAACTTTTTGGCAATCTTGAGACAGTAGCTCTTCAAGAATATCCTTATTTCCAGTAGAGAAAAAATTATTTTATTATGGGTACTAACCTCTCTAATCAGTCTACAATGAGTTATGTATGAAGGGAGTTTTCAAGTGCGCGTTGGAAGATGATGAAAGAAGATCTTGGAGTGTCAAACGCTCAAGCTTGGGGATGCCCATGTGCACCCCCAATAAATATTCAAGGCGACTCAAGCGTCTAAGCTTGGGGATGCTCCCGTGCATCCCCTTCTTCATCAACAATTATCAGTTCGTCCCTCGTTGCACTATATTTTTATCACTTCATGCGTTGTGTGCTATGCTTGGAGCGTCTCGCTCTTTACTTTTCTAGGTTTGTTTTTGCTTTGTTTGCTGTAGTAACAAGTTAGACCCCAGCTTACTCTTTTGTGTGGGAGAGTTACACGCTCCGCTTGAACTAGAACTCCTCATAGGATTTGCATGCTTATTCTTTTAGCTGTGAGTTGTTCTTTTTCTTTTCTTAGCTGCTGCTCTGTTTAGTTGTAGTGCTTTAGTTTTTCTAGAGCTTTTCTTTTGTCTTAGGTTGAACTTTCTATAGGTTGCATGTTTTATCTTGTTAGAGAGTTTTCCTGTTGCACTGAGTTTTGTGTCTTGACTAGAAGTAGGTGGTTGAAGTTGCTATTCTCTTTGTAGTAGTAACTTGCAATAGTTTTGAGGTATTGACTAGAGTAATGTTTGAACTTTTGGTTTCAAGAGCTCGAGCCTATTAGTGATAGATGTCGTATTTTGGGCAATCCATGTGTTTTCCGAAAACCAAAAACCCCCGTTGAGAACTCTAGCTACTAGATGGATCACTGACCTCTGGAGGGTTCGAATATTAGAGTACACTCACGTACCATGAGTCGAGGATGCGCAAGGATAACCAAACCCCCATAAACTCCTCCTCGGGGTACTTGTCTCTTTGTGAACCTCCTGATTAGATTGAGAGTTACCGATAATAAGTGCATGAATTCTTTGGACTAATGTGAGTATTCGAAAGTTGACACTTCCACCCACCTATACTTTTTCTAGCCTCTTCGGTACCGTGCATTGCCCTTTCTCACCTTGAGAGTTGGCGCATACTTCACCGGTGCATCCAAACCCTTGGCACGATACGCTCTGTCATCATAGGCCTCCTTATATCTTTCCTCAAAACAACCACCATACCTACCTACAAGGCATTTCCATAGCCTTTCCGAGATACATTGCCATGCAACATCCACCTTCTCATGACTTGATCCTCATGTCATACATGCTACTTGCTTGATCGATGAGCCGCATGCTAGTTGGGCCTTTCCCTAATCTTTGCTACATGACGCGCTTGTATCATTGCATATCCTGCTATCTTGGTAGAGGCATACATTTGCATGATGATAGTTATATATTCTTTATGTGAGTACCTTTGTAAAGTGTGAAAGATCTCCTATATTCTTGTAAAATATAGAGTGTTGCCCCTAAAGTGAGGAAAAGATCCCAAAGAGGAAAAAAATCAAAATATCCCAAAGAGGACAAATGAGAGTTAAATAGAAAGAGCCATTGAGGCCACCAAAAAAATAGAAAAAAGAGAAAAAGAAAAGTAAAAAGAGAGAAGGGGGCACACTACTATTCCTTTTGAGAGATCCACACTAGTACTTTATCCTCTACCCCTTGTACTCCATAGAGTTCATCATCATGCATATAGCTATGTGGGGACCTTCACACTATAGAACTTGGCTTGTATATTCCAATGATGAGCCTCCTCAAACGAGCTCTAGGTCTTCTTGAGCAAGCAAGTTAGATGCACCCCCACTAGTTCCCTTGGAGAGCTTTTAGCTCACATGTGCATCCGTTGCATGGAAATCCCTACTCCTCACATCATATCTGTCATATGGCCTTCTCTCGCCTATGATTGTCCTCATTGATGTGAGCCTTTCACACCTTTTTGTCTTCCTCCTCCACCTTCTTTCTGTTTCGCCTTTTAGGTGTCAACTTTCTTGCTCACACTCATCCATTACATGAGTGCTCAAAATATCGAAAGGGACTGGGTTACAGAAATCCAAAACAAGGAAGAGAAGCTAGGCCTAACAAAGACTAACATCTTCCGACGAGTCTTACAGCATGAGAAGAGAATAGCCAACAGTTCAATAGCATGAATGTAATAACAATGCAGCAGAAGTTGCTGCAGCATTGTATAATAGTAAGTTGTATTATATAACAAATATATATGCCTCCGAGATGAAACGACCCAATTCACACAGAATTGAAGTCTCTGTGCTCATGTGCCAGTCCCTGGATCGAACCCGCTGGCACACACAGTATCATAGATGTATATCAAAGTAGAAGTGCATCATTATTACAACGTATGATCCAGAGTAAAATAAATAAGAAGTTGCATAACTCAAGGCTAGCTTATTCAATATAAATATAGCGGAAGAAAAAACAAGTAACGTGGAGTCCCATCAACAACCACAAGAAAACATGCTGAGTGTAGACTCGCAACCCCTAAACGCACCTTACTGGTCGTCTGAAAAACCTGCAACACCAAAGGTTACAGCCCGACAACGGGCCAGTACATCTGATTTGTACGGAAAGTGACACGGAAAAGTTTATATAAAGGACCTACTTCTACATGCAAGGTGAGTCAAAGGAAAGGCTTAAGGTTTTGTTTTGCAGAAATCCAATTTTCTCCTGAACTAAACTAGTCAAAATTTTAAGTTGAACTTCTACCTGAAACACACAGCAACCCATGCTACCCTTTCCCACCAAAATTATTATTAAGTGTTCATCTGTCAAGATCATTCAACAACTGTACTGACTAGTTGCTCAAAGTTCGTCTGTAACCGTGGACACGACTAATCATGATCATTTTGTACGCTCTGCAGAGGTTGTCCACGTTCCCCACTGGACTCAACCCAAAGATTGAGACAAAGACTTTCTGAAGAGGTTGCCTCCACCCTTTGGTAGCCGGTACACCTAACACACATCTACATCAGCTAGCTACCAGGGCCAGGTTCCCCACAACGTACTCGTGCTAAGCCAGAGCCCATATAGCCAGTAGCTGTACGCGGAAGCTACTAGTAATATTGCATGTCTGATCTTTTTGAGCCTGGTCGGCGCCCACTGCGTCAGAGGGTAGACACCATGTCGCACCCGGTTCACCACCAAAACAACCATTGGATGCATTTAACCCCGGCACTGTCCTTAGACAAGGCACAACTACCGGGATGCAACCCGCCCGTCCAGGAGTGATTTCTATTTATTATAAAGTTGCTACATAGTTTATTAAAATATCTCACATGCACTCCATGAATTCTCACAACCCAAACCACGTCTACAAAGCATATCAATAAAGTAACAACACGGGCTAGGTTGATCTACTAATACAAGTCAATACATGTGGCTATCATAACTGGTTTTGCAGCAACAGTAAAGTAAACTACCTATCATGCAATAGGGTGATATTTCTTAACATAATGCATATAGAAAATATAGGTATGAGTATGGTCAAAGCATCACTTGCCTTCTTGCTGTTCCTGACGGTCACAATCCTCACAAAAGAGGCGACGCCCTCCGGACAATCTATACGAGCAAACATAGCACCAATCAACATATATTCAATACAAATATGCTCAAACAGTAATAAACAATCAAAGAATAGTAGCAAAACTTGTCTAACAGTAGCTAAACTTAAATTACTTGTCAAAATAAAACCAACGCAAAAAGAAACGGCGCAAACGGGCGCACCGTTAAAAAGTTACGGCTACCGGAAGTTCAAATTTGGATCTGCTTGGGATTCAACTTTGCAAACTTTAAACTTCTGTAAAACTTAGTCTACTGGCTAGAAAATTTTACCACGGTTGCAACACAACTGGAATCACTCGATTCCGAGCTACAGTTAAAAAGTACTCGCGAAAACGGTACCTCGCGATTTCGGGGTCTAAACTGCAACCAGGGACCTATCCGCAAATAAAATAACGTAAAAAAACGCGATCGGGTCCCTGCGCCAGATCTCGCCGGATCTGGCCGGTAGCGGCGGCTCGGCGGCTCGGCCCGGCCGGCGGCGGCGCGCGGCGGCTCGTGGCCGGCGGCCAGCGCGCGGGCACGGCGAGGGGCGGCGGCGAGGAGGCGGGCGGCGCGGGGTGGCATGGGGCGGCGGGGCGTACTGGCGGCGGCGGTCGGCGGCTCCAGGCAGCGGCGGGTTCGCGGGTCGGGTTTGCGAAACCCTAATCCGCGGACCCACGGATCTTTGTATAGCCCGACACGATTTTTTTTAAATCCGAATTAAAAACAAATTCGGTCTTCGAAAAAAAAACAGGACGGCCCGTTAGGCCCAAAACAATTATAGAAAAACACGGAAATTTATTTTTAATTTCCTTCTTCGCCAATATTTTGAAAATAATAAAACTGATTTTTTGGCTTTACCAAAATATTAAATAAAAACAAAAACTTTGCAACTTATTTTTAAATACTTTTCTAGCATTTAAAAAAAATACAAAAAAACCCGAAAATTTATTTTAAAACTTTTCCGGAGCATAAATAAATTCCCAAATTTTTTTTAGAAAATATTTATAACCCCAAAGTAAATTTAAAAAGTCTCCCAAAAATATTTTAAACTATTTTCCAACAAATTAAAAATGGGAATAAGTCCTTTTATATCCTCTCCAGCGAACTGCCATGTGTTGAAAAATGTTTAAAAATATTTTAAAACTCCGGAAAAATGCGGAAGCAGCATGAGATGCATATGATGATCTATTAACATCCGAATTTAGAAAATTGGGATGTTACAAACCTACCCCCCTTAAGATGAATCTCGTCCTCGAGATTCGGGCTGGCTAGCAAAGAGATGCGGGTGGTCTTGCTTCAGATCCTCTTCACGCTCCCAAGTTGCTTCCTCTTCGGTATGATGATCCCACTGAACCTTGCATAGCCTGATCGTCTTGGTGCGGGTAACTTTTTCTGCAGTCTCCAGAATCTTCACAGGTTTCTCCTCATAAGTCAGGTCACTTTCCAACTGAATTGCCTCAAGTGGCACTATATCTCTCAAAGGAATATCTGCCATCTCTGCATGACACTTCTTCAGCTGGGATACGTGAAACACATCATGAACTCCTGACAAAGCTTCTGGCAACTCCAACTGATAAGCTACCTCTCCTCTGCGCTCCAAGATCTTGTAACGCCCCACAAAACGTGGTGCTAACTTGCCTTTGATTCCAAACCTCTTGATTCCGCGAATTGGTGAAACTCTGAGATATGCACGGTCTCCAACCTCATAGGTTACATCCTTGCGCTTAGCATCTGCATAACTCTTCTTCCTGGACTGTGCTATCTTCAGTCTATCACGGATCAACTTGACTTTCTCCTCAGCATCTCTGATCAGGTCTGGTCCGAACAACTGACGCTCTCCTACCTCATCCCACATCAACGGAGTCCTGCACTTCCTGCCATACAGTAACTCGAATGGTGCCATCTGAAGACTAGCCTGGTAACTGTTGTTGTTTGAGAACTCAACATACGGTAAGTTTTCATCCCAACTCGAACCATAATCCAACGCACAAGCTCTCAACATATCCTCCAAGATCTGATTGACTCTCTCGGTCTGCCCATCTGTCTGAGGATGGAACGATGTACTGAACTCCAGCCTAGTGCCCAAGGTCTCATGCAACTGATGCAAAAACTTCGAAGTAAACTGAGTACCTCTATCAGACACAACCTTGCTTGGAACTCCATGCAAACACACGATCCTGGACATATAAATCTTGGCTAGCTTGGCACTGTTATAAGTTGTCTTCACTGGAATGAAGTGAGCAACCTTGGTCAAACGATCAACAATCACCCAAATAGAATCATAGCCTGACCGGGTCCTGGGTAAACCAGCAATAAAGTCCATACCTATCTGATCCCACTTCCAATCTGGTATAGGCAAAGGCTGCAACAATCCTGCTGGTTTCTGATGCTCGGCCTTGACTCTCTGGCAAGCATCACACAATGCAATATACTGAGCTATCTCTCGCTTCAGGCTAGGCCACCAAAATCTCTCCCTCAAGTCCAAATACATCTTGGTATTCCCGGCATGAATAGAATAAGGTGAATCATGTGCCTCCTGAAGAATCAACTTCCTGATCTCTGCATCCTGCGGTACACAAATGCGCTTCTCAAACCAAATGGCTCCATGCTCATCCTCACGGAAACCCTCTGCTTTCCCTTTGGTCATATTCACTTTTATCTCATCAATTTCTGCATCACCCTTCTGAGCCTCTCTGATTCTTTCCAATAGATTTGGCTTCACTTCCAATGTTGCCACATATCCCTTAGGAACTATCTCCAACCTAAGATTCTTGAACTGCTCACATAACTCACATGGCATATCCTCCACATTAGCAACATTGATATGACTCTTACGACTCAATGCATCAGCAACCACATTCGCTTTACCAGGATGATACTGCACATTCAAATCATAATCCTTAATAAGCTCCAGCCATCTACTCTGCCTGAGATTTAAATCCTTCTGAGTAAAGATATACTTCAAACTCTTATGATTAGTAAAAACATCACAATGATTACCCACAAGATATTGCCTCCATGTTTTCAATGCGTGAACAACTGCAGCTAACTCCAAATTGGGTGTAGGTGTTCTGCTCATTGTTCTTAAGCTGACGTGAAGCATAAGCAACAACTCTACCCCCTTGCATCAAAACACAACCAAGTCCTCGACGAGATGCATCACAATATACTTGGAAATCCTTATGTATATCAGGAAAACATAAAATAGGCGCAGTTACTAACCGTTTCTTCAACTCTTGAAAACTGGTTTCACATGCTTCGCTCCAAACAAACTTATTATCTTTCTTCAACAGCTCAGTCATTGGTTTTGCAAGCTTGGAGAAATTTTCAATGAACCTCCTGTAATATCCTGCAAGACCCAAGAAACTGCGAATGTCTCCAACTGTCGCGGCTGTCTCCCACTCCGTAACTGTTGAAACCTTGGATGGGTCCACAACTACTCCTTCTCCTGACACAACATGTCCAAGGAATCCTACCTCCTTCAACCAGAACTCACACTTGCTGAACTTGGCATACAATTTGTGCTCCCTGAGCTTCTCCAATACCAAACGCAAATGTGCCTCATGCTCTTGCTCATTCTTGGAATACACCAATATATCATCAATGAACACCACAACGAAGTTATCCAAGAACTCCATAAACACCTTGTTCATCATATTCATGAAGTATGCAGGAGCATTAGTCAATCCAAATGACATAACAGTATACTCATACAACCCATACCTTGTAGTAAAAGCAGTCTTCGGAATATCCTTCTCCCGAATCTTCACTTGATGATAACCAGAACGAAGATCAATCTTAGAGAATACACAAGCTCCCTCCAACTGGCCAAATAGATCATTAATCACAGGTAAAGGATACTTGTTCTTGATAGTAACATCATTCAGAGAACGGTAATCCACTCACATCCTCTGGGTTCCATCCTTCTTATCAACAAACAACACTGGAGATCCCCAAGGTGACGAGCTTGGGCGAATGAACCCCTTTGCCTGCAACTCTCTAATCTGTTCCTTCAACTCTGCATGTTCATTAGCGGGCATTCTATACGGTCTCTTAGCAATAGGCCCAGTGCCTGGTATTAAATCAATAAGGAACTCAATCTCCCTATCCAGCGGCATACCTGGCAACTCATCCGGAAACACATCAGGATAATCCTTCACAACACGCACATCATCCAGGCTACCCCCCTTAAGAGAATTCACCTGGGCGTGCTGATGCTTATACTTGGATACATATCTGATCTTCTGTCTACTCGGTGTACTGAGAGTGATAGACCGACTGGCACAATCAATAACACCTTGGTACTTGGCTAACCAATCCATGCCCAATATAATATCCAAACCTTGTGACTTCAATACAATCAAATCTGTAGGAAAAACATGCTTCCCTATGGCTAGGCTCAACTGATAGCATCCCAAACTAGCTGACATCTCCGCTCCCGGTGAACTTATGAGCATAGAAGACTTAAGAACTACGGTAGGTAACTCATGCTTATCCACAAATACCCTCGATATGAAAGAATGCGATGCACCAGAATCAAAAAGAACAAGTGCGGGTACTGAATTGATAAAGAACTTACCAATCACAGCATCAGGCTCATCATAGATCTCTTCCACGTTGACATGGTTCACATGCCCCTTGTTGAAAGGATTGGGCTTGACGACTCCATTCCCATTGGACTCCGGGCAGTCTGTGGCATAGTGTCCCATGTTCTTGCACCTGAAACACTGGATGTGACTCAAGTCCTTTGGTGCCTGGCCATTCTGACGGTTGTTTCCATTGCCTCCATTGGCTCCATTGCTTCTCCCATTCCCATTGTTCCTTCCATTGCCATTGCCATTTCCATTGCCATTCTTGTTACCATTGGGGTGGTTGTGGCCATTATGGTTGTGACCATTCCCACCATGATGGTTGTGTCCTCCACTGTAAACATGGCCATTCCCACCATTGTGGTTATGTCCATGGTTATGTCCTCCATTGCCACCATAAGAATTGCGTGGCTTCTGATGTGGTCCAGAGTTATACTTGCCACCACTGTTGTTGTTGTTGTTGTTGTTGTTGTTGTTGTACTTCCTCTTGCGGTTCTCAATGGCTTGCTGCTTGCCTTCCAACACAATAGCTTTGTCTATGAGCGCCTGGAAGTTAGCAAAAGTAGCCACTGTCAACTGGACTCCCAACTCATCATTCAGCCCTTCCAAGAATTTCTCTTGCCTTGCTGCATCATTCCTGACATCATCTGGAGCATATCTGGCAAGCTTGTTGAACACCTCAACATACTCGACCACTGAACGGTCTCCCTGACGCAAACTGCGAAACTCCTTCTTCTTCAAGGTCATGGCGCCTGCTGAAACATGTGCGGCGCAAAAGGCAGACTGAAACTGCGCCCAAGTGATGGTGTCGATGGGGTAAGTCAGCAAGTAGTTGTCCCACCAAGCAGCGGCAGGACCCTCCAGCAAATGTGAGGCAAACCTCACTCTCTCTGCCTCAGTACAGCCAACTGTCTCCATGTTCCTGTCCACTGAACGAAGCCAGTCATCTGCCACTATGGGCTTAGGAGTGCTAGAGAACCTCTGAGGATTCAACCTCAGGAACCTTGCAAGCGTGTCCATAGGTGGTGGTGGTGGCACATTGTTGTTGTTGCCCATATTCTGAGTGAGCAAATGGATCAGCTGAGCTTGTCCTTGAAGTAACTGCTGCATATAAGATGGCACTCCATTGTTGTTGTTCTCATTCCCCGTGGGATCACGTCTCGGCGGCATCTGTTGGGTAAGAATAGGTAAGTTGTAGACAGAAAGTAGCTAGGGAAATATACTCCTACCCATATGCTTATGATGATCATGGCAAGCATTATATATACAATACATATATCACCAATCAACTTCACCAAACAATATCACCATAGCATCAAACATATAACAATCATCAACCAATGCACTCATACGAAAAACAATCACATATCACACCATATAGTTTTAAAATATATTGTATAACTGATATAAGATCCTCAAAACAACCACGGGTAATATAAGATCCTCAACACAACCACGAATAACATAGGAGTATATCAAGCAACCTAGTATTCCCACACCGAATAAGTCGACAAGGTCAAATAAGCTAACACGATAACGATAGTAAACTAATAGCCGGTGAAGTAATTCTTAATGCTGTCTTTGCTAAATAGCATGCGGTATTCGCGCCCGCTAATGCGGTTGCGCATTTTGGGACTCGGGTCCTCTTCTTCTGCCGAGGTGTCTACTTCTGGCTCCTCTTCTGGTTCTTCAATTCCATTGGCCTTCATCTTCTCCTTCAGTCTTGTTATCTCTGCTTGCATCTCCAACCTTTCCTTCTTCAGCTTGTTGTTGTCCCTCTTGAGCCTGGTGTTCTTCTGCTGCAACTCAGTGATGGTGTAGAGGTCTGACTGAGTGCTCTTCTCCAGGCAATGGATGTGCTTCTCCAGGCTTTGGATGATGTAGCTGGTTGTACCTGGCCAAATGGACCCAGGCACATACCTGAACCTCTTTGGCAATATGTTCCCCGATGGGAGGACCTTGTCCATCTCCGCATACACCGTACCCTTTAGCTGGGCGGCATACGTCTCCACAATGCTTTTCCTATGGCTTTTCTAATCCATTTTCAAGGGTCACGTCCTACAGTCAACACACTGCTCTGATACCATCTGTAACGACCCAATTCACACAGAATTGAAGTCTCTGTGCTCAAGTGCCAGTCCCTGGATCGAACTCGCTGGCACACACAGTATCATAGATGTATATCAAAGTACAAGTGCATCACTATTACAACGTATGACCCAGAGTAAAATAAATAACAAGTTGCATAGCTCAAGGCTAGCTTATTCAATATAAATATAGCGGAAGGAAAAGCAAGTAACATGGAGTCCCATCAACAGCCACAAGCGAACATGCTGAGTGCAGACTCGCAACCCCTAAACGCACCTTACTGGTCGTCTGAAAAACCTACAACACCGAAGGTTACAACCCGACAACGGGTCAGTACATCAGATTTATGAAGAGGTTTCCTCCACCCTTTGGTAGCCGGTACACCTAACATACATCTACATCAGCTAGCTACCAGGGCCAGGTTCCCCACAACGTACTCGTGCTAAGCCAGAGCCCATATAGCCAGTGGCTGTACACGGAAGCTACTAGTAATATTGCATGTCTGATCTTTTTGAGCCTGGACGGCGCCCACTGCGTCAGAGGGTAGACACCATGTCGCACCCGGTTCACCACCAAAACAACCATTGGGTGAATTTAACCCCAGCACTGTCCTTAGACAAGGCACAACTACCGGGATGCAACCCGCCCGTCCAGAAGTGATTTCTATTTATTATAAAGTTGCTACATAGTTTATTAAAATAGCTCACATGCACTCCATGAATTCTCACAACCCAAACCACGTCTACAAAGCATAGCAATAAAGTAACAACACGGGCTAGGTTGATCTAATAATACAAGTCAAGACATGTGGCTATCCTAACTGGTTTTGCAGCAACAGTAAAGTAAACTACCTATCATGCAATAGGGTGATATTTCTTAACATAATGCATATAGAAAATATAGGTATGAGTATGGTCAAAGCATCACTTGCCTTCTTGCTGTTCCTGACGGTCACAATCCTCACAAAACGAGGCGGCGCACTCCGGACAATCTATACGAGCAAACATAGCACCAATCAACATATATTCAATAAAACTATGCTCAAACAGTAATAAACATTCAAAGAACAGTAGAAAAACTTGTCTAACAGTAGCTAAACTTAAATTACTTGTCAAAATAAAACCAACGCAAAAAGAAACGGCGCAAACGGGCGCACCGTTAAAAAGTTACGATTACCGGAAGTTCAAATTTGGATCTGCTTGGGATTCAAATTTGAAAACTTCAAACTTCTGAAAAACTTAGTCTAATGGCTAGAAAATTTCACCACGGTCGCGACGCAATTGGAATCACTCGATTCCGAGCTACGGTTAAAAAGTACTCGCGAAAACGGTACCGCGCGATTTCGGGGTCTAAACTGCAACCAGGGACCTATCCGCAAATAAAATAACGTAAAAAACGCGACCAGGTCCCTGCGCCAGATCTCGCCGGATCTGGCCGGCGGCGGCGCGCGGCGGCCCGTGGCGGGCGGCCAGCGCGCGGGCACGGAAAGGGGCGGCGGCGAGGAGGCGGGCGGCGCGGGGTGGGGCAGGGCAGCGGGGCGTACCGGCGGGGGGCGGCGGACGGCGGCGGCTATACAGGGCGGCGGCGGCTCCAGGCGGCGGCGTGTTCGCGGGTCAGGTTTGCGAAACCCTAATCCACGGACCCGCGGATCTTTATATAGCCCGACTCGATTTTTTTAAATCCGAATTAAAAACAAATTCGGTCTGCGAAAAAAAAACAGGACGACCCGTTAGGCCCAAAACAATTATAGAAAAATCACGGAAATTTATTTTTAATTTCCGTCTTCCCCAATATTTTTAAAATAATAAAACTGAATTTTTGGCTTTACCAAAATATTAAATAAAAACCTTGCAACTTATTTTTAAATACTTTTCTGGCATTTAAAAAAAATAGAGAAAAACCTGAAAATTTATTTTAAAACTTTTGCAGAGCATAAATAAATTCCCAAAATATTTTTAGAAAATATTTATAACCCCAAAGTAAATTTAAAAAGTCTCCCAAAAATATTTTAAACTATTTTCCAACAAATTAAAAATGGGGATAAGTCCTTTTATATCCTCTCCAGCGAAATGCCATGTGTTGAAAAATGTTTAAAAATATTTTAAAACTCCAGAAAAATGCGGAAGCAGCATGAGATTCATATGATGATCTATTAACATCCGAATTTAGAAAATTGGGATGTTACACAAGATCCCCTCCTCGACTTCCCTGCGAGGAAGAGAAACCGGAACCAACAGTTTAATAGTAGTAGTTTGTATTAGTAGGATCTGGCTTCAGCATAAAGCGTCCTGTTACCGTGGACATGGCTATCCGAATAGATTATCATCCCTGCAGGGGCTGCACTAATGTTACCCTACACGCTCGGATCTCCAGGGTGGCGTACACCTTGTTAGGGAATGCCCCACCGAGGCTATCCGATACGCCAAAGTCCATCCTTCGAGCTCAACAGAGAGGCCATCCGCCGGTCTAAATCCTAAGTACAAAGGAACTTTGGACCCCTGTCCTTTGTACTCCTGCATGGTACGCGACTGGCCGATGAAGCAGACCCACCTCCCACTACCGGAGTAGGCGGTCCAAACCCGGAAATCAGCCTGAGGTAAAGCTGACGTCTGAAGAGCCCTCAAACGAGGCTACAACGCAGAGGGCCCACACCATAATCCCACATGGAGGTACTGCGTATAGGCATATAGCCAGTCAAGTCATCCGCCGAACCCATTAAGCATTTTATTAATCTTCTATCGGAACAACCGTTATCGTTGACCTTATTTAGGTGAGTCACGGACAACGACAGCAGCCAGGTCCACCCCCATTACAAGAGCCAGTGGCCGCCTGCCCTGTCGTCCCACCAACTCGTGCGGCTACCAACAAGGTGAACCGTCTCCTTACCTTGTCTCGCGTTTGCTCCGAAGAGCTCGACTTTCAAACAACAGAGTATCTCTCGGCCATCGAGCAAGTACCAAGCCTGCCGCACACCGGTGGAATACACCTGTACTGTCGGTCCGATACGATACCCTGCGCGGGCACCGTTGGGTCACCCGACTCCTTACCTTTAAGGACACCCGTGGATCAGTACCCTAGGCCGGCTATACAAAGTCAGCCTCGAGTGGAGTACAAGGATTACTCCTCGATAGCTCACACTTGAGGTGGCTCGGCAGAACCGGGGTAGGGGCCTTTATCGGTGTCTGATCTGAACCGTACCTGTAGCAGTTTATAATGTATCGTTTTCAACGATCACTCCCAGAGTGATCACGGCAAGCGATCTAATCCTATTGACTAACAAGGCGGAGGGCTAACTGCTGATTATAAGATATATATATATATATATATATATATAGGGTGATACGTCCCAAACGTATGTATAATTTCTGCTTGCTCCATCCATGTCTTGTGTGACTTTGCCATGATTTGCTTAAACTTTCATATACTTTTGAGCATATTTGGACTAATCTATTAACCCAGTGCACCCAGCTGCCAGTTGCTGTTTCATGCTGTTTTTGTATTTCAGGTTTTCCGGCCATTAAAAGTGCTCCAAAAAATCCGGAAAAATATATAAAAAATCAGCGTCACGGAAGCTTCCGGAAACACCAAAGAAGCGGAGGAGGGCCACCACCAGGCAGCCAGGAGGGCAGGTGGCGCGGCCCCACCCTGGGCCGCGCCAAGGACCCTCCTGACTGCCTTGTGGCCCCTTTCGGTGCCCCCTTCGCCTATATTTACCCCCCGTGACGGAAACCCTCGAGAGGAACTCCTTTTTCGCGATCTCGCCTCTGTACCGCCGCCACCACCGTTTCTATATCGGGGCTGCCTGGAGAAGCTGCTCCGGCACCCTGCCGGGAGAAGCTACCCCCTCCGGGAGACCATCCATAGCCATGGACGCCTCTCGTATGTACCGTGACTAGTTTTCCTTGGACCATGGGTCCGTGACCAGTAGCTATGCGATCTATCTCTCCCCTCTTTGTGCCTCCACTTTCGAGACCTCGTGAGCTGCCTCACATGATCGAGGCACCTTTGTAATTTTCTGCCGTTGCTATGCTGAGTTTGTTGGGATCTGATGGATTATGAGACTATGTTCAGATTTTGATGAGTAATATATTTGGTTCTTCTCTTTTATATTTTGTTCTTGAGTAAATTCTTACATGTTCTCCGTTGCCGCATTTTACTTTGTCCAAGTGATTTGTTGCAACTCCAAGAGGGAGCATTATGCTTGATTATGGGTTTAGCCCCTTGATGTCTAGCTTGAGTGACAGAAACATGAGACTAGGGGATGTGCTGTTGCCACCAGGGATAAGACAACGGTGCTTGTATCCGCGGATGCAAGGATTGTTTACTTTCCGCAAAGTTCTTTTAATGCAGTTGTCTATTGCTTTGGATTTACACTTTGGGTGGGATTCGCAACTTAATACCAGCGAGATGTTATGGATAGATATCTCAAGGTGGATGATTCGTAGTAGATGCAGATGGATTTCGGTCTACTTACCTTGGCGTACTGCCCATTGCTTTTGAGCCCTTCCTTTCTTTGCAACATAGTTAGCATTGCGGTGCCTTCATAATCCTGTCAATTGCCCAACTGTGATTTGTTTACCTCGCTAGCACTTTTATCGTCTTTTGGGAGAGAGACATCACTAGTGAAAATCACGTGACCTTGGTCCATCTTCATATCATTGTTTACACCCTCAATTTACTTTCAGTCTTTACTTTTCAGTTGATATCACTATCCTTATCCCGTGCGTTTTATCCTTTGTAAACAGCAAGGCCGAAGGAATTGACAACTCCTCTGTACTCGTTGGGAGCAAAGCTATCTGTATCTGTGTGCAGGTCCAGGTGAAGTTAGCAACCTCGGCGCTATTGTTCACTTTACCACCTTCTTGTATCCTCTGGAGTCCTACGGGAGACAAACCTTGGTATCTTTTGTTGGGAATGTGCCCTAGAGGCAAATAAAATATGTTTATTGGTGTATTCCATTAGTTCGTAATAAGTTTTATAATGTGCTATAATTGTATTAAGAGGAAACATTAATACACGTGTGGTATACAAACAACCAGGTCCCTAGTTAACTCTAGTAAACTAGTCCATTGGGCAATTGATGATTAAGGTTTCCTAATCATGAGATGTGAACAGTCTATTGAAAATGGGGTCATATCATTGGGAGAATGACATGATGGACACACACCCACTAGAAGTGTTGCAATGTGATCCAGTCACATAGTTCAACATTGCGATAACTATAAACGTAGTGACCCGATCCTTAAGACCGTGATGATCATACATAATTGCTATCTACCAGGATGCTTTGAATGCATTAAACGTTACACTGAAACATGGTAACCATAAAGGTGTATCTTGGGTATTTCGAAGTAGATATGTTGATGAGTATGCAAATAGATCAAAACAAGATTTTTCCATCCGAGTGACGGATAGGTACTCTGGGCCCACTCGGTGATATTACATCATAAAGATTGCGCAATCATGTGACTAGGTCACGGGGTTGTAATATCACGGGAACGAGTAAACATGTTTGTCAGTAATGACAATGAACTAGGTATATTGGATACCGACGATCAAACCTCGGACAAACAAAGTACCGTATGACAAAGGGATCAAGACTCAACGTTAATGGTTCAAACGATGAAGTTAATTCGATGGAAGCGCAGGGCCTCATCAAGGATTGTAACCAGATCCCACATGATGGCCATTGGTCAGAGAGTATCTGATCATGTGTGCTGTTTCCCGAACCATAGGGTGTCACGCTTAAGGGTATTCGACGCAATAAGATTGATTCGGGATCATCGGTGAAATAAGAGAGAACACCGGAATTGTTCCGGGAGGTGCCGGAAGTTGTTCTGGATATTTTGAAAGGTTCAAAATAATGTTTAAATATGTTTTATTATTTAATTAACAGAATTAAATATTAAAATATGATTAAATATAATTAAAAATGAATGAAAAGGCATATGGGCCTAAAGAGGCCCATTAGGGGAAGGAGGGAGCTCCCCCTTGGGCCAAGGCGCCAAGGGAGGGAGCCCACCTCCCCTAGCCGCACCAAACCCCCCCTCCCTAGGGTTTATTCCCACATGGGAAGGGGAGGGAGGGTGGAACCCCTCCTTGGCCTATATAAGGAGGGGTAGGGGTGCCTTTTTTCTACACACAATTTTGATTTGAGACAAGTTTCTCAGATCTCTCTTCTCTCTCTTTCTCCCTCCTCGAGTGGACTCCCCTTGTTTGGAGAATACACTTTGTTGGGGTTTCTCCACCATACGCACGCCGTCGTGCTGCTGGAATCGGGATCCGAATCCATCTTCTTTCCGCTGCTCTTCTGGTTCGGAGCCCGGAGGGAACGCCGGGTACACCGTATGCGTGTAATCCCGCGAGGCGCTACACTTGTGGTGCTCCTTCATCGTTGAGGCTGTGTCGCGATGTCTTCACCGACAACGTTCCAACGGGGACGTAATCCCTTCATCGGTCTTCAAGGACCGGGTGGCCTCAGGAGTCATCGTGGATCTGCGCGGCATCGGGGATTGCCGATACGAATACATCAACCACGTTCACGCGAGAACGTTTCCCGCTTAACGGACTACATACTGGTATGTGACCAATTCCCTCCGTTACTTGCATCACCATAGCATAGGTCTTGGGTTCGGGACGCGTAGGTCATGAAAAATTATTGTTTTCTGCCTCGTTCCTCAACAGTGGTATCATGAGCAAGGCTATGCGTAGATGTATTGTACGGATAGAACACATCTAGTATGTGGCATCAATTCTCCAATTGTTACCCTCCCACGTGTACTCGTTTAGCATTGCGGCAATGTCCTGATGAAGCAGCCCCGACCGACCTTACGCGTTTACGCGAGACTGGTTCCACGCTTGACATATGGCTTGTACCATATAAGTGGCTGGGGGGTGTCTGTCTCTCTAACATTAGCGATGCGAAGACGTTTGCACCGGAGGGCCCCGACAGGGGTGTAATAGAGACAATTGCGGGATTGGTGTTGTGGTTGTATGTTCGTAGGCATAGAAACGGTTCTATCTCTAAAGCTCTATCAGCCACGTAAAACTTGCAAAAGATAAAGTAGAGGCGTTGATACGTCCAAAATGCATCACTATTTTATATAGTAATTCTTTCTTATTCATTGATATATTTCATGATATGATGCTATTCTTATGTTGTTTTGGCTTATTTTACACAGTTTGCAAGTTTCCGGTGCCAAAGCAGCAGACGTAGGATTCAGAGGTAAAAAGTGGACGCTGAGTTGCTAAAGAAGAATACCTCCAAATTACCTGAAAATCAACGGAGGCTATTTTCCAGATGGATCACGAAGACACGCAAAAGAGCGACCAGAGGGGGGCCACAGGGTGCCCAGACGGCCACCTAGCGTGGCCCCACTCATGGCCGCGCCGGGAGGTCGCCTGGACCCCCCGGGCCACTCCCAGATCCCCCCTTTGGCATATATACTCTTCGTCATCCAAAAACCCTAAAAGAGGGAGAGTTTACGGAGTTCCTCCGCCTCTCCGTGGCGGAAACCTACAGAGAAGAAAAGCCATCTCTGTCGGGACCCGGGGTTAGCGTATGTAATCCCGGTCACGATGCAATCACATGGAGAGCCGAGAGCCGTACCCACTTGTCTAAGCAGACAAGGCCAAGCACAGAACGCTCTCGGTAAGCATCGAACGTGAGGGGCATCCCATTCAGGCCGGATGATCAACTGAGATGGGTCCTCATCGTCCTCTCACAAGTCTAAATGCTTATGGGTGGTGAATCCCATAATCATAGACAAGTCGCCTTAATCATGTTATCGATTGAATCATAAACCTTACATAAACTTACTCCAGCCCGATCACTTAGTCGGGATCTCGGGCGGGCTCAATCATACAACAAAGTGTGCCACGTGACAGAGTCACGAGCAATCGCATCGCGATTCCCCAAGCTGCGCACATCTAAGGGCCACTTGGTGTATAAAAGACCACCGGCAAGAACACAACTAAGCTATCGATCCCCACACTAATGACATGCACGTTATAAACATACACGCAGCATACATGTCCAGTGTAAACAGCAGGTAATCACAACATGAACTCTACAAACTCAGTCTTTATAACTTCTGCTAAACAGAGCAGACATAGTAGTTGTATTACAAGCAGAGATCACATGAATGTGATCCAACATTACATCAAACATCAACGGAAGCAACTTATGTCTTAGTAAAGACAAGTTTAACAAATGGCTTAAGAAGCCTGAAAGAAAAGTACAACGACCCTCTAGAGGGCACAGGCTGCTGCTTGGAACTATACGACATTGGTCCACGTCGAGCTCGAGGTAGAGGTCACCATCAGGGTCAGTGGTCTCGTCTCTAAAACATAGAATAAGAAAACGTGAGTACAAAGTTGTACTCAGCAAGACTTACATAGGAACTATACTACTCATGCACATGTATCAAGGCAAAGGGAGGTGGGGTTTCACTTGCAGAGGTGCCAGCTTTGACTTGGCTAGTCCTGTACTACGAATACCAGAAAGAGGTAAGAATGTACACGAGTCCAAGTAACAGTCTCCAACCAATACTCCACTATGGTGCCTTCCTCGACTTCCCCACGAGGAAGCACGCCATAGCACTCACACTTATCTTGGTGGGTTTTAGAAGCATCCGGTTCAAGTTATCTATGATCAAGTAAAGGTCTCCAAGTAGTCCATAACCGCGGACACGGCTATTCGAATAGTTCATTAACCCTGCAGGGGTGTACTGCTACACACACGCCTCATCAGTTACCGCCTGGGGACGGACCCTTCAAATGAGTACCGGCGAGGATGCTGCCACGACACTTCACTCACAGCACCATCTCTAGTCCTAGGGAGTCACCTATTTGAGTTGGGACCACAATCAGAATCCGGCCGATTGTTCCGATGCGGACTCAAACGTTGTGTGACCGCCATCAAGCTCAACTCGATCATGATCACTTGATTCAACGTGCCCACAACCTACGCCAACCACTTACCTTGGTTCCACCTGCTTGATATCGTTAAAGGGCGAACTACTTGTGACTCCTGGACTGGTGTAACACCCTCAGATGCCTGTAACAGTAATCATCATCACTGTTGACTATCACTGTTTGTTAATCACTGTTATCCCCTGTCCCTAATCAAACTTTGCTTCTGCTCTTTTCAAACCATGCTGGTTGGTAATCAAAACACAAAGCCCAATGCATTTTGCTCATCATGAAACCAACCCTAGTTGAAACTACCTCAAATGGAAATTAAAACAAAAGTGCTCAAATAAAGTTGTTCCAAAAATCATGGAACTATTTTTGTAAATTGCCTAAAATCATTAAAATGATGTTGGACCAACTTTGGTAATTTTTGGAGTTGCAGAAAATTCCAAACAATTCAAACAGTAGGTTAAAACCCTAACTTTGGACATTTAATATTTAAAATAAATACCTAATGATTTTATTTTGCTTCAAAACTTTTTGTGGCACTGACATATAATGTTATACTAATTTTGGGACACCTAACCCTTTTAAAAAAAATGCAAAAGGCACTAAAGTAAAATACAAACCACAGGACAGTACACAAAAACCAGAAAATGGAGAAAACACAATAACTCGCCTGGGGCGAGGCCCACCGCAGCCCAGCCCAACCCCCCCCCCCCCTTGTCTTCTTCCTCCAACCACCCCCCACCTGCCCCGTACGACGCCCGCCGTGGCCACGCCGCTGCCAGCCGGCCCCGCCCTCCAACTGCTCCCTGCCGCCGCTGTCGCGATAAGGATGACGCCCTCGACCCCCTGGACACCCCCGCACCTCCATTCCCCTCCTCCTCCTCTCGCCATCGTCGGGGAATGAATCACCCGAGCGCAGCCTCGCCGCCGTGGTGAACCGCCGCGGCAAAAGACTCCCCGAGCCCCGAAGACCTGTCCAGCGTGCTCCTCGTCGACGTCCTCGTCTCCGAGCGCAGGGAATCGAGCCGTGACGCCTCGGAGCCCCCGCAGTCATCGTCTTCGTCTACCTACCGCCGCCGGATCGCCTCCAAATTGCCACTCCGTCGAGCCCTCCCCGAGCAGCCTGCCGTCCACTACGCATCGCCGGTGAGCACGGCTTCCGCATACAGCACCCCGATAACGTGTAATCTACCCGTAGCCGTCGCCCCCCTATACCGTGCTCCGGCCGCCGCCGTTTGCCGTCGTAGTCGAGCACACAAGCCGCCCCAGGCCACGCGTTTGGCACCGTTAAACTCCCCGTGCTCCGTAGGGTTAGTTCCACCCACTGGCCCGCCCGTTTTCGACTCGTGGACGCGTTCGCCATTGGAGCCCGACGACCTTCGCCGCCATGGTTGAAGCTGCGCTCACCTCCGTGCGTCCCAGCCCGCGAGACCACTCCAGATCGACGCGGTTTCGAGCTCTCCGTCGACTGCCACCAGCGGCGCCTCAAACGGCGCTCGGAATCATGGGCTAGCTCGACCTCGCCGCCGGCGAGCCTCCGGTGAGGTTCCGGTGAGGCTGCCAAGTGGGACCCCGGTGTCAGCCAGTTGCTTAGGGGTTAATCTCACCCCTAATGGGCCACTGACAGTGGACCCCCCCGGCTAATTACCCTTTTAGGTTAACTGAGTAGATTAACAGAAAATAAACCGGCACTGACTTGTGGGTCCCCTAGCCATTTAGTTTAATTAAACATGTTTAATCAGCTCTGGAGTCTATGACACCTCGGCCCCACCTGTCATTTTGTTTATTAAAAGGTTTATTAAAAATCCAGAGACTTACATGTGGGTCCAGAGGCATTTTCTAATTTAATTAAATGTTTTATAAATAACAGAGGCTGACATGTGGGTCCCACATGTCAGCACTGTTCTGGATAATGTTGTGGATAATGTTTTGGATAATGTTTAAATGAATAATAAAAGAAATCCAGAAAATCATTTAAATTGGTTTAAACTTTGAAATTCAATAACTTTTAAACCGTAACTCGGATTCAAAAACTTTATACATGAAAGTTGATCAGAAAGATACAATGAATACGAATACGCTATCCGTATGTCTACCACCCCCCTCTAACACAACGAACATCGAACTTTTCCCCTCCGGACCGTTTGCCCGATAAATTGTCCGGTACTGTTAGAGTGCCCGGATGAATTTATTCCGAACACGAAAGTTGTCCGGAATGGTTCAACTAACACGGATACACCCCCCTTATGTTGTTCCGGTAACCACGACACCTCCGGCTTGATCTTTCCCCCTCCGGACACCCTGTCCGGTAATCACCCGGAGCCGGTAGTTCATCCTCGGATGAATTTCCGCTCCGAGCATATTGCATTGCACTACGTTAGAACACCGATAACATTTCATCTATCATGTCATGCATATTTTGTATATCATTGCTGTGTATTTACTGCTTTCCCCCCCCTTAATCTTCGGTAGACCCCGCTGCTGCCGTCGACTACACCGCTACTGAGTACGACTACGTCGTCGACGACCCTACTACTACCGTCGAGCTCGCAGGAAAGCAGAGCCATTCTCTTCCCCAGATACCGCCTATCTTTCCGTACATTTCTTGCACTAGGCATTGTTACTGCTGCTGCTACGATTACAATCCTATTCAATTGCATAGCCTGTTTTTGTCGCCCCTTGATGTACCTTCCTTTAATCCTATGCTGCCTATTATTACTTATGCATTATTCAGCAGTGAACCCTGCGCATTGTTAGCTAGGATTAGATAGAGGGCCGCGATCACTCAGGGGAGTGAACGCGGATATTAATATTATAACTGCACAGGTACGGTACAATGCAGACACCGTCTAAGGCCCCTATCTGGGTTATGCCTAGTTACCTCAAGTGTGAGCTATCAAGGAGTAATCTTTGTACTCCACTCGAGGCTGACTTTGTCTTACCGCCATAGGGTCTTGACAACGCTTGTCCTAAAGGTAAGAAGTCGGGCGACCCAACGGTGCCCGCGAGAGGTATTGCGACGGGACGACCGGGAGGGCACGACCAGTGTACCGGTGTGCTTGGCCCCTGACCGTTGGCCGCGAGAGTTACCAAACCACGAAAGTCGAGCTCCTCCAGGAGCACACGCGAGACAAGGTAAGGAGACGGTTCACCTTGTTGGTAACCGCAGTGACTTGGTGGGACGACAGGGCAGGCACCGATGTACTGGTGGTCCTGGCTGCTGTCGTTGACCGCGGGTCGGTTAAGTCGAGGCAACGATAACGGTTGTCTCGCAGGTTAATTAAAATGCTAAATGGTTCAGTGAATGTCTTGAGTTGGCTATATGCCATGTACGCACTACCTACCCGTGGGAACTACGAGTTATGGGCTCCTCTGCTTCTTAGTGTCGTCCGAGGACTCTTCAGACGTCAGCAGTACCGCGGGCTGATTGCCGGGAAGTGGTGTTGTCTTATTTGCCACGGCGTGTGATTTGTATTTGCTTTGATTTAACTTCACCGGCCAGCCACGCACCGTGCAGGAGTACGCTTGGGTTGGGGTCCAAGGCCCGGCGTACTTAGGATTTAGACCGGCGGATGACCTCTCTGTTGAGTTTGAAAGATGGGCTATGAAGTGTCGGATAGCCTCGGTGGAGTGTTCCCTAACAAGGTTCCCGCCACCCTGGAGATCCGTGCGTGTAGCGTAACACAAGTGCACCCCTGCAGGGAAGATTGATCTATCGATAGCCGTGTCCACGGTAACATGACGCTTTATGCTGAAGCTGGATCTTACCACTAGAAATTATTATTATTAAACTGTATGGTTCCGGGTTTTCTTCCTCGCGGGGATGTCGAGGAGGTGAACTCGGAGGCATAGTTAATTATGATTACAACTTATTATTATACAATGCTGCAGCAACTTCTGCTGCATTGTTACTTCCATTTCTGTTATATAAACTGTTGGTTGATTCTTACCTCATGCTGCAAGACATCGTCGGAAGATGCTAGTCTTCGTTAGGCCTAGCTTCTTACCCTTGCTCTGAATTTCTGTCTTCAGTCCACTATATACAGCCTCTTCATTCCGTTGATACCATGCATAATGCTTAGTAGCGGACGTAAGACTCGCGGGTATACTAGATACTCACCTGCTTTATTTCCTTTTCTGTTTTTCCTGATCGGCCGCTGCAGCCGACGTTGGAGCCCAGGAGCAGGAGTACCCCGGAGCCGCCTACTACGACGTTGATTTCCCCGTCGACCAGGAGTAGTTCGGTGGATCCCAGGCAGGAGGCCTCGCCTTTTCGTTCTGTATCTCTGATGTGGTTTGTGCTAGCCTTCTTAAGGCAAAACTTGACTAACTATGTCTGTACTCAGATATTATGACTTGCATGACTTATGTATTCGGGCCCGCGTGACCCCCTCTATTGTAATATATTTGTTTATCCTTTTGTGTTTAGTGTTGTGCTGTGATATTATCACCGTGGCACCCTAATCTCAGCCGTGTACCCTGTGTGTATGATTACTGTACACGGGTTGATTTTGGGGGCGTCACAAGTTGGTATCAGAGCCGACTGCCTGTAGGAAGCCGCCCCACCACCACCTGGTCGATGTTGAGTCTAGACTTTGAAAAAACTATTTTGCTAACTTAATATTTGGCTTACGGGCCAAAATCGATGTCACTACGCGTGATATCTATGGTATTAGGATCCTTTTCTCCTTACCTATGCTCTGGGGATCTACTCTCTTATCCTTGCTGGTAAGTTTTACAAAAGCTGACATTAGGATCACGTTCTCTTGATTCCACCCGGCGTTTTTGGTGCTTCCCCCCATTGATTGAGTCGTGTCGCAGGCGTCGTACGCCAGATCCCAGACCGCGGATCCCATTCTCATTCTGGGCAGGCCGCGCGTTCTCTGGCATCAACTCCTGTGGCCAACAGTTTTCTTGCGGCGTGATTGACATAGTGGAATCTATGTCGCGTCGTGTAATCCTTACCGCAGTCTGCGCGCCGCCTAGAGAGTCTTTTTCCTTAATTTCTACAACGTTACGCTGCCCGATTTTCGATTGACTCTGTGTGCAAATGTGTATGTCTTATGTGACTACTCCTGCATATATCTACGCCTTCTTTTCGTTGTCGATTACATCAGGCTTAATTTCGGTATCTCGTTAAATTTTCGTCGCTGAAATACCCCTGTTAAATTCTAGCAGGATGGCTGGTCGTGGTCGTGGTCGCGGTCGTGCTGCCAACGACCCACCTCCGCCGCCAGATTATATGGCCGCGATGATGCAGCAGTTCGAGATGAATCGTCAGTTCATGCAGAATATCATGGCTCAGCTCCCCCAGCCGGATCAGAATGGACACCACCATCAGCATGCCACCGTGACTCTGCACGACTTCACCCGCCTCAACCCCACTATGTTCCGCAACACTGTTCAGCCGCTGGATGCTGATGACTGGCTTCGCGACATCACTCACGAGCTGGAGTCTGCTAATGTCGATCCAGCCGACTATGTGAACTTTGCGTCTTACCATCTGAAAGGCGCCGCTGCTCAGTGGTGGAGCACCCACAAGCGTTCCCTGCCAGTTGAAGAAGCCATCACTTGGGATGAATTTCAGTCTGCCTTCCGCGCCCGCTATATTCCTCAGGGGATCATGGATCGTAAGGCGGAAGAATTCCGTAACCTCACTCAGGGCGATATGACTGTTGAAGCCTATCAGCGCGAGTTCCTTAACCTCTCTCGCTATGCGGAAGAAGAGGTCGCCACTGATGCTCGCAGGCAGCAGAAGTTCCGTCGTGGCCTCAACCCTGAACTCAGGCTCGCTCTTTCCGTTCATGATTTCGCCAACTTCGCCACCATGGTGAACAAGGCTATCACCGTCGAGACTACCCAGATGGAGCACAAGAACTCTCTGAAGCGTTATCGTGACGTTGGCTCATCTTCGGGCGCAACGCAGAAGCGTCGTATCTGGCTCCCTACCAGTGTGACCCACGCAGCTGTCCCTGCTCCAAGGCCGTCTTATGCTGCACCCCATCTGCCTCCTCCACCGCAGATGCCAAGAGCTCTGCATGCACCACCCAATGCTACACCCCTTCATCCTCAGGATGGATTATGCTTCACGTGCCGCCAACCAGGGCATTTTTCCAGGGAGTGCCCCCTGAAACAGAAGCAACTGGTAGTTCACCCCGCTGGCCGTGGAAATGGTCGTGGCAACAACCGGACCCCCAACTATAATACGGGGTCTGCTGCTTATGCCCGTGGACATGCTAACAACGTCAATGTTGAAGAAGCTCAGCAACAACCCGCTACCGTGATGGGTACCCTTCTCGTTAATTCCGTACCTGCTACTGTTTTATTTGATACAGGAGCATCGCATTCATTCATGTCGGAAGCATTCGCATTGTCGCATAACTTCACGCTAGAAAAGATGAACCCACCGATGGTTGTCCGCACCCCAATAGGCCAATGTCAAACCACCAAGATCGTGCCCGGAACCATCATTGAAATTGAAGGGGTTGAATTCCTTGTTTCCCCCATCGTTCTAAAGACTTCCACCATAGACCTAATTCTGGGCATGGATTGGTTGAAATTTCACGATGCCGCACTGTATTGTGGCACCAGCTCTGTCCGACTTTTACACCCCTCCGGCGAGATTGTTACCCACACCACCAGAGTAACCCGTAATGCTGAAACACAGATATTTATGATGAATGCTTTGAATGCCGCCCCCCTTGAAGGCATTGAGACCGTTCCAGTCGTTCGCGATTTTCCCGACGTCTTCCCAGAAGAACTGCCGGGAATACCCCCGATCAGCGAAGTTGAATTCGTCATCGACTTGAAGCCGGGCACTGTTCCTATTGCCAAGCGTCCTTACAAGATGCCGCCACATGAACTCCTTGAACTTAAGGCGGAAATCGACAAGGCACTTCAGAAAGGATTCATTCGCCCCAGTTCCTCAGCTTGGGGAGCACCTTCACTCTTTGTCAAGAAGAGCGATGGGACAAACCGATTGGTCCAAGATTATCGGCCCATTAACCAAGCCACCATCCAGAATAAATACCCACTTCCCCGGATCAACGATCTGTATGATCAACTTGCCGGATCCAAGGTGTTTTCTAAACTCGACTTGAGGTTGGGTTACCACCAAATCCGAGTCCGTGATGAGGACATTCCGAAGACTGCCTTCATTACTCGCTATGGTTCATACGAGTACACTGTCATGTCCTTTGGCTTAACAAATGCTCCAGCCACCTTCTCCAGATTGATGAATTATATTTTCATGGAGTACCTCGACCAGTTCGTCGTGGTTTATCTGGATGATATATTGATATATTCCAAGAATGAAGAAGAACATGCTGAACATCTTCGTCTTATACTGGAGAAGCTTCGAGAACACAAACTCTACGCTAAGTATTCTAAGTGTGAATTCTGGCTTCCCGAAGTAACCTACCTTGGACATGTGATTTCCAAGGATGGCATTGCCGTCACCCCAGAACATATCTAGGCTATTCTTGACTGGACTCCTCCCAAGACCGTCAAGCAAGTCCGCAGTTTCCTTGGACTCGCTAGCTATTGCCGCCGTTTCGTCGAGAATTTTTCCAAGATAGCCAGGCCGCTGACTAATCTGCTTCACAAAGGCGTCAAGTTTGAGTGGACAGATAAATGTCAAGAAAGTTTTCAAGCCCTAAGGACAAGCTAACTTCTCCCCCGGTGCTCGCTCCCCCTGATACTCAGAAGGACTTCGTGATATATTGCGACGCGTCTCGTCAAGGATTAGGCTGTGTCCTATTGCAAGAGCGCAAAGTGATTGCTTATGGCTCTCGTCAGTTGTGTGCTCACGAAGACAAATATCCCACACACGATCTCGAATTGGCAGCAGTAATTTATGCATTGAAGCTGTGGCGACATTACCTCGTTGGTAATCGTTGCGAGATCTACACCGACCACCAAAGCCTGAAGTACTTGTTTACTCAGCCCGACCTGAATCTCCGCCAACAAAGATGGCTCGAGACAATAGCCGATTTTAACATGGATATTCATTACACCCCTGGCAAGGCTAATGTGATGGCCGATGCCTTGAGCCGCAAAGCTTATTGTTCTGAACTGGAGGTTCAGGTGCAGCAACCCCTTCTGTATGAAGACTTCCAAAAGTTGAACCTCGAGATTGTTCCTCAAGGTTGTGCAAATAACCTGGTCATTGAACCGGATCTCGTCAAATCCGTCAAGTGTATACAGTTCTATGATGATTTCGTACACAAGATTAAGCGCGATATCGCCAAGGGGAGACCCTCACCCTTCACCCTTGATAGTAATGGTGCGGCGTTCTACCAGAACCGATTAGTGGTTACTCACAGCAAGAACAGGCATGAGAACCTGGATATGACTCCGAAGGTCATGAAAGCGGCTCACGATACCCCATTGTCCATTCATCCTGGAAGCACCAAGATGTACCAAGACATCCGTCAACGATTCTGGTGGCCTAACATGAAGCAAGACATTGCCCGATATGTTTCTGAATGTGACGTTTGTCGTCGCGTCCAGGGGGAACATCAAAAACCCTCTGGAACTCTACAACCACCTGAAATCCCTGTATGGAAGTGGGACAAGGTTCAGATGGACTTCGTCACCGGTTTTCCCCGATCACAGAAAGGTAACGATGCTATCTTTGTAGTCATCGACCGCTTCTCCAAGGTTGCTCACTTTATACCAGTCAAGGAGAAGATCACGGCGGCTCAGTTAGCGGAATTATATATCGCCCAGATCGTGTCGCTCCACGGTATTCCGTTGGAGATTAGTTCAGATCGTGGCAGCCTTTTCACCTCAAGATATTGGCGGAGTTTCCAAGAAGCTCTGGGGACTACTCTGCACCTCAGCACCGCTTATCACCCCCAGTCACAGGGCCAAGTCGAACGCGTCAATCAAGTACTTGAAGATATGCTTTGAGCTTGTGTCATCTCCTTCGGCAAGAAATGGGAGGAATCTCTTCCATTTGCTGAATTCTCGTACAACAATAGCTATCACGCTAGTCTGAAGATGGCACCCTATGAAGTTCTCTATGGACGTAAGTGTCGGACCCCTCTGAGTTGGTCAGAAACTGGGGAACGTGCACTCATTGGCACGGATATTATTCAGCAAGCTGAAGACCAAGTTCACGTCATCCGTGAACATTTGAAGGCCGCTCAGTCCCGCCAGAAGAGCAACTATGACCGCAAACACCGTGAAATGGAGTATCAACCTGGTGAATACGCTTACCTTCGTGTCACTCCCATGAGGGGCACTCATCGCTTCGGTATCAAGGGCAAGTTGGCTCCTCGCTACATTGGCCCGTTCCGTATCCTTTCCAGGAGTGGACCCGTGGCATACCGGTTGGAATTGCCGCCGAACCTCTCCCAAGTCCACGATGTCTTCCACGTGTCGCAACTCCGTCGCTGCTTCAAGGATCCTATCCGCGAAGTGGAGCATGATATGATCGAGCTGCAACAAGACTTGACTTATCGAGAACATCCGAGCCGCATTCTCGATCAGTCTGAGCGTCGAACCCGCAACAAGACCGTCAATTTCCTCAAGGTTCAGTGGTCGAATCATTCTGAAGATGAAGCCACTTGGGAACGCGAAGATCGCCTTCGCGATGAATACCCCGATCTTTTCCTCGCTACCACTTAAATTCTCGGGACGAGAATTCTTGTAGTGGGGGAGATTTGTAACACGCTCAGATGCCTGTAACAGTAATCATCATCACTGTTGACTATCACTGTTTGTTAATCACTGTCATCCCCTGTCCCTAATCAAACTTTGCTTCTGCTCTTTTCAAACCATGCTGGTTGGTAATCAAAACACAAAGCCCAATGCATTTTGCTCATCATGAAACCAACCCTAGTTGAAACTACCTCAAATGGAAATTAAAACAAAAGTGCTCAAATAAAGTTGTTCCAAAAATCATGGAACTATTTTTGTAAATTGCCTAAAATCATTAAAATGATGTTGGACCAACTTTGGTAATTTTTGGAGTTGCAGAAAATTCCAAACAATTCAAACAGTAGGTTAAAACCCTAACTTTGGACATTTAATAATTAAAATAAATACCTAATGATTTTATTTTGCTTCAAAACTTTTTGTGGCACTGACATATAATGTTATACTAATTTTGGGACACCTAACCCTTTTTACAAAAATGCAAAAGGCACTAAAGTAAAATACAAACCACAGGACAGTACACAAAAACCAGAAAATGGAGAAAACACAATAACTCGCCTGGGGCGAGGCCCACCGCAGCCCAGCCCAACCCCCCCCCCCCTTGTCTTCTTCCTCCAACCACCCCCACCTGCCCCGTACGACGCCCGCCGTGGCCACGCCGCTGCCAGTCGGCCCCGCCCTCCAACTGCTCCCTGCCGCCGCTGTCGCAATAAGGATGACGCCCTCGACCCCCTGGACACCCCCGCACCTCCATTCCCCTCCTCCTCCTCTCGCCATCGTCGGGGAATGAATCACCCGAGCGCAGCCTCGCCGCCGTGGTGAACCGCCGCGGCCAACAGACTCCCCGAGCCCCGAAGACCTGTCCAGCGTGCTCCTCGTCGACGTCCTCGTCTCCGAGCGCAGGGAATCGAGCCGTGACGCCTCGGAGCCCCCGCAGTCATCGTCTTCGTCTACCTACCGCCGCCGGATCGCCTCCAAATTGCCACTCTGTCGAGCCCTCCCCGAGCAGCCTGCCGTCCACTACGCATCGCCGGTGAGCACGGCTTCCGCATACAGCACCCCGATAACGTGTAATCTACCCGTAGCCGTCGCCCCCCTATACCGTGCTCCGGCCGCCGCCGTTTGCCGTCGTAGTCGAGCACACAAGCCGCCCCAGGCCACGCGTTTGGCACCGTTAAACTCCCCGTGCTCCGTAGGGTTAGTTCCACCCACTGGCCCGCCCGTTTTCGACTCGTGGACGCGTTCGCCATTGGAGCCCGACGACCTTCGCCGCCATGGTTGAAGCTGCGCTCACCTCCGTGCGTCCCAGCCCACGAGACCACTCCAGATCGACGCGGTTTCGAGCTCTCCGTCGACTGCCACCAGCGGCGCCTCAAACGGCGCTCGGAATCATGGGCTAGCTCGACCTCGCCGCCGGCGAGCCTCCGGTGAGGTTCCGGTGAGGCTGCCAAGTGGGACCCCGGTGTCAGCCAGTTGCTTAGGGGTTAATCTCACCCCTAATGGGCCACTGACAGTGGACCCCCCCGGCTAATTACCCTGTTAGGTTAACTGAGTAGATTAACAGAAAATAAACCGGCACTGACTTGTGGGTCCCCTAGCCATTTAGTTTAATTAAACATGTTTAATCAGCTCTGGAGTCTATGACACCTCGGCCCCACCTGTCATTTTGTTTATTAAAAGGTTTATTAAAAATCCGGAGACTTACATGTGGGTCCAGAGGCATTTTCTAATTTAATTAAATGTTTTATAAATAACAGAGGCTGACATGTGGGTCCCACATGTCAGCACTGTTCTGGATAATGTTGTGGATAATGTTTTGGATAATGTTTAAATGAATAATAAAAGAAATCCAGAAAATCATTTAAATTGGTTTAAACTTTGAAATTCAATAACTTTTAAACCGTAACTCGGATTCAAAAACTTTATACATGAAAGTTGATCAGAAAGATACAATGAATACGAATACGCTATCCGTATGTCTACCACCCCCCTCTAACACAACGAACATCGAACTTTTCCCCTCCGGACCGTTTGCCCGATAAATTGTCCGATACTGTTAGAGTGCCCGGATGAATTTATTCCAAACACGAAAGTTGTCTGGAATGGTTCAACTAACACGGATACACCCCCTTATGTTGTTCCGGTAACCACGACACCTCCGGCTTGATCTTTCCCCCTCCGGACACCCTGTCCGGTAAGCACCCGGAGCCGGTAGTTCATCCTCAGATGAATTTCCGCTCCGAGCATATTGCATTGCACTACGTTAGAACACCGATAACATTTCATCTATCATGTCATGCATATTTTGTATATCATTGCTGTGTATTTACTGCTTTCCCCCCCCTTAATCTTCGGTAGACCCCGCTGCTGCCGTCGACTACACCGCTGCTGAGTACGACTACGTCGTCGACGACCCTACTACTACCGTCGAGCTTGCAGGCAAGCAGAGCCATTCTCTTCCCCAGATACCGCCTATCTTTCCGTACATTTCTTGCACTAGGCATTGTTACTGCTGCTGCTACGATTACAATCCTATTCAATTGCATAGCCTGTTTTTGTCGCCCCTTGATGTACCTTCCTTTAATCCTATGCTGCCTATTATTACTTATGCATTATTCAGCAGTGAACCCTGCGCATTGTTAGCTAGGATTAGATAGAGGGCCGCGATCACTCAGGGGAGTGAACGCGGATATTAATATTATAACTGCACAGGTACGGTACAATGCAGACACCGTCTAAGGCCCCTATCTGGGTTATGCCTAGTTACCTCAAGTGTGAGCTATCAAGGAGTAATCTTTGTACTCCACTCGAGGCTGACTTTGTCTTACCGCCATAGGGTCTTGACAATGCTTGTCCTAAAGGTAAGAAGTCGGGCGACCCAACGGTGCCCGCGAGAGGTATTGCGACGGGACGACCGGGAGGGCACGACCAGTGTACCGGTGTGCTTGGCCCCTGATCGTTGGCCGCGAGAGTTACCAAACCACGAAAGTCGAGCTCCTCCAGGAGCACACGCGAGACAAGGTAAGGAGACGGTTCACCTTGTTGGTAACTGCAGTGACTTGGTGGGACGACAGGGCAGGCACCGATGTACTGGTGGTCCTGGCTGCTGTCGTTGACCGCGGGTCGGTTAAGTCGAGGCAACGATAACGGTTGTCTCGCAAGTTAATTAAAATGCTAAATGGTTCAGTGAATGTCTTGAGTTGGCTATATGCCATGTACGCACTACCTACCCGTGGGAACTACGAGTTATGGGCTCCTCTGCTTCTTAGTGTCGTCCGAGGAATCTTCAGACGTCAGCAGTACCGCGGGCTGATTGCCGGGAAGTGGTGTTGTCTTATTTGCCGCGGCGTGTGATTTGTATTTGCTTTGATTTAACTTCACCGGCCAGCCACGCACCGTGCAGGAGTACGCTTGGGTTGGGGTCCAAGGCCCGACGTACTTAGGATTTAGACCGGCGGATGACCTCTCTGTTGAGTTTGAAAGATGGGCTATGAAGTGTCGTATAGCCTTGGTGGAGCGTTCCCTAACAAGGTTCCCGCCACCCTGGAGATCCGTGCGTGTAGCGTAACACAAGTGCACCCCTGCAGGGAAGATTGATCTATCGATAGCCGTGTCCATGGTAACAGGACGCTTTATGCTGAAGCTGGATCTTACCACTAGAAACTATTATTATTAAACTGTATGGTTCCGGGTTTTCTTCCTCGCGGGGATGTCGAGGAGGTGAACTCGGAGGCATAGTTAATTATGATTACAACTTATTATTATACAATGCTGCAGCAACTTCTGCTGCATTGTTACTTCCATTTCTGTTATATAAATTGTTGGCTGATTCTTACCTTATGCTGCAAGACATCGTCGGAAGATGCTAGTCTTCGTTAGGCCTAGCTTCTTACCCTTGCTCTGAATTTCTGTCTTCAGTCCACTATATACAGCCTCTTCATTCCGTTGATACCATGCATAATGCTTAGTAGCGGACGTAAGACTCGCGGGTATACTAGATACTCACCTGCTTTATTTCCTTTTCTGTTTTTCCTGATCGGCCGCTGCAGCCGACGTTGGAGCCCAGGAGCAGGAGTACCCCGGAGCCGCCTACTACGACGTTGAATTCCTCGTCGACCAGGAGTAGTTCGGTGGATCCCAGGCAGGAGGCCTCGCCTTTTCGTTCTGTATCTCTGATGTGGTTTGTGCTAGCCTTCTTAAGGCAAAACTTGACTAACTATGTCTGTACTCAGATATTATGACTTGCATGACTTATGTATTCGGGCCCGCGTGACCCCCTCTATTGTAATATATTTGTTTATCCTTTTGTGTTTAGTGTTGTGCTGTGATATTATCACCGTGGCACCCTAATCTCAGCCGTGTACCCTGTGTGTATGATTACTGTACACGGGTTGATTTTGGGGGCGTCACAACTGGTCCGGGGTGAGGTACTAGGCCGAGAGGGGTCAGTGAGCCCAATGTGTGGTCGTACTCTTTGTCTTGGATAACAACACAAGAACTCGGGCTTAAGGCAGTGTTCAACGAGACAACCCACTGTGTACTCCTACACAGCCTCTCATCGTTCACCTTTGTTTAGGGTAGATTCACCAACACGTTACCACCATCATTCACATGATCACTACCATCCCGACTCACATCAAAGTAGCCTTAGGTAACAACTCTAAGCATGCAATAAACTGTAACAGTTGCAGGGGCCACATGATATCAACCAACTCCTACATCTGCTAGGATTGTGGTTTGCTTACTACTGTGAAAAAATGATAGGTCATGCAAAGGAATGGGTTCAACTAGCGGTAGAACGTATCATGGTGACATCCTAAACATGCATTTGCGAGAATGAGAGGGAACTGGGATTTTATCGACATGATCAAAGAGGGGGTGCTTGCCTTGCTGACGATCACGATGTAACACTCTTCTGACGTGAGGTTGAACTCGTCTCCGAGATCAACTCTACCGAGAAGATGCAATCACCGAAGCACTAGAAGTAAAACACAATCAAGACAATACAATGCACATTCAATATGCAAAACATAGCATGTCAATGTGCTGATATGACCTATGTTTGAATTGCCACATTTTAATTGAAGTTGATTTGAAAAGTAAATTCAAATTTAAACTCCAAATGTTATTCAATTTAGTTTCAACTTGCATTTGCTAGAGTTTGTACTTTGTAAACCAAAAGATCATATGTGTGAAATGCTTCTGAAGTACATGTGAAGTGTGGTGCATTTCAAAGTTTGAAGTTGGAATAGCAATTCAATTGATTTTGAATTAAATCCAATTAAATCAAATAGCAAAAGCTACTGATCCCTTTTTAAGATCAACTCCAACATAGCTGAAAGTTGGAAATTTGGATAGAGGATTTTCTTCTGATCATTTTTCATATATTATATGTTAAATTTCGAGTTAAGATGAAATTTCGATGATTTTTCAAAGTTTCAGCCATTTTCTGGAATTTATTGAATTAAACAATTTGATTTAATCTTTACTGCGTCATCACTAGGTCATGCTGACGCCAGGTTTGACCAGTCAACTGACAGGGCGGCCCCACCTGTCAGCCTCACTGGGGTTAGGGATGGCATTGGGTACCCTTTACCCGCGTACCCTGCGGGTAAAAACCCTATTAGGGCAAGGGTTTGGGAAGAAAAATGCCCATAGGTATGTAAATGGGGGAAATCTCTTACCCATCGGGCAGAGAGGGTACGGGTATGGGTTCGTATAACCCATACCCGCGGACCCATGTACCCATCTAAATCTGTGATAAGTGGTTATCCCAATAATAACCTAATGTATCTACTAATTTTTATGACTATATGTTGTTGTCTATCATTGAAATGTGTTTCTGTTTATGCACAAGTGCAGTTATTTACATGCGTTGCTTATGCACAAGTGTTGCAGTCTATAAGTACATGTGCTGATGTTTACATTGTGTTGTTGTTGGCAATGTGCTACTCCCTCCGATCCATAATAAGTGTGAGCGACACTTATTATGGATCGGAGGGAGTACTATTTAAGTATGTGCTGCGATTTTAAATGTGTTCCTGATTAAAGTTATATGATTATATGATGTTCTTTATGATTATTTTCTACTGAATCTTTTGTGTTGCGAACGCGGGTATGTTTACCCGTGGGTATCCTTTTACCCTGTCGGGTCAAGGGTATGGGAAAAAGTCGTACCCGCACAAGGGTATGGGTACGGGTGATGGGAAAAATTGAGATGGGAGGGTAAGGGTATGGGGTGGCTCCGCCCTTACCCATACCCTGCGGGTGCCATCCCTAACTGGGGTTAACTAAATCTGTTTAAATTTAACCCGGATTAATTAAGGGGCTGGGCCCACTGTCAACGAGAGAGAGGGGGGGATTAGGAGTCGGTTTAGGTTTAACCGACCGGCGGCTAAACGCCGGTGGCTCTGCCACGGCGGCGCTCTCGCCGGGGTGGCGAGTTAGGCCACGGGGGAGGAGGCTGGGGGCACGGGAGCGAAGCTCGCGACGTCGCGCGTCGCCTGGGCTAGGAGGGGTTCGAGGGGGAGGCTTCAGGCCACGGCTACGTCGACGGGGGGGGGGGGGGGCGACGGCCGGAGCCACCGGTTATGGAGGATGACGACAGAGGGCTCGGGGGTGGAGGGCGAGGGCACCAGCGGTTAGCCCGCGGTCTCCTGCAGCTGTTGGCGCACACGGGGCACCCAGGGGGGGCGTGGCCACGCCGGCGAGCAGGCCCGCGGCGACGAGCTCATGGCCATGGCGGGGAAATGGTGATTGGGAGCACGAGGAGGAGACCCAGACGGGGCATTATGAAGAGGACCTCACCGGGAAGATGAAGGTGAGCTCGGGGAGGTCCCGGAGGCACTGGCGGCGACGAATTTCCGACGAGGAGCACGGCAGCCGTGGCGGAGGAAGTCGATGCGGGCGGCGACTAGGAGGCGGCTTGGCTCAAATTTGCGGCGCAGCTTGACGAAGTCGACGTCGAGGAACCGCATGGACACGTTGGTGCGGCGGCCTGTCTGCGTTGGCCACGCAGGTGCACGGGCTCGTTCCGGCGAGCTCTCGGGGCGGCTCGGAAAAAGGCGGCAGAGGAGAGGAGGGAGGTCGCGAGGGGAGGGGAAATGGCCTGGGGCCTTCTGGGTGTCTCCAGAGCGAGAGAGAAGAGGAGGGGAGAGCAGGAGGTGGCGAGGAGGGGGAGGCATGCCCGCCACGCAGCGCACGGCGCGGCTGCCTCTCCTTCTGGCAGAGGAGGAAGACGACAGAGGAGAGGAGCTGGGCTGGGCCAGGTGGGCCTTCGCCCGTGGGCGCAAGGTAAGGTTTCTCTCTGCTTTTCTTTTTTTTCCTTCTGTTCTTTGTTTTTCCCATTTAAAATAAATAGCTAGGGCATTTATAAAAATCCCCAAACATTTTTATAAAACCTAGGTGACTATATAAAAGTCAACCCCAAGTTTTGGGAATTTTTGAAATTCAATGTATTTGAATTTCAATTCAAATAGGCAATTGATTTAATTTCCAAGCCACTATTTGAATTATTGAAAAATCTATGAGCATGGGTTTAATCCCAAATCACTTTTAAAATGATCAGACTCATTTTTAGGATTTTTCAATACATCCAAAAGAATTTTGGAAAAAGATTTATTTCTGGCCTTTTATTTAAATTCATTTAGGGCTTTTCTTTTCCCCATTTCCTTTTCTTTTGAATTTTTTTTTTCAAGATGAAAAATGCAAGCTTGGAAAAGCACAAACCTAAATTTGGGGTTCTGACAATCTCTAGCGGGCAGATTCCGCCAGGGAGATCACCTCCCGGAAGGGGAGATCGTCACCATCGTCACGGGCATCATCGAGATCATCATCAACATCATCCCCATCATCAGCACCATCTCCACCTCCATCCAATCTCATCTCACAATTGCAACTCGTGTTGTAACCCGTACTATCTATCCTCTCTACTCTATCGGTCTTGATTACTACTTTGTGGTGAATGCTATTGAGTTTTGTTGGAGAAATATTATTGTGTCCTGATTGTTTATCATCTATTTATCCCCACTGATCATGATCTCTTTTATGTCTTGTGAGTAGTTACTTTAGTTCTTGAGGACATGGGAGAAGTCTAGTTGTTAGTAGTCATATGATGTTGAAGTAATAAGTGTTGGTTGATATTTAAGTTGTGTTGTTATTTTCCTAGTGGTGTTGTGTGAGTCGAACACTCAACACTTAGCCTTATCAAGGACCTAGGGGAATACATTGTGTACAAAGAATGCTTACGGTGGGTTGCCGGAGTGACAGAAACCTAAACCCCAGTTTGCACGCTTTTGCACAAGGGAACAATGGATCACCGATCGTATTGCTATGGTTAGGCTTTTTCCTTAACTACTATCTTGTATTTGCGGATGCTTGCAAGGTGTTTAATCATAAGAGTACACTTATCTTAGTCTAGAGGGTGTACTAGCATAGATCCACCCACTCAACACTTATCAACACAGCACATAGTACCGATACGGAATATGGCGAAAGCACATGACTACCTCTCCCGTGTGTCCTCAAGAACACTTTAGCTTTTATAAGTTCAGTTGCTAGGCCTCTCCTTTGCTCAGAAAGGGTTGGGACACTCGTTACTCTCCAGTACCTTTTACTTTGCTCGTTTTTACTTTCCTGTCGCTTATACCAAGAAAAACCCCTAAAAAGTTATCTTTCAGTGCTTGCAGTTATCTCCTTACCAAAGTATCTTGCTATTACCTTCCGCTCCTCGTTGGGTTCGACACTCTTACTTATCGAAAACGCTGCAATCGATCCCTTACGTTGTGGGTCATCAAGTAACGTTTTCTGGCGCCGTTGCCGGGGAGCGTAGCGCTACTAGTAAGTGAAGTTGGTAAGGAAGTTTTTATATTTCTGTTTTAGTTTTGCTGTTGCTGTTTTTGTCCTTATGGACACCCCTACTATTGCATAATTGTTCTTGGGGAGCCGCCCCACAACTAAGGTAGTCACTTCTGACCCTGCTGAAATTGTGCCTTATAAGATACCATCTGGTATTATCGATTATGTCTTAGCTAATCGCTATGCAGGAGACAGACATCCAAGTGAACACTTGCTATATTTATCACAACTATGTTCATTATTCAAGCTTGCAGGTGTGTCACTGGAGTTCGTTATGAAGAAATTATTCTCCATATCGCTTACGGATAAAGCTTCAGATTGGTATAAGCTCCTCGATAACTCACATTCTCTTAATTGGGAAGAGCTTATGTCTCTCTTTTATACAAAGTTTTACCCTCTTCATGAAGTTCATCGAGACAGGAAATACATCTATAACTTTAGGTCTCGCGATGGAGAGAGCATCGCTCAAGCTTGGGGGAGGCTTAAATCCCTAATGTTCAAATGTCCTATCCATAAGCTCCCCGAAGATATTATACTTACAATTTTTTATGCCAGGCTTTCTCGTCAGGATAAGGAAATGTTGGATGCCTCCTCTAGCGGGGTATTTCAGACAAAGAGCGTTGAAGAAAGATGGGAACTCATCAAAAGGATCCAGAAGAATACTGAAGACTGGGAAATCGATAAAGGTATTGAACCTACTATAAATTATGAGCATGATTATATTGAGAGCTATGTGAAAACTAATTATTTTAATACCTTTTGCTCTAAGATTGGTCTGGATTCCCATCTAATGATTGATTTTTGTAAGAACTTTGCCTCTCAAGTTGATTCTTCTAAGACGAACAAGGATCAGTACCATAAGCCTTTCAAAGAAGTACCTATTGATATTCACGTTGCTGATCCTATTTTGCCTGCATTTATATATGAACAACCCCTTTTCCCTTCAAGGATAAGGGAGCACTCTTTTGTGACAGGCATAATAAATAAAAGTGAGAGAAGAACAGGCGAACTTGAGGACCAGATCAGAGTCGATCCTCAAGAGTCTATGGTTAAAGATTTAGTTACTAATGATGTTCCATATACTATTATAAATTTTTGTGCTGTTTCAACTAACATTGTCACAGCCAAGAATAAAAGCCCAATTTCAGGTACACCAGTTGTATCTGTTAAAATAGGAGATCACAATTATTACGGGCTATGCAATCTGGGAACAAGTGCTAGCGCGATTCCTTATTCGCTCTATCAAGAGATCATGGGTGAGATTTCACGCTGTGAACTTGAAGAGATTGATGTTACTATTCATCTTGCAAACAAAGCTACTATCTCTCCTATCGGGATTGTGAGAGATGTTGAAGTCCTATGCGGAAAGGTAAAGTATCCTACCGACTTTCTCGTACTTGGTTCAGTGCAAGATAGTTTTTGCCCTATTATTTTTGGTAGACCTTTTCTCAGAACTTGTGGAGCTATTATAGATTGCAAGAAAGGTAAAGTTTCTGTTGAATTCAATGGTGAGCCATATGAATTTAATTTTTCTAAGATCTCTAAACAGCCTCGTGGTACTGAATTACCTAATGACGATAAAAAATGAAAGTATTGCTTCTATTGCTATTCCCCTAATGATCCTTTGCAGCAATACATGGAGGACCACGAGAATGATACTCATATGCAGGAGAGAAATGAAATTGATGAAATCTTCTTGAGACAACCTGCTTTCCTGAAGCACAACCTTCCGGTTGAACCTTTAGGAATTCTATCCAAACCAAAAGAAGACCTGGTGTTTGATCTCAAACCTCTTCCCGATACGCTCAAGTATGCTTATTTAGATGAAAAGAAAGTATATCCTGTTATTATCAACTCTAACCTTTCAGGATATGAAGAAGAGCGATTATTGGAGATACTTCGTAAACACCGTGGTGCAATTGGATATACCCTTCATGACCTTAAGGGAATTAGTCCATCTATCTGTCAACATACTATCAACCTCGAGCCCGATGCTAAACCCGTTGTTGACCATCAACGACGGTTGAACCCAAAGATGATGGATGTTGTGAGGACCGAAATCCTCAAGATTTTAGCCGTAGGTATTATCTACCCTATAGCTGATAGTAAGTGGGTAAGTCCAGTTCATTGTGTTCCTAAGAAAGGGGGGACAACTGTAGTCCCTAATGATAAGAATGAACTAATACCTCAGAGAATTATTATTGGATATAGAATGTGTATTGATTACAGGAAGTTAAACAAGGCAACCAGGAAGGACCACTACCCGCTGCCCTTTATTGATCAGATGCTTGAGAGGCTGTCCAAAAACACCCACTTTTGCTATCTTGACGGGTATTCAGGCTTCTCTCAAATTCATGTTAACACTGTCGATCAAGAGAAGTCCACTTTCACTTGTCCTTATGGTACTTATGCTTATAGGCGTATGCCTTTTGGTTTATGCAATGCCCCTGCTACTTTTCAGAGATGTATGTCCACAATATTTCATGGTTTCTGTGAGGAGATTGTGGAAGTCTTCGTGGACGATTTCTCCGTCTATGGAACTTCCTTTGACCACTGTCTCCACAATCTTAATAAAATTTTGCAGAGATGCGAGGATACAAACTTAGTTCTAAACTGGGAAAAGTGCCACTTCATGGCTAACGAAGGGATCGTGCTTGGCCACAAGATTTCCGAGAGGGGAATTGAAGTGGACAAAGAAAAAATTGAAGCTATTGAAAGGATGCCCTACCCAAGGGACATTAAAGGTATTCGTAGTTTCCTCGGTCATGCTGGTTTCTATAGAAGATTTATTAAAGACTTTTCTAAGACCTCAAGACCCCTCACTAATCTTCTCCAGAAGGATGTTCCTTTTGTATTTGATGAAGATTGTAAGGATGCTTTCGAAGTTCTTAAGAAAGCTTTAATAACCGCTCCTATAGTACAACCGCCTGACTGGAGTTTGCCCTTTGAAATTATGTGTGATGCTAGTGATTTTGCTGTTGGAGCTGTTATAGGACAAAGGGTTGATAAAAAATTAAATGTTATCTATTATGCTAGTAAAACCCTTGATAATGCTCAAAAGAATTATGCTACTACTGAGAAGGAATTCTTAGAAGTAGTGTTTGCTTGTGATAAGTTTAGGCAGTATATTGTTGATTCTAAAGTTATTACTCATACTGACCATGCTGCCATTAAGTATCTTATGACGAAGAAGGATGCCAAGCTAAGACTAATCAGATGGGTACTCCTGCTTCAAGAATTTGATTTGCAGATTGTTGATAGAAAAGGAGCAGACAATCCTGTAGCGGACAATCTTTCAAGGATGGAAGATATACCGCATGATCCCATTCCAGTCAACGACAATTTTCAAGAGGAACAACTCGCCGTTGTTAAAGTACAATCTCTTTCCGTCCCTTGGTTTGCAGATTATGCTAATTTTATTGTTGCAAAGTATTTGCCTCCAGGTTTAACATTTCAGCAAAGGAAGAAGTTCTTCCATGATTTGAGGCATTACTTTTGGGATGACCCACATCTTTTCAAAGAAGGTCCAGACGGGATCGTGAGAAGATGCATACCTGAACACGAGCAGAAGGACATTCTCAAGCAATGTCACGATAGTCCCTATGGAGGACATCACGCCGGTGAGAGAACCGCACATAAGGTTCTCCAATCAGGTTTTTATTGGCCTACTCTCTTTAAAGATGCTAGAAATTATGTTTTAGCCTGTGATAAATGTCAGAGAGTTGGTAATATTAGTAGAAGGAATGAGATGCCTATGAATTACTCACTAGTGATTGAGCCTTTTGATTGCTGGGGTTTTGATTTTATCGGTCCTTTTCCTTCTTCGCACAAGTACACTCACATTTTAGTTGTTGTTGATTATGTTACCAAGTGGGTTGAAGCAATCCCCACTGATAGTGCTGATCACAAAACATCTTTGAAAATGCTCAAAGATGTAATTTTCCCTAGGTTTGGTGTACCTAGGTATCTCATGACTGACGGAGGATCACACTTCACGCATGGAGATTTTAGAAAAGCTTTAGCCAAGTATGATGTCAATCATAGAATTGCTTCACCGTACCATCCTCAAACTAGTGGGCAAGTTGAGCTCACCAATAGAGAGATCAAGTTGATCTTGCAAAAGACAGTTAACAGAAATAGGAAGGACTGGTCAAATAAGTTAGGAGATGCTTTGTGGGCGTATAGGACTGCTTACAAAAACCCCATGGGCATGTCTCCCTATAAAATGGTCTATGGCAAGGCTTGCCATTTGCCATTAGAGTTAGAGCACAAAGCTTTCTGGGCTGTTAGAGAGCTTAATGCTGACCCAAAGTTAGCTGGTGAAAAGCGTCTCATGAACTTGACTTCTCTAGATGAGTGGAGAACTGAAGCTTACGAGAGCGCTAAAATGTTCAAGGAAAAGGTAAAGAAGTGGCATGATAGGAGGATTCTGAAACGCGAATTTAATATTGGTGATAAAGTTTTATTGTTTAGATCCCGTTTCAGGTTTTCTCCAGGTAAACTACTTTCCAGATGAGAAGGGTCATTTCATATCGAAGAAGTCTACCGGTCTGGCGCAATCAAGATTAACAATTTTGAAGGCACCAAACCTCAAGTTGTGAATGGGCAAAGACTCAAGCATTACATGGCGGGAGATCCCTTCAATGTTGATGTAAATATAATACGCACAACAACTCATGAAGAACACGTTGCAGCCCTGTTTCAGACACCGACAGAAGCAGAATAAGAAAAGGTATGTATTACGGTAAGGAAACATCGCGAACCGCCGTAAAAATTCCACATTATGAGTTTTTGCAAAATAAGGAAAATTCGAAGCCTAAGCGGAGCCGTAGAGGAGCTCCAGGAGGCCCAGGCGCCCCCCCTGGCGCGGCCTACCTCCTGGCCGCGCCGGGAGGCCGCCTGGGCACCCAGGACTCCGTCTCCGACCCCACTTTGGCTTGTTACCTTCCTTTTGTTGCAGAAATTTTTGCTATATATTTGCCCGGATCGTTCCGGCAACGTATCTCGCGATTTCGTGTGTTTTCTCTTCAATCTGTTTCTGCCAGGGTAAAAAGTTATTGTTAGAGATGTCTTCTTGTGGCTCAAGTGGAGAGGACTTCATGGGACGGCGTCTACGTGAAGTTCAGAAAGATCTCAACCAGGGGAAATACATAGATTGGGCCACGAAATAAGAAATCACTGCAAGGCGAGCAGAGATGGAGCGTTCCGTGAGAAAAGAAGTCAAGATTATCACCGCCCAGCAACCAGGGGGTTCATCAACACAAGGAGGAAGATCAAGCAACCCCATCATGGTGGGGAGTGTCCAACCTTATTATGATCTTTCTCTTAACCTTTCAGGAACGGCCCCTGCACTTGAAGATCAACGTACGATTTCTACCATCTCCGAAGCTTACCGCATCACCAATCAACTGTGTGAAGATTTCCGTGTACTAAAGGTGCAAGTGGAGATTTTGGAGAAGGAAAACCAAACCCTTCGCCGTGTCATCAAAGATTTGAAGACTCAACAACAACAAGAATGAGGAGTAAATCTCCTCGGGTAATGGCATCCCCTCAGCTTGTTCCAAGTTTGGGGGAGTGCCGGGTATCTTTATCTTTATCTTAGTCCTTTAGAGCCAAGTAGAGTCGTATCATGTCTAGGAAGTTTATTATATGAAATAGGTGTTTGCATTGAGGTCTATCACCCCTTCCGTGGAGAGATCGTATCCGTGAGTGTGGAGTCGTCTATAATGGAATATTAATGAGAAGTCTATTGGTTCCTTCGCTGCACTCGGTATTCTCTTCACGCAATCGGCCTCATATGACGATTCTTATGGGGAGTATTGATCTTATATCAGGTATGGCTTTGAAAACTTTATTTAATTTTGGCAAACATAGCTTTGGTCTTGACAACATGCATGTTTTCTCAAGTAGCGACATAGCCAAAACCTTTATGTTATTATGCTTGAAGTGTTATGTTGACAAGGAAGACAACTTGATGTGTTATGCTTACCTTAATGTTTATGCTTTATATATTTTGCATCTAAATTAGCATCAATTGTCAGTTCTCTCAAAGCCTTTGCTAGCCAAACTCTTTGCCAAGTAGATTTCTGCTTGTGCATCCATACCCTGAAACCATTACCTTCCATATGAGTCCACCATATCTTCCTATTCGTGGTATTCCCCTACCACTCCTATAAGTATAGAATTTATGTGTTATCCTTAAATGTTCAAAATCTTCTGTTTTGTGCCTCTTGTTTAGCTCATGAGGAAGTAGTAGGTAATTCATGATCTTCTTAAGTTGGACAAGTTTTACCCCGGGATTGCATGTCTAATCTGCAAACCCAATAATACGAGGAGGAACTGGCATGGGTGCGCCCAGCTCGAAAGATAATATAACAGAAAAACCCTCCTTCACGCTTGGTCTATGAGAAATCAGAAACTTTGGCAGTGATAAACAAAGGAGATTAAGGGGATGTGATCGTCCCCACTTGGGAGCCGTTCCTCTAAACTTGTCCATCTTAAGAAGTAATTGAGCTATCTATTAGCATTCGTTGACAAACTATGCACCGCCCCAAAATCTATTTTTATTCTGTTTGATTTAAGGATAGCACATGAGTTTTCCCTGCTTGCCCTTTACAAGGCTTTTCTTCCACCTTCATGTTGAGTCAGTTGTCCTACTTCCTTCTTTTCCCTAAGAGAACAGACATTTGATGTTGATGAGGATTCATCCATATAGAGCTGCATTAAGTTTTTCCATGCCACATCCTTGTTGACATTATCTTTTGATAAGTAAGTTGTTTGCGGAAGCTTTTTCCAAGCAAGCATCTTCCTTTGTGTTAGCATTTGCACTTCATGACTATTAACATGTTCTTTCAAAAGCTTCAAATTGTTTCATTAAAGAGGAAGAGCAAGATTAAAAGTTATTAGTTCTCCTTTGACCAAGGATATGTTTGCCATAATTTGATGAGTTTCCTCAGCCCTACTTTTGATTATAATTGTTATTACTTTCTCATAAGGGCCTTATGAGTTGAGGTTGCTGTTGAGGATGCTTGGGTTTGATGAAGGAACCTTGATGCTTCTTGTCCGTATTCTATTTATCGACACTTCACTCTCTAAACTTGTGGACAGGTTTACCGAGCTCAGTAATCGCTTGGGGACAAGCGAGGTCTAAGCTTGGGGGAGTTGATACGTCCAAAATGCATCACTATTTTATATAGTAATTCTTTCTTATTCATTGATATATTTCATGATATGATGCTATTCTTATGTTGTTTTGGCTTATTTTACACAGTTTGCAACTTTCCGGTGCCAAAGCAGCAGACACAGGATTCAGCGGTAAAAAGTGGATGCTGAGTTGCTGAAGAAGAGTACCTCCAAATTACCTGAAAATTGACGGAGGCTATTTTCCAGAAGGATCACGAAGACACGCAAAAGAGCGACTAGAGGGGGGCCACAGGGTGCCCAAGCGGCCACCTGGCGCGGCCCCACCCCTGGCCGCGCCGGGAGGGCGCCTGGACCCCCCGGGCCACTCCCGGCTCCCCCCTCTAGCATATATACTCTTCCTCATACAAACAACCTAAAAGAGGGAGAGTTTACGGAGTTCCGCCGCCGCTCCATGGCGGAAACCTATAGAGAAGAAAAGCCATCTCTGGCGGGCAGATTCCGCCGGGGAGATCACCTCCCGGAAGGGGAGATCGTCACCATCGTCATCACCATCGTCACGGGCATCATCGAGATCATCATCAACATCATCCCCATCATCAGCACCATCTCCACCTCCATCCAATATCATCTCACAATTGCAACTCGTGTTGTAACCCGTACTATCTATCCTCTCTACTCTATCGGTGTTGATTACTACTTTGTGGTGAATGCTATTGAGTTTTGTTGGAGAAATATTATTGTGTCCAGATTGTTTATCATATATTTATCCCCACTGATCATGATCTCTTTTATGTCTTGTGAGTAGTTACTTTAGTTCGTGAGGACATGGGAGAAGTCTAGTTGTTAGTAGTCATATGATGTTGAAGTAATATGTGTTGGTTGATATTTAAGTTGTGTTGTTATTTTCCTAGTGGTGTTGTGTGAGTCGAACACTCAACACTTCGCCTTATCAAGGACCTAGGGGAATACATTGTGTACAAAGAATGCTTACGGTGGGTTGCCGGAGTGACAGAAACCTAAACCCCAGTTTGCACGCTTTTGCACAAGGGAACAATGGATCACCGATTGTATTGCTATGGTTAGGCTTTTGCCTTAATTACTATCTTGTATTTGCGGATGCTTGCAAGGTGTTTAATCATAAGAGTACACTTATCTTAGTCTAGAGGGTGTACTAGCATAGATCCACCCACTCAACACTTATCAACACAGCACATAGTACCGATACGGAATATGGCGAAAGCACATGACTACCTCTCCCGTGTGTCCTCAAGAACACTTTAGCTTTTATAAGTTCAGTTGCTAGGCCTCTCCTTTGCTCAGAAAGGGTTGGGCCACTCGTTACTCTCCAGTACCTTTTACTTTTCTCGTTTTTACTTTCCTGCCGCTTATACCAAGAAAAACCCCTAAAAAGTTATCTTTCAGTGCTTGCAGTTATCTCCTTACCAAAGTCTCTTACTATTACCTTCTGCTCCTCGTTGGGTTCGACACTCTTACTTATCGAAAACGCTGCAATCGATCCCTTACGTTGTGGGTCATCAGGCGTCTAAACTTTAATTTGCAGGGGGCATCATAGTTAGTATGATTTATACTGTTGCCTCCTGTTTTGCTTGTATTAGATATACGACGGTAGCATGATAGGATGATCCCTCATTAATCCAACAAAGTGTCCTTCCTTAGTGAAGCTCCATCTGGAAAGATCTCCATTATGGAGGCATCGCGTGTCACACAGGTGTCAAACATATTAGCGTTCAAATGAGATGGGTGGAGCAAGCCTAGCATGTCCAGAAACATGGCCTTGCATACGCGACATATAATCACTAAGGTTATTGTGGGGAGCCTGGCATATGCAGATATGGCCTCGGGACACAATGATCGAAAGATCGAGCATGAGTCACATAGATGATGTGATTGGCATGATGGCCTACCTTGATAATATACTGATGGTCGTGTCACACGGGGGAGGTATAGTTCTCAAGGATCGTGTAATCACTTAGAATAAACTATGAGGGATGTTTTTCTGAGTGGGAGTTCCAGAATTGTTTTTAAAAACATGAACTCCTATATGAACTTAATCTTCATGTCTTAGCAAATATCATTGTAGATAATGTCATACCCAATGTTTATAACTATGGCTCTTTAGTGTGATGTAGAACTTAAGGAAAATGGGTCTTACTTCATTGATGTGTACCAACACCGTTAGAGACATACTCATTACTAATGACTTGTTAAAACATAATACGAGAACTGCTAGGAGATACACCGGATAACTCCGTAATTGAGGAAGATGATGATGAGTATCGTATTCATCGTCTCTTATTCAATGACTGTCCGATACACCATACTTCATTCTATGGAATCTGAATTGTGAATGCATGATTAAGACACCAACACGTATGACGTGCTAGGTGATCTTAAAAGCACTAAGTCACAAATCAGAGTAATGGAATATGAGTATATGGACGGGGTTTCTTTCAATCATGGTGGAAGGAACAACCTACTGAGAAAGTCACTTGGAAAATGTATAAGATACATGAACACCTTGTGTACAACTTGGACTACAGAATGACTGGTTACTTTGCGATAACTAGGGAGTTGCATTCGCTTCCTCCCAGCTACAAAGACCGCGTCTAGACTATGTCATGAAGGAGAATCGTTCACCTGTCATGATGTCATGGTTAAAGTTGTGAACTTTAAAGGTAGAACCAATGCAGCAATAGTCATTGACGGAGAAAGTATATTTGATACACGGGTTGTAAATGTCTTTCCCCACAAAACACTGATTGTGGTTGATTAAGTATTCGATGCTTGAACTCACTGCTTAAAGAGTGTCTTCGAAGGGATGATGTGACAATGTGTGCTGATGGTAATCAAGATAGTTGATGGTCGACAACATTCTCCCTCTACATCTATCATTAGATTAGTATATGAATAAATTTATGATTGTTTGAGTGTGAACTTTATTAGTGTGTCTTGCATCTCGCGAAGACAATTATTCATATTAGTGAGAAACAAGTCAGTTGTTCTCCTTTTATGAATGATATCTTTTATGGTCACATTACGGTTATGAATCAGTTATTCTTATATTGATGGTAGTAGTTTGATCATTTATAAGAAATTTGTAATGCCAAGAATTATCCAAACTTAGTAATGACACTACCGTTTAAGTCATGATTGGTTTGATGAAGTCTTGAGATACTTGATCTCTTGACACATGCATACCATGCCTCTTTAGGTGAGATGACTGAAACCTCGCATTCTGGTAAAACAGAGTTTGCGATGACTGTTGCATATCATACATAGTGATGTATCATATTTCAGCATGTATTGAATTTTATTATTTCGTAAACTTCAGATGTGGACTTAGATGAATATGTGTATTCACTAATGAAACATGAGTCTGGGATAGTTTGATGTGATCAAAGGGATTTCAGAATGAAGACGGGTACTAAATTAATGAGAAAAACAAGTCTCTACTATTTGATCAAAGAGACAAATGTTTTGAGTTAGCCTTCGGCATACGGACTTGTGTGAAAGTGTTTCCACAAACTACAATGCTTGGAACACTTCAATATTGTTGATGTGCCTGAACATTATAATCATACTCTACTGGATAGTGTATGGTATAAGTTATCTCTTACCGAGTTACGTTATTATTGTTTAGAGTTATTAATTTAATAAGAAAACACTCACTTCAGTATAGGGAACCATCTGAGTTCGTGGAAACCAACACTATATAAGTTATGGTGTGTCATGGTTTCTAGGAAAATAATTTATGTGGTAAATTATCTTTGTAGTGTATCCTTAGTCAACTATGGATGCATCTTCCGCAACTAGGACCAAAGAGCAAAACTTGTGTTGCTAAGTTTGGTGTTTGTCAAGAAGTGTTCTTGATGAATGTGTTAATGGAAGAAAGTGAAAGTTCAAACAAGGTAATTGACCTTGCCTCCAGATGTCAAAGTAGCGCAACGGATTGTGTTCCGAAACCAAAGCTCTACAATTAGAGGAGAAAATGATGATAATGATCATGGTGTTTCGGTTGAAACTTTTACTGAACAAAGTAGGATTCAAGAATACATATTTGCCCTTGTGCAAAGTAATATTCATGATTCACTTGTCAAGTTAATGGAACAAGACATACCTACGAACTACGAAAAAGCGATGATGGACCTAAGTACGAGAAATGACTATGAGTCATGGAATCCTATATTGAGTTACATTTAAGATTACATGAATCTTATCGAGTAAAGAGGTTACTTGATATTCTCAATAACTTCAAGGTTATAAGGAATAAATGTGAACATCAAAGGAAGACATCAAGATCGATTTGTCATGAAGGATGTTTCTGACAAATTCAAAAGGTTGACTACAATAGTAGCGATGCTTGAGTCAATAGGATTATCACTATGATTGATCCAAATTTTTATCAACACCGTGATTTCCTCAAATCCTGCATTTGAAGAAGGGTTGTAATCGATACAACGAGAAGGTTTTGAAAAACATATGGACACTAGTGTCTCGTAACCTGAATTCTCAATTTGATGGATGATGAAAGTGATCTTGGACTTCACCAAAATATTGAGAAACATGCATTTGCATGAAACTGAGTGGGAGCAGAATAGTTTCCTAAATTTAATATGTGGACGACATATTTTGAGTGGGAGATATGAGAGTATTATATCCTGAACTTAATATGTGGATGACATATTTGAATGGGAGCTGTGTGGATGTTATCCTGATCTTATATGTGACGGACATATTTGAGTGGGAGCTATGAGAGTGTCATCCTAATCTTATATGTAGCTGACATATTTGAGTAGCAGCATGGCAACATTCTCATATATGGATAACATATTGTGAATGGTGTAGTTGGTATTAATGATTATTGAAAATCTTTCATGAATGAAGTTAAGCATTGAAAATCTATTAAGATAGATTAATGCGTTTAATACCATTGAGTCGGAATACTTTCCTGGATAAGATTCTGAAGGAGTTTAGAATGGGACAAGTCAAGAAGGTAGTTCTTACTTGTATATCCAAGAGAAGTATCGAGTTAATCTCAGTACAAGAACAATGGTTTAATGATGGTTAAATGAAAGAAATCGATGTGCTACATCCTCTATGCCCCTGTCATAGGTTCTTTCATATAAAACCAAAGTTTTGTACTCGACGTAATGTGACCCAAGTTCTTAGTAAGAAGAACATGTTGTGATATGATTTACGAGTAAATCATTTAACAAAGAGTTAAGTTTATCCTTCAGTGGCTGGAGAGAACTGATGATACATCTCTAATTTGTAAAGGATAGTGTACTTGACCGTAAAGGTTACGCTGGTTCAAGTTCTGATACTAACCTGGAAAATTGAGATATCATACTAATGAATGCCTAAGTTGAAAGAAACATGGTTAGACATCAAAGTTGCATACAATGCACTAAGGATTAAATCTACAATGATATGGCTACTTTAGAAGTGGCAAGAGTTATATTCTGGCTTAAGAAGTTCGACTTCTGACTGAGTGAGTTTCAGTGTGCATGACTATGGAAAGTCCGCGTGACCCACCGGATGTCATTGCTGAAACACAAACAAACGAAGTCTCACTCTACCGCCGAATATATATATATATACCTCACATTATAATGGATAATGAAGTAATGTCAAACTAGGTGACATTAATGATTTGCAAAAGACATACGGATCTGAATGGTACCCAGACCGTTGATACAACCTTTTCCACAAGCAAGCATGATCTATAACCATATACATGATATGGAGTTATGATCCACAGAAAAATGCAACTAGATTATTTGTACTCTAGTCCAAGTGGGAGACTATTGGGAATGTGCCCTAGAGGCAAATAAAATATGTTTATTGGCGTATTCCATTAGTTCATAATAAGTTTTATACTGTGCTATAACTGTATTAAGCGGAAACATTAATACACGTGTGGTATACAAACAACCAGGTCCCTAGTTAACTCTAGTAAACTAGTCCATTGGGCAATTGGGCAATTAATGATCAAGGTTTCCTGATCATGAGATGTGAACAATCTATTGACAATGGGGTCATGTCATTGGGAGAATGCCATGATGGACACACACCCACCAGAAGTTTTGCAATGTGATCCAGTCACGTAGTTCAACATTGCGATAACTATAAACGTAGTGACCCGATCCTTAAGACCGTGATGATCATACATAATTGGTATCTACCAGGATGCTTTGAGTGCATTAACCGTTACACTGAAACATGGTAAACATAAAGGTGTATCTTGGGTATTCCGAAGTAGATATGTTGATGAGTATGCAAATAGATCAAAACGAGATTTGTCCATCCGAGTGACGGATAGGTACTCTGATCCCACTCGGTGATATTACATCATAAAGATTGCGCAATCATGTGACTAGGTCACGGGGTTGTAATATCACGGGAACGAGAAAACATGTTTGTCGGAACGAGAATGAACTAGGTATATTGGATACCGACGATCAAACCTCGGACAAACAAAGTACCATATGACAAAGGGATCAGGACTCAACGTTAACGGTTCAAACGATGAAGTTAATTCGATGGAAGCACAGGGGCTCATCAAGGATTGTAACCAGATCTCACATGATGGTCATTGGTTAGAGAGTGTCTGATCATGTCTGCTGTTTCCCAAACCTTAGGGTGTCACTCTTAAGGGTATTCGACGCAATAAGGATTGATTCGGGATCATCGATGAAATAAGAGAGAACACCGGAATTGTTCCGGGAGGTGTCGGAAGTTGTTCTGGATATTTTGAAAGGTTCAAAATAATGTTTATATATGTTTATTATTTAATTAACATAATTAAATATTAAAATATGATTAAATATAATTAAAAATGAATTAAAAGGCATATGGGCCTAAAGAGGCCCATTAGGGGAAGGAATGAGCTCCCCCATCGGCCAAGGCGCCAAGGGAGGGAGCCCACCTCCCCTAGCCGCACCAAACCCCCCCTCCCTACGGTTTAGTCCCACATGGGAAGGGGAGGGAGGGTGGCTCCCCTCCTTGGCCTATATAAGGAGGGGTGGGGGTGCCTTTTTTCTACACACAATTTTGATTTGAGACAAGTTTCTCAGATCTCTCTTCTCTCTCTTTCTCCCTCCTCGAGTGGATTCCCCTTGTTTGGAGTCTACACTTGGTTGGGGTTTCTCCACCATACGCACGCCATCGTGCTGCTGGAATCGGGATCCGAATCCATCTTCTTTCCGCTGCTCTTCTGGTTCAGAGCCAGGAGGGAACGTCGGGTACACCGTATGCGTGTAATCCCGCGAGGCGCTACACTTGTGGTGCTCCTTCATCGTTGAGGCCGTGTCGCGACGTCTTCACCGACAACGTTCCAACGGGGACGTAATCCCGTCATCGGTCTTCAAGGACCGGGTGGCCTCAGGAGTCATCGTGGATCTGCGCGGCATCGGGGATTGCCGGTACGTCTACATCAACCACGTTCACGCGGGAACGTTTCCCACTTAACGGACTACATACTGGTATGTGACCAATTCCCTCCGTTACTTGCATCGCCATAGCATAGGTCTTGGGTTCGGGACGCGTAGGTCATGAAAAATTATTGTTTTCTGCCCCATTCCCCAACATCCTTGCCAAGGGAAAACTTGCCGCTGCACTATATCTCACCCTGCTCTTGGGGTAATCAACGAGGGCTTGAAGAGTATTAACACTCTCTTGCCATCATAGGGCAGCATAGGATAGTGGAAAGGTAATCAAGGGGCGACAATGATAAGCTCTGCAGTTGAATAGGATTGTAACGTAGCAGTAGCAGCAATGCCTAGTGCAAGAAATATACGGAAAGATAGGCGATATCTGGGGAAGAGAATGGCTCTGCTTGCCTGGAAGCTCGACGGTAGGGGTAGGGTCGTCGACGTAGTAGTCGTACTAAGAGGCAGTGTAGTCGGCGGCAGCAGCGGGGTCTATCGGAGAATAAAGGGGGGAGGAAACAGTAAATATAAAGCAAACATATGCAAACAGATACATGACATGACAGATGAAATGTTATCCGTGCGCTAACGTAGTACGATGCACTCAGCTCGGAGCGGAAATTCATCCGGGGATGAACAACCAGCTCCGGGTGATTACCGGACAGGGTGTCCGGAGGGGGAAGGGATCATGTCGGAGGTGTCGTGGACATTCAACAAACATATGGGTGGGGTATCCGGGTTAGTTGAACTATTTTGAACAACTTTCGTGTTCAGAATAAATTCATCTGGATACTTTAACAGTACCAGACAAATCATCGAACAGACGGTCCGGAGGGGGCGGTTCGATGTTCGGTATGTTAGAGGGGTGTGGTGGACAAACAAATATCGTATTCGTATTCTACGCATTTTTCTGAGCAATTTTGATATATAAATTATTTTCATCTGATTTACGGTTTAAAAGATATTCAATTTCAAAGTTTCGTTCAATTTAAATCATTTTCTAATTTCTTTTATTATTAAAAATAAACATTATCCACAGAGGGGTTGACCAGGTCAAATCTGACCAATGGGTCCCACTGGTCAGCCTCTGTATTAATATAAATGATTTAACTTAACCCATTAATCCAGTGGACCCACATGTCAGTGATAGATTAATCTAATTAGCAATTAACTTAACTAAATAGGGATTAATCAGAGGAGGGCCCCACATGTCATTGTAACAGTTTTAATTAAACAATTTTTTTGTGGGGGCTTGTCCACGGCTGCGCACGCCGGCGTTTAGCGAAGCACGGTGACGAGTCGGGGGCATGCCGGCGAGCGACGAGTGGAGATGGGAGGGGCGGGGTGCGGTAGCGCCGAGAGGAGCGGGCGGCGCATCCATGGCAGGAGCAGCTGCCGGAGCTAGGCGTGGGAGGGGGGCGGCCCGAGCACGACCATCGATGGCCATGGCCAACAGCAGGAGGGGGACGGCGCGGCCACGACGGTCAGGGGCGCGCGCTAGGCGTTGGCGGCGTGAGGTTGCGGCAAGGGGGGCCATGGGACGCAGGGGGCAGGGCGCGCGGCCCGGCCGAGCTCGACTAGCTCGAGCTCGCATCCATGGCGGACGGCGACTTCGGCATCGACGGGAAAGGGGCTACGACAGCGGATTTGCAAGGAAAAAAGAGGGAATTGACTCGGAAGCTCACCGCGGAGCTCGTGGGCGTTGTTGGGGAGTGCGCGGTGGTCGATGTGCAGCCAATTCGGCGAGGGAGGTGGCGGCCGTGGCGGGGAATATGGCGCAATTCCGGCGAGGCGAGGCGTCTTGGGCCGAGCTCGAGGGCGGGGTTGGCGTGGATGACGTAGGGTAGGCGGCCGGGAAAGTTGGTGGTCGCCGGGGAGGTCACTGGCCGCGTCCACGGCGGCCGCGTGCCCAGAGCCGTGCCCGGAGAAGAATACCGAGGAGAAGAGCAAAAAAATGGGGCAGTGGCGTGCTAGGGCTCAATCTAGGGTTCGTCTATGGCGCAGGGGTTCTTATCCGCGTCGGGGAGCCATGGGGGATGGGCGACACGACGATGGCAGCGGCCATGGCGGCCGGATGGTCGACACGCACGCGCCCTGCCATCCGTACAGGGGAAGAAGAAGGTGGGAGAAGATGGGTCGGGGTGGGCCTCGCCCATGAGCGTTACATTAGGTTTTTTTTGTTGTTGTTGTTTCTTTATCTTTTTTGTTAATTTTATTTTGGAATTGTTTTAGCTATTTTACAATTTTGTAAATTGTGTTACTTATCCCTAAATTAGAGGTGCACAAAATACCCATGCCACAATAAGTTTGGTGAATTAATAAATTCATTTATTATTTCTTTTATTTATTCTATTGATGAAAAGGGGTTTTTGGCTACTGTTTTCTTTGTTTGGATTTATTTTATAGCACAATATATAACCACAACCATACTAGCAGGGGCCAGTGATTATTAGTGATTTTAAAAAAAGTGCATTCACAATTTTTGGACAAAGTATTTATTGCCACAATGTTTTTAATATTCAACCAAAAGGCATTTGAGATAAGTTTTATTTCAATTGCAAAGGGGCTTGGATTTGTTTTGATCCATGATCAGCAAGGCCCATGGTCACATTGCTTTAATAACATCACAAGGGTATTTGAATTAACCCAAGTTGATCAAATCAGAAAATTTGGAACAGTAATGATCAACAGTAAATGGAATTACTGTTCACTGAAAGTGAGAGTGTTACACTCTTGACAAGCGTGCTTAACCGCGTGTGGGATTCTATGGGGTCCCCTCTTCTTACCTACCTATCTCCAAACAATTCTACTGGTGACCCAATCTGGTTTTACCCTTTGCAAAATGTGTGTGTGCGAGTTGCCGGCCTCGCGGATTTTACAACAACCTGGGCCAGTTGGATGGTATATCCTATTGGTTCAACCTCTCCGGCTGAGGACCCGGCCCCAGGATGGGTGATCCGGCAATCCAAACCTAAGATTGACGGTAGATACCAATTCAAGAGCGCGGTTGGCTATTGAAGTGGATGTCGACTCACCGGGGACCACCCAGAATTGTGCGTTGTTAGTTAGAGGGATTATGACGTCCAGATCTCGCGGAAGAACTCTTCAATGAGTGTCTTCAACAGGCCCGGCTGAGAGAGCTGGCGTACATGTAGAGCTTATAATGGGCACTTGGTACACCCCTGCAGGGTTAAGTCTTTTCGAGAAGCCGTGTCCATGGTTATGGCGATTTGAGACCGACTCCTTGTTCATAGACAACAACAACTGAGATAATCTTAATAACTTGATCAACGTGTTTGGGCCTTGACTGCTTCTTCTTCGTCGGGATGCGAGGAGGAGGAGGAGGACAAGTATAGGATAGGTGTTATAACTATGTAAGTAGGTGGATAGCAGACTTGTTGGAGGTGATTCCTCATGGAATGCTTGGCTTCTCATCTTACTCTCTAGATCGTTAGCCACTCCATAAATGCTAGTGCGGCAGAGATACGTCCCAAACGTATCTATAACTTTTGCTTGCTCCATGCATGTTTTGTGTGATATTGCTATGTTTTATATACACTTTCATACACTTTTGATCATATTTGGACCAACCTATTAACTCAGTGCACCCCAGTGCCAGTTCCTGTTTTCTGCTGTTTTTCTATTTCAGGTTTCCCCCGTATTAAAAATTCTCCAAAAATTCTGGAAAAATACAATGAAAAATCAGCATACCGAAAGCTTCCGGAATCACCAAGGTGGGGCTAGAGGGCCACCACCAGGGCCCTAGGTGCCCTCCCGGCGTGCCCTAGGGAGGGGCCGCGCCAGGGGGACGCCCGGACCCCTGGTGGCCCCCTGGCTGCCCCCTTCGCCTATATATTCTCCGTGACGGGAAACCTCGGAAGGCAAAATCCTTTTTAGCGATCTCACCTCTGTTCCGCCGCCGCCACGCTTCCAAGATCAGGAGCGCCAACAGTCCTCTTCCCGGCACCCTGCCGGAGGGAGGATTGACTTCCGGGAGCCTCGCCTCCATCATGGACGCTTCCCGGATGATCCATGAGTAGTCTATGGTGGAGGCGAGGCTCATGGATTGACTACTCATGGATCATCCGGGAAGCGTCCATGGTGGAGGCGAGGCTCCCGGATTGTTATTGCCACAAGGGGGAAAACAACAGTGCTTGTAACTGCGGTTGCAAGGATTGTTTACTTTATGCAAAGTTTTTTAATGCAGTTGTCTGTTGCTTTGAGTTTACACTTTGGGTGGGGCTTGCAACTTAATACCAGCGAGATGTTCTCGATAGATATCTCAAGGTGGATGATTAGTAGTAGATGCAGTTGGATTTTGGTCTACTTATTTTGGCGTACCAACCATGCTTTTGAGTCTCTTCCTTTCTTTGTAGCATAGTTAGCATCGCGGCGTGTTTTAATCCTGTCAATTGCCCAGCTGTGATTTGTTTACCTCGCATAACCATTTTATCGTATTTTGGTAGAGAGACATTACTAGTGAACATCACGGGACCCCGGTCCATATTCTCATCCCTGTTTACATGCTCAATTTATTTCCTTCTTTTACTTTCTAGTTGAAATTACTATTATCCTTTATCCCTTGCGTTTGATCCTTTGTAAACAATAAGGCCAGGGAGATTGACAACCTCTCTGAACTTCGTTGGGAGCAAAGTTATTTTTGTCGTGTGCAGGTCCAGGTCAAGGAAGCAACTTTTGTCTAAAATGGTGCCATTGTTTGCTTGCCACCTACTTGTAGTTATCGGAGTCCTATGGGAGACACTCTAAACCTTGAAATCTTTGCCAAGGGAAATTTGCTGCTATCCTACATCTCACCGTCCACTTGGGGTAACCAACGAAGGGCGAGAAGCCATTATCATCTCTCGCACATCAACAACAATCTCACCACTTACCCCATCCTTACCGTAAACTACTAGTTATCCTAGAATGACGAGTGATGAGGTCTTTGCTAGGTCAGTTGACCACTACAGTTGGATGCTGAGTACTTCTGTACTCATGATACTACCCCAAACTCTTTTCAGGGTTCTTGATCGACAACAGGTATGGTGATCGACGTTTCACGTGGAGACTCGACGACGACTATTTAGGCGGATCCCGGCGGAGAGCCTGGACCCGTTTGGTTATGGGAGCGATGCCTTTTCTCTTTGCCACTAGGCATTTGATTATAGTCTGTACTCAGACATGTACCTTCCGCTATTGTATTGTATTAAGGAATTTGTATGCCGATTGTATGAGATGTTGTATCTTTGTAGTTGTAATGTTGTGATATCATCTTGAAATCCGAGACATATGGCTTCGTCATATGTTGCGGTGGGTACGATATGTGCTTCGTCCTCGGGTCGAACGGAAACGTCCATATTTTAAACAGTACCGCATATTGGGTCTTACAACTTGGTATTAGAGCCTTACCGACTGTAGGATCCCTTCTCTGGCCGAAGTCGAGTCTAGACAAAAACTATTTTGTAGTTACTAAGTTAGTTATCGGAGAGTAGGATTCTTTTTCCTCCTTACCAATTCTCTGGTTAGTGCAAGTGTCGTAAGTGTTTTATTCTCGCCTTATCTCCTTCAAACTCTAGGATCTCGAATATGTCGAGTTTTGGAACCGTTACAATGCCTTGCTTGCATCGTATTGTCTCAATTCCGATCTCAGGTTTGGGAATTCATGTAGTACCTTCAGCTTCTCCGATTCCGGATAAAATCTTGTTCATTCATTGCCCTCCATCCTCTTGTCTGGTGTCTTCACGATTTTGAGTGGAAACACTATCCTTTTGATCCGGTTCTCGCTGTCGTTCTTCCTCTTGACACCTGATGGTTTCATTCTTTGACGTTGTCGTCTCTCTGCGGAAAGTTTCTCGACGAAGAAGATCATTCGACACGGAGCAGAGTCCCTTGTTGGTGATGTTGAAGAACATCGTCTATTTTCTCTCCCCCTATCCCCCGGATCGTCCTAGATCTCGAGAAGAGATCCCTTGTTGGTGGTGTTGTATTGTATAAGCCCGGGATTTTCACCCAAATTAAATTTTCTGCTTGTTATATTATTTTGTTGATTGCTAGCATTGTGTGTAGTATTTGATTCGTCAATTTATTAATTGGTGAATTATATCCCCCCTCCTTCTCGTACCCGCATGCGTGACTGAACCATCCCATTATGGCAAACGACCTTTTGCGACACTGGGTTTCACCCGATCACCGTCGCCACGGAAAACCCCATTTATTTAATAAATGGATTATTTTATCGAGCGGTGTTTTGAATTTCGTGAGATTCCGACTTCGTCGGGTAGGTAAGCGATCGGATGTGCCAGGTATAGTAGTCGGTTTAATTTCATAGGCGTATTTATAAACTTTCACGCGGGTAGCTAACCGATCAATGAGATCCTCTCTTATCTGCTAATCTTAGCCCACCCAAAAACCAAGCCCAAACCCCCTCTAAATTTCCCATTTTGTAGCCCATTTAGCTCTCACTAAGCACCTACTACAAATAGACAAGCCCCCTTCCTAATCTGGAAAACCCTAGCCCCTACTCCTCAACTTCCGCACCCAACCTCTCCACCGCCGCCACCCTGCAGCTCTAGCCGATCCCCACCTCAGATCTGGCGGCGCTGATATCCAGATCAGACGAACCACATTGCGCCACGTCACCAGAAGCCCCAGCTCGGAGTGGAGCTCCTCCCTGGACGAGCTCGCGCTCGCGCCAAAGCCGACCCCGCCGCCTTGCACCTCCGGTCGGAGCGCCGCTGTCGACCGCTGCACCCGCATGTCATGGCCGACCTCCCTCCTCCGACCACACCTCCCTTTCCTCTCCTTCCTCCTTCTCCTCTCACATTTCTCTCTTTCTTCTCTGTTTAGGTCGCCTCCGCCATGGACGGGCTCCCGGAGCTCGCAGAGCCACCCCTGCAGACCTCCCCCTCCCGGATCTAGCGAAGCCGTGCCCGGATCCTCGTCGACCTACCTCGCTGGAGAAGCCCCGGAGCACCGCCGGCAGCCTTCATCTGACGAGGACGCCCGCTCATCCCCTATCGTGCGCGTGAACCACCGGCTGGGCCGGCGCGCCTGTCCTACCGCGGCCCAGTGTGACCGCATGGCCCGTGACGCGTCCCCTCGCCCATGGGCGAGCTGCCCCCTATCCATCGGCCGGTGCAACCTGGGCCACAACCCACTATGGTGAGCAAACTCCTTTATTTTTTTCCTGCTGCGCTAGATGGGCTTGGCCCAATTCTGTGTTGTGCTGCGTAGCGCTCGTGTGCGTAAGATAGTTAAGTCGCGCACTCCTGTTTAGGCCTGTTTGCACTGTTTCGGCCCAGTGAACGTTTAGCAATTTCGGCATATTAAATAAATTACAGAAAAACATAGGATTTTGCAATGGCGATATCTTTTTGACGGTAGCTCGGATCGCGACGTGTTCTACATGAAACTTGCTTAGATATTCATGTAGATTAATAAAAATGTGCTCTTTTTCCATGTTTCCCTTTTTTACATGTTGTTTACCTGTTATTTATAACCCTTGCTACTTTAAAATGTAATAGTCCATAATTAAATAACCATAATTGTGATGAAAATGTTCTTTATATGTAACTTGACTAGAATTTTGTGTAGATCATGTTTATGCTATTGTTAACAAATATAAAATATGGTTTAGTGCAGAACATTAGTAAAACTATAAATTGTTATGGGGTACTTAGCAGTTTGCCATGTTTAGCGATTTACCCCACTTAACTTGACTATCATAGATAGTTTACTTTGTGCTTCACATTTTCAATGTCTGTGTGACATGCCATGCTTGTGTGAGATGCCATGTTAACAAACTTTGCTCGTGTTGCGAAGCTAAACAACTTGAACCATTGTAATATGTAGTATCATCGTGTGTGACCGATACATCACTTAACCTGTTAGTAATCGCTCTCGACGGTAGATCCATGTCGTATTGCCGTGTCGTGTGTTGCCTTCTTGATCTTGGCTTGCTTGATATTGATTTTTAGTAATAGATCCATGTTCCTCCATTTCCTTTCCAGTGTTTACTTCTTGTGTGCTCCCACGGATACTCTCGGAGACGATGCGAGCTACCGATCGACTCCACCTTCGGATACTCTCGGAGACGATGCGAGCTTGTTTACAGACAAGGACTATGCAAGAAAGGCATAAGTTCTTGCCAATTTATTAAATGAGGGTTATTAAGAATCCTATACCCATCCAAAGCCTTATCTTTTAATGATAGAGAGAATAGTTTTCTTATAACAAAATCCATCGATATGCCTGCAAGCTTAAATAAGGAGTGTAGTTGTGAAAGATATAGCAAGTGTTAACGTGGATGTCTATCTCCTGCATATCGATTAGTGTAAGGCCCGATATGCGGTACTGTTCCAGATCTAGATGTTTCCATCTAGATTCGGGGACGAAGCACATATCGGTCCCACCGCGACATATGACAATGCCATATGCCCCGGATTTCCAACATGATATCACAACATTACAACTACAAGGATACAACATCTCATACAATCGGCATTCAACTGCTTTAATACAATACATCAGCGAAAGATACATGTATGAGTACAGACTACAATCAAATGCCTAGTGGCAAAAGTAAAACACACCATTCCCGTAACCACACGGGTCCAAGCTCTCCGCCGGGATCCACCTAACTAGTCGTCGTCGAGTCTTCGCGAAGGTGTCCAGAAGAAGGGTCGTCGAGCTCCTCTGACTTCTCACGGTAAGATGGGGGTAGTGGTTGAGGTTGCAGTCGCACTAGCAATATATGAGTGGCTAATGATCTATTTTAGAGTAAGATAAGAACGAAGCATTTGATGAGGAATCACCTCCAACAAGTCTTGATATCAGCTACTTACGCAAACATAACACCTATCCTATCCTTGTCCTCCCCTTCGCATCCCGACGAAGAAGAAGCATTCAAGGCACACACACATTGATCAGGATATTAAGATTATCTCAGTTGTTGTTGTCTATGAACAAGGAGTAGGTTTCAAGTCGTCCATAACCGTGGACACGGCTTCTAGAAAATATTTAACGCTGCAGGGGTGTACTAACTACCCATTACAAGGCTCCGCACGCACGCCCATCACTCTCAGTTGCCACCCATCACAGGCAAACATTTTATGATTTAGTTCCGAGAGATCCGAAACGACAGGTCCCTCTAGATAACAACGAATAAATCCGGGTGGCCCCCGGTGAGTCGACATCCAACTCAAAAGCCGGCCGCGCTCTCGAATTGGCCTCTACCGTCTGGACGAGGCCGAGTTAGCTACCGAAACCATGTGGGAAGCCCGTAGCTCCCTGGGGTGGACCAACAAGAGAAACATGTCTCCGCTGGCCCAAGTTGTTTCAAAAGATATCTGTCAGGAGCGACCTGACAAACATATATGCATGGTTTTCAAATGGAAAATCAGCTTGGGCTATCACTAGATATGTTTGAAGCTAGGTAGGTAAGAAAAGGGGACCCCATAAAATCCCACATGCGGTTAGGCACGCTCGTCAAGAGACACAATACCCGGAACTCGGGTCCTAGGTGACTCGAATGGAACAAAGCGTTGGGGCGGGATAGCCTAGACCTTCCATCCTTCGTCGAGTGTAGTCAACATTATAATAATCACATCATCCACGATAAATATAATAGTGTGATAGCCCAATCCAAGGAGTAACAGGATAACAGTTGATAGCATCCTAGCATGCATACTAAGCAGTGGCTGAGCAGCGAGCAATAGTAACATATCCGAACAAGGTTTGCTGGGATGTGGAGGACATGGCTTTTTGGGTTTATTTGAGAGGCATGAATATGAAGTGGTAGGATCAAGCAATCGTTCTATCCTACACCTAGGCGCGAGTGAGCTGAAAGTTATAAGCATGATATATGCTCCTTACCGTATGGGAAGACAAAGCCGAAGGTGTAGTCGATCGCAAACTCGCAACGTCTCCGAGAGTACCCGCGGAAGCACACAAGAGGGAAACACTGGAAAAGCAATCGACGAGCAAGCATCTATTACTAAGAAGCAATCACGAGCAAGCAACAACAAAAAGGCAACACAGGCAACGCACTACGATATGGGTCTATCGTCGAGAGCGATTACTAACAGATTAAGTGGAGTACTCGTCACACACGACGATACCGTATAGTTAGAGTCGGTTCAAGTTGTTTAGCTACACAACATGAGAAAAGGTTTTTAACATGACATCTCACTCAAGCATGGCATGTCACACAATCATGGAAAGAGGTGAAGCATAAAATAAATTATCTATGCTAGTCAATTTAAGTGAGGCACAAACCTAAACATGGCATATCACTAAGTACCCAATGACAATTTAAGCATTTGGTATTGCTATTCCCTAAACCATATTTTTGGTTGGTTTACAGCAGAAAACAATAGCATAAACATAATCTACACGAAATTCTAGTCAAGTTACATATAAAGAACATTTTAAACGGAGCAACGGTTGAAAAGTTATGGCCTATTACATTTACGGTGGCAAGCAGTGTAAATAGCAGTAAAACAACATGTAGACAAGCTCAAACATGGCAAAGGAGCACATTTTGATAATCTATGTGAAAATCTAAGCAACTGTCATGTTTAATGCGTCGCGATCCGACTAACGGTTAAAAATATATCGCCATCGCAAAACGGTAATAAATACTGCCAATAATTAATAAACCAGAAAATAATGCTAAACATTATCGGACCGAAACAGGGAACCTATGGGCCTAAACAAGGTGGGCGCTAAATATTATATATCGCACCCTAGCGCTGCACTGTACACGACCCGACCCAGCTCACAACATGAAAAAGAGAAAAAAAGAAACCAGGGGCTGCTCACCTCGCGGGCCTTGGCCCAGGAGGCGGGGTCGGCGCAACATAGCTGGGTGGCGCCCAGGGCGCAGAGGAGAGGAGCAGGCCGTGCAGGAGCTACTGGGCCACACTAGCGCTGGCCGGCCCAATAGGCAATAGCGGGCGAGCGACTCTCATTCCCGATGGAACAGAGGCCGACGGCGGTGGCTGGTTCATGGCGTCGCACGCCGATGAGCCAGGTGGGCTCCAGTGTGGGATGGGGACAAGCGGTTCCATCGGCTCCGGTCACCAGGGCGTCCGTTGGCGAACGGCAGCGGTCCTCGTTCGTTTCTGGAGCTTTTCTCCATGTCCATGGCGGCTGCAGCTTCAGGAAGAAGAATATAACGGATTAGGGAGAGAGAGAGAGAGAAGAGGAGAAGAGAGGAAGAAGAAGGGGAGGGCGCGGGGAGAGGAGGGCGACCTGCAGGGGTGCCTCGCCGGCCGCGGGGCTGGCCGACCGGAGGCTAGGGTGTGGCGTCACGGTTGGGGGCTCGAGGAGCTCGGGAATTGGAGGAGCTCCAGGGCTGGCTGGGGATTCCCATCTGGTGACGTGGCACCTTATGGGCCGCTCGATCAGGATCCGAAGATCCAGGGCGTCTGGTGGGTTTCTCCAAATCTGGACAGGTGAGGATTGGCTCTACACGGAAGTTGAGGTGAGGGGGGCGGCGACTAGAGGTAGGTGGAGGGTTAGGGTAGGCTAGGGTTGCTCCAAATGGCAAGGGGGCTTGTCCATTTATAGTAGGTGGCTGTTAGGGGGTGTTTCGGGCCACAAAATGGTCCGTTTTGGGTCCGGTTTTTAGGTGGGCTAGAATCCAAAGATAAGAGGGGAATCCGGGGGTATAGTTATCAACGCACGCGACATTTTATAAATACGGCACCGGAATTACACCGGCTACTATGCCTGGCACATCCGATCGTTTAACTACCCGACGAAGTCAGAATCGCACGAAAATCAGAACACATCGTCGCAACAACATAACCACTTCGTCTACAACATTTATCGCCAAAAGCGAACGTCGAACACCTCCCAATAAAATAACCCATTTAAATATAAATGGGGGTTTCCGCACCGTTGGCGATGGTTGGTCTTGTGCTGAAAGCTGCGACGAAGATCGAGTGATTTTCCCGGTGCCGCAACGAGGTCGTGTGCCATTGGGGAAAAGGTCCGGACTCGCAATCTATATGAGAAGGAGGGGGGAAATATTCACCGATTAATAATTCGGCGAAGAAAACACTGCAAACATACAGGCAATAATCACAGCAACGCAACAAACAATTTTTTTAATTAGGGTGGAATTTCTGGGCTGTTACAATACAACACCACCAACAAGGGATCTCGTCCGAGATCCTGGACGATCTGGGGGAGAGAGGGGAGAGAAAAGAAAGTCGATGATCTTCAACACCACCAACAAGGGACTCTGCTCCATGTCGACGTCGAACTTTCATCGAGATAATTTTCCGAAGAGAGGTGGCAACGTCGAAAGAACGAAACCATCAGGTGTCAAGAGGAGGAATGACAGTTCAACGCGACGATCAAGGGAAGCATTCTCACTCAAATCATGAGGATACTAGGCAAGAGTAATGAAGTCAACGGACGACCAAGATGTAAACCAGAGTCGGATAGACTAAAGGTACTACAAGATTTCCCAACCTGAGAATCGGAATCAAGACAATACACTGCAAGCAAGGCATGGTAACTATTCCGAAACTCCACACACTCGAGATCCTAGAGTTTGAAAGGGGATAAGACGAGATTAAAACACTTGCGACACTTGTCCTGACCAGAGCAAGGGTAAGGAGGAAAAAGATTCCTACTCTCCTATAACTAACTTAGTAACTACAAAATAGTTTTTATCTAGACTCGACTTCAACCAGAAAAGGGATCCTACGGTCGGTAAGGCTCTAATACCAAGTTGTAAGGCCCGATATGCGGTATTGTTCCAGATCTAGATGTTTCCATCCAGATCCGGGGACGAAGCACATATCAGTCCCACCGCGACATATGAAAATGTGTAACGACCCAATTCACACAGAATTGAAGTCTCTGTGCTCAAGTGCTAGTCCCTGGATCGAACTCGCTGGCACACACAGTATTATAGATGTATATCAAAGTACAAGTGCATCATTATTACAACGTATGATCCAGAGTAAATAAATAACAAGTTGCATAGCTCAAGGCTAGCTTATTCAATATAAATATAGCGGAAGAAAAAGCAAATAACATGGAGTCCCATCAACAACCACATGCGAACATGCTGAGTGTAGACTCGCAACCCCTAACGCACCTTATTGATCGTCTGAAAAACCTGCAACACCGAAGGTTACAGCCCGACAACGGGTCAGTACATCTGATTTGTACGGCAAGTGACACGGAAAAGTTTATATAAAGGACCTACAAGTACATGCAAGGTAAGTCAAAGGAAAGGCTTATGGTTTAGTTTTGCAGAAAGCCAATTTTCTCCTGAACTAAACTAGTCAAAATTTTAAGTTGAATTCTACCTGAAACACACAGCAACCCATGCTACTCTTGTCCCAACCAAATTATTATTAAGTGTTCATCTGTCAAGATCATTCATCAACAGTACTGACTAGTTGCTCAAAGTTCGTCCGTAACCGTGGACACAGCTAATCATGATCAGTTTATACACTCTGCAGAGGTTGTACACGTTCCCCACTGGACTCAACCCGAAGATTGAGACAAAGACTTTCTGAAGAGGTTGCCTCCACCCTTTGGTAGCCAGTACACCTAACCACACATCTACATCAGCTAGCTACCAGGGCCAGGTTCCCCACAACGTACTCGTGCTAAGCCAGAGCCCATATAGCCAGTGGATGTACACGGAAGCTACTAGTAATATTTCCTGTCTGATCTTTTTGATCCTGGACGGCGCCCACTGCGTCAGAGGGTACTCGCCATGACGCACCCGGTTCACCACCAAAACAACCATTGGGTGCATTTAACCCCGACACTGTCCTTAGACAAGGCACAACTACCGGGATGCAACCCGCCCGTCCAGAAGTGATTTCTATTTATTATAAAGTTGCTACACGGTTTATTAAATAGCTCACATGCACTCCATGAATTCTCACAGCCCAACCACGTCTACAAAGCATAGCAAATAAGTAACAACACGGCTAGGTTGATCTACGGTAGACAAGTCAAGACATATGGCTATCCTAACTGGTTTGCAGCAACAGTAAAGTAAACTACCTATCATGCAATAGAGTGATATTTCTTAACTTAATGCACATAGAAAATATAGGTATGAGTATGGTCAAAGCATCACTTGCCTTATACATTCGATGACGATCTTCACTCTCACGTCCCAGTCAACTCTATTCGTCACACTCCGAGAATCTATCGCAACAAAGGAACTCAAATAAGCAATCACATCACAAGGACAAACAAAAGATCAACAAAAAAACACAGATATTTTAGCAACAAAACGAAAAGGTTTTGAAGTGCAAAGGTGTCGATGTGCTCGAAGGTGAACGGTGGAACGTGAACTCGAGAGAGTCAACGGATAAAGAGTTGTCGATACAAGAGTATGATCAAGGCATTATAAAATCAAGGTAGAGATCATAGCAATATGAATGGTGTGTGGATATTACCGATAAGTTGTCTCATATGATCCAATAAGCAAAAAGGAATCACGTGAAACGGATTACTACAACACATGTCATAGCAGGTGCAAAATCGAATTGAATTTGAATTTAAACAGATCAATAAACTTGTGAATTTTCATGTACACATGATATAAACAGAAGGTACATGACACGAGTGACCCAACACAAAAAGAATCACTCGATTTGGATCAACGGTATAAAAGATACGGCCACCAGAATTTGAATTTGCATTTGAAATAAATTCAAATTCAAAAGTGTGCAAAGTGTGCAAAAATTTATACCATGCAAAAGTACAGAACAACACGAGCGCATAGCAAAAAGTTTCACCTCGATCCGACTTACGGTGTAGAAGATATTGTCGGTGCGAGGTCAGGGGGTTTTCTGCCAAAAGGACCCTTTCGCGAATAAAATTTCTTCCGAAAAAGCAATCGGGTCCCTGCGGTGCGGTTGACCAGATCTGACTCCGGTGAAGTGCGCTGCTCCGGCGAGGGCGCGGCTCCGACGAGCGGCGTGGCCGGCCTGGCCGCGTGGAGGCGGCGGACGGCGTCGGCGGCCCGGGGCGCGGCCGTCGAGCAGCGGCGGTGGAGTCCCGCGGTGCTCGGGCTCCGGCGGCCCTTGGCGCAGCGGCGCACGGCGGCTCGGCCGGCGGCGCGAGGTGGCGTGCGCGGATTTGAGGCGGGGCGCGGTTGGAGGCGGCACGGGCGGCGCTCCGGCCGGCGCGGCGGCGGGCGCTGACGTCGTCGGCGGCGGCGGGGCCCGCGGCTAGGGTTTTTTCGTTTTTTTTTTCAAAAAGAAAAAGAAAGAAAAGAATTTTGCAGGAATTCTATATATAGGCTGGAGAAAAAAAAACGAATCGGGTCCGACTTGGACTCCAATTGTGCTCGTGAGCGGAAACAAATTCTGGGCCGGCCGCTACGGATTTCCTTTTTATTTTGAAAACCGAAACTTCAAACAATAAAATAAAATCAACCGTAACTCCGAAAAATACGAAATAAAATTCTAAATTCATCAAATAATACAAAGAAAATTATGCAATGAATACATTTTTCAAAAAGTAAAATAAAAATAAAAACATTTTCTAAATACTTTATTTAAATATAAAATACTTTTCATAAATCAAATAAAGTCCGATAAATTATTAAAAGTATTTTTATTTGGTCAAAGCATTGACAAACCATTTCTAGATAATAAAATATAAATTTTAAAATTACTACACAAATAAAAATTTGGTAAAATAAAAATATCCCATTGGAATACTTTTTCAACTCTTTTAAAATATTTAATAAGTCATTTCAATGAAATAAAAACTCTCTTAGCATTATAAAATCCCTAAAATAACTTTAGAGTTATTTATAATACTCAAAATAAATTTTAAAAACTTTAAAGTAATATTCTAAATATTTTCCAACTTCATTAAAAAGGGGATAAGTCATTTTATATCCTCTCAAATGAATTTCCTTGAGTTGAAAAATGTTTTGAATATTCAAAAGAATTTCAATAATGATTTAAAACATTTTCCAACCTTTTAATAAGTTGAAGGAGTCATATTACCTTCTCTCATTTTGTTTTGTTGGTTTTGTGTTAAATAATAAATTCCCAAAGCACCAATTATGAATATTAGGGAAAGTCCTTTTATTCCCTCTCCTTTTTAATATTCAATAAACTCCATAAAGTTTTAAAACCCAGAGAAAATCAAACACATCAATCAACCAATCATTATCTATTTAATGTTATTAACATTCCAAAATTCAGAGAATTTTGGGATGTTACACAATGCCATATGCCCCGGATTTCCAACATGATATCACAACATTACAGCTACAAGGATACAACATCTCATACAATCGGCATACAACTGCCTTATACAATACATCAGTGGAAGATACATGTCTGAGTACAGACTACAATCAAATGCCTAGTGGAAAAATTAAAACACACCATTCCCGTAACCACACGGGTCCAGGCTCTCCGTCGGGATCCACCTAACTAGTCATCGTCGAGTCTTCGCGAAGGCGTCCAGAAGAAGGGTCGTCGAGCTCCTCTGAAGTCCAAGATCGTTTGCATAACGTGCGTAAAAGAGAAAAAAAGGGGTGAGCTATATCAACAAGTCTTGTAACTAACTTCTCACGGTAAGATGGGGGTAGTGGTTGAGGTTGCCGTCGCACTAGCAATATATGAGTGGCTAACGATCTATTTTAGAGTAAGATGAGAACCAAGCATTCGATGAGGAATCGCCTCAAACAAGTCTTGCTATCAGCTACTTACGCAAACATAACACCTCTCCTATCCTTGTCCTCCCCTTAGCATCCAGACGAAGAAGAAGCAGTCAAGGCACACACACAATTATCAAGTTATTAAGATTATCTCAGTTGTTGTCTATGAACAAGGAGTAAGTCTCAAGTCATCCATAACCATGGACCCGGCTTCTCGAAAAGATTTAACCCTGCAGGGGTGTACCAACTGCCCATTACAAGGCTCCGCACGCACGCCCATCTCTCTCAGTTGCTACCCATCACAGGCAACCATTTTATGATTTAGTTCTGAGAGATCCGAAACGACAGGTCCCTCTAGCTAACAACGAACAAATCCGGGTGGCCCCCGGTGAGTCGACATCCAACTCAAAAGCCGACCGCGCTCTCGAATTGGCCTCTATCATCTGGACGAGGTCGGGGTAGCTACCCAAACCATGTGGGAAGCCCCTAGCTCCCTGGGGTGGACCAACAAGAGAAACCATGTCTCCGCTGGCCCAAGTTGTTTTAAAAGATATCTGTCAGGAGCGACCTGACAAACATATATGCATGGTTTTCAAATGGAAAATCAGCTTGGGCTACCACTAGAAATGGGGACCCCATAAAATCCCACACGCGGTTAGGCACGCTCGTCAAGAGACACAATACCCGGAACTCGGGTCCTAGGTGACTCGAATGGAATAAAGCATCGGGGCGGGATAGCCTAGACCTTCCATCCTTCGTCGAGTATAGTCAACATTATAATAATCACATCATCCACGATAAATATAATAGTGTGATAGCCCAATCCAAGGAGTAACATGATAACAGTTGATAGCATCCTAGCATGCATACTAAGGAGTGGCTGAGCAGCGAGCAATAGTAACATAGCCGAACAAGGTTTGCTGGGATGTGGAGGACATGGCTATTTGGGTTTATTTGAGAGGCATGAATATGAAGTGGTAGGATCAAGAAATCGTTCTATCCTACACCTAGGCGCGAGTGAGCTGAAAGTTATAAGCATGATATATGCTCCCCCTTACCTGATGAGAAGACGAAGCCGAAGGTGTAGTCGATCGCAAACTCGCAACGTCTCCGAGAGTACCCGCGGAAGCACACAAGAGGGAAACACTGGAAAGGCAATCGACGAGCAAGCATCTATTATACGAAGCAATCACGAGCAAGCAACAACAAAAAGGCAACACAAGGCAACGCACTACGATACGGATCTACCTATGGTCCTAAACAAGGTGGGCGCTAAATATTATATATCGCACCCTAGCACTGCACTATACACGGTCCGGCCCAGCTCACAACATGAAAAAGAGAAAAAGAAAGAAGCCAGGGGCTGCTCACCTTGCGGGCCACGACCTAGGTGGCGGGGTGGGCGCAACATAGCTTGGCGGTGCCCAGGGCGCAGAGGAGAGGAGCAGGCCGTGCGGGAGCTACTGGGCCGCGCTAGCGCTGGCCAACCCAACAGGCGATAGCGGGCGAGCGGCTCTCGTTCCCGATGGAACAGAGGCCGACATCGGCGGCTGGTTCATGGCGTCGCACGCCGGCGAGCCAGGTGGGCTCCAGCGCGGGATGGGGACGAGCGGATCCATCGGATACGATCATGAGGGCGTCCGTTGGCGAAGGGCAACAGTCCTCGTACGTTTCTGGAGCTTGGCTCCATGTCCATGGCGGCTGCAGCTTCGGGAAGAAGAAGAGAAGGGATTAGGGAGAGAGAGAAGAGGTGAAGAGAGGAAGAATAAGGGGAGGGCGCGGGGAGAGGCGGGCGACCTGCAGGGGAGCCTCGCCGGCGGCGGAGCTGGCTGACCGGAGGCTAGGGCATGGCGGCGTGGTCGGGGGATCGAGGAGTTCCGGAACGGGAGGAGCTCCAGGGATGGCTGGGTATTCCCATCTGGTGACGTGGCACCCTTCTGGGCTGCTCGATCAGGATCCGACGATCCAGGGCGTTTGGTGGGTTTCTCCAAATCTGGACAGGTGAGGATTGGCTCTACACGGAAATTGACGTGAGGGGTGGCGGCGGCTAGAGGTAGGTGGAGGGTTAGGGTAGGATAGGGTTGCTCCAAATGGCAAGGGGGCTTGTCCATTTATAGTAGGTGGCCGTTAGGGGGTGTTTCGGGCCACAAAATGGCCCGTTTTGGGTCCGGTTTTTAGGTGGGCTAGAATCCGAATATAAGAGGGGAATCCGAGGGTCTAGTTATCAGCGCACGCGACATTTTATAAATACGGCACCGGAATTACACCGGCTACTATGCCTGGCACATCTGATCGTTTAACTACCCGACGAAGTCGGAATCGCATGAAAATCGAAACACATTGTCGCAACACGATAACCACTTCGTCTACAACGTTTATCGCCGAAAGAGAACGTCGAACACCTCCCGATAAAATAACCCATTTAAATATAAATGGGGGTTTCCGCACCGTTGGCGATTGTTGGTCTTGTGCCGAAAGCCGCGACGAAGATCGGGTGATTTTCCCGATGCCGCAACGAGGTCGTGTGCCATTGGGGAAAAGGTCAGGACTCGCAACCGATACGAGAAGGAGGGGGAAAATATTCACCGATTAATAATTCAGCGAAGAGAACACTGCAAACAATACATGCAATCATCACAACAACGCAACAAACATTTTTTTTAATTAGGGTGGAATTTCCGGGCTGTTACAATTAGCAATAACACAATCAATAATACCAGTTGGTATTTTAAAGGGCACAATTTTAGTAGGTGGGGGACCCTTCTCCACCACAGTAATGGCGTGGCGGTTCCCCGCAAGCAAACTACCAAGAACAGAGTGGTCCATAAAGACTAATAGTAGCAACAACAAAATAAAAGCAGCACTTACAATGTAAAGTTTCCTTACCAATTTCACTTACCAATAGCGCTACGGTCCCCGAAAACGGCGCCAGAAAATGGTCTTGATGACCCACAAGTGTAGGGGATCTATCATAGCCTTTTCGATAAGTAAGAGTGTCAAACCCAACGAGGAGCAGAAGGTATTGATGAGTGAACTTGAGATAGGAATAACTGCAAGTACTGAAGGGTATCTTTTTATGGGTTTTATGGTATAAGCAATAATGAGATAAAAGCAAATAAAGTAAATTGTGATAAAGTGCAGCAGGGTGGCCCAGTCCTTTTGTGCAAAGGATAAGCCAAAGGATCTACACTTATAAAGACTAAAGCATTCTTGAGGACACACGGGAGAGATAGTCATGTGCCTTCGCCATATTCCGTATCAGTACTATGTTTTGTGTTGATAAGTGTTGTGTGGGTGGACCTATGCTAGTGCACTTTCTAGACTAAGATAAGCACACTCTTATGATTAAACATCTTGCAAGCATCCGCAAATACAAGAGAGAAATTAAGGAAAAAGCCTAACCACATCAATAAACTTTAGGGCCCAACAATCCCTCATGCAAAAGTGTGCGAACTAGGGTTCAGGTTTCTGTCACTCCGGCAACCCACCATAAGCATACTTTATACACAATGCATTCCCGTAGATCTTTAAAAAGGCAAAGTTTTGTGTAGTCGACGTTCACACAACACCACTAGAAGAATAACACCACAACTTAAATATCAAACAACACATATTACTTCAACATCATATGACTACTAACAACTAGAATTCTCCCATGTCCTCAAGAACTAAAGGAACTACTCACAAGACATAAAAGAGATCATGATCAGTGGTGATAAATATATGATAAACAATCTGGTCATAACAATAATAATCCAATAAAACTCAATATCATTCACTACAAAGAGTAATCAACAACGGTAGAGTAGAGGGGATGGATAGTATGGGTTGCAACTTGGATTGCAATGATGAGATGAGATGGGATGAAGATGGAGATGATGCTGATCGTGAGGATGATGTTGATGATGATCTCGATGATGCCCGTGACGATGGTGATGACGATGAGGACGATCTCCCCCTCCAGGAGGAGTTCTCCCCGGCAGAATCTGCCCGCCGGAAAGGTGGTTTCTTCTCTATAGGTTTCAGCCACGGAGCGGCGGTCAAACTCCGGAACTCTTCTTGCTTTGGGGGTTTTTAGGGTACGAGGATGATATAGGACAAAGATGGGACCCGGGAGTGGGCCCCACCTACCAGGCGGCAGGTGGCGCGGCCAGGAGGGGGGCCACACCACCAGGGCGCCTGAGAGCCTGGTGCCCCCTCCTGGTGTCCTTCGACAATCTTCGTTATTTATTCTGAAAGTTGCACACCGTAATTTTCATGTCATTTGGAGATCTGCTGATATGACCACTTTATGTGCACTTTTCCCCGCTGATTCCTGCGTCTGCTGTTTCGGCACTAGAAAGTTGCAAACTGTGTAAAACAAGCCAAAACTCTATAAGAACATCCTCATAATATGGAATATATCAATGAATAGAGATGAATTATGTTATAAAATAGTGATGCATTTTGGACGTATCAACTCCCCCAAGCTTAGACCTCGCTTGTCCCCAAGCGAATACTGAGCTCGGTAAACCTGTCCACAAGTTTAGAGAGTGAAGTGTCGATAATAAGAATACGGACAAGAAGCATCATAATTCCTCCTACTAAACTCAAGCATCCTCAACAACAACCTCTACTCATATGGACCTTATGAAAGAGTACTTTCAATTACAATCAAAAGTAGGACTGAGAAAACTCATCAAATCATGGCAAACATGTCCTTTGGTCAAAGAGCAACTAATAACTTTTAACTTCTGCTCTCTCCTTTATATTTTGATGAGATCATTTTAAGCTTTTGATAGAACATGTTATTAGTCAAGAACTGAAAATTTTAACACAAAGGAAGATGTTTGATGTAGCAAAGCTCAACTAACAGCTTGTTTATCTTAATGATAATGTCAAAAAAGATGTAATATGGCAATTCTCAATGAAACAATAGAAAGGCATGCATCTATTTTCAACATAAGGTGTCTGCTCTTTGTGGGATGGAAAGAAGTGGGTTTAATGACTCAACATGAAAGTAAAGGCTTAGCCCTTCGCAGAGGGAAGTAGGTAAAACTCATGTGCTAGAGCTTTTAGGGGTTTTGAAATCAATAAAGATTATAAAATAAGATTTTGAGAGGTGCATAATTCGTCAACGAATGCTAGTAGATGTCCCAATTACTTCTCATGCTAGGCAAGTTCCAAGGAACATCTCCCAAGTGGGGACGATCACATCCCCTTAATCTCCTTTGTTTATCACTGCCAAATTTTTCTGATTTCTCCTGAACAAAGCGCGAAGGAGTGTTTGTTTGTTGTATTATCTTTTACAAGCTGGGCGCACTCAAGCCAGTTCCTCCTCGTATTAGGGGTTTGTAGATTAGACGTGCAATCCCAAGATAAAACATGTCCATCATAAGAAGATCATGAATTACCTACTACTTCCTCATGAGCTAAAACAGAGGCACAAAATAAGGGGTATACTATTTCGAAGGTTTAAAGATAGCACATGAATACTTTAGGAGTGGCGGTGAAATACCACGAATAGGAAAGGTATGGTGGACTCTTTGGAAGGTTGAGGTTTCAAGGTATGGGTGCACAAGCAGTTTGCCGCTTAGTACAAGGTTTGGCTAGCAAAGGCTTTTAAAAGCAGACAAATGATGTTGACTTGCATGAAAAACAATATAAAGTCTACATTAAGAATTGGCATAAAACATCAAGTTGTCTTCCTTGTCAGCATAACACTTCAAGCATAATAAAATAAAGGTTTTGGCTATGTCGCTACTGGAAAAACTCATGCTTGTTGTTATGACCAAAGCTATGTTGCCAAGATTAAATAAAGTTTTCAAAGCCATACCTGATATATAAGATCAATACTCCCATAAGAATCATCATATAAGGTCTATCGCATGAAGAGAATACCGAGTGCAGCGAAGAAACCAATAGACTTCTCATTAATATTCCATCATAGACACTGCACACTCACGGATACATAACCCCCACATAGGAGTGATAGACCTCAATGCATACAACTATTTAATAAGATAACTTCCCTAGACATGATACGACATTAACTTGAACACAAACGACAAAAGTAAAGATAAAGATATCGGGCACTCCCCCAAGCTTGGAACAAGCTAAGGGGTAGCCATTACCCATGAAGATTTATTCTTGATCTACTTGTCGCTCTTCAAATCTTCTATTATGCGTCAGAGGGTTTGGTTTTTAGCTTCCAATATGGCCACCTATACATTAAGCACACGAAAGTCTTCACAAAATTGGTTAGTAATCCGGTGAGCTTAATATATAACAGATGACGCATGTGGGGCTTCAAGTAGTGGAGCAGCTCCTGAAAGGTTGAGAGAAAGATCATGTTGTGGGTTAACAAACCCTACCAAAACGGGGTTGTTGGAGCTTGATCCTCTTCCGATGGATCTCCTTCCTGCTGGATGGTGACCATATTGACTTCCTCTCTCACGGAGCGCTCCATCTCTACTTGTCTCATGGCAATTTCTTCCTCCGTAGCACATTCAACGATCTTCCCTTGGTTGACGTCTTGCTGGACATGGCGAAGACGGTGACCCATGTAGTCCTCTCCGCTTGAGTCACAAGAAGACATCTCGAACAACAACCTCTTATACTGGCAGATACAGATAAAAAAGAGAACGCACGAAATCTCAAGATACAAAGCCGGGACGATCTGGGAAAATATATAGCAAAAAAAATTGCGACAAAAGGAAGGTAACAAGCCAAAGTGGGGTCGGAAACTGACTCCGGGGCTCCCAGGCGGCCTCCTGCCGCGGCCAGGGTGTAGGCCGCGCCACCAGGGTGCCTGGGGCCCCTGGATATCGTCTCCGGCTCCACTTCGGCTCCGAATTTTTCCTAATTTTTCAAAAACGCATAATACGGAATTTTTATGGATGTTCGCGAAGTTTTCTTACCGTATTACATACCTTTTCTTATTCTTCTCCTGTTGGCGTCTGGATCCGGGCTGCAACATGTTCTTCATGAGTGGTTGTGCGTATCATATCCACATCTACATTGACACGGTATCTTGCCAGGTAATGCTTCAATCTTTGCCCATTCACAACTTGAGGTTTGGTGCCTTCAAAATTATTAATCTTGATTGCACTGGAGCGGTAGACTTCTTCGATATGAAAAGGTCCTTCCCATATGGAAAGTAATTTACCTAGAGAAAACCTTTAATGGGATCTAAACAACAAAACTTTATCACCAACATTAAATTCACGTTTCAAAATTCTCTTGTCATGCCACTTATTTACTTTTTCCTTAAACATTCTCGCGCTCTCATAAGCTTCACTTCTCCACTCATCTAGAGAAGTCAAGTTCATGAGACCCTTTTCACCAGCAAGTTTTGGGTCAGCATTAAGCTCTCTAACATCACAGAAAGATTTTATGCTCTAATTCTAAAGGCAAACGGCAAGCTTTTCCATATACCATCTTATACGGAGACATACCCATGGGATTTTTGTAAGCAGTTCTATGCGCCCAAAAGGTATCTCCCAACTTTTTGGACCAGTCATTTCTAGAACTGTTCACTGTCTTTTGTAAGACCAACTTGATCTCCCTATTTGTGAGCTCAACTTGCCCACTTTTTTGAGAGTGGTAGGGTGAAGCAATCCTATGGTTAACATCATATTTTTCTAAAGATTTTCTAAAAGAACCATGTGTAAAATGTGATCCTCTGTCGGTCATGAGGTACCTTGGTACACAAAAACAGGGAAAATCACATATTTGAGCATTTTCAAAGATTTCTTATGATCAACACTCTCAGTGGGGATTGCCTCAACCCACTTGGTTACATAATCAACAACTACTAGAATGTGGGTGTACTTATGCGAAGGAGGAAAAGGACCCATAAAATCAAAAACCCAACAATCAAAAGGCTCAATACCTAGAGAGTAATTCATAGGCATCTCATTTCTCCTACTAATGTTACCAACTCTCTGACAGTCATCACAAGATAAAACATATTTTCTAGCATCTTTAAAAAGAGTAGGCCAATAAAAACCTGATTGGCGAACCTTGTGTGCGGTCCTCTTACCGGAATGATGTCCTCCATAGGGACTATCGTGACAATCCCTCAAAATATTCTTCTGCTCATGCTCCAGTATGCATCTTCTCACGATCCCATCTACACATTCTCTAAAAAGGTGTGGGTCATCCCAAATGTAATACCTCAAATCATGGAAGAATTTCTTCCTTTGCTGAAATTTTAAACCCGGAGGTAAAAACTTGGTGACAATAAAATTAGCATAATCTGCAAACCAAGGATCAGAAATAGATTGTATTCTCAAAATAGCTAATTGTTCATCATGAAAACTATCATTAACATGAATAGGATCATGTGGTATGTTTTATATCATGGAGAGGTCGTTCGCTACTGGATTGTCCGCTCCGTTCCTGTCAACTATCTGCAAATCAAATTCTTGAAGAAGAAGAACCCATCCGATAAGTCTAGGTTTGGCATCCTTGTTCTCCATAAAATACTTAATAGCAGCATGGCAGTATGAATAATGACTTTGGAGTCAACAATGTAAGGTCTAAATTTATCACAAGCAAATACTACTGCTAAAAATACCTTTTCAGTAGTAGCATAATTCTTTTGAGCACTATCAAGGGTCTTGCTAGCATAATGTATAACATTCAATTTCTTATCGACCCTTTGTCCTAATACAGCTCCAACAACAAAGTCACTAGCATCACTCATAATTTCAAAAGGTAAATTCGAATCAAGTGGTTGGACTATAGGAGCAGTTATTAAAGTTTTCATAAGAACTTTGAAGGCTTCCTTACAACCTTCATCAAACAAAAAAGGAATATCCTTCTGGAGAAGATTAGTGAGGGGTCTTGAAGTCTTAGAAAAGTCTTTAATAAATCTTCCATAGAAACCAGCATGACCGATAAAACTACGAATACCTTTGATGTCCCTTTGATAGGGCATCTTCTCAATTGCTTCGATCTTGGCTCTGTGCACCTCGATTCCCCTCTCGAAAATCTTATGGCCAAGAACAATTCCCTCGTTGACCATGAAGTGGCACTTATCCCAGTTGAGTACCAGGTTTGTCTCCTCACATCTCTGCAAAACTTTATTAAGGTTGTGGAGACAATGGTCAAAAGAGGTTCCCTAGACGGAGAAATCATCCATGAAGACCTCAACAATTTCTTCAAAAAACCATGAAAGATAGCAGACATACATCTTTGAAAAGTAGCAGGGGCATTGCATAAACCGAAAGGCATACGTCTATAAGCATAAGTACCAAAAGGACAAGTAAAAGTGGTCTTCTCTTGATCGACACTATTAACATGAATTTGGGAGAAGCCAGAATATCCATCAAGATAACAAAAGTGGATGTTTTTGAATAACCTTTCGAGCATTTGGTCAATGAACGACAACGAGTAGTGGTCCTTCCTCGTTGTCTTGTTCAACTTCCTGTAATCAATACACATTCTATATCCAATAATAATTCTCTGAGGGATTAGTTCATTCTTATCATTAGGAACAACGATTGTGCCTCCTTTCTTGGGAACATAATGCACGAGACTTACCCACTTACTATCAGATATAGGGTAGATGATACCTGCGGCTATAAGCTTGAGGATTTCGGTCCTCACAACATCCTTCATCTTCGGATTCAACCGTCGTTGATGATCAACAACCGGTTTAGCATCAGGCTCGAGATTGATAGTATGTTGACGAATAGATGGACTAATTCCCTTGAGGTCATCAAGGGTATATCCAATAGCACGTCGGTTTCTACAAAGGGTTTCCAATAATCGCTCTTCTTCATATCCTGAAAGGTTAGAATTGATAATAACATGATATACTTTCTTTTGATCTAAATAAGCATACTTGAGCGTATAGGGAAGATGCTTGAGATCGAACACCGGGTCTTCTTTGAGCTGTGATAAAATTCATAAAGGTTCAGCCGGAAGGTTGTGCTCCAGGATAGCCGGTTGCCTCAAGAAAGCTTCATCTAATTCATTTCTTTCCTGCATATGCATATCATTATCGTGGTCCTCCATATATTGCTGCAAAGGATCGTTAGGAGGAATAACAATAGAAGCAATATCTTCAATAATTTTATCATTACTAGGGAAATCAGTACCATGAGTTTGTTTGGAAAATTTAGAGAAGTTAAATTCATATGGCTCACCATTGAACTCAACAGATACTTTCCCTTTCTTGCAATCTATTATAGCTCCACAAATTCTGAGAAAAGGTCTACCGAATATAATAGGACAAAAATTATCTTGCACTGAACCAAGTACAAGAAAGTTGGTAGGATATTTTACCTTTCCTCATAAGACTTCAACATCTCTCACAATTCCAATAGGAGAGATAGTTTCCCTGTTTTCTAGATAAATAGTAACATCAATCTCTTCAAGTTCACAGGGTGAAATCTCACCCATGATCTCCTGATAGAGAGAATAAGGAATAGCACTAGCGCTCGATCCCAAATCTCATAGCCCATAATAATTACGATCTCCTATTTTAACAGATACTACTAGAGTACCTGAAATTGGGCCTTTATTCTTGGTTGTGACAAGGTTATGGAAACAACACAAAAATTTATATTGGAATCTAAAACATCATTAGTAACAAGGTCTTTAACCAATGCAACTTGAGGATCGACCTTCATCAGGTCCTCAGGTTCATCAGTTCTTCTCTCACTTTTATTTCATATGCCTGTCACAAAAGAATGCTCCCTCATCCTTGCGGGAAAAGGGGGGTTTTCATATATAACTGCAGGAAAAATAGGGTCAGCAACATGAATATCAACGGGTAAATCCTTAAAGGGCTTATGATGTTGATCTTCCTTCTTTTTAGAGGAATCAATATGAGAGGCAACGTTTTTTCAAAAATCAATCATATGTTGGGAATCAAGACCAATCTTAGCACAAAAGGTATTGAAGAAATCAGTTTCTACATAGCTCTTAATGTAATCATGCTCATAATTTATAACGGGTTCAATACCTTTATCAATCTCCCAATCTTCCGTGTTCTTCTGGATCCTTCCAATAAGATCCCACCTTTCTTCAACGCTTCTGGTGCGGAATACCCCACTAGAGGAGGCATAGAGCATATCTTTATCTTGATGAGAAAGCCTTGCATAAATTTATTAAGAATAATTTCCTTGGGGAGCTCATGATTATGACATTTTAGCATTAGGGACTTCAATCTCCCCCAAGCTTGAGCGATGCTTTCTCCATCACGAGACCAAAAGTTATAGATATAGTTCCTGTCTTGATGTATTTCATGAAGAGGATAAAACTTTGCATAAAAGAGAGGCATAAGTTATTGCCAATTTATTAAATGAGGGTTATCAAGAAGCCTATACCAATCCAAAGCCTTATATTTTAATGATAGAGAGAATAGTTTTCTCATAACAAAATCCATCGATATGCCTACAAGATTAAATGAGGAGCATAGCTCTGAAAGATATAGCAAGTGTTCACCTGGGTGTCTATCTCCTGCATATCGATAAGCAATAACACAATCAATAATACCAGTTGGTATTTTAAACAGCACAATTTCAGTAGGTGGGGGCGCCTTCTCCACCACAGTAATGGCGGGGCGGTTCCCCGCAAGCAAAGTACCAAGAGCAGAGTTGTCCATAAGGACTAATAGTAGCAACAACAAAATAAAATCAGCACTTACAATGTAAAGATTCCATACCAATTTCACTTACCAATAGCGCGACGCTCCCCGAAAATGGCGCCAAAAAATGATCTTGATGACCCACAAGTGCAGGGGATCTATAGTATCCTTTTCAATAAGTAAGAGTGTCAAACCCAACGAGGAGCAGAAGGTATTGACGAGTGAACTTGAGATAGGAATAACCGAAAGGTAGCTTTTTATGGGTTTTCTGGTATAAGCAATAATGAGATAAAAGCAAATAAAGTAAATTGCGATAAAGTGCAGCAGGGTGGCCAAGTTCTTTTGTGCAAAGGATAAGCCAAAAGATGTAAAATTATAAAGGCTAAAGCGTTCTTGAGGACACACGGGAGAGATAGTCATGTGCCTTTGCCATATTCTGTATCGGTACTATGTTTTGTGTTGATAAGTGTTGTGTGGGTGGACCTATGCTAGTGCACTTTCTAGACTAAGATAAGCACACTCTTATGACTAAACCTTGATACGTCCAAAATGCATCACTATTTTATATAGTAATTATTTCCTATTCATTGATAAATTTCATGTTATGATGCTATTCTTATGTTGTTTTGGCTTATTTTACACAGTTTCCAACTTACCGACGCCGAAGCAGCAGACACAGGATTCAGCGGTAAAAAGTGGACGCTGAGTTACTGAAACACAAGACCTACAAATTACCTGAAAATCAACGGAGGCCATTTTCCAGAAGAATGACGGGGACACGCAAAACGACAACCAGACGGGGGCCACCAGGAGCCCAGGCGCCCCCTGGCGCGGCCCCACCCCTGGCCGCGCCGGGTGGCCGCCTGGACCCCTGGGGCCACCCCAGGCTCCCCCTTTGGCCTATTTGTCCCTCGTCGTCCAAAAACCCTAAAGGAGGAGATTTTTCGCGAGTTTCGCCACCGCTCCATGGCGGAAACCAACAGAGGAGAAATGACATCCCCGACAGGCAGATTCCGCCGGGGAGAACACCTCCCGGAAGGGGAGATCATCGCCATCGTCATCACCATCGTCACGGGCACCATCGAGATCATCATCAACATCATCCCCAACATCCACACCATCGCCACCACCATCTAATCTCACCTCACAAGTCCAACTTGTGTTGTAATCCGTACTATCTATCCTCTCTACTCTACCGGTTTTGATTACTACTGTGTGATGAATTCTATTGAGTTTTGTTGGAGAAATATCATTGTGTCCAGATTGTTTACCACCTATTTATCCCCACTGATCATGATCTCTTTTATGTCTTGTGAGTAGTTACTTTAGTTCTTGAGGACATGGGAGAAGTCTAGTTGCTAGTAGTCATATGATGTTGAAGTAATATGTGTTGTTTGATATTTAAGTTGTGTTGTTATTTTCCTAGTGGTGTTGTGTGAGTCAAACACTCAACACTTCGCCTTATTAAGGACCTAGGGGAATGCATTGTGTATAAAGAATGCTTACGGTGGGTTTCCAGAGTGACAGGAACCTGAACCCCAGTTCGCACGCTTTTGCACAAGGGAACAATGGATCATCGATCGTATTGCTATGGTTAGGCTTTTGCCTTAATTACTATCTTATATTTGCGGATGCTTGCAAGATGTTTAATCATAAGAGTGCACTTATCTTAGTCTAGAGGGTGTACTAGCATAGATCCACCCACTCAACACTTATTAACACAACACATAGTATCGATACAGAATATGGCGAAAGCACGTGACTATTTCTCCCGTGTGTCCTCAAGAACGCTTTAGTCTTTATAAGTTCAGTTGCTAGGCCTATCCTTTTATCAAAAGTATCGGGCCACTTATTACTCCTCTGTGCCTTTTACTTGCTCGCTCTTAACTTTTTGTCGCTTATATCGAAAACCCCTATAAAGTTATCTTTCAGTTCCTGCAGCTATTTCTTTACCAAAGTCACCTGCCAATACCTTCTGCTCCTCGTTGGGTTCGACACTCTTATTTATCAAAAATGGTACAAACGATCCCCTACAGTTGAGGGTCATCTAGTACTATTTTCTGGCGCTGTTGCCGGGGAGCATAGCGCTATTAGTAAGTGAAGCTGGTAAGGAAGTTTTTATATTTCTGTTTTTGTTTTGTTGTTGCTATTTTTGTCCTTATAGACACCTCTACTCTTGGTTTGTTGTTTATGGGGAAACGCCCCACAAATGTGGTAGTCACTCCTACCCTACTGAAATTGTGCCTTATAAAATACCGTCTGGTATTATCAATTATGTCTTAGCTAATCGTTATGCAGGAGATGGACATATAGTTGAACACTTGCTATATTTATCACAACTATGTTTGTTATTTAAGCTTGCAGATGTGTCACTGGAGTTCGTCATGAAGAAATTATTCTCCATATCACTTATAGATAAAGCTTCAGATTGGTATAAGATCCACGTAACTCGCATCTACTTAATTGGGAAGATCTTATGTCTCTCTTTTATACAAAGTTTTATCCTCTTCATGAAATTCATCGAGACAGGAATTACATCTACAACTTCTGGTCTCGTGACGGAGAGAGCATCGCTCAAGCTTAGGGGAGACTGAAATCCTTAATGTTCAAATGTCCTATCCATGAACTCCCCAAATATATTATAATTAAAAGAATTTATGCCAGGCTTTCTCGTCAGGATAAGGAGATGTTCGATGCCTCCTCTAGCGGGGTATTCCAAACAAGAAGCGTCGAAGAAAAGTGGGATCTCATTGAGAGGATCCAGAAGAATACTGAAGACTGGGAAATCGATAAAGGTATTGAACCCACTATAAATTATGAGAATGATTACATTGAGAGATTTGGGAAAACTGATTATTTTAATACCTTTTGTTCTAAGATTGGTCTTGATTCCCATCTTATGATTAATTTTTGTAAGAACTTTTCCTCTCACATTGACTCTCCTAAGGAGGATAAGGATCAGTATCATAAACCCTTTAAAGAATTATCTATTGATATAATAGCTGCTGACTCTATTCTGCCTGCAGTTTTCTATGAAAAGCCCCCTTTTCCTACAAGGATGAGGGAGCGCTCTTTTGTGACAGACATAATAAATAAAAGTGAGAGAAGAACTGACGAACCTGAGGACCTGATCAAGGTTGATCCTCAAGTTGCGATGATTAAATATTTAGTTACCAATGATGTTTCAGATTCTAAGATAAATTTTTGTGTTGTTTCAATTAACATTGTCACAGCCAAGAATAAGAGACCAATTTCAGGTACACCAGTTTTATCCGTCAAAATAGGAGATCATAATTATTACGGGTTTTGCGATATCGAATCCTGTCGGGAGGATAGATCAAGCCCATAACCCGGCATTAGATCACAACCCTCTGGTCCAGCACATTCGTGAAGACCCACGAAGACAAGACCTAGCCCCGAAGGAGACGCGCCAAGGAGACAAGCTTGAAGCCCAAGAAGGAATTCGACTTACCTTGTATAGCGCATAGCATATTTGTAAAGTAGACATAGAATAGGATTCCACCTCAAGTAGGAATCGGATCCGCGGACTCTTGGACCCGGCACCTTTATAAGCCGAGGGTTCGGGGCGCCAGGATCAACCTTTCAACTCAACACACAAACCACCAACACACGGCTCGAAACTTAGCTCTCCCCGAGACGCAAGTTACAAGCCGGCAACCCCTTGTAATCCAAAGGTCGGATAGTTCTTTCGATTAGCCGGAAACCCTTAATAAAAATAAGCAGGAGTAGATCTTTACCTAGAGAACAAATAGGGGCCAAAACCTGGGTAAAACGCCGAGTACCGTGTCTATGTGGACTCTCTCCTTGATACCAGTTCGCAGCAAAGGCCTCACTACAAGTTCGATGATTCAGACATCTGCTGTGTTAATCCCACGACAGTTGGCGCCCACCGTGGGGCCTGCGCGTGCAGGCGTTGAGATTCTTGGAGGAGCTCAGCAGGGCATGGAAGGATTCGTCTTTGGATGGATCACCAAAAGCCGGAGAGGAAAACTCCGGATCAGTAGCTCCACATGGGAAACTGGTACCGTGATCACGCCAGGTTACCAAGTCTCAATCGGTTCCATCAACCTCTTCATCAGCAAGCCAGAACCGAAGATTGCACCAAATTTTTACTCAAGCAAGGCGAATCGGCAGGAGGATATTCCGCATCACGTCTTTGTTGGGTTCGTCAGGGAGTCCTCGGAGAAAGAGCATTCTGACAAGATCCCATACCATGAAAATAAAGAAGATGCCTCTGAAGCCGACTCGTATCAAGAAGAGGACAGGGACACAGATATCAGATCGATCCAATCCGTCAAAGAAGACAAAATCGGATCAAGCCCAGAACGGTATAATCAGGATCTACCCCATTACAACTCATCCCAAAAGTCAACCGTCTACACGACGGACGCCCAAGGACAGCAAAAGTCTCCAGGACACAAGCATCCGGCTCATGGATACTACAGAGCCGATCAAAGTCCATTAGGAATAAAGGACGACTTGGAGGCTTGGACCGCGAACCAATGGAGACTATCAAATCAGAACAAAGCCGACTTCGATGAAAATTTAAAAGAACATCACGAAAAGGCGACCCTACCACAAAAAGAGATAGCTTGGGAGCACAGGAGCTTCGCGCAGGAACAAAGCCGACTCTCTCACGGGACATACTATGAACAAGACCCCGACATGGATATCCGGCTTACACCCATAACAAACGCGCTTAGGCGCGTAAAGGAATTATCCGAATATCTTGGGGGGCTAGTGGAGGCAATCATCAGATATGCCGAATCCGATGAAAGCCGGTACCGGCAAGGACCAAGCATAAACCAGATGCAAAACAGAAAACGCAAGCAACCCTCACCAGGGGAGTCACCAGACCCGGGGTCAAGATACCAAGACTACGAGAGAGCCATACAAGACCCATGCCCCAAGCACTCCAGTCCGGGTCGTCCTGCCAGACACACATGGAATCAATACTACTCCATGTAAGATTACAGACGCCTAGCTAAAGAAAAAGCAAGTGGATGAGAAGATAACCTCACCACACCTTGCAAGCACGAGAAGTGCCAAGCGCATGGACTCAACCGGTCACTACAAGGGCTCCATCACTTCAATCATCATTGGAAAAAGAATTAACCAGTCTCCGGCTCTGGCCGTACAAAAGTCGACTTTCATCGTAACCGGCTCTCGCCACTCAGTAAAAAGCCGATTTTCATCGCACCGGCTCCGACCACAAACAAGTCGATTTTCATCGCACCGGCTCCGGCCACATACAAGTCGATTTTCATCGCACCGACTCTCGCCATTAAAATTCGACTTTTTGTCGCTATCGGCTACAACGCCATACAACAAAACTAGCTTTAATTATAACAAGTGTTTTTTATTCAACATCATCTTAAGCATTGCATACAATTATTTGTTTTGCATCATACATGTCATATTTTGCATTTATAAAATTCTCAGAAACCTGGGGGCTTGATCAACCTCCAATTGGTAATCTGTGCACTTATGTGTTTCATTCAGAGAAAGTTCAACAGAGCTTGATGACAACTCATCAACCTCCAACTGAGAAATCTCGGCACATATGTGAAAATTGGATGTACAAATCTTGAATTCAGAGAATTCTTGGGGGATCGACTATACCCATCGAGTTTTCAACCAAGAAACCTCGGCTTATACATGTGGCACTCCACGCCTCCTAAATTGTCTGTATGTTCGATGCTCATACGATCTAGACACGCGAAATCCAGCTAGAAAATTCCCAAAGGATTTTTTTGACGCAAACGGAGAAACGTCGATCAATGTGAGACGACATACAGAGAAGTATCGAATCAAGGATAACCCAAACTCTTCTCAAAATGAGAGAAGATGAGTACCAGCTGAATCCAAAGCCAGCTTCTTCGAGAAAATCATGACTTACCTTTTTTCCACACATAATCATAAGAATATCTTTTCTTTTCATGTACACAAAATCCTTGCATAATAGAGTTGGAACTCATGTGACTCGGCAATGCGTCAAGACACGCATACCGACTCGTGGGGACTACAACTCAAAAAAAATCCTTATGTGATGCGGTAATGTGTCAATACACACATACCGAGTCATGGGGACTACAACTCGAAAGTCCTTATGTGACTCGTTCATGTGTCAATACACACATACCGACTCATGGGGACTACAACTCGATTTTTTTACACACATGACGACTCATTGGGACCACAGCTCAAAGAAAGTTCTTGTGCGACTTAGTAATATGTCAAATACACACATGCCGACTCATGGGGACTACAGCTCGAAAAAGTCTTTATGCGACTCGGTCCTTCGTTAATACACACGTACCAACTCATAAGGACTACAGTATAAAAACATCTTTATGCGACTCGGTCATGCGTCAATACACGCATACAGACTCATAAAGACTACAGTACGAAAAACGTCTTTATGTGACTCGGTCATTCATACCATTCAACTCATAAAAACCATACTTCGAAAACAAATTTCTTGTGAAATCCGGCTAAAAACACAAAAACATGTTTGCTGGTTCATAAAGAAAAATCTTCTAAAACAATTCGGCGAAGCGCCAATATATCTTTACCGGCTCATGTTAGAAACTACAAACTGAAAAATCTTTCCAAAAGATTCGGCATAAACATACCAATTCTTGGAAAGAAACATTCAAAAGATGGCTCGTACGAGTCATACCGGGTAACAAAAACCTTGGATCACAAAAAAACTCCTCAAAGGGAAAACCATATAAACATTGGCATACCACAAGCCATTTCAAATGCCACTCCGCATAAAAGTATTGACCGCATGCTGGCCACAAGAGACAAGTATCTCAAAATATTACAAACCCGGCTTTTTCAAGCCATACCAAATTAACCTAAGAGAGTTTTTTCTAATCCACTCGGACGGCTACGCCTTGTCACCAGCTTGACATTGAGAAGAAGACCCGGTCGCACCTGCAGATGATAGAAGTTTATTACAAACCTCTACCAGGTCTATCACAGAAGCCGGCCATCTTCAGTTCATCATCTTCCGCACCTGGAGCCGGCTCGGTGCCCGCCGGCTTTGATGAGTCGTCCGAAGGAGGAAGAAGAATGAACTTCTCAGGAATCGGGAAGGTGAATTTTCGCCTCTCTCCTTGATTGTCATAACCAATCTCCAAACGAGAAAGGTCTATACTATCGGCTATCGGAGAAGCAGCCGGGAGGATCTCTTTCTGCACCTTCAGAAAATCTTCTTTGCCAAAAGGAGTCCCGTCAGCTTTAATTTCAGGAAAGCCTCCGGCTAAAAGCTCCGGCTTTAGCCCAGGGTGATATGCCTTAGCAAGTGCCAAGACACGCATTGCCCAGCCGACAAGATGATTGCTTTCCTATCTTCGCCCATTCAGCAACGACTGAGAAGGGCCCCATGACGTCAGTAATCCTCTTCATTCCTTCCGGCAATGGTTGTGTCAAACTTATAAGTTGACAGGCACCCTCAAACAATTGCTTGACGAGGGAGAAGCTGCCAGATAGCTACTTGCTGGCCGACTCCTTCACAATTTCATGCTCTTTGCCTGACAAAACAAACACAAGTCAGCAACAATAAGAGATGGATAATAAAAGAAGGAAACACTTTAGAGCGGCTTACCAAAGACGGATGACATGAATCGGCCCACACTATTTCGAAGTGTCGTGAACTTCTCCTCGGTAATTTTCCTCTTTTGCTCAGCAGCCACGATGTCATCCAAAGCCTTTGACAAGGCATTATTGGCTTCGATCAGACTAACCTTCATTGCCTCCAACTCAGCATCTTTCTTCTTCAAAATTTCTTGAAGACGACTATTCACCTCATCAGTTTCTTTTAGCTTGGCCAATTCAGACGCAAGCTGCTCCTTCAGCTGAGAATTCTGTTGGCAGGCTTCCAAAGCAATGGCCTGCTAAAAAGAAAATTATCATAAGGGTTACAGCTCAAAATTCCAAAAACATGACTCGGCATGCCTCCAAGTAGGCATACCGACTCATGGGGGCTACAGCTCAAAATTCTAAATACATGACTCGGAACGCCACTAATTAAGTGTACCAACTCATGGGGGCTACAACTCCAATTTAAATCGGCATACTCAGAAGATAACTAAATTGCGGACCTTAGGAATACTACAGTTCAAATAGCTACACTCATGACTCGTCACACCATCAAGTATGGTAGAACGACTCATGGGGGCTACAATACAGAAGATATTATAGCTCAAATGTAACCCGCCATGATTTACAAATAACATGATGGCTTAAGGGGCTAGAAAGGCATATCAATAGCATAAAGCCGATTTTGACATACTGAATAAAAGTCAGCAAAGAAAAAATACCTCATATCTCCGATAAAGATGGGCGACAATGTTGTGCTGCTCGGTCATATAAATCATGGACTGATTATACAACTCATTAACGGAAGTCTTCTCATTGATACACCCAAAATGCCGATTCATAACCTTCCTCTTATCATCTATAGTCTTTGCCAAGACATCCTGAGCAGGAGGAGCGCCTTGACGGGTCTCTGTGATAACCACTTCAGAATCATCGGCCTCCTTTGCTTTAAAAGGAGCCAGAAAAACTGTTGGAGCAACATCAAGCACCGGCTTCTCCAAGCCGGCATCAGGAGATAAACCTTTATGCAGGTGAGAAGGGCCCGACTCATCCAAGCCGGCCTTCTCTAGAGCTTCAGAAATAAGGACCACAGGCGCCGCCTTTGGAAGCACGGCTTTCCCTTTCGGATCATCCACATCCATGGAATCAAGCCGAGTTCTGCCCAAAGAAGATAGTAAAACTTGTCAGGTACTATACAAAAGGCAAGTTGGCAATCAAGCAAAGAAAGTGCGTACCCCAGATTGACAACAAAATCAGCCGGGAGTGACGACCCCTCTGAAGATGGAGTACCATCACCCGATCTGCCGGCTAGCCCAGCTTCTTCAGTAAAAATGTCAGATTGGCGAGGAGGGGTAGCAAGCTTGGTCGTCTTACTCTTAACATTACGAGGCAGATCTCTCAAAACCACAAAAGGGTCCCCCGAGTCAGAACTTCGGGTATGCCTCTTCTGGCCTTGCGCCTACAAAAAGAAAAGACATGAGAGGCTGACTTACAATCAAACTATTACAGAAAGCCGAACATAAACAATACCGGCTGATTAGGAATCTTGGCCTTCTTTCCAGTATCATCCTTCGAAGGAGAAACTCGGGCCTCTACTTCTTCATTATCCTCCGAGTCATTCTATAAAAAGAAAATAAAGTGAAAAGACATAGCCGGAAGCAAAAAGAAAACAAAGATATACTTACCAGGTTACTCTCACTTTCTGAAACTTCCACTACAAGAAATATGTCAACTTGTGACCTTCTGTCAATGATCGTGGGTGAATTGGTCGTAAATCTACGACCATTTCGAACCAATTGGTTGTAAGCTGTTTGGGAGGGTCCAAAACCTAAACCATAACGACCATTCTGGTCAGAAAGGTCGTTATTTCCTTACATGAAATGGTCGTAAATTTGTGAACATGATTTACAATATTATTTCTGGTCGATTATGACCAATTTAGATACTCGTAGTTTCTACGATGATTTGATTTGGCATGACTGGGCAGACACCTCAGCAATCTGGCCTACATGGCATGTTTAGGTGTCATTCTCACTTACATGTCACCATTTAGCACTTATTTTTTCCTATTGACAGGTGGGACCTGTTGATCTTACGCGTAGGACCAACACCACCCACATCCCATTTGACATGTGGGGCCTGTCTCCATTTACGGGTTTCCAATGACATGTAGAACCCACCACACCAACCAATAACAACATAGGACCCGCCATACTTACATGTGGGACCAGGGGGCCTACATGTCAATAGTGCGTTGGCGGAAATATTCTCAAGTAATAAAAAAGAGAGCAGACGGGGTCGAACCCGCAACCTCGCGATGCAAAGAGAGAGCATCAACCATCGGGCCAGCCTCAGCTTGTGATAGTAAGCAACACATTTTTTTTATTATAAACATAGCCCTCTGTTTATCTCAATTCATAACAAACAAAAATATGGTTGGAGGGATTCGAACCCGAGCCGCCTCTACATAAATCTGGCGAGCCTAACCACCTGCCCAGGCCATGGTTGGTGTGAAACTACCCAGCCGGCTGGTTTTAAACGTAGAATTCCTTGCTGGGTTTGGGCCTCGGTTGGCAAGACCATTTTTTTTCCTTTTTAAGTGACGAGTGGGCCAATAGCCCATAGGCCGACAGGAATATGCATGTGTGGAAACTGCCGGCTTCACACATCTTTGAGTCCATATAAATAAAGGGAGTTCAAATTTTAATCAAGCATTTGAAAATATTTAAATGTGTATAAAAAATGTTGACCATATATTCAAGAAATATTAATCTTCTATATGAAATTTTTAATAAAGCATTTGAAAAATGTTAAAATGTGTATAAAAAACGTTGACCATGTATTAAATAATTGTTAATCTTGTACATAAAAAAAGAATTTGGCAATGTTAAAATGTGTATTTTTTTGACCATGTATTCAAAAACAATAATCTTTTATTTGAAATTTTTTAACCAAGCATTTGAAGAATGTTTAAAATGTCAAACAAGTATGAAACTACCTTCAAATTTTATTTGAAATATGTTAAACATGTATTATAAAAATGTTCTTCACGTATACGAAAAAGGTAGAATGAAAACCAAAAGAAACAAAGAAAAATGCAAAAAATATTGAAAACCAAAAAAAGAAACAAACGAAATGAAAGAAAAAAGGAAACCAAATACAAAACTGAAAAACTAGTGCAAAATAATGTAAAGAAAGAATAATAAGTAACCGTTGAATACCAAGAAAGAAAATAAAAATAAAAAACGAAAACGAAAACTTCCTTCGTCAAAATTGTTTGAAATTCCAAGATGCACTTGACATGCAACCATTTTGTAAATTGTACATAAAATGCGTTCTAATATTTGGAAACCTTGTTGCCCATTCCAATATGCACCCATTTGCACAAAGCGAGATCATTTGAGAAAACTATCCTTTGAAACTAGCATTAACATCGGTAATTTGGCTTGAAAGCCACAAACCTTCATACTCAATAGCTCATTTTGATATGACTTTATAAAGATATTTTCATTATCCCAAGTTTATTGGTTTGTATGGTTACTACGACATAAATTAGGATGCAACGCAAAGGTTTTACATTTTTTTGATTTTTTTGAATTTGGTCAATTATTAATAAAATATGGTCTAGTTTTTTTAAAAAGGGAGTGGTTCAAATTCAAACCAAATATTTGGTAGCTTATTCACAAAACAACCCTACTTTTGCCACTTGGAAAATGAAAACTTCCTTTGACAAACTTGTTGCCCATTACAATATGCACCCATTTGCACAAAATGAGATCATTTGGGAAAATTATCCTTCAAAACTAGCACTAACATTGGTCATTTGGCTTGAAAGCCACGAACCTTCATATTCGATAGCTCATTTCGAGAAGACTTTTTAAAGATATTTGCATTATTCCAAGTTTGTTGGTTTTTATGGTTACTAGGGCATAAATTAGGATGCAACGCGAAGGTTTTACATTTTTTAATTGTTTAAGCCAGTTTTAAAATGCGGTCAAAACGGAGGAGGGGGTGCATGACCAGTGATAGCTAGGGGTGGAATATTGCAAAAATGTTGGTGGATCTCTGATTAAATGACTACTTGTGTACCTAAAAATGATTTTTGCTAAAAATTATGAGCAAACTATGAGGCACCTGTAGTTCAAATTTGATCCGCTTTCAGCTGAATTGGAAGAAATTTGTCTTTTTCAAAAGAGGTGGATGGAGAACTAGTTAGAGGCAACCACTTGGTATTTTGTACATAAAACATGGTCTAGTATTTTTTTAAATGGATTTTCAAAAGTTTCAACATATTTGTGTTAGGCCCTTCACAAAAAAAACCATTTTTCGCACTCGGAAAAAGAAAACTTTGTTGTCAACATTGTTCGTGGTTCCATGATGCACGCTTGTGCACAATATGAGATCATTAGAACAAACTATACCCTGGATGTGGCCATAACATCCGTCATTTGGCTCGAAAGCTAAGGATCTTCGTAGAAGATAGCTCATGCATGAGAACACTTTTCCAAGATAATTGTCGTATTCCAAGTTTATATCTTTTATGGATACTTGGACACATATAATGACACAACGCAAAGGTTTCCCATTTATTTAATTTTTTCTGAATTTCGTATGCCGGTTTCAAAGTACGGTCAAAACGGTCGTCATGACCGTTCGTAGCTAGGAGTTGAATCTTCTGAAAATAATTGTGTATCTCTGATGAAATAGCTACTTGAGTACCTAAAAATGTTTTTTTCTAAAAAATATGGTCAAACTATGAGGCACCTGTAGTTCAAATTTAACCTGCTTTCAGCTGAATTGGCAGGAAGTTGTCTTTTTCAAAAGTGGTGGATGGACAACTTTTTAGAGGCAACCACTTGGTATTTTGTACATATGACATGGTCTAATATTTTTTTAAATGAAAATTTCAAAAGTTTCAACATATTTGTGGTAGGTGCTTAAAAAAACCATTTTTCGCACTCGGAAAATGAAAATGTTTTTTTGTGCACGTAAAAAGAAAACTTTCTTTGTCAACATTATTCATGTTTCCATGATGCACGCTTATGTGCAATATGAGGTCATTTGAAGAAACTATACCCTCGATGTGGCCATAACATCCGTCATTTGGCCCGAAAGCCAAGAATCTTCGTAGAAGATAGCTCATTCATGAGAAAACTTTTCCAAGATAATTGTCATATTTCAAGTTTATATTTGTTATGGACACTAGGACACATATAATGACACAACGACGAAGGTTTCCCATTGTTTTGATTCTTTTTGAATTTCGTATGCTGGTTTCAAAATATGGTCAAAACGGTCGTCATGACTGTTCGTAGCTAGGAGTTGAATCTTCTGAAAATAATTGTGTATCTCTGATGAAATAGCTACTTGAGTACCTAAAAATTACTTTTGCTAAAAATCATGAGCAAACTATGAGGCATCTGTAGTTCAAATTTGACTTGCTTTCAGCTGAATTGGCAAGAATTTGTCTTTTTCAAAATAGGTGGATGGAAAACATTTTAGAGGCAACCACTTGGTACTTTGTACATATAACATGGTCTAGTATATTTAAAAATGGATTTTTCATATTTTTCAACATATTTTTGGTAGGTGCTTCACAAAAAAACTCACTTTTGAACAATAGAAAAATGAAAAATGAATTTAACACTATGTTGCGTTCTGATTGGTGCATGGACATGTCACATGGATCATGCATCAGGCACCGTCGGATTTCCCGGATCCAACGGTAGCCCTCATCCCCCCACCCTCTCACCTCTCGTCCCTCTCATCTCATCCACCCAGCCACACACATCGCGAACTCCTCTCTCGCTCGTCTTCCCCTTTCCGCCGCACCACTCCTCGCCGCCACAACCACCGATGACGGCCCTTTCCGGCGGCCTCTAGCAGCTCCCAGCACCCCCACGTGATCCCCTAGATGCGCTCCTCCATCTCCTCCGACTAGATCCGATGGGCGCGTCCTCCTACGGCTACGCGCGACCCTCCCGATCCATTAGGGTTTCGTTCTCCGCGCCGCCGGCGTTACTCCGGTGACTCGGGTGAGTCTCCACTGCTCTCGTCACATCCTACCTCTCTTCCTCACCACGTCCCATCTCCCTCTCAGATCCAGCAATCTGGTACACCAAGACGCCATGGATGGGAAGGTTTCTTCCTCCCTTGCCTCAACGCCATGCCATGGAGGACGCGGCTCCACCAGGACCCCGACGCCATCCAGATCCCGGTCCGCCCCATCTCCTCTCATATCCTTTTGGATTTCTTCTTCCCTTCCCTTCCCTTCCCTCCCACCCCCTTGACTGATGTGTTGTGATTTCCTTCCTAGAGCAGGGGCAGAAGTGTGGGTGACATCCATCACCAACATCGTCATGGACAGTAGCAGCAGCGCCCTATATTCTTCCTCTCTGTAGGCGCAGCAGGCAGAGCGGACAAAGGAGAGGAGAAGGCCAACATCCAGTTTCATGGTGGTTATGGTAGCAGTTTAGTGTAAACTTTTCTCTTGATTTCATGTCCAGTTTTGTATGTCTTCATGTGCATGCACACTCATGTAGTTTTTAAAACGTTATTCGACTTGGCTAGGTCAAGGCGTGCAGACACCACTAGATTCATAGAAGCAGTTATAATTTCATAGAACACATTACATTATCTATTTGGAATACTTGTGATCAGTGGGTTAATTAATTGACTTTGGGTTTACTCAGTGGTTCACTTTAATCTGTAATCTTGCATAAAAATTCAGAGAACTGTAATGAGAAGCACATGCCTTCATTTTACAGAATTATCATTGCTTTGATATGCATGTTTGGCCCGCAAGCATGCCCATGAAGTACAACGAGGGGTCCTAATCTAACTTTCTCCAATGGGTAAGCCTCGGTGGCAATCTTTCCACTAGTAGTAGTATGGTCTAGCTATCGCCTCTGTGTGTATATAAGTATGCCACTTGTGAGGTTGATCAATCTCTGTTATAGTGTTGATTTAAATCATGCTTTTGTTTATCTGTTTTACAACAGCGAACTAGTTACCCTCGTTTAGTCGAGCAATTAGTATCCATACATGCCGAGTGCATATGTAAATCCTGAATTTTATTTTTAAACTCTTCTTGAAAGCTCAAGAATGATCAGAGGGGGAGGGGGTGAATGATCACTTCTAAAAATTCTAAGGAACTTAGAATGAAATCATGCAAACAACGTAGGACTAATGGCATCTCGAAGGAAATACAGTATCGAAAGTAATGCAAGGCTCGAAAGGATTTGGAGCGAAGGAAAACATCGAAGACAAACAGGCTACGAGTAAATACTTGAAGTAAATGCTAGAAGGAAAACGAGCCTGACACAGGGATGTTTGGTAAAGCAGTTCACACTCTGCAAAGTGCTACGTCTGGTTGGAGGGACTGGTGATTGAACACCTGGAGCAAAACTCTCTCCGTCCTATTCTCCACTGCAACAAACTCCTCGAGCTTGTCCAGTTTTCACTCGTGGTAGATGATTCAGGACATCTCCGAGACCTTTACAAACTTCCTTCAGCAGTGACAATTACTCTTCGACTGCTTGACAGGCGACGCCTAACCGTCTAGGAGACTTGCAGATCTCCAAGATAAAAAGATCGGCTAATCTCAACCTAAGTCATAGTGAATTGCTCAACTCAGTTCAGACTTGGGTGTAGGCTTTCTCTCGATGGATCTCTTTGGGATTCTCTCAGACTTCTGTCTTAGAATCTTCAGTGGAGCAGCCGACCCGAAATGGTGGGTAGGTGCGGGGTACTTATAGTTGGCGATCCCGATGGGTAAAATGACTGAAGTGATCCGATGCAACCGCTTGACGCGTGTCCACAACGGTCGGATTCCAATCACTGCGCAACTTTACTTGAGGAACAAGTAAGCTGACTCACCGAACGAGTTCTCTCTCAAAGGCACGAAGTGCGATGACTTTTCCTTCGAGCTATTCGCTCGACTCGGTAAGATTTCTCTCGGAAGGCTTTTGTGGGTTTTGGTTGAGCAGAGCAAATTCACTTCGACAAAGATCTCAACTAGCAAACCCCTCTTAATAGTACGGTTTTTCCTACGACTCAAGAAAATAAGGAGAACTAGCAAAAAGACTAAGTCTTCGACCAGCTTCAGCGTTCTCCTCGTTGCGCTTTTGCTCGAGAGAAACATCTTCTTTGACAACATTTTTAGGGGTCGTCTTCCTTCAAAGGCTTCGATAGATGACTGCAGCTTTACTGCAGTGAGTTGTCCTTCGACCTTCTACTTGCAAACTCCATTCTTTCGGAACCTAAGTATCTGTTTATACTCGAAAACAATATTAGTTCCACTTCTGCTTTGTCTAACAATGTCCAAAACCTTCGGGGGCAAAACTTGCTCTTACACTTATCCATGTATGTGCAGTGCCTACTGTAAATGCCAAGTGTGAATTCTATAAATGAAATGTTCTATTCTCCTTCTTGTAGTAATTTCTAGTAGTCGGCTTGTTACGTGGAGTGCATTTTGCCATGTGTATGGTCAGAGTCTGGCAATGTCAATATATGGTTGCTCTATTCGTTGTGTTGTGGTGTGCCGCAAGAGACCCCGGGGTACCATGTTGGGTGCGACAAGGTCACCAGCAAGGCTCCTGCAGAAGCAAGTCAATGTACGCCGCGTCAACCAAACCAAATAAATTTTCAGTCACCGCTGCTTCATCCTGCTTTTCTCGGCGTTAATTCATCAGAGTTTGCTTGGTTTGTTTTTGTTGTTGCAGGGAGTCATTATTATGATCGCCTACTTCAACAGCCGCTCAGGTGCATGTTGCAAAATCGCAGCATGAACACACGTTTGTGTGTGGGTGTGGGGGGCACAGAAACGTCAATTGATGTATAGATTCCAAAATGGTTGTAGCTTGTTTATTTGCCCTTGGAGGCTTTATAGTTATCATACTAATTCAATAGTGGCTGCAGCATGTGCTAAAACTTTAAGTTGTAATGCTAACTGTTTTCTGTGGCACAATGTGCCTCATGATGTTATACTTTAATGATTAGAGTTGTGTGTATGGCAAGCTCTCAATTCTTTACATTAATAAAGTTATATCATCGTCAGTCATTTCATATTAGAACCATGCAACCTTTATATTGATTTTTTATTTATCTTGCTTGATAATAGCTTTTAAAATTCAACATGCAATAACTTGTTATGAAGATTTTAACTGTTAAAAATGGAATTATATTTCATTATTGAAGAATCACACAAATAACAATTTCTAGAGTAGGACGTTAGTTTATTAGGTGATGTGCTCTAAGTTTGTACCATTGGTGTGAGAGCTTGCAGATCTGGATGGTGGCGGCTGACCGACCAAAAAACCACGGTTGGCGGCGGTCTCTGGGTATCTTTTGGGCGCAGGTGAACAACATCTTGCTAGAACGACTACTTGACATGCCTTGGCGCAACCACAGTAGGTTGGACTCGGCCACGACTACAACCGTGCCTGGTGAGCTCATCTTCTCCTCTGTGTGTACTGATCCTGGTGGCTGTGACTTGTATGCGGCTTGGGCTTGATGGATAGTTGTTGTGGTACTCCTAGCTCGTTGCCATGATGGATTTGGTGGTTGTGCTCTAATTTACTTACTGTTTTATGATCTTTGTGCAACTGTGGTTTGAATTCAGAAATTGTGCACTGTAGGACACAATGTGCTCAATTTAACCTGTATTTACATGTTCCTGTCACTTGTAATTGTGCTACTTTTATTGTCTGAGACCTTTGTGCATTGGTTTAGGTTCTATCATTCTTGTGCTCAGGTTTAGTCACTGCAACTTCTATTTTGTTGAATTGCTACTGTTTTAACCCTATGCTATGCTTCCGGATATGTTAGGATGTAACTAGTGCTGCTGTTGGTTCATGTTGCACTGTTAAATCATATTCCGGCGGGGTCCTGGGGCTTCGAGGAAGTGGCGAGTGAACTCTGGGTTGACGTTGAGGAGGGGCTTCTTCTTCTTGCTCGGAGTCAGAGGATAAATTGTCCAAAGTGATATGATAATAATCATCGACACTTAGCACATCTCTGTTCTTCGGTAGGCGAGGGATATTGGGATCCGGTCGATCTACTCGATCATCATTGGTCCAATTCCTGTTCAGATGGGGAGGATATTCTTCGAACCCGCAACGTTGAAGTTGACCGAGGGAATTGAACTTCCGAAGACCTTTCCAATCACGGCGAAGGCATTCACGCAGCATCTGATTGTTGTTCATGGTAATGTTACGCAAGTGATTGATCTCATCCATCAGAGCTTGCTTCTGAATAAAATCTTGATCAATGTGATGTTGAAGCATTTGCTGGGACCGAAGAGAAACTTCCATATGATGCACTGGCTTGATAAACTTCGAGCGAATATTGCGCTCAGTTAAGTGGGCGCGGATGCCAGTGTGCTCAGCAAAAGGGTCGTTGGGTCGAGCAACAACCTGCAATACTTCACGAACAGGAGGAGTGAAAATCTTCGGGTAAATGGATACGGGGAATGGCACGTCCCGAGAGTAATTGCAGATTGCCATCAGCCATGGTGCATATGGCTTGTGGGAATTGTGGTCATCAGCACAAGACACCAAAGTTCTGAGGAAGTAGTCTTCAAAATCGAAGGGATGACCGTGGACTAACTTCAACAGAGCAAGTTGCACATCATTTGGAATTGGAAAATTATCGTGCACATCAAGCATTGGCATCAACGTCTTCGAGAGAATATAAAACCATGCCTTTGCTTCAAATACCAAGTGTCTTGGCTTCGGCTCAGTGGGGTAGTGATCTCCTACGACTTCTGGATCCATCAGCGTAGAGAATTCAGCAGGAGTTGCAGCAGGTAAGTCATGAAGTTTGTGAGGTAATCCTTCGAACCGAGTTAAATTGATGATAGCCAGAAATTGGTCGACAGTCATGTGAAAAACTTGGCCTTGAATCATATAGTCAAATTTCCATGTCTTCGAGTTCTCAGGATCTCCAGAGACATAAAGTGTTGCATAAAACTGTTTGATAAGCTCGGGATTGTAACCACAATCGAGAGCAAACATCTTGTGAGCATGCAGGCTATCAATTGTCTCGGCAATGTTCTCGAAACAAGTAGTGGAGTACACCGAAGGCATATCAAGATATTGATGCTGGAAAACTCTTGCCTTGTTGTACAACACACGAGTATAGTAGATAGCTTGCTCTTGGGTCCAAAACCGAAGTGAATAAGCACTTCTGGGCTTCTCGTAGGGATTGGTACCGAAGAAAAATGGCTTGTGTTCGCGCCTTTTGAAGATGGGACCTCCACGAGGAACATCTGAGCGGAACAAAGGCAGCATTTCTCTCGGATGAACAGAGTGAAGCAGCTCATCAACTGGAAAAACTTCAGCAGCGTTATCTGGCATCTGGAACACTGGCTCAGCAGGTCGAGAGATAGATGATGGAATGTTTACGATATCCTGAGACGGAATGACTGCAGGAGCATTCTCCTCGGCCTGAGCTACGACTGCATCTCCTTCGTTTGTTTGAGCATTTTGTGCGGCCTCTTCAATTTCCATGGCCTCCAAGTCTTCATCAAATTGAGCAAACGCATCAACCATTTCTTCGTTCGAAGAACTGGATGAGGAGGATGAAGAATTATCACTTGAACTGTCATCTCCAGAACTATTGCTTACGACAGGATCTCGTCGAGAGGAAACTGTCGTGATGTCAACATCAACATCTTCTCCTTCAGGCATAGTCCGGGCAGAAGAGTAATCTTTCTGGACTTGAGTTTCTTGCTCGACACGAGCAACTTGCTCGGTCTCTGCATGAGCTTGGATTTCAGTGGCGGGGGTGGTCGATGGATTGACATGAGGTGGAGATGGTGGGTTTGGAGGAGGTGGCGAGGCTTTTGGTGGTGAGGGTTGACGGGGTGGAGATGGAGGTGGAGGTGGAGGTGTTTGTTGTCGGGGTGGAGGTGTAGGTGTTTGTTTTCGGGGTGGAGGTGTAGCTTGACGAGGGGGTGGAGTTGTTTGTCCAGGCGGTGAACTTGTTTGGCGAGGTGGTGGAGTTTTCTTACGGGGAGGAGTGGGTTGCTTGGTGGGGTTTGGTTCAGTTTCTTGTCGTTCTGTGGAAGCAACGACCTCGGTGGACTTGGCCTTCTTGGCGTTCTTCTCGATCTCTGGCGTCCCACGCTCAGAGGTTGGGGCAGCAGACTTTCTCTTTCGAGATTGTCTTTGGAACAGAGCATCATTATGCTCTTTGCAAACAACAGACACAACTTGTTTTACCTTGTCAAACACAGCAGTTAAATTTTCCTTCTGAGTCCTCCTGGAAGCTTCAGCAGATGCAATCTTGGACTTGAAAAAATTTCGGGACTCAATGTCCTCGGTTTCCTCTTGGAGTTGCCTTGTGTAAAACCTGATTTGCTCTTTATCCTTTCGATCCTGGGTGATATAACCTTCCCAGCGGATCATATATCGAGCAACATGCTCTTGGATTTCAGCAGGAACATCATCCTCGGCAGTGACTTTGCTCGGTGTAGTAGCCATCTTCCAGAGAATGTGTGAAATGTGTGCAGCATCCCAAGGAGCATTTGCATTAGATTCTCCTTCATTGGAACTTTCTTCATCGGCACGAGGGCCGGAAACAGCAGGTGCAACAGGGGCAGGAGCTGGTGCAGCTCGAGGAACTGGAGCAGCTTGAGCCTTCTGTCTTGCCTCCTTGGCTTTCTTTTCGGCTACCTTGGTGGATTTGGAAGCAACAATGGGTTTTGATACCACTGCTTTATCCTTCGAGGCACTAGGGGCCTCAGCATTCTTCTTCGAAGCACTTGGGGCAATCACCTTTTCTTTCGTGACTGTGAGAGTCACAACTTGCTCGGTGGCACTGGGGGCCACGACCTTTTCTTTCGGGTTACTAGGAATAGTGCCTTCGGAAATCTGTCGTCGATATTTTTCACTGACCAAATGAAGAATGCCAAGTTGTTGAGCAACCAGAGCCTTTTTATGCTCGGGCTGACTGTGAAAGTTTAGGAGCTTAGAATTAATCAAGTCTTTTTCCTGTTGTTCCTTTTGCTTGGCCAGCCTTTCCTTTCGCTGAATAAGCATTTCATCATCTTCACCAACTTGAGCTTGCTTTCCCTTCGTTGGAGCCGAAGGTTTTGGTTGGCGAGCAGGAACAGGTGGAGCAGATGAAATAGGTGGATCTGTGACCAAATTGGTCAAGTCAATATTTCCTCGAGGAGCCTGTGGAGCTGGCTCCTGGATCCTTATGCCACTACTGCTCGGCTTTTTCTTCAGAGGTAAGTCCTCGACATCAGCCTCTGTACCAGGGTATTGATCATCTGAATTAGCTTCTCCTTCGGAGCTTGCATCAGGAGGTGAAACTATTACAACCTTTTTCTGTCTCTTGGCTGACTTCTTGCCACCCTTCGGTTTGGCGCTAGGGCCAACTTCTTCGGCAGCTTTAGCAGCAGCTGCTTCCTTTCGATCTTTAGCTTCTTTCCTCTTTTGTGCTCGAAGTTCACGTGCTTCAACGAGCTCTTTAAAATCATCAGGAGTTTTGAGGGCAGAAGGGTGAGCATCAGCTGGAGGAGGTGGTCGATTAAATTTCGTCCACTTTGGCCTTAGAGCTTTGACATCAACCCAAGGATTCTTCATAGCAAACAGCCTCTCCCAACGAGGAATAAGAGACTTGTATTCATACCAACGAAGAGCTTGAAGTCTTCGAATCTCTTGCAGATGATTTTCTCTTGTACGATCATCCTCAGAACCAGACGGCGTTCTCAAATTCTTTTCAATGATCACTTCCTCAGACAAACCTTCAGAGTTATTGGTGATTCTTGTTCGGCCTCCCACACGCTTGGGAACTCTAATATTTCCTTCGTTACCAGCCATTTTCCTGCGAAAAAGAAGGATACGAGGGAATATAGGAAAGTTGTGAACAAGTACCAACAATTTCGAGGAAAAACATTTTGAATGCAGCAATCTTTTCGAGAGATTTGTCTTATCGCAAGTTTTCATGAAAGTGCTAGGCTAGATTTTCATTGGGTGGAAATCTAACGAAGAACTTGTATGAATAAATCGCACAAGATTAAATCTATCGAAACGATACTGTAGGATTTGCCTAAGTGAGAGAATTCGAGGGATTTCTTACCAAGGACAGATGGGGAATCGACAGAAAAGCTAGAAACAGATTTCCCAAGTTTCAAAGATCCAAACGGATCAAACAGACCTAAAAGAAATCAGAGAAAAATAAATCAACACAAAAGCTGGAAACGATGAACAGAACGAGATTGAATCGACTCCAGAGCCACACATACCCTAGCTTGGTGATGTGAGGAGACTACGGCGACGCGGATGATGATCTTTGTCGACGGGAACGCCTCCGGCGGCTTCCTTCCGGCAGTTAAGCGGCGAGGGAGTCGACGGCGACGAGACAGCACGGCGGCGCGCGAGAGAGAGAGCTTCTGGAGGCGAAGAGACGATGTCGAAGGAATAGCGATGTCTAAGCCGGTGGAGTGGATCAATATTTATAAGGGAGGTTCTGACCGAGCTGTCAGATCTGATCCAACGGCGCAGATTTCGCGTCTCTCCGCATTCAACGGATGGATTTTGTGGCGGTAATCGCGGGAAATCCCAACGAACCGAAAGAAAGTTGCTCCACGTCCGAGACCAAACTCATCGAACATTGAGTATAAAAGTAGATAAAACTTTGATAGATTTTCCTTCGGAATCAATGACATTCGAGGGGAATCTTGATCGAGTACAATATGTACATGTTCACGAGAGAAAAGCATAGATGGGGTAGGGATAGAAAGAGGGAAAACAGGGTCCGATACTTAGTCAATCCGAGGTTAAAAACAGCGATGAAAACTCGGAGTGATAAGTGTATAGGACAACACCAAACGAACAAAATAAACGAAAAGGAAACACGATAGAAAATTAACGAAAGTAAATATCAATGAAAATTTATAATACATAATACCGATGGTTATGATCTTACTGCACATTGCGTGAGTCCAAGATGTTCAACTCACACCTCAGTGTACAGAACCTCTTTTCATCCAAGGGCTTTGTGAATATATCAGCCAATTGTTCTTCGGTGCGAACATGACTGATAACAATATCTTCTCGCTGAACATGATCTCGAAGAAAATGATGACGAATATCAATATGCTTCGTTCGAGAGTGTTGCACTGGATTATGAGCAATTTTGATTGCACTCTCGTTATCACAAAGCAATGGAATTTTCTTCACAAGAATACCATAATCTTTCAGCGTTTGCTTGAGCCACAGAATCTGAGTATAGCATGAACCGGCAGCAATATACTCGGCTTCAGCCGTAGAAATAGATACACAATTCTGTTTCTTCGAGGCCCAACAGACAAGAGATCTACCGAGAAAATGACATGTGCCTGAGGTAGATTTCCTGTCGACTCGATCACCAGCCCAGTCAGAATCTGAATAACCAACGAGATCAAACTGGGCACCCTTGGGATACCAAAGACCCAAGGTTGGTGTGTGTGCCAGATATCGAAGGATTCGCTTGACAGCAATATGATGAGATTCCTTCGGATTTGCCTGAAAACGAGCACACATACATACTGATAGCATAATGTCAGGTCTAGATGCACAAAGGTAAAGAAGCGAACCGATCATCGAGCGATATTTCTTCTGATCGAAAGGTTTGCCCTTCTCATCTGCATCTAGATGAACATTCGTAGGCATTGGAGTCTTGATAGTTTTGCAACCGAAAAGATCAAACTTCTTCAGGAAATCTCTGAGATACTTCTCTTGTGAAATGAAAGTACCATTCTTCTGTTGACGGATTTGAAGCCCGAGAAAGAACTTCAATTCACCCATCATAGACATTTCATATTTCTTCGACATCATAAGAGAAAATTCTTCGCTGGTAAACGAATCTCTTCGAGAATTGAGTCGACATTCACTCTTCTTCGAACACGAGGAAAAGATTCTTCATCTTGTGGATCAGGTTGATCTTCGGGATCAGCTTGTCCTTCGGGATCAGCTTGTCCTTCGGGATCAACATATTCTTCGTTTATGCGTTCTCCTTCGACCTGTGCATCATTTGCTTCAGGAAGTTGATCTCCAGCGCCCCGGGCTATGTGTGGGAACATTGGACCATCATCATCCCTGTTTTCTTGTTGAGCATTTCCATCGACAGGTCGAATATCTCCAATAGCCATGTACCTGATAACTTCATCCAAAGGAGGTTCATCCAGGTTAAGAGGTAATTGCTCCTTTTGAGAGCCGTTAGTTTCATCAAATCGAACATTTACAGTTTCTACAACTTTGCCAAGATGTGAGTTGTAAACTCTGTAAGTGTGAGAATTTGAACCATAACCTAGAAGAAAACCTTCGTGTGCCTTTGGGGCGAACTTGGAGCTGTGATTCATGTCTCTGATATAACATGGAGCACCAAAAACCCTGAGATAAGACACATTTGGCTTTTTACCAGTGATGAGTTCATGTGAAGTTTTCTTCAGAAACTTATGCAGATAAACCTTGTTGATGATATGACATGCAGTGTTGATAGCTTCGGCCCAGAACCTGATAGGAGTCTTGTATTCAGCAAGCATTGTTCTGGCCATTTCAATAAGTGTTCGATTCTTTCTCTCGACCACACCATTTTGTTGCGGTGTATAAGCAGCCGAAAATTCATGAGTAAAGCCATATTCATCAAGAAAATCTTCGATATGAGTATTTTTGAATTCTGTACCATTATCACTTCTGATATGCTTGAGAGATAATTCATATTCAGTTTGAGCTCTCTTTGCGAAAGTTTTGAAAATTTCAACAACCTTGCTCTTGTCATCTAGAAAGAAAACCCAGGTATATCGAGAGAAATCATCAACAACAACCAGACCATACTTGTTACCTCCATGACTAGCATAATTTTGAGGACCGAATAAATCCATATGAAGTAATTCAAGAGGACGAGTAGTAGTCATGACGGTTTTTGCAGAGTGATGTTTCTTGGCAATCTTTCCTGCTTCACAGGCACTGCATAGACAATCTTTATCGAATTTTACATTATCAATTCCAACGATGTTCTTCTTCGAGATAAGAGTTTGAAGATTTTTCATCCCTGCATGACCAAGTCTTCGGTGCCATAACCAACCAGAAGTGGCTTTGGCCATTAAACATGTGGACACATCAGGTCCCGAAGAAAAATCAACGACGTAAAGATCACCCTTGCGATATCCTTCGAACACGAAGGAATAATCATCCTATGAAAATACAACACAACGAGACGCAGAAAACAGAACAAGCATGTCCATATCACAAAGTTTCGATATAGACATAAGATTATATCCTAGAGATTGTACAAGCAAAACCTTATCAATGTGCTTGTCTTTCGATATAGCAACCTTACACAAACCAAGAACTTTTCCTTTGTTGTTATCACCGAAGGTAATATATTTCTGTGAAGATTCAGATAGTTTTTCTTCGGCGAACAACTCTTTGTCTCTGGTCATATGATTTGTACATCCACTATCCATGACCCATTCGGATCCACCGGAGACATAGCCCTGCAGAAGAATTAGTTCTTCTTAACCACCCACAAACGAGCAGGTGACTTAGAAGGCATGGTGGAGCTAGATGGATCAGCAATATTATATCGAACAGGATTGCATTGTCGATCAGGACCATCAAGCACACCATAAATATAATTCCTCGATGAGGGGTTAGAGTAGCGATGGGTAATGGCAATTTTGGTACGATTGTCACGATGACAATAAACAGTTCTATCTATACGATAGTAATCCTTCTGGGGAACATTTGAAGCAAACACCTAAGGTTCATTTCTATCCTCGAGAGAATAGTAGTGATTCGGTGGTACTGTGGGTTTTCCCTGCATTGAATGGTTAGAGGGCAGTTTTTCTACGAGAGATTTGCGAACCCAAATCTGTCGCTTATAAAAGCCATTCTTTGGAGGAGTACCAACGAACTCAGCCGACACCTTTCCTTCCTGATCTTTGATAAGCTTATAGTTAGAATCAAGTGATTCATCGACAATAGCCTTATCCATTTTGCAACTGAAACCTGAAAGATTAGCAATATCAATGGGCTTTTCTTTCGCAAGAACCCAGACAGTTTTATGATACTGTTCGGGTTTCCAGTAGGTTCCATCAGGATTGATTTTCCTTTCGAAGCCAACTCCTTCGTTTCGAGGATTCCTGTGAAGAAGAGCCTTTCGAAGGATATCACACAGATAATGGTGTCCCTGCACACTTTTGAACATGCCTGTTTCAAACAAATTTCTCAACCTGAGGAGTTCCTCGGTAATGGTTTCCTCGTCCGAGGGGTTAGCATCATCAATAACAATGGGTTGCTTTCCTTTCGATCTCTCATAAATAGAATCAATTTTACTTCGTTCCAAACAAGTCAAGCAAGGTGAAACAGATTCATTTTTATCTTCTGAGCCCTGTTGAGCCATGAGAGTGAGATTTACACTTTCCAACTCTTCATTAGCCTCTCTCAGTTTCTCGAGAGCCATTTTCCTTTGAAGGAATTCGTAGGTTAGCTTCTCGTAGTCCACTGAGAGAAGTTCATGACGAGAGGAAAGTTCATCATACTTTTCCTTCAGAGCTGCATGCTCGTTAGTCAAAGTTTGACCCTTCTCAATCTCATCGATCAACAGAGTCTCAGATTTTTGAATAGTTTCACTTAGAGAATCTAGTTCATCTTGTTGGATAGAAGCAATTTTAGCAAGTTTAGCATAGCTTATCCTAGAGTCACTTTCATAAGCAGATCCATCAGAAGTATCGTAGGATTTCTTAGATGAGGATACCTTAGCCTTGGCCATGAAGCAGTAAGCTGGAGATTCATCTTCACTGCTCTGGTTGGAGAAGAATGAACTTGAATTCTTGTTCGAGGCGAATGCTATCCCAGCAACACCATCAGATTCAGAACCAGAACCAGAACCTGATCTTGACTTTGATCCTGCTTTAGAACCGGATGCTTCTTCTTCAGAGTTCATCTCTTTACCCAGATAGGCTTTGGCTCGGTGCGAATTCTTTCGACGAGAGGAATGAGATTTTGATGAAGAACCCTCTCGATGCTTGTGATACTTCTTTTTCTTGTCATCATCAGAACCATCTTTCTTGTCTTTTCTGGACCTTGAATCATATCTCTTCGAATCGTGATTTTTGCTCAATCTGTAAGACTTGCTCGAAGAGCTGCTGTGAGAGTGCTTTGATTTATGTTCAATTTCCCAGAGAGGAAAATCAGCGATGAAGTGACCTGGCTTCTTGCACTTCTAACAACAGTTATCTTTCGCAGATGAGTTTTTGGATGGTGACCGATGCTGAGATGAATTGCTAGAATGTCTTGAAGAATAGTTTTTCTTCGGTGAAGAGGAGTTCCGTCTCTGAAAGCGATTGAATCTTCTCATTATCAGTGCTAGATCTTTTCCAATGTTCTCGGGGTCATCTGAGGCACAACCCGATTCAGAACTAGCTTCAGGAGAGGAGTGATGTGAAGCTCTGGCCTTCAGTGCATGATATTTTCTTCGACTCCCATTGACGTCACGTTTCTCATCTTCTTCCATCTCGAAAGTATTAAGCCTTTCAAGAATATCAGCGGCAACCATATCCTTGAAATCAGTTCTTTCCTTAATCATCAGCACAATGTGATCGAAGGAATCATCAAGAGAACGGAGCAAAGTTCTGACAATAATCCGATTGGTAATGTCATCTGCACCAAGGGAAATCAGTTCATTTGACAGCGCAGTGAGTCTGCTGTATATGGAACAAACTTTTTCTCCCTCGTGCCTCTTGAAACGATAGAACTTGCTTCGAAGAGTGTCAATTCGAGCATCTTTCTGAGTAGAGACACCTTCCCCAATCTTCTCGAGATAATCCCAAACACCTTTGGCCGAAGGAATATTCTTGACCTCATGATATTTTTCAGGAATCAGATGATTTGTGATGAATACCCAGACTTCAGCATCGAGCTCTATCTTCTTTGCCTCTTCAGGAGTGATGGCATCAGTGTCCTTGACAGTTACACCATTCTTGACAACTTCCCAAGCGGCAGAGTTGATAGCCATGATATTCCTCTTCATTTTGTCCTTCCAATAGGGATAGTCCTTCCCATCGAAAATAGGGATTGGTTCCCCCGAGCGAACAGCTGCAAACGACATTCTTGACAACACTCCAGGTTGTTAGACCAAAATACGCAGAGCGTAGGGAGTGCCTAGCTCTGATACCAATTGAAAGCTCAAGAATGATCAGAGGGGGAGGGGGTGAATGATCACTTCTAAAAATTCTAAGGAACTTAGAATGAAATCATGCAAACAACGTAGGACTAATGGCATCTCGAAGGAAATACAGTATCGAAAGTAATGCAAGGCTCGAAAGGATTTGGAGCGAAGGAAAACATCGAAGACAAACAGGCTACGAGTAAATACTTGAAGTAAATGCTAGAAGGAAAACGAGCCTGACACAGCGATGTTTGGTAAACCAGTTCACACTCTGCAAAGTGCTACGTCTGGTTGGAGGGACTGGTGATTGAACACCTGGAGCAAAACTCTCTCCGTCCTATTCTCCACTGCAACAAACTCCTCGAGCTTGTCCAGTTTTCACTCGTGGTAGATGATTCAGGACATCTCCGAGACCTTTACAAACTTCCTTCAGTAGTGACAATTACTCTTCGACTGCTTGACAGGCGACGCCTAACCGTCTAGGAGACTTGCAGATCTCCAAGATAAAAAGATCGGCTAATCTCAACCTAAGTCATAGTGAATTGCTCAACTCAGTTCAGACTTGGGTGTAGGTTTTCTCTCGATGGATCTCTTTGGGATGCTCTCAGACTTCTGTCTTAGAATCTTCAGTGGAGCAGCCGACCCGAAATGGCGGGTAGGTGCGGGGTATTTATAGTTGGCGATCCCGATGGGTAAAATGACTGAAGTGACACGATGCAACCGCTTGACGCGTGTCCACAACGGTCGGATTCCAATCACTGCGCAACTTTACTTGAGGAACAAGTAAGCTGACTCACCGAACGAGTTCTCTCTCGAAGGCACGAAGTGCGATGACTTTTCCTTCGAGCTATTCGCTCGACTCGGTAAGATTTCTCTCGGTAGGCTTTTGTGGGTTTTGGTTGAGCAGAGCAAATTCACTTCGACAAAGATCTCAACTAGCAAACCCCTCTTAATAGTACGGTTTTTCCTACAACTCAAGAAAATAAGGAGAACTAGCAAAAAGACTAAGTCTTCGACCAGCTTCAGCTTTCTCCTCGTTGCGCTTTTGCTCGAGAGAAACATCTTCTTCGACAACATTTTTAGGGGTCGTCTTCCTTCACAGGCTTCGGTAGATGACTGCAGCTTTACTGCAGTGAGTTGTCCTTCGACCTTCTACTTGCAAACTCCATTCTTTCGGAACCTAAGTATCTGTTTATACTCAAAAACAATATTAGTTCCACTTCTGCTTTGTCTAACAATGTCCAAAACCTTCGGGGGCAAAACTTGCTCTTACACTTCTCCATGTATGTGCAGTGCCTACTGTAATTGCCAAGTGTGAATTCTGTAAATGAAATGTTCTATTCTCCTTCTTGTAGTAATTTCTAGTAGTCGGCTTGTTACGTGGAGTGCATTTTGCCATGTGTATGGTCAGAGTCTGGCAATGTCAATATATGGTTGCTCTATTCGTTGTGTTGTGGTGTGCCGCAAGAGACCCCGGGGTACCATGTTGGGTGCGACAAGGTCACTAGCAAGGCTCCTGCAGAAGCAAGTCAATGTACGCCGCGTCAACCAAACCAAATAAATTTTCAGTCATCGCTGCTTCATCCTGCTTTTCTCGGCGTTAATTCATCAGAGTTTGCTTGGTTTGTTTTTGTTGTTGCAGGGAGTCATTATTATGATCGCCTACTTCAACAGCCGCTCAGGTGCATGTTGCAAAATCGCAACATGAACACACGTTTGTGTGTGGGTGTGGGGGGCACACAAACGTCAATTGATGTATAGATTCCAAAATGGTTGTAGCTTGTTTATTTGCCCTTGGAGGCTTTATAGTTATCATACTAATTCAATAGTGGCTGCAGCATGTGCTAAAACTTTAAGTTGTAATGCTAACTGTTTTCTGTGGCACAATGTGCCTCATGATGTTATACTTTAATGATTAGAGTTGTGTGTATGGCAAGCTCTCAATTCTTTACATTAATGAAGTTATATCATCGTCAGTCATTTCATATTAGAACCATGCAACCTTTATATTGATTTTTTATTTATCTTGCTTGATAATAGCTTTTAAAATTCAACATGTAATAACTTGTTATGAAGATTTTAACTGTTAAAAATGGAATTATATTTCATTATTGAAGAATCACACAAATAACAATTTCTAGAGTAGGACGTTAGTTTATTAGGTGATGTGCTCTAAGTTTGTACCATTGGTGTGAGAGCTTGCAGATCTGGATGGTGGCGGCTGACCGACCAAAAAACCACGGTTGGCGGCGGTCTCGGGGTATCTTTTGGGCGCAGGTGAACAACATCTTGCTAGAACGACTACTTGACGTGCCTTGGCGCAACCACAGTAGGTTGGACTCGGCCACGACTACAACCGTGCCTGGTGAGCTCATCTTCTCCTCTGTGTGTACTGATCCTGGTGGCTGTGACTTGTATGCGGCTTGGGCTTGATGGATAGTTGTTGTGGTACTCCTAGCTCGTTGCCATGATGGATTTGGTGGTTGTGCTCTAATTTACTTACTGTTTTATGATCTTTGTGCAACTGTGGTTTGAATTCAGAAATTGTGCACTGTAGGACACAATGTGCTCAATTTAACCTGTATTTACATGTTCCTGTCACTTGTAATTGTGCTACTTTTATTGTCTGAGACCTTTGTGCATTGGTTTAGGTTCTATCATTCTTGTGCTCAGGTTTAGTCACTGCAACTTCTATTTTGTAGAATTTCTACTGTTTAACCCTATGCTATGCTTCAGGATATGTTAGGATGTAACTAGTGCTGCTGTTGGTTCATGTTGCACTGTTAAATCATATTTACGATCCACTAGATCATAAGCTACTATTAATATTCTACTATGTATAATTCTACTTGATTTTTCTATGCTGTATATTTCATTCAGTTTGTATAAAAGCATAACTAATTGAAATCTACTGTTAATCATGTATGGGATCTAGCCCTTGTTCTATTCCTGCTATGTGTTTGCATAGTTTAGTTTGTATGTTTGTTCAACTGCTCCAGCAAATTGTAATTGAATTTGTTTTGAACAGCATCAGAGGCTCACCAGTGGAGGTAGGCTCATGCAGCAGCAGAGGCGGTGTCGGGATCGGCTGCAATGCAACTGCAATCTGAGCTTTTGTTTATGTTTCGCGAGCTCCAGAATGAATTCAGAAGAAAGATAGTTCTAGCTCATTGGAGCTAGTTATACTTGACAGCTAGTTTAGTTTTAGTTGTTTAGTTTTTAGTGGCTGGATATCCGACGTGAACAATTTTCGATTGTAATATGCCAAGTTTGGCGATTTGATCTATTTAAAATATTAATTCTATTTTCTATTTGTTTCCATTTAAATATTTGTTTTATTTACTGGAAAATAATCTGAAGAATATGGCCCTGACAATTGGGTTCCACTTGCCTGAACCTAACAATTGGGACCCACTTACAAGAACCTTACATTTTGGACCCACCTGACTAGTGGAGTGAAAAAAAGAAAATTATGACCGCTGAGCCAAAAAGGCCACATCCCAAAAATAAAAAGGCTAGATTGTTGGCCTTGGCCCATGTAACTGATCAATATTGAAAGGAAAAAATAAATAAAATGGGCTGAATTTTTGGGTTAGGCCCATATAGGTGGCTCAATTGGACCGGGCTGATTTTGATCTACGACCAATTCATTTAGACATAATTTTGCCAAGTCAGCTTGCCACGTTGGATCTGACGTGGCCTGGCCAACAAGCCAATGACCAAAGCAATTGGTCACAACATCTACGACCTTTTGTTTGGTCACAATCATCTATGACCATTTGAGAAAAAAAGGTCACAGTGTCCGCTTTGCGACCCTCAGCTTTTGACCAACTGATTTTGGTCACAAAAAGGTCATAAATGAAGAACAATGACCTTTCAGTGACCAATATGTAGGGTCACAAGTTAGCATATTTATTGTAGTGTTCATCCTCCTCTTCCTCTTCTTCAGACTCCAGGTCTTGACTGGCAACCCAAAAGTCAGAATCATCCTAAAAATAAAAAGACGGAAGATTAACATCTTTAGATAGTAAGACAACATATAAAAGGACAAAAGGAAAGACGTACTGGGGGAGCCGGGTTGCCTTCATTAAAAGGGGAAAGACCATCTTCTTTCGAGTCTTCAAGCTTCTCGGCAACAAACTTCTTACAATAAGTCGCCAGAGTGACAGAGGTCAACTCGTTTTGTGCAAAGCACATCGGATCTCCTCTCCCATTGTACTTACACATAAGACGGTCTCTGATACTAAGAGGCTGAATCTGCCAACCTACCCAACATCGGACCAGATCCTTGCCGACTAGCCCATGTGCTAATAAAGCCTTGAGCCGAGCAAAGAGCGGCTTGTTCTTCTTCACCATCTCATCCGTGGGGGAAAGATTCACACCATCATGAAATACGATCCGGCTTTAAAGAAAGCTGGGCAAAGGATGTTCACCGTCAAGGACCTTCACGGTACGGTAGAAATATGATCTCTGCCAATCCTTAACTTTGCTGGCCGGTCTAGGAGCCGGAAAAATCGTGTTGGCACGTTTCTGAATAGTGATGCCTCCGCATTCCAAAGCTTGGCCACCACTCTGTTCAGTCTGCTGCTTGCAATTATAAAACTCGGCAAAAAGACCAAGACAGGGTCTCCTCTACAGATAAACCTCGCAGAAGACTTGGAAGTGACAAATATTGAGCAAAGAATTGGCGCTCAAATCTTGTGGATGCAACTTATAATTATGCAACATGCTTCTGAAAAATCTGGACCCGGGAGGCCGAAACCCCCGAGTCACGTGATCTGCAAAGACAATGACTTCGCCCTTTTTAGGCGCTGGCCGGCTTTCATTGCCAGGAACACGCCATTTTATCTCTTCTTGAGAAGGAAGAAGACCTTCATCCTCCAATTCCTTCAACTTCTTTTCGGTGACAAGACTCGGCCCCCAATTGGGCTCTGAGGTGTTCTTCTTAATGGGGGGCCGGCCTCGACCAGCTGTTCCCTTCCCACCCCTAGCCCGGGCACTGGCCTTAACCATGATAGGTGAATCGGATCTAAACGAGTAAATAAATCATTAAAGGAAGAAATCTAACTAAGAACATAGGACAAGAGTCGGCACCGGCTAAAGAACTACAAAGACAGGCGAAATCCGGCTTATATCTGCACAAACAAATTTCGCAATCTACCTGAAAACAGACAGATCTCACAAAACCTAAAAACAGGTTAAAAATAGATCTACCAAAATACTGCGGAAAGCGGCGGAGAGATGCATCACAGCAAACAACTTACGATGAGATTACGCATTATGAGAATCGCCTAGGGAGCAAAAAACTCATCAACGGACATGCCCTACGCATCCATCATTATCGAAAACCGATCTATGAAAAAGTTGATCCTGGCGCTCGTCGCCGTCGGCGACCCCACCGCGCCAACCGCCAGATCCAGCGAGCCGTCGGCCGGATCCCGTCCTCACGCCCGTGTTGCGCCTCCTCGTGCCTCGCGTAGCCCTGGGTCGCCCGCCGGAAGTCACCGGCAAGCCCGTCTGCCGCCGCTCGTAGAGGTCCCGATCGGGGCGGGGCGAGTTGCCGCTCGCGACCGTGTGTAGGCCAGCACACCCACGTGGGCCGACGTGGCGCCAGCAGCCGCGGCCCAGCGTCCCTCGCCAACCCACGACTCCTTTCCGCCCCGGGCGGGAGGCCGCTATTCGTCGCCACCGCCAAGTTAGGCCTTGGACCACAAGGGTGAGCTACCCAACCGCCTCTTTTTTTTTCCTTGTGAGCTGGGCTTGGCCCAATACTTCCTCTTGTTATACCTCGCCTATGAGCGTAGGATAGTAGGATGCGCTCACCCCTATTTAGCCCAGAACCAGTAGCTTTAGTTTCGGCCCAGAGACGTTTATAATTTTTTCTAGATAGATTTAATAGGCAGATTATTATGCGATATTGTAATGTTAATATCTTCTCAACTGTAATGCGGATCGCGACACTTTCTATATGTAACTTGCTCAGTTTTTCGCGTAGATTAATGATACGTCCCAAACGTATCTATAATTTCTTCTTGCTCCATGCATGTTTTGAGTGATATTGCTATGCTTTTGATACACTTTCATACACTTTTGGTCATATTTGGACTAACCTGTCAACTCAGTGCACCCCAGTGCTAGTTTCTGTTTTTTTCTGTCTTTTTATTTAATATATTTCCAATACTTAAAGTACTAGAAAAATTCCAGGAAAATATATAAAAAATCAGCGACCCGGAAACTTCTATAGTCCCGAAGGGGGACCAGAGGAGACCCACCTGGAGTCCAGGCGTCCAGGGGGCGCGGCCTAGGGAGGACACCCACATGGAGTCCTGCCGGCCAGGGGGCGCCTACTGCACTCCCTGGTGGCCCCCTGCCTGCCCCCCTACGCCTATATTTACCTCTCATCCCGAAAACCCAAAGGACAGAACCCTTTTTCACGATCTCGCCTCTGTTCCGCCGCCGCAGCGCTTCCAAGATCGGGAGCACCAGAAGACCTCTTCCCGGCACCCTGCCGGAGGGAGGATTGACCTCCAAGAGCTTCTCCACCACCATGGATGCTTCCCTGATGAGTCATGAGTAGTCCACCTTGGACCATGGGTCCATGATCAGTAGCTATGTGATGTCTTCTCTCCACCTTTGCTCTTCATTGATTAGACCTTGTGAGTTGCCCTACATGATCAAGGCACATATGTAATTCTTTCTGCTGTTGCTATGTTGAGTTTGCTGGGATCTGATGGATTATGAGACTATGTTGAGTTCTTCTCCTTTTATATTTTTGTTCCCGAGTAATTCTTGCATGTTCTCCGTTGCTATTTACTGCTTTGGCCAAGTAGTAGGTAGTAACTCCAAGAGGGGGCGTTATGCATGATTCTGGGTTCATGCCCCCTGATGACTAGCTTGAGTGACAAAAACATGAGTCTAGGGGATGTGTTGTTGCCACAAGAGGGGAAACAACGGTGCTTGTAACCGCGGTTGCAAGTATTGTCTACTTTACGCAAAGTTCTTTTAATGCAATTATCTGTTGCTTTGGGTTTACACTTTGGGTGGGGCTGGCAACTTAATACCAACGAGATGTTCTGGATAGATATCTCAAGGTGGATGATTATTGAGTAGATGAAGATGGATTTCGGTCTACTTGTTTTGGCGTACTGCCATGCTTTTGAGCCTCTTCTTTTCTTTTGTAGCATAGTTAGCATTGCGGTGCATTTTTTATCATGTCAATTGCCCAGCTGTAATTTGTTCACCTTGCATAGCTTTTTATCGTCTTTTGGGAGAGAGACATCACTAGTGAACATCATGGGACCCCAGTCCATATTTCCAACACTGTTTACACCCTCAATTTACTTCTTGTTGTACTTTCGTTGCAGTTATCACTACTATCTACCCTTGCTTTTGACCCTTTGTAAACAATAGGGACGGAGAGATTGACAACCTCTGTGTACTCATTGGGAGCAAAGTTACCTGTTGCTGTGTGCAGGTCCACATCAACTCTCGCGCTATCATGTAATTTCTAGCGTCATTGTCACCTACTTGTTGCTATCGGAGTCCTACTAGAGACATAAACCTCGGTATCTTCACTGGGGGAAACTGGCTGTTGTGCTACATCTCAACCTTCCACTTGGGGTAACCAACGAGGGGCGAGAAGCCATCAAGCTAATTTCTGGCGCCGTTGCCAGGGACTCCACTCTTCAAGATAGAGGAGTTGCAAACTATCTTTTATCTTTGCTTTTTAGTCTTGTTAGTTTACCTTTTTGTATCTTAGTGTCTTTCACCAAAAACCACAAAAAAATTATTTACCTTGTTCTAGTTTGCTTTCTTGTTTTGGTTTGTTTTGTTTGCTTTGTTTCTCTTTGCCTAGTGATGCTATGTTACTATGGGTGTGGAACCACCCAAATATGGTAGGATGGACACTTTTCACTTGGATCTTCTTCGATCTATCTGTCCTCGCGCTAAAAACCCAACCTACCTGGTTGAGGGAAAATCATTGGATGAGCATGCTCATTATACGCGGCACCGCCTATCTCAGAAAGGGAAACACTTATGGGATCAAATATAAACTTCTTATTGCTATGCTGAGTGTTTTTTCCACATTTATGATTTTACTTGCTGCTCTAATATAGATCGTAAACACCGTCCTTTCCAATGTCAGTTTAATGACAATGAGATCCTATCTTCCTACGCTAAAGGTGTTTATGATTACTTTGATGTTGAAAAGATTGAAGAGTTTGTAGCTTTTAAGTGTGCTTATGAGATTGCTAATTTGATTGAAAAGTATTATTATACTATTCATAAGTTCGAAAATCTTGTAGTCCTTGCCTATTGCTTTGAGAATTATGTTTGCAATGATTATATTGAGGATTTTAAAAACAAAATGTTTGCTACCCAAGAAGAGGCCAATGATTACTTTGATGAGGAATCCTATGATTCCGAGGACTCACTTGATACATCCCTTTCCGAAGATCTTGATACTTGCTTTGTTGATGGCCCGGATGATACTATGGATGATGCTTACAAAGATGAACTTGCTATAGTTCCTTATGTTAAGCATGAAATTGTTGCTATTGCACCCACACTTGACTGTCCTATTATCCTTTTGAAATATCCAACTCATATTCCGGAGAATTGTGCTCTTATTAAGGCTCAATGTGATGGGTTGCATTTATCTTATGTTCTTAAAGACCGTGTTGAAAACAATACATGTATTCTTGTAGGTCATGAACAACATGCTTTATGTGATAGTTATATTCTTGATGTTGTTCATGATGCTACTGAAAATTATTTTGGGAGAGGAAAGTTTGGTTGTAGAAACTTTCATGTTACAAAAACACCTCTCTTTACGATGAAACTTTTGAAGTTGTTCTTGCTCTACCTTCCTATGCATATCGCTTTGTTCTTCTTTGATTTATTTCCTTACAAGATGCCCATGCATAGGAAGTGGGTTAGGCTTAAATGTGGTCTTGTAGCGACCCAATTCACACAGAATTGAAGTCTCTGTGCTCAAGTGCCAGTCCCTGGATCGAACTCGCTGGCACACACAGTATTATAGATGTATATCAAAGTACAAGTGCATCATTATTACAACGTATGATCCAGAGTAAATAAATAACAAGTTGCATAGCTCAAGGCTAGCTTATTCAATATAAATATAGCAGAAGCAAAAGAAAATAACGTGGAGTCCATCAACAGCCACATGCGAACATGCTGAGTGTAGACTCGCAACCCCTAACGCACCTTACTGATCGTCTGAAAAACCTGCAACACCGAAGGTTACAGCCCGACAATAGGTCAGTACATCTGATTTGTACGGCAAGTGACGCAGAAAAGTTTATATAAAGGACCTACAACTACATGCAGGGTAAGTAAAAGGAAAGGCTTATGGTTTAGTTTTGCAGAAAGCCAATTTTCTCCTGAACTAAACTAGTCAAAGTTTTAAGTTGAAATCTACCTGAAACACACTGCAACCCATGCTACTCTTGTCCCAACCAATTTATTATTAAGTGTTCATCTGTCAAGATCATTCATCAACAGTACTGACTAGTTGCTCAAAGTTCGTCCGTAACCCTGGAAACGGCTAATCATGATCAGTTTATACACTCTGTAGAGGTTGTACACGTTCCCCACTGGACTCAACCCGAAGATTGAGACAAAGACTTTCTGAAGAGGTTGCCTCCACCCTTTGGTAGCCGGTACACCTAACCACACATCTACATCAGCTAGCTACCAGGGCCAGGTTCCCCACAACGTACTCGTGCTAAGCCAGAGCCCATATAGCCAGTGGTTGTACACGGAAGCTACTAGTAATATTGCCTGTCTGATCTTTTTGAGCCTGGAGGACGCCCACTGCGTCAGAGGGTACTCGCCATGACGCACCCGGTTCACCACCAAAACAACCATTGGGTGCATTTAACCACGGCACTGTCCTTAGACAAGGCACAACTACCGGGATATGCAACCTGCCCGTCCAGAAGTGATTTCTATTTATATAAAGTTGCTACACAGTTTATTAAAATAGCTCACATGCACTCCATGAATTCTCACAACCCAACCACGTCTACAAAGCATAGCAATAAAGTAACAACACGCCTAGGTTGATCTATGGTAGACAAGTCAAGACATGTGGCTATCCTAACTGGTTTTGCAGCAACAGAATAATAAACTACCTATCATGCAATAGGGTGATATTTCTTAACATAATGCATATAGAAAATATAGGTATGAGTATGGTCAAAGAATCACTTGCCTTATACATCTGATGAAGATCTTCGCTCTCACGGTCCAGTCAACTGTATTCGTCACACTCCGATAATCTATCGCAACGAAGGAACTCAAATAAGCAATCACATCACAATGAAACAAACAAAAGATCAATAACACAAACACAAAGGTTTTAGCAACAAAACAAAAACCTTAAAGTGCAAAGGTGTGGATGTGCTCGAAGGTGATCGGTGGAACGTGAACTCGAGAGAGTCAACGGATAAGGAATTGTCGATACAAAAATTATGATCAAGGAATTTTGAAATCAAGGTAAATATCACGGCAACATGAATGGTGTGTGGATATTGCCGATAAGATAACTCATATGATCCAATATGCAAAAAGAATCACGTGAAACGGAATACTACAACACAAGTCGTAGCAGGTGCAAAATTGAATTGAATTTGAATTTAAACAGATCAATAAACTTGTGAATTTTTGTGTACACAGGATATAAACAGAAGGTACATGGAACGAGTGATCCAACGCAAAAAGAAACGGCGCAAACGGGTGCACCGGTAAAAAGTTATGGCTGCCAGAAGTTCAAATTTGGATCAGCTTGGGATCCAAATTTAAAAACTTCAACCTTCAGTAACACTTGGTCTACTGGCTAGAAAATTTCTACACGGTCGCAACGCAACCGGAATCACTCGATTCCGAGCTACGGTAAAAAAGTAGTCGCGAAAACGGTATCGGATGAAAAACGGGGGTAGTGGGGTGTTCTACTGTAAAAAGGACTCGTATGTAAATAAAATTTTCTGAATAAATGCAATCGGGTCCCCGGGCGGTTTGGATCCAGATCTGGGAAGAAGAAAAAAAATTCAAAACGCGTTTTTTCTTTTTTTTTTCTAACTGCTTCTTCCCCACGGGCACGGGCAAGGAGCCAGCCATGGCCATGGCTCGGCTCGGCCCAGCTCGGGGTTGCGGCTCCGGCCAGCTACTCCGGCCGAGGGCCGGCGACCAGGGGCGGCGGAACGGCAGGGGCGGGCGGCGGCCGGCGCACGAAGCCAGGGCGGCGGCTCCGGCAAGCCGGCGAGGCGACGGCCCGGCGGCGGCGCGCTGGCGGGGCGGCGGCCAGGGCGTGGTGAGGTGGCGGGGTCGGGCGCAGGCGGCGGCGCGTCGCGAAGTTACCTCGAAAAACCGCGAAAAAACGCAACTCCGGCGATGCTCCGGCGAAATTCCGGCGAACTCCGGCGATGACGTCGCGATGATGTCGGCGGCGGCGGGTCCCGCGGATTAGTTTAGGCTAACCCTAAAAATGCTAAGCGAAAATAATTTAGCCCTAATCGGGGCTATTTATAGCCAGCCCCTAATCTTTTTTTTAAATCCGAGATAAATAAAACATCGGTCTGCGGAAAAAAAAACAAACCAGGCCCATTAGGCCCAAAACAATATTAGAAAAATCACGGAAATTTATTTTAAAATTCCGTCTTCGCCAATATTTTTAAAATAATAAAATTGAATTTTTTGCTTTACCAAAATATTAAAATAAAATAAAAACTTTGCAACTTGTTTTTAAATATTTTTAAATACTTTTCTGGCATTTTAAAAATACCGAAAACTTTGAAAATTGATTTAAAAACTTTTCCGGAGCATAAATAAATTCCCAAAATAATTTTAGAAAATATTTATAATTCCAAAGTAAAATTAAAAGTCTCCCAAAAATATTTTAAACTATTTTTCAACAAATTCAAAATGGGGATAAGTCCTTTTATATCCTCTCAAATGAATTTCCTTGAGTTGAAAAATGTTTTGAATATTCCAAAGAATTCCAATAAAGATTTAAAACCTTTTCCACACTTTTAATAAGTTGAAGGAGTCATATTACCTTCTCTCATTTTATTTTGTTGGTTTTGTTTTAAAATAATAAATTCCAAAACACCAACGGTGAATATTAGGGAAAGTCATTTTATTCCCTCTCTCTTTAATATTCATTTCAACAGCAAAAGTTTTAAATTCCAGAGAAAATCAAACACACCAAGCAAACAATCATGATCTATTTAATTATATTAACATTCCAAAATTCGAAGAATTTTGGGATGTTACAGGTCTATATTTGCTTCTTGATGCTCTCTTTTTCTTCAAATCCTTATTCTTAAAAGAGCACCTTTTATAATCATCATGCCTAGCTAAAAGGCATAAAATAAAGCGCTTGTTGGGAGGCAACCCAATTTGTTTTTCCTTGTTTTCAGTGGTCTTGATGATTATTAATACTGTAGCAACATCATTGTATCTTTATTTTCAAGCTTTTTGCCAAGTGATACGTCCAAAACGTATCTATAATTTCTGCTTGCTCCATGCCTCTTTTGTGTGATATTGCTATGATATTGATGAACTTCCATACACTTTTGATCATATTTGGACTAACCTATTAACTCAGTGCAGTCCAGTGCCAGTACCTGTTTTCTGCTGTTTTCTATTTCAGGTTTCCCCCTTCTTTAAAATGCCAGAAAAATTCCGGGAAAAATATAGGAACAATTAGCGTACGGGAACCTTCCAGAAGAGCCAAAGTGGGGGCCGAGGGGGCCAGGGGGGCCCAGGCGGCTAGAGGGCGCGTCCCCACCCCTGGCCGCGCCAGGGGGTGCCTGGAGCCCCTGGCCCACCTCTGGCTGCCCCCTTTCGCCTATTTATTCCCCGTGACGAGAAACCCTCGGGGACGGAAACCTTTTTTGCGATCTCTCCTCTGTTCCTCCGAAGTTGCGCTTCCAAGATCGGGAGCACCAGAAGACCTCTTCCTGGCACCCTGCCGGAGGGAGGAATAACCTCCGGGAGCTTCTCCATCACCATGCATGCTTCCCGGATGAACCGTGAGTAGTCCACCTTGGACCATGGGTCTATGATCGGTAGCTATGTGATGTTCTCCTCCCCTCTTTGTTCTTCATGGATTAGACCCCGTGAGCTTCCCTACATGATTGAGGCACTTATGTAATCTTTCTGTTGTTGCTATGCTGAGTTTGCTGGGATCCGATGGATTATGAGATTATGTTCAGATTGTGATTGAGTTATATATTTGATTCTCTTCTTTTCTATTTATGTCCTTGAGTAATTCTTGCATGTTCTCCGTTGCTGTTTATTGCTTTTACCAAGTAGTAGGTAGTGACTCCAAGAGGGAGCGTTATGCATGATTGTGGGTTCATGCCCCCCGATGACTAGCTTGAGTGACAGAAACATGAGTCTAGGGGATGTGATGTTGCCACAAGGGGGAAAAACGGTGCTTGTACTTGCGGGTGCAAGGATTGTTTACTTTACGCAAAGTTCTTTAATGCAGTTGTCTGTTGCTTTGAGTTTACACTTTGGGTGGGATTTGCAACTTAATACCAGCGAGATGTTCTGGATAGATATCTCAAGGTGGATGATTAGTAGGTAGATGAAGATGGATTTCAGTCTACTTGGCTGGGCGTACCGCCCATGCTTTTGAGCCTCTTCCTTTCTTTATAGCATAATTAGCATTGGTTTGCGCACATAATCCTGTCATTTTCCCAGCTGTAATTTTTTTAGCTCGCATGGCTATTTCATCGTCTTTTGGGAGAGAGACATCACTAGTGAACATCATAGGACCCCGGTCCATATTTCCAATACTGTTTACACCTTCAATTTACTTTCAGTATTTACTTTTTCGTAGCTATCACTATCATTATTATCCCGTGCGTTTTATCCTTTGTAAACAACAAGGCCGGAGGAATTGACAACTCCTCTGTACTCGTTGGGAGCAAATCTATCTGTTGTGTGTGCAGGTCCAGGTTAAGTTAGCAACCTAGGTTGTAAACGGCGCCATTGTTCACTTCACCACCTACTTGTCGATCTTGGGGTCCTACGGGAGACAATCTAAAACCTTAGCATCTTCGCGAAGGGAAATTTGCCGCTACGCTACATCTCACCTTCCACTTGGGGCGAGTATTATCTCGTGTATCAAGAAAATTTCTGGCGTCGTTGCCGGGGACTCCACTCTTCAATATTCTATCTTTTATCTTTGCTTTTTAGTCTTGTTTGTTTAACTTTCAGTTTTTGCTTTAGTGTCTTTTATCAAAAATCAAAAAAATAGTTACCTTGCTAGTAGTTATCATTATGTTTGGTCCTTTTGCCTTTGGTGACGCAGAAGTGCTCACCTTTAAACAAAGAGATGGTGAAAGTATGAAAGATGCGTGGTATCGAATTAAGTATTCTCAGAAAAGAGCCACCAAGAAGCAATGCACTACTATCCTGCTTAGAAACTTTTATGTTGGAATTAATTCTTGGAATAGATTTATTCTAGATACTTCTATCAATGGGAATTTCATAGAAGCCCCAGTCTAGGAAGCTCTTAGTGTTATGGAAAATCTTGTTGGAAATCTCCCTGTTGCTAGCATTCAAGAGGACATTACCCTAGCTCATATTATGATATTTTTTTAAAAGATAGAGCTGGAGATGCCAAGCATTAATAAGATAAGTGAGTTGGATCGTAAGGTTCAAGGGAATTTGAATAGATTAGATAGCTCCATGCATAAAAAAATTAAAACCTTGGAAACCATCAAATCCCATGACTTGGACCCTTCTAGGATTGATAAGATTGAGGAAATCCTTGACACTCTAGGTACTACTTTCTCCTCAATCAAAACCAAAAAGGTGGAAACTCCAGCAAAGAAGGAACCTAGGTTCGTTTACGTTCCAAAGGCTCCTCGTTTCAAAAATAATCTATCCATTTCCAAAGGGGTTGAAATTGTGAAGACTCTGGAAGAGATACCTCTCTTTAATAGAATAAATGATACTTCAATTGATCTTCCACCTTTTGCTTTTATTCCTAGAAGTATATTTATTAGGCCTTTTGAAAGACCTCTTAAGAGTGGTTGTATTATTGAAGAGCTTTTTGATGATCTTGATGATGGTTCAATTGATACAACTTGATCTATTTGCATTAAGCCTAGCTAATGGCTTTAAAGAAGCGCTTTCGGGAGGCAGCCCGCAACGAATTTAGGATTTCCTTTTTGTTTTCCTTCTGTTTTTAGTGTACTTGATGATTGTTACTACTGTAGCAACATCATTGTATCTTTACTTTTCAAGCTTTGTGCCTTTTATAGCCTCATACGACAAGGGAAGTGAAAGTTGTGACATGCTGTCCAGAAAACAGATTCTGTCCTCGTGACTAGAAAAATCAGAGAAACATCCCAGTTCATCTTTTTGAGTTGAATTTTTTTACACAGCATGCTCTATACAATTACGAAACTTTCGTATGTTCTGAGTTTTTTTATTTGAGTTGCAGAAGTATCCCTAAAAAAATATTTACTACCTGTTGGTCTGTTTTTCACAGATTTTGTCCTGTTTTCCCTTTTCTTCGTTTTGCAAATATTAAGCTTGCTTTTTCTTTGCAAAATTTTTTGGCAATCTTGAGAAACAGTAGCTCTTCAAGATTATCTTTATTTCCAGTAGATAAAAATATATTTTATTATGGGTACTAACCTCGCTAATTAGATTATGATGAGTTATGTATGAAGGGAGTTTTCAAGTGTGCGAGGGAAGATGATGAAAGAAGATTTAGGAGTGTCAAGCGCTCAAGCTTGGGGATGCCCCCATTCATCCCCAAGAAATATTCAAGGAGACTTAAGCGTCTAAGCTTGGGGATGCCCCCGTGCATCCCCTTCTCCATCAACAATTATCAGTTCGTCTCTCGTTTCACTATATTTTCATCACTACATGCGTTATGTGCTATTCTTGGAGCGTCCCGCTCTTAGGTTTTATTTTTAGTTTTCTTTAGCGTTTCTTGCTGTTCATAACAAGTTAGAACCCATATATCTTTGTGTGGGAGAGAAACACGCTCCACTTTCAAAATCTAGAACACAACATAGGAGTTTTGCATGCTTGTCTTTGATGTGTGTGTTCTTTATCTTTTCATAGCTGCTGTCATGTTTAGCTCTTATTTTTCATGTTTATCTTTTCAAAGAGCTTTTGTTTAATTTGTTGCTGGAACTCTCTTGAGTTTTCATGTTTATCTTGTTTAAAGAGTTTGCCTGTTGCACTGAGTTTTGTGTCTTGACTTGAAGTAGGCAATTGAGGTTGCTATTCTTTTTGTAGTAGTAACTTGCAATAGTTTTGAGGTATTGTTTTGAGTAATGTTTGGACTTTTTGTATAAAGAGATTTATCCTATTAGGGATAGATGTCGTATTTTGGGCAATCCGTGTTTATTTTCAAAATCTACAAATTAGTTGAGAACTCTAGCTACTAGATGGATCACTACTCTTCTGAGGGGTCGAATATTAGGGTACACTCACGTACCATGAGTCGAGGATGCGCAAGGATAACCAAACCCCCATACACTCCTCCTCGGGGTACTTGTCTCTTTGTGAAAACTCCTTATTAGATTGAGAGTTACCGACAATAAGTGCATGAGTTCTTCGGACTAATGTGAGTATTCGAAACTTGACACTTCCACCTTCCCATATTTTTCTAGCCTCTCCTGTGTCGTGCATTGTTTTCTTCTCACTCCGAGAATTGGCGTCCACCTTCTCCGGTACATCCAAACCCTTGGCATGATATGCTCTGTCATCATAAACCTCCTTATATCCTTCCTCAAAACAGCCACCATACCTACCTACCAAGGCATTTCCATAGCCTTTCCGAGATACATTGCCAAGCAACATCCATCTTCTCATGACTTGATCTTCATGGCATACATGCTACTTGCTTGATCGATGAGCCGCATGCTAGTTGGGCCTTGCCCTAATCATAGCTACATGACGCGCTGGTATCATTGCATATCCTGCAACACTGGCAGAGGCATACATTTGCATGCTTCATGATAGTTACATTTTCTTTATGATTTGAGTACTTTGTAAAGTGTGAAAGATCTTCTATACTTCTTGTAATTTATAGAGTGTTGCCCCTAAAGTGCGGAAAAGATCCCAAAGAGGACAAATTAAAAGATCCCAAAGAGGACAAATGAGAGAAATAGAAAGAGCCATTGAGGCCACCAAATAATAAAATAAAAATATAAAAAAGAGAAAAATAAAATAAAAAGAGAGAAGGGGGCACACTACTATCCTTTTGAGAGATCCACACTCGTACTCCCTCTTATATCTTGTACTCCATAGAGATTATCATTCATGCATATAGCTATGTGGGAACCTTCACACTATAGAACTTGGCTTGTATATTCCAATGATGAGCCTCCTCAAATGAGCTTTAGGTCTTCTTGAGCAAGCAAGTTGGATGCACCCCCACTAGTTCCTTTGGAGAGCTTTTAGCTCATATGTGCATCTGTTGCATGGAAATCCCTACTCCTCACATCATATCTATCATTTGGCTTTCTCTCGCCTATGATTTTCTTCATTGATGTGAGCCTTTCATACCTTTTTGTCTTCCTCCTCCACCATATTCTCTCTTTGCCATCCTAAGTGTCAACTTTCTTGCTTACGCTCATCCATTGCATGAGTGCTCAAAATGTCGAAAAGGAGTGGATCATTTTGACTTGTACCTGGCTAGTGGTCTGGGGATGAGTCAAGATTAGATTCCAAAGAAGACCAAGTGTGAAACTTTAGTAGATTGAGTTCTCAACATAAAAATAATTTTTCTCGTATATCCCTATCCCCTTTCTTGCACGCAAACACCATTTGGAGACATTCGAGTCACGGACAGCGAGAGCTCTTGCACCTTTATGTTCTTATGTTGCGTGTTTCAATGTCAAATATAGACTCTTGCCTGTTATGACTTGAATTGAATTACATGCCTTGATTGCTTTACTTTCAAAGTTCTTATATGGTTGTTAGCATATCACCACAGAAATTATGCTTGTTATCTTTTACCTACTCGAGGACGAGCAGGAATTAAGCTTGGGGATGTTGATACATCCAAAACGTATCTGTAATTTCTGCTTGCTCCATGCCTCTTTTCTGTGATATTGCTATGATATTGATGAACTTCCATACACTTTTGATCATATTTGGACTAACCTATTAAGTCAGTGCAACCCAGTGCCAGTTCATGTTTTCTGCTGTTTTTCTATTTCAGGTTTCCCCCTTATTTAAAGTGCCAGAAAAATTCTGGGAAAAATATAGGAAAAATCAGCGTACGGGAACCTTCCAGAAGAGCCAAAGTGGGGGCCGAGGGGGCCAGGGGGGCGCCTGGAGCCCTTGGACCACCTCTGGCTGCCCCATTTCGCCTATTTATTCCTAGTGACGAGAAACCCTCGGGTATGGAACCCTTTTTCGCTATATCTCCTCTGTTCCGCCGCCGCCGTGCTTCCAAGATCGGGAGCACCAGAAGACCTCTTCCCGGCACCCTGCCGGAGGGAGGAATCACCTCCGGGAGCTTCTCCATCACCCAGATGAACCGTGAGTAGTCCACCTTGGACCATGGGTCTATGATCAGTAGCTATGTAATGTTCTCCTCCCCTCTTTGTTCTTCATGGATTAGACCTCGTGAGCTGCCCTACGTGATCGAGGCACTTATGTAATCTTTCTGCTGTTGCTATGCTGAGTTTGCTGGGATCCGATGGCTTATGAGATTATGTTTAGATTGTGATTGAGTTATATATTTGATTCTCTTATTTTATATTTATGTTCTTGAGTAATTCTTGCATGTTCTCCGTTGCTGTTTATTGCTTTGGCCAAGTAGTAGGTAGTGACTCCAAGAGGGAGTGTTATGCATGATTGTGTGTTCATGCCCCCCGATGACTAGCTTGAGTGACAGAAACATGAGTCTAGGGGATGTGTTGTTGCCACAAGGGGGGAAAAACAATGGTGCTTGTACTTGCGGGTGCAAGGATTGTTTACTTTACGCAAAGTTCTTTAATGCAATTGTCTGTTGCTTTGAGTTTACACTTTGGGTGGGATTCGCAACTTAATACCAGCGAGATGTTCTGGATAGATATTTCAAGGTGGATGATTAGTAGGTAGATGCAGATGGATTTCGGTCTACTTGTCTTGGCGTACCGCCCATGCTTTTGAGCCTCTTCCTTTCTTTATAGCATAATTAGCATTGGTTTGCGCACATAATCATGTCAATTGCCCAGCTGTAATTTGGTTACCTCGCATGGCTATTTTATCGTCTTTTGGGAGAGAGACATCACTAGTGAACATCATAGGACCCCGGTCCATATTTCCAATACTGTTTACACCTTCAATTTACTTTCAGTATTTACTTTTCCGTAGCTATCACTATCATTATTATCCCGTGCGTTTTATCCTTTGTAAACAACAAGGTCTGAGGAATTGACAACTCCTCTGTACTCGTTGGGAGCAAAGCTCTCTGTTGTGTGTGCAGGTCCAGGTGAAGTTAGCAACCTAGGTTGTAAATAGCGCCATTGTTCACTTCACCACCTACTTGTCGATCTTGGAGTCCTACGGGAGACAATCTAAAACCTTAGCATCTTCGCTAAGGGAAGTTTGCCGCTATGCTACATCTCACCTTCCACTTGGGGTAACCAACGAGGGGCGAGTATTATCTCGTGTATCACCAAGTTTTAGCCTCCGATTGCAAAAAAGTCAAAAGTTGTGATGTGTTGTCCAGAAAACAGATTCTGGTCCCTTGACGGAAAAATTGGCTATAAATCACCAGATCATCTTTTTGATCTGAATTGTTTTGACAGCATGCTCCATACAATTAGATTTCGTGCGTCTGTTCCGAGTTTTTTTATTTGAGTTGCAGAAGTACCCTGAAAAAATTATTTACTACCTGCTGGTCTGTTTTTTTACAGATTCTTCCACATTTTGCCTTTTCTTTGTTTTGCAAACCTTAAACTTGCTTTTTCTTTGCAAACGTTTTTGGAAATCTTGAGAAACAGTAGTTGTTCAAGAATATCTTTATTTCCAGTAGAGAAAAATATATTTTATTATTGGTACTAACCTCCCTAATCAGCTTATGATGAGTTATGTATGAAGGGAGTTTCCAAGTGTGCGAAGGAAAATGATGAAAGAAGATTCAGGCGTGTCAAACGCTCAAGCTTGGGGATGCCCCCATGCACCCTCAAGAAATACTCTAGGATACTCAAGCATCTAAGCTTGGGGATGCCCCCGTGCATCGCCTTCTCCATCAACAATTATCAGTTTGTCCTTCGTTCCACTATATTTTAATCACTTCATTTGTTATGTGCTATGCTTGGAGCGTCTTGCTCCTTACTTTCTGGTTTTATTTAGCTTTGCTTGCTGTTCATAACAAGTTAGAACTCATCTTTCTTTGCGTGGGAGACAAACACGCTCCACTTTAAACTAGAACACATCATAGGATTTTCATGTTTATCTTTCTTTGTTGTGTGTGTTCTTTATCTTTTCATAGCTGTTGTCATGCTTAGCTCTTAGTTTTCATGCTTATCTTTTTAGGAGATCTTGTTTAGTTTGTTGCCGGAACTCTCTTGACTTTGCATGTTTATCTTGTTTAGAGAGTTGGCATGTTGCATTGAGTTGTGTGTCTTGACTTAAAGTAGGTAATTGGGGTTGCTATTCAATTGTAGTAGTAACTTGCAATAGTTTTGAGGTATTGTTTTGAGTAATGTTTGAAATTTTGCTGTCCAGAGCTTTAGCCTATTAGTGATAGATGTCGTATTTTGGGAAATCCGTGTTTATTTTCAAAAACTACAAAAAAACTAGTTGAGAACTCTAGCTACTAGATGGATCACTAATCTTTGGAGGGATCGGATATTAGAGTACACTCATGTACCATGAGTCGAGGATGCACAAGGATAACCAAATCCTCATACACTCCTCCTCGGGGTACTTATCTCTTTATGAACCTCCTGATTAGATTGAGAGTTACCGATAATAAGTGCATGAGTTCTTCGGACTAATGTAAGTATTCGAAAGTTGACACTTCCACCTTCCCATATTTTGCTAGCCTCTTCAGTACCGTGCATTTCCCTCTTCTCACCTCGAGAGTTGGCACATACTTCGCCGGTGTATCCAGACCCTTGGCATGATACGCTCTGTCATCATAAATGAAAGGACGTGGATGTCGCCTAGAGGGGGGTGAATAGGCGTTTAAAATAATTACGGTTTCGGCTTGAAAAAATGCGGAATAAAACTTAACGTTTAATTTGCCAAGCAAGAAACCTAAATAAGCTAGGCTCAACTATGTGCACCAACAACTTATACTAAGAAAGATAAACAACTAAGTGATAGCAAGATATATAACAAGAGCACTAAGGCTATCACACAGTAGGTGCACAAGTAAATAGGTTGACTAGATGAACAACCTATGGGACAAGCAATGCACAATAATATGAGCAAGCACAAGATAAACAATGTAATGAGCTTGCTAGAAGTAAGGGTAGAGATAACCGCAAGTGGAGCCGATGGAGACAAGGATTTGTTACCGAAGTTCCTTCTCTTGAGAGAAGTACATCTCCGTTTGGAGAGGGTGAGGAGCACAATGCTCACACGAAGCCAACGAGGGCCACCCTATTTCTCCTCACGCTCTTACCAACGCAAGATGTCGTGATTCCACTATTAGGACACTTGAGGGCGGTCACCGAACCCGTACATATGGCGACCCTTGGGGGCGGTCACCGAACCCGTACAAATGCTCGGGGCTATCTCCACAACCGAATTGGAGGCTCCCGCAGCATCCCAAAGCTTTCCACCACAAAGATTGAGCTCCGCAACAACAAGCCTCTAGGGGCCAACACACCCAAGAGGAACAAGCTCTAGAGTGCCAATGCACTCAAGAGAACAAGCTCTAGAGTGCCAATGCACTCACGAGTAACTATCTTCTCAAACTCACTTACTACAACGTATCCTCGGAGAGAACTCAAACCGATGCACCAAATGCAATGGCAAGAGCACACGAAGTGCTCAAGTCCCCAACTCTCAAATCCCACCAAAGCAACAAAAGCTATGGAGGAATATGAGAAGAAGAACAAGGAGAACACCAAGAACTCCAAGATCTAGATCCACAAGGTTCCCCTCACTTAGAGGAGAGATGGCTTGGTGGAGAATGTGGATCTAGACCTCCTCTCTCTTTTCCCTCAAAAAGGAGCAAGAATCATGGGAGGGAAAGGGAGTAAGCAAGCTCAAAGAGTTCAACAATGGGGGGAAGAACTTGCACAAAACGGGTGAGGACAAAGGAATAAGAAGACCCCCTTTTATAGGTCCCCACGAATCCAACCGTTGGAAGCCCACCAACCACGGTACTACCGCTCAGCGAGCGGTACTACCGTGGAGCGGTACTACCTCAACTGGAGCGGTACTACCGCCCTACGGTACTACCGGGCTCAGTACCGTGCCCCACTACCTCCCTATACAGTAGGAATACGGTAGTGGATGCGGTACTAACCACGGTACTACCGCTCTACCGGGAGGTACTACTGCTCGGGCGGTAGTACCTCAACTCCGGGCGGTACTACCTCACAGGAAAAAACAGCACGGCCAAAACAAGCATAACTTTTCCATATGAACTCCGATTTTGATGATCTTGGGCTTGTTTTAAAGCTATGGAAAAGCTCTAGATCCTCACATAGAGAACCACCCAAGATCAACAAAAAGAAATGATGCAAATCATGGAAATGTTAGAATGCCAACAAGGTAGAAGGTGAAACCTTCACAAGATAAGAGCCGACAAAAACACCAACATCGAAAACGCAAAAGTAGATGTATATGAAATCCGTTTTCGATGAAGAAGAGCTTTTCATGAAGAAGACCAAAAGCCCCAAAACTCACACGGAGAAAATCCAAACAAGAATCAATAAAGATGATGCCAAGGATGCAAAAGGTTTGAGCTGTCCACGAACGACTCGGCCTAGCCTATAACACGGTCTCCTAACTACTACCAAGAGACCGGTAAACTAGACACCTATCTAGTCAAACCTTTGTCTTGCGCATAATCCACTTGAGCTTGATGATGACGATCATGCCCGCCTCAAGTTGGAACATCTTCCTTGATTTCGCCGGCTCGATGAAGACTTGTAGATAGCTCCCCCCATACTCCATTACGGGTGAGCCTCTTTTAGGCACATCTTCACAAAACCATTATCACCAAATGGTCGGCAAGCTCCAAGCATGTGATATCTTCGTGATGCTCCTCTTGACCTTGCACACATCACCTTGACCAATCTTCGGATAGCTCCATGAAGAACACCTTGGTCAACACGAAATCTTCATCCTACAATCTTCAAGCCACCATATGATCTTCAAGCCTTGCTTGTGGACAAACCTTAAAGTATAACTCAAGGAAATCATTAGTCCATAAAGATTGTCATCAATTACCAAAACCAAACATAAGGGCACATGCCCTTTCAATCTCCCCCATTTTGGTAATTGATGACAAACACAATAAGAGGGTTTATATGATGAATTATACTAATCATGCAAAGCAAGTATGCATGAACATGAAGGAAAATGCTTAAGAACAAAACAAAAGCATGAACCTCCTAAAACAAAACCCTCTAAACTCTTCTCCCCCTTTGGCATCGATTGCCAAAATGGGCGAAAAACTTAGAAGGCCGATATAGAATGTTTTCCTCCCAAAAGGGTGTATTTCTCAAGAAATGAGTGGAATAAAATACACATATCCAAAGATACATGGTGGGAAGAAAAACAAACTATAGAGAGGATCCAAAGATTGCAAAAGGATGAGATGGCACAAAGGCATAAGAAAATACAAGCAATCAAACGATCCAACATGCCAAAAGACTACAAGATATTATGATATGATCATAAGAGTGTTCTAAAGAAAATAGAGAAGTTCCCCAAGATTTGTGCACTATCTAGAATCTTTGTATTATAATATAAAGTTCACAAAAATGGATCATCACTCCCCCAAAATCGATAGAAACACCAACCAAGTGCAAGTGTGCAAAGATATGAGATAAAGTCTAACACTTGCAACAAACAAATGGTTGAGCAAATAGCAAAAGGGACAATCATAGGAATGGGCTCAACCAACAAGATGTGTGTGAGTCATGGCAAAGCACTTGATATGACTAGTATAAGGATGAATATTTCAGAATCAACATAGTCTTGAAGAAATGAGACTCAAGATGCTAGAAATGTCCTTCCAACATAAGTTGAGAAGGTCACACACACAAACAACAAATGGGTTCACAATCTTAAATAAAATGCAAAGTAAAATCAAGGCTTGTGACAACCCCATGGTGAAGATATAAAATAAAAGGCTCATCAAGACAAGCATGAGGACAACAATCTTCACCACCAAAAGAGTGCACTAATATGAATAGAATTAAGACACGCACTCAAACACACATGCTTTCATGTAACCACCGAAGAATTAATCACAAAAGAGTGAGGGTGGACGTGAAAGCAAGAGGATATCCACTAGATATAACTTCTCTCAAGTGTATAAGATTCTAGGTAGATTATATCCACAAAGAAGCATGTACACCCGAAATAGTTACAAAAGGAGAGAAAACGATATCCAAATGGAAGTCATAAATATACGAATAAGATCTTTACTTGAAAGCATAGCCAATGGCTTAATATTATCTTATTGTATAAGGATGAAATCCACACAAACAACCATCTAAGTCATCACAACTAGCAACAAGGTATCAAGAGATAGTTGAGATGCTTTGAACAACGAAACAAGTATCACAACCAATAATATATCTTGAAAGTGAAGAATGTCATGCCATGATGCAACCTACACAGGGTTGAAAGCAAGAAAAGTATGCGTGAGGTAGATACTTGTTACCGAGATAGCATGGGAATGATGTAGTAGATAAAGTCATCATTGATCGTCCTAGCATGACTCCAAAAGGCACATGGTGGCACCACCTTCCTTTTGATTAAGACGATCCTCCATTGCATCTCCAAAGTTCCTAGAACCATAGTTAACAAACAAAATGGTACCCAAACTCGTTGGGACCAAAGAGTTAGAGGAACAAAAATATATAGGACAAACTCCACACGAATAGGTGCATATGGACATGAAGATGAATTCCATGCACATATTAGCCAATAAAGAAGTGGATGGAGTTTAACTTATATATAGGATCAAAGAAAGAAAACATGGCATATGTACTACACAACTAGAAAATATGCATGTGCAAGACTTTCAAGAACCAAAGGACATACAATTTGGACAAGACACCAAGTAAACCAAGAAGGCACACCAAAGGTGGCACAACATAGGGTTTTCCAAATTATATCAAAAGTCCAAATCAACACATGATAGGAGACATGTAGCAATTAACACATGGTCAATTGCTACTCTCACCAAAAAATGAGAAGAAATACCAATTGAATCCCAACCCAATCAACACATGATTGAACAGGAAAACAATTGAAAAGGATACCAAGTGACCATAAGATTCCAAAAATATTCCAATTGAAAATAAGATTTCAAAAATAAACTTGTCACTTGGACTATACCAAATAAAAGATTCATCAAGGAATGGGGTATCAATTGAAACATCAATTGATAGAGAGCATGATACCAAAAATAAAAGATATCAAAGAAAAGAGGTATCAAACTCTCAAAAGGAGAGAACAATTCCAAACTCACTATGTCCTCAACAAATTTATGATGACACAAAGCACCAAAGAGAATATGCCTTCCAATAACACACACTTGATATGGATCATAAGATGCTAGCTCCCCCAAGAGATGTGCATTATATAGAATTTCCAATTGAATACAGAATGCACAAGATGGGATCGTCACTTTCACTATATCTAGAGAAACACTAGACAAGATCACGAAAACACATGATCCACAAGTGGCTAGGAAGACAATGAGAGTTAAAACCACAATAAAACCTTGGCAAGTGATAAGGCAATTATAAACAAGCCAATGTAAAGGTGATCAATAATTTCTACCACATATAAGAGTACCAATTATTAAGCACAAGAGGTATATGGAATTACTTTCGGGTGGTAGATAGCATTAATATAAATTATCATATTTACAACAACAACCATAAGCATGTAGCAAAAGATAAGAATTGACCACAATGCTTACAACGAGATTCTTGTTAGATTCAAGTATGCATCCAATCATGCAAGAAATGACTAGAAAACTTGGAGCAAACGGTTCCCACATAGGAAATACAAGTACATGTTGGAGGGAAACCGTAACAATAAAATCTCACACACTCAAGAACCATAAGATGAGAAATAAATTCAATATAAGAAAATTGGAACTTGAGGAGCAACCATGCCACCTAGGAACTAGATAATTTACAATATCAACTCTAAGTGGCAAAACCCCAAATGTACATATTTTATACGCGTGTAATATGCACAAAGCATATTACTCCTAATATGCACAAAGCATATTACTCCCCCATAATGTGATATCCCAAAATTTACAACTAGGGGCAAACAAATACCAACAAGAGATAATTAATGGATACTTTAGAATTGGAATTTCTCATGAGTACGACATACCACATAGTGACTAGATAATCTTGTAATATCAATACTAGGTGGTATTCCTCATGTATACACATTTTTAGGATCGTGAAGTGCACAAGGCACATCACTCCTCCAAAATGGGATGAACCATTAATTTCTCACAAGAGCCAACTAAGATAAAACCAATATGAAAAATAGACTCAACACAACACTCAAGCATACATGATGTGCAAACCAACATATACATAATTGGAAGCACAACATATACAAACACATGCAAGGTACAAAACCAAAACATGCAAAGGGGCAAGTAACTTTCACTGTAAACAATTTAAGTACAAGTTACCGTAAGGAGGCACATTGGATATAAGATAGACACAAGAAAATACAAATGACTTGGCTTGAGATAATGTGATTAATGGAGGTCCCTTAATTCTTCATAATGTAGCCAAGTCTCCAATGCCTTCCAACAACACCTATTGATCAAGTTTGAGCTTGTTGGTCCCCAACCAAGTTGGGTCCTAAGAGGTTAGTCACAATAGGCTTGGCAACCCAAATGGTTCTTTTCTTGTCACCACTTTGAGTGCCAACAAATTTGGCAACCACATTGCTAACCTTATCCTTCCGAAGAGAATAAACATCGTCAACTATAATAGGGTTGGATAAGGTACCGTTCGTGCATGAAGAAGCAAGATGACCCTTCTCACGACATAAGTAGCAACATCTACTATTTCCTTTCTTAATGGTTGATTTCTCAACATGAAGATCATTTACTTGAGTCTTCTTGGGAAGTGGCTTCACTTCACCTTGCGGTTGAACTTGAAGCCTCTTCCCTAGTTGCTTGTCACTAATGGGCTTCTTCTTCAAAGGGCAAGATGTAACATGGTGCCCTTCAACCTTGCACTTGAAACAAAAAAATTTGGCCGAATTCTTGACTTGAGATTGGCCCTTCATCTTGTTAAACATGGACTTCTTATTGTTGGAGTTGAATCCAAGTCCACCCTTGTCATTGGGGGATTTTTGTCCACACAAAACCTTGTCAAGTGTAGACTTCCCTTCATGACCCTTTCCCAAGTCTTTCTTCAAAGAATTGACTTGGGCCGTGAGCTCTTTGATTTCCTTTACATGGTTAGTAAAAAAACAAGTACTAGAGGAAGTAGAAGTTTCATTGTTAGAGCAACAAGACAAGGAAAGTAATTCATCACAAGATTTAGCAACATTATGAGTGGATGAATTACAAGGACTAGCACATGGCAATATAGAAAATTGAGTAGAAGTAGTGATAATGTCCACATGAGGAACTAATTTAGAAACCTTAGCCTCATGAGCTAACTTTAGCCCATTATGGGAGACTAGAGATCCTCATGAGAGCTTGAGAGATTTTCATGACTTTCTTCCAATTTCCCATACTTGCTAGTTAGCAACTCAAGTTGAGCCTTTAGCTCAACATTCTCCTTTAGGATGGATGCTTCACAAGGAATAGAGTTAGTATCACAAGAATCATCAAGAATAATGGAAGGAGAAGACAACCTAGCAAGCTCTTTTAAATATGAAGCCTTTAGTTGAGCATGCGACTCGGTGAGTTTGATGAGCTCACCCTTAATGACCCGTGAGCCATTTCCGAGGTGCTCAAAATCCTCAAGGAGTTTAGCATGAGCAACTTCAAGCTTAACATGTTTACTTTTGATAGAATTAGCCACCTCAAGGGTTCTATCGAGAGATTCCTTTACTTTAGATAACTCTAAAGCAAAAGTCTCCTCAAGAGATTCCTTGGTGGTTTCTTCACACTCAAGAGCTTGAGATAGATCCGCAATTTCATTAGCGTAATCACGCTCATGGCTTTCCATTTTCTGAATGGTGGCCTCATTCTCCTCAATATGAGGTTCCAACTCCTCAATGTATTTCTTGCCATCAATGGCAATAGACATGATTTCCATGAAGTTGGAACAAGCAATTTTATTCTTATGAGGAGCTTTAAAAATCATTTCTCCCTTAATTTTTAAGGAAGCAATATTATCATCCTCTTCAACATTATCTATATCATCATCATTACTCGATATGGGGGTCAAAGTAGGAGATACCTTTAACTCCTTCGCCATAAGGCAAAAGTGAGTAACACGAGATGATGATGTAGGATCTCTTGAGGCACCACTCAAGACCACATCTTGTTCCACGGACCGGTTATTTTCCTCTACATTGTTAGTACGATAACTAGAGGAAATAGAGGCATTCTTATCATGGAAACAAGATATAGCAAGCATATCATCATGAGGTTTATTCAAGTGATTTCTATATGATATGCAAGGACTATCAACACAAGCATGTAAGACATTTGTGGTGCTCGAAGTGTTGAGGTCCAACAAGGAGGCATTGCAATAAGATAGTGATAAAGAGTTATGAACAATAGGTTCACAATCATCATTGCAATGACTCACACTACTCACCATTTCATTACCTTGTGGAAAACCACATGTTGGTGAAGTAGAAGAAGTTGAGAAGGCATCGCGACCGGAGGTGGAGGGAGAACAATCATCCCCACAAATCTTGGACACACCATATTTATCTTGAAGCTTTGTCCACAACTCATGAGCATCCCGAAATGGCATGAGTTGAAATAAGTCTACATTACTCAAAGCATCAACAAGCACATTAGAAGCTTGAGCATTGAGACAAGAGTTTTTCTCATCCACCAAGGATAGTTTTTGAGTACCCTTTGGAGGAGAAAAACCCATATCTACAATTCGCTCCATACACGGGTCAATGCCCCGAAAATAATTAAGCATGCGAATTTTCCAAGCATCAAAATTTGTGCCATCGAAACTAAGAGTGTCAAAGAATCCTAGTCCCCTAGTCGACACCCTTACTCTCAAGGCGGTGAAGCCCTATAAAGAGAGACGAGGCTCTGATACCAAGTGAAAGGACGTGGATGTCGCCTAGAGGGGGGGCTGAATAGGCGTTTAAAATAATTACGGTTTCGGCTTGAACAAATGCGGAATAAAACTTAACGTTTAATTTTCCATGCAAGAAACCTAAATAAGCTAGGCTCAACTATGTGCACCAACAACTTATACTAAGCAAGATAAACAACTAAGTGATAGCAAGATATATAACAAGAGCACTAAGGCTATCACACAGTAGGTGCACAAGTAAATAGGTTGACTAGATGAACAACCTATGGGACAAGCAATGCACAATAATATGAGCAAGCACAAGATAAACAATGTAATAAGCTTGCTCAAAGTAAGGGTAGAGATAACCGCAAGTGGAGCCGATGGAGACAAGAATTTGTTACCTAAGATCCTTCTCTTCCGAGAAGTACGTCTCCGTTTGGAGAGGGTGAGGAGCACAATTCTCACACGAAGCCAACGAGGGCCACCCTATTTCTCCTCACGCTCTTATCAACGCAAGATGTCGTGATTCCACTATTAGGACACTTGAGGGCGGTCACCGAACCCATACATATGGCGACCCTTGGGGGCGGTCACCGAACCCGTACAAATGCTCGGGGCTATCTGCACAACCGAATTGGAGGCTCCCGTAGCGTCCCAAAGCTTTCCACCACAAAGATTGAGCTCCGCAACAACAAGCCTCTAGGGGCCAACGCACCCAAGAGGAACAAGCTCTAGAGTGCCAATGCACTCAAGAGAACAAGCTCTAGAGTGCCAATGCACTCACGAGTAACTATCTTCTCAACTTCACTTACTACAATGAATCCTCGGAGAGAACTCAAACCGATGCACCAAATGCAATGGCAAGAGCACACGAAGTGCTCAAGTCCCCAACTCTCAAATCCCACCAAAGCAACAAAATCTATGGAGGAATATGAGAGGAAGAACAAGGAGAACACCAAGAACTCCAAGATCTAGATCCACAAGGTTCCCCTCACTTAGAGGAGAGATGGCTTGGTGGAGAATGTGGATCTAGACCTCCTCTCTCTTTTCCCTCAAAAAGGAGCAAGAATCATGGGAGGGAAAGGCAGTAAGCAAGCTCAAAGAGTTCAACAATGGGGGGAAGAAATTGCACAAAACGGGTGAGGAAAAAAGAAGAAGAAGACCCCCTTTTATAGGTCCCCACGAATCCAACCGTTGGAAGCCCACCAACCACGGTACTACCGCACAGCGAGCGGTACTACCGTGGAGCGGTACTACCGCCCTACGGTACTACCGGGCTCAGTACCGTGCCCCACTACCGCCCTATACAGTAGGAATACGGTAGTGGATGCGGTACTAACCACGGTAGTACCGCTGGAGTGGTACTACCGCTCTACCGGGCGGTACTACCTCACAGGAAAAAACAGCACGGCCAAAACAAGCATAACTTTTCCATACGAACTCCGATTTTGATGATCTTGGGATTGTTTTAAAGCTATGGAAAAGCTCTAGATCCTCACATAGAGAACCACCCAAGATCAACAAAAAGAAATGATGCAAATCATGGAAATGATAGAATGCCAACAAGGTAGAAGGTGAAACCTTCACAAGATAAGAGCCGACAAAAACACCAACATCGAAAACACAAAAGTAGATGTATATGAAATCCGTTTTCGATGAAGAAGAGCTTGTCATGAAGAAAACCACAAGACCCAAAACTCAGATGGAGAAAAGCCAAACAAGAATCAATAAAGATGATGCCAAGGATGCAAAAGGTTTGAGCTCTCCACGAACGACTCGGCCTAGCCTATAACACAGTCTCCTAAATACTACCAAGAGACCGGTAAACTAGACACCTATCTAGTCAAACCTTTGTCTTGCGCAAAATCCACTTGAGCTTGATGATGACAATCATGCCCGCCTCAAGTTGGAACATCTTCCTTGATTCCGCCGGCTCGATGAAGACTTGTAGATAGCTCCCCCATACTCCATTACGGGTGAGCCTCTTTTAGGCACATCTTCACAAAACCATTATCACCAAATGGTCGGCAAGCTCCAAGCATGTGATATCTTCGTGATGCTCCTCTTGACCTTGCACACATCACCTTGACCAATCTTCGGATAGCTCCATGAAGAATACCTTGATCAACACGAAATCTTCATCCTACAACCTTGAATCCACCATATGATCTTCAAGCGTTGCCTATGGACAAACCTTAAAGTATAACTCAAGGAAATCATTAGTCCATAAAGATTGTCATCAATTACCAAAACAAAACATAAGGGCACATGCCCTTTCAATAAACCTCCTTGTATATTTCCTCAAAGCAGCCACCATACCTACCGATCAAGGCATTTCCATAGCCTTTCAGAGATATATTGCCATGCAACATCCATTTTCTCATGACTTGATCTTAATGTCATACATATTCCTGCTACACTGGAAGAGGCATACATTTGTATACATCATGACAGCTTCATCTTCTTTATGCTGAGTACTTTTTTTAAGTGTGAAATATCTCCTATACTCCTTGTAATATAGAGTGTTGCCCCTAAAGTGAGGAAAAGGTCCCAAAGAGGAAAAATTAAAAGATCCCAAAGAGGACAAATGAGAGTTAAATAGAAAGAGCCACTAAGACCACTAAAAAATACAAAAAAGATAAAAAAGAAAATAAAAAGAGAGAAGGGGGCACACTACTATTCCATTTGAGAGATCCACACTCGTACTCCCTCTTGTGTCTTGTACTCCATAGAGATGATCATATATGCATATTGTTGGGAAACGTAGTAGAAAAAAAAATCGTGCCTACGAGTTAAGAACCCAAGATCATCCATGATAGATTGCATACAAGGTTTAGGATAATGCTCACCAACAATTGCAGCGGAAGAAGAGTTGGTGATGCGGGTTGAAGAAGATCTCACGATCGGTCCCACGATCTCTCCCACGAACGGATCTCCTCGTTGATTCCCTCGAACAGTTCTCCGAGGAAGAAGAAGATGATCCTCGAAGTAAGATCAAAGCTATGATCTCTCCACCGGTATCCACACGTCCGGCACAGCAATCCGGCAGCGCTCCGCCGTCCAGAGAAGAACGCCTCCGAGAAAACTAGAGAGAGAAAACCCTAGCGAGTTCTGATCTAGATTAGAATCTAAACCGGGGTCTAAAAGTGGAGCAACTAGCAACTAGGGCAAGGGGGGCGCAGGGGCTTGTGTGTCTCCTCCCCCCCCTTGGCTCACCTTATATAGGTGGCCAAGGGGCTTGGTGCACCGGCCTAGGGGGGTGGGGAGTCCAAATTGGACTCCAAACCTCCTAGGACTTTCCCACTAGGACTCCTTCCATAATAGGATTGGGGAATCCTACTCCAAGTAGGATTCCCCTTATTTGTGGCGCCCCCCACCTCCTGGCCGGACAGGGCAGCCTAGGTGGCTTGCCCCCCACGCTAGGGGGTGGGGCTAGTGGGTGGTACTACCCGGAACCTTCTGTGACCTTCTAGAAGCTTTCAGGACCTTCCGGGACCATTTCGGGACATTCTGGAAACTTTTGGAACACTTCCAGAACCTTCCGGGACCTCTAACGAATGTTCCGGAGCCATCTAAATAGGTCTCGGAACAATCCGGGCTAAGGTTAATATGTCCGGTGAACACAACATATTGTTTAACTTGTCCACCGATCACCAAAACTATTCCGGTTGATCGTAAACTTTCCCATTACCAATTTCATTTGAACTAAAGTTATCTGAAACAATTCCAAAGTATCTTAGCCATATTCGTTGCTCTTTACTTGCTTCCACTAAACCTTCAATCATCCTAGTATTCTAACAGATTACTGCACTTTAAGTGTGTGACCCAATAGGTTCGGTATTATGTGGACATGACTCGGAACACTTTCCAGACTTACAGTCATTCGTCAATAATCAACAGTGGAGCCATGGACACCCATGTTGACTCCCACACATATACGAAAAGACTTCGAGTGAACCTTTATGTTTATCGTATACTATTCCCTTTGCTTCGCGATATATGACAAAGTTAGAGGAGAGAAGTTTGACACCCATGTGAAACAACTTCTTGATCACAAGCCATCAGTTATCCTCATTGCTCGTTTGTCTTCATTCCTCGTTACGTATACCGGTATCCCCGTGATTGAATCACAAAGTGTCTGGCCAGACGAGAATGGATGCCATTATACCGAGTGGGCCCTGAGTCTATATCTCTTCATCATGAAGGAGCAAATCCCAATCTCGAACTATCACCGTTACTAGACACACTGTCCAATGTACCCAAAACTTATTTTACTACTTCCCATTTACGGGAAGATTCATCTAAGAACCAAAGCACATCTTCTTGTGTGAATCAACTTGACATTCTCATGGTCTAAGTAACTATGTATATAATAACATTTTATGATATGACTTATAACATTGTTTTCGATGAGTTCTCTAAGTATATCATTTAACACTGGGGTCGGTTCAACATCATTGTTCGGCTAACAATATGCTCTCATTGCTATTGACATCCCTGTTGCAAGAACAATGTCCATTATTAAGAAAACATAATCATCAATAAGCACATGGGTTGGTCTTAGAGGCAAAACCAGGAACTCTTGTTGTTTACATTTCCACACATGCATATGAGTTTTCTTATGAATCTCATAGTCAGGATCATTGCAATTATAGCACAAAAATATAAACATTAATTGTGAACATGAATATATAAATAATAACACACTTTATTATTGCCTCTAGGGCATATATCCAACAGTCTCCCACTTGCACTAGATACAATAATACTAGCTACATAAGTTCTCTCACACCAATGGTTGTTCGGTGTTGCTCATGCTTTGCTCGTGGAAGAGGCTTCGTCATCGGGTCTGACACGTTCAGGTCCATGTGAATCTTGCATACTTTCACATATCCTTTGTCAATGAACTCTCGGATTTTGTGATAACGGCGTTCAATGTGTTTGGATTTCTGGTGGGACCTTGGTTCTCTAGCTTGCGCCACGGCTCCACTATTTTCATAGTAGATCTCCATGGGGTCTTCAGCACTAGGAACCACACTGAGCTCAGTGATGAATTTCTTAATCCAATATCCCTCCTTCGTAGCTTCGGAAGCTGCGATGTACTCCGCCTCCGTTGTAGAATCCGCGACCGTATTTTGCTTAGAACTTTTCCAGCTCACGGCACCCCCGTTGAGTGTGAAAACATATCCTGATTGAGATTTGAAGTCATTCGGATCTGTCATGAAGCTTGAATCAGTGTAACCCTTTACAACAAGTTCTTCATCACCTCCGAATACCAAGAACATATTCTTAGTTCTGTTTAGATATTTCAAAATATTTTTGACTGCTACCCAGTGTGCATTACCTGGGTTGCTCTGGTATTTGCTACATATACTCAGAGCATAGGAAACATCTGGTCTTGTACATATCATGGCATACATAACAGATCCAATTGCCGAAGCATATGGAACTGTGCTCATCTCTACCTGCTCCTCAGTGTTCTTAGGACACTAAATCTTGCAGAGTACCACACCATGTGACATTGGGAGGAATCCCTTTTAGATTTCTCCATTCTGAACCTATTCAGAACCTTGTCTATGTACGTGCTCTGGCTCAGCCCTATCAGGCGTCAGGATCTATCTCTATAGATCTTAATGCCCAATATGTAAGTGGCTTCACCTAAGTCTTTCATCGAAAAACTACTTTTCATTGACTCCTTTATAGTGTTAAGAAATTCTTTATCATTTCCAATCAACAATATGTCGTCTACATACAGTATTAGAAAACATATTGCGCTCCCACTTACTTTCTTGTAAACACAAGCTTCTTCGCCATTCTGGATGAAGCCAAAACCTTTGACCACTTCATCAAAACGAAGATTCCAACTCCGTGATGCTTGCTTTAGTCCATAGATGGATCTTTTAAGCTTGCACACCTTTCCAGCATCCTTTGGTGCGACAAAACCCTCAGGTTGTATCATGTATACATTCTCCTCGAGGTTCCCATTTAGGAAGGCTGTTTTGACGTCCATCTGCCATATCTCATAGTCGAAATATGCAGCAATTGCTAGTAAAATCCGCACAGACTTAAGCATTGCTACTGGCGAGAAAGTCTCGTCGTAGTCAACTCCTTGCACTTGTCGAAACCCTTTCGCAACAAGTCTAGCTTTATGAATAGTAACATTACCATCCGCGTCTATTTTCTTTTGAAAATCCATTTACATTCAATTGGTTTCACACCCTCTGGAGGGATCACCAAGTCCCATACTTGGTTTTCGTACATGGATTCCATTTCGGATTTCATGGCTTGTAGCCATTCAGTGGAGTTGGGGCTCATCATCGCTTCTTTGTAGTTCACAGGCTCATCATCTTCCAATATGAATACTTCGTTAGCATACCACTCGGGTAGCTGACGTACTCTTCCTGATCTCCTTGGTTCAGTCACTAGCTTCTCAGAAGTTCCTGCATCACTTGCAGGAGCTTCCGGTTCCTTCATTGGAATGACTGATGGAACAACTTCCATCGTTTCATTCCTTGGTTCCGAAGGTTCACTAACCTCGTCAAGCTGTACTGTCCTCCCACTCACCTCTTTGCTAAGAAACTCTTTCTCAAGAAAAGTTCCTCCTTTAGCAATAAAGAATTTGCCATCGGAGGGGTGGTAAAAGGAATAGCCTATGGTATCTTTGTCATAACCTACAAAGTAGCACTTTTCTGCTTTAGGGTCGAGTTTGTTCGGTTGTAAATGTTTTACATAAACATAACAACCCCAAATTTTCAGGAACGAAATGTTGGGTTTGTTCCCATTCCACAACTCGTATGGTGTCGTTTCCACAGACTTTGACGGCGCCCTATTTAAAGTAAAAGCGGCAGTCTCTAACGCATAACCCCAAAAAGAAAGTGGAAGATCAGTTAATGACATCATGGACCTCACCATGTCTAACAAAGTTCGGTTACGCCTCTCAGACACTCCATTTCTCTGTGGAGTTCCAGGTGGCGTCAGCTGTGAAACGGTTCCACGCTCCATGAGGTGTTCTCTAAACTCATGACTAAGATATTCACCACCACAATTAGATTGTAGAAATTTGATTTTCTTGTCACGATGATTCTCAACTTCGTTCTGGAATTCTTTGAACTTTTCAAAAGTTTCGGATTTTTCCTTCATTAAGTAAATATAACCATATCTACTCAAATCGTCAGTAAAAGTTACGAAGTAAAGATATCCACCGCGCGCCGGTACACTCATCGGTCCACACACATCACTATGTATTATTTCCAATAAGTCTGTCGCCCGTTCAACATGACCTGTGAACGACGTCCGGGTCAGTTTGCCCATCAGACAAGCCTCATACTTATCAAATGATTCGAAATCATAAGATTGCAAAATCCCATCTTTATGAAGTTTCTGCATGCGTTTCTTTCCGATGTGACCCAGGCAGCAGTGCCACATGTAAGTGGTATTTTCATCCTTCTTAAATCGTTTAGATCTTATGTTTAAGATGTCGTTTCTACATTCAAGATATAAATAAAACAGCCCATTCTTAATAGGTGCAAAACCATAGAACATATTCTTCAAGTAAATAGAGCAACCATTGTTCTCAGACTTAAAATTATAACCGTCACGGATTAAACATGATCCGGACATAATGTTCTTACAAATAGCAGGAACGAAATAACAATTATCTAATTCTATGGTAAATCCTGAAGGTAGATGTAGAGTGTAAACGCCCACGGCCTTAGTAGAGATCGTAGCTCCATTTCTGACACGCATCGTCACTTCATTCCTTTCCAGCTTCCTTATTCTCCTTAGTCCCTGTAATGAATTACAGATATGAGCAACAACTCCAGTATCAAATACCCATGACTTAGAGTGAGGGCCGGAAAGAAAAACATCTATGACATATATAACTTTTATACCTTCGCGGGTAAAACCAGGCTTCTTTCTATCTGCCAGATACTTCTTGCAGTTCCTCTTCCAGTGACCTTTAGCTTTGCAGTAGAAGCACTCAGTATCTTTGTTAGGGCCAGTGCCAGAGGGTTCCTTGGTCTTGGCGCCAGGCTTGCCGGCGCCCTTGCCCTTGAACTTGCCCTTCTTCTTGAAACTAGTGGTCTTGCTAACCGCCAACGTATAGTTAGGGTCAGCCTGCATGGTAGTCTCCGCATTTTTCTGCATTGCAAGCAGTTCATTAACAGACTTATCCATCCCGTTCATGCGATAGTTCTGAACAAAGCCTTTGAAACTTGGCTGGAGTGACATGAGGACAATATATGTACCCAGTGATTCCGGGACTGGAAATCCCAGCTCAGTCAACCTTTGCCCAAGGCGCATGATCTTTATCACGTGCTCACTGACAGGTGTTCCTTCCTTCATCTTGCAATTCCACATGGCATGAGTTACCTCATACCTTTCAGTTCTAGCGTGTTTGGCATACAGAGCGTCTAACTCCTTAACAATTAAGTGGGGATCGGTGTTTTCAAACCTCCCTTGTAACTCTGATTCCATACACGCAGTCATAAGACACTAAACTGCGGTACTATCATCAAGCTTAGTCTGATGCACATTCTGCTCAGCAACCATGGCTTCAGGCCCCGGTGCTGGTGGGAGAGGTGTCGTTAGGACATAGTCCTTCTTAGCACTCCTGAGTACAATTCTCAGGGCACGAACCCAGTCTGCATAGTTGCTTCCATCAGCTTTCAATTTTTATTTCTCAATCAACGGACCTAAGTTAAACTAGGGATTGACACGGGCCATTTCAATCTACAACATAAACACAAGTTTCACTTTAGACAATGTTCATAATTAAGTTGCACTAATTAATCATATTATTAATTTAATAAGTGCTCCCACTCAGACCAACATCTCTCGTTGTTGATTCTAAGTGATTCAAGATCCAAGTTTAGTCGTCCGCCATTGATGTGACATCACTGATGACTTAGACTGAATTGGTAGGCCAACTTGCCAATCACGCAAGGGTGACTCTTGTTCATCTTTCGATGGGCGTGTTCCGGTAGCAAACTTTTATCCAAACCGTCAAGACAACCAACTGCAAATGAAGTGTGTTATTAACACACACGCCTTTTATGCGTCACACCGTGTGCACCCATGTGACATGACCTTCTCCGGTGTGAAACATAGTATAGACGGTGCTACAGTTGGGAGAACACTATCTACTTGATATTATTTTGCGAGAGATCACCCTAATAAAACACGACTACCGCGCATCAAACAAAGGTGCATCAAAGGGATTAATATCACAGGCAATTCATAAAATATGTGACATGGTATAGCCCTTTGTGTCGTGAAGTCTTCGTTGCCTTCATGACTCCGTGGTTGAAGTCTCCACCCACCACCTTTTGTCCTTGGCGCCGAGACCTCCTCACGGCTTCGGCATGTGTGTTGGGGTCCTCCTTCACATCATTGATCATCACCTCGTCTCTATCTATAGCCTTGCCTCAAGCTACTAAACAGTTCTGGCACGCAGGCTATAATTAAGTGACAATCATATGACTCCAGTCATCATGCCGTACCATGGCTCGCAGGCCGCGAAAAATATTACATCATATAGCATCTCATACAAACACATTGCAAATCTTGAAGACTATACCACATCACATGCATTCTCTGCAAAAACGAGTTAGATCGCTATCTACACGGGTTGTTGCAAATTTTATCGTGGTTGTTAAGCAGGTTTACATGGCAAACGAGAAAACCTAGACAAAACAAAACACGATACTTATTTTGTTGCTAGTTTAACATACGGTGTGTGTGTAGCAACTAATGCCACAAGCCAAACTTCGTTAAACGTGTGACCCCCGTGTGGATTTGAGTTCATAAAATCCACAAGCCCGTTCATCTAAAATTTTCTATAGCAAGACTAGGATGAGATCCAAGGAATTTGATGTAGTCCATGATCAAGGCAACCAGCATACTAAGAGCAGCATAGAGGGATCATGGTAAAACTCAAACCTTGTAGCAAAATCACATCATGCCGTCGAGCAAAGAAAAGATCACATGTAAGGGAAGAAAAAAAGAAAATCAATGCCTCATATCAACATATGATCTACCTAAACATGCATCTAATCAAGGATCGCTCATGATACCACTGTTGGGAAACGTAGTAGAAAAAAAATCGTGCCTACGAGTTAAGAACCCAAGATCATCCATGATAGATTGCATACAAGGTTTAGGATAATACTATCCAACAATTGCAGCGGAAGAAGAGTTGGTGATGCGGGTTGAAGAAGATCTCATGATCCGTCCCACGATCTCTCCCACGAACGGATCTCCTCGTCGATTCCCTCGAACAGTTCTCCGAGGAAGAAGAAGAGGATCCTCGAAGTAAGATCAAAGCTATGATCTCTCCACCGGTATCCACACGTCCGGCACAGCAATCCGGCAGCGCTCTGCCGTCCAGAGAAGAACGCCTCCGAGAAAACTAGACAGAGAAAACCCTAGCGAGTTCCAATCTAGATTAGAATCTAAACCGGGGTATAAAAGTGGAGCAACTATGTAAGGCCCGATATGCGGTACTGTTCCAGATCCAGATGTTTCCACCCAGATCCGGGGACGAAGCACATATCGGTCCCACCGCGACATATGACAAAGCCATATGCCCCGGATTTCCAACATGATATCACAACATTACAGATACAAGGGTACAACATCGCATACAGTCGGCATACAACTGCCTTAAATACAATACATCAGTGGAAGATACATGTCTGAGTACAGACTACAATCAAATGCCTACTGGCAAAGAGAAAAACATCGATCCCCATAACCACACGGGTCCAGGCCCTCCGCCGGGATCCGCCTAACTAGTCGTCGTCGAGTCTCCACGTGAAACGTCGATCACCATACTTGTTGTCGATCAAGAACCCTGAAAAGAGTTTGGGGGTAGTATCATGAGTACAGAAGTACTCAGCATCCAACTGTAGTGGTCAACTGACCCAGCAAGGACTTCATCACTCGTCATTCTAGGACAACTAGTAGTTTACGGTAAGGATGGGGTAAGTGGTGAGGTTGCTGCCGCACTAGCATTTATAAACTGGCTAACGATCTAGAGAGTAAGATAAGAAGCCAAGCATTCGATGAGGAATCGCCTCCAACAAGTCTGCTGTCCACCTACTTACGCAAGCATAACACCTATCATATCCTCGTCCTCCTCTTCGCATCCCGACAAAGAAGAAGCAGTCAAGGCACACACACGTTGACCAAGTTATATTAAGATTATCTCAGTTGTTGTTGTCTATGAACAAGGAGTAGGTCTCAAGTCGTTCATAACCGTGGACACGGCTTCTCGAAAAGATTTAACCCTGCAGGGGTGTACCAACTTCCCACTACGAGGCTCCGCACGCACGCCCATCTCTCTTAGTTGCTACCCATCACAGGCAACTATTTTATGATTTAGTTCCAAGAGATCCGGAACGACAGGTCCCTCTAGGTAACAACGAACAAATCCGGGTGGCCCCCGGGGAGTCGACACCCAATCCAACAGCCGTCCACGCTCTCGGATTGGACTCTTCCGTATGACGCAGGTCGGATTGCCGGTTAATCACACATGGGAAACCGGGTCCTAGCTGATCGGGTGGACCAACAGAGAAACAAAGTCTCCACTGGCCCAAGTTGTTTACAAATTGCGAGGGGATCCAACAAGCACACACACGGGGTTTCAAATGGTAAATCAGCTCGGGCCACCACTAGAAATGTTTGAAGCTAGATAGGTAAGAAAAGGGGACCCCGTAAAATCTCACACGCGGTTAGGCACGCTCAGTCTTAAAACCAATACCCGGAACTCGGATCCTAGGTGACTCGAATGGAACAAAGCGTCGAGGCGGGATAGCCTAGACCTTCCATCCTTCGTCGAATATAGTCAACATTATAATAATCATATAATCAACAACAATATAATAATGTGATATCCCAAACCAAGGAGTAACAGGGTAACATCGTAGCATCCTAAGCATGCATACTAAGCAGGGGCTGAGCAACGAGCAATAGTAACATAGCAGTACAAGGTTTGCTGGGAGGGGACATGGCTGTATCGGTTTAAAAGAGGCTGCAAACATGTGGTAGGATCAAACATCGAATCTAACCTATGCTAGCATGCAAACCGCTGGTTGAAATAGAATGGATCATAAGCAATGCATAGTCCTTGCCTGTTGAGAAGTCGGCTTCCGAAGGTGTAGTTGATCGCAAGCTCGCATCGTCTCCGAGAGGTACCCGCGAAGCACACAAGACGATAAACACTGGAAAGCAATCAACGAGCAAGCATTATTACTACGGGGCAACACAAGATCAAGAAGACAGCACACGACACGGCAACGCGATACGGATCTATCGTCGAGAACAGTTACTAACAGTTTAAGTGGGATATCGGTCACACACGACGAATACCACACGTTTACGGTGGTTCAAGTTGCTTAGCTACAGGTGATCAACCAACGGTTATTAACATGGCAACTCAAGCAAGCATGGCATCGCAAAGTAACAGACTTAGTGAAAAACTGAGGTGGCTATCAACAACAGCAGCATAGCAACTTTGGAGCTAAATAACTATATGACCAGTAATGCTAACATGAACATGCAATACATGTAATGAAAGTAGACACGATGCTTAACAATATGCAATTGGAATCACTCAAATCCGATAAACGGTCGCGACACACTCGTCGACCGAAGTTGTAACAAAATAACAGTTTCAGCAACAACAGCATAATAACATCATGATCACCACTTTGGAGCAAGATTTAATACAGCTAACGCACCCAAACATGGCAAGTTAAAGCATGGAATTGAAGTACACATGATGCTTAACACAATGGAACAAGAATCAATGCAATAGGCCTCATGGATGAGTCACAATCATCATGCAAAGTTGCAACAAAATAATAACAGCAGCACATAACAGGAATTTGTAGCAGTTTAACGGCCTGATGCCCACTTTAGCACACAATTACACAATCAAGATGAGATAAAATTCAAATGCTCACAAAAGATGAATTAAAGTACACGCAATTTTGAGAAACTTTTGTTTTGGGGGCACGTTCATCGGAGCTACGGATTAACGGGAAATCGCATCGCGAAATTGAATCAGCAGCAGATATTTCAGCACTTAGAAAAATTACAGGGGCTCTCAGAGAAAGAGAAAAAAAAAGGCAAAGGGGCCTCACCCATGGGCTGGCCCAACAGGCCAGAGGCGGCTCGGGCTGGCTTGGAGGCCAGCTGGGCTGCGCGGCCTGGCTGGGCCTCGGTGAGGTGGGCCGACCCACCCTGGCTGGCTGGATGGAGCCGCTCGTGCTCCCGAGCGAGCGGGCGGCGGCAGCTGGCGGCGCGTGCCGGCCGGCTCCGACGAGGAGGAGGCCGAGGAGGGGTGCGGCGGGCCGTGGTGACCGGGATCCGGCCGGATCCGGTCAGGGCGACGACCGGCGGCGGCCTTAGGGCGTAGATCGGGCGGCGGCTTCGAGGTCGCGGCGAGGTCCCGGGGCCGGCCATGGCCATGGCGCGGCGGCTCCTTGCGGCTGCACACACAGAGAGAGAGAGAGGATGAGAGGGAGAGGAGAGAAAGGAGAGGGGAGAGAGGGAAGGAGGAGATGGAGAGGAGGGTGGCCGGCGGTGGGCTGCTCCGGCGGCTCGCCGGCCGTGAGGCGGAGGCGGCGGCTCCACGGGCGTGGGTGGAGAGGAGGTGAGGAGAGAGAAAGCTGGAGGCGATCTCGGCCGTCAGATCGGGCGATCTGACAGTCCAGATCGGCTGGGCTGGAACTGCTGCGAAAAATTGGGGTATTGGGCAAATTTTGGGGCAAAAACAGGGGTGTGGCTGCATATTTTGGCTAGGGAAACCCTAGAAATGGGTGGGAGTGTGGTGGTCTTTATATAGCCCCGGTGGCTGGCAGCTTGCAAAAACATCCCCGGTTTTTCTCTCACGCGCGCGGTGCTCACGTTTCCGACCGACGGGGGTCCGTAGTACCTCCGATTCGGGTAAAACTTCGAACTGCGCGATCAGCGCGACGAACCGGCGGCGTTCACCTCGCGCTGGAATCGTTCCGAAAACACTTTTCGGCGTGCTATAAAATAACCCGTTTAATTATTAAACGGGGTTTTCGTTCCATTGGTTGCGACTGGTCTTGTGCGGTTTTCGCGACGGTGATCGGGTGAAACCCGGTGTCGCAAGGTCGAGTGTCAGGGTGGCAAGGGTCGGTCTCCGTCCGATACGAGATAAGAGGGGGAAAAATAATCGCCGATCAACAAATCGGGAATGCAAACACCGCAAACAAATCAGACAATCAAACAATTCACCCCGAAAACAAAAATTTTAATTTTTGTGAAAACTGGGTTGTTACAATTATCAAGCAAGAGCAGCATAAACACAATCCACATGCAATTCTAGTCAAGTTACATATAAAGAACATTTTAAACAGAGCAATGGTCAAAAAGTTATGCCAGTTACAGTTTACAGTGGCAAGCAGTTGTAATTAGTAGTCAAACAACAAGTAAACAAAGTCAAACATGAAAAAGGAGCATATTTTATTAAACTACACGAAAACTAAGCAAGTTTCATGTTTTACGCGTTGCGATCCTTGCTGCCATTGAAAAGTTATCGCCATCGCAAGAATACAACAATAATCTGCCAAAATATATAAATACAGAAAAGAAAAGAAAAACGGTCATGAAAAAGAAAAAAAAGAAAAAAAGGGGCACGGTGGGCTCACCCTAGTGGACCTCGGCCCACTGGCCGGCCTGGAGGCGGTTGGTGGCAGCTGGGCTGCCTGGGGGCGCGCCGGCCCACAGTGGCGATCCACGCACGGGCGAGCAGCCGTTCGCTTGATCCCGCACTGGATCGAGCCGGCGGCGCGGCAGCCGGCCGTGGCTCCTCCGGCGAGGGCGGACGGCGGCACAGGGACGTGAGGGGAGGCCGAGGATGGGCAGATCCGGCGGTCGGCGGGGTTAGGAGCAACGCGGGGCTTCGAGCAAGGGGCAGCGGCCGAGCTCCTCTGGCCGGAATCCATGGCTGCGGTGGCGGCTTTGTGTCCTGGAGAGGAGGAGAGAGGAGGTCAGGGGAGAGGAGGCGGTGGTGAGAAGAGGGCGGAGGAGAGGAGGGGAGGAGGTCGGGGCGGCTCAATGGCCGGAGGCGCAGGCGGCGGTGGGTTCCACGGTGCAGCTGCGAGAGGAGAGAGAGAGAGGAGGAAGCTCCACGGGGGCGACGTGGCGACGTCCTGGCCGTCGGATCTTCGGATCTCACGGCCCAGAACTCATTGGGCTGATTCCAGATCTGGGAGCTAGGGTTTGCTGCGAAAATGGGGCAATTTTGTGAGGGGGGTGGCTGCAATTTTGGACTAGGGAAACCCTAGAAATGGGTGGGAGTGTGGTGGTCTTTATATAGCCGAGGTGGATGGCAGTTTGCAAAAACATCCCCGGTTTTTCTCTCTCGCGCGCGGCGCTTACGTTTCTGACCGCCGGGTGTCCGCAGGACCTCCGATTCGGGTAAAACTTCGAACTGCGCGATTAGCGCGTCGAGCCGGAGGCGTTCACCTCGCGCTGGGACCGTTCTGAGAACACTTTCCAGCGCGCTATAAAAATATCCCGTTTAATTATTAAACGGGGTTTTCGTTCCGTTGGCTGCGGCTGGTCTCGTGCGGTTTTCGCGACGGTGATCGGGCGAAACCCGGTGTCGCAAAGGTCTTGTGTCAGGGTGGCAAGGGTCGGTCTCCGTCCGGTACGAGATAAGAGGGGGGAAATAATCGTCGATCGATAAATCGGGGATACAAACACCACAAACAAATCAGGCAATCAATCAATTCACATCGAAAACAAAAATTTTAATTTTTGTGAAATCTGGGCTGTTACAAACTAGCAACTAGGGAAAGGGGGGGCGTAGGGGCTTGTGTGTCTCCTCCCCCCCTGGCTCACCTTATATAGGTGGCCAAGGGGCTTGGTGCGCCGGCTTAGGGGGGGTGGGGAGTTCAACTTGGACTCCAAACCTCCTAGGACTTTCCCACTAGGACTCCTTCCATAATAGGATTGGGGAATCCTACTCCAAGTAGGATTCCCCTTATTTGTGGCGCCCCCCACCTCCTGTACGGCCAGGGCAGCCTAGGTGGCTTGCCCCCCAAGCTAAGGGGTGGGGCTAGTGGGTGGTACTGCCCGGAACCTTCCGTGACCTTCTAGAAGCTTCCAGGACCTACCGGGACCGTTTTGGGACATTCCGGACACTTCTGGAACACTTCCAGGACCTTTCGGGACCTCTAACGAATGTTCCGGGGCCATCTAAATAGGTCTCGGAACAATCCGGGCTAAGGTTAATATGTCCGGTGAACACAACATATTGTTTAAGCTGTCCACTGATCACCAAAACTATTCTGGTTGATCGTAAACTTTCCCATTACCAATTTCATATGAACTAAAGTTATCTGAAACAATTCCAAAGTATCTTAGCCATAATCTTTGATCTTTACTTGCTTCCACTAAACCTTCAATCATCCTAGTATTCTAACAGATTACTGCACTTTAAGTGTGTGACCCAATAGGTTCGGTATTATGTGGACATGACTCGGAACGCTTTCCAGACTTACAGTCATTCGTCAATAATCAACAGCGGAGCCATGGACACCCATGTTGACTCCCACACATACACGAAAAGACTTCGAGTGAACCTTTATGTTTATCGTATACTATTCCCTTTTCTTCGCGATATACGACAAAGTTAGAGGAGAGAAGTTTGGCACCCATGTGAAACAACTTCTTGATCACAAGCCATCAGTTATCCTCATTGCGCGTTTGTCTTCATTCCTCGTTACTTATACCGGTATCCCCGTGATTGAATCAAAAAGTGTCTGGCCAGACGAGAATGGATACCGTTATACCGAGTGGGCCCTGAGTCTATATCTCTTCATCGTGAAGGAGCAAATCCCAATCTCGAACTATCACCGTTACTAGACACACTGTCCAATGTACCCAGAACTTATTTTACTACTTCCCATTTACGGGAAGATTCATCTAAGAACCAAAGCACATCTTCTTGTGTGAAGCAACTTGACATTCTCATGGTCTAAGGAACTATGTATATAATAACATTTTATGATATGACTTATAACGTTGTTTTCGATGAGTTCTCTAAGTATATCATTTAACACTAAGGTCGGTTCAACATCATTGTTCGGCTAACAATATGCTCTCATTGCTATTGACATCCTTGTTGCAAGAACAATGTCCATGATTAAGAAAACATAATCATCAATAAGCACATGGGATGGTCTTAGAGGCAAAACCAGGAACTCTTGTTGTTTACATTTCCACACATGCATATGAGTTTTCTTCTGAATCTCGTGGTCAGAATCATTGCAATTATAGCACAGAAATATAAACATTAATTAAAAACATGAATATATAAATAATAGCACACTTTATTATTGCCTCTAGGGCATATATCCAACACATATAGCTATGTGGGGACCTTTACACTATAGAACTTTGCTTGTATATTCCAGTGACGAGCCTCCTCAAATGAGCGCTAGGTCTTCTTGAGCAAGCAAGTTGGATGCACCCCACTAGTTCCTTGGAGAGCTTTCCATAGCTCACATGTGCATCCATTGCATGGCAATCCCTACTCCTCACATCATATTTATCATTTGGCTTTCTCTCGCCTATGATTTTCCTCATTTATGTGAGCCTTTCACACCCTTTTTGTCTTCCTCCTCCACCATCTCTCCCTTCGCCATCCTAAGTGTCAAATTTCTTGCTTACGATCATCCATTGCATGAGTGCTCAAAATATCGAAAGGGAGTGGACCAGTTTAACTTGTACCTGGCTAGTGGTATGGGGACGAGTCAAGATAGTATTCCAAAGGAGACCAAGTGTGAAACTTTAGTAGATTGAGTTCTCAACGGAAATAACTAATATTTTTCTCGCTTGTATTCCCATGTCCCACTTCTTACACGCAAACACCATTTGGAGACATTCGAGTCACGGACAGCGAGAGCTCTTGCACCTTCATGTTCTTATGTTGCTTGTTTCAATGCTAATATAGAATCTTGCTTGTTATGACTTGAATTGAACTACATGCCTTACTTGCCTTACTTAAAAGATCTTATACGGTTGGTAGCATGTCACCATAGAAATTATGCTTGTTATCATTTACCTACTCGAGGACGAGCATGAATTAATCTTGGGGATGTTGATACGTCCCAAACGTATCTATAATTTCTTCTTGAACCATGCATTATTTGGGTGATATTGCTATGCTTTTGATACACTTTCATACACTTCTGATCATATTTGGAATAACTTATTAACTTAGTGCACCCCTGTGCCAGTTTTTGTTTTTTGCTGTCTTTTTATTTCAGGTTTTCCCAATACTTAAAGTGCCAGAAAAATTCAGGGAAAATATATAAAAAATTAGCGAACCGGAAGCTTCCAGAGTCCCGAAGGGGGGCCAGAGGGGACCCACCTAGAGTCCAGGTGGCCAGGGGGAAGGCCTAGGATGGGGCAGCGTCGGGAGGCCGCCTGCACTCCCTGGTGGCCCCTGGCTGCCCCCCTTCGCCTATATTTACCTCTCGTCCCGAAACCCCCAAGGACAGAACCCTTTTTCGCGATCTCGTCTCTGTTCCGCCGCCGCCGTGCTTCCAAGATCGGGAGCACCAGAAGACCTCTTCCCGGCACCCTGCCGGAGGGAGGATTGACCTCCGGGAGCTTCTCCACTACCATGAACGCTTCCTGGATGAGCCGTGAGTAGCCCACCTTCGACCACGGGTCTATGATCAGTGGCTATGTGATGTCTTCTCTCCACCTTTTCTCTTCATTGATTAGACCCTGTGAGCTGCCCTACATGATCAAGGCACATAAGTAATTATTTCTGGTGTTGCTATGTTGAGTTTGTTGGGATCTGAGGGATTATGAGACTATGTTCAGACTGTGATGAGTAATATATTTGGTTCTTCTCCTTTTATATTTTTGTTCTCGAGTAATTCTTGCATGTTCTCCGTTGCTATTTATTGCTTTGGCCAAGTAGTAGGTAGTAACTCCAAGAGGGAGCGTTATGCATGATTGTGAGTTCATGCCCCCTGATGACTAGCTTGAGTGACAAAAACTTGAGTCTAGGGGATGTGCTGTTTCCACAAGGAGGAAAACAACAGTGCTTGTAACCACGGTTCCAAGGATTGTTTACTTTACGCAAAGTTCTTTTAATGCAGTTGTTTGTTGCTTTGGGTTTACACTTTCGGTGGGGCTCGCAACTTAATACCAGCGAGATGTTCTGGATAGATATCTCAAGGTGGATGATTAGTGAGTAGATGCAGATGGATTTCGGTCTAATTGTTTTGGCGTACTTCCCATGCTTTTGAGCCTCTTCCTTTCTTTTGTAGCATAGTTAGAATTGCGGTGCATTTTTAATCCTGTCAATTTCCCAGCTGTAATTTGTTCACCTTGCATTGATGTTTATCGTATTTTGGGGAGAGACATCACTAGTGAACATCATGGGACCCCGGCAATATTTCCACCACTGTTTACACCCCTCAATTTACTTCCTGTGTTACTTCTGGTGCTCCCGATCTTGGAAGAGTGGCAGCGGCGAACAGAGGCGAAATCGCGATAATACATGGGAGCACGTTGTTGCAAGAACAAGGGTGCTGAACCGACCCAATTATATGATTTGCTTTGAGATTTCATCATAAATGTATTATGAGTAAAATCATCGGATGAGTTGACATTTGCATGTATCATAATAGACCATGTGAATGTTAAGTACCTACATAGTGGAAGGTGTACTTTGACTATGTTCTAACATCATTCGTAACAGGTGTGGCAATAACGACATTCCTCCTGTACACACGATGGTATGTCTAGGGACTTGATGATTCAAATTGGGATTTTCTCCTCCTATTCAGGATAGATATTCTTTGGGCCCTCTCGGTATTATGTATCCACCAACATCCGACCGAATAGTTTGTGAATAGATCACATGGGATACGGAATACATGAACGAGAAAAAGAACAAAACCGATATGAGGATAATTGGTATAATGATTAATGAGTTGATCATGCGGATACCTATATAATCTCACCTCATGTTTTGTAAAGTATCGTGAAGCAAAGGGATTGGCATGTCAACCAGAGGTTCACTCGAATTCATATTCGTGTAGATGCAGGACCATTATGGGTGTCCATGACTCCGCTATTGGTTATTGATCCGAAGAAAGTCAGTTTCTGGTTCATGTTCGTATTCTGCCGAACCTATGGGTTCACAGACTTAAGGGTGGTAGATTTTTTTAGTACTAGAGTGATAGGAGCACGAGTATAACACACCAAAAATGTTTTGGAGTGATTGATATTTAATCGAAGAGAAAACCGGAATCGTTTTGTGGCACCGGTAAGGTACGGGGAAAAGTTCTGGGATGGTCTAAATATGTTTAATATTTATTTCTTGTGAATTCTAGAATTGTTTTAGAATTAATAAAAGGGATTAAATATCAATGGGCCCCCTCTCACTTGGAAGGCGCAAGTGAGGAGGGAGCACTTGGACCAAAGAGGCCCAAAGGGGCATGGCGCACGAGGAAGGGAGGAAGCTTCCTCCCCGTTCCTTGGCCGACCCTAGAGGGAGGGAATCCCTAGGGCGCCACCCCTAGGGCTGCCCCTCCTCCAAGATGTCCCCCTCCCTCCCCCTCTATAAATAGATGATGGGAACCCCGCAAGATGTGAACTTGTCAAGATAGTCTTGCCCCTGGGCGGCCCCTATCTCTTCTCCATTAGATCCGATCTCCACCTTACGCGGAAGGGATTCTCCTCCCTCCTCTCTACTACAATGGCACCGAGCTCTGGACGGCGGAGCCCTGCTGGATCTGCCACACCGTACGTGTGGATCAACCAAAGAGAGATCATACGTTCGATCTTTCATTCGAGGGACTTCTGCATATTATTCCGCGGAGCAGATCTGTTTGAGGGGTTGTGCTACTTCAAGCTTCCCCAACTCTCCATCAACATCTTCCGCTGTGAGAGAACTACCGTTTGAGTGCTTGTTAAGGTTACAAGATTGCTATTCTTATTTGCATCTATCTAGATCCAATCTTGGGACTTGGTTTCGTAGTTCCAGAAAACTTTTGTTTTCTACTTCGAATCCCAACATGGCGGTCTCTGGCTCGGGCGCAGGGTCGGGGAAGGAGGAGAAGACGATGGCGGATCCCTTTTTGAGAGAGGCGAGGCGGCGACGACAGCTACGTGGGCGATATCACGACGGCGTCGGCCGAGGAAGCCATGGCGGAGGAGTGACAACGACGAGGGGGGAATCGACGTTCTAGGGTTCCGAGGAGGGGCTATGGTTCATATATGACAAGGGGTGGCCTTATACCCGCTGGTGGCGCCGTGGATGGCCGCTGTCGTGGTTTGATCCTGATAATAGAGAGGGGGTATGAACGGAGCACGATCTATCGAGATGTAAACGGGTGACGCAGGCGATTTTATCGAGTCCGGGGCTCTCTCGGAGGAGATAAAATCCCTACGTCTCATGCTCCCGGAGGAGCTTTTCCTTATCTTTGTATGAACAAGATGTACATGAGGTCCTTTCCATGGTAGAGGAAGAAGAAACTAGAGGAAGAAGAAGGGAGTGTCCCCCCGTAGTGGTGGTGGGGGTAGCTTATATAGAGTGTGTCACCCCCATTACATGAGCGGGGAATTAAGAGGGACTAATGGCTATTAATGCTAGAGTAACGCTTCTAATTAAAACATAAAACTCCTCCATTAAGTTGTATTATAATGGGTGTAGTGGGATGCTTGACTGTATAGCTTCAGTGACTGTTGACCATCCTCTTGTCCGAGTTGCTCGTTACTTGGTAGCTTCATGTCAGAGTAGCATGCCACCGCGAGTTATTTGTTACTCGGAAGCGTATTCATACTTTGATCATCGAGTAACACCTGACTCAGTTATATGTCAATCTTATTCTTATTATCTCGTTAAGGGTACCCCATGATATGCGATACTTAAGGGTATGCCTTAGGTATGACCACGACAGTAGCCCCCAAGGCTCTGAGTAACTTCTTGAAGTTAATCGGAGTCTTTTGATTGGAGAATTTTTGTATAAATCCTTCCAGTGGGAGCACTTCTTAGTGCACCCATTGGGTGTAGCCCCCAAGGCTCCGGGTAACTTCTTAAAGTTACTCGGAGTCTTTTGATTGGAGACTTTTTGTATAAATCCTTCCCGTGGGAGCACTTCTTAGTGCACCCACTGGGTGTAGCCCCCAAGGCTTCGAGTAACTTCTTGAAGTTACTCGGAGTCTTTTGATTGGAGACTTTTTGTATAAATCCTTCCAGTGGGAGCACTTCTTAGTGCACCCACTGGGTGTTGCCCCCAAGGCTCCGAGTAACTTCTTGAAGTTACTCGGAGTCTTTTGATTGGAGACTTTTTATTAATTGGGATAATTGATTTCATCAAAGGAGAGTGCTCTTCCTATTGATGACACATTCATAAGGTATATGAAGATTAAACTCAATAATAGGCCCGGAAGGACTTTACTGAAGTTTACACTTTTCCCTTGTATGTGGGTCGGGCAAGTTAAAGGAAAAATATGGCAACACTCAAGTGTCTCTTGGAAGAGGTGGACTAAGGCCCCAGAGGGCGTGTCTCGGAGTAAAAGGCCTTAAACTCCATATGAACCAGATTTGTAAAGTTTGATATTCCAAAGCATCATAAAATGAGCTTTAGATCATACGGTATGGGATATCAATTCTTTACCCCCTGCACCTTATCATACTAATAATCTGGCAATCTACGTCACAGAAGGATTACTAGAGAATTAACTACTCAGAACTTTTCTCGAACAACTAATGAAACAAGATTTTCCATTTGATGCGTATTCTGAAATATGGCTGCATTCATGCATGTCACTTAGTCTCGAGTATTATCGCGTCCGAAATTGTTTCATGCTTGAGAAATAGCCTCTTTGAAAGATACTCTGAGTGATGACTTACTCGGTTATGATTTAGGTTATCGAGTGACAACTTACTCGGTTTTGTTGAGTATCCGAGACTCCGAGTGGTAACTTACTCGGTACGTTGTTCTTCCGAGTGAAGATCTACTCGGGATAAATTTTCCTTCCAGTGGGAGCACGATCAGTCCACCCAGTGGGTGTAGCCCCCAAGGCTCCGACTAACTATTGGTAGTTTTTTTATGGGTAACTATTGGTAGTTAGCTGGAGTCTTTTACTGAAGCTATAAAAAATTGTTTGATCGTGCATGGACACGGAACATTTTCTTTGAGTGTTGTTTCTTGAAAGAATTTGGAATCTCATTGTGTGTGGCCACGAAATGAAACCAAAGATATTTCCTTCATTGACCTGAAAGAAATTGCAAATAGATAGAGAATGAAAGTATTATAGTATTCATACCCAGAAAGCTGAGTGAAAACACGAAACTTTAAACTTTGCATAAATAAAGTGTATAATTCAAACTTTTGCAGATAGTAAAGTATAGAACTCAAACTTGACAGACAGTAATATATTTCACCTGGTTTATTTGTTTTTTCGTGGTTAGCCACTTAGCGAGTCGGCGGACCATTAGCTTTTGCCCTTGCCAACCAGACAATCAGGTTGCGACCGGGTTAGAGACGAAGAGTAGGCGTTTAGGTACCGAGCGTGTATAGGCGTTTCACGAACAACAAGAGAAAACCAAGTAAAAACATGCCGACTGGCGGCGCATGCACTTAGGGGAGCAAAGAACCAACCATAAAGGTTAATGTGATTCTAACTAAGTTCTAGCCCTCGGGTGCGGCGTAGCCCCCGAGTGCGTTACAACCTTCGACGATGGACAGGTCGGAAAACGAGGAAAATTAAATTGAGTTCCATAGAGTCAGACTCGGGTAAAGGCGAAGATTAGCTCCCGGGTGACGCTCGGGAGAGACGAACTCGCTAAAGATTAAGTACGAAAATTGGTTGTGTGAGGAACTTAGTTGTTTTCTGTGTTGACAATGTGGTCGGAGTCGTTGAAGTCGTGACACGACGAAGAAGCAATCTTGTTTGAATCGTTCCAGCGTACTTGTCTGGGTCATCGATGTCAAGTCGATGCAGCGCGAAGTTGTGGTTGTCGCGGCCAAGTTGGTTGCAGCGCGGAATTGCGGTTGGAACGTGTAGCTCGTCCAAGTCAGAGCACATGTCATTGCAGAAAGAAAATGATCTCGGTCAGTGCATACCTCGCTCGAGTCATCGCAAATGTCATCACGGAAGAAGCGTCGTGGAAAGAGCGTGTAGCTTCGAGTGTCCGCCGAGTCGGAGCAATTCCAGGTTGCAGCGTAGGTCGTAGTCGAAGCAGCGAACATGCAGAGCTGAGTTGACGTTGAGTTGGAGACGGTGCTGAATCCGAGATGACGCTGCGTTCGAATAGAAACGTGGTCCATAGCGGCCCGCGAGTATAGGCGAGGTTGGAGCAGGTCGACGCTTCCGATTAGTCGGGGGCTGTCGTCCGAGCTGCAGCCAGGCCGGGGGCAGCTCCGAGTTGGAGTAGATCGGGTGTCGATTGAATCATCTTCTGAGTCGTTTGCAGAATGTTGTTGCTCTTCCGAATCATCCTAGTAGAATTTACCGTGCATCAGAGATGACAGGAGCCGACTCGGAGTATACAGGGGAGTTGATGTCTTTGTCCATGAGCTAACTCGGAATGTTCAGGAGCCGCCCGAGTTGGCATAGCACCAGCGTCCGTGTACGAGTTGCGTACTATTGCATGTGTTTGATTTTCTCTGAGTTGTGCTGAGTTTGATCGATGAGAATACGACTCCGTTGAATCCATCTGTAACAGCCCGGGATTTTCACCCAAATTAAAAAAATTGTTTGTTGCTTTATTTTGTTGGTTGCTAGAATTGTTTGCAGTATTTGCTTCGCCGATTTATTAATCGGTGAATATTCTCCCCCTCTCTTTCTCGTATCGGATGCGGGACCAAACCTTTTTACCAAACGGCACACGACCTATTGCGACACCTGGTTTCATCCGAACACAGTCGCAACTTCTGAGACAGGACCAGCCATCGCCATCGTAATGAAACCCTGTTTATTTAATAAACGGATTATGTTATTAGACGCCAGAAAAATGTTCTCGAAATGGTATCGAAGTGAGGCACGACTGACGGGCTCGCCGCGTTGAGCGCGTTGTTCGAGATTTCGTCTGAATCGGAGGTCGTACGGACTCCCGGCGGTCAGAAACGTGGAGTACCGAAAGCGAGAGAGAACCCGGGGGCATTTGCGTAAACCTGCAATCCAGACCAGCCTATAAATAGACCACCACCCTATCCTAGCCCTTCTAGGATTTCCCCCTTGTAAAAATTGTATCCAACCCCCTCCAAATCCCTAGATCTGCCCCCCCCCCCACAAGTCCCTCTCCCTCGAAACCCTAGCCCCCTGGCCATTTCAGACCGTCAGATCTGCGGATCGACGGTCATGGAGGCGTCCACGACCTCCTAGCCGATCCGGGCCCCGCAGGGCCCTAGAACCTTCGCCACGGCCCGCCCAAGCCCATCCAGGCGCCTCCCGTGGAGCTCCTCTCTGCCGCCTCATCTCCGACGAGCTCGGCCGCCGCGCCACCACCTATGAGCCGACGTGATGTGCCTCCTCTTCTCCCTCTCTCACCTCCCGCCTCTCCTACCTTTGTGCAGGGAGTCGTCGGCGCCCTTCATGGACGAGGCGAACCATCGCCATGGACGCCGCCGCGAGCTCCGCGGCCAGAAGCTCGAGTCGCCGCCTCCCCCAAGCTTGTCGGCGCCCTCCATGGTCACCGGCCAGATCCGCCATGCCCCGCGGCCCCCGCGCCCGTCACCGCCTGGCCAGGCCGCCTCGCCGGACCTGCAGCGCCGCCGGCGTCGTGTCGTGCTCGCTCGGGTGGTCGATCCAGCGGAGCCGAGCCACCCGCCTTGCCAGGTAGGCCGACCCAACCGCCGCCGCCACTTGGGCCGGCCTCGGCCCACCTCCCTGCCACCCGACGTGGCCCAGTCGCCCCTCCAGCCCAGCACCGAAACCAGCCCCCCACTGCCGCCAGTTTGGCCCTGGCCCGCTAGGTGAGCGCCCAACCGCCCCTGTTTTTTTCTTTTGCTTTGTTTCTGTTGGGCTTGGCCCATTGCTGTGTAGCGCCCCTGAGCACTATTTAGTTAGGTTGCGCCCCCTGTTAGGCCCAGTAGAGTTAGAATTCGGCCCAGGAGCACGTTAGATTCTTTTCTGTTTATTGTTAATTGGCAGATGTGTTGTAATTTTGCGACACCCGTATCTTTTAGCTTGTAGCTCGGATCGCGACGCGTTATGCACGAAAGTTGCTCTGTTTTTCGCGTAGATCATTTAGATTTTTCTCTTTCCCATATTTGAACTTGTTTACACGTTGTTTACTTGCTAATTACAACCCTTGACACTGTAAAATGTAATATGCCATAACTTTTTAACCGTTCCTCCGATAAAAATGTTCTTTATATGTAACTTGACTAGAATTGCATGTAGTTTATGATTATGATGCTCTTGCTTGCTAATAAAAATAATAAAATTATGTTTAAGTCAAAATAGTACCAAATGCAATAATTATCGTGGGGTCTGTAATAGTTGCCATGTATAGGTTTTACCCCCCACTTAAAGTGACTAGATTAGATAATTTATATATGCTTCACCCCTCTTGCCATGTTTGTGTGACATGCCATGCTTGAGTGAGATGCCATGTTAACAACCTTTGCTCATGTTGTGTAGCTAAACAACTTGAACCATTCTAAATGTGTGGTACTGTCGTGTCTGACGAGTACTCCACTTAACCTATTAGTAACCGCTCTCGACGATAGATGCGATCATTGTGCGTTGTCTTGTGTTGCCTTCTTGATGTTGCTTGCTCGTGATTGCTTCGTAGTAATAGATGTTTTCCCGTTGATTGCCTTTCTAGTGTTTCCTTATTGTGTGCTCCCGTAGATACTCTCGGAGACATTTCGAGTTTGCGATCGACTACACCTTCGGCTTCGTCTTCTCATCAGGTAAGGGGGAGCATATATCATGCTTATAACTTTCAGCTCACTTGTGCCTAGGTATAGGATAGAACGATTGCTTGATCCTACCACTTCATATTTATGCCTCCCAAATAAACCCAAACAGACATGTCCCCCACATCCTAGCAAACCATTGTTTGGCCTTGTACCTTGCTTGCTTAACCGCTGCTTAGTATGCATGCTTAGGATGCTATCAACTGTTCCCCTGCTACTCCTTGGATTGGGCTATCGCATTATTATATTTTTGTGGATGATATGATTATTATAATGTTGACTATACTCGACGAAGGATGGAAGGTCTAAGCTATCCCGCCCCGACGCTTTGTTCCATTCGAGTCACCTAGGACCCGAGTGTTGGGTATTGTGTCTCTTGATGAGCATGCCTAACCGCGTGTGGGATGCTATGGGGTCCCCTTTTCTTACCTACCTAGCTTCAAACATTTCTAGTGGTGGGCCAAGCTGATTTACCATTTGAAAACGTGTGTGTGTTTGTCGGGTCGCTCCTAGAATATATTCTTTAAAACAAAATGGGCCAGTGGGGGCATGGTTTCCCTGTTGGTCCCACCTGTCCGGCTGAGGACCCGACCTCATGTGAGAATTTACCGGCAATCAAAACCCGAGGCATACGGTAGAGACCAGATCGAGAGCGCGGCCAACTCCTCAACTGGATGTCGACTCACCGGGGGCCACCCGGATTTGTTCGTTGTTAGTTAGAGGGACCTGTCGTACCGGATCTCTCGAAACTAAATCATAAAATGGTTCCCTATGATGGGTAGCAACTGAGAGAGATGGGCGGGCGTGCGGAGCCTTGTAATGGGCAGTTGGTACACCCCTGCAGGGTTATATCTTTTCGAGAAGTCGTGTCCACAGTTATGGACAACTTGAAACCTACTCCTTGTTCATAGACAACAACAACAACTGAGATAATCTTAATAACTTGATCAACGTGTGTGTGCCTTGATTGATTCTTCTTCGTCGGGATGCGAAGGGGAGGACAAGGATAGGATAGGTGTTATGTTTGCGTAAGTAGCTGATAGCAGACTTGTTGGGGGCGATTCCTCGTCGAATGCTTGGCTTCTTATCTTACTCTAAATAGATCGTTAGCCATTTCATATATTGCTAGTGCAGCTGCAACCTCAACCACTACCCCCCATCTTACCGTGAGAAGTTAGTTACAAGACTTAATGATATAGCTCACCTCTTTCTTCTCACTTTTACGCACGTTATGCAAACGATCTTGGACTTCAGAGGAGCTCGATGACCCTTCTTCTAAACGCCTTCGCGGAGACTCGACGACGACTAGTTAGGCGGATCCCGGCAGAGATCCTGGACCCGTGTGGACGTGGGATTGGTGTGTTTTACCTTTGCCACTAGGAATTTGATTGTGGTATGTACTCAGACATGTATCTTCCGCTGATGTAATGTATTAAGGCAGTTGTATGCCGGATGTATGAGATGTTGTATTCTTGTAGCTGTAATGTTGTGATATCATGTTAGAAATCCGAGGCATATGGAATTGTCATATGTCGCGGTGGGACCGATATGTGCTTCGTCCCCAGATCTGGATGGAAACATCTAGATCTGGAACAGTACCGCATATCGGGCCTTACACCATCCAGCTAATTGTTCTATGTACGTTATGGACGAAGTACCATTAGGGCACAGGAGATGGTGACATGGTAATATGGCATACGTGCATATCTGCACTTGTGTGTCTCTTCCGGAGTAGGAGTAGGTCGCCGAGCCACGAGCAGGTCGGGTTGAGGTGTGCCCGAGTTGGAGGAGATCAACAGTCGTCCAAGTAACCCTGTAATCTCAGAAGGTCCATCTGGAAACCATGACCTCACAACAGCGGCTCGCCGTTCTACACGTAGGCGACCTCCTAGGAGGCTGAGCCGGACGAGGCGAGCTCGGTGGCGAAAAAATTGGAGAAGGCCGTGCGAGGCGCCCGAGTTGAACGGATTGAGGAGCAGCACATCCATGTGCGTCCCTCGGCGAGCAGCTGGCCGCGAGGAACATCCGTGTGGAGGGAGGCCGGCCTTTGGGGTCACTAGAGCGGAGGTGGGAGGTGGACGGTGCGGCGCTGGAAAGAAACCAGCCATGTGCGTCGCTGCGTCCCGTCTTAGTTGCTGCGAGAAAAACATTCGAGTAGTGTTCTCCTCCTGTCCGAGTGGGCATTTTAGCAAACCCGCAAGTTACTCAGTGCACAAAACTTGGGTGCGAAAGCAACGCATTAATTACATTTTAGTAATGTGGTAGTAGTAACAGCAAACGGTATTGCATTAACATGCAATTATGGTTTTAATGGGTTGCATGCTACACTTTTGCATGCAATTATGGCTCCAGCAGGTTGCATACTTCAGTTTCGCATGTAATTAATTGTACCTCTGTTTTGCCCTACCGCTGCTGAGACGGGCCTGCGCCTCCGTTGAGTGGCCGATGCAGGGGAAGGAGCCGCTGCCGAGGAGAGGAGGCAGCAGCCGTAGTCGGGTCCACGGCGGCGGTGAATAGGGACGGCGGCGCGATGAGGAGAGGAACGCCACGCGCGCGGGAGGTCCAGCAAGGCGACGGTTACGTGCCTAAGTTGGAGAGGGGCCACACTACTTTGGCGCGCCGTTTAGACGCCGAAGTTGTTGTGGCGTGTCAGGGCTGCTGGATGAAGATGGTCATTGCCGCGCTCGAACTGCAACAAGCAGAAGTACTATTCATCCATCAAAGGTATTCTTCATCCATCAGGAGGTTCCTTGTAGGCTTGTATGAGGTATCCTGAGTCGGAGAGAGGTGGAGGCCGCTGCGGCCAACGCAGCGAGCGCGGCGGGGGAGGCGTGACGCGGCCAACGCGCAGAGCTGCAGGTCGTAGATCGTTGCTTGTCGGACGCGCACCATCTTTGTTTATCTACTTGATTGTTCATCTTCGGGCTTATAATAGATCATCCAGAAATTTCCCGATCTTGGCAAAAATAACATACATCAAGAGCAACACAAATAGGTGTAAGAATGAAAACAAACCGTTCACATTAGGGATCGATAGATGCCATGTCCCACGGTGGGCGCCAACTGTCGTGGTTTGATCCTGACAATAGAGAGGGGGTATGAACGGAGCATGATCTATCGAGATGTAAACGGGTGACGCGGGCAATTTTATCGAGTTCGGGACTCTCGCGGAGGAGATAAAATCCCTACGTCTTGTGCTCCCGGAGGAGCTTTTCCTTATCTTTGTATGAACAATATGTACATGAGGTCTTTTCCATGGTAGAGGAAGAAGAAACTAGAGGAAGAAGAAGGGAGTGTTCCCCCGTAGTGGTGGTGGGGGTGGCTTATATAGAGTGTGCCACCCCCATTACATGAGCGGGGAATTAAGAGGGACTAATGGCTATTAATGCTAGAGTAACACTTCTAATTAAAACATAAAAACTCTTCCATTAAGTCGTATTATAATGGGTGTAGTGGTATGCTTGACTGTATAGCTTCGGTGACTGTTGACCATCCTCTTGTCCGAGTTGCTCCTTACTCGGTAGCTTCATGTCCGAGTAGCATGCCACCCTGAGTTATTTATTACTCGGAAGCTTAATCATACTTTGATCATCGAGTAACACCTGACTCGGTTATATGTCAATTTTATTCTTATTATCATGTTAAGGGTACCCCATGATATGCGATACTTAAGGGTATGCCTTAGGTATGACACGACGGCCGCCACGGCGATGAGGGTGGCCATGGCGGGCATGGATGGCCGTCACGCGTTTTCCTCCTCCTGTAGCGAGTAAGGAGAAGGCCCAGGTGGGTTGGGCCTGACTTGGGGTTGCCCTAGGCGCGAGATAAATCTTTCCTCCTTTTTTAATTTCTTTTCTATTTTACTTTTATGTTTATATTTTAATTCGCCATCAAATGGTTTTTGTAAAATGTGGGACCAACTCCAATATTGTTATTGCATACTATTATAATGCTAAAAAAAAGTTTGAGCTCCATATAATGCTACAAAAAGTTTATTTAAAATGGATTAAATGTGGTTGTTTTGCCACTTTTTTATTTGTTTATAATATTTAAATATTGTATTAAAATCCCATTGCTATAGTATCATGACCTACTAATTATATTCTATTTAATAAAATTGGTTGCACCATTTTTAGCTAAAGTTTAATTCCCACTTTTGTTTTCGCAATTCAATTAAGTTTGAATTTGACTTGGGCATGATCAAGGGTGATTAAGCACTTGCTAATCACTATGACTTAACATTAACAAAATGATTATTGTTGCTTGACATTGAGGGTGTTACAATGGTCCATCGCTGGATGTACTTCCTTAGTGACTCACGTGAGCCTTGCTTTAAGGCATGTAACTCTTCGAGTGAGGCGGGTCGTTTCTATGTAGATTTGATGTTTTCGATGAAGGATGAGTGAAATCTCTTCCATGAGCCTATTAATCCTTGTTGTAGACTCTTCAACCAATGTCAGGCTAATCCTATGAGCATGAATTCAACGTACTGCATGGCAGTAATCTGGGAGCCGCCTTAAATTTAACCGTTGTCAGGTAATCCTCAAGCCAACCCTCAAATTATTCAAAACCGTCATACTTGGGGGTTGCTGTTGTGAGCTTGAATCCTCAAGGCATCCGAGCCTCACAAACATCGCGTGTGAAGCAGAGGGCTCCACAAGGGCTAGAGTCTTGGTTCGATTCAGAGTCATCCGAGTAATCATCCCGGGCCGCGCATTTGTGACGTCCTCGGTTGACCTTTTTCTGCGTCATGTCATCACATGCATCATGTATTATGTCGTCGCGTCCTCGATCGTGGCGGTGTGTGACACCCTGGATTTTTCAAATTATTATTTTCAAAAACTTTTCTGATTTATTCTCGATTTGCCAGTTTATTTGATTTTGAGCAATTCTTTGGACTTGAAACTTAAGAATATTTTCCTTCCTTGCTCAAGTGTCCCATGCTTCTCAAAACTTTTCCTAATTTCTTCCCATTGATCCATCCCCTCCAAGCCACATTTTCCTTCATGCCATATATTCCTTTTCCAATAAAAGGAATATTCACTTTATTTCAGGATTGTGAAGTGATGGCTTCTCATCCCTCGTTGGTTACCCCAAGTGGAAGGTTGAGATGTAGAACAACATGAAGTTTTCCTCAGTGAAGATACTGAGGTTTCTGTCTCCAGTAGGACTCCGATAGTGACAAGTAGGTGACAACGGTACTAGAATTGATAGCGCGAGAGTTGACGTAGACCTGCACACAACAACAGATAACTTTGCTCCCAACGAGTACAGAGAGGTTGTCAATCTCTCCGGCCTTGTTGTTTACAAAGGGTAAAACGCAAGGGTAGATAGTAGTGATAAATGCAACGAAAGTAAATCAGGAAGTAAATTGAGGGTGTAAACAGTGGTGGAAATATGGACCGGGGTACCATGAAGTTCACTAGTGATGTCTCTCTCTCAAAAGATGATAAACAACTATGCAAGGTGAACAAATTATAGCTAGGCAATTGACAGGATTAAAAACGCACTGCAATGCTAACTATGCTACAAAAGAAAGGAAGATGCTCAAAAGCATGGGCAGTACGCCAAGACAAGTAGACCGAAATCCATCTACATCTACTCACTAATCATCCACCTTGAGATATCTATCCAGAACATCTCGTTGGTATTAAGTTGCGAGCCCCACCCAAAGTGTAAACCCAAAGCAACAGACAACTGCATTAAAAGAACTTTGCGTAAAGTAAACAATCCTTGCAACCGCGGTGACAAGCACCGTTGTTTTCCCCCTTGTGGCAACAACACATCCCCTAGACTCATGTTTCTGTCACTCAAGCTAGTCATTGGGGGGCATGAACCCACAATCATGCATAACGCTCCCTCTTGGAGTTACTTCCTACTACTTGGCCAAAGCAATAAACAACAACGGAGAACATGCACGAATTAATCAAGAACAAAAATATAAAAGGAGAAGAACCAAATATATTACTCATCACAATGAATCTGAACATAATCTCATAATCCATCAGATCCCAACAAACTCAACATAGCAACAGCAGAAAGATTACATATGTTCCTTGATCATCTAGGGCAGCTCACAAGTTCTAATCAATGAAGAGAAAAGGTGGAGAAGACATCACATAGCTACTGATCATGGACCCATGGTCCAAGGTGGACTACTCACGGCTCATCCGGGAAGCGTCCAAGGTGGTGGAGAAGCTCTCGGAGGTCAATCCTCCCTCCGGTAGGGTGCCGGGAAGAGGTCTTCTACTGCTCCCGATCTTGGAAGCGCGGCGACAGCGGAACAGAGGCGAGATCGCGAAAAAGGGTTTTGTCCTCGACGGTTTCGGGACGAGAGGTAAATATAGGCGAAGGGGGCAACCAGGGGGGCACTAGGGAGTGCAGGCGGCCTCTCGGCGCGGCCCCACCCTAGGCCGTGCCCCCTGGCCGCCTAGACTCCTGGTGGACCCCCCCGTGCCCCCCCTTCGGGAGTCTGGAAGCTTCTGGGTCGCTGATTTTTTATATAATTTCCCCGGATTTTTTCTGGCACTTTAATTATGGGAAAATCTGAAATAAAAAACAGCAGAAAACAGGAACTAGCGTTGGGGTGCACTGATTTAATAGGTTAGTCCAAATATGATCAAAAGTTTATCAAAAGCATAACAATATCACCCAAAAAATGCATGAAGCAAGCAGAAATTATAGATATGTTTGGGACGTATCACGCCACCCTAGAGATCCGAGCTTGTAGGGTAACAATAGTTCAACCCATGCAGGGATGAAATCTATTCGAGTAGCCGTGTCCACGGTCATAGGACGTCGGTGTTGTATCCGGATCCTATACAACTACAAACTATTACAATATTAAACTATTGTTTAGGGGATTTCTTCCTCGCGGGGAGGTCGAGGAAGGGATTTCGGAGGAATTGTTAATATATACAACTCATTATTATACTTCGATGCATCAAATTATGTTGCATTATTATTGCATTTTCTTTCTATTATAATTATTGGATATTCTCTTCTCCTGCTGCAAGAATCGTGTGACGATGCTAGTCTTCGATAGGCTAGGTCTTACCCCTCACCCTAGTACTTCTATCTTGCAGTCCACTATGAAACCTCTTCTTCCATTTTGATATCAATGCATAAATGCTTAGATGCCTGGGTTTAAGTCTCGCTGAGTATGCTAGATACTCACCCTTTCTTTTCTCCCCCCTTTGTTTTCTTTTACACGGTTGTTGCAATCAGACGTTGGAGCCCAAGAGCAGGAGTACCCCGGAGGTGCCTTCTACGACGTGGACTTCCTCGAGGACCAGGAGTATTTCGGAGGTCCCAAGGAAGGATGCCTCGCCTTTTCGATCTGTATCATTTGTGCTAGCCTTCTTAAGGAAAAACTTGACTAACTATGTATGTACTCAGATATTATGGCTTGTATGACTTATTTTTTCACATCCTCGTGATCTCTAGCTTGTAACTTAAAGATTTATATAATTTGCGTCTAGTGTTGTGCTGTGATATTCTTACCGTGACACCCTGATCTCGATCATGTGCCTTGCGTGCATGATTAGTGCATGATCATAAATCGGGGGCGTCACATGGTGGTTATTGTTCATGGAGTGTTTCAGCCACATAGCCGTGTCCAGTTTCTTGGTTCGGAGCTGCAACAAGTTGCTTCCTTAGCTCGGGCTTGGTCCTAACTCCAACAAATCCTTGGATTGCTTCGGGTAGTCTTTTGGTATGATATGTTTGTGAAGAGGTAATGTTTAGTTTTGTCCACACACATTATTTATGGCTTCTCGCCCTTCGTTGGAAGGTTTGAGATATAGTGCAGCAGCAGTTTTCCCTCGGTGAAGATACCAAGGTTTGTCTCCAGTAGGACTTCAGAGATGATAAGTAGGTGTCAGCGGCTCAACTGACGCGAACCTGCACACAGACACAGATAACTTTGTTTCCAACGAAGTTCAGAGAGGTTGTCAATCTCTCTGGTCTTGTTGTTCACAAAGGATAAAACGCAAGGGAGAATGATAGCAAGTAAAAGCAGTAAAGTAAATATAGCTTGGAAACAGTAATGAGGATATGGACCGGGATACGTGATGTTCACTAGTGATGTCTCTCTCCCAAAAGACGATAAAACTGCTATGCGAGGTAAACAAATTACAGAATGGCAATTGACAGGATTATGAACGCACCGCAATGCTAACTATGCTACAAAAGAAAGGAAGATGCTCAAAAGCACGGGCAGTACGCCAAAATAAGTAGACCGAAATCCATCTGCATCTACTACTAATCATCCACCTTGAGATATCTATCCAGAACATCTCGCTGGTATTAAGTTGCGAGCCCCACCCAAAGTGTAAACCCAAAGCAACAGACAACTACAATAAAAAGAACTTTGCGTAAAGTAAACAATCCTTGTAACCGCGGTTACAAGCACCATTGTTTTCCCCTTGTGGCAACAACACATCCCCTAGACTCATGTTTCTGTCACTCAAGCGTGTCATCGGGGGGCATGAACCCACAATCTAGCACAACGTTCCCTCTTGGAGTCACTACCTACTACTTGGCCAAAGCAATAAACAGCAACGGAGAACATGCAAGAATTACTTAGGAACAAAAATATAAGAGATAAAAACCAAATATATTACTCTATCACAATCTGAACATAATCTCATAATCCATCAGATCCCTCCAAACTCAGCATAGCAACAACAGAAATATTACAAAGGTGCCTCGATCATGTAGGGCAGCTCACGAGGTCTAAACAATGAAGATCAAAGAGGGGAGGAGAACATCACATAGCTACTGATCACGGACCCATGGTCCAAGGAAAACTACTCACGAGACATCCGGGGAGCATCCATGGTGGAGAGGAGAGTCCCGGAGGTCAATCCTCCCTCCTGCAGGGTGCCGGGAAGAGGTCTTCTGGTGCTCCCGATCTTGGAAGCGCGGCGGCGGCGGCGGAACAGAGGCGAGTTTGCGGAATAGGGTTCCTCTTCTGGAGTTTTCCCGTGACGGAGAATAAATAGGCGAAAGGGGGCAGCCAGAGGTGGACCAGGGGCCCCAGGCGCCCCCCTGGCGCGGCCAGGGGTGGGGCCGCGCCGGGTGGCCGCCTGGGCCCCCCTGGCTCCCCTCTGGCTGCCCCCCTTGGTGGGCACTTTTTATATGGGTGAAAACTGAAATAGAAAAACAACAGAAAACAGGAACTGGCACTGGGGTGCACTGATTTAATAGGTTAGTCGAAATATGATGAAAAGTGTATGAAAGTGTATCTAGATCATAGCAATATCACACAAAACATGCATGGAGCAAGCAGAAATTATAGATACGTTTTGGACGTATCAACATCCCCAAGCTTAATTCCTGCTCGTCCTCGAGTAGGTAAATGATAACAACATAATTTCTGTGGTGACATGCTAGCAACCATAAAAGAACTTTGAAAAGTAAAGCAATCAAGGTTAGAGATCCAATTCAAGGCATAACATGCAAGAGTCTATATTAGCATTGAAACAAGTAACAAAAGAACAATAGGTGCAAGAGCTCTCGCTGTCCGTGACTCGAATGTATCCAAATGGTGTTTGCGTGCAAGAAGGGGGATAGGGAATACGAGAAAAAGTAATTTTTTTGTGTTGAGAACTCAATCTACTAAAGTTTCACACTTGGTCTTCTTTGGAATCTTATCTTGACTCGTCCCCAGACCACTAGCCAGGTACAAGTCAATTTGATCCACTCCTTTTCGATATTTTGAGCACTCATGCAATGGATGAGCGTAAGCACGAGAGTTGACACTTAAGATGGCAAAGAGAGAAGTAGGTGGAGGAGGAAGACAAAAAGGTGTGAAAGGCTCACATCAATGAGGACAATCATAGGCGAGAGAAGGCCATATGATAGATATGATGTGAGGAGTAAAGATTGCCATGCAACGGATGCACATACGATCTAAGAAGCTCTCCAAAGGAACTAGTGAGGGTGCATCTAACTTGCTCGCTCATGAAGACCTAGAGCTCGTTTGAGGAGGCTCATCCTTGGAATATGCAAGCCAAGCTCTATAGTGTGAAGGTCCCCACATATCTATATGCATAATGATCATCTCTATGGAGTACAAGGATATAAAGGGAGTACTAGTGTGGATCTCTCAAAAGGATAGTAGTGTTGCCCCTTTCTCTCCTTTTATTTCTTTTTCTCTTTTTCTATTTTTTTGTATTTTTTTTGGTGGCCTCAATGGCTCTTTCTATTTAACTCTCATATGTCCTCTTTGGGATCTTTTAATGTGTCCTCTTAGATATCTTTTTCCTCACTTAAGGGCAACACTCTATTTTACAAGAAGGTAAAGGAGATCTTTCACACTTTACAAGGTACTCAAAACATAAAGAAGATGTAACTAACATGATGTATGCAAAGTATGTCGCTGCCAGTGTAGCAGGAACATGTATGGCATGAAGATCAAGTCATGAAGAGGTGGAAGTTGCATGGCAATATAACTCGGAAAGGCTATGGAAATGCCTTGATAGGTAGGTATGGTGGCTGTTTTGAGGGAAGATATAAGGAGGCTTATGATGACAGAGCGTATCATGCCAAGGGTTTGGATGTACCGGCGAAGGTGGACACCAACTCTCGGAGTGAGAAGAAGGCAATGCACGGCACAGGAGAGGCTAGCAAAATATGGGAAGGTGGAAGTGTCAACTTTCAATACTTACATTAGTCCGAAGAACTCATGCACTTATTATCGGTAACTCTCAATCTAATAAGGAGGTTCACAAAGAGACAAGTACCCCGAGGAGGAGTGTATGGGGGTTTGGTTATCCTTGCGCATCCTCGACTCCTGGTACGTGAGTGTTCTCTGATATTCGACTCCTCAGAAGAATAGTGATCCATCTAGAAGCTAGAGTTCTCAACTAGTTTTGTAGGTTTTGAAAACACACACGGATTTCCCAAAATACGACACCTATCACTAATAGGCAAGAGCTCTTGACACCAACAGTTCAAACATTACTCACACCAATACCTCAAAACTATTGCAAGTTACTACTAAAATTAAATAACAACCTCAATTACCTACTCTCAAGACAAGACACAACTCAGTGCAACAACCAACTCTCTTTAACAAGATAAACATGAAAACTGAAAAGAGTTCCAGCAACAAACTAAACAAAAGCCAAGGCTCTTGCTAAAGACAAACTAAGACTAAAACTAAACATGGCAGTAGCTATGAAAAGATAAAGAACACACAACAGCAAAAAGATAAGCAGGAAAAATCCTATGATGTGTTCTAAATTTGAAAGTGGAGCTTGTTTCTCTCCCACACAAAGTAAGACGGGGTCTAACTTGTTATGAATAACAAGCAAAGCTAAAGAAAACTAAAAATAAAACCTAAGAGCGAGACGCTCCAAGCATAGCACATAACGTATGAAGTGATAAAAATATAGTGAGACGAAGGACGAACTGATGATTGTTGATGGAGAAGGGGATGCACGGGGGCATCCCCAAGCTTAGACGCTTGAGTCTCCTTGAATATGTATTGGGGATGCATGGGGGCATCCCCAAGCTTGAGCGCTTGACACTCCTGGATCTTCTTTCATCATCTTCTATCGCACACTTGAAAACCCCCTTCATACATAACTCATCATAAGCTGATTAGAGAGGTTAGTACCCTTAATAAATAATTTTTCCCACTGGATATAAAGATATTCTTGAAGAGCTACTGTTTCTCAAGAGTTCCAAAAAGTTTTTTCAAAGAAAAAGCAAGCTTAAGGTTTGCAAAAGTTAGGAGAGACAAAACGTGGCAGAATCTGTGAAAAATAGAACAGCAGATAGTAAAGAATTTTTTAAGGGCACTTCTGCAACTCAAATCGAAAAACTCAGAACATACGGAAGTTTCGTAATTGTATAGAGCATACTGTGTAAACATTTCAGCTCAAAAAGATGAACTGGGATTTTTCTGGAATTTTTCTGGTCACGAGGACAGAATCTGTTTTCTGGACAACATGTCACAACTTTTACTTCCTTTGCCGTAAGAGGCTATAACTTGGCACAAAGCTGAAAAATAAAGATACAATGATGTTGCTACAGAAGTAACAATCATCAAGACACAACAAAAGCAAAAAGAAAACACCTAAATTCGTTGCGGGCTGCCTCCCGAAAGCGCTTCTTTAAAGCCATTAGCTAGGCATGATGCAAAAGATCAAGTTGTATCAATCGAATCATTATCAAGATCATCAAAAATCTCTTCAATTGTACAACTAGTATTAAGAAAGGCCTAATGAAGATACTTCTAGGGATAAAACCAAAAGGCGTAAAATCAATGGAAGATTCATTTATAAAATTATCAAAGAGAGGTATTTCTTCCAAAGTTTTCACGGTTTCAACTTGTTTGGCAATAGGTGGTTTATTTTTAGGTCGGGGAACCTTAGGGACATAAATGAACTTAGGTTCCCTTCTTGCCGAAGTCTCTACCTTTTTTGGTTTGATTGAGGAAAAAGTAGTTCCTAGAGTATTAATGATTTCCTCAATCTTATCTATCCTAGAAAGATCCGTATCACGGGATTTGATGACCTCCAAAGTTTTAATAATTTTAAGCATGGAGCTATCAAGCCTATTCAAATTCCCTTGAATCTTGAGATCCAACTCATTTATCCAAGTTATACTTGGTATTTCTAACTCTATCTTTTCGAGTTTCTTCATAATGTGAGATAGAGTTATATCTTCTTGCATGCTAGCAATAGGGAGATTTCCAACAAGATTTTCAATAACACTAAGAGACTCCCAAGTCGGGGCTTCTAGAAAATTCCCATTGATAGCAGTATCTAATATGAACCTATTCCAAGGAGTAATCCCAACATAAAAATTTCTAAGCAGGATAGTAGTGGATTGCTTCTTGGTGGCTCTTTTTTGAGAATCATTAATTCTGTACCAAACATCTTTTAAACTTTCTTCACCTTTTTGTTTAAAGGTGAGAACCTCTGTCTCAACAAAGGCAAAAGGGCCAGACATAATGACAACTAGCAAGATAAATAATTTTTTTGTAAATTTTGATAAAAGACACAAAGATAAAAACTGAAAGATAAACTAACAAGACTAAAAACAAAGGTAAAGGGTAGTGTGCAACTCCCCTATCTTAGCACTCGGAGTCCCCGGCAACGGCGCCAGAAAAATTGCTTGATGGCTTCTCGCCCTTCGTTGGTTACCCCAAGTGGAAGGTTTGACATGTAGTGCAGCAGCAGTTTTCCCTCGGTGAAGATACCAAGGTTTCTCTCCAGTAGGACTCCAGAGATGATAAGTAGGTGTCAGCGCCGCAACTGACGCGGACCTGCACACAGACACATATAACTTTGTTCCCAACGAAGTTCAGAGAGGTTGTCAATCTCTCCGGTCTTGTTGTTCACAATGGATAAAACGCAAGGGATAATGATAGCAAGTAAAAGAAGTAAAGTAAATATAGCTTGGAAACAGTAATGAGGATATGGACCGGGATACGTGATGTTCACTAGTGATGTCTCTCTCCCAAAAGACGATAAAACTGCTATGCGAGGTAAACAAATTACAGAAGGGCAATTGACAGGATTATGAACGCACCGCAATGCTAACTATGCTACAAAAGAAAGGAAGATGCTCAAAAGCATGGGCAGTACGCCAAAATAAGTAGACCAAATTCCATCTGCATCTACTACTAATCATCCACCTTGAGATATCTATCCAGAACATCTCGCTGGTATTAAGTTGCGAGCCCCACCCAAAGTGTAAACCCAAAGCAACAGACAACTACAATAAAAATAACTTTGCGTAAAGTAAACAATCCTTGTAACCGCAGTTACAAGCACCGTTGTTTTCCCCCTTGTGGCAACAGCACATCCCCTAGACTCATGTTTCTGTCACTCCAGCGTGTCATCGGGGGGCATGAACCCACAATCTAGCACAACGTTCCCTCTTGGAATCACTACCTACTACTTGGCCAAAGCAATAAACAGCAACGGAGAACATGCAAGAATTACTTAGGAACAAAAATATAAGAGATAAAAACCAAATATATTACTCTATCACAATCTGAACATAATCTCATAATCCATCAGATCCCTCCAAACTCAGCATAGCAACAGCAGAAATATTGCAAAGGTGCCTCGATCATGTAGGGCAGCTCACGAGGTCTAAACAATGAAGATCAAAGAGGGGAGGAGAACATCACATAGCTACTGATCACGGACCCATGGTCCAAGGAAAACTACTCACAAGACATCCGGGGAGCATCCATGGTGGAGAGGAGAGTCCCGGAGGTCAATCCTCCCTCCGGCAGGGTGCCGGGAAGAGGTCTTGTGGTGCTCCCGATCTTGGAAGCGCGGCGGCGGCGGAACAGAGGCGAGTTTGCGGAATAGGGTTCCTCTTCTGGAGTTTTCTCGTGACGGAGAATAAATAGGCGAAGGAGGGCAGCCAGAGGTGGACCAGGGGCCCCAGGCGGCCCCTTGGCGCGGCCAGGGGTGGGGCCGTGCCGGGTGGCCGCCTGGGCCCCGCTGGCTCCCCTCTGGCCCCTCCCGGGCTCTTCTCGAAGCTTCCTGTACGCAGATTTTTCCTGTATTTTTCCCGGAATTTTTCTGGCACTTTTTATATGGGGGAAAACTGAAATAGAAAAATAGCAGAAAACAGGAACTGGCACTGGGGTGCACTGAGTTAATAGGTTAGTCCAAATATGATTAAAAGTTTATGAAAGTGTATCTAGATCATAGCAATATCACACAAAACATGCATGGAGCAAGCAGAAATTAGAGATACGTTTTGGACGTATCAATTATCCGCTCTCATGTGCTAAATGTTTAGTCATTATGCTGGCAAATCTCAATTCTTGATTCGTAGAGGAAATGGAAGCTCCTAGGAACCATTGGACTTGTGTCCGTTAGATTAATTATTCTCGCTCCGTGTCTTGACCTTGGCCCTTCGATCTCCACAGCTCGATGGTATAAAGCACTGGTGAAACCTAGGAGATCCCGCACTCGCTCTCACCAGCCTCCTCTCACGCGCTCGTTCCCCTGCCTCGCATGTCGTTGCCGCCGCCACCCCATCTCCTCCCGCACATATCTAACGGCCACCGGAAGGCCGGGTTCCTCTTAGATCGTTGGGTAGTAAATTCTTCAAAGTTGTAGAGTATTTCCGCTTAGTTGGTCGAATCATGGCAAAATCATTGCAAGATGGAAGGCTTCTTGATTTTCCTTTGTCAATAGTATTTTATAAGCTTCTATTTAGACAATTAAGCATGAGAACCCACTTGCATATCCATTCCAATATTCCCTTACACCTTCTTGTCCATGTCTTTGTATATTTCGATTTCTCCATTTTTTCTGTATTGACGACAACATATTTTGCTTTACTAGGAACTTAATTTGTACGACATACTATATTTTGACGTTGAGTTCAAAAAAATATTACAAGAGTTGCAAGTTCTTGTTGAACACAATCGATTTCTGGAGTCTTGCTCTAATCATAACAACAAATAGTTGATTTGAGCTTTTGTGGGGCTCCTATTGAAGACATATGCTTAGATTTCATTCTTCCGGGCTATCTGGATTTCATTCTGAAGGAAGGTGACGAAAATATAGCGGTAAGTTGGAGTAGGCTAGGTTCTTTAGTTGCCATTACTTCAAATTTTCCTTCTTATTTTGTTGATGACTACTCATTGTTATACCTTCCTATAGGTTGATGCTATAGTTAAGACTGGAATACTGCGTCAAGTAGAAGCATTCAAAGCTAGATTTAGTCAGGTCTTCCCATTTTTCCTAAGACATCTTGTTTCGATGGCAATTATTCTTAGTTATCTATTGCATTTTTCATAAGGATATTTTTCTTTTTCTAATTCAGGTATTTGACGTATCATCCCTCCAAATATTTTCTCCTCAAGAGCTTGACTATCTCATTTGTGGTCGACGAGAACTTTGGGAGGTAATCCCCCTATTAAATTTTGTTCTCCCTTCTATAATTGTTATTTTAACTTGTTCTGAGCAAATGCATTTTATGCAGCCGGAGACACTGGTTGAACATATAAAGTTTGATCATGGTTACAGCTCAAAGAGTCTAGCAATTTTCAATGTGGGTACATCCTTTTCTTTTTTGAAAGAGTACTTATATTCATCCAGATCTATTTTAGAAATTTGGAACAATTCAATATAGTGTTTCTACTTTTGGTTTGTAGCTACTTGAGATCATGACAGAATTTACTCCCGAGCAATAACATGCTTTCTGCCAGTTTGTGACTAGTGCTCCTTGGCTTCCACCTGGTGGCTTGGCCTCCCTAAATCCTAAGCTGACTATTGTTAGAAAGGTAAGTCTATTGTAGCATCGAGGTTGTTTTCGTGTTTCACTTGTTGATGATGCACTGCTTCACATATTTGCAGGTTGAATCTTCAATTATTTTGTCAATTGGATGATGTGCTTTCCCTAACGTACTGTATCTATGCATTTGATTTTTCAGTAATGGTCATAGTGTTAAATATAGGTGATAGTAGGGGTAAATTAATGACATGACATATGCTTCGTGCAACTATATAAGCAGATTACGACATTAAACATCGGGGCATGACATATATAATCATTGATGACCTTTATTAGGTTTTCTAGGATGCTTTTCTTGATGAAATGGCTCTAAGAACATACAAATTCCCAATTATATGTGACATTATGATTGAAAATTATGATAGATTATTATACTACATTTATTAAGGATTATAGAAAATTTCACTTTTACACTAATCATTATGATAGATTCTTAGACTACATGTAGTTAAACATTTATTTTAAACTTACCTTCCTTTGTTTTCTGACATGATCTTTAAACTTTATTTTCTGGATAGAGGTTTGCTAATGTGAATGATTTTTACAAGGATTAAGGTGGATAGAAACCCCAGACACTCTAAAGGGTTGTTTGGATGCCAATAATATAGAAAACTAGATCCCGTAAAAATCATTTTATGTTGTAACAACCTAAAATCATAATTGGATTGTCTAACGAAATCATGGATATCTAACTCTGAGTTTTACAAAAGCTCAAAAAGTGAGTTTATAGAAAAAAAACTAATTGACGGTTTTCTATAAATTGATTTTGTCCAGACTACGGGCACGAAGCGATCCAACACCAAACTCACCGCCACGTTATGTGCCGGCATCGAAGGATATCAATGAAGCATCTGCACCATCGTGGAGCATGCCAGTTGGGTCCTCGAAGTGGTCGTCGCCGTATGGGATGGTGAGGCGGGAGCTGCCGCCGCGTGCAGGATGCCGGTCAAAACGTATACGGATCATTCGTGCAGGACAACCTATGCTCTCTCATAGGAATTGGATTCTTCCATGAGACCTCAACGAAATAAATGCATCACCGGCCGCGAATTGAATGTCACCGAGACAAGAAACAACTCGTCTTACGCCAAGTGAACGGTGATTTGTAGAGTGTTCGATCGACGTCATCGTTGACAACAACGATACTCTGGATGAGGCGCTTGAGCGCGGCGGCTAGCCGACAATGCAAGGCCGATGCCAATGCTGGTTGCACGGGCTACAACTCATTTGTCGATGCACCGTGCTTTCAAGGGATGATGTATACACTGCAGGAAGTGAAGATTCGATCTTGGTGAAGTACCCTTGGAACAACCGTCGCCATATTGTTCCGTCCGATTCGAGTCAGTGGCGGAGCCAGGAATACGAAGTTGTGTTGTCAATTTAGAGTTGTGATGTCAAATACATGTAGTTGTACACATTTTGTATTTTTTGGTTTGTTTTTTACCGTAAATAAAAAGTTTTTGCCAAAAAACTGTGTAGTCAGTTGACTACGCAGCCAATGAGTGGCTCCGCCACTGGTTCGAGATGAACGTTGTACATGCATGCTACCGACAGCGACGTCGTACATGCATATGCATGCAACGCGACCGACGACGACGTGGTTCAACGATAGTTAATAGTCATGGTTTTTTCTACTTCAGAGCCACACACTAATATGTGAAATGGAAAGAAAATTTGTCGAACAACTTGCATGCGAGCTCGAGGAGGAAGAGAAGGAGCAGCGTTAAGCGTTGAACCCAAACAGAGAATTACTTAAACTCATCTTAACATAATAACAAACTAAAACTTGTTTTCCTAAAATTTCTCATAAAACCTGTTTTAGGATAAATCAGTTTTAATTCTTCTAATCCAAACATCCACTAAATGATGCAAGAAACTCAGCCATCCTCAGGCCATCCACGCGGCCTCCCTTTGGATCTGGCATTTATTTTTACCTGACCTTCAACATAGCCTCGGTCCTTGACGGGCCCATCAAACTGAGATGTAAATGTACGATGGGTGAAGGAAAATGTTTATTCTAAACCGTCTGATTTATCTCTTGCGTAAACCTCCTCCTACGCTTGCCACGTGCCCCATGGACCCACTTGCCCACATGTCGTTTGATCTCTTCCACTAGAAGAACCTCGTCTCCCCCAGAACGCCCCTCTCCCTCACATCTCTCTTCTCTCTCACTCCTCTCGGATCCCATCCATCCCACCGTCGAGATGCAGCCTCGCCAGAGCTGCTGGATGGAGCTGCAGGCGTTGTGACGCAACACTCTTCGGAAGCCGCCGGTGCTGGGACGTGACACTCGTCGAAGCTGTCAGTGTTGCCACACGGAGCTGCTGGCCGGAGCTGCCGGGTTGCTACGCAGCACTCGTCGGGAGCTTGCCGGTGCTGCGATGCAACACTCGTCGAAGCCGCCGGTGTTGCGACGCAGCACTCGCTCGCCAGAGCTGCTGGCGTGGCGACAAAACATACGCCGAAAGGTGCTAGTGCCAGGACGCTGCACTCACCGGAGCTGCTTGCCGGGGTTGAGACGCAACACTCGTCGGAAGCTTGCCGGTGCTGCGATGCACCACTCGTTCGGGCCGCCGGTGTTGTGACGCAACACTCGATGGAGCTACCGGTGACTCGTCGGAGCTACCGGCGTTGCGACGCAAAACTAGCCGAAGTTGCTGGTGTTGGGATGCAGCATTCGTCGGCGGCTTTCTGTGCCGCAATAAAACACTCGCCGGCAACATCCCGATGATGTAATGGAGCGCCCGACGGCGACTCCGATTTCTTCGGTGGCTTGGATCGCGTAGGGTTGTTTGTTTGTGTTTTGTTTTTGTGCGGCGCTGGTGGGGAGCGAAGGCGCCACGTGTCAAGCATCCATTGATCGGTACTGTTTGCATCGGACGGTAAAGGTGGTGAAACCGGACGCGGCTTTCCTGCTCCCTCCCCGTACATTTTAATCGAACGGCTTCCCCACGATTTTCCTGTCCGGACATCCTTTTTCTTAAAAAAAAAAATTCCTGTATTTCCTTATCCTTGTTACGTACTGTTGAAGCTATACACAGCCTTGGGCATGTACTGTTAGCGCATCTCTTGCGAATTATGTAAAAATGATGAAACATACAAATTAGCAGTATAGGTTGAAAAAATATACCGAATAAATACTGTAAAATGGTACTCTCTTCATTCCAAAATAACTGTCTTAACCTTAGTAAAATTTTATACTAGAGCTAATATAAAGTTGAGACAGTTATTTTAAAATAAAGGGAGTACGTCTTAAAATATATTTTACAGAGTTTTGAAGTCGTTTTTTAGGAAACCGTAAGTTGGTCAACGCCGAAGCAAATGGCCTGTCGATGTCGCGCATGAGCAGCGAGCATGCAGAGGAGCTCATTAGTGATCGATCGGTTTATTGCCAAACTGTCGTTAGAGCGTCGTCAAAGTGTCGCCGGAGCAGCATGCTGCGCCTGAGTGTCGCTGGCAACACGCTCGCTCGGGTTTACACGGATCGGACGGAAAAAGAAGATTGAAGAGATTTTTTTCGGTAATATAGTTTTAGGTTGGTCTTAGGGTATCTATAATAAGATTAGTTAATTCGAACCCCTGTATGCGCAGACATGTTGAACGTGCCCATAAACTATGATCGATCACACTTTAAATTTGTATTTTCATAATTGGATACCTCAATTATTAAATCTGAAATATATACAATTACAATTACATGCAACATAAAACATAATCTAAATTTTTAATGTCGTTCATCCGGTTCCACGGTCGTACCCATGTCCGATGATCGGCTTGGATCTGGCTCGAGGTGCGTCGGGCGGAAAAAAAATATTGGAGAATATCCATGTAAACCCGAGCCAGCGTGTCGCCGGCGACACTCGGGCGATGCTTGTTGCTTCGGCGACACTTCAGCGATGACCAGATCGATTGCTGCCGACTCCTCAGCCTGCTCACTTCCCGTGCGCGAAATTGCCAGGTCGCATGATCCGGCGTTGACCAATTTACGGTTTCCTAAAAAATAACTCAAAAACTGCAAATATAGAGTATATAGGGGATAATATACTAGAACCTGTAAAATATCTTTTAAGATCTACCATTTTACATAATTTATTCGGTACATTTTTTTCAACCTATACTGCTAATTTGTATGTTTGATCATCTTTACATAATTCGTAAGAGATGCCCTAACAATACATGCACAAGGCCGTGTATAGTTTCTACGTAACAAGGAGAAGATAATACAGGAATAAAAATCAAGAAAAAGGACGTTCGAGGAGGAAAATCGTGGGGCAGTCGTTGGATTAAAAACAACTACGGGCTCGTTTGATTCATAAGAATTCCATATGATTCTTGTAGATTTTTATCTCATAGGATTTTTTTTCCTACGTTACTCATTTGATTCATAAGAATTGTTACTATAGGAATTTTTCCCATAGGAATTTTTGTACTACTTCCTATAGGAACCCTAACATTCATTTCAACCTCTTTCTACAATTCTTTTGATGGAATCAAACAAACTTTGGTGCAAGAAAAATCCGATAAAATTAAAATGGGTATGCCATTACAATCCTATGCTTTTCATGTTCTTATAATTTTCATTTAGGACAGTAAAACTGAGCCTAATCTGAGCTCTCACAGCGATTTCGATTTTCGGCCGACCATTTTCATGATCTGGAAGTTTCTGACCGTTAGATCTCGTCTAAAAAAACAATCTGTACAACACTGTGTTTTATCTGGCCCAGCTGTCCTATGGGCTGCTGCTCCAGAGGCCGAAACCGACGCCTCTGGTTAACTGGGCCGATGTCCAGCCTATTTCAGCCCATGCTCTTCGGTCAAAGGAAACACAGAGAAGCGACCGCTGTGCATCCATCCTCCTGTCCCGATGCAAGGCGCTCGATTGGATCCTACCGAAGGTGCGGGGAGAGTCAAGGAAGGCGATGCGTGCGGTGGGATCGACGGGAAGAGTGGGATCTGGGCCGCCGTCGTTCTCTCTAGCCGCTACCCCCCGCGCACCGTCCTCGGCCACGTCTGGATGATTGGGTTTGTGACGAGGTAGCTCTTCTCCTTGTCGCCGCCCGCGCCAGGGATGATGGCCTGGCCGAGCTAGTACAAAATCAAGAGCTGGATGGATCGGGAGAACTAAGTGGCTGCATGCGCACGGCTGGATGGCTGGGGGCGGCGGCCTGGCTGGGAGAAGGCGGCGGCGGCCAAGGGCGGAAGCGAATTAGGGTTAGGATTTTAGGGCAAATGATACCATGTAGGTTGGGGTAATTGCATAATGTATTACCGGGTGCATATACGCACGTATATATGGAGTACAACGGTGGGGCCACAACCTCAATTATACACAACTAGGAGGTGGGCTGTAACGACCCGGTCCCGAAGGGAACCAAGTCTACTGTGCTTCTGTGCTATCCCTGGATCAGTATGCTAGCACACACAGTACTCGATAAAATACCATAGTACCACATGTCATAAATTAACGTAAATACATGGTATTTATTACCTTACATCCCTTGGGTTAGAATACACAGCAGAACAATCAATATATAAGTGGAGTCCCATCAACGCCAACGGCAAAGTTGAGTGTAGACTTCACGACCCTATATCGTTTCACTTACTCGTCGTATATAATCCTGCAACACCGAAGGTTACAACCCGACAACGGGTCAGTACATTTGAATGTACGGCAAATCATATCCCAGAAAGAAGTAAAATTTCCTACAATACATGCAATTTGGCTGGTGGAGCTTCTACATTTATTTTTTGCAAAAAGCTAATTTTTCCTTATAGAATAATAATAACTAAGTTCTACAATAGCATACGATTGAGACGGGAACCCCCACTCAATCTATCCCAAAGTGATTAAACCAATCAATTAATTAAAGATGATGAGAAATCAATATTTCCACAACTAGTCGCTCAAATTGTCCATAACCGGGGACACGACTAATCGATTAGTTTTACACTCTGCAGAGGTTTGCGCACTTTTCCCCACAAGACTCGATCACCTCCTTTGTAGTTTGTCACACTGCATGGTGTATGACAACTGGAAGATCGAGACATGGTCTTTCAGAAGAGTTTCCCTTACTCCGGTAGCACCCATCCCACCTACTCACAACTACTTTCGTAGCGCTACCTAGTAAGAGTCCCTACAACTGATCAACCAAGCCAGAGCCCATAGTAGTTTGTGGCTGCACACGTAAGCTTCTACGTATGACAATACAATTAGTCCCTTTGAGCCTGGGTGGCTTTCCGCAGTCATCACTGGTCATCCCCAGGATGCTCGCAACCATCCCACCCAGGTAGTTCATTAACTTTATCTTGGTCCTAATTACTACTTTATCACTAATACCTCTTAATGATTCACTTCCCAATCCACGTCTACTTAGCATAGCAATATCCTATTATACGATGGTGACAAAGATGTAAGGATCAGACCTACCTCAATGAACTACTGGGTGTAATAACATAGCATAACCTATCATGCAATCTAAAGAAAGAAGAACTAATGCATTGAAAACATAGGTAATAGGGAGTATGGTCAAAAGATATGACTTGCCTTAAATCTTGATGAAGTTATTCGCGCTCACAATTCCGACAATTCTACTCGTCACACTCCGAGAAATCTATCGTAACCAAGCAAACAAGGTTGCACACAATAAATCAACAATCCAAAAGAAGGCAAACAATTTTATTTTATTTTGAAACTTTAAAAGAAAAACCAAATAAAAGTTTTTGCAAAACAGATCATGATTGAGTTCAAAAGTGGGTTGCAAAGTATCTAGAATATAGGGTTTAGCTAGGGTTTTAGTTTGCAAAAAGAATCAATCAAATCCGAGTTGTAAAACAAAAGATACGATCAAAAGAAACATGATTTTGAATCTGGTCAGATCTGAATATTTTTGAAAATCAAAAATAAAATTTTAGGGTTTTAATGGATAGAAGATTTCAAAATAAAACCGTGGGCTTTGGAATCACGCAAAACGGATATACGGTCAAAAAGATATTACACGAACGAATCTACATAGGATTTAGAATTTTTTTTATCAAACACAAAAATATTTTTTCTGAAAACTTGGATCTACAGTACCTAATATGTAGAGGGTTTCAAAACAACGATTTTGCCACTGGTTTCGTCTAAAACGGAGCACCGGATAAAAAGTTACGACGTTTTTACTAACCGCAGCGTGTAGATTTGACGCGACGAAGACGACAATTCCGGCGATCATCGGTGTCAACAAAGACGTCTAGGATGTAGGGCTTGATTAGAAGATCACAACGGTGATGGTGATGATCTCCAACGTCGTCCGTACGGGCGTGGCAACGCGGTGAACCGAGCGCGCTCCGATGAACTCCCGCGGTGCGCGTACAATTTAGGGATCAATCTTGCGCAAGAATAGAAGGGGGAAAAGATGTCCATTAGATGCACAACGAAGAAAGAAGTCGGTATGCAAAATTTGGGGTCAAGGGGAGGCTCACCGGCGACGGGATCTACCGGCAAAGTCAAAAAATTTCGTCGAGATCTACCTCGAAATTAGCTCGATTTGGGGCGGTTTGGGGCGAAATTTTCTGGGGAATCGGCGGCGAGGAACGTGGGGTATTTAAGGGGCAAATTTTCTTGGGAAATAGGTAAACGAATCGAAGCCTAGACGCCCATGGGTGGCCGACGCCATGGCCGAGTGTTCTCTGGACTAGGTGTCCTGGAGGAACACGAACACGCTTGAGCGCACTTGCGTGTGTGCATGGGCCACGCTGGCCACTTGGTCGGCCGCTGGCCGCTTCGGCCGTTCGGCCCGCTGGCCTGGCGCGCGCCAGCTGCTAGCCGGCCTGTCCAGTTTTTTTTAAAATAAAATAAAATAAAAATAAAATAAGTATAAAAGTAATTTTAATATAATAAAAGTAGCCCCAAAAAAATAACATCTTATTTTTTTAAAATAATAAAAATACGTAATACGTAAAACGTAATTATGTTTATATACATATATATACGTACTTTTCTAAAACTTCAAAGAGTTTTATAAAATAAAATATAAGTTGAAAAAAATACGAAATAAAATTCTAAAATCTTAGAAAAACGTAAATAATATTTTTAATAAATTATTTATACAAAATAGAATAATAATAAAAAACTTCATTCAATAAATTCAAATGAAACCAAAGCAAGGTTTTAAATCATTTTCAACGAAATTGAAGAAGTCATGTTATCTTCCCTTATTTAATTATTTTTATTTAAAAAATAAAAGTATTCAAAATAAGATCCAATAAAATAAAAAATGAAAACTTTTATTGGAAACATTTTCCCAATTTTATTTTATTTGTTGAAGGAGTCATATTACCTTCTCTCTATTTTTATTTGTTGGATTTGCTTTAAATAATAAATGTAAAAGAACAAAAAATGAATATTAAGGAAAGTCATTTTATTCCCTCTCATTTTTAATATTCATTTAAACTTCAAAAGCTTCAGATCCTAGTCTATCTCACTCAGATCAATTACACACAAATCAAGCAAGACAATCATAATTATTTAATAATTATAACATTCCAAAATTTAGAATTTTGGGATGTTACATGGGCCCAATACACATAACACACATATATATATTCAACAGCCAGATCGGTGACATTGTAGATGATCCAGTATTATGTTTTTTTAAAGCTCTGGGTCGTAAGTCTTTTTGTTGGTCTTGACTTGATGTATTACTCTGTTTTGGTTGCTTTTCATAGGATAGTAATGAGTGGAATATGTCTGTAGGGACACTATGAGTTTGATGAAATGAAGGGTGGACCAATAAAACATGGTCCTCATCTCCTGAAAGTTTACTGCAGGTATTGTAAAAATTCGCACTTATATTGACTTGTGACCTATGTGGCGACTTTGGTGCGCAATAACCTGTAATTTGTGATACATTTGGCCAGTAAATCCATAGCTTTGTGAAACTTGATATTTATGCAAGTTTGTTGGATTTTACTCTTCACAATGGCGCAGCCAGACTATACAGGATCATTAGCTACTTTGATTTACAGAAGTACTATCTATTTGTTGTTAAAGTGAGGGGGAAAACACTAGGGTATGACCCCACTGCAACTTTTAAATTATTAATTAAACAAGCAAGTACAAAGTGTTAAATACAAAAGGATTCATAGCTTGAGATAAGCCATGAAATAAAACTAAGTTACATTGTCAAGCCATTCTTTGAATGACTCAGCATACTTGGCTTTGATTCTATATCTCAAGAGTTTGAGCTCAGAGAAATAGTGCTCCTTCCAGTGCAACAAGGAAGGGTTCTTGTTCCTGAAGATTTTGTCATTTCCGTCCATCTAGATTGCCCAGGCAGCAGTGATAATGATCTCCATGAAGAAAGGAACATGTAGCTTCTGTCTGATGTCATCAAAAGCCTCTAGAATAGATGAATTTCTGGTTCTGGTTGGGAAAATAAAATCCCAGCATTGAGAAGCAAAAGGGCAGCCCCAGAACAGGTGATGCAGAGTTTCTTCCACCTGACAGCCAAGAGTTGCAGAGTTGTAGATTTGTAAGGAGAAAGTCTTCCTTCTGAGAAGGTTTCTGGTGTTTAACCTGTCATTCAAGAGTAGCCAGAAAAAGACCTTATGTTTAGGTTGACAACTGTTGTTCCAAACCCAATTAAAATGAGGAGGTACCCCTTTGTATCCAAGCATGACTTTGTAAGCTTTAGCAGCACTGAAATTATGGTTGCCCCATATGTAAGTCCACTGATCTTTCCTCACAGCATTGTTCTGATGATAAGTCACACAGAAGGAGTCAATGATAATCTATTCTTGTAAGGCTTGAGTGGAGAGTGGAAGAAAGAACAGATCCTCAATGTATTCAGTCTCCATGAATTGTTTAACAGTGATTAGCTGATTCCTTGCAAAGGAGAAGATGTGAGGCAACAACTGGTAAAGGCATTGGGAACTCCAGAGGTCATACCAAAACAAAGCAGTGGAACCATCACCAATGTTGCATCTGACCATGGCCTTGAAATTGTCCAATAAATTCAGGTTGGCTTTCCACCAAAAGGATCCCACCACTTGGTTGCCAGGCAGTTGGCCATCATCATAGTAAGACTCCCAAACTAATTTAACCCAAGGGATATCTTCCTTGTTTAACAACTTGTGAAGATTCTTGAGAAGCAAAGCTTTGTTTTGGACATTTATGTTAAGGACAGCTAGTCCACCCTGGTTTTTAGGCCTGGAAGCTGTATCCCAAGACACAAGAGTCTTTTGTCCTCCATATTAGAACCTCTCCATAAGTAGTGTCTCAGGTATCTATTAATTTGTTCAGGGAGGTCTAGGCATGTCATGAAATAAACAGCAAGGGATGAGAGCACACTCTTGACCATAACTAGCCTTCCAGCATAGGTGAGGAAATTGGCAATGCCTGTGAGTCTTTTGGCCACTCTGTTAACAATGGTCATGCAATGCTCCACTTTGGGTTTTTGGATACCCAGAGGGATGCCCAAGTATGTGATTGGGAAATGACCTCTTTGGCAGTTCAGTGTACTGATGAAATGCTCAACTCTGTCATCCTCAATGTTTATAGGGATCATGTTTGATTTATGGTAGTTAACTTTCAGACCAGTAGCACTAGCAAATGTGTTTAACAGGGCTTTGAGATAAACAAGCTATCTGGCATCAGCACTCATCACAAGTAAAGTATCATCAGCATACTGAGAAATTGGGAAGTCAGGGCAAGAGCTTAATTGAATTGGGGCAGTGATCAGTCTCAGGTGCTGTGCTTTGTTGAGGATGGATTGTAGTAAGTCAGCAGCAAGCACAAATAGAAGAGGAGATAGAGGATCACCTTGTCTGACACCTCTTTTACAGTAAAACTTTTTACCTGGGACCCCATTCAGAAGAACAACAGAAGATGCAGAGCTGAATAGCAAATTCATCCAGTTAATCCTTCTATCACCAAACCCTTTTTCCTTGAGGATTTGGATAGTAGCCTGGTGCTCAATTGTATCAAAAGCTTTTTGCAAAATCTAGCTTTAGCAGTAAGGTTGGAACATTTGATCTGTTGCAAAGGTGTATATATTCAAAAGCCCAACCAATGCAGTCTTGAATTGCCCTGTTCTGGAGGAACCCATATTGATTAGCATGCACAAGCTTAAGAATGACCTTCTGCAGCCTATTAGCCATGAGCTTAGTCAAGATTTTGAGAGTGGTATTGAGCAGTGAGATTGGTCTGAAATCATTTGGGCAACAAGGATTAGGGACTTTAGGGATCAGGGTGATATAAGAAGAATTAATGCTTTCCAAAGAGACATTGCCAGCATGAAAGTCATGCACTAGAGACATAATATCAAGCCCAATGATATCCCAACATTTCTTGATGAATTCATTATTAAATCCATCAGGCCCAGGAGATTTTCCATTTGGGAGCTCATCAATCACTTGTTTAACTTCATCATTAGTGAAAGGATCCTCAAGCTGCTGTAGGAGTGCTTCATTGTTATTTGCTGTGTATAAGTCTTGGAGGTTGAAGTGCATAGAAATTCCATTAGATTGCCCCATCCTACCTTTGAAGCTGTCCCAAAGAATTGCAGCCTTACCCTTATGATCAAAGACCTCATTCTGGCTGGAGTCCTGAAGCATAACAATGAAATTGTTTCTATGGTTCAGAGTAGCCTTGGCATGGAAGAAGTCAGAGCTCTCATCCCCTAATTTCACCCAATTGATTTTTCCTCTCTGTCTCCAGTAGATTCTCTGACTGTCAAGCAAATACAGTAAGTGCTGCTTAAGTAAAACCCTGCAATTCCATTCAAAAGTGGAAAGGGACTTGAACTCCTCAAAGAGGTCAAACCAGAATATGAGCTCATTTATTCTTGTTATTTCAGATTTAAGACAAGGGGTATTTTTAGCCCAAAGTTTAAGGGCTCTCCTAACATTCTTGAACTTAGCATTAATTCTCTTTGCAGAATCTTGGAATCCAACTGGGATGCACCAGGCATTGTTCACAATCTCCTTGAACTCCTCTCTTTTCATCCAGTGATTTTCAAATCTGAAAATTTTGGACTCAATCTTGATCATAAAGGGGAGGTGATCAGAGATTGGTTTAGCCTTGGGGAGAGCCACAGAGGAAGGATTGGTGCTAGTCCAAGAGGCTGAGGTGAAGAACCAGTCCAATTTTTCAGGTAAAGGCCTGTCTTGCATATTGCTCCAAGTGAACTGTCTTCCTTTAAGAGGGAGCTCCACCAGCCCCAAGTTGCTGATTGCATCATTAAAGAGGAGCATGTCATTCACATCACCCCCAGGCCTGTTTCTATCTTCAGGAGCCCTGATGAAGTTGAATGTTGTTAAAGTGGTTACGTGCCGCTTAAAACATGCAAGTATATATCGATAGGATTTGATCTATATCCACTAAATGCTTGCAAGTATATATCAATAGGATTGTTGATATTTTTCTGAATCTGCCGCCACGGTACAATCTTTCGTGTCTTCCTCAACCGACCTGACCAGTTGATGCCCCATTTTAGCTGGTAGTATATGTTTGTAAGGGGAGTGCGAACGTACCATTCAACTCTTTGCATTTTAGATATGTACTTTCACTTTTTGGCTCTTTGCTTGAAATCAACACACTGTTCTAAATTGCTTATACTTGACGACTTCTCATGTGGTGCTACCTTTCTTTCTTGAAAGGAGAGATAAGGCTGTTGAGGATAAATGTGAAGAGGTTTCCAAGTTATGAGTGCATATGAATGAGCTGCATGCACTTACTGAAGAATTTCAGTGTCAAGCTTTGAAGGTAATTCTATCGGTTTTTTCTTTTCTTTCAGTATCAAATGGAATATGTCAATACAAATGGCATGGAATTATAATTTGTCACATAACCTCGTTTTTGTGTATGTATAAATAAAGATGCATAGTTGTCTCCACTGTCGCATTGTATTTAAAACAGTACTCGCCAAAATATATAAGTTGTGCTACAGACCAAGCTTTTGACGAGTTGATGAAAGATGAACATATTAGTCTGGTCCATTTCGCCGTAAATTTTAAATAGCAAGGATTCTTCCATGTGAGGCCGTTGCAGAATCACTGAATATTTGAACCAGGCATGTTATCATTTTAACCATCTTCAAAGTGAATTTGTTATTTTCTGGTTAATGAACGGCAACCTAATTGCAATGGCCTTGCATTTATTGTTATATTTCTATTTATGCAGAATCTGCTCTACCACCTCCTGCATTTAAAAATCTCAGGAATTTTGCACCAGTACCAAGTCATTCCTTGCCACCTCCACCTCTCAAGCATGACTTTGGAATTTTCAGTTTGATGTTTCTTACCACTGATTTTTCAGTGGCTTTTGTGTTTTGTAATATTTAGTTTCGATCATTGATCTATCATCTATTTTTGGAATTATGAGAGAATGCTAAGCACATGAAAACTGATATGGGAAATTCTAGGGACATGATTTATTAGGCTAGGAAATCGCATTATGCATCTATTTGCTTAACAAACTCTCTACTGGTATGCAGGTCTGAAGCGCGTAGTTTCCAACATGATGCCATTGGGCGATTCTAATTTGCCGATACAATGTATTTTCTTTAAGGCACATATTTATGTTTTGTACGTATTTCTAAATTAGCACTAAAAAGGTGGATTCATGTGTTTTCTGTTCGTTACTTGCTTTTGCTACATGCATGGTCTGGTTTTTTATGTCTGTTGGAAATAATGTTCACAGATTATTTAGATTGTTTTGGTTAGTGATATACTGAAGTGCTTATGTTTCTATACCCAAACATACGGCAGAAGCTGGAAGCATGGATTGTTGAGACGCTAAAAAATACAAAACTGCATGTAGTAAGAATTTGTCAAATTCAGGTCTCTCCACGTGTTGAAGCATGTACGCGAGCTTTGCTTTTAGAAACTATGCTCGCTTCTATGTGTTTAAAGTCCTTTATACAGATTTGGTAGCCTTCCTCTTTTAGTGCCTCTGAAGGGGTTCCTTTCCTTATCTATGTGTGTATGAATATTTAGTTTTTCAGTTAGCCTCAGCCTCAGATAAGCTTTTGAGCTCAATTTTGTTTTTCAGTTTCTAAAGATAGATCCTAATATTCGGCCCTGGGTTCTTTGGTGTTAATCGAACTGGCAATTGATGAAATGGCTTTTGAGCTAAATTTAGTTTTTCAGTTTCTAAGGATTGACCCTAATCCTGTGCAACCATTTTGCTTATTTTTTCTTTGCTTCGTTGTGTTCATCTTTATGGAGTCTCTGCTACCCCTACAACATCAAGATGAAAATGAAGGCTTTTATTTTCTTAGAGCAGCTTTCTTTTAGTGAGGTTAGTCAGCTTTCTGCACCTTAGCTCCATTTAATCCTTTTAGTGATGTTAGTCAGTCACCTTTCTCCACCTTAGTGAAAGTATTCTTGTGTATACCAGCATGCCATGTTTATTTTGGTTCCCAAATTTGTGGAGAAAATAGTTTCAAAGGATATCTTTTCCGGTGTCCTATGGTAGATATTTTAATCGTTGTTTCATGCATTCTTTGTCTTTATGATTAATATTCACAAAAATTTGAAAAAAAATTAGCTGGTAAATATATTTCCTAGGATCATTGATATACCAGTGCTGTATCATTGATAGATTTATATTTTCTTTCTTTTGCTAATTTTTTTATGTATTAGGAGCTGATGTTCAGTTCCACTGGATGAATTTTTAGCTCTTTTTTTATGTCCTACAGAAGTTAAGTAGTAATTAGTTTTCTCTGTTTTCTGATGAGTGTGTGTGGATGCATACAAATAGTAGAGGAATAATTAATTTTCTCCTCTTCCTCTTCTAATTCGAATTTAATTATCCTCTTTATGATCTACTTATTCATGTTATCAGAAGATGTCGCAACCTAGAGAACACATGCTTTCGATTTAGCAGCCATACATACTGAAAGGATTAATCTTAATCTTATTCTACTTATCTTGGTTTCTCACCTGACAAGGAGAAGGACCAGGTCGTCGAGGAGTACAAGAAGCAGGGTAAGATATCTATTTTTTCACACGATCGTGATTGTTTTGCAACATGTATTGCATTTACGCGTATAAATCCTTTTGCTTATTTATTATTGTGGATGTTCTCTGAAGATTCGATTTTGGACCATGCAGTTTTTGGTGACTGGAAGTCTAAAACCGAAGATATGACTATTGTTTTTGTTCTGATTAGTTGAAAATCTTGTGGCTTGTGGTCCCTAGAGCTGTCTGATCCTTCCAAGAAAGGTGAGACTGATTTCTTCTCCAACTCCTCTAACACAGTACATGAAAAATAATATGTTCTACCTATCAGCACCATTTCTTGAGGATTGTTTCTTTCCCTTTATTGTCCCCACTTTGGTGTCCTTCAGTTCAGAATAATTTAGGTCCACCTTTTGTCCCATTTTTCTTTATATGTTCCTAGGTACTAAAATCCTTGGTGGTTGTTAGAAGTACTATGTGTGTCAAACCATGTTCTTATATTGTGGTGGCGTGATCTGTGTCTCCATGAGTTCTAATATATGACTTTATGAGATAGAGATATCCTAAACCTTATAATTAATTCCAGACGATCTTAATGTGTGATGCATACTGTGCTTTAGCATAACAGGCTAACTATTCAATATCTGAAGTATAAATTCAGTGAAATTTTGTATTGTTATTCAAAAATCAACTATTGTGTTGGATATCCTTAGGAGAAATTTGGGTGACTCACCTACAAGCCCACAACGACATTTCTTTTGTGAATATCAAAGTATTCTAGGTACCTTCGAAATGATTGGTGAAGAGAAAGATGAAGTTAATTTAGATCAGTATTCTGTAGAAATAGATGAAAACAATTCTATTTGTTTTTCATTGTATTTTTTTTTTGAACTTGTTTTTGGAAAACTATTGAAATATGATATATATTAGTTCCAATGTTGTTCATTTTGAGGTTTTGTGGAATCTCGCCACTTCAAAAAGTTTAGAGGATGAAATGTTTCAGATCATACAAAAGTGAGTATTATATTCTAAGAAGCTACATATGCTATTTTTCCTTATTTCCTATAGGAATACAATGAGTCATATGCTAGTTCAAAGACTAGAGTCTGCATTGTATTCTTGTGATTTCAGTTAGAGTAGGTTTGTGTTTTCGAACAACATCAAACTTACATGTAAAGAAAAATGATTTCCTTTATCACACAACCATCAGACATGATTTCTTATGTTCTTGGACCTGGGCATAACTAATTATGTTTGAGATCACTATCAAAGAAAAATGGTTCTTCGGTTGCGGGTGTATCTAAAGTTTTAATATTGTGATTTTCCTAGAGCATCCACCCAGATCTTGCCATTGTTGTTGAATTGTGGGTATTTTCACCAAGTTAGAGTTATATGTTGTTTTGCGGAGGGCCCAGACCCTGCAGCAGTACGGGGGAGGTCGCCGGAAGTATTGTGGGAAGGTCGTCTTATATTCATAGACGAAGAAAGAAAAGAAGCAAATGATGCTGTGGCATGAAGGCCATCGGAGAACAGAATCCTGGTAGTTAACCCAAACTATGTTATTGATTCATTGACCAGCTCAAGATGCATATCTAACTTGATACATTTTATGTGGTTGACCAATAAAACACACATTCAAACTATCCAGTTGGTCTATGGTCTAGAAATGTTGTAGCTACAATCCCCTTTTGAAGGAAGCACATGGTTACCGGAATTGTATCATTAACTCTTCCTTCAAAGGTTGAAGCCACCAGCAGTCTGCCACTGTAATTTTCACCGTTTCATGGTGTTATGTAAACTGCAATTATATAAGATAAGAAAGCTTCTGAATTTTTTGTTTCCTAAGCTTCGGTTTTGCAGTTTAGGATTGGCACGGTCTGGTTCAGTTTTTATGAGAAGATTCGAAGATGGATAAATAGCGAAAATCTCAATCGGTTCACGAGAGTGTATGCACCCACTAACAAGAAAAATGCAAACAAATTCAAAAAAATCTGAATTTTTGTGAAATGCAATATGCTTATGGGTGACATTTGTGTAAAATTTCAGGGTGTTTGGACATTCGAGGAGTTCATGGCAAGAAACATGTTTTTTGTGATGAATAGTATAGTTTTTAGAAGGTTCTTATAGTCTCAAAATTTATCATTTTTGCCGAGGACTACTCGACTGTTCAAACTACACGCAATTTGGCATGGACTTCACGCACATGACCATCTTGCATCATACAAAAAATCCATTTTTTTGTTTTATTTATTATTTGAAATGATGTTCCTATTACTAATGAGAGCAAATGCACCGCGTTCGATAAATAGCAATAGATTATATCCGATGTAGTTTTTGTTATAGTTTCTTAATGTTTCAATCCAAGGTATATGCCAAAACTGGTGGACAAGATTGAAAAGATCAGTGGAGTGTGCTACATGTTTTTAGGCACATGTACATTCAGTTTTACATGATCCTATCTATACCTAATAATAAAGGGAGGTGGCTTTCTTAGTCCGTTTTTGTAATTTTGCAAAAAGCCCCTCCCTTTTTAACTATTCAACCCGCAGTCCAGTGTTAAAGAAAAAGAAAACGTTTCGCTGCTCGTTAGGCTTGTTGGGCCTGTTTTGTTGGGCCAAAAATTTTCGCACAGAGGCAAATAAACCAAACTTTTCGCTACATGCAAGTTCGACTTTATTGGGCCTCTTTTGCTTAGGACGCAGCCGCTGAAATCTTTATTTTTATTAAATAATATTTCTCTAAATATCACAAAATAAATGTTCACAGAATTTAATTTTTAATGTCATTTCTTCTAGAATTCTACATGTAGCTAAATAAAGAAAAAGTGTACCCACAAAAAAATCTCGAAAAGTGTTCCCACATTTTAATTTTTTATTTTAAATGCGTTTGTGTATTTTTAAAATGTATAAAGTTAATTTTACGTACATTATAGATATTTTATCAGAAGCTTAAATTTTATCCCATTGTTTTAAGCAATTTTTTAAATGCATTTGCGTCTTTTTAAAATATTTAATGTTAATTTTACGTACATCATAGGTATTTTTATCATCAGTTTAAAATTTTCTTCCGTTGTTTTAAGCAGTCTTATTTTTATTAAAAAATATTTCTCCAAATATCACAAAACAAATGTACATAGAATTTAATTTTTTTGTGCCATTCATTCCAAAATCCTACATGTAGCTAACTAATGAAAAAGTGTATCAACGAAAAAAATCACGAAAAGTGTTCACTCGTTTAAAATTTTTGTTTTAAATGCGTTTGTTTCTTTTTAAAATATATAAAGTTAATTTTACGTACATCATAGGTATTTTATCATAAGCTCAAAATTTTCTACCGTTGTTTTAAGCAATATTGTCTTTTCTTAAATAATATTTCTCCAAATATCACAAAACAAATGTTCACACAATTTTAATTTTTTGTGTTATGCATTTCAAGATCCTACATGTAGCTCACTAATATAAAAGTGTACCAGAAATGCATATGTACATGTACAAGCGGGTACATGTGATATCATGTCCGCACAATGATAAAAGATTGCTTTGAGATCCGTAAAAACTGTGCTATAAACATTGCATATTTCATACAAAACCAATGCAATGTACCTAATCCTTAAGGAAAATTCTTCCTTTTTCAGTGAATTGAACCATACATTTCAAATCATATAGAAACCAATACGTAATAGCATATTAGACATGTTTTTTCTGCTTCTATGTTTTTAGAATCCTACATGTTGATAGAAACAATGAAGCAATTTTAAGTTCGATTTCATATATGTTGATAGAAAGTTATGGTATGTATTCAAATAACTACATCTTATGAAAGTTATAATAAAAATTAACGCATAGTGCAAAAAATATATAATTTTTTGGCAAAAATCTCAAACAACAGCGCACGGATAAGATATCACATGTACCCATAAAAAACAATATTTTTTTCACAAGTTTTAAAATTTTGTTTTAAACGAGTTTGCGCTTGTTTTTAAATATAAAGTTAATTTTACATGTACATCATAGGTATTTTATCATAAGCTTACATTTTTCTAGCGTCGTTTTAAGCAATATTTATTTTTATTAAATAATATTGCTCGATATATCACGAAACAAATGTTCCCACAATTTTAATTTTTTGTGTCATTCATTCTAAAATCCTACGTGTAGCTAACTAATGAAAAAGTGTACCAAAATAAAACTCACGAAAAGTGTTCACAAGTTTTAAAATTTTATTTTAAATGCGTTTGCGCCTCTTTAAAATATATAAAGTTAATTTTACGTGTACATCATAGATATTTTGTAAAAAATTAATATTTTCTCTTGTTATTATATGCAATCTATATTTTTATTAAAAAATATTGCTACAAATATCACAAATAAAATGTTCACAAGATTTTAATTTTCTATGTCATTCATTCCAAAACCATAAATGTAGTTAACTCACAAAAAATGTTCACACATTTTGATTTTTATGTTATTTTAAATGCGTTTGCGTCTTTAAAAAAAATATAAAGTTAATTTTACATGTATATCATAGGTATTTTATAAGAAAATTAATTTTTTCTTTCGTTGCAACGCACGGGCATTGTCCTAGTACTTACCTATTTATGCAACCTTTTATGAACCATAACCAATTACAAAAAATAATGATGTAACATATTATCGGAAGTGGGTCGAGCGGCTGAAATGCGTGAGAATCATTCATTTAGGAGATGTAAGAAAACTCCTTACATATATCTCATGAATTAGGATCCAGACCTAGTGCATATTCAGTCCCAGCCAAGTAATGATGGATGCTATGTTTTTACATTTCTGTCCAAACACCTTGAGCTTTGTAGTACTTGATATTTATCTATAAGATGTATAAGGCTTGAATATGCTTATATTAAGTTATTAGTATTATTGGAGCATTCTACAAAATATAATATATGTTGTTGATGTAGATTGTACCATCTTGTTTATTAAAGGAAATCGTCCAGTTAGATTGTACCTCCTGTTTTAAATGGGTCTTCCGTGCTAGGTGGTGCGATAGGTCTCCAAGAATAATTATACTCCATCTCACATCTTCAAGAGTATAATTAGCACTATAATTGGTTTCTAAAACTACAAGCTTTTTGTATGATAACATGGTTTTAGATGGGACTCTGCGCCATTTGGCGCAACGGTTCATCTAGTTGTAGTAAAGACCAAGGAGGAGGACGCACTCATTGTGGACCTGCACGAAACCTTCCACAACCTCAACAAAATGCAACTGAAGTTGAATCCAGAAAAAGTGCGTCTTTGGGGTACCGTCCGGCAGGCTCCTCGGGTTTTTGGTGTCCCACTGGGACATCGAAGTCAACCCGACAAGATCCTTGCGATCGAGCAAATGCAAGCCCCAAAGCGCATCAAAGATGTTCAGAGATTGAACGGGTGCATCACAGCTCTCGGAAGATTTATCTCCCAGTTAGCTGAGAGGGCACTCCCGTTCTTCAAGCCGTTGAAGAAATACGGTCCTATTGAGTGGAACCCAGAAGCTGAAGCCGCACTCCAAGACCTAAAGAAGTATCTCGCATCACCACCAACCTTGGTGGCACCTTGCTCGCGCGAACCCTTGCTGTTGTACATCGCTGCGACTATGCAAGTGGTAAGCGAAGTGTTGGTGTCTGAGCGCGAAAGAAGAAGCCTTTGACAACCAACCGTTCAATACAGGCGACCAGCCAGAGTCATCTTCCGCAGCTGAAGCCCGAGGGGCCAAGGTTCCTGCCCGAAGGACAGTTCAGAAGCCAATCTACTTCATCAGCACCGTTTTGAGGGATGCAAGGCGTCGGTACCCCCAGGTCCAGAAAATTATTTTCGGAGTGCTCTTAGCTTCCCGGAAGCTTAGGCGCATTCAATCCGAGTGGTGACCAGATTCCCACTCGAGTGCATCCTAAAAAACCAAGAAGCCACGGGCCAAATTGTGTAATGGGCGTTTGAGCTGTCCGGTTTCGACCTCACCTTTTTCAATTCCTCCACCATCAAGAGAAGAGTACGAGGAGACTTTGTTGCTGAATGGATCCCAACCCCAGAAGATGAGGATGATGTCCGAGAAGGTTCATCCCTTCTCGGCCATGAAGACAACAATGAGTGGACCCTGTACTTTGACGGGTCTCTCTCCTTGCAAGAGGCCGGGGCTGGTGCAGTTCTGGTCTCTCCCACGGGAGAAACGTTGAAGTACGTCGTGCATATGATGTACGAGGGAGAAGCTTCCACCAAAAATACAGCAGAATATGAGGGACTACTTGCTGGTGTGAGAGCCGCAATGGGTCTTAGAATCAGACGACTCCTGGTAAGAGGAGACTCCCAGATGGTAGTCAACCAAGTCAAAGATGATTACGGATGCCCCCAGATGCAGGCATACGTAGAAGAAGTCCGCAAACTTGAGAAGTATTTCCATGGCCTAGGAATGGAGCATATTCCGAGGTCCAAAAACAAAGTTGCATACGAACTATCCAAAGACCAAGAAGCAAAGAGTGGAAGCCGGAGGAAACTTCCCGGGAGAATTGCCTTCCCTTGTTCCCGACAAGTATCAAGTTCTCGTTGTTAGCTCGGCTCACCCAGACTGGGCCCACGCCATCTTGGATTACCTGAAGAACAAGGAGCTACCAAGTGACCGAAAGGATGCTGAATTGCTCGTCAATCATCAATGTACATCCTACTTGATGAGAGCCTCTACCGCAAGCGTCCTAATAGTGCAAAGCTACTGTGCATATCTACTGACGAAGGCAAGAAGTTACTCCAAGACATCCACTAGGGGAAGTGTGGCATGTACATTGGATCTCAGGCTCTGGTTGGCAACGCTTTACGACAAGGGTTCTATTGGCCAACCTCCTTGAACGACGCCGCGGAGTTTTTCAACACCAGCGAAGCCTGCCAATTTCCACGCCAAAGCCGTCCATCAGCCAGCGGAAGCACTCCAGACCATCCCCCTATCCCGTCCCTTCACCGTTTGGGGGTTGGACATCCTTGGACAATTTCCCCATGCTACCGGAGGATATGAGTTCCTCTTCGTCGGCATCGACAAGTTCACCAAGTGGCCTGAAGTGGAGCCAGTCCGGAAGGTCACGACGCAGTCCACCATCAAGTTCATTAGAAGCCTAGTGTACCGTTTCGGAGTTCCTAACTGGATTATCACTAACAATGGCACCCTTTTCACAAGCCAGGCCTTCCTCAAGTACTGCAGGAAAATGGGCACGAAAGTGTGCTTCACCTCAGTAGCTCACCCGAGGAGCAAAACCAAGCAGAGAGAGCCAATGCTGAAGTATTGCGAGGTCTCCAGACTCGCACCTTCAACCGGCTCGAGAAGTGTGGAAAGTGGTGGGTGGATGAACTCCCAACTGTTCTCTGGTCAATCCGGACCACGCCCAACCGAGTCACAAATGAGACGTTGTTCGCTCTCGTCTACGGAGCGGAGGCGGTACTCCGCACAGAACTCAGATACGGATGTCCTCGAGTACGAGCCTTCAATGAGGCCGAGCAGTAGCAACTCCGACAAGGAGATGTCGTCGTTGCCGAGGAACTACGTACTCGGGCTGCTACGCGCGCTGCACGGTACCAGCAAGGACTACACCGCTACCATAGCCGCCGTATCCGCTCCCGGGAACTTGAGGAAGGCGACCTTGTCCTTCGTCGGCTGAAGTCTGGGAGGGGTCTAAATAAGCTGTCTCCAAAGTAGGAAGGCCCTTATCGGGTAATCCAAGTCACCCAGCCCGGATCCATCCGCCTGGAGACCAAGGATGGAGTTCCCGTTAGAAACTCGTGGAACATCGAGAACCTCCGGAAGTACCATCTCCATAAGTTCTACCCGTGAGGGCATAAAGTTGCGTGATGACCAGTTTCTCGGTGGTGCTACATTTGTAAGCTGTCATCTCCGGATCCATGTTTATGAATGCAACCCAAAAACAAACCCCCGGGGTGAAATCGATGTGTATTAGTGCGATTTACTTTAACGATGCTTGACTAACCCTACTTCTCGGTGTGCCTTCCGGGAGAGACGTAATCGGTGCGCAAAATCCCACCGGACAAAACTCTCCTTTGTAGCATTGCACGTCGGATGGTAGTATGCGGCGATTGCTCAACCCCTCTCTCTTGTTCTTTTCCCTTGTCATTGCCCTCGCTAGGGAAAGGTACCACTACAAGAATAAGACATCAAGTGGAGTACCCACAAGCAAAGCGGAAGCATCTCTTCGTTTACCGTGAAAGCAGTCCATAAGCCGGAGCCCGCGGGGTTTTCCGGACCAATTACTAAAAATAAAGAAAGAAAAAACTATCAAAGAACCTCAGCGGAGGAGTAGAGGAAGCAGGCTCAATCGATGCGGATCATGGGATTGATGTCCTCCCTAGAGGCTTCGACGCTCCCATCGCCACTGGAGCTGTCTTCTCCTCTATGCTGGTCTGAAGAGGCGTCATCCTCCTCCTTGTCTGAGGAACCCCTGGCGCCACCGCTCGAGCTTTCCGGGAAGCACTCCACCCGGTCTCCATCATCACTGAAGATCTCCACGGTCAAGTTTCCATCGTCGTCGTACCTGAACAGGAGGAGATCTCCCCTGCTCATCTTGTGACCGCGCGAAAAATTTCCACCCCTGCGTCAGGAGCAAGCCCCCGTTGGTGAAGAAGCGGGTGTCGATGCTGTCGGGACCCGGGGTTAGCGTATGTAATTCCAGTCACGATGCAATCACATGGAGAGTCGAGAACCGTACCCACTTGTCTAAGCAGACAAGGCCAAGCACAGAACGTTCTCGGTAAGCATCGAACGTGAGGGGCATCCCATTCAGGACGGATGATCAACTGAGATGGGTCCTCATCGTCCGCTCACAAGTCTAAATGCTTATGGGTGGTGAATCCCATACTCATAGACAAGTCGCCTCAACCATGTTATCGATTGAACCCTAACTCTTACATAGACTTACTCCAGCCCGATCACTTAGTCAGGGTCTAGGGCGGGCTTGATCATACAACAAAGTGTGCACGTGACAGAGTCACGAGCAATCGCATCGCGATGCCCCAAGCTGCACACATCTAAGGGCCACTTGGTGTATAAAAGACCGCCAACCAGATCACAACTAAGGTCTCGAAAACCCATACTAAGACATGCATGTTATAAACATACACGCAGCACACATGCCTAGTATGAACAACAGGTATCATCACATAACTCTACAAAGTACTCTTTATTGATATACACATAGAGCATACAAAGATCACATGTCTGTGATCAACATTACATCATACAACGGAAGCAAATTAGGTCTGAGTACATACAAGTTTAACAAATGGCTTAGAGAAGCCTTGTACAACAAACATGCCCTTCCACGAGGGACCAGACTGCTGTCTGGGACTATGCTAACTTAGTCAACGTCGAGCTTCACGAAGGTGACTCCATCGGGGTCCGGGTTCTCATCTAAAACATAGATTAAGCAAACGTGAGTACAAAGTCGTACTCAGCAAGACTTACATCAGATCTATACTACTCATGCTGAAGTATCAAGGTAAAGGAGGTGGGGTTCAACATGCAGAAGTGCCAGCTTTGACTTGGCTAATCCTGTACTACAAGTACCAGACTTTGAGGTAAGAAGCGTACATGAGTCCACTACTTTCTCGAACCAATTACACCACTATGGTGCCTTTCTCGACTTCCCCACGAAAAAGCACGCCATAGCACTCACACTTATCTTGCGAGTTTTATAAGTATCCATTCAAGTTGTCTATGATCAAGTAGAGGTTTCCAAGTAGTCCATAACCGCGGACACGGCTATTCGAATAGTTCATTAACCCTGTAGGGGTGTACATCTTCACACGCGTGTCATCACTTATCGCCTCGTTCTTGTCACCCTTCAAGCAGATGTCGGACGTGGATGAAACCAAGGCACTATCCTCACATCACCTTCTCTAATCCAGGAGTCGACTACCTGAGTTTGTCACCGCTCGAGAGTCCGGCCGGTTCCACGAAACGGACTCAGATAATGTAAGGGACCGAGACGCCACCTTTGACAGATGGTTTCACTGCCTCACAGGTCCACCCACATATCTATACATAAATCAAATGGAAAGCCCGAATCTAGTGTGACTCCTGGACCGGATCGGGTACGTAAAGAGGCCAAACGGGGCTCCCATAAAACCCTACATGTGGTCATACTCTTTGTCTTGGATCACAAAACAGGAACTCGGGGCCTAGGGCAGTGTTCAACGAGACAACCCACTGTGTACTCCTACACAACCTCTCATCGTTCACCTTTGTTTAGGGTGGATTCACCAACACGTTTATCATCAGCATCACTGTGTTCATTTCATCCCGACTCACAAACATAACATCCTCATTGTATCACTAAGCAGCAATAAGCAGTAACAGTTGTAGGGGTCACATGCTCATCAATCAACTCCTAAATCTGCTAGGATTGTGGTTTGCTTAATACGGTGGCAAAATGATAGGTCATGCATCGGAATGGGTTCAACTATGCGAAAGAACGTGTCTTGGTGATCTCCTAAACATGCATAAGCGAGACTGAGAGGGAATTGGGATTTTATAGATATGATCAAAGGGGTTTTGCTTGCCTTGCTGACGAGGTTCAGTAACGGGGTCTTCAACGAAGGGGGTGGCCTCCGGTTCCAGTTGCACGTCTATCGAGGAAACAATCAAACAAAGAATAAATATAATTGCAATGCTCAAGCACATGATAAGTTGTGGAAACATGATGTACATGGTACTGATGCGTTGACAATTCCATTTAATTGAAGTGTATTGCAAAAGAATTGCAAATTCAAACTCCAAAATCAATTTCAAATTAAGCCATATGCACATTTGCTACTGTTGCCCCATTTTAAAATGGTCAAACATAAAAACAAATTGCATATTCTTAATCCTTGTATTTTTCTGATAATTTTTCATATATTATATGTTTAATTGGAATTAATATGAATTTTCTATGAATTTCCAAAGTTTAATTCAATTTCTGTAATTTTCTGATTTCTTTTAAAACATAAATTGATTTACTGCGTCACTGTGACGCAGGGGTGACGTCTGGGGGGGGGGCTGACCTGTGGGCCACCCATGTCAGTCTCACAGGGGGTTAACCCCTCTCTGTTTAATTAACAGAGGGGTTTAGGGGGGCCAGGGGGCCCACCTGTCATGGACTCGGGGGGGGTTAAGCTGGTGATTAGCCCTAATCTAATCGGCCCACCGGTGTTTAGCCGGCGGCGACCTCAGCGCACGGCGGAGGGCTCGCCGGAGTGCCCAAATGGCAACGGCTTGAAGAGGCGCGGCCACCAAAATGAAGCCCACAGTCGTGCGCGTCTTCTGGAGCAACACAGAACCACTGGGGAGGCCGTGCTCGTCGGCGGCGTCGAACGAGGCGGCGGCGGAGCCACCGGACAGCGGAGCGGCGGCTACGAGGAGCCAAATCGAGCGCGGGTTGGGGGGAAGTCTCGTGAAGCTCACCAGAGCTTGATGGCGAGCACGGGGAGGCCGGAGGGGGCTCGGTGGTGAAGAATTTCCCGCCGGGATCTACTGCGGCCGGCGGCGAGAGGTTGAAGAGGGCATCGTCGTCTGGGCCGTTGGGGCTCGATTCGGAGCGCAGTTCGACGAAGTCCACGGCGGCGGTCCTCTTGGACAAGGTGGCACGGCGATCCTTTGCCGTTGGCCACGGCTGTGCTCGACGGCGAGCTCGGCGGCGCTCGGTTCGTACGGGAGAAAAGGTGAGGAAGAGGGAGATGAGGTCCAGGGAGAGGGGGAGCGGGTGCGGGGCCTTCTCGTGGGCGTCGTGGCGCGCAGAGGCGTCCAGGGGAGGGCTAGGTGGCTCGGGCCACGTCGCCGGCGTCGGCATGCAAGCCACGGAGCTGCTTGTCGTCGCCGGGGTAGACGACAACGGGGGGACTCGCGGGCTGGGCCGGGTAGGAGCTAGTTGGGCCTGCGGCCTGAGGGGTGGGCTGGGATTCTTTTTCCTTTTCTTTTAATTTCTCTTCTGTTTTGTTTTTCTGCCTTTTGTTTTCCTCTGGTAAAAATACCAAAGCATTTTATAAAAATGCCCAAATACTTTTATAAGTACTAGGTGACTAGTAGCTAGCCAAATATAGAATTTGGAAATTTTTGAAATTCAATATAATTTGAATTTCAATTCAAATAGGGTCAAATTTAATTTCCAGGGCACCTTTTGAATTTTAGAATATTCCATGAGTATGGGAATGAACCCAAACCACTTTTAAAATGATCAGCATCATTTATAGGAATTTTTCAAATGTTCAAATGATTTTTGGAAAAAGATTTTTATGTGGCCATTTGAATTAATTTCTCAGGGCTTTCTTTTCCCCATTTTTGAATTTCATTTGGAAATTTTGCATGATGCAAAGGGCACAAACAAACCCTAGAACTTACCCTAGTTGGGGTTCTGACAACTCGCCCCCACTCAAAAGAATCTCGTCCCGAGATTCAGAAGTCGTCGGGAGGAAGGTGGGGTACTCGGCACGGAGGCGGTCTTCTCTTTCCCAGGTTGCTTCTTTCTCGGAGTGATGTGACCATTGCACTTTGAGGAAGTTGATCTTCTGACGACGAGTGACACCCTCTGCGGAATCAAGAATACGAACAGGGTGCTCTCGATAAGAAAGGTCATCTTGGAGATTAAGCGTTTCATGGTCGACTTTGCGGATGGGGTCCTTGAAGCAACGCCTGAGTTGTGACACATGGAATACATCATGTACTCGGGAAAGGTGAGGGGGTAGTTCAAGTTGGTAGGCAACTTCTCCACGTTTAGCGAGAATGCGGAAAGGTCCGATGTAACGTGGGGCCAACTTGCCTTTGATACCGAATCGTTGGGTTCCCTTCAGAGGAGTAACCCGGAGGTAAGCCTTCTCATCAATATTGTAGCTCTCCTCTCTATGATGACGATCATAGTAGCTCTTTTGACGAGACTGAGCGGCTTTCAAACGATCACGAACAATGCGAACTTGCTCTTCTGATTCCTTGATCATATCCGGTCCAAAGAGTTGTCTTTCACCGGTTTCTGACCAGTTTAAGGGTGTTCGACATCGTCGTCCATATAGGAACTCAAAAGGAGCCATGTTCAGACTAGATTGATAGCTATTGTTATAAGAAAATTCGGCGAATGGAAGAGATTTCTCCCAATTCTTTCCGAAAGAGATAACACAAGCTCTGAGCATGTCCTCCAAGATTTGATTAACCCTTTCAACTTGACCGCTAGACTGAGGGTGGAAAGCCGTACTAAAGGAGAGATGAGTTCCCATAGCATTTTGAAAACTTTCCCAAAATCTAGAGGTGAAAAGGCTACCACGATCAGAATTGATCACCAAAGGAACACCGTGAAGAGACACAATTCTAGAGACATACAAGTCCGCTAACTGACTAGCAGTTATAGACTCGCGAACTGGAAGGAAGTGAGCAACTTTTGAAAGTCTATCAATGACCACGAAGATGGCATCATTTCCTTTCTGGGTTTTTGGAAAGCCTGTGATGAAGTCCATACCGACCTTGTCCCATTTCCACTCGGGAATAGACAATGGTTGAAGAGTACCAGCAGGTCTTTGGTGTTCTGCCTTAATGCGACGACAAACATCACATTCGGCAACAAATTGTGCAATGTCTCTCTTCATCCGGTTCCACCAAAATCTCTGGCGTAGATCTCGGTACATTTTTGTGCTACTGGGATGAATTGAGAGGGGAGTGTCATGAGCTTCCTTAAGGATCAACTGCTTTAGGTCTTCATTTTTAGGAACTACTAAACGATTCTCAAAGAATATAGTTCCTTGATCATTTGCAGAGAAACATTTAGCAACTCCGCTAGCAATGTTCTACTTGATCTCTTGAATACTACTATCTTGTTTCTAGGCGGCTATGATTTGATCCTCAAGGGTTGGTTTCGCCACCAAGGTAGAAAGAAATCCATGAGGAACTATCTCAAGATTGAGCTTGCGAAATTCCTCATGAAGAAGTGGTTGATACTGTTGTAACATGAGGTTGTTACAATACGACTTACGACTTAGTGCATCAGCCATGACATTGGCCTTTCCTGGGGTGTAAGAAATTCCTAAGTCATAATCTTTTATCAACTCTATCCAGCGTCTTTGCCTGAGGTTAAGATCTGGCTGGGTGAATATGTATTTGAGGCTTTGGTGATCAGAATAGATTTCACAACGATTACCAAGGAGGTAATGTCGCCAAGTCTTCAGGGCATGAACTACGGCAGCGAGTTCAAGACCATGGGTAGGATAGTTCTCTTCATGTGGCCGCAACTGGCGTGAAGCATAAGCTACCACATGTCGATCTTGCATAAGTATGCATCCTAACCCTTGCCGTGAAGCATCACAGTAGATCTCGAAATCCCTTTTGGTGTCTGGAGGCGCAAGTACGGGTGCAGAAGTCAATCTTCTTTTTAGCTCTTGAAAGCTTTCCTCGCACTTGGGGGTCCATTGGAATTTCTTATCTTTCTTGAGGAGTTCAGTAAGAGGCTTTGCAACTTTAGAAAAGTTCTCGACGAAGTGGCGGCAATAGCTTGCTAAGCCAAGAAAACTCCTAACTTGCCTAACCGATTCAGGTGGAGTCCAGTCAAGGACGGCCTAAACTCTCTCGGGATTGATTGCAACACCTTTCGCAGAAATCACGTGGCCTAAGTAGGTCACTTCTGGTAGCCAAAATTCACACTCTGAGAACTTGGCATAAAGGCGATGCTCTCTAAGTTTCATCAATACCAACCTAAGATGTTCTGCGTGCTCTTCTTCGTTCTTCGAGTAGATGAGAATGTCATCAAGATAAACTACAACAAATTTATCTAGGTACTCCATGAAGATCGAATTCATCAAGCGCGAGAATGTGGCGGGGGCATTGGTTAAACCGAAGGACATGACGGTATACTCATAAAGACCATAACGAGTAGTGAAAGCCGTTTTGGGAATGTCCTCGTTTCGGATTTTGATTTGATGATAACCTAATCTCAAATCCATTTTGGAGAAGACAGAGGATCCAGCAAGTTGATCATAAATATCATTGATCCTGGGCAGTGGGTACTTGTTCTTTATCGTCGCTAAATTTAGCGGACGATAGTCTACGCACATCCTTTCTGTTCCATCTTTCTTCTATACGAACAGAACGAGGCAACCCCATGGCGATGAGCTAGGGCGGATGAAGCCTTTTGCAAACGAAGCATCAAGTTGGGTTTTTAGCTCAGCTAACTCACGTGGGGCCATTCTATATGGTCGTCTGGAAATTGGGGCTGTGCCTGGTATAAGATCCACTATGAATTCTACACACTTGTCAGGTGGCATTCCCGGCAGCTCTTCAGGAAAGACATCCGGGAAGTCACGAACCACCGGAATATCTCCAAGGTCTGGAAGGGGAAGCACATTGAGTATGCATCTGGATTCTAGAGCTGGGTGATGTGTAGTCAATGATCTGGCCTGAAGGATGGGTGAGTTTGACTGATTTGGCTTTACAATCAAGGAAAGAATTCTGCCTTGATAACCAATCCATTCCTAGGATGACATCAATGTCCGAAGACTTGAGGGCTATAAGAGAAGCAAGGAATACTAAACCCTCAATTGCAATTTGATTGCCATGGCTTACTCTATTAGTTTGCCACTTTGAACCAGGAGTTTGAATGATCATTGGAGAAAACATTTCTTCAAAAGAAAATCCATGACAAAGTGCATAACTCTCCGACATAAACAAATGAGAAGCTCCTGGATCGAAAAGAACGGAGGCGGGAACATGATTGACTGGGAGTGTGCCAAGGATGACGTCAGAAGCATCAGTGGTTTCCTCAACTGAGATTTGGTTCACACATCCACTACTTATGGCTGAAAGCTTTGCTGGGATGGTCTTGGTGGTGGATTTCTTTGGAGGCTTGTGTCGAGAATGACGTGGTGCCATCAAGACCTGAGGGCATTGACGATAGTAATGGCCTGGAAGACCACACTTAAAGCATACCCTGTCTGAATTGCTGTGAGCAGGATTACTTGATCGCACACCATCATTCCTGGGAGGAACAATGTGTTGAGGTGGATGCCATATATTCGGTGGTGGTCTCTGAAGAAGGTTTTGAGGTATGGCACGGGTTGGAATCCAAATTCGGCGTTTCTGAGGGGCTGAACTTGAAGAAGGAGCAAGCTCAAGAGCATGCTTGCGGGACTCTTCGAACACTTCATTGCCATGCTCAGCTCTAAAGGATCTGTTGACTAAATCCTCAAAGGTGGCAAATTCGATGAGGTTGAGATCATGACGAAGGATGGGGCTAAGTCCCTTACGGAACCTTGCCTGCTTTCTGGCATCGGTGGTGATCTCATCTTGGGCATATCGAGCAAGACGGTTGAATTCTCTCACATACTCATGAATGGACATCTCTCCTTGAGTCAGATTGCAGAACTCTTCCTTCTTGCGCTCCATCAACTCATCTAGAAGGTGGTACCCTTGAAAGGAATCACAGAACTCTTTCCAAGTCACTAGGTGACCATCAGGCTGCATCGCAACATAGTTCTCCCACCATTCAGCAGCAGCACCTTCCAGAAAGTATGCCGCGAATATAACTCGATCATCGGGAGCAACATGTGCAGTATCAAGCTTACGCTCGATGAAACGGAGCCAATCATCAGCTTCAAGGGGCTCAGAAGAACATCGGAATACCGGTGGCTTGAGGAGGATGAAGTCCTGAATGCTCACAACCACATTGCAATGACGTGAGGTATTCTGCTCGATGAGCTCCAGAAGGCGTGTTTGATCACGTTGATTCTTCTCAGCTTCCATCATGATTTCCGCCGCAGAAGGCGATGGTAGAGGTTCATCATCATTTCAATTCCGAACACGGTCTCGATTCTGACGAACAGCACTACGAGTTCCACCTGACATCCTGTGTGATAAAAATCAACAATCAGAACAGGTTGTATGATGGAATCAAAGACAAGAAGGACATGATGAAGACGGAAAAGAGTATAATGCGAAGGCAATGATCCACAGAAACTCGGAATAATCCCGGCAGCATAAAGGCTACACCGGGATGGAAAACAAGACAATCTCGAGGAGATTGAACAGAACTTCCTCAAGGAACTCAACAGAACGACGAGTCTGGACGACCACAACTGTCCTACGGCTAAAGGAGGCAAACAACGAGATGTTCTAGTAAGACATAGATGAGCCTAGTCCTATCATCCCTTAGAAAAGATAAGGGTGACTTAGAACTCAGATCGATGAGGGTAAGGAGAAAAATAAGCCTTACGTTGTTCCCTTATACCCAGAGTAACTATATAACTATAGAGTGCTAGACTCGACGTCGACCAAGGTTAAATAATCCTACAGACAGTCCTGCTCTGATACCAAGTATGTCGGGACCCGGGGTTAGCGTATGTAATTCCAGTCACGATGCAATCACATGGAGAGTCGAGAACCGTACCCACTTGTCTAAGCAGACAAGGCCAAGCACAGAACGTTCTCGGTAAGCATCGAACGTGAGGGGCATCCCATTCAGGACGGATGATCAACTGAGATGGGTCCTCATCGTCCGCTCACAAGTCTAAATGCTTATGGGTGGTGAATCCCATACTCATAGACAAGTCGCCTCAACCATGTTATCGATTGAACCCTAACTCTTACATAGACTTACTCCAGCCCGATCACTTAGTCGGGGTCTAGGGCGGGCTTGATCATACAACAAAGTGTGCACGTGACAGAGTCACGAGCAATCGCATCGCGATGCCCCAAGCTGCACACATCTAAGGGCCACTTGGTGTATAAAAGACCGCCAACCAGATCACAACTAAGGTCTCGAAAACCCATACTAAGACATGCATGTTATAAACATACACGCAGCACACATGCCTAGTATGAACAGCAGGTATCATCACATAACTCTACAAAGTACTCTTTATTGATATACACATAGAGCATACAAAGATCACATGTCTGTGATCAACATTACATCATACAACGGAAGCAAATTAGGTCTGAGTACAGACAAGTTTAACAAATGGCTTAGAGAAGCCTTGTACAACAAACATGCCCTTCCACGAGGGACCAGACTGCTGTCTGGGACTATGCTAACTTAGTCAATGTCGAGTTTCACGAAGGTGACTCCATCGGGGTCCGGGTTCTCATCTAAAACATAGATTAAGCAAACATGAGTACAAAGTCGTACTCAGCAAGACTTACATCAGATCTATACTACTCATGCTCAAGTATCAAGGTAAAGGAGGTGGGGTTCAACATGCAGAAGTGCCAACTTTGACTTGGCTAATCCTGTACTATGAGTACCAGACTTTGAGGTAAGAAGCGTACATGAGTCCACTACTTTCTCCAACCAATTACACCACTATGGTGCCTTCCTCGACTTCCCCACGAGAAAGCACGCCATAGCACTCACACTTATCTTGTGAGTTTTATAAGTATCCATTCAAGTTGTGTATGATCAAGTAGAGGTTTCCAAGTAGTCCATAACCGCGGACACGGCTATTCGAATAGTTCATTAACCCTGCAGGGGTGTACATCTTCACACGCGTGTCATCACTTATCGCCTCGTTCTTGTCACCCTTCAAGCGGATGTCGGACGTGGATGAAACCAAGGCACTATCCTCACATCACCTTCTCTAATCTAGGAGTCGACTACCTGAGTTTTTCACCGCTCGAGAGTCCGGCCGGTTCCACGAAATGGACTCAGATAATGTAAGGGACCGAGACACCACCTTTGACAGATGGTTTCACTGCCTCATAGGTCCACCCACATATCTATACATAAATCAAATGGAAAGCCCGAATCTAGTGTGACTCCTGGACCGGATCGGGTACGTAAAGAGGCCAAACGGGGCTCCCATAAAACCCTACATGTGGTCATACTCTTTGTCTTGGATCAAAAAACAGGAACTCGGGGCCTAGGGCAGTGTTCAACGAGACAAGCCACTGTGTACTCCTACACAGCCTCTCATCGTTCACCTTTGTTTAGGGTGGATTCACCAACACGTTTATCATCAGCATCACTGTGTTCATTTCATCCCGACTCACAAACATAACATCCTCATTGTATCACTAAGCAGCAATAAGCAGTAACAGTTGTAGGTGTCACATGCTCATCAATCAACTCCTAAATCTGCTAGGATTGTGGTTTGCTTAATACGGTGGCAAAATGATAGGTCATGCATCAGAATGGGTTCAACTATGCGAAAGAACATGTCTTGGTGATCTCCTAAACATGCATAAGCGAGACTGAGAGGGAATTGGGATTTTATAGATATGATCAAAGGGGTTTTGCTTGCCTTGCTGACGAGGTTCAGTAACGGGGTCTTCAACGAAGGGGGTGGCCTTCGGTTCCAGTTGCACGTCTATCGAGCAAACAATCAAACAAAGAATAAATATAATTGCAATGCTCAAGCACATGATAAGTTGTGGAAACATGATGTACATGGTACTGATGTGTTGACAATTCCATTTAATTGAAGTGTATTGCAAAAGAATTGCAAATTCAAACTCCAAAATCAATTTCAAATTAAGCCATATGCACATTTGCTACTGTTGCCCCATTTTAAAATGGTCAAACATAAAAACAAATTGCATATTCTTAATCCTTGTATTTTTCTGATAATTTTTCATATATTATATGTTTAATTTGGAGTTAATATGAATTTTCTATGAATTTCCAAAGTTTAATTCAATTTCTGTAATTTTCTGATTTCTTTTAAAACATAAATTGATTTACTGCGTCACTGTGACGCAGGGGTGACGTCAAGGGGGGGGGGGGGGGCTGACCTGTGGGCCACCCATGTCAGTCTCACAGGGGGTTAACCCCTCTCTATTTAATTAACACAGGGGTTTAGGGGGGCCAGGGGGCCCACCTGTCATGGACTCGGGGGGGTTAAGCTGGTGATTAGCCCTAATCTAATCGGCCCACCGGCGTTTAGCCAGCGGCGACCTCAGCACACGGCGGAGGGCTTGCCGGAGTGCCCAATTGGCAACGGCTTGAAGAGGTGCGGCCACCAATATGAAGCCTGCAGTCGTGCGCGTCTTCTGGAGCAACGCAGAACCACTGGGGAGGCCGTGCTCGTCGGCGGCGTCGAACGAGGCGGCGGCCAGAGCCACTGGACAGCGGAGCGGCGGCTACGGGGCGCCAAATCGAGCGCGGGTTGGGGGGAAAGTCTCGTGAAGCTCACCAGAGCTTGATGGCGAGCACGGGGAGGCCGGAGGGGGCTCGGTGGTGAAGAATTTCCCGCCGGGATCTACTGCGGCCGGCGGCGAGAGGTTGAAGAGGGCGTCGTCGTCTGGGCCGTTGGGGCTCAATTCGGAGCGCAGTTCGACGAAGTCCACGGCGGCGGTCCTCTTGGACAAGGTGGCACGGTGATCCTTTGCCGTTGGCCACGGCTGTGCTCGACGGCGAGCTCGGCGACGCTCGGTTCGTACGGGAGAAAAGGCGAGGAAGAGGGAGATGAGGTCCAGGGAGAGGGGGAGGGGGTGCGGGGCCTTCTCGTGGGCGTCGTGGCGCGCAGAGGCGTCCAGGGGAGGGATAGGTGGCTCGGGCCACGTCGCCGGCGTCGGCATGCAAGCCACGGAGCTGCTTGTCGTCGCCGGGGTAGACGACAATGGGGGGACTCACGGCCTGAGGGGTGGGCTGGGATTCTTTTTCCTTTTCTTTTAATTTCTCTTCTGTTTTGTTTTTCTGCCTTTTATTTTGCTCTGGTAAAAATACCAAAGCATTTTATAAAAATGCCCAAATACTTTTATAAATACTAGGTGACCAGTAGCTAGCCACATATAGAATTTGGACATTTTTGAAATTCAATATAATTTGAATTTCAATTCAAATAGGGTCAAATTTAATTTCCAGGGCACCTTTTGAATTTTAGAATATTCCATGAGTATGGGAATGAACCCAAACCACTTTTAAAATGATCAGCATCATTTATAGGAATTTTCCAAATGTTCAAATGATTTTTGGAAAAAGATTTTTATCTGGCCATTTGAATTAATTTCTCAGGGCTTTGTTTTCCCCATTTTTGAATTTCATTTGGAAATTTTGCATGATGCAAAGGGCACAAACAAACCCTAGCACTTACCCTAGTTGGGGTTCTGACAGACGCACACCGCTCCATGAGGGCACCTGTCTACCCTAATCCATAGGTGCGGAGGCTGGGCATTCCTTACGGCTCGGCGGAACGTCTGCGGAAGAGAAAGCCACCTGCAAGTGATCGATGGAAGTTCCACGATGAACTCAAAGTCGATGGCCTCATCATGGGCAATGCTGCGGAGGATGCTGGCGGCATTGCGGCGCATCCACCTCGGCCGGCAGCACCACGCCCGCCCCCACCTCGGCATCCCCTACCCCTGGGCCCTTGGCCCGATAGGGCGGATGAGCCGACCCCTCCTAAAGGCCTGATGGTCTGTGCGATCCTTCCACCTCTGCTTCCCCTCCCGCGGCCACGGCGACCGTGAGGCCGGCCACCTCGATAGGCTAGCGGACTCACCTTCTTAGTGGTTGCGGGAGCGTGGCCGCGAAGCTTTGGAGCCATGACGGAAGCATAACTACCGGTCGGAAGAAAAAGACAACTACTAGAAGATGCCCGACTTGCCCGCCAATGGGATGGTTAAATACTCACTCACTCCCAGGAGGCAACGCGTTAAAAGCCACCGTTACTCCACCTCGAGCAAGGAGTCGTGGTGCCCTTTTGCCGTCATGGCCGCCATAAAGGTCCGTGCATACATACGCCACTCGCCACGCGTCGTCAGCAACCTGCCAGGAGGGCACGAAGCCACACTCGTGTTCAAATGATAGGGATAACCCCCAAGACTGTTCAACTTCTCAGAAAGTCAGGTCTAGTTTGGCTCTCGGGCAGGCGTCCTGCGCCAAACTAGTCCCGAGGGCTACTATCGGAGAATAAAAGCTTATCTCACTGACCCGGGAAGTTGCACCGCGTACCCCAAGAAGCTTTCATGTGAAGTGTACGAGATCCAGCCGAAAGACTCAATCACGTCGTTTCTTGGAAGAAGTCTCACCACCGCTTGCCTTAAGCGATAAGGACACAAGAGGGGCCCACCCCGCGCGGTACAATCCAAGACACATTTAATGCGCCACTCCCTGGTCGGGGAGAAAGCGACTGCAGCGGTGCTTCTCACATTCGATGTTCCTCGGACGTGTGGAAGGCACACACATCGATGTGCCGGAGCGGTGGTCAACGGCCACCTACACTTTTCGGAAGAAGCCTGGCAATGACACCCGTCGCCCGCTGCCAAAGGAAGGAAGCCTTATCATATAGTTGGAGTTCCATCAAGCAAAGGAGGCCCAGGCTACAGAAAAAGGATTCGACCCCCATAAAAAAGAATACCCACGCTCGCGGAGCTAGTATCCCTTTCCAGAGGAGCTCATTGCGTTTGTAATATCTCCACCATATAATTTAGACAAGCAGGAGTAGGGCATTACGTCTTCGGACGGCCCGAACCTGGGTAAACCCCAACATTTTCTTCATCGGAGGCGACAATTTCCTTTGTGTTTCGCGTGCGCCCCAGGATCATCACACCCGCGGGATTTTCCCCGCGTCAGCTCCTCAAAAGACGGCTAGTGCAACAGTTGCTTACCAAAAATAGCCTTGACCACTTTTATAATGCTCTGGCCGAGGGTAACCTCTTTGTCATCCCTGTGTTTTAATTTAACTTCTAGCTGCTTAATATGTTCATCCTTTTTCAACAAGCTTGCTTGAGAAGTTTTCAGCAAACCAACCATCTTTTTATGACGGTGCATCTTTTTATGACGGTCCATGAGCAAAGCTGTCCACTGATACATCCAAAACGTATCTATAATTTCTGCTTGCTCCATGCCTCTTTTGTGTGATATTGCTATGTTATTGATGAACTTCCATACACTTTTGATCATATTTGGACTAACTTATTAACTCAGTGTACCGCAGTGCCAGTTCCAGTTTTGTACTGTTTTTCTATTTCAGGTTTCCCCCATATTAAAAGTGCTCCAAAAATTCAGGAAAAATCCAATAAAAATCAGCGCTTCGGAAGCTTCGGGAATCACCGAGGGGGGGGGGGCAAAGGGGACGCACAGGGCCCCAGGCGCCCTAGGGTGGGGCCGCGCCAGGAGGCCGCCTGGACCCCTGGTGGCCCCCTGGCTGCCCTTCGCCCATATATTCTCCGTGACGCAAAACCCCCGAGACGGGAACCCTTTTTCGCGATCTCTCCTCTGTTCCGCCGCCGCCGCGCTTCCAAGATTGGGAGCACCAGGAGACCTCTTCCCGGCACCCCGCCGGAGGGAGGATTCACCTCCGGGAGGTTCTCCACCACCATGGATGCTTCCCGGATGAACCGTGAGTAGTCCACCTTGGACCATGGGTCTATGATCAGTAGCTATGTGATGTTCTCCTCCCCTCTTTGTTCTTCATGGACTAGACCTCGTGAGCTTCCCTACATGATCGAGGCACATATGTAATCTTTCTGCTGTTGCTATGTTGAGTTTGCTGGGATCCGATGGATTATGAGACTATGTTCAGATTGTGTTTGAGTAATATATTTGATTCTCCTCTTTTATATTTATGTTCTAGAGTAATTCTTGCATGTTCTCCGTTGCTGTTTATTGCTTTGGCCAAGTAGTAGGTAGTGACTCCAAGAGTGAGCGTTATGCATGATTGTGGGTTCATGCCCCATGATGACTAGCTTGAGTGACAGAAACATGAGTCTAGGGGATGTGTTGTTGCCACAAGGGGGAAAACAACGGTGCTTGTACTTGCGGGTGCAAGGATTGTTTACTTTACGCAAAGTTCTTTAATGAAGTTGTCCGTTGCTTTGAGTTTACACTTTGGGTGGGATTCGCAACTTAATACCAGCGAGATTTTCTGGATAGATATCTCAAGGTGGATGATTAGTAGGTAGATGCAAATGGATTTCGGTCTACTTGTCTTGGTGTACCGCCCGTGCTTTTGAGCCTCTTCTTTCTTTATAGCATAGTTAGCATTGGTTTGCGCACATAATCCTGTCAATTGCCCAGCTGTAATTTGTTTATCTCGCATGGCTATTTTATCGTCTTCTGGGAGAGAGACATCACTAGTGAACATCATAGGACCCCGGTCCATATTTCCAATACTGTTTGCACCCACTATTTATTTACTGCTTTATTTACTTTTCCGTTGCTATCACTATCATTATTATCCCGTGCGTTTGATCCTTTGTGAACAACAAGGCCGGAGGGATTGACAACCTCTCATAACTCGTTGGGAGCAAAGTTATCTGTTGTGTGTGCAGGTCCATGTAACGTAAGCAACCTCGGTTGTGAACGGCGCCATTGTTCACTTTACCACCTTCTTGTATCTGTTGGAGACCTACTGGTTCAATACTCAACCTTAGCATCTTCGCTAAGGGAAATTGCCGCTATCTACATCTCAACCTTCCACTTTGGGTAACCAACGAGGGGGCGTTAACCCATACCATCAAAAGCAATTTCTGGCGCCGTTGCCGGGGACTCCACTCTTCAAGATAGGGGAGTTGCACACTATCTTTTATATTTTCTTTTTAGTCTTGTTAGTTTAATTTTTAGTTTTTGCTTTATTGTCCTTTATCAAAAATCAAAAAAATAGTTATCTTGCTTGCTGCTGCTATGGGTTCCTCCGAGAACACCAAGTTGTGTGACTTCACTAGTCATAACAACAGTGACTTTATCTGCAGTCCTATTGCTACACCTGCCACTTCAGCACCTTCTTATGAGATTAAACCTGCTTTGCTGAACCTTGTTATGAAATATCAATTCTCCGGTGCTGGAGATGCTGCTGCTTTGGACTTAAATAATTTTATTGAGCTCTGTGATATGCAAAAGTACAAAGAAGTAGATGGTGATATTGTTAAGCTTAAGATTTTTTCCTTTCTCCTTGAGAGGATGAGCTAAAATCTGGTTTCAATCCTTGCCTAGGAATAGCATAGATTCTTGGGATAAGTGCAAGGATGCTTTTATTGGGAAGTACTATCCACCTGCTAAGATTATCCAATTGAGGAGTAATATTATGAATTTTAAGCAATTGGATAATGAACACGTTGCCCAAGCTTGGGAACACATGAAATCTCTTGTTAAGAATTTCCCTACGCATGGTTTGACTACTTGGATGGTTATCCAAACTTTTTATGCAGGCTTGAACTTTACCTCGCGGAACCTGGTAGATTCGGCTACGGGAGGAACCTTTATGTCAACAACACTTGGTGCTGCCACAAAATTACTTGATGATATGATGACCAACTATTCCCAATGGCACACCGAAAGAGCTCCAACAGGTAGGAAGGTAAACTCTATCGAGGAGATCAACTCCCTAAATGAAAAAGTTGACTTGATTATGTCTCTACTTACCAAGCAATCTCCTATTGATCTTGACGATGTTCCTTTAAATTCTTTGATTGCTCAGGATCAAGTAGATGTGAACTTTATCTCTAGAAACAACTTTAATAACAATGCTTATAGGAGTAATTTTGGTAGCAATCCTAGACCGTTCCCCTCCAACAACTATGGGAACAACAACACTTATCCTAGCACCAAGAACTCCACTTCTGAATTAGAGAGTATGCTTAAAGACTTCATCACTAACCAAAAATCCTTCAACAAGAGTGTAGAGGAAAAATTAGAAAAATTAGATAATCTCTTGTCAAAGGTAGACAATTTAGCCCATGAAGTAGAATTGCTTAAAATTAGAACTTCTCCTCTTGAGGAGAGGAAGGTCACTCCTATGAATGCTATTCAAGTGCAAATTAATGAAAACATTAGGATGATGGCTAAACTTAAAGAGAGATGGGCTAGAGAAAAGGAGGAAGAGGATAGAATTAAGAGCCTTCATACACACCATACCGTTGCTACTATCCAAATGGTTGAGGATATCCAAACTCTTAGCACCCAATGCACCCCTAGTACCATAGGACCTATTAATGGTGATGCTATGACCTCAACCGTAGATGAAGAAACTCCTATGACTATATAAGCTACCAAACAAGTGAGCCTAAAGGACACCACTACCACTTTAATTGATAGTAGTGACCTTGATTTTGATAATTGCACCCTTTCTGAAGTTATTCGTTTCCTTCACAAGATGTCTATAGACCCCCACACTAGCACGCTTAATCTTTCCTTCACGGAGCATATCACTAATGCTCTCATTAAAGCTAGGGAGGAGAAGCTTAGGGTAGAAGCTTCCATACCTAGAAAGCTAGAAGATGGTTGGGATCCTATGATTAAAATTAAGTTGAATAACTTCTCTTGCTATGCTTTATGTGATGTTGGAGCTAGTACCTCTGTTATGCCCAAAAGAATGTATGATATATTTGAATTGAAATCTTTTGATCCTTGTTATTTTGGTTTTCGTCTTGTCGATTCTTCCGTAAAGAAACCTTTGGGAAGATCGATGATGTTCTTATCATTGTCAATGAAAATTTTGTTCCCGTTGATTTTACTATTATGGACATTGAATGTGAACCTTCTTTTCCAATTATTTTGGGACGCCCTTTTCTTCGCACCGTGGGTGCTGTTATTGATATGAAAGAAGGTATTATAAAATTCCAATTCCCTCTCAAGAAAGGGATGGAACATTTTACTAGAAAGAATATTAAGTTACCTTTTGAGTCCGTCACACGGGCTAGTTATTTTCTTGAAAAGACTTGATCTATTTGCATTAAGCCTAGCTAATGGCTTTAAAGAAGCGCTTTCGGGAGGCAACCCGCAACGAATTTAGGATTTACTTTTTGTTTTTATTCTGTTTTTAGTGGTCTTGATGATTTTTACTACTGTAGCAACATCATTGTATCTTTACTTTTCAAGCTTTGTGCCAATTATAGCCTCATATGACAAGGGAAGTGAAAGTTGTGACATGCTGTCCAGAAAACAGATTCTGTCCTCGTGACTAAAAAAATCACAGAAAAATCCCAGTTCATCTTTTTGAGCTGAATTTTATAAACAGCGTGCTCTATACAATTACGGAACTTTCGTATGTTCTGAGTTTTTTGATTTGAGTTGTAGAAGTATCCCTAAAAAATTCTTTACTACCTGCTGGTCTGTTTTTCACAGATTCTGTCCTGTTTTGCCTTTTCTTCATTTTGCAAACCTTAAAGCTTGCTTTTTCTGTGCAAAAACTTTTTGGAAATCTTGAGAAACAGTAGCTCTTCAAGAATATCCTTATTTCCAGTAGAGGAAAAAATATTTTATTATGGTTACTAACCCCACTAATCAGATTATGATGAGTTATGTATGAAGGGAGTTTTCAAGTGTGTGAGGGAAGATGATGAAAGAAGATTCAGGTGTGTCAAGCGCTCAAGCTTGGGGATACCCCCATGCATCCCCAAGAAATATTCAAGAAGACTCAAGCGTCTAAGGTTGGGGATTCCCCCGTGCATCCCCTTCTCCATCAACAATTATCAGTTCGTCTTTCGTTTCACTATATTTTTATCACTTCATGCGTTATGTGCTATGCTTGGAGCGTCTCGCTCTTAGGTTTTATTTTTAGTTTTCTTTAGCTTTGCTTGCTGTTCATAACAAGTTAGAACCCAACTTTCTTTGTGTGGGAGAGAAACACGCTCCACTTTCGAAATCTAGAACACAACATAGGATTCTTCATGCTTATCTTTGATGTGTGTGTTCTTTATCTTTTTCATAGCTACTGCCATGTTTAGCTCTTATTTTTCATGCTTATCTTTTTAAGAGCTTTTGTTTAGTTTGTTGCTGGAACTCTCTTGAGTTTTCATGTTTATCTGTTTAGAGAGTTTGCTTGTTGCACTGAGTTTTGTGTCTTGACTTGAAGTAGGTAATTGAGGTTGCTATTCTTTTGTAGTAGTAACTTGCAATAGTTTTGAGGTATTGCTTTGAGTAATGTTTGGACTTTTGGTGTCAAGAGATTTAGCCTATTAGTGATAGATGTCGTATTTTGGGCAATCCGTGTTTATTTTCAAAACTTACAAAATTAGTTGAGAACTTTAGCTACTAGATGGATGACTACTCTTTGGAGGGATCGAATATTAGAGTACACTCATGTACCGTGAGTCGAGGATGCGAAGGATAACCAAACCCCCATACATTCCTCCTAGGGGTACTTGTCTCTTTGTGAAACCTCCTTATTAGATTGAGAGTTACCGATAATAAGTGCATGAGTTCTTCGGACTAATGTGAGTATTCGAAAGTTGACACTTCCACCTTCCCATATTTTTCTAGCCTCTCCTGTGCCGTGCATTGCCTTCTTCTCACTCTGAGAGTTGGCGTCCACCTTCGACGGTACATCCAAACCCTTGGCATGATACGCTCTGTCATCTTAAACCCCCTTATATCCTTCCTCAAAACATCCACCATACCTACCTATCAAGGCATTTCCATAGCCTTTCCGAGATACATTGCCATGCAACATCCACCTTCTCATGACTTGATCTTCATGTCATACATGCTACTTGCTTGATCGATGAGCCGCATGCTAGTTGGGCCTTTCCCTAATCATTGCTACATGACGCGCTAGTATCATTGCATATCCTGCTACACTGGCAGAGGCATACATTTGCATACATCATGATAGTTACATCTTCTTTATGATATGATTACTTTTGTAAAGTGTGAAAGATGTTCTATACTTCTTGTAATATATAGAGTGTTGCCCCTAAAGTGAGGAAAAGAGCCCAAAGTGGACAAAATCAAAATATACCAAAGAGGACAAATGAGAGAAATAGAAGGAGCCATTGAGGCCACCAAAAAAATACAAAAAGATAGAAAAAAGAGAAAAATAAATAAAAAGAGAGAAGGGGGCACACTACTATTCCTTTTGAGAGATCCACACTCGTACTCCATCTTATATCTTGTACTCCATAGAGATTATCATTCATGCATATAGCTATGTGGGAACCTTCACACTATAGAACTTGGCTTGTATATTCCAATGATTAGCCTCCTCAAATGAGCTCTAGGTCTTCTTGAGCAAGAAAGTTGGATGCACCCCCACTAGTTCCATTGGAGAGCTTACCTTAGCTCCCATGTGCATCCGTTGCATGGCAATCCCTACTCCTCACATCATATCTATCATTTGGCTTTCTCTCGCCTATGATTTTCCTCATTGATGTGAGCCTTTCACACCTTTTTGTCTTCCTCCTCCAACATATTCTCTCTTTGCCATCCTAAGTGTCAACTTTCTTGCTTACGCTCATCCATTGCATGAGTGCTCAAAATGTCGAAAAGGAGTGGATCATTTTGACTTGTACCTGGCTAGTGGTCCGGGGATAAGTCAAGATAAGATTCCAAAGAAGACAAAGTGTGAAACTTTAGTAGATTGAGTTCTCAACACAAAAATACTTTTTTCTCGTATATCCCTATCCCCTTTCTTGCACGCAAACACCATTTGGAGACATTCGAGTCACGGACAGCGAGAGCTCTTGCACCTTTATGTTCTTATGTTGCTTCTTTCAATACTAAATATAGACTCTTGCCTGTTATGACTTGAATTGAATTACATGCCTTGATTGCTTTACTTAAAAGTTCTTATATGGTTGTTAGCATGTCACCACAGAAATTATGCTTTTATCATTTACCTACTCGAGGACGAGCAGGAATTAAGCTTGGGGATGTTGATACGTCCAAAACGTATCTATAATTTCTTCTTGCTCCATGCCTCTTTTGTGTAATATTGCTATGTTATTGATGAACTTCCATACACTTTTGATCATATTTGGACTTACTTATTAACTCAGTGCACCCAGTGCCAGTTCCTGTTTTCTGCTGTTTTTCTATTTATGTTTTCCCCCATATTAAAAGTGCTCCAAAAATTCGGGAAAAATCCAATAAAAATCAGCTCTTCGGAAGCTTCGGGAATCACCAAGGGGGGGGGGGGGCAGAGGGGACCCACCAGGGCCCCAGGCGCCCTCCCGGCGCGCCCTAGGGTGGGTCGCGCCAGGGGGGCGCCTGGACCCTTGGTGGACCCCCTGGCTGCCCCCCTTCGCCCATATATTCTCCGTGACGCAAAACCCCCGAGACGGGAACCCTTTTTCGCGATCTCTCCTCTGTTCCGCCGCCGCCGCGCTTCCAAGATCGGGAGAACCAGGAGACCTCTTCCTGGCACCCTGCCGGAGGGACGAACCACCTCCGGGAGCTTCTCCACCACCATGGATGCTTCCCGGATGAACCGTGAGTAGTCCACCTTGGACCATGGGTCTATGATCAGTAGCTATGTGATGTTATCCTCCCCTCTTTGTTCTTCATGGATTTGACCTCGTAAGCTGCCCTACATGATCGAGGCACATATGTAATCTTTCTGCTATTGCTATGTTGAGTTTGCTGGGATCCGATGGATTATGAGACTATGTTCAGATTGTGTTTGAGTAATATATTTGATTCTCCTCTTTTATATTTATGTTCTAGAGTAATTCTTGCATGTTCTCCGTTGCTGTTTATTTCTTTGGCCAAGTAGTAGGTAGTGACTCCAAGAGGGAGCGTTATGCATGATTGTGGGTTCATGCCCCCTAATGACTAGCTTGAGTAACAGAAACATGAGTCTAGGGGATGTGCTGTTGCCACAAGGGGGAAAACAACGGTGCTTGTACTTGCGGGTGCAAGGATTGTTTACTTTACGCAAAGTTCTTTAATGAAGTTGTCCGTTGCTTTGAGTTTACACTTTGGGTGGGATTCGCAACTTAATACCAGCGAGATATTCTGGATAGATATATCAAGGTGGATGATTAGTAGGTAGATGCAGATGGATTTCGGTCTACTTGTCTTTGCGTACCGCCCGTGCTTTTGAGCCTCTTCCTTTCTTTATAGCATAGTTAGCATTGGTTTGCGCACATAATCCTGTCAATTGCCCAGCTGTAATTTGTTTACCTCGCATGGCTATTTTATCGTCTTTTGGGAGCGAGACATCACTAGTGAACATCATAGGACCCCGGTCCCTATTTCCAATACTGTTTACACCCACTATTTATTAACTGCTTTATTTTCTCTTCCGTTGCTATCACTATCATTATTATCCCGTGCGTTTGATCCTTTGTATACAACAAGGCCGGAGGGATTGGAAATGTAACACCCCAGATTTCACAAAAATTAAAATTTTTGTTTTCGGTGTGAATTTTTTGATTGTCTGATTTGTTTGCGGTGTTTGCATCCCCGATTTATCGATCGGCGATTATTTCCCCCCCTCTTATCTCATATCGTACGGAGACCGACCCTTGCCACCCTGACACTCGACCTTTACGACACCGGCTTTCACCCGATCACGGTCGCGAAAACCGCACGAGTCCAGCCGCAGCCAACGGAACGAAAAACCCCGTTTAATAATTAAACGGGATATTTTTATAGCGCGCCGGAAAGTTTTTTCGGAACAGTTCCAGCGCGAGGTGAACGCCACCGGCTCGACGCGCTGATCGTGCAGTTTGAAGTTTTACCCGAATCGGAGGTACTGCGGACCCCCGGCGGTCAGAAACGTGAGCACCGCGCGCGCGAGAGAAAAACCAGGGATGTTTGTGCAAACTGCTAGCCACCTAGGATATATAAAGACCACCACTCCCCCTAGCCCTTCTAGGGTTTTCCCTACTCCAAATTTGCAGCCAGCCCCTCCACTTTGCTCCAAAATTCTGCCCACATCCCTTCCAATCCCGAAACCCTAGCCGTCCTTGCATCCCAGCCGTTTGATCTGCAATTGGACGGCTCAGATCGAGCCTCAGATCCCCCATCAGCCTCCCATCCAGTACGGGTCCCGCCGGGCCGAGCGCCGCCGCCGCGGGCCCGCCCGAGCCCGTCACGCCGCCGCCTCCTCTCGTGGGGCGCCTCACGGCCGACTCCGCCGGCGAGCAGCGCCACCCCAGCGACCGCAGCGCCGCGCCCAAGTCCTCGTTCTCCCCGCGCTTCTGCTCTTCTCCTCTCTCTGACCTCGCCTCCCTCCTCCCTCCTCTCTACAGGAAGCACCGCCGGCCGCCTCCATGGGAGTCTGCGACGCCAAAGCTCGCCACGGCCGCCCTGTCACTTGCGCCGCCGGAATCGGCCTCCCCTTCACAGATCCGTGTTGCCTGCACCCGGATCCGGCCATGTCGCGGACATCCTCACCGCCGGAGCCTCGCCGGAGGGCAGCCGCCCCTCGCTGGAGCGCCGCCTTCGTCGCGGCCACACCCGCTCGGGAGGAGCACTAGCACCCGCTCGGCTGCACCACGGGCCTACGCGCCCTGGAGGGCCCAACGGCCATCGCGGCCCACCAGGCACCAGCGGCCCATCTTGGTGAGGCCCGAGCGCCCTTTATTTTTCTCTCTCTGCGTTTTTCCTAATTTCACTAAGTCTTTTTATTGTGCTGCTGATCCCGTTTTGTAATGCGATTTCCCGTTGACTCGTAGGTCGGAACGAAGTGATTCTTTTTTGTTTTATTGTGCTCTCTGTGCTCTAGCATCCATATTTTGTGAGCATCTTGATCCGAGGTCATCTTGCTTGTGTAATTGTTGGTCAAACAGGGCACCAGATCGTTAAACTGCTAAACTGCTGTAAATCTGTCTGAAATTGTTGCTTGATTGAAACTTCGGGCGACGGTTGCTTCGCAACCGTATGTCGGAATTAAGTGATTCCTTTTGCGTTGCGTTAAGCATTGTTTCTACTTCAGTTTCATGCATTCACATGCCATAATTGCTTCCTGCATCATGATTGTATCTTCACCCAAATTAGCTACCCTGCTGTTAATGTGCTGCTGTTGCTGAAACTGTTAATTTGTTGCAACTTCGGTCGACGAGTGTGTCGCGACCGTCTATCGGAATTGAGTGATTCCAATTGCATATTGTTAAGCATCATGTCTACTTCCATTATATGTATTGAATTTCCATGATATGCTTGCTGGTCATATAGTTATTGAGCTCCAAAGTTGCTATGCTGCTGTTTTTGACAGCCACCTCTGTTTTTCTCTAGTCTGTAACGTTCCGATGCCATGTTGCATGCTTAATATCTTTTGATCTATGATGCCTATTTGCATGATTCTTTTTGCCATGCCTTCCTTGTCATGTCTACTTTAGTTTCATATCATTTGTGAGCATGTTTGCGTTGATTATCCTTTTTATGCATTGCTCTAAAGTGTGCTTCCTGATGTTGGCAGATTGTGCCCGTAACTTGTTTTACTCGTATCTTTTTAACCGTAACTCCGTTTGGAGTGTGCCTTATATGTAACTTGATTAGTTTTTCGTGTACTTTGTGTTCATGCTATTGTTTGCTGTTGTTAACCAACCTAAAATATGGTTTAGGACAGAACAGTACCAAATGTTTTAATCGTCGTGCGGCACTTAGTGTTATGCCATGTTTAGGTTGTGCCTCACTTAAATTGACTAGCATAGATAGTTTTCTTTATGCTTCACCTCTTGACATGTTTGTGTGTTATGCCATGCTTGCTTGAGTTGCCATGTTAATAACTGTTGGTTGATCACTTGTAGCTAAACAACTTGAACCTTTCTAAATGTGCGGTATCGTCGTGTGTGACGAGTACTCCACTTAACCTGTTAGTAACCGCTCTCGACGGTAGGTGCAATGTCTCGTGTTGACTTCTTGTTGATTCTTGCTCGTGTTTGCCTCATAGTAATAGATACTTGCTCGTTGATTGCTTTCCAGTGTTTATCGTCTTGTGTGCTTCCGCGGGTACCTTCGGAGACGATGCGAGCTTGCGATCAACTACACCTTCGGAACCCGACTTATCAACAGGCAAGGACTATACATTACTTATGATCCATTCTATTTCAACCAGCGGTTTGCATGCTAGTCTAGGTTAGGTTCGATGTTTCATCCTACCACATGTTTAGAGCCTCTTTCAAACCGATACAGCCATGTCCCTTCCCAGCAAACCTTGTACTGCTATGTTACTATTGCTCGTTGCTCAGCCCTGCTTAGTATGCATGCTTAGGATGCTACGATGTTACCCTGTTACTCCTTGGTTTTGGGATATCACATTATTATATTGTTGTTGATGATATGGTTATTATAATGTTGTCGGGACCCGGGGTTAGCGTATGCAAGTCCAGTTAAGACATAGTCATATGGAGAGCCGAGAACCGTACCCACTTGTCTAAGCAGACAAGGCCAAGCACAGAACGTTCTCGGAGAGCATCGTACGTGAGGGGCATCCCATCGAGGCCGGATGATCAACTGAGATGGGTCCTCATCGTCCGCACAAAAGTCTAATGATATGGGTGATGAGCTCCCATATTCAAAGACAAGTCGCCTCAACCATACTATCGACTATCTCATAACTCTTACATAGACTTACTCCAGCCCGATCACTTAGTCGGGGTCTAGGGCGGGCTCGATCATACCACAAAGTGTGCACGAGACGGAGTCTTGAACAATCGCATCGCGATGCCCCAAGCTGCGCACATCTAAGGGCCACTTGGTGTATGAAAGACCGCCAGCGAGATCACAACTAACGTCTCGAAAACCCATACAAAGACATGCATGTTATAAACATACATGCAGCACACATGCCTTGTATGAACAGTAGGTATCATTGCAATTCTCTACAAAGTATACAATTTTATTGATAACTCTTATAGAGTGCACACAGAGATCACAAACATGTGATCCAACATTACAACAACAAGCGGAAGCAAAGTATGTCTGAGTACAGACAGGTTTAACAAATGGCTTAAGAAGCCTTATTTAAACACATGCCCTCCACGAGGGAACAAGTCGTCTGACTGGGACTAGACTAGCTTGATCTTCAGTCGTCCAGCTCGATGAAGAAGCCACCTTCGGGGTCAGTGGTTTCATCTAAAACATAGATTAAGCAAATGTGAGTACAAAGTGGTACTCAGCAAGACTTACATAGGAGCTATACTACTCATGCATATGTATCAAGGTAAAGGGAGGTGGGGTTTCACTTGCAGAAGTGCCAGCTTTGACTTGGCTAATCCTGAACTACGAGTACCAGACTTGAGGTAAGAAGCATACACGAGTCCACTACTTTCTCCAACCAATTACACCACTATGGTGCATTCCTCGACTTCCCCACGAGAAAGCACGCCATAGCACTCACACTTATCTTGGTATGTTTTAGAAGTATCCAGTTCAAGTTGTCTAATAATCAAGCTAAGCTTTCCAAGCAGTCCATAACCGCGGACGCGGCTATTCGAATAGTTTTCTTTACCCTACAGGGGTGTACCGCTACACACACATGATCATCATTTACCGCCTTTGATCTCGACACCATTCAAGGGGTGCCAGCGAGGATGCTCACCACAACTGTTACCTCATAGCCGATCTAGTCCAAGAAAGCCGCCTACTTGGGTTGGCTACCACTATCGTGAACCCGGCCGGTTTACCGAAGTGGACCCAAGTGATGTGTGCGTGGTGCATAAGTCGGTCTCGGGTGAGCCGTTCTCTCACTTACAATCCAGGCCACAAGCCTACCAGAACTCCGAACTATTGCGACATCTGGACATCGAAAGGGATGAGTTAGTAAGCTGAGAGGGGTCAGTGAGCCCAATATGTGGTTGTACTCTTCATCTTGGATCACCACACAAGAATTCGGACTTAGGGCGGTGTTCAACGAGACAACCCACTGTGTACTCCTACACAGCCTCTCATCGTTCACCTTGTATTAGGGTAGATTCACCAACACTTTTATACCATCATCATCATGATCACTACCATCCCGACTCACATAACAGTATCAACATGGTATCATTCTAAGCATGCAATAAGCAGTAACAATTGCAGGGGCCAGATGATATCAATCAACTCCTACATTTGCTAGGATTGTGGTTTTGCCTACTACTGTGACAAATGATAGGTCATGCAAAGGAATGGGTTCATCTATGCGGTAGAAACGTAGCATGGTAATCATCCTATACAATGAATAAGCGAGACATGAGAGGGAAGTGGGATTTTATCGACATGATCAATGGGTGTTTGCTTGCCTTGCTGACGAGGTTCGGGTTCGGGGTCTTCAACGAAGGGGGCAGCCTCCTGCTCCGGTTCCACCTCTACTCGACAAACAACAAACAAGGTAGAAAAGTAAATACAATGCACAATCACATGATGGAAGGTTGAAACTTGATGTATATGCTTTGATGTGTGAGGCAATTCCATTTAAATGGAGTATATTCCAAATTCAATTGCAAATTCAAACTCCAATTTGAATTCAAACTTAGCCAAGTTACATGTGACATTGATTGATCAATTTGAATCATTTTGAAATGTGTATGATATGCCTCTGATGTGTAAGTGAAATATAGCATGTTGCCATGGTTCAAGTTGCAAAAACTTTTGAATTGAATTTGATTTAATTCCATTTAAATCAAATAGCAAATGCTACTGATCACATTTTAAATTCAACTCAAACAAAGTTGAAAGTTAGATATTTGGATAGGTTATTTTCTCCTGATCATTTTTCATATATTATTTGTCCAATTTGGAGTTAATATGAATTTTCTATGAATTTCCAAAGTTTGGGCTATTTTCTGGAATTTCTAGAATTTCTTTAATTCATTTCAATTTCTGGAAATTTATTTATGGCGTCAGCATGACTTCATGCTGGCGTCAGGGGGGGGGGGCTGACATGTGGGGTCGGCCTGTCAGTCACTGGGTTAAATTAATCCGGCTGTTTAAATTAACCAGTGGCTTAATTAAGCCACTGGGGCCCATTGTCAGTGACCTAGGGTCACTTAACCCGGGTGGGGTTAAGCCCTAATCATGGCCACGTCGGCGGGCTTGCCGGCGGCTAAACGCCGGCGTCTCAGACGCGGTGGCGCTGCACGGGGAGGGTGCTTCCGGCCACCATTTGGCACGGGGAGAGCACGGGACGGCTCCTCAAGCTCGTCTGCGTCTCGTGGTGAACACGGGGGACCTTGGGAGGCACCGGAGCTACGCCGGCGACGACCTTTGGCGGAGGCCGTGGCTTGGTTTAGAAGAAATCGTCGACTCCGTGCATCAAAAAGGACGGGAAGCAGTGCATTGAAATGCTGGGGTGGAGGGAAACACGACGCGCGCTCTGGCTGAGACGGAGGGGCACAGGGGCGACCTCGAGCTCATCCATGGCGGAGGCCGTGCTCGGCTCTCATGGAAAATCGAAAAAGAGAAGGAGAAAAACTCCGGGATTGGTCGAGGAGGATGAATAAGCTCACCCTGAAGCTAGCAGAGGAGTCAGGGAGGTCGGGGAGGTCGTGGTGGCGGCGAATTCGACGACGGCGACTTGCGGGTCCGGCGACTCCTCGATGAAGCTGGCGTCTTCTGCTGAGGCGCTCGGGCTCGATTGATTGAGGGGAACGACGAAGACGCCTGCTGCGGTTCTCCTGGACACGGCGACACGGCTCGGGGACGACGTTGGCTGCGTGGACTCGGCGGCATGCTCCACGGCGGTCCTCGGGCGGCGACGGAATCGAGCACGGGAGGAGGAGGAGGAAGCTCTGGAGGGGGGGAATGGATCGGGACGGGAGAGACACGTCTCCAGGCGCGAGAAGGGGGCACGGGGAGGCCTGGAAGGTGCTCGGCGGCGACGTGTCGTCCACGGCTGGCTCGGTGGCATTCCACCGAGCAGCTTGGAGGCGCGGGGCGGGGAAGAAGACCCTGCTGCCCCTCTGGGCCGGGTGGGCCGGATGGGCTGCTCTCGCCTGGGCGCCAGGTAAGCTTTTCTTCTTCTTTTTCTGTTTTTCTTTTCTGACATTTGTCTTGCTGTGCTAAAATAAATAGCTAGGCATTTTATTAAATGCTGAAATTTTTTATATGGCCTCATAATAAAATAGACTAGCCACTTATAAAGTTTCAACATTTTTAAAACTCTAATAATTTGAATCTTAACTCAAATAGGGGTTTTTATTTAATTCCAAGGCACTATTTGAATATTTGAAAAATCTATGAGCATGGGGTGGATCCCACATCACTTGATATGTGATCACACTCATTTGTAAGACTTTTCAAAAATCTAACATGAATTTTTGGAGAAGATTTTTATCTGGCCTTTTGAATTAATTCATCTGGGGGGGGGTTCCTTCTCCCATTTTGCTTTTGATTTTGATTTCAAAGATTTCTTTTGAAATTTTAACATGATGCAAGAGACTTACTATCCCTAGCACATTACCTAACAGAGGGTTCTGACAAATGTTGACTATATTCGACGAAGGATGGAAGGTCTAGGCTATCCCTCCCCGACGCTTAGTTCCATTCGAGTCACCTAGGACCCGAGTTCCGGGTATTGGTTTTAAGACTGAGCGTTCCTAATCGCGTGTGGGATTTTATGGGGTCCCCTCTTCTTACCTACCTAGCTTCAAACATTTCTAGAGGTGGCCCAAGCTGATTTCCATTTGAAACCGTGTGTGTGCTGGTCAGCTGCCAGTAGTTTTCAAACAACTCGGGCCAGCGGAGACATAGTTCCTCTGTTGGTCCACACTTGGTGAGCTAGGGATCCCCTGATGTCAGGTGTGATTTCCCGACCTTAGCCGTATGGAAGAGTCCGATCCGAGAGCGTGGCCGGCTTTTGGATTAGGTGTCGACTCCCCGGGGGCCACCCGAATTTGTGCGTTGTTAGATAGAGGGACCTGTCGTTTCGGATCTCTCGGAACTAAATCATAAAATGGTTGCCTCTAACGGGTAGCAACTGAGAGAGATGGGCGAGCATGCGACGCCTCGTAATGGGCAGTTGGTACACCCCTGCAGGGTTAAATCTTTTCGAGAAGCCGTGTCCACGGTTATGGGCGACTTGAGACCTACTCCTTGTTCATAGACAACAACAACTGAGATAATCTTAATATAACTTGGTCAACGTGTGTGTGCCTTGACTGCTTCTTCTTTGTCGGGATGCGAAGAGGAGGACGAGGATATGATAGGTGTTATGCTTGCGTAAGTAGGTGGATAGCAGACTTGTTGGAGGCGATTCCTCATCGAATGCTTGGCTTCTTATCTTACTCTCTAGATCGTTAGCCAGTTTATAAATGCTAGTGCGGCAGCAACCTCACCACTTACCCCATCCTTACCGTAAACTACTAGTTTTCCTAGAATGACGAGTGATGAAGTCCTTGCTGGGTTAGTTGACCACTACAGTTGGATGCTGAGTACTTCTGTACTCATGATACTACCCCCAAACTCTTTTCAGGGTTCTTGATCGACAACAGGTTTGGTGACCGATGTTTCACGTGGAGACTCGACGACGACTAGTTAGGCGGATCCCGGCGGAGGGCCTGGACCCGTGTGGTTATGGGATCGATGTTTTTTTCTATTTGCCACTAGGCATTTGCTTGTAGTCTGTACCCAGACATGTATCTTCCGTTGTTGTATTGTATTTGAGGCAGTTGTATGCCGATTGTATGAGATGTTGTATCCTTGTATTTGTAATGCTGTGATATCATGTTGGAAATCCGGGGCATATGGCTTTGTCATATGTCACGGTGGGACCGATATGTGCTTCGTCCCCGGATCTGGGTGGAAACACCTAGATCTGGAACAGTACCGCATATCGGGCCTTACAGACAACCTCTCTGAACTCAATGGGAGCAAATTTATCTGTTGTGTGTGCAGGTCCAGGTAAAGTAAGCAACCTCGGTTGTGAACGACGCCATTGTTCACTTTACCACCTTCTTGTATCTGTTGGAGTCCTACTGGTTCGATACTCAACCTTAGCATCTTCGCTAAGGGAAATTGCCGCTATCTACATCTCAACCTTCCACTTTGGGTAACCAACGAGGGGGCGTTAAATTGTACCATCAAAAGCAATTTCTGGCGCCGTTGCCGGGGACTCCACTCTTCAAGATAGGGGAGTTGCACACTATCTTTTATCTTTGCATTTTAGTCTTGTTAGTTTACTTTTCAGTTTTTGCTTTATTGTCCTTTATCAAAAAAAAAGAAGTTATCTTGCTTGCTGCTGCTATGGGTTCCTCTGTGAACACCAAGTTGTGTGACTTCACTAGTCATAACAACAGTGACTTTATCTGCACTCCTATAGCTACACCTGCCACTTCGGCACCTTCTTATGAGATTAAACCTTCTTTTCTGAACCTTATTAGGAAAGATCAATTCTCCGGTGCTGGATATGCTGCTGCTTTGCACTTAAATAATTTTATTGAGCTCTGTGATATGGAAAAGTACAAAGAAGTAGATGGTGATATTGTTAATCTTAAGCTTTTTCCTTTCTCCTTGAGAGGAGGAGCTAAAATCTGGTTTCAATCCTTGCCTAGGAATAGCATAGATTCTTGGGATAAGTGCAAGGATGCTTTTATTGGGAAGTACTATCCCCCTGCTAAGATTATCCAATTGAGGAGTACGATATTTTTTGACTACTTGGCTTGGGTTCTTCATCTTCATGAGGTTGAGTCATTAGCGCTGAAGGACCCATAATATCACGATGATTAGCCTGTACCCTGAAAACAGAAGAAAACACACATCACTACACAATCGGGAAACAAGAAGGAAAAATCAAACTTACCTTTTGGCTATTCGGAAGTCTAAAGAGTCGTCATCTTACATATCAATGACAGGAGCCGACTTGGGTCGACTCATATGAATGGGAGGAGAAAGCCGACATGGTGAAATTATATCGTCTTGATAATATAAATCCTTGGAGTCGGACGATTAAACCGCTTTTCTTTTCACGGGCTCTTCTCGCTGAAATATAAGAAATGATCAAACAGATTTGGAGACATCTCGACATAAGAAGCAAGAAAGGTACAAAACGATACGCAATCTTCAACGGAATCCTCCAGATCTTCATCATGATCATCATCATCCTCATACTCATCATCACCGGCGAAGTCATCACTATCATCATCATAGCCCACGACTATGAATGGGGCATTTAAAAAAGTCCATGGATCTGGCTCCTACGTAAAAGATACAACTAATCAAGCAATGGACGCCTTCATCAATAAATCAAACATGCTAGGCAATCAAGAGACTCAACTAACAAAAAGGGACTTGTTAGGTGATTCATTTCATAATCGAAGGATTTGACTTTTTACATAAGTCGACTAGCCCAATATCCCTAGGAGGCATCGTCACAGACAAAGGAAAATAAATCCTAGGTCTACTTGCGACTTCGCCTTGGGATCGGCTTGTCGTCTCTGACATATCTCTCGTAGCTGGAGTAGCTATCACCACCTCCAGCACCATGGACGCATCCATCAGACGTCGAGTCTAGGGAGACAGAGCTAGTGATGATTCGGCCGCCTTAGTTGCTTGCGGAAGGAGAGCATGAGAGACGCCTTTATCAGACGATGAGTCGAGGGAGCCAGAGCTAGTGACGACCCAACCGCCTTGGTTGCTTGCGACAAGAGAGCCATGAGAGTCGTCTTCATCGTTAGAGTCAGCTTCACTAGTACTTTCTATGCAGCACTCTAGGAGATCACCATGAGATTTAAAGGCCTTCACCAGTAGTGTGTATTTTCCATCAAACCTGCAGCAGAGGAAATCTCCCCTACGTAGATCGTACCAACGGGCAAAGGTTTTCAATCTTTTTCCCAGGAACATTGAGGCTCCTTCCTCAAAATTTGCCTCCACCCAGATAGGGCCATACGTGCATCCATCGAGGCGCAGGAACAGACACGGGGATCGAGGTCCTCCATGGCAATGGCGAAGGAGAGAGGGATCTCAACGCGGATACGAATGTGAGAGCGAATTTTTACCACGAAGTCATGATTGGAGACTCTTTCATGGGCCGCTGGATTACGGATGGTGGTCGCAACATCTCCACGACAGTTGCGGCCGCGCCCAGCATAGCCGCCTCGACCGCGACCACGGCAGCCACGACCCCTGGTGCCATGGCTTGTACCAGGGCTTGTCCCTTCAGGTTCACGGAGACGAAGCTTTGGGGCCATGGAGAGGGGCGTAGGGAAGAATGAAGAAGGATATGATGAAGAGGGGATGTGTGGATGAATCGTGCCCACACCGCGGTTGAAATAACCAAGGTTAGGGGTATAACAGTAAAATCATCAGCGGCGGCGGTAAAGATTCCCACGCCAGGCATTAAATCCTGGATCTCATCGGTTCGCGATACGACAAGACTTAACGACGACACTTCGGTAATCATGAGAATAAATATTGCATTGACACTACTGTTTAAATTATTGGACGATACATCTTCTGTGTTGGTTCAATTGAAGACGAAGGGATTATCGACTCTTCAAAGAAAATAAAAGGGAATCACCAAACTAAAAATAGGAGTTTCTTAATATTGCCACGAAGCTGGCTTCACGCTAATCTTGGGGGCTACTGTCGGGCGGATAATTCAGAGACCCGGTAGGAATAATCAGGAGGCCTTATTGCTCAAGACAAATGGAGTCGGCCTATGGGCCAACTCGATCAAGAAGAAGACCCCAGAGAAGATACCGACTGCAAACAAGTCGTGTTACAAGATGAAGATCGATACACAAGGAAGATGCTGGCCTAGCTTGGGGGACAAGATAATCCGCCAAGGAGATAGATAGAGTAGGATCCCATCTTGTATCATAGTCGGATTCCTTGTAAAACCCTACGACCCGGCGTGTATATAAGCCGAGGTTCTGAGACGTCAATGGGACGAATCATCTTAGACTAGTTCTTAAGACACCGGCGACTTCTAGCGCCCTTCTAATCGAGATATCGCACATATAATATAAGAAAGGAAGTAGGTCTTTACCTCATCGAGGGGCCGAACCTGGGTAAATCCCTGTGTCTCTCTTGTCCCGACTCATCGTCGATCGACTCTCCACCGATCGACTCTTCCTCCTCGTATCCACTCGTAGCTAAGGCCCCGATTTAAGTTCTCCAATGAAGACATCTGGCGTGTGTTTTCCATGTCCAGTACCCCGGAGGTGCCTACTACGACGTGCAGCTCCCCGACGACCATGAGTAGTTCGGAGGCTCCCAGGCAAGAGGCCTCGCCTTTTCGATCTGTATCATGTTTGTGCTAGCCTTCTTAAGGCAAAGCTTGACTAACTATGTTTGTACCCATATATTATGGTTTGTATGACTTATGTATTCGGGTCATCGTGACCCCTGGATTTTAATACAAAGACTTTATCTTATTTGTGTATAGAGTTGTGCTGTGATATTCTTACTGCGAGTCTCTGATATTGATCGTGTACATTGCGTGCATGATTAGTACATGATAGCAAATCGGGGGCGTTACAAAACCTTGATCATCAGTTGACCAATGGAGTACTTGAATAGAGCCTACTAGGGACTTGGTTTGTTTACATACCAGAGGTGAATTAATGTTTCCGCTTAATACATTTATAGCATGGTATTAAACTTATTATGAACTAATGAGATATGATAATAAACATGCTTTATTATTTTCCTCTAGCGCATATCTCCAACACGAACATGAGTCAAACAGTTGTTCGTTTGGCGATCCAAACAAAACAAAAGATGGATACATTTAGTATACATTTGGATTTGACGTTTACCTCAGTATTCCATGAAACTGTGATGATCTATAATGGAGGTTGCGCTTAGAGCATCTCTAGCAGACACCTTAACGCCATGACCCTTATAATTAGGATAAGGGCCCAGAAAAGCGCGTTTTAAGAGATGAACTGTATAAATGAATACTCTTGAATATTCCCTTTCTTTATTTTTTTTCCTTTTTCCATCTTCCTCCTCCCGTCTCTCCCAAACCAACATGGAATAGAGGAACTCCACGGACATGTGAGGACAGGCGGGACGGACGGAAGGGCATATGCGGGCATGGTGGCTGGGGCTGACTGTCAGGGTGCGGTGGCCGGGGACGGCTGGGGACAAACGGGGCGGGCGACTGGGCACATGCATGCATATGGCCTGTCGGCCCAATAGGAACCATGGTACCTCGGGCCACGCTCTGGGACCCCAGTGCACCCTAGGCATCAGGACCAAAGGTCACGCCTCCGCAGGAGTTTCTCATTGTGAGTCCCCTTTGCGAGGATTCTATTGGAAATATGCCCTAAAGGCAAATTATAAAGTATGTTTATTAGCATATTTCATAAGTTCATAATAAGTTATATGCTATCCTATATCTGTATTAAGCGGAAACATTAATACATGTGTAGTATATAAACAACCAGGTCCCTAGATAACTCTAGTATACTAGTTCATTGTGCCATTGATGATCAAAGTTTCCTGATCATGGAGACACTTACATTTGTTGACAATGAAGTCATGTCATTAGGAGAATGATATGATGGACACACACCCAAACTAAAGTGTTGCAATGTGATCCAGTCACATAGTTCAACATTGTGATAACTTAATAACGTACTGACCCGATCCTTATACCGTAATGATCATACGTAATTGCTATCTCCAAAGTATGCTTTGAGTGTATCAACCGTTACACCATAATAGGGTAACCATAAACGTGCATCTTGGGTATTTCAAAGTGGGTATGTTGAGGAGTATGAAAGATCAGAACGAGATTTGTCCATCCGAGTGACGGATAGGTACTCTAGGCCCACTCGATGATATTATATCATAAAGTTTGCACAAACGTGTGACTAGGTCATGGGGTTGTAATATCACAGAACGAGTAAATATGTTTTTTAGTAGCGAGGATGAACTAGGTATAAGATATGGGCGATCAAACCCCAGACAAGCAAAGTACCGTAGCGACAAAGGGATTAGGACTCAACGTTAATGGTTCAAACGATGAAGTTAATTCGATGGAAGCACATGGGTCATCAAGGATTGTAACCAGATCCCACATGTTGGTCATTGATCAGAGAATGTCTCGATCATGCCTGTTGTTGTTGTTGTCCCGAACCGTAGGGTGTCATGCTTGAGGATATTCGACGCATTAAGGATAGATTCAGGATCTCCGTAGAAATAAGAGAGAACTCCGGAATTGTTCCGGAGCGAGCTAGAAATAGCTCTGGAGATTTTGAATTGTTCAAAATATTGTTTAAATATATTTTAGTATTTAAATAATGATTTAAATATTAAAAATATGATTTAAATAAATAAAATATGCTTAAAATGGTATATGGGCCCTATGTGGCCCATTAGGTGGAGAGGGGAGCCTCCCACTTGGGCCTTGTCGCCAAGTTATACATCCCAAATGTATCTACAATTTCTGCTTCCTACATGCTTCTTTTAGTGATATTGTTATATGTTTTGATGCATTTTCATATCATTTACAACATATTTGTACTAACCTACTAATTCAATGCCCAGTGCCAGTTTCTGCCTGTTATTGTCCGTGCATTGCAGAAAAAAGACAAATATAAAATTGCTCCAAAAATTCCAGAAGAATTCCAAAAAAAATCCACAACAGAAGACTCCAGAAGCCCAAAGGAGGCCCCAAGGGGGGCCACCCCCTGGCCAGATGCCTCCCTGGCGTGGCCGCGCCACCTTACCGCCTGGGCCAGGGGGCCACCCCTCAGACCCCTCTTTGGACTATATTTATCTCTCGTTCCGGAAATTCTCGAAGAGAGCTCCGTTAAGCGATTTCGTCAACTGTTCCACCACCACCGCGATTCCCATCTTGGGATCGCGAGAAGAACCTGTCCCGTTATCCTGCCGAAGGGAGGATTGACCTCCGGAGGCCTCGCCATCACCATGATCGCCTCCGGGATGCGCCGTGAGTAGTCCCCTTGGACCATGGGTCCATGACCAGTAGCTATGTGATGTCCTCTCTCCAATCTTGTGCTTCATTGTTTAGCCCTTGTGAGCTGCCTATCATGATGAAGGCTCCTATGTATTAGTTCCTGTTTTGCTATGTTTGTTGTGATCCGACGGCTTATGAGATTATGTTCAGTTTGTGATGAGTAATATATTTGGTTTACCTTTATATTTTGTTCTTGAGTATTCTTGCATGTTTTCCGTTGCGTTTGTTGCTTTGGACAAGTAGTAGATTGCAACCCCAAGAGGGAGCGTTATGCTTGATTGTGGGTTCATGCCCCCCGATGTCTATCTTGAGTGGCAGAAACATGAGACTAGGGGATGCGTTGTTGCCACCAGGGAGAAAACAATTGTGCTTGTAATTGCGGTTGCAAGGATTGCTTACATTATGAATTGAGTGTTAAGGCAGTTGTCTGTTGCTTTGAGCCTACAATTTGGTTGGGGTTCGCAACTTAATACGAGCGAGATGTTCTGGATAGATATCGCAAGGTTGATGATTAGAGAGTAGATGCTGATGAATAAACGGTCTACTTGTTTTGGTGTAATGCCCATACGATTGATCCTCTTTATTTACTAGTAGAATAATTAGCATTGCAGTGCCTTTATAATACTGTTAACCGCTTAGCTGTAATTTGTTCACACGTCATAGTTGTTTATCGTCTTTTGGGAGAGAGACATCACTAGTGAAAGTCATGACACCCGGTCCATATTTCCATCATAGTTTACACTGTTCACTTTTACTGCTTTATTTTCTTTCAGTCGTACAATTATTATTTTCCCCTTTATGTTTTGATTCTTTGTAAACAACAAGACAGGAGAGGTTGATAACCTCTTTGACTCATTGGGAGCAAAGTATTTGCGTCTATGTGCAGGTCCACGACGACTGGTGTCTCAAGAAAACCTCTGGCGATGTTGCCACCTTGCTGACCCAGGAATCCTACTGGATTGATTACCTTGGTATCTTTACTGAAGGAAAATTGCTGCTATCTACATCATAACCTTCCACTTGGGGTAACCAACGAGGAGGTGTTATCTACACCCATCAAGCAAATTTTTGGCATCCTTGCCGGGGATTAAAAGTCTCAAGATATGGTAGTTTCACACTACCTTTTATCTTTGCTTTTTAGTCTTGCTAGTTTATTTTACAGTTTTTATCTCTTGTATTATATCAAAAATCCCAAAAATAACATGTCTAGTCCCTTACTTTTTATCAATGTCTAACTTCTTTGAAACCAGGTCTTATTGGAAGGGAGGATTCACCGAGGATAAACTAGATTATTAAAAGGAATACCGCTTGTCTCAAAAAGGGATACACTTATGGAGACTAATACATCAATTGTATGAGTATGCTAGAAACTTGTGCTCAATATATGATATATGTTTCTGCAGGGATGAATCTTGTTGCTTTATGAGGCATAAACACCTTGCTTTCCAATGTGAGTACAATGATGATGAAACCTTAGCTTCTTATGCTAAGGAAAATTATGATTTTTGTGATGCAGAACAAATTGATGAATTTGTTGTTTTAAAGGGTGCCTATGAAGTTACTTCTTTTCTTGAAAATATTGATGACGCCCCTTATAAATCAAAGAGCCTTGCTATACTTATGTATTGCTTTGAAAATTACAATGTAAATTATTATATTACTGAAAATCTTGAGAGAATCTATCCCTTAAAGGAAGAGACTAATGCCTTGCAGGACTCTATGGAAGAAGAGATTGCTGAAACTGAAAGGTCCTTGGATGAAAAAGAGGAGGAGAGTGACGAACAAAAGGAGGAAGAATGGAGCCATCCATGTCTACCTTCTAATGAGAGTAAATCTTTGACTCTTACTTTGTATGACCGCGCTCCATTCTTACGAAAGGAGGATGAATGCTATATTGATGAGTGTTATGATCCTATCGATTCTTTTTAAATATCACTTTTTGATGCAGTTGATGCCACCTATACTTGTGGCCATGATGCCACTAGGCATGATGCTTATGAAGATGAATGTAACGCCCCCGATTTACGACCATGTACAGTAATCATACACGCAAGGTACACGATCGAGATCAGGGTGTCACGGTGGAAATATCACAACACAACTCTACAAATAAAATTATACAAGCTGTTTAATACAAGCCAAGGGCCACGAGGGCTCGAATACAACAACTCGAGAGAACAAAGTCAGCGGAAGAAAAAATATCTGAGTACAGACACAAGAATACAAGGTTGCCTTAAGAAGGCTAGCACAAATAACAACAGATCGAAAAGGTGAGGCCTCCTGCCTGGGAACCTCCAAACTACTCCTGGTCGTGGTCATCAGGGGGCTTCATGTTACGGTGGTCATCATTGGGGATCTCCTGCTCCGGGGCTCCAACATCGACGGTAGCGGCCGATCAGGTAAAACAAAAAGGGGAAAAATAAAGCAGGTGAGTATCTAGCATACCCGCGAGTCTTATGTCCGCTACTAAGCATTATGCATTGTATCAAATGGAAAGGGGAGGCTGTATTCAGTGGACTGCAAGATAGAAATAAGAATAAGGGTAAGAAGCTAGGCCTATCGAAGACTAGCATCTTCTGACGTGTCTTGCAGCATAAGGAGAGAATCAGCCAACAGTTCAATAACATGAATGTAATAACAATGCAGCAGAAGTTGCTGCAACATTGTATAATAGTAAGTTGTAATAATTAATAATAATAATGCCTCCGAGTTCCCTTCCTCGACTCCCTGCGAGGAAAAAGACCCGGAACCATACAGTTTAATAGTAGTAGTTTGTAGTGGTAAGATCCAGCTTCAGCATAAAGCGTCCTGTTACTGTGGACACGGCTATTCGAGTAGATTAATCTTCCCTGCAAGGGTGTACTGGCGTGACTCTACGACGCTCAGATCTCCAGGGTGGCGTACACCTTGTTAGGGAACACCCCAACGAAGCTATCCGACACAAAGTAGCCCATCCTTCGGCAATCAACAGAGAGGTCATCCGCCGGACTATATCCTATGTACGCCGGGCTTTGGACCCTAACCCGAACGTACTCCTGCACGGTGCGGGACTGGCCGGTGAAGCAAAATCAAAGCAAATACAAATACACCGCTCGAGCAAGAGAAGACAACACCACTTCCCGACAATCTGCCCGCGATACTGCTGACGTCTGAAGACCCTCGAATGAGACTACGATGCAGGGGAGCCCACACTCCTTATCCCACGTGTAGGTAGTGCGTACAAGCCAAAAGGCTACTCAAGACATCCGCCGAACCATTTAGCATTTTAATTAACCTGCGTGACAACCGTTATCGTTGCCTCGACTTAACTTACCCGCGGACAACGACAGCAGTCAGGACCACCAGTACATCGGTGCCTGCCCTGTCGTCCCACCAAGTCTCTGCGGTTACCAACAGGGTGAACCGTCTCCTTACCTTGTCTCGCGTGTGCTCTTGGTAGAGCTCGACTTTCATGGTTTGGTAACTCCCGCGAGATACGAGCAGGGGCCAGGCACGCCAGTATCGTCGGTCGTACCCTCCTTGTCATTCCCGACGCAATACCTCTCGCGGGCACCGTTGGGTCACCCGACTTTCTTACCTTTAAGGACAACCGTTGCTCAAGTACCTAGAGCGGCTATACAGAGTCAGCAACGAGTGGGGTACGAGGATTACTCCTCGATAGCTCCACTTGATGGTGGCTCGGCAGAGTCGAGCTAGGGGGCCTTAGGCGGTGTCTGCATTGTACCGTACATGTGAAATTTATAATTATCGTATCCGCGTTCACTCCCCAGAGTGTTCACGGCCTGATATCCAATCCTTGTAGACTAACAAAGCGCAGAGCTCACTGCTGAATAATGCACAAATATAATAGGAATCATAGGATAAAGGAGGTACATCAAGGGGCGACAAAATCAGGCTATGCAATTGAATAGGATTGTAATGTAGCAGAAGCAGTAACAATGCCTAGTGCAAGAAAGTACGGAAAAGATAGGCGATATCTGGGGAAGAGAATGGCTCTGCTTGCCTAGAAGCTCGACGGTAGAGGTACGATCGTCGACGGCGTAGTCGATCACAGGGGCATCTGCAGCGGTCGTCGGGACTACCGGACAATAAGAGGGGGGGGAGAAACAATAAATACACAACAATATTAGCAATACAAGTACAAGATACGGCAAACGCAATGTTAACGGTGTTCTAACGTAGTACGATGCAATATGCTCAGAGCGGGAATTCATCCGGGGATGAACTGCCAGCTCCGGGTGATTATCGGACAGGGTGTCCGGAGGGGGAAGGGGTTCATGCCTGAGGTGTCGTGGACATCCGACAAACGTGTGAAAGGTGTAACCGTTCTACTAGAAACAAACCGAACAACTTTCGTGTTCAGAATAAATTCCTCCGGATACTTTAACAGTACCGGATAATTCATCGGACAGACGTTCCGGAGGGGGACGGCTCGATGTTCGGTATGTTAGAGGGGGTGGTTGGTATACGGATAGCGTATCCGTATTCGTTATATTTTTCTGTTCAACTTTCATGTATAAAGTTTTTTGATCTGACTTATGGTTTATTTTATATGAATTTTGAAGTTTTAAATCATTTAAAAGAATTTCTGGATTTAATTTAATCAATTAATCACACATTATCCACAACAGTAATGTTGACTTGGTCAACCTGACATGTGGGGCCAACCTGTAAGGTTGACTGCTCAACTGACCTATGGGACCCACATGTCAGCCACTCATCTAATAAAAAACATTTAAATTAATTAATCAAAAGATGGGGCCTAGCTGTCAGTCTAAAAGAACTATATTAAGATTTATTTAACTTATCTAATGGCCTAGGGCCCACATGTCATAGGGTCAAGTTATTAACAGTGGGTTATTTCTAACTATAAGTTAACTAGGCGTTTGGGGCCCAGTAGTCAGTGAGGTTAGCAGGTTAGTTAGTGGCTAATCTAATTTGGTAGGCCCCCATATGTCAGGGGGGGATGTTAACCCGCAGCCATACCACGCGTTCTCACAGAGCACGCCGTCGGCGAGCCTACCGGCGACGAGGAGAAGGAGGCACGGAGGGGGCGGGTGCGATACAAGGGACGCGGGGCGTGGCCAAGGCTTGCAGGGCACGGCCATGGCGAGGCAGAGCGCGGCCCAGGCGCACCCCGGCCATGGCGGCACGACGGGGGACCGAAAACGTGCACGACGGCCACGACAATCCAATCGACAGCGAGGAGCGGGGAACCGGAGTCCGAGCTCACCGTGAGGGAAAGGGCGAGGTCTGGGTGGCCGGAGGGGTCCGGAGCGGCTAGAATTTCGGTGAGGATTGCGGCGGCCGTGGTGGAAGAAGGGCTCGAGGTAGTGTACGCCGGTGACGAAGTCGAGACCCACGGTGACCTTGGACATGCCCACGACCAACAAGGTGGCCCATGGCCACGACCATGCGCAACGAGCGGCGACGGCCGCGCCCAGCGTGCTCGGTGAGGCGAAGCAGAGAGGGAGAGAGGACCGCGGCGCGAGTAAGGAGGAGTAGGGGGGCGCGGCTAGGGTTTGCGAAGATGGGGCGGCTCGGGTCGGCCTTAACCGCGCCGGCGACCACCCGATGGCCGCCACGACCACGAGCCGGCCATGGCGCCGTAGGATGGGCGCCACGCACTGCGTGGTGAACAGGGGGAGGGGGATGACCCAGGTGGGCTGGGTGGGCCGGCCTAGTGGGGGTGGGGATGGGCCGGTGGGGGAGGGGAGATGGGTCAGGAAGGCCTCACCCCTGAGAGGTAGATAAGTTTCTTTTGTATTTCTTTTATTCTTTTCTGTCTTAATTTCTTTTATATTTTCCTATGCACTTTTACAATTTTGCACAATATGAAAAGTAGTCCACAATTAAGGTTGCATTATTGGCCAGTGCCACAAAAAGTTTTGTGATTTTATAAAATCATCTAGCATTTTATTTAAACGATAAATGATTGAAGTGGACATTAGAGCTACTTTTTTTATTTGTTTCACTTCTTTTATACCTTAATAAAATCCCAAGACCACATGGAAGTGATCCACCGAATATTTGGGGTTTAACAAAAATGGTTTTATAATTTTAGGACAAAGTTTAATTTTGCCCTTTGTTTTTATTGCCAACTCAAAGGGGTTTTGAATGTTGAATTGCCTCATGACGATCAAGGCATGATCAGCAACAACAATTGTGATTACTGTAGGTGATTACTGTAGCGTGACACCCGGGGTGTTACAATGAACTTGCTAGAATTCCTCATCTTAAGCATGCAATTGTTGCTATTGCTCCCATACTTGATTGTCCTATTATCCTTTTGAAGTTCCCAAATATTTCAGAGAATTTTTCTCTTACTAAGGCTTATAGTGATGGGATGCATTTTTCTTATGATCTTAATGTCTGTATTGAAAATAATACACATGTGCTTGTAGGTCATGAACAACAAGCTTTATGTGATAGTTATATTCTTTATGTTGTTCATGATGCTACTGAAAATTATTTTGAGAGAGGAAAGTTGGGTTGTAGAAATTTCATGTTACAAAAACACCTCTCTTTATGATGAAAGTTTTGAAATTCTTCTTCTTTTACCCTCCTATGCTTGTTACTTTGTGCTATCATGATTTATTTCTTTACAAGGTTCCTAGGCATAGGAAATGGGTTAGACTTAAATGTGTTTCATATTTGCTTCTTCGATGCTCTCCTTTGCTTCAACGCTTATTCGCTTGTGAGCATCTTCTATAATCCTTCTGCCTTGCTAAAGGCATAAAAGAAAACGCTTATTGGGAGGCAACCCAAAATATTTTTACTTTCAGTTTTAGTGGTCTTGATGCTTTGTTACTACTGTAGAAACATCATTGTATCTTTATTTTCAAGCTTTGTGCCAAGTTTTAGCCTCTAGTGAAAGTGAATCAAAAGTTGTGACATGTTGTCCAGAAAATAGATTATGTCTGCCCCACAAGAAAATTCGTGTAAAATCACGAGATCATATTTTTTATCTAAAATGTTTTGACAGAGTGCTCTATACATTTGACTAACTACCACCTGTTCTGAGTTTTTTGATTTGAGTTACAGAAGTGCCCCAAAAAAATTATTTACTACCGCCTGTTATGTTTTTCCCAGATTCTGCCCGCTTTTACGCTTCTTCACTTTTGCAAATATTGCACATGCTTTTTCTTTGCAAAAACCTTATGGAAATCTTGAGAAATAGTAGCCCTTGTTGAAAATCTTTGTTTCCAACAAAGGCTAAGTGGAATTAATTTATGTAAAGCACTAACCACTCTAATCAGTTTATGATGAGTGAGTTTTCAGGTGTGCGAAGGGAGATGATGAAACAAGATACATGAGTGCAAAAATCTCAAGCTTGGGGATGCCCCTAGAACCCTCAAGAAATATTCAAGGACACTCAAGCGTCTAAGCTTGGGGATGCCCCCATGCATCTCTTTCTTCATCAACAATCAACAGTTCATCATTATCCACACTATATTTTTATCACTTCACGTGTTATGTGCTATGCTTGGAGCACCTTGCATTTAATTGTTAGTTTGCTTTTCTTAGTTTAATTTTGTTTTCTGTTCATAACAACTTGGACCCTAGCATGCCTTGTTTGGGAGAGAAACACACTCCACTCTTGCCTAGAATACTCATAGTTTTCATTCCAATCTTTGTTGAGTGTTCTTTCTTATTTCTAGCTGCTATCATGTTAAGCTCTTGTTCTTCATGTTTATCTTTAAAGAGCTATTGTTTAGGATATTGTTGTTAGTACTCTCTTGAGTTTCATGGTTATCTTGTTTACAGAGTTGACCTGTTGCACCAAATGTGTGTCTTACTTTTAGTAGGTAATCAAGGTTGCTATTATAAGTTTAGTAGTAAATTGCAATAGTTGTGAGGTATTTTTTCAAGTAATGTTAGGACTTCTGTGTGTAAAGAGCTCAAGCCTATCAGTGATAGGTGTCGTATTTTGGTCAACGTGCTTATTTTTCGAAACCACAAAAATTAGTTGAGAACTCTAGCTACTAGATGGATCGTTAACCTCTGGAGGGGTTGTAATATATACTGTACCCTCACGATATCATGGGCCTAGGATGCGCAAGGATAACCAAGCTCCCATACACTCCTCTTAGGGTGTTTGTCTCTTTGTGAATCTCCTGACTATATAGAGAGTTAACGATAATAAGTGGATGAGTTCCTTTGACTAATGCGACTATTCAATTGTTGGCACTTCCACCATCCATATTTTGCTAGCCTCTTCGGTACCATGCATAGCCCTTTCTCACGTTGAGAGTCGGTGCAAACTTCGCTGGTGCACCCAAATCCTTGGCATGATACGCTCTGTCATCATAAGCCTCATTATATCCTTCCTCAAAACATTCACCATACCTACCTATCAAGGCATTTCCATAGCTTTTCCGAGATACATTGCCATGCAACATCCATCTTCTCATGACTTCATCTTTCATTGTCATACATGCTTTTGCTTGATCGTAGAGCCGCATCCTAGTTGGGCCTTGCCCTTGTAATTGCTACATGACGCGCTGGTATCATTGCACATCCTTTTACACTAGAAGAGGCATACATTTGCATACATCATGATTTATCTTCAGTTTTCTCTATGTTGAGTACTTCTGTAAAAGTGTGCTGATCTCCATCATCCTTGTAATAATTAGAGTGTTGCCCTTAAAGTGAGGAAAATATCCCAAAGAGGACAAATGAGAGATAAATAGAAAGAGCCAAAGAGGTCACAAAAATACAAAAAAAAGAAAAAAGAGAGAGAAGGGGGCAACACTACTATTCCTTTTAAAAGATCCACACTTGTGCTTCAAACTAGCACTTGTACTTCATAGAGAGTTTTCATATGGTTCATGCATAACTATGTGGGGACCCTTACTCTATAGAACTTGGATTGTATACTCCAATGACGAGCCTCCTCAAAAGAGCTCTAGGTCTTCGTGAGCAAGCGAGTTGGATGCACCCCACTAGTTCCATTGGACATATTTCATACTCATAGCATATTTGTGCATCCCTTGCATGTCAATCCCTACTCCTCACATCATATCTATCATTTGGCTTTCTCTCGCCTATGATTGTCCTCATTGATGTGAGCCTATAACACTTTTTGACTTCCTTCCCCATCATTTATTCTCTTTTCCATCCTAACTAATCTTGACCGCTCTCATTCATTGCATGAGTGCTCGAAATCGAAAGGGAGAGGATCGAATTGACTTGTACCTGGCCGACGGTCTAGGGGCGAGTCATATAAAGATTACAAAAGATACCAAGTGTGAAGTTAAGTAGATTGAGGCCTCAACAACTATTCAATATTTTTATGCTCTAAAGTCTACACCCATCTGGCACTTTCTTGCACTCGAACACCGATTGGAGACAATCGAGTCACGGACAGCGAGAGCTTCTTGCACCTTTATGTTCTTACTTTGCTAGTTTCAATACTAGATATAGAGTCTTGCTTGTTATTGTCTTGACTTGAATGCATATCTTACTTGTTGTACTTTAAAGTTCAAATCTTTGTTGGAAGAAAGTCACCACAAAAATTATCTTTGTTGTCATTTACCTACTCGAGGAGGAGCAGGAATTAAGCTTGGGGATGTTGATACGTCCCAAACGTATCTATAATTTATGTTTCCTCCATGCTTATTTTGGTGATTTTGCAATATGATTTCATGCACTTTCATATCATTTACAACACATTTTGGACTGTCCTACTATTCACTGCCTAGTGCAAGTTTTTTTGTTATTGTCCGTGCATTGCAGAAAAAGGACAAATATAAAACTGCTTGCAAAATTCTAGAAAAAATAGCAAAGAAAATTCCACAACATAAGAATCCAGAAGCCCGAAGGGGGCCCCGAGGGGGCCACCCCCTGGCCAGGCTCCTCCCTGGTGCGGCCAGGGGGTGGCCGCGCCACCTGTCCGCCTGGGCCAGGGGGCCACCCCTTAGCCCCCCCTTTGGCCTATATTTATCTATCGCTCCAAAATCCTCCAGGAAAGCTCTGTTATGCGACTTCGTCCACTATTCCCCCGCCGCTGCGACTTCGATATCGGGATCGCCAGAAGAACCTGTCCCGGCACCCTGCCGGCGGAGGACTGACCTCCAAAGGCATCTCCATCGCCATGATCGCCTCCTAGATGCGCAGTGAGTAGTTCAGGGGGGATAATTCGTAGACCCGACAGGATCAACAAGAGGTCAGGGGGAGACCCCTTAGCCCCCCTTTGGCCTATATTTATCTATCGCTCCAAAATCCTCGAGGAGAGCTCCGTTATGAGACTTCGTCCACTGTTCCACTGGGGGGATAATTCGTAGACCAGGCAGGATCAACAAGCGGTCCTTTATATTCAAGATGAAGGGAGTCGTCCTGTGGGCCAGCTCGTTAAAGGGAAGGCCCAAATGAAAAGCTCGGCTTATGAGCCAACAAACTTACAAGATGAAGACCGACACCGAAGGAAGGAGTCTAAACCACCTTGGAGGACTAGATAGTCGTCGAAGAGATAGAATAGGACTCCACCTCATGTCGTAGTCGGACTCGTTGTGAAATCCTAGGACTTGGCGTGTATATAAGCCAAGGAATTGGGACGTCCTAAGGGCGAATCAACTTAGACTTGTTCTTGAGACACCGGCGACTTCTAGCTCCCTTGTAATCGAGATCTCCCACGTATAATACAAGAAAGGCAGGAAGTAGGTCTTTAACTCATAGAGAGGCCGAACCTGGGTAAATCCTTGTGTCTCTCTTGCGCCGACTCATCGTCACCGACTCTCCCTCCTCGTATCCACTCGTAGCCAAGGCCCCGCTTAAGTTCTCTTATGAGGAGATCTGTCGTGTTTTTCCCACGATAGTTGGTGCCCACCGTGGGGCGTACGCGGAAGGGTGTGGAGATCCAGGAGGGAGCTCAACACGGCATGGGGGGAATCGCCGTCGGTCAGATAACCCGAAGTCGGCGTGGCAAGCTCAAAAACGACACTGCAGCCTGGGGCCCCGAGACCGACTTCGTCGAGTCAGGATATCGGGTCCCTATCGGTTGCATACACCTCTTCATCGGGCGGACCGACGGATCTGAACTAGAATCAGATCTAGACGTTCCGACCAAGTATGCGAGCCGATTTGAAAACCGTTTGACCTGCGGCTTCGTCGGGTTCATCAACGGATCCTTCGATGAACCGAAAGTCTCCATCGAAACTCTCAATGGACAAGCCAACCTGGAACTCTCTGATTCCAGGTCGAATCCAAGTGACGAAAGCCACACTGATACCGGGTCAATTCATCCTCTTGGGGAAGATAGGCTCGAAGGAGATCTAAACGAAGATAAATACTATGCTATTCCTGTCTCGCCCTAACGCACAACCGTGTACATGGCCGCCCCACTTAATGGAGCACAACTTAACAACGGAGCCAAAGTCGAGGGTGAGGCAACTCAGACGACAGCGGACGGTGGAGCCAATGCTGACCCAAATATCGCTGGGACCTCGGCTGACGGAGGAGCCGAAGGACCAACTCCCAACTATCTAGGAGCCTATACGACGACTCTCAACGCGATGAACACACTCTTGACTACTGAGATCACACCCGAAAACCATTCTGCCCTGAACGAAGGAATAGCCAACCACATGGAAGAGATGGTTCGGCTGCAGAAAGAAATTAGCAGAGAAACTCAAATCCTGGCGCCCACACGTCAACAGGTCACGAAAGAGACATCAAGACTGTGAGACGAGGCGACTCGCCTCAGTATGGAAATACTAAACCCAATGACAATGCCGACAGAGAGGCATACGAGCCGATTCCGGTCTGGCATGACGGGCAGATCACTCTTCAACAACCCTCACCAGGCGGCTCATCAGACACATAGGGCTGAAGAAGTCACGCCCCAAACGCGGCTCCACGGCCGCACGTCGTTGGCCCTCAGCCCAATGTCCAGATGCCACATACTCTTTTTCAGTTTTGTACGCCACCGGGACATTACAACAACCCGATGGCGAATGTCATGGATGCCACCTAGTACCTGACAAGCCTCCCCATTATAGGCGACTCCCACGAAGATCGGGTAGCTCGACTGGTCGTGGACCTACTCAAAACTTCCGTGACTCAAAAATCCCAATATTCCCAGGGCCATTCATATCTTCATGGGACCCCCAGGCCGAGTCCCAGTATGGGCCAGAGAGCCGACTCCCCAGTTTGCAGTTTCCGTCCAGTCCAGTAGTCACCGTAACCAAGGGAGGCCGCCACAAGACGATCAAAAACCCACCATAACATGGGAGCGGAATCACAACCCGGCGCAGGCATGACTGCCGCTCGTGCCTTGACCACAAACTCGCGCCCAGAATTCGTTGGAAGCACAATCGAGACTCGATGTCTGGCACCCGCTTTACGCGACGTCCGACTTCCCAAAGACTTCAAGGGACCTATCGTGGGAAAGTCACGAGTATTTCCTCATTAGAGAACTTAGTGTGGGACCTTTGCTGCGAGGTGGTTTCGGGGAGGTGAGTCAGCTAGAACACAAGACACGAGATTTACCTAGGTTTTGGCCCCTCGTAAGGTAAAGACCTACTCCTGCTTTTCTATTATGGGATGTCAACTTCTCGAATAAAAAGGTGCGACATCATTGCCTATGCCTCGAGAGGATCTAAATTGATTTCTTCTGTTTGGTCCAAGGGGGGCGGTTTATATAGGTACGGGGTACCTTGTTTACATGAATTCGACTTCCATACGAGATGGAGTCCTAGTCTAGTTCTACAACATAGTTTCTTTTTTACACAAGGTACGTCTATTCATTTCTATGGTCTTCTAGCTTTGCGATGACGTGTCCCGGCCCAAGCCGAGTTTCTTTTTGGGCCTTCTCCTTACTCAGTCGGCATGTTCTTCTATATGCCGAGTCATGGCACCGGGCCATCCCCCCAACATTAGCCACCAAGATTGACGCGACGCTTCAGCTTCACGACGATCTTTCTGACTTTCTTCATATGCCGACTCTCAAAAATCCGACTTCCGTCGACCTTCTCCTAACGCATTTATGGTAGCAAATCTTGTTCTTTAATTGTGGCAATCTTCCCAAGACGTTTCCTACTTTTTCCTCGGCATTTCAACTGACATGCCTTTATTATTGCAAGAATCTAGGGACCTCTTCATTGGAGGGTTCGCTCGTGGCGCCTTGGCTTTCGGAAAAAAGTTTTTTCTTTAATAGACCTCCTCAACACAGGTCATCTTCGTTCGCCTCCAACTGTGTCCACTCCTTCTTCTTCCTTGCGCACCAGAGACAAAGATCCTCAAGGTTTTCAGGCGCGTTCTTCGCCCACGGCCACAGGAAGGAGACCTAAATCCGTGTCACTCTCGCCATCCTTGCAAGTAAGTTTCTTGACCATATCTTTATTCCATTTCCATTCTTCTACCTCATCTCACCATTGATGCTCTCCTCCTAAGCTTTGAAATGAACCAATGGCAGTTTCTTATGGATGCCATAGATTAGTTCAAACTTGTTTCTAGATGGCCTCTCAGATCCTCTGTCTACTTTTGGGTAATTTCATTCAGATCCATTCTTAGTCACCTAATAATCATCTCGGTCTTCTCGTAGTCATCGAAATAATATCTCTATTTTCATATTTATTTTTAGGTCTCGTAGATATGTCAGTTTCATGTTTCTGCGTGAAACTTGTTTATGTATGGCCCGACTTGTCAGAAGATGAACTCCGATATATGCTCATAGGTTTAGTCGCTTCTTTATCCACCAAATCAGCATATCTTTATGATTCAGGTCCCAGTATTTCGTCATGGGGAAGAAGACCACCTCCAAAGGTTCTAAGATTCAGACCGAGGAGAAGTCGGCTCCCAAGAGCACCATTGAGGCCAATTGGATGCGTTCTCAAATGGCTCATTTCCGATTAGAAGAGATGGAGAAGTCGGGAATGTTGCCCCACCAAAAAGAAATCCATTGGCGTGCTCCATGAGATGAAATTCGGCCACAACCTCATGAAGGGGTGGTAGTCGTCTTTGGAGAACATGTGACCCGAGGTTTTTGTCCTCCCGGGTCCCGATTTTTTAGGAATGCTTTGGGTGCATATGGTTTACACCCTTAGGATATTGCTCCTAACTCTGTTGAATATCTGTTGTTTCGAAGTCTTCTATGAGGTCTATTTGCAAAGGAAACCGACTTTGCTCCTATTCTCCGAGTTTTTTATAGGAGTAAACAGACCGAACACAGTGGAGGCCCATTTCTGGAGTGTGGAGGAGTCTCCATTCAAAAGCGTCAAAAAAGCATGTACCCTTCAATGAAATTGGCGACTCAGATGAATAATTGGCAGAAATCTTTCTTCTACTTCCTTGCTGAAGCGCCGGAGAAGGAAAATCCTTTGCCCGGCTTCCGCGACAACTGGCTTGTCTATCAGGATCATTTCAACCCTTACCCGTCGGCGGATCAGAGGAACAAAATTGAACCAGTGCTTGGCCGGATAAAAGCACTTCTCACCCATGAGATTCTTAGTACGGACCTGACCCGGTGCTGGGTTGAATGGAAGATCCAGCCCCTCAGCGTTAGAGATCGCCTCATGTGTGAATATCGGGGCCTGGATGACCCCACGTGTTATGCGCATACACAGCTTGCACCGGCTTCTTTTGTTACTGCTTGCAGGAAATATCTCGCAAACAGTAAAAACGAGATTTTGGCAGTCGGCCTCGCGCCCTTCTGTGTCGAGAACCTAGCTTCAACGACAAGTTTATAACTGCTATGCAAAAACTGACTTGATATCTTTTGCCTTGATGTCCTGATTGTTCATCATACGCCTAGGCAACGGACTCATGGTGGGTCATCACTGAGGAGCCGACTATCAAAGAGGAGGTGGGTGCTAATAACCCGAGTCATAACGTAAGTAATATTTTAACCTACTTCCATGATATGTTTCACTTTATTCACTTCTGGCTATGCAGGAGGACTCGGGTGAAAACTACGGAAATGTCAATGAGGAGGATGCTCCTCCTGCGACCACCGACTGTCCCAAGGTTGGGGGAAAACGAGTCCCGGAACAAGAGGTATTTTACATGTACCTTTTTTTATATACTTTCTTGTTGTAATCTATGTCTTATATCGTTTTCATTATAGGGTCAAGAAGGGAGAAAATGGACTCGCAGTTCTGAGTACGTTATTCCTCACGACTCTCCTCACCCAGTCCGACAAAAAGGAGACGCCAAGTCTCTCAAACCCACTGCCGATGCTGTGGAGCACAGTTCCTCATCTGGGGAGTCATCTGTGCGACTTCCCAGCAAACTCCTCATCAACCGCGGGTAAGTATTTAGAGTAAGTAATGGCTCATGCATTATGAGTAATGATGATCACGGGTTCTCTTTATTTCTAGGACTCAAGCGTATGTCAAGGCTAAAATCGACTTCGGGACATATAAGGAGCCGTTTATTATGGCCAAAGAGAAGACTGTCGTTCCTGTGGATAAGGCCATTCCAACTGAGTCACACCCTCCTGTCTTTCGCAAGGAAGACCCTTTGAAGAAACGTAATGAGGAGTCGGCCGATCAGTCTAAGGAGGCGGCTTCTGTCTCGGATTTTTTTCTAACTTCCTAAATTTTGAGGAAGATGTTACTGCCATCAAGCACTGTATTTCTTATTCGGTTATTATCTTAATCTTTTAGTGACCAAGACATCGGCCATTGAGAAGCCATCATCGAGTCAGCCTTTCATGCCGACTCTTGAAAAGGCTTCTCTGGAAGATCTGTATCTTCAAACGTTGAGTCGGCTTGATGAACAACGTGACTTGATCGTCTTCTTAAAGCAGCGATATGAGGTATAGTAGTTTTTCTTAATATCTGTAGTTATATCGGTGTAGCCCCCAAGTGCCGGGTTGTGTTGCTTGCAGTGACCTGGAACTTGTGCTTAATAATATTTTAAGATAGTGTAGCCCGCAAGTACAGGGTTATCTACTTGTAATGAGCAGGGACTTTTGTGTTTATGAAGGCTTTAGCTTTAGAAGCCGGCCAGACGACTCATCAAATTGAAGAGAAAATCCAAGCCGAATCTGAGAAGGGGCGACAAGATGACGAAGAGATGAGCCAGCTTTATGATGAGCTAAAGAGAAAAACCGAAGAACCGGAGTCTGTGAAGGTCCAACATGACGAGGATCAAAGTATGCTGAGAAAAACTATTGATGATGCTGCAGAGAAATACCAAAAGTTAGAGAAGAAATTCAACATTCTCAGAAGCATTGGTGATCATTTCTATTTAGCAGTATTTGGTAAGCTATTTGGAGCTGAATGCAAACACGAACGCATGCTTTTATAACTGTTGCTAACTTTTGGATTTTGCCAAAGGTAAAAATCATCCCGCTCTTTGAGAGCCGGCTGGTATGCAGATGACTCTGTTATTTACCACGATCAAACAACTTTGTGAAGGATCCATCGGAGCCAAAGTCACCACTCAGGGTAAGCCGATCGTTATTGTCAGAACCCTCTGTTAGGTAATGTGCTAGGGTTAGTTAGTACTCTTGCATCATGTTAAAATTTCAAAAGAAATCTTTGAAATCAAAATCAAAAGCAAAATGGGAGAAGGAACCCCCCCCAGATGAATTAATTCAAAAGGCCAGATAAAAATCTTCTCCAAAAATTCATGTTAGATTTTTGAAAAGTCTTATAAATGAGTGTGATCACATATCAAGTGATGTGGGACCCACCCCATGCTCATGGATTTTTCAAATATTCAAACAGTACCTTGGATTTAATGAAAAACCCCTATTTGAGTTAAGATTCAAATTATTTGAATTTCAAAAATGTTGAAACTTTATAAGTGGCTAGTCTATATTATTATGAAGCCATATAAAATTTTTCAGCATTTAATAAAATGCCTAGCTATTTATTTTAGAACAGAAAAACAAATGTGAGAAGAAAACAGAAAAAGGAAATAAGAAAAGGAAGCAGAGGAGTTACCTGTCGCCCCAGGCGAAGCCTAGCCGGCCCAGCCCACTCCGAGCCGTCTTGTCTTCTTCCTCAGGCAGCCAGGCAGCTGCGTGCCCGGCATGCCGACGCCGTCGCCACGCCACCTGCTTGCCTGGCCCCCCCAGCCTCCCGAGCCCTCTAGACGCGTCCTGGAGACGCCGTGCGTCCATTCCCTCCCTCCAGAACCACCTCCCCCTCCTCTCTCGCCCGATCCGCCGACGTCCGTGAAGCTCGCGGAGCACCGTCAAGCCCCCGCGTAGCCATCGACGCCGAGAAGCCCCTGGATCATGTCCTTCGTCTTCACCGCAGTTGACTTCGTCCTTGAGCGGAATATGGGGAGCTGAAGCCCCCTGGAGCTGCCGAATCGCGTCGTCGTCTTCATCTACGGCCGCCGCGCAACTTCGTCGATTACATCGCCGTCGAGCCACCTCAGCCCTCGCCACCACCTCCGTTGAGTTCCTGGTGAGCTCACGGTCAAAACCCCTAACCTCTCCCCCTCGATTTCTTCCTCTGTCACCGATTTCCATGGTCTCCGGAGTACCGAGCCGCCACGGTCGTCGTCGGCGAGCATCTGCTAGGCAATCATCCTCGCCTTCTTGTCCATCACCTCCGCCGTGAACTGCTGCTTCGAACGCGCCCAGCGGTGGCTCAAATGGTACTCTGCAGCGAGATCCACCCCGAGCCCGTGCCACGGCCGCCGCGGAAGGTCGTCGCCGGCGTCGCTCCGGTGGCCGCCTTGGTCACCTGGACCCTCCCCGAGACGCGCGGCTCCACGAGCTTGCGTTTGGTGCCTCCAGCGCTTCACACGGACCACGACAGCCTCCTCCCGTGCAGCGCCGCCGTGGGTTGGCCGCCGGCGTTTAGCCGGCGGCAGCCCCGCCGACGTGGCCGTGCTTAGGGACTTAACCCCACCTGGGTTAAGTGACCCTAGGTCACTGCCAAGTGGGCCCAGTGGCTTAATTAAGCCACTAGATTAAATTAACCAGCCGGGTTAATTAGCCAGTGACACTGACAACCCTGGCCCACATGTCAGCCCCCCCCTGACGCCAGCATGAGGTCATGCTGACGCAGGAAACCTTTTCCAGAAATTAAAATGAATTAAAGAAATTCAGAAAATTCCAGAAAATAGCTCAAACTTTGGAAATTCATAGAAAATTCATATCAACTCCAAATTGGACAAATAATATATGAAAAATGATCAGGAGAAAATAAGCTATCCAAAAATCCAACTTTCAACTATGTTTGAGTTGATTTTAAAATGGGACAAGTAGCATATGTCATTTGAATTATTTGGAATTTATTCAAATTCAATTCAAATGCTTTTGCAACTTGGACCATGGAATTATGCTACATTTCAACCACACTTCAGAAGCATATCATACACATTTCCAAAAGGTTCAAAATGAACAAACAATGTCACATGTAACTTGGTCAAGTTTGAATTCAAATTGGAGTTTGAATTTGCAATTCAATTTGCAATATACTCCATTTAAATGGAATTGCTTCACACATCAAAGCATTTACATCAAGTTCCAACCTTCCATCATGTGATTGTGCATTGTATTTACTTTGCTACTTTGCTTGTTGTTTGTCGAGTAGAGGTGGAACCGGAGCAGGAGGCTGCCCCCTTCGTTGAAGACCCCGAACCCGAACCTCGTCAGCAAGGCAAGCAAACCCCCATTGATCATGTCGATAAAATCCCACTTCCCTCTCATGTCTCGCTTATGCATTGTTTAGGATGATTACCATGCTACGTTTCTACCGCATAGATGAAACCATTCCTTTGCATGACCTATCATTTGTCACAGTAGTAGGCAAAACCACAATCCTAGCAAATGTAGGAGTTGATTGATATCATGTAACCCCTGCAAATGCTACTGCTTATTGCATGCTTATAGTGATACCATGATGATACTGTTATGTGAGTCGGGATGGTAGTGATCATGACGATGATGGTAGAAAAGTGTTGGTGAATCGACCCTAATACAAGGTGAACGATGAGAGGCTGTGTAGGAGTACACGGTGGGTTGTCTCATTGAACACCACCCTAAGTCCGAGTTCTTGTGTGGTGATCCAAGATGAAGAGTACAACCACACATTGGGCTCACTGACCCCTCTCAACTTACTAACTCATCCCTTTCGATGTCCAGATGTCGCAATAGTTCGGAGTTCTGGTAGGCTTGTGGCCTGGCTGCTAAGTGAGAGAACGACTCACCCGTGACCGGCTTATGCACCACGCACACATCACTTGGGTCCACTTCGGTAAACCGGCCGGGTTCACGATAGTGGTAGCCTACCCAAGTAGGCGGCTTTCTCGGACTAGATCGGCTATGAGGTAACAGTTGTGGTGAGCATCCTCGTTGGCACCCCTTGAATGGTGTCGAGATCAAAGGCGGTAAATGATGATCATGTGTGTGTAGCGGTACACCCCTGCAGGGTTAACAAAACTATTCGAATAGCCACGTCCGCGGTTATGGACTGCTTGGAAAGCTTAGCTTGATTATTAGACAACTTGAATCGGATACTTCTAAAACACACCAAGATAAGTGTGAGTGCTATGGCGTGTTTTCTCGTGGGGAAGTCGACGAAGGCACCATAGTGGTGTAATTGGTTGGAGAAAGTAGTGGACTCGTGTATGCTTCTTACCTCAATGTCTGGTACTCGTAGTTCAGGACTAGCCAAGTCAAAGCTGGCACTTCTGCAAGTGAACCCCACCTCCCTTTACCTTGATACATGTGCATGAGTAGTATAGCTCCTATGTAAGTCTTGCTGAGTACGACTTTGTACTCACGTTTGCTTAATCTATGTTTTAGATGAATCCACTAACCCTGAAGGTGGCTTCTTCATCGAGCTGGATGACTGAAGATCAAGCTAGTCTAGTCCCAGTCAGACGACTGGTTCCCTCGTGGAGGGCTTGTGTTTAAATAAGGCTTCTTAATCCATTTGTTAAACTTGTCTGTACTCAGACATAATTTGCTTCCGCTTATGTTGTAATGTTGGATCACATGTTTGTGATCTCTGTGTGCACTCTATAAGAGTTATCAATAAAAATGTATACTTTGTAGAGAATTGCAATGATACCTACTGTTCATACAAGGCATGTGTGCTGCGTGTATGTTTATAACATGCATGTCTTTGTATGGGTTTTCGAGACCTTAGTTGTGATCTGGCTGGCGGTCTTTCATACACCAAGTGGCCCTTAGATGTGCGCAGCTTGGGGCATCGCGATGCGATTGTTCGAGACTCCGTCTCGTGCACACTTTGTGGTATGATCGAGCCCGCCCTAGACCCCGACTAAGTGATCGGGCTGGAGTAAGTCTATGTAAGAGTTATGAGATAGTCGATAGTATGGTTGAGGCGACTTGTCTTTGAATATGGGAGTTCACCACCCATATCATTAGACTGGTGTGCGGACGATGAGGACCCATCTCAGTTGATCATCCGGCCTGGATGGGATGCCCCTCACGTATGATGCTTTCCGAGAACGTTAGGTGCTTGGCCTTGTCTGCTTAGACAAGTGGGTACGGTTCTCGGCTCTCCATATGACTATGTCTTAGCTGGACTTGCATACGCTAACCCCGGGTCCCGACAGTTATGCACAAGCTAGCCGGTATGATGGAGTTATTTTCTACTGTGCCGGCTTGGGTGGACGCGATTAAGCGCTTGGCATGTAGATTAGGTGTGATGCGTGGCTTGGAGGTCGCTAAGTCCTATCACCCGGACATGAAGCCAGAGCTGCTGGCGGACGGCTTTCCAGAATTCAACGTTGATGGGTCTCGGTTCTCGGATGATGATTATGCCAAAATCATCAAGGCGACTCGTGTGTCTGCCATGAAAATTGCAGATGAGATGGATTTGTCTGTAGTAGAGCCAGGCTACGATGAGCGCAATAAAAGATGGAAGATTAATACTCCTGAACCAGTCGCTTTATCCTTGCTTCCTCCATCTATGTGACGCCCCCAAAATCAATCCATGTACAGTAATCATACACGCAGGGTACACGGCTGAGATTAGGGTGCCACGGTGAGAATATCACAGCATAACACTAAACACAAAAGGATAAACCAATATGTTACAATAAAGGGGGTCGCGCGGACCCGAATACATAAGTTATACAAGCCATAATATCTGAGTACAGACATAGTTAGTCAAGTTATGCCTTAAGAAGGCTAGCACAAATAACATCAGAGATACAGATCGAAAAGGCAAGGCCTCCTGCCTGGGAGCCTCCGAAACTACTCCTGGTCCTGGTCAGCGGGGGTCTCGACGTAGTAGTATCCGCCTCCGGGGTACTCCTACTCCTGGGCTCCAACGTCGACTGCAGCGGCCGATCAGGCAAAACATAAAAGGGGAAATAAAGCAAAGGTGAGTATCTAGTATACCCGCTAGTCTTACGTCCGCTACTAAGCATTATGCATTTGTAACAACGGAAAAGGGAGGCTGTATATATAGTGGACTGCAAGATAGAAATCAGAATAAGGGTAAGAAGCTAGGCCTATCGAAGACTAGCATCTTCTGACGATGTCTTGCAGCATGAGAAGAGAAACAACCAACAGTTTATATAAAGCAATTAAGTAACAATGAAGCAGAAGTTGCTGCAACATTGTATAATATAAGTTGTAATGATTAATAATAATAATGCCTCCGAGTTCCCCTCCTCGACTCCCTGCAAGGAAGAAGACCCGAAACCATACAGTTTAATAGTAATAGTTTCTAGTGGTAAGATCCAGCTTCAGCATAAAGCGTCCTGTTACCGTGGACACGACTATTCAAATAGATTAAACTCCCTGCAGGGGTGCACTACTGTTCAACCTGCACGCTCGGATCTCCAGGGTGGCGTGAACCTTGTTAGGGAACGCCCCACCGAGGCTATCCGACACGACGCAGCCCATCCTAGGCTCAACAGAGAGGCCATCCGCCGGACTATATCCTATGCGCCAAGGGGTCTAGGTCCCTCACCCTTGCACGCTCCTGCACGGTGCGAGTCTGGCCGGTGAAGCAAAAGCAAATCCAAACACACCTGCTGCAGCAAAAGACAAGACCACTTCCCGGCGATCAGGCCGCAGTACTTCTGACGTCTGAAGAGCTTTCAGACGAACTACGACGCGGAGGGCCCAAACTGTAATCCCACGTGTAGGTAGTGCGTACAGACCAACGGGCCTCTCAAGTCATCCGCCGAACCATTTAGCATTTTAATTAACCTGCGTGACAACCGTTATCGTTGCCTCGACTTAACCGACCCGCGGTCAACGACAGCAGTCAGGACCACCAGTACATCGGTGCCTGCCCTGTCGTCCCACCAAGTCACTGCGGTTACCAACAAGGTGAACCGTCTCCTTATGTTGTCTCGCGTGTGCTCTTGGTAGAGCTCGACTTTCGTGGTTTGGTAACTCTCGCGAGATACGAGGAGGGGCCAAGCACGCCAGTAACGTCGGTCGTACCCTCCCTGTCGTTCGCGACGATATACCTCTCGCGGGCACCGTTGGGTCGCCCAACTTCTTACCGTTAAGGACAACCGCTGTTCAGGACCCTATGGCGGCAAGACAAAGTCAGCCTCGAGTGGAGTACAAGGATTACTCCTTGATAGCTCACACTTGAGGTGACTAGGCATAACCCAGATAGGGGCCTTTGGCGGTGTCTGCTTGGTTCCGTACCTATGCAGTTGTATATATTGTATCCGTGTTCACCCCCCTGAGTAAATCACGGCCCGCTATCTAGTCCTAGATAACAATGCGCAGGGTTCACTGCTGAATATATGCACAATTATAATAGGCAGCATAGGATAAGAAAGGTACATCAAGGGGCGACAAAATCAGGCTATGCAATTGAATAGGATTGTAACGTAGCAGTAGCAGTAAACATGCCTAGTGCAAGAAATGTACGGAAAGATAGGCGATATCTGGGGAAGAGAATGGCTCTGCTTGCCTGGAAGCTCGACGGTAGGGGCAGGGTCGTCGACGAAGTAGTCGTACCCGGCAGCAGTGTAGTCGGCGGTAGCAGCGGGGTCTACCGGAGATTAAGGGGGGGAGGAAACAGTAAATACACAGCAAGAATATACAAACATATGCATGACATGACAGAGGAAAAGTTAACGGTGTTCTAACGCAGTGCAATGCAGGATGCTCGGAGCGGGAATTTATTCGGGGATGATATACCGGCTCCGGGTGATTACCGGACAGGGTGTCCGGAGGGGGAAGGGTTCATGCCGGAGGTGTCGTGGGTACCAGACCAACATAAGGGGGTGTATCCGTGTTGGTTGAACCATTCCGGACAACTTTCGTGTTCGGAATAAATTCATCTGGTACTTTTTATCGGTACCGGGAATTATCGACATACAGCCCGGAGGGGGGGAATGTCGGTGTTCGTTGTATTAGAGGGGTGTGGTTGGCATACGGATAGCGTATCCGTATTCGTTATATTTTTCTGATCAATTTTCATGTATAAACTTTTTTGATCCGAGCTACGGTTTATTTTCTATGATTTTCTAAAGTTTTAAGCATTTTAAATCATTTTCTAAAACATTTTTGAATTATTTTATTAATTAACAGAAACATTATCCACAACACAGTTGACTGGTCAAACTGACCAGTGGGTCCTACCTGTCATAGAGAGGGACATTTAATTCATTTTATTTCATTAACAGAACAGAGGGCCCCACATGTCATAGTCTGTTAGTGTAAATATAATCATGAATTTATTAATTCACAGATGGGGTCCACATGTCATTGACACAGGTTTAACTAACTCAGCTTAATTTAATATAATGGCCTATGGCCCACATGTCATACACTATAAGAAAAGGGGGTTTTGCTTAACAGTGGTTAACCACTAATTAACACTGGGTCGGCCCCACGTGTCAGTGGGCTAGCCCACGGCCGAACCGCGCGTGCCCACGCAGTGCACGCCGGCGGCGAGGTGCATGGCGGCAAGGGGGGGGCGCGACGTGAGGAGAACAGGGAGAGGTTGCAGGGGCTTGTCCACGCGGGCGCGAGCGTGCTCGCAGCTGCAGGCGAGCAGCCGCCCATAGCGGCGCAACACGCATGGAGGAAGGGGTTCGCGGCCATGGCGCACTGTGGCGGCCGGAGTGCGGTGCGATGGCAACCTACGGCGGCGAACGGAGTAGAGGAGAGGGGGAATGGGCGTGGAGCTCACATGGGAGCGCAATGGAGGGGTCACGCTGGCCGAAGGAGCTCGGAGTAGAGCGAATCGGGGCAGCGCTGCGGTGGCCGTGGCGTCGAGGAACCGGCCCGATTTCGGCGATGTAGTGGACGACAGCGACGACGACTTGCGCGGGGGAACGAGGAGGAGGCCGGGCGAGCTGCAGGACAAGACGACGCCGACTGGGGTGGCCGTTGGCCACGGGAACTATGGCGGCACGACCACGGGTGGCGGTTCCCGTGAGGAGAACAGGGAGGGAGCAGAGGAGGAAAATGGCGCGAGGGACGAAGAGGAGCGGGGGCACGCTAGGGTTTGAGGGAGGGGACGGGGCAGGGGGGAGGCTCTTATCCCCGCCGGTGGCTCGCCGGATGGGCGCCACGGCGACCATGGCGTGCGTCCTGGCCAGGGGATGAGTGACACGGAGGGAAGGGGATGAACAGGAGGGAGATGACCGGGGGGGGGGGGGGGGGCTTGGGCTTTCTAGTGGGCTGGGTGGCCCGGGGGGAGCAGGGGAAAAGGCCAGGGGTTGGGGCTAGATTAGGTTTCCTTTTATTTTTTTCTTTTTTTTCTTTTTGCTATTCTGTTTATTTCTTTTTGTATTTATTTTAGTTACCTAGACATTTTTGAAAAACTTTTAATGTGCCCCATAATTTAGCAATCACCCTAGGTTAGTGCCACAAATAGTTTGGGAAATTTTAAAATTCATTTAATATTTGAATTTAATATTAAATGGTTATTTGGGGGTTTTTGGCTACAGTTTAGAATTGTTTGACATTTTTCAGTGGCATGATAAATACCCAAAATCATATTGGCATGGTCCACTGATTATTAGTGATTTTTCAAAAGTGGTTCCACAATTATTGGACAATGTTTTATTGATCACTTATTTTTAATATTCAACAAAAGGCACTTTGGGTTTTGTTTGGACTCAACGTTTATCAAGGCTTGATCAAAGGTGATTAGAGGCTTGCTAATCACAAAGAATTATATTAACAAAAGTTTTACCGAAGCCTGACACTGAGGGTGTTACAAATCTCCCCCACTACAAGAATTCTCGTCCCGAGAATCTAGGTGGTAGAGGGGAAAAGATCGGGGTATTTCTCACGAAGGCGATCTTCGCGTTCCCAAGTGGCTTCATCTTCAGAATGATTCGACCACTGAACTTTGAGAAACTTCGTCGTCTTGTTGCGGGTTTTGCGTTCAGACTAATCGAGAATGCGGCTCGGATGTTCCTGATAAGTCAAGTCCTGTTGCAGCTCGATCATATCATGCTCCACTTCACGAATAGGGTCCTTGAAGCAGCGACGGAGTGGCGACACGTGGAAGACATCGTGGACTTGGGAGAGGTTTGGCGGCAATTCCAGACGGTATGCCACTGGTACACTCCTGGAAAGGATACGGAACGGGAAAATGTAGCGAGGAGCTATCTTGCCTTTGATTCCGAAGCGATGAGTGCCTCTCATCGGAGTGACACGGAGGTACGCGTATTCGCCAGGTTGATAGACCATTTCCTTGTGCTTGCGATCGTAGTTCCTCTTCTGGCGTGACTGAGCAGCTTTAAAGTGTTCACGAATAACGCGAACCTGATCTTCGGCATGCTGAATAATGTCCGGACCAATGAGAGCTCTTTCTCCAGTTTCTGACCAATTCAGAGGGGTTCGACACTTACATCCATAGAGAACTTCAAAAGGTGCCATCTTCAAACTAGCCTGATAGCTATTGTTGTACGAGAATTCAGCAAATGGAAGAGATTCCTCCCATTTCTTACCGAATGAGATGAAACAAGCTCGGAGCATATCTTCGAGCACTTGGTTGACTCGTTCGACTTGTCCTTGCGGCTAGGGGTGATAAGCGGTGCTGAAATTTAGGTGAGTGCCCATAGCTTCTTGGAAACTATCCCAGAACTTCGAGGTGAAAATGCTGCCATGGTCTGAACTGATCTCCAACGGATTACCGTGGAGGGAAACAATTCTGGAAACATATAAGTCTGCCAACTGACTAGCAGAGATCGTCTCATTGACAGGAAGAAAATGAGCAACCTTGGAGAATCGGTCGATGACGACAAAGATGGCATCATGACCCTTCTGCGATCGAGGAAATCCGGTGACGAAGTCCATTTCAATCTTGTCCCACTTCCATTCAGGAATAGAGAGTGGTTGCAGAGTTCCAGCAGGTCTCTGATGTTCGGCTTTCACGCGACGGAAAACGTCACACTCATCAACATAACGAGCAATGTCTTGTTTCATGTTAGACCACCAGTACCGCTGACGAATGTCTTGGTACATCTTGGTACTACCAGGGTGAATCGACAAGGGTGTATCATGAGCTTCTTTCATGACATCAGAGGCGTAATTCAGGTTGGCCTTGGCTACCGGAACCACTAAACGACCCTTGAAGTACACCGCATTATCATCATTTGCATCAATAGTGAAGAATGAGGGCTCTCCGCTGGCGACACGACGCTTAATCTTCCAAATGTCAGAGTCATAATGTTGTACCGTCTTGATGCGGGTGTCGAGGTCTGGTTGGACCACCAGGGAGTTCACATATCCCTGCGGAACAATTTCGATGTTCAGCTTGCGGAGTTCTGCATACAGACGTGGATGTTGCACCTGAACTTCCAGTTCACTACAATAGGCTTTGCGGCTTAAGGCATCGGCCACCACATTAGCTTTGCCAGGGGTGTAAGAAATTCCCATGTCGTAGTCGGCTATTGTATCGAGCCATCTCTGTTGGCGGAGATTCAGGTCTGGTTGCGTAAACAGGTACTTCAGGCTTTGGTGGTCGGTGAAGATCTCGCAACGATTACCGACGAGGTAATGTCGCCACAGCTTCAATGCATAAATTACCGCTGCCAATTCGAGATCATGAGTTGGATAGTTTTCTTCGTGAGCACGCAACTGACGAGAGCCATAAGCAATCACTTTGCGCTCTTGCATTAGGACACAGCCTAATCCTTGACGAGACGCGTCGCAATAAATCACGAAGTCCTTCTGAGTATAAGGCAGAGCAAGCACTGGGGGTGAAGTGAGCTTGTCCTTGAGAGCTTGAAAACTTTCTTGACATTTATCAGTCCACTCAAACTTGACGCCTTTGTGAAGAAGGTTAGTCAGAGGCTTGGCAATCTTGGAGAAATTCTCGACAAAACGGCGGAAATAGCTGGCAAGGCCGAGGAAACTTCGGACTTGCTTGACAGTCCTGGGCGGAGTCCAGTCAAGAATAGCCTGGATACGTTCGGGGTTGACGGCAACGCCATCCTTGGAAATCACATGACCAAGGTAAGTCACTTCGGGAAGCCAGAATTCACACTTAGAATACTTAGCATAGAGTTTGTGTTCTCGAAGCTTTTCCAGTATAAGACGAAGATGTTCAGCATGTTCTGCATCGTTCTTGGAGTAAATCAATATATCATCCAGATAAACCACGACAAACTTGTCGAGGTATTCCATGAATATAGAGTTCATCAATCTGGAGAAGGTGGCTGGTGCATTGGTCAAGCCAAATGACATGACAGTGTACTCGTATGAACCATAGCGAGTAATGAATGCGGTCTTCGGGATGTCCTCATCACGGACCCGGATCTGATGGTAACCCAACCTTAAGTCGAGTTTTGAAAACACCGTGGATCCAGCAAGTTGATCATAAAGATCATTGATCCGAGGGAGGGGGTACTTGTTCTGTATCATGGCCTGGTTGATAGGTCGGTAATGTTGGACCAATCGGTTCGTGCCATCACTCTTCTTGACAAAGAGCGAAGGTGCTCCCCAAGCAGAGGAACTTGGACGGATGAAGCCTTTCTCGAGGGCCGTGTCGATCTCCTTCTTCAATTCAAGGAGGTGGTGAGGTGGCATCTTATATGGGCGGTTGGCAATAGGGACGGTGCCAGGTTTCAAGTCGATGACAAATTCAACTTCCCTAATCGGGGGTATCCCCGGAAGTTCTTCTGGGAATACGTCGGTAAAATCACAAACGATTGGGACTTTCTCAATCCCTTCGAGACGTGCGACATTCAAGGCATTCAGAGCATATATACGAGCTTCGGCATTCATCGACACAATGGCAGTGTGACTCAAAATCGCGCCAGAAGGATGAAAAAGTTGGATGACCTTGGTGCCACAGTAAAGTGCGGCATTGTGGGTTTTCAGCCAATCCATGCCAAGGATAAGGTCGATGGTGGAGGTTTTCAGAATGTGTGGAGAAACCATGAACTCAAATCTTTCGATCTCGACAGTGAGGTTAGGTGAAACCGTGTCGACACGACACTGGGTACCGGGAGTCCGGACTATTAAGGGGGTATGCATCTTTTCGTGGTAAATTCCATGCTTAGAAGCAAATGCTCCAGACACAAATGAATGCGATGCTCCTGTATCAAATAAAACAGTAGCAGGTATTGAGTTAACGAGGAGTGTACCCATCACAGTAGCGGGCTGTTCCTGAGATGCTTCAACATCAATGTTGTAAGCATGACCACGAGCATGAGGATTTGACCCAGTATTATAGTTGAGGGTCCCATTGTTGCCACGACCATTTCCGCGGCCAGCAGGGTGAACTACCAGTTGATTCTGTCGCTGAGGGCAGTCTCTGGAAATATGGCCTGGCTGACGGCACTTGAAACACAGGCCATCTTGAGGACGGAGGGGTGCAGTCTCAGTCTTCGGCTGTATCGGCGGGGGAGGAGGCAGACGAGGTGCAACATACGACGGCCTTGGTGCAGGGGCAGTTGGACGCATAAGACTGTGTGGAAGCCAAACGCGTTGCTTTTGTGCTGTGCCCGAAGATGAGCCAGCATAACGGGGGCGCTTCGGCGAACCACCGAACTTAAGCTGAGCTGTCTCAAGAGTGATAGTCTGGTTCACCATGGTGGCGAAGTCGGGGAAGACGTGCAAAGCAAGTGCAAGCTGGAGATCTGGATTGAGTCCATCATGGAACTTCTCTTGCCTACTTGCATCATTGGGGAGGTCACTAGCAGCATAGCGGGAGAGGCGGAGGAATTCCCTCTGGTATGCCTCGATAGTTTTGTTGCCCTGAACAAGGTTGCGGAACTCGGCCTTCATACGGTTCATAATCGCCTGGGGGACATAACGAGCACGAAAGGCAGTCTTGAAGTCATTCCAGGTGACGACAGTCCCTTCAGCTAGCGAGCCCTTTTAAGTGTCCCACCACTGAGCAGCGGGACCACGCAGGAAATAGGACGCGAAGTTGACATAATCAGCAGCGCTCACATTAGCGAACTCCAGCTGACGAGTGATGTCACGAAGCCAATCATCAGCATCCAGCGGCTGTTCCGGTTGATGGAAGAGAGGGGGATTGAGACGCATGAAATCCCGCAGAGTAACCACAGGCGGTTGGTTCTGGTGCTGGTTCTGGTTTTGATTCTGGTTCTGGAGCTGATCTATGACTCCTTGCATAAACACTTTGTTCATCTAAAACTACTGCATCATCGCGGCCATGTAGTCCGGCGGCGGAGGTGGATCGTTGGCACCACGACCACGACCACGACCACCACGACCAGCCATCCTGCTAGAATTTAACAGGGGTATTTTAGCGATGAACATTTTAACGAGATGCCGGAAACGAGTAAGAGGTAAAGAGACAACAAAGAGGAGGCGCGGATATATAGGAGTAGTCATATAAGACATACACATCCACACATAGAATCAGTCGAAAATCGGGCAGCGTAACGTCGTAGAAATTAAGGAAAAAGGACACACTAGGCGATGCGCAGACCGCGGTAAGGATTACACGACGCGACATAGATTCCACTATGTCAATCACGCCGCAAGAAAACTGTTGGCCACATGAGTTAATGCCAGAGGACGCGCGGCCTACCCAGAATGAGAATGGGATCCGCGGTCCGGGACCTGGGGTAGAACTCCTGCAACACGACTCAATCAATGGGGAACGCACCAAAAACGCCGGGTGGAATCAAGAGAACGTGATCCTAATGTCAGAGTGTGTAAAACTTACCAGCAAGGATAAGAGAGCAGATTCCCAGAGCATAGGTAAGGAGAAAAGGTTCCTAATACCATAGATATCACACGTAGTGACATCGATGTGGGCCCGTAAGCCAAATATTAAGTTAGAAAAATAGTTTTTCAAAGTCTAGACTCAACTTCGACCAGGTAGTGGTGGGGTGGCTTCCTACAGGCAGTCGGCTCTGGTACCAACTTGTGACACCCCCAAAATTAATCCGTGTACAGTAATCATACACGCAGGGTACACGGCTGAGATTAGGGTGCCACGGTGAGAATATCATAGCACAACACTAAACACAAAAGTATAAACCAATATGTTTCGGTCTTCGAGGTTTCACGAATTCCTCCTTTGAGGTTTCCATTCCTTAGCCAGAGAGTGGTCTTCCACGTACTGAGACTTCATGGCTGACAGGTCAGACGCCACTACTAAACAACTATCGATTACTCTCTTGGTGGTCATCAAGAATACTTCTACGGGATACCTGCAGCAAATGGTCTTGGTCCATACTCACCGTATATCACAAACGGTAATCTCCTACAGGGGTCACACATCGTACCATTCTATGGTTTAGGCTTAACATCATCGTCTCTCTGCTATAGGTAAGTCACTCAAGATTTACTATCCCGCATAGCAAGAGCGAATAATAAGAGTAGTCGGCATGGTGATCAATCCATCCCGCACCCAAATCATTTCCTTGTATATGGTTTAGCGAATCTCGTAATCTAACACTCGGTCATCCTCAACAGCATTGCAGAAATTTCCTCTTGATCTTGAACTGCGTTCAGATACATCCATTGGTTCTGCAAGTCAACCAAACATCTATCGTCTCTTCACAACTCTCAGGTTTACGCAGACTGCTATGAAACGTGTACTGGTGGACTTCAACTTCCTCCAGAGTTCTTCCTTCAGCAAGATTGTGCTTGCTTGTTGTAAGATCCTCGCTCACGGGGTTAACTTTGAGCTCATCATTGGTTGCATCCCTTCTTTTATTCCAGTCTTGACTTTAGCAGCCCTTGTAGTAACATCTTCAGTGTAGGAATTGAGTTGAGGGGGAATAGAATGTAGAGAGAGAGATAGAGAGAGATAGGGAGAGATAGAGAGAGATACCCATACAAACATCACACTAGTTTAAAAATAAGTTTTGGTGTGTAGCTGTCGGTAAAACAAGAAATGACAGCTCACGAAAACGATCTAACGGTAGAAACGTTGAGTCTTCCAGGTCTTCAAGTCTTCAATGACGGTAGCTTCAGTTTGGAAGTGTCGAAGAAATCTTCGTATCGTCGAGTCACTTGTGAACTCATTCTTTTTTTTGTTGTGTCTCCTTCAGTCTTGAAGAAAACTAAATAGATGAGGGGTCTAAGGAAACGTAAACTTATTCCACTCGTATAGAAGAAACACAAAGGACCACACACAACATCAATCGAAGACATATCAGGGCCACAAGGCAGAAGACAACTTATCAAAACAAACATGACATAAAACATCTAGTTCATCCACAGCGAAAACATGCATCGATCCACATCTCCAACTAACATTAAAAGGTAACATCGCACACTTAGTGCACATCTACGAATGCCTATTCTCCAATTGCAAAACATAAGCTTCAATATGTCGACGTCTTCGCTCCCATGTTCACAACTTCTTTCTCTCCCTTCAATTCTGGACACATGTCGGCGTAATGTCCCATATTCCTGCACCGGAAACACTGAATCTGGCTAATGTCCTTCTTTTTTCTTCCTCACGGGTGCTTCCCTGAATTCTTGGATAATTTTCTCCATTACTTCCTTTTGATGTTGAAACACTTGTTGTGTCAGGATGAAAAATTTACACTGGGCGGGGTAATGATCACTTCCTTCCCACATAAAACATGTGACTTGAGTAGTGGTACATTCCTCACCCCAGTGAATTTCTTCACAATAGGGGCATCCACCTTGGTGTCCTTCATAGGAGTGTCCTACTTCCACGCAAATTTTGCAGACACGAGGTCTCTTACGGGTTACCGTCCTTTGAATCGGGGTGACGAGGCGAGATCCCAACAAAATCCTTGTAAATTCCTTCCAAGTAATCTTCCTTCGTGATTCCTTAATCGCCTGATGCATTGTCCACCAAGTAGCAGCCTCTTCTACAAAGTACTTGACAGCATAGTGGACCATGTCCTCACTTCCAACCTTCTTAAGCTCCATGTGTTCCTCCATATTACGGATCCATTGCTCCACCTCCAGTCTAGACATCGCCCCAGAAAAGGCGAGTCCTGATCCATACTCCATCTATTAAACCCATACGACCAGGGTTAGGTCAAAACTATAAAACCGACAAGACAACAACTAAAGATAACACCAAACACATGCACTCAAAAAAGAACAAGGCAACCACCTACTTGCAAACAAAAACACATCACAACAATCAATCAAGTCACAAAAGTCAAACCACACAACCAACACCTAGAGTAAGGTCATATGTGCAAGACATATGATCTCATCATACTACGCGAAATTCGTTTAACTAACTTCACCTAAAATTGGTGATCGGAATCTAATGCTTCATCCTTCTCAGCCAAGCTGATCTTAAAGATCCTCTCGTAGTGTAAACACTAATCCTTATTAAAATCCATAGGATACTCCTCCTAATTCTGGCAGCTATAACTTCAATTGATCCACGAGGTTGATGATGTACTTCTCTAATACATATCTTCAGGGGAATAAGCAACTCGGAGGGGTATTTACAGTAAAACAAGATAAGAAGTTTAGAAGATGAATAATAGATGAGAGATACTAGTGGAGAGAGTAAGTAATCAAAGAGTGATAAATATTTTTGGTCCTATGGCTTTTTCTATCCATTTTCTAGGGTCACGACCTACAGTCAACATGGGCTCTGATACCATCTGTAACGACCCGATTCGCTAAGAATCCAGGTCTCTGTGCATTCTGTGCTAGTCCCTGGATCAATAGGTAGCACACACAGTACATGATGTAATATCAAGAATAAACCACATGTCATATATATATTACATCGAAGATCCAGTATTACAATATAGCATACCTGCATAGCTCAAGGATAGCTTACAAATAGAATACAGAACAATAAAGAGCTTCGTGGCGTCCATCAACTCCACCGGCAATTCGAGTATAGACATCGTAACCCTACATCGCAACACTTACTCGTCGTAAACAATCCTGCAACACCGAAGGTTACAGCCCAACAACGGGTCAGTACATCTGATTTGTACGGCAAGTCACACGAAAAAGGATATAACAGACCTACTTCTACATGCAAGGATAAGTCAAAGGAAAGGCTTATGGTTTTATTTTGCAGAAAGCTGATTTTCCCTCACATACTACAACTAATCAAATTTTAATTTATCTTGCTAGTCCTAAGTATGGTTGAATCGGGCTACACCAATTCCAACCATCTCTTTATTAAAAGTTCCCACGCAAATTCTTATTAAGGTGAATTATCTGTCAAGACCATCCAACAACAATAATGCCTAGTTGCTCAAAGTTGTCCGTAACCGTGGACACGGCTAATCATGATCAGTTTTTACACTCTGCAGAGGTTTGTACACTTTCCCCACTGGACTCAACCCGAAGATTGAGACATAGTATTTCAGAAGAGGTTGCCTCCACCCTTTGGTAGACGGTAGACCTATCAAATCTACAGCAGCTAGCTACCAGGGCTAGGTTCCCCACAACTTACTCATCTAAGCCAGAGCCCATATAGCCAGTGGTTGTACATGGAAGCTACTAGTCACACTGTTTGTTCGATCTTTTTGAGCCTGGACGGCGCCCACTGCGTTTAGAGGTTAGACACCATGTCGCACCCGGTTCACCACCAAAACAACCATTCGGGAAGCATTTAGCCCTGGTCCCTCCTTATCCAAGGCACGAGCCCCAGGATGCATTCCCTGCCCGCCCAGAGGTGATTTCTATTTAAGTTTGCTAGTCAAGTCATTAATCCTCACATAGCTCAATGATAACTCAACCAATCCTCGTCTACAAAGCAATAGCAATATTTAACAACCACGATCCTAGGGCGACAATGAAATACAAGGTCAAAACATATGGCTATCCTACTGGGTTTAAATCATCACTAATATATAGTCCTACACATGCATAGAGTGATAATTTTCTACATGCATAATAGAAAATATAGGTTGAGGTATGGTCAAAGTGTAACTTGCCTTTTCCATTCGGTGAAGTTCTTCGCTCTCGCGGTCCGGTCAACTCTACTCGTCAGACTCCGAGAAAATCTATCGCAAACGAAGGAACTCGAATAAGCAATCACCCCACAAGGCAAACAAAAGATCAACAAAAAAAACACAAATGCTTTTAGCAACAAAAAAAAAAGGCTTGACACGGTACAAGTGCCGATGTGCTCGAAGGCGATCGGTGGGAGTGAACTCGAGAGAGTCAACAGATAAAGATTCATCGGTAAAGAATTGTGATCATTGACATTTATGAATTCAAGGTGAATATCATGCCCACATGAAAGGTGTGTGAATCTTACCGATAACATGTCTCAAATGATCCGATATGCAAAAAGAATCACGTGAAACGGAATACTACAACGCAGGTCATAGCAAGTGCAATATTGAATTGAATTTGAATTTAAACAGATCAAGAAACATTTGAATTCTTGGGTACACATTCTATATACAGAAAGTACATGGAACGAGTGATCCAACGAAAAAAGAATCACTCGATTTGGATCAACAGTTTACAAGATACGGCCTCTGGAATTTGAATTCGAATTTGAAATAAATTCAAATTCAAAACTGTGCAAAGTGTGCAAAAATTTAATCCATGCTAAAGTACAGAACAACACGAGCGTGTAGGAACAAATTCCACCGCGATCCGACTTACGGTTGCGGAGATATTGCGAACGCGAGATCAGGGGGTTTTCTGCCAAAAGGACTAATGCGTAAATAAAAATCTTACGAAAAACGCGATCGGGTCCCTAGGACCAGATCTGACCGGAGCAACTCCGGCGAGCTCTTTTCTTTTTCTTCCGGCGAGCTCCGGCCAACGCCGGCGGGCGGCGTGAGGCAGGCGCCGGCGTGGTGGCCCTCAGGCCGGGCAATGCGCGACACAGCGCGGGGCGCTTTAGGCGGCGACTACCACGGCCGAGAAGACGGTTGGTGCCAGCGTGGTGACGGCTGGCGGCGGCGGCTGCTCCGGAGAGCGTGCTGTCGGCGGCAGGCACGTGGAGGTGGCAGACGGGTTGGCGCAGGCGGCGGCGTGGCCGCGTCGTGGGGGCGGCGAGCGCACGGGGGTGGCCGGCGGCTGCTCCGGCGAGCGGGGCCCGGCGGCGTCGGCGGCGAGGCCCGCGGGTCCCGCCTGCTAGGTTTTCCAGAAAATAAAAAAAGGAAAAAGAAAATCTGGAATTTTATTTATAAGCAGAGGGAAAGAAAAAACTAAAACTGGGTCCGAGTTGGGGTCGAATTGCGCTTGCGGGCGGAAAAAGGCTACTCGGCCAGGGCTACAGATTTTCCTTTTCCTTTAAAAACCTAAAGTTCAAACAATTGTAGGAAAATAAATACTCATCAGAAAAATATGAAATAAAGTTCTAAATTCATGAAATAATACAAAGAAATTTATTTAATGAATACATTTTCCAAAAAGAAAAATAAAAATAAAGACATTTTCTAAATACTTTATTTAAATATGAATACTTTTCATAAATCAAATAAAATCCAATAAATTATTTAAATATTTTTATTTGGTCAAAAGCATTAATAAACCATTTCTAAATAATAAAATATAAATTTTAAAATTGTCACACCAATAAATAATTTGGTAAAATAAAAATATCCCATTGGAATATTTTTTTAACTCTTTTAAAATATTTAATAAATCATTTCAATGAAATAAAAACTCTCTTAGCATTATAAAATCTCTAAAATAATTTTAGAGTTATTTATAATACTTATAATAGATTTTAAAAACTTTAAAGTAATATTCCAAATATTTTCCAACTTTATTAAAAAGGGGATAATTCATTTTATATCCTCTCCTCTGAATTTCCTTGAGTTGAAAAATGTTTTGAATATTCAGAAGAATTTCAATAATGATTTAAAACATTTTCCAACCTTTTAATATGTTGAAGGAGTCATATTAACTTCTCTCATTTTGTTTTGTTGGTTTTGTTTTAAATAATAAATTCCAAAACATCAATTATGAATATTAGGGAAAGTCCTTTTATTCCCTCTCTTTTTAATATTCAATAAACTCCAAAAAGTTTTAAATCCCAGAGAAAATCAAACACATCAAGCAAACAATCATTATCTATTTAATTTTATTAACATTCCAAAATTCGGAGAATTTTGGGATGTTACAAGGGTGCACTTACTTAATACAACAGGAAATACAGAAATTCATAGGAAATTCATCGTATTCCCAAATTGAGATCGGTTTTCTCCGGTCTTCTTCTCTCTCTTGCCATTCCCTCGTCGGGCTCCTCTTGTTTGGAGCTTGTACTGGGATTAGGGTGTTCATAAGAACGTCGTTGTGCTATCAAAACTTTGGTTCTGATATGTCTACTACCGCAACCTTCGTTGGATCGAAGAACGGAGGTCGTCATCGAGTTCCGTACGTGTGCGAGTACTACGAGGTGCTTCACGTGCGACACTATCACCCAATGGGGTGCTAATATGGTCAGACGGATGTAAAGGTTATACGTCTTCATCAACCACATTTGACGGAACATTTCCCGCGCAACGGACTACACCCGAGGTATGTTACCGTATGCTTCTCTATTACAGTAATACAACTAGATAGATCTCGGTTATGGGCAAAGCTAGTTAGTAAAAAAAATTCTGCTTAGAGAACCAACATGACTGTAGTTCCTAATGATAAGAATGAACTAATTCCTCAAAGAATTATTATCGTATATAGAATGTGTATTGATTACAGGAAAGTAAACAAAGCAACTAGAAAGGATCACTATGCTACCTTTCATCGATAAAATGCTTCAGAAGCTATCTAAAAACACTCAGTTTTGTTATCTTGATGGTTATTCTAGGTTCTCTCAAATTCAAGTTAACGCTGCTGATCAAGAGAAGTGATGAGGACATCCCTACTACCAACACATCTCCAGTTCGTCATGAAGAACAAGTTGATTCAACAAAGAAGAAGGATGATGAAATCAGAATTGGACCTATTACAAGAGCTCGTGCAAAGTTGATAGAACAACAGGTGAACTCGCTCTTAATAGATTCTGATATATTATGTAATGAGAACTTTATACTGCCTAAATCTTTGTATGTTTGCATAATCAGGTATCATGACGAAGACGAGGATCCAGAAGGAGGAGAAGATGAGACATGCTCCAACTTTCGGACGTCCGACCCATTTCGGACGTCCGACATCGGCGATAAGGATGGCGACCTCCGTATCCAGAAGACCTCCAAAACCGAAGCCGGACTTCCGACAGGATTCAGACGTCCGACGCATCGGACGTCCGACATATGACGGACGTCCGACATAAAGGTCCTCGAGAAGAACTCCCAATCCAGGACACCTCACCGCCAGAGTCGGATTTCCGACACGTTTCGGACGTCTGACGTGACGGACGTCCGAAACCCATCGGACGTCCGAAACTTCCTCCGCGCAGATCAGACGGGCTGCGGCTCTTGTATCCCCCTAGCTTATAAATACCCAGCTCCCACGAGTTTTAGGGTTAGACCACATTTAGATAAACCCTAGATATTGAGAATAGCTTCAAGCTTTCCTCTTGAATCATTAAGACTTCAATTCGTATCGATCTGAAGTTCTTCTACTGCAAGTTCTTTGTGATCTATTGTTCCACTGGGGATTAGTAGATTGCAAATTACCGTCTCGTGGTCGACGGCTACGTTGCGCAAGTGTGTGAAGTTGTGAATATCCAAAGGGTAGAGAGCTGTCGCATTGGCAACAGGGATCTAGCAAGGAGAGTTCATTGGCTACATACAAGTTATCTATCATCGCCCTCATATTCACCGTCCGCTTACTGAGAAGATCGGGCCACCCCATATCATCTTGGTATCAGATTTCCAGTGTTTCCTCGGTAAGCATCCACCAAATCCATCTATTCGATCGTTTTTGTTTTCGTCCTATCCAGAAAAAGCCATACAAAAATATTAGGGTTTCTAGTTTTTGCCATAACTTAGATTGCATCGGAGTCATTGTAGCAGTACTGTAGCAATTTAGTCCAGTTTGGAATAGTGTCAAAAAAAACAAGAGAAAAAGAGAAAAGATTAAAAAAAAAGAGTTATAAAAGAGTGCAAAGAGATATACAAGTGTTAGAAAGGACATATCATAGTGGTGATCTTTTGAGAGGCCTGTCTTTCGTTTGTCTCCACTGTGTGAGTTTTCTTTGGGTTTGTATCACACGATCAGCACTAGGACTTGACTTCGGTGTAGTTAGGGTGCCATACCTATAGCTCCACCACATATATCCTGCTTTGTCGTGTGTTCACTCTTTTACTCGGGTATTAACTTCATCACATCCGTGCACTAGTCCTCCATCCAAACGGGTACGCATTACTATTCACTTTGGAGCGGTAAGATTCACCTTTTCTTGTCAGTTTTGAGTGAGTTGTGAGTGTCCACCAAAAGATTTTGATTTAGTGCACTAACCTACTAATCATGTCTCAAAGTGGTTTTGATGTGATGCAGAAACAGGACAAGGATGCGCCAGTTACATGGGAGGCATATGAAGGTCTCCGTGATCACTTGACTGGGATGTTTACTAAATCCGCTGATGCGATTGATACAAATGTTCAAGCGGTACAACTAAAAGTGGACGCGACTGAAGCTGCAGTCACCACTATGCAACAACAACTTGCTGCTATCCAGCAGAGCCTACAACAAATGACAACATCTATCACTGGCATACAAGCAGCTATGGTACAACGCCAACCTGATGCTCAGGAAGATGATGGTAGTGTCCATGGTGACAATGCTGATTTGAGGGGCATTCAAGGACGTGGGCGTGGTCTTCAAGGACAGGTTCGCCAACCTCCACTTGGTCTTGGTGCGCGCCGTATACCCATTCAGGACGAAGATGTCTTGAGCAAGCCCAAGTTTAATATCCCCAAATTTGAAGGGTCCACGGATGTGGAAGAATACCTCACATGGGAGCTTAAGATGGAAAAATTATGGCGTTTGCATGATTATCCGGAGGACAAGAAGATCAAGATTTCTTCTTCCGAGTTTGACGGTTATGCTTTGCGTTGGTGGGAGAGTGTGTTGACCGAGATACAAGAAACCAATGGCCAGCCTATTCGTACATGGCGTGACATGAAGGCGACCATGAAAGCTCGGTTTGTTCCCACAAATTACTTACGGACAGTTTTTGATAAATTGCAACAATTGAAGCAAGGTACTATGTCCGTTGATGCATACTATATGGAGATGGAGATGTTGTTGCAACGTGCGCGAGTTCGCGAAGAGGTTGAGATGACTATGCAACGTTTTCTCCATGGGCTGAAATTTACTATCAAGAGTATTGTGCGGCATCACCAATACTATAATATGAATGATTTATTGCATCTTTCAAGGGAGGCTGAATCCCAGCTTGCAGAAGAGGCACATCTGAAGTCAAGATACTCCACATCTAGAAGATTTTATCCAAGGACATCCGCGCCTATGGAGAATTATGGTACCAATACTCGAGCTTCTTCTTCAGTTTCCAAGCCAGCCTCCAATGGTTCTATGGCCAAGAAGCCAGCTGCCACTGCCACTAGTGCAGGCTCCAACATGTCTACAACTCTCAATCGTGAGATCACTTGTCATGCTTGCGGTAATCCGGGTCACTTCAAGAGAGATTGCCCGAACAGAAAGGTCATGTTTGTGAATCAAGAAACTGGCGAGTATGAAACTGGTGATGATGAAGATCCTTCCGCATTCGATGACGAGGGATATCATAGTGAAGAAGGCATGGATGCTTTTCCATCGCATGCTCCTACCATTGTTGTGTCACAACGTGCTCTTACAGTGCAGCCACATGTTGATTCCCAGCGCTGTAATTTGTTCGAAACCAAGGCACTTGTTGGTCCCAACAAAGCTTGCAAAGTGATCATTGATGGAGGTAGCTGCCGCAACCTCGCAAGCAAGGAGTTATGTGCCAAGCTCAATCTGAAATACTCACCTCACCCGAATCCTTATTATGTCCAATGGTTGAGTGACAGTGGTGAGATGAAGGTAAATCACATGGTGCGCGTAAATTTTGAGATAGGCCCATACAAGGATTCCGTCGATTTTGATGTGGTGCCTATGACAGTTTGCCATCTCTTATTGGGTCGGCCGTGGTTATATGATCGCCATGTGCAACACAATGGTCGAGCCAATACATATCATTTGGAGTTCAAGGGCAAGAAAGTTAATCTCCATCCTATGTCCCCACAGCAAATTGTGAATGAGTCTCGTCAGACGGTAGAGGTGAATGTAGAAACAACACGAGAGAACAATGTAATAACTGTGAGTGATAATATAACGAAAAGTGCGAGAGAGACTAGTTTGCTTACATTAGCCACCAAAGAAGACATGCGAGAATTTAGTGCGGATCCTACAGCCATACCTCTTGTCCTCATGTATAAAGGCGAGGTTTTGGTTTCTAATGATAACCATCCTATTTCTCCTGGTGTGGCTACTGTTTTGCAGGATTTTGATGATGTGTTTCCGGCGGAGGTTCCAGCAGGATTACCACCCTTGCGTGGTATTGAGCACCAGATTGATCTTATACCGGGTGCAACTCTTCCGAACCGGGCACCATATAGGACAAACCCCCAAGAGACGAAGGAAATTCAGCAACAAGTACAAGCGCTTCTGGATAAAGGGTATATTCGTGTCATCCTTAGCCCTTGTGCTGTTCCTGTTATTTTGGTTCCTAAGAAAGATGGTACATGGCGTATGTGTGTAGATTGTAGAGCTATTAATAACATCACTATTCGCTATCGTCATCCCATTCCACGTTTAGAGGATATGCTTGATGAATTATTTGGTGCTGCTATTTTCTCTAAAATTGATTTGCGTAGTGGATACCATCAAATTAGGATGAAAGAAGGGGATGAATGGAAAACTGCTTTCAAAACTAAGTTCGGCTTATATGAGTGGTTAGTTATGCCTTTTGGTCTTACTAATGCTCCTAGTACTTTCATGAGATTAATGAACCATGTTTTGAGGGAGTTTATTGGACATTTTGTGGTTGTGTATTTTGATGATATACTTATTTACAGCCGCAATGAATTTGAACATGCTGATCATATTAGACAAGTTTTGCAAGTGTTGCGTGATTCTAAATTATATGCTAATCTGGAGAAGTGCACATTTGCAAAAGATAAGGTCATATTTTTGGGTTTTGTTGTATCTAAGCATGGGGTAGAAGTAGATTCTTCTAAAATTGAAGCAATTCAAAATTGGCCTACTCCCATGAATGTTAGCCAAGTACGAAGTTTTCACGGTCTTGCTGGGTTTTATAGACGTTTTGTGAAAAACTTTAGTACTATTGCTGCACCGTTGAATGAATTGACTAAGAAAGGTGTGCCTTTTGTTTGGGGCGTTGCCCAAGACCTTGCATTTGATGAGTTGAAACGTTTGCTTACTTCTGCACCTTTACTTACGTTACCAGATTTTACTAAGCAATTTGAAGTTGAATGTGATGCTAGTGGTATAGGAATTGGTGGTGTTTTGATGCAAGAAGGTAGACCTATAGCTTATTTTAGTGAGAAGCTTTCTGGTGCTAGATTGAATTATCCTGTTTATGATAAAGAATTGTATGCACTTGTTAGAGTTCTTGAGGTTTGGCAACATTATTTGTGTCCAAAAGAATTTATCATACATTCTGATCATGAAGCTTTGAAATATCTGAAAGCTCAATCTAATTTGCATAGACGCTTAGCTAAGTGGGTTGAGTTCATTGAGTCTTTTCCTTACATCATCAAATATAAGAAAGGAAAAGATAATGTTGTTGCTGATGCTCTATCTAGGAAGAACATGTTATTGACACATCTTGATGTTAAAATTCCTGGATTAGAGAGTTTGTGTGATTTATATGCAACTGATCATGATTTTGCTGAACCATATCGTTTGTGTTTGCTTCGGAATGCTTGTGACAAGTTCCACATCCATGATAGATTTTTGTTTCGAGCTAACAAACTTTGTGTTCCAGAATCTTCTGTGCATTTTCTATTGTTGCAGGAATCACATGCAGGCGGACTGATGGGTCACTTTGGGCGTGAGAAGACATTACTCATGCTTGCTGATAATTTTTATTGGCCAAGGATGAGGCGTGATGTGGACAGGTTTGTTCGACGCTGTATTGTATGCAACACATCCAAGTCGAAGCTGAAGCCTCACGGTTTGTATACTCAACTATCGGCTCCTACCACACCTTGGGAAGATATTAGTATGGACTTTGTGTTAGGATTGCCACGCACTAAATATGGTCATGATAGTATATTTGTCGTAGTGGATAGATTTTCCAAGATGGCACATTTTATTGCCTGCCATAAGAGCGACGATGCGTCACATGTTGCTAACCTTTTTTTCAGGGAGATTGTACGCTTGCATGGAGTGCCCAAGACAATTGTTTCTGACAGGGATGTAAAGTTTGTGGGCTACTTCTGGAAGACGCTTTGGGGCAAGTTGGGAACAAAGTTGATGTTCAGTACTACATGTCATCCTCAAACTGATGGTCAAACGGAGGTGGTCAATAGAACATTGTCACAATTATTGCGAGCTATGATCAAGAAAAATCTGCGCGAATGGGAGGAGTGTTTGCCACATGTTGAATTTGCTTATAACAGGGCAGTACACACTACTACTCACCTTTGTCCTTTTGAAGTGGTATATGGTTTTAAGCCTATTACACCTCTTGATTTGCTGCCTCTTCCATTGCAGGAACGAGTTAATATGGAGGCATCCCACAGAGCAGATTATGTAAAGAAGATCCATGAGAAGACCCGAGAGGCTATTGAGAAGCAAGGCAAGAATGTTGCTGCTGCGAGGAACCAGTCACGGAAGCAAGTTCTTTTTCAACCTGGAGATATGGTTTGGGTACATTTGCGCAAGGACAAATTTCCAGGGATGAGGGATTCCAAGTTGAAGCCACGTGGTGCTGGTCCTTACAAGGTGCTAGCCAAGATCAATGACAATGCCTACTCGATTGATATTCCCATTGCCGAGTTTGGTGGCGCTAGCAACAGTTTTAACGTTGCTGATTTATCACCATACATGGGAGATGACCTTGGAGCGTCGAGGTCGACGCCTTTTGAAGGGGGGGGAGATGATGAGGACATCCCTACTACCAACACATCTCCAGTTCGTCATGAAGAACAAGTTGATTCAACAAAGAAGAAGGATGATGAAATCAGAATTGGATCTATTACAAGAGCTCGTGCAAAGTTGATAGAACAACAGGTGAACTCGCTCTTAATAGATTCTGATATATTATGTAATGAGAACTTTATACTGCCTAAATCTTTGTATGTTTGCATAATCAGGTATCATGACGAAGACGAGGATCCAGAAGGAGGAGAAGATGAGACATGCTCCAACTTTCGGACGTCCGACCCATTTCGGACGTCCGACATCAGCGATAAGGATGGTGACCTCCGTATCCAGAAGACCTCCAAAACCGAAGCCGGATTTCCGACAGGATTCGGACGTCCGACGCATCGGACGTCCGACATATGACGGACGTCCGACATGAAGGTCCTCGAGAAGAACTCCCAATCCAGGACACCTCACCGCCAGAGTCGGATTTCCGACACGTTCCGGACGTCCGACGTGACTGACGTCCGAAACCCATCGGACGTCCGAAACTTCCTGCGCGCAGATCAGACGGGCTGCGGCTCTTGTATCCCCCTAGCTTATAAATACCCAGCTCCCACGAGTTTTAGGGTTAGACCACGTTTAGATAAACCCTAGATATTGAGAATAGCTTCAAGCTTTCCTCTTGAATCATTAAGACTTCAATTCGTATCGATCTGAAGTTCTTCTACTGCAAGTTCTGTGTGATCTATTGTTCCACTGGGGATTAGTAGATTTCAAATTACCGTCTCGTGGTCGACGGCTACGTTGCGCAAGTGTGTGAAGTTGTGAATATCCAAAGGGTAGAGAGCTGTCGCATTGGCAACAGGGATCTAGCAAGGAGAGTTCATTGGCTACATACAAGTTATCTATCATCGCCCTCATATTCACCGTCCGCTTACTGAGAAGATCGGGCCACCCCATATCAAGAAGACTACTTTCACTTGTCCTTATTTATAGGAGCATGCCATTTGGTTTATGCAATGCCACTGCTACTTTTCAGAGATGTATGTCTGCTATTTTTCATGGTTTTTGTGAGGAGATTGTAGAGGTTTTCATGGACGATTTCTCGGACTATGGAACCTCCTTTGACAACTGTCGCCACAATCTTATAAAGGTTTTGCAGCGGTTTGAAGAAACCAACCTAGTGCTTAATTGGGAGAAGTGCCACTTCATGGTTAATGAAGGTATTGTCCTTGGCTACAAGATTTTAGAGAGGGGAATTGAGGTGGACAAGGAGAAAATTGAAGCAATTGAAAGGATGCCTATCCTAAAGATATAAAAGGTACTCGTAGTTTTCTCGGCCATGTTGGTTTCTATAGGAGATTTATTAAGGACTTTTCTAAGACCTCGATCCCCCTCACTAATCTTCTCCAGAAGGATATCCCTTTTGTTTTTTATGAAGATTTTAGGGAAGATTTTGAAGTATTTAAGAAATCTTTAATAACCGTTTCTATAGTCCAACGCCTGATTGGAGTTTACCTTTTCAAATCTTCGATGCTAATGATTTTTTTGTTGGAGCTATTTTAGGAAAAAGAGTTGATAAGAAGTTGAATGTTATTTATTATGCTAGACAAACTCTTGATAGTGCTCAAAAGAATTATGCTACAACAGAAAATGATTTTTTAGTAGTAGTGTTTGCATGTGATAAGTTTTGATAGTACATTGTTGATTCCAAAGTTATTCTTCACACTGACGATGCTGCTATTCAGTATCTTATGTAGAAGAAGGATGCCAAGCCAAGGCTTATTAGATGGGTACTCGATCCTTCTTCAAGAATTTGATTTACAGATTATCGATAGGAAGGGTGCAGACAATACTGTGGCAGATAACCTCTCCACGATTGAGATTATACCACATGATCCATTTCCAGTCAATGATAGTTTCATTGATGATCAACTAGCTGTTTTAAGGGTACAATATCCTTCCGATTCTTGAATGAAAATTATGCTAACTTATTGTTGCAAAGTTTTTGCCTCTGGGTTTCACATTTTAGCAAAGGAAGAAAATTTTCCATGACTTGAGGAATTACTTTTGGGATGACCCACATCTTTAAAAAGAAGGTGCGGATGGGATCGTAAGAAGGTGTGTACCGGAGTATGAACAGAAGAATGTCTTGAGAAAATGTCATGATAGTCCTTATAGAGGACATCATGCCGGTGATAGAACCGCTCATAAGGTACTTCAATCAGGTTTTTACTGGCCCACTCTCTTGAAGGATGCTAGAAGTTTTGTTTTATCTTGTGATAAATGTCAAAGGGTTGTTAATATTAGTAGAAGAAATGAGATGCCTATGCATAACTCTCTAGTCATTGAACCTGTTGATTGATGGGGGTTTGATTTTATGGGACCTTTTCCTCCTTCACACAGGTACACTCATATTCTGGTTGCAGCTGATTATGTAACTAAGTGGGTTGAAGAAATCCCCACTCAAAGTGTTGATCATAAGACATCTTTTAAAATGATTAAAGATGTAATCTTCCTTAGATTTGGTGTACCTAGGCATCTCATGACTTATGGAGAATCACACTTTACACATGGAGCTTTTAGAAAAGCTTTAGCCAAGTATGATGTCAACCATAGGATCTCTTGACCCTATCACCCTCAGACAAGTGGGCAAGTTGAGCTCACCAATAGAGAGATAAAGTGGAACTTGCAAAAGGCAGTAAATAGTTCTAGAAGGAATTGGTCTAAAAAGTTAGGAGATGCCTTGTGGGCGTATAGAACTGCCTAGAAAATACCCATGGGAATGTCTCCTTATAAAATGGTTTATGGCAAAGCTTGCCATCTACCTCTAGAGATGGAACAAAAGGACTATTGGCAGTTAGAGAGCTTAACGCCGATGCAAAGCTTGCTGGCGAGAAGCGTCTCCTACACTTGATTTCTCTAGATGAGTGGAGAAGTGAAGCTTATGAGAATGCTAAATTGTTCAAGGAAAAGGTAAAAAAGGGGAACGACAAAAGAATTTTGAAACGGTAATTACTGTTGGTGACAAAGTTTTGTTGTATAGATATCATTTCAGGCTTTCTCCAGGTAAATTACTTTCCAAGTAGGAAGGACCGTACCTCGTTGAAGATGTTTACCGCTCCGGCGCAATAAAGATTAACAATTTTGAAGGCACCAAACAACATGTCGTGGATGGGAAAAGAGACAAGAATTATGTGGCAGGAGATCCTATCAATGTGGAGGCGGATGTGATACAAGTTATGACTCAGGAAGAACATATTGAAGCAATATATCAGACGCCCACAGAACCAGAAAAGGAATAGGTATGAAGTATGGTAAGTAAAAGTTCGTAAAAGGTTAAGAATGTTCCGTATTATCAGTTTTTGCAAAATAAAAAAGATTTGGAACCGAAGTAGAGCCGGGGGAGCCCTTGGCGGGCCAGGCCACCTAGCGGCGCGACCAGCCCCCTGGACGCACCCTCTAGCCGCCTGGGCCACCAGGAGTCCGCCTCCGACTCTCCTTTGGTGAGTACCTTCCTTATGATGCATAAATTTTTGCTCTATATTTTCCCGGATCGTCCCGGCTATGTATCTCGCGAGTCCCTGGTGTTTTTTTTTTGATCTATTTTCGCCAGGAGAGTTCTCAGCAAAACCTAGGTGCCATGTCATGAGCCCTCATCTTACGGAGGTGAGGAGGCATCCTCAAACCCTTTGGGTAGAAGACGAAGTCCTCCACAAAGAATATCTAAAAGGACATGTCAAGGAGGGGAGCACCAAAGCAAGATTGGAAGAGGTGGAACAAGAAATTTTCAAGTGCAAGGAGATGGTTGAGCGTGGAGTTTAAGCCAACATCAACGTCATCACCGAGCTCAAGGCACAACATGAGAAGCAAATAAAAGAAGCAAGGAAGAGTCTTTCCTCCGTAGGAACTATCGTGACATTGCTTGAGAATGTCCTTCTGCTCGTGTTCCGATATGCATCTTCTCACGATCCCGTCCGGACCTTCTTTGAAAAGATGAGGGTCATCCCAAAAGTAATGCCTCAAATCATGAAAGAACTTCTTCCTTTGCTGAAATGTTAAACCTGGAGGCAAATACTTTGCAACGATAAAATTAGCATAATCTGTAAACCAAGGATCGGAATGTGATTGTACTTTAACAATGTCAAGTTGTTCGTTTGGAAAACTGTCGTTGACTGGGATGGGGTCATGCGGTATATCTTCCATTCTTGAAAGATTATCCGCCACCGGATTGTCTGCTCCTTTCCTATCAACAATCTTTAAATCAAATTCCTGAGGAAGGAGTACCCACCGGATGAGTCTTGGTTTGGCATCCTTCTTCGCCATAAGGTACTTAAGAGAAACATGGTCAATATGAATAATAACTTTATAATCAACAATATAAGGTCTAAACTTATCACAAGCAAATACTATCGCTATGAATTCCTTCTCAGTAGTAGCATAATTCTTTTGAGCACTATCAAGGCTTTTGCTCTGTTAAAAAAAGGGTTTTGCTAGCATAATGTATAACATTTAATTTCTTATCAACCCTTTGTCCTAAAACAGATTCAATAGCAAAATCCCTAGCATCACACATAATTTCAAAGGGCAATTTCCAGTCAGGCGGTTGTACTATAGGAGCGGTTATCAAATATTTCTTAAGAACTTCGAAAGCCTCCTTACAATCTTCATCGAATACAATAGGAGCATCCTTCTGGAGAATATTATTGAGGGGTCTCGAAGTCTTAGAAAAGTATTTAATAAATCTTCTATAGAAACCAAAATGACCGAGAAAGCTACGAATACCTTTAATGTCCCTTGGATAGGGCATCCTTTTGATTGCTTCAATCTTCGCCTTGTCCACTTCAATTTTCCTCTCGGAAATCTTGTGACCAAGAACAATCCCTTCATTAACCATGAAGTAGCACTTTTCCCAGTTTAGAACTAAATTTTAATCCTCGCATCTCTGCAAAACTTTATTAAGATTGTGGAGACAGTGGTCAAAGGAAGTTCCATAGACGGAGAAATCGTCCATGAAGACTTCCACAATCTCCTCACAGAAACCATGAAAAATAGCAGACATACATCTCAGAAAAGTAGCAGGTGCATTGCATAGACCAAAAGGCATACACCTATAAGCATAAGTACCGTAAGGACATGTGAAAGTGGTCTTCTCTTGATCGGCAGTGTTAACATGAATTTAAGAGAAGCCAGAGTACCCGTCAAGATAGCAAAAGTGGGTGTTTTTGGAGAACCTCTCAAGCATCTTGTTGATAAAGGGCAGCGGGTAGTGGTCCTTCCTGGTAGCTTTGTTCAATTTCCTGCAATCAATAAACATTCTATATCCAAGAACAACTCTTTGAGGTATTAGTTCCTTTTTATCATTAGGAACAACAGTCATACCTCCTTTCTTGGGAACACAATGAAATGGACTTATCCACCTACTATCAGCTGTAGGGTAGATGATACCTGCGGCTAGAAGCATGAGAATTTGAGTCCTAACCACGTCCTTCATCCTTGGGTTCAGCCGTCATTGATGATCCACAAATGGCTTAGCATCGGGCTCGAGATTGATAGTATGTTGGAAAATCGATGGACTAATCCCCTTAAAGTCATCAAGGGTATAGCCAAGGGCACCACGGTGTCTGCGAAGTGTCTCCAATAACCGCTCTTCTTCAAATTCTGAAAGGTTTGCATTGATAATAACATGATATATTTTCTTTTCATCTAAATAAGCGTACTTGAGCGTATCGGGAAGTGGTTTGAGGTCAAACACCGGGTCTTCTTTTGGTTGTGCTAGGATTCCTAAAGGTTCAACCGGAAAGTTGTGTTTCAGGATAGTAGTTTGTCTTTTGAATATTCCGTCTAACTCATTTCTCTCCTGCATATGCATATCATTCTCGTGGTCTTCCATATATTATTGCAAAGGATCATTAGGAGGAATAACAATGGAAGCAATATCTTTAATAATTTTATCATCACTAGGTAAATCAGTACCACGAGGCTGCTTGGAGAACTTAGAAAAGTTAAATTCATATGGCTCACCATTGAATTCAAAAGAGACATTACCTTTTTGCAATCTATTATAGCTCCACAAGTGCCGAGGAAAGGCCTACCAAAGATAATATGGAAAAAACTATCTTGCACTGAACCAAGTACTAGAAAGTCAGTGGGATACTTTACCTTTCCACATAGGACTTCAACATCTCTCACAATCCCAATGGGAGAGATAATTTCTTTGTTTGCTAGATAAATAGTAACATCAATCTCCTCAAGTTCACAGGGTGAAATCTCACTCATGATCTCCTGATAGAGTGAATAAGGAATATCGCTCGCACTTGATCCCAAATCGCATAGCCCATAATAATTGTGATCTCCTATTGTGACAGATACAAATGGTGTACCTGAAATTGGGATTTTATTCTTGGCTGTAACAATGTTAGTTGAAACATCACAGAAATTTATATTGGAATCTAAAACATCACCAGTAACCAAATCTTTAACCACCGCAACTTGAGGATCGACCTTGATCAGGTCCTCATGTTCGTCAGTTCTTCTCTCACTTTTGTTTATTATGTCTGTCACAAAAGAGTGCCCCCTTACCTTGTGGGAAAAAGGGCTTTTCATATAAAACTACACACAGAATAGGGTCAGCAATATTAATATCAACAGGTAATTCTTTAAAGGGTTTATGATACTGATCCTTCTCCTCCTTAGAAGAGTCAATGTGAGAGGAAAAGTTCTTACAAAAATCAATCGTAAGCTGGGAATGAAGACCAATTGTGGGCACCCCGGACTATGTGTCCGAAGCGGCCAGCTGTGCATACCGTCATGCTCCCATGATCAGTGTCGCATGACGCACAACTCGACAATGGATATCACAGTCACAAGTTCATACAGTACCGAATACAAGGTCATACATAAACATAGTCTTACACGGCCTCATCGGGCTCAAATGGCAGCGGAATAAGCAAAAGCAAGATAGATAGCAGCATCACAATCCACAGGCAAAGCTCAGAGCGTAGCACATCCTAGTACTCTTCAGTCGCGTCATCGTCAAATACCTGCTCCTCCAAGCCTGGCCGATTGAATAACCAGGGACAAAGCCGTGAGTACATACAAAGTACTCGCAAAGCACCTAAAGTAAGGAACAAAGATTTTTGTACAAGAAAATAATGGGATGGCTATATGGTGGGGTTTAACATGGGGAACCAAACTACTCAATATTAGTTAAGTTGGCAATATTTTACTCTTGACAAATTTTAATCCCACAATTTATATTTGATTAAATCATGTCCAACCCTTTTCATAATACCAACATCATCATCGTGAACCATAATCTCAGTACTAGAATTTCTCATCTATTCCCCACAAAGTGTGGCCTCACTAGCTGTCCATAACCGTGGACTCCGGCTACTCGAATAGTTTTCACTCTGCAGAGGTTGTACACTTTACCCACAACATTCGATACATCCTCCGGGAGTTCCCACGGTTCGTCATACCTCAGTATGCGGTTTTCGGATAATCGACCGTAGTCTTCCCCTTTGCCTATCCTAGTACAGGTGATCTACCCGGTGCCCACATCCTGAACTGTCCGTGTGCAAGGTCATGCTGCTCGTGCAAGCCTTCACCGTAGTAGAGGTGCGGCAAAGTTCCGTACCGACACTGATATAGTCCAGCGTATTACACCCCCGACGCATCGGCAGGATTCCGGCTTCTAGGTACCATCGTGTACCTCTCTCATGTAGTTATAAGATCCCCGTACTAAGATAAGCAAGCTTCCGACTAGCCCTGTCCCATACCAGAGTATTGTCGTTGTACTGTAATACTAGGTTTTGGCGGCACTTATAGAGAGTCCCTCTAGACTTTGAATATGTTCAACGATGTTTCCAACAACCACAACCTTGACTATCACATCTTCTTAGATGTATGTCAATACATTAGGGGGGAGCAAGATTAACCAAATTATTATGTTGTCACTAGTTCTTTAGCAAGGCTTGTAATAGTACCACAAGATTATTGGTGTCTAGTTTACTTCTCCAAAATATGTAGGCTTACAAGGTATGTGGTGTTTCACCTAATAAACTAATACAAACCCATCCCCAAAATGATATAACAGTAGCATGATATATAATATGGTACAAAGAAGTAGAAACGTAGGACAAGGGTTTGAGTTTTTGAATATGGCTTGCCTTCCTCGGCGGTGTCTCCCGGTACGGCTTCTTCGGCTTGGAAGGAGTCTTCACCTGGAACGTCAAGCGGTTCGTCTACACGTTGCGGAAAAGAACACACAATTACCACGAGGCAAAAACAACACATGGCACACAACATTCAATTTTCACAATCAAACACAACAACAAGGGCAAAATCAATCTCAGAGTTTTAACTCCCATGTTTTTTAAGTCCTAAAACATGCAACCAAGGCTACATTTTACAACAAAGCATTAGGATAACTTTACTGGATTTATTAATTGGCAGAAGAGCAATTTTAACTAATAGCAATATTATTAACCTATTTTATTCACTAACAACCTGTTAATTTTTATTAACTCAACAACCAATTGTATAGCAAAACCTACTGACCAAAGGTTAGTTTTATTTTAAACTAAAAATTTAAAATTACTAGTATTAATTAGATAAGAATTAAACTAGCAAGGGTAATAATAATAAAAAGGCCACAAATTTGTTTAACCTAAAAACTATTCTATACACACAGAAAAATCAAAAATAATCATAGGAATATAAAAAAGTCAACATCACATTTTTAGAGTCAACAAGGATTTAACTAAAACTATTCTTAGCTGCTAAAAAGCACAATAAACTAATAAAAACTAAAGCAATTATTTTGGCACTGCACAAAAATTATTCTAAACATGCAGAATTATAGATATTAATTTTATGCACACAATCAAAATTTATTTCACTGAATTTGGAGTTTTAGTTATTTTTCTATAATTAAAACAGTGTTACAGCATAAAAATAAAAAGCAAAAGAACAGCAGGCCGACCCGGCTATCAGGCGCCCACGGCGTTCCCTTCATTTTTGGGAGAGGTTCCTCTCTGTACGTGAGGAGAGATGAGGGAGGTTAGAGAAGTTGAGGGATTAGTGGGAGGGAAGTTAGGAAGGTTTTTTTTAAAACAAACTCTATACATATTAATCATAAGGTCTTTCTCTTTTATTATTGTAATATTTGTTATTATTATTATTATTATACTAGTTATAACGGTCACGCATACGTTTCCTATGATTTTATGTAGTTAGGTTCCTTTATTAATAATTGTTTTAGTTACCCCTAATCAACAAAAGTTTAATGCCTAAGGGTTTTGTGGTGGCAAAATTATTAGTATTAATATTATACAGAAAATTTACTAGGTGTTAGCACCAAGGGTTTTTAGAATTTAACAAGTAGCCATTATTAAGATAATCTCAAGATGAGTTGCATGCATGGCAGACATAAATGGTTAGCCATTGCTACTAGGTTATCTAGGCACATGCACACAAAATGATCATCATCATAAGTGCATCATCAAGCAACACATGACTAACCCTAAGCACACAAGTTCAAACATTGCAACAACAACCTATAATTTCATGCAAGGTTTTTGTTGGCTCTCATTTTTGGTTAACCTAAATTAACAAGATGAGTAAAAGTTGGGATGTGACAGACCTTCCCCCCTTAAAAAGAATCTCGTCCCCGAGATTCACAAGCTAGTGAAGAGATGCGGGAACTCGCGCTTGAGGTAGTCCTCCCGTTCCCAGGTGGCTTCATCCTCAGTGTGGTTGGTCCACTTGACCTTGTGGAACTTGATCGCGCGCTTGCGGGTGACTCGGGTGGCTTCTTCTAGGATACGAAGGGGTGTCTCGCGGTATGTGAGGTCTGGTTGATATCCACCATGCGGTGATCGATGTTTTTGAAAACATCAGGCTTGTCCGGCACCTCCAGACACTTCCGGAGCTGCGAGACGTGGAAGACGTCGTGCACATCGGACAACTCTGTTGGCAATCTCAACTGATAGGCAACTTGGCCTCGCCTGGCGGTTACCTCAAATGGTCCAATGTATCGTGGTGCTAACTTCCCCTTCACATGGAATCGCTGCATTCACTTCAATGGGGTGACTCGGAGATACACAAAGTCTCCAACTGCAAAAGTCACCTCTCAACGCTTGGGGTCGGCATAGCTCTTCTGACGGGACTGAGCGGTCTTGAGACGCCCACGAATCAATTGGACCTGTTCCTCAGCCTCCTTCAAAACATCGGGTCCAAAGATCTTCCCTTCCCCGGTCTGAGACCAGTTTAGGGGCGTGCGGCACTTCCGTCCATACAATGCTTCAAATGGGGCCATCTGCAGACTCGACTGATAGCTGTTGTTGTAGGAGAATTCTGCATACGGCAAGCAATCCTCCCAATTGGAACCATATGCTAGAGCACATGCGCGGAGCATATCCTCTAATATTCTGTTCACTCGCTCGGTCTGGCCTCCAATCTGCGGGTGATAGGCTGTGCTGAAAGTGAGCTTAGTGCCGAGTGCCTCCTGGACTTTCTTCCAGAATCTCGAGGTAAACTGGGTGCCTCGGTCAGACACAATCTCCTTCGGAACTCCATGCAGACAGACGATCCTTGACATGTACAAGTCTGCCAGCTGGTCTCCTCGATAGGTGGTTCGGACTGGAATAAAGTGCGCTACCTTGGTGAGTCGATCGACGATGAACCAGATAGAGTCATGACCCTTGCTCGACCTCGGTAGTCCTGTGATGAAGTCCATGCCTATTTGTTCCCACTTCCATTCAGGAACTCGGAGTGGTTGCAGCAATCCTGCAGGTCTCTGATGTTCTGCCTTCACTCTTTGGCAGATGTCGCACTTGGCAACATACAAGGCAATCTCACGCTTCATACCATGCCACCAAAACAAGTCCTTCAAGTCTTGATACATCTTAGTCCCTCCGGGGTGGATGGACTAAGGTGTATCGTGAGCTTCCTTCAGGATAGTGAGCTTCAACTCCTCTACATCAGGCACACACAATCGACCATCAAACCAAAGAACTCCTTCATCTACGTCGTAAACTTCGGGGCCTTGCCGAGGGGCATCTTCTTCTTGATTCCCTCGATACTGTCGTGTCCCTTCTGTGCCTCCTTGATCTGATTAAATAGAGTCGGAGTCAGCTCGAGGTGAGCCAGAAAACCGGGTGTAACAAGTTCCAAACCCAGTTTCTCGAACTCCTTGTGCAGAGCTGGCCGCGTCTCTCTGATCATTTCATTAAGTGTGCATGGCTTGCGGCTGAGGGCATCTACTACCACGTTGGCCTTACCAGGATGGTAATGGATTTCGAGATCATAGTCTTTGATCAGCTCGATCTACCTCCTCTGCCTCATGTTCAACTCCTTCTGTGAGAAAATGTACTTCAGGCTCTTATGGTCTGTGTATATGTCGCAACGGTGACCCATCAGGTAATGTCTCCATCTCTTGAGGGCAAGCACAACTGCGGCTAGCTCCAAGTCGTGGGTGGGGTAGTTCAACTCGTGCGGCTTCAACTGTCGTGACAGGTACTCAATCACCTTGCCCACTTGCATAAGGACACAACCCAAACCAATCTTCGATGCGTCACAGTACACATCAAAGCTCTTGGTTAGGTCAGGCATAGTCAACACTGGGGCAGATACCAATCTCCTCTTCAACTCCTGGAAACTGGCTTCACACTCCTCTGTCCACACAAACTTCTGGTCCTTCTTCAACAACTGGGTCATGGGACGGGCAATGCTGGAGAAGCCTTCCACGAACTTGCGGTAGTATCCCGCTAGCCCGAGGAATCCTCTCACTTCGGTCTGAGTTTTCGGAGCTGTCCAGTCCATGACAGACTGAATCTTGGCGGGGTCGACGGATATTCCTCCTTCTGACAATACATGTCCCAAAAATCCAACTTCCTTGAGCCAGAACTCGCACTTGCTGAACTTGGCGTACAGCTGGTGCTCTCGCAATGTCTCGAGGACCAAGCGTAGATGATCGGCATGCTCTTCCTCCGTCTGGGAATATATCAGGATATCATCAATGAACACCACTACAAACTTGTCAAGGTACCTCATGAAGATCTTGTTCATGAGGTTCATGAAAAAGGCCGGGGCATTGGTAAGTCCGAAGGACATCACAGTGTACTCAAACAAACCATAGCGGGTCGTGAAGGCTGTCTTGGGGATGTCCGACTCACGGACCTTCAGCTGGTGGTATCCGATCCTCAGATCGATCTTGGAGAAGACTCGGGCTCCGTTCAATTGGTCGAACAGATCCTCGATCTTTGGGAGCGGATACTTGTTCTTGATGGTCACTTCATTCAGCTTACGGTAGTCCACACACATGCGTATGGTGCCGTCTCTTTTGTCTACGAAGAGAGCTGGCGACCCCAGGGTGAAGCACTGGGTCGAATCATTCCCTTCTGGAGCATATAATTCAACTGCTTCTTCAACTCAACCAGCTCTTCGGCATTCATCCGGTAGGGTCTTTGGGCATTGGGGCTGTGCCAAGCACTAACTCGATGATGAACTCGATATCCCGATCAGGCGGCATACCGGGTAACTCCTCCGGAAAGACATCCGGGAATTCTCATACCACACTCACTTCTTCAAGGGATGGCGCCGAGACACTCTGATGACAGCAGGCTCGGGTCTTGTCGGTCAGGTCTGAGTACTCTATCCGAAGTCCTTCAGCACTAGTGAGGTTGACTGTCCTCTGTGTGCAATCGATCCGACCTCGGTACCTGGACAACCAGTTCATGCCAAGTATCACCTCTATCCCTTCTGTTCCCAGCACAATCAATTCTGCCGTAAATAGGACTCCTTGGATCTCTACGGGCACACCATAACATGTGCGAAATGCCTTGACTCTAGGCCCTGGAATTTGCACGCTCATGGACCTCCTCATGGGCTCGGACCTCATCCCCCTTCTATTCAAAAATGACGTCGTAACAAACGAGTGGGATGCACCAGAATCAAACAATACTTGGGCAGGTACTGAATTAACTGAGAACGTACCCAAGATGACGTCTGAGGCCTCCTGGGCTTCCTCGGCTTGCACATGATTCAGACGTCCCTTCGCGGCGTTAGAAGCACCGCGTGGGGCATTGCTGCGGCCGGGGTTCCCTCTAGCTGGCGCTGGTGCATTGGGGCGTGGAGCAACATTCTTCTTGTTGGGACACTCTGTCGAGTAGTGGCCCTTCTGACCACATCCAAAGCAGATCACTCCAGGGTTGCGGGGAACTCCGCCTGCTGGACGCGGAACTCCAACAGGGCGGGTAGGCGCATTGGGGCATGGCGCTGGGTAAGGGCTCCTCTGAGGCTGTGGTGCTGGTCTTGGCGGCTGTGTCGGACGCAGTCGGGGGTTGCTGGATCCACCCTGCTGCATCATGCGGCGCTTGCGGTTTTCAGTGGCCATCTTGAGTTTTCCCTCCATCATAATAGCAGCATCAGCGAGAGACTCAAGATGAGGGAACTGCATGGCCACCAGAACAACCTGCAGCTCATCGTGAAGTCCATCCAGGAAACGGTCCTTCCGCTTCTCCTCAGTGTCCACCTCCTCTGGGGCATACCTCGACAGCTGAGTTAATCGGTCAAGATAACCGACCACAGTCATACCCCCTTGCTTGAGGTGGCGGAACTCATCCTTCATCCTCCTGATCAGTGCGGTGGGGATGTGCGCCTTCTTGAACTTGGCGGAGAACTCCGCCCAGGAGAGTACTTGCCCTTCGGGAAGACAGGCACGCACTCCTTCCCACCAGCTCCTAGCGGTGCCGGTGAGGTAGTGGGTGGCATACAGGACCTTCTCGTTGTTGCCAATAGCGGCGACAGTAAGGTTGTTCTCCATGGTGCGGAGCCAATCCTCAGCATCCAGAGGCTCCTTCGTCTGCGAGAACACGGGTGGGTTGGTGTTCTGAAAATCTCGGAGCCGAGACCTGGGCTCCTCATTCCCACCATCTCCTCCGCCTCCTTGATTGGCATTGGTGGCGGCCTGGACTAGCTGCTGGAGTGCAGCCATGTTCTCCTGGCGCTCGTCACGAGCAGCCTGACGCTCCTCGATCAGTAGTCGCAGAAGTTGCGCCATGTTCGGGTCGGGTGGTGGCGGTGGCACATCACCGGATCCACTCGGGTTGCTGCGGGTGTGCCTCGACATCCTGAGGTTCTGGCGTAAGATAAGAGGGAATTTAGTCTACAATGGGGGGGGGGGGGGGTAAGTCCCTAACAATTTAGTTATCATACATAAGCAAGACATATAAGATAGACAATAAACTTGCAACTAGCAAATCAGCACATGGTAGCATAACGATAGCATAAGTCTCATACATAACCAAGTCTTACAGATAACCAACCACACCATTATCAAACCGAGCCACGACAAAACCCAAAAGTGGCAACTATTCAATGGGACACCTCCTACGCGTCACTCTCCTCCTCATCGTCGATGAAAGCACGATCCTCGGAGTTCGAGACGTCCTCCTCCTCGTCGTGGTCCTCGTCAACACTAAGGTAGGCATCATCCTCCTTCCGGATGTCCTCGCCATCATCCAGAGAGGCAATCTCGTCCTCCAAATCCACGCACTTGCGCTTCAGGCTCCTGGTCCTCTTCCTCAGCATCTCATTACTCCCATCCAGACATCGACCTGGCCCTGCAGCTCCTCTATAATCCAGTCCCGGGACTCTAGGTCCATGGGGTCGATTTGGGTTTGACCCCCTGTCTGGAGGTTGTAGTCGTGCTTAAACCGGGCTTCATCCAGCTGAGCCTCAGTCAAAGCCAAGTGCTTCTCCATAGCGATCAGGTGATCCCCCATGATCGTGTGAGGAATGCAGGGAGTGGGATCTCCCTCGCCACCGCGCATCCCGTAGTGACGGAACCGCGTGGATCTCAGCTCGTACTGGTGGAACCTCACAAGGCGAGCAATCGCCTCCTGACAAGCTCGACGCAGACCCTCCTCCCAAGTACGGGCGTACAGCACAAAGGCGATGGTGTCCGATCGCGGAGTAACCTTCGATCCTCGGAGCGCACACCGAACAACCAGGCGAGCCTCCGCATCCTTCCTCCCGGAGATCTCGTAGGCCCAGAACTCTGCAACGGGGCGGTGAACAAGATGAAGCAGCTCGATCAGATCCTGAGCAAAGAGCATATCCCCAGCCTGAGTCAGCTGCAGGTGGTGCACCGGAACTCCAGCCATCTACAATTTTTTATAAGTTTAAGTTAGATGACAAGTGTGCAATATTTTAAACATAACAAATAAGTCATAAATGGTTTACTATAGAAGGGATAAGAGAGGTAAGCATTTTATACTATGCAGATTACCATCTCTTTATTTTAGAAAATAGTTTTTGATTTTCCCCTATCCTATTTATCGTCCATTCTAACTAGGCTGCTACGGTCGGAACAGGGGCTCTGATACCAAGTCTGTGGGCACCCCGGACTATGTGTCCGAAGCGACCAGCTGTGCATACCGTCATGCTCCCATGATCAGTGTCGCATGACGCACAACTCGACAATGGATATCACAGTCACAAGTTCATACAGTACCGAATACAAGGTCATACATAAAAGTAGTCTTACACGGCCTCATCGGGCTCAAATGGCAGCGGAATAAGCAAAAGCAAGATAGATAGCAGCATCACAATCCATAGGCAAAGCTCAGAGCGTAGCACATCCTAGTACTCGTCAGTCGCGTCATCGTCAAATACCTGCTCCTCCAAGCCTGGCCGATTGAATAACCAGGGACAAAGCCGTGAGTACATACAAAGTACTCGCAAACCACCTAAAGAAAGGAACAAAGATTTTTGTACAAGAAAATAATGGGATGGCTATATGGTGGGGTTTAACATGGGGAACCTAACTACTCAATATTAGTTAAGTTGGCAATATTTTACTCTTGACAAATCTTAATCCCACAATTTATATTTGATTAAATCATGTCCAACCCTTTTCATAATACCAACATCATCATCGTGAACCATAATCTCAGTACTAGAATTTCTCATCTATTCCCCACAAAGTGTGGCCTCACTAGCTGTCCATGACCGTGGACTGCGGCTACTTGAATAGTTTACACTCTGCAGAGGTTATACACTTTACCCACAACATTCGATACATCCGCCAGGAGTTCCCACGGTTCGTCATACCTCAGTATGCTGTTTTCGGATAATCGACCGTAGTCTTCCCCTTTGCCTATCCTAGTACAGGTGATCTACCCGATGCCCACATGCTGAACTGTCCGTGTGCAAGGTCATGCTCCTCGTGCAAGCCTTCACCGTAGTAGAGGTGCGGCAAAGTTCCGTACCGACACTGATATAGTCCAGCGTATTACACCCCCGACGCATCGGCAGGATTCCGGCTTCTGGGTACCATCGTGTACCTCTTTCATGTAGTTATAAGATCCCCGTACTAAGATAAGCAAGCTTCCGACTAACCCTGTCCCATACCAGAGTATTGTGGTTGTACTGTAATACTAGGTTTTGGCTGCACTTATAGAGAGTCTGAAAGGATCGATACGGATAACTAGAGGGGGGGTGAATAGGTGACTAACAAATTTAAGCTTTATTACCAAATTTTAGGGTTAGGCGGATTAAAACAATTCTCTAGATGTGAACTAGATGAAATAACCCTAGGTGGCAAGCAAGCTTAAATCAAATATGCTAGGCAACAAATACGATAGCAAGCCAACAAGCATACAAGGTTAGAACAAGTAAAGGGCGGAAAGGATAAACCACAAGTGAAGAGGAGACGCGGTGATTTGTTTGACCGAAGTTCACACTCTTTTGAGGGAGTGCTAATCTCCGTTGGAGCGGTGCTCAAGATTGAGAACGCTACAGCAACGTAGCTCACCGTATTCTCCCCTTTCGAGTCACCCCCAACGGATGAGCCTCGAATCCACTCGGGGTTGGTCTTGAAGGTGACCACCACACCTTTACAGACTTCCCGGAGCACACCACAAGCAAGGAAGCTTCCGGGACGGACACCTAGCCGCCTATGAGCCAAAGCTCCAAGAGTAACAAGTCAACGGTGAAGAAATCTTGCGGGGAACACAAATCGGTTTGGTGGAAGTGTAGATCGGGCCTTGCTCTCCCAACTCCCAAAGTATCAACAAATTTGGTTGGAGGAGATGGGAGTATTGATCAAAATGGAGTTCATGGAGTGGAGGCTCAAGCAAGGGAAAAAGGATTAGGGCTGGAGGAAGAAGAAGGGGGGGGCTTATATAGTGGAGAGAGCTGTGAGGGGGCATCTAGCCGTTGGAGGCCCGTGCGCACGGGCTAAGTGAGCCCCGTGCGCACAGGCTACTCAGAGCCGGATGCTCTACCCCGTGCGCACGGGGGTCTGGGACCCCGTGCGCACGGGCTACTCAGAGAGGTTCGGGGTACCCCGTGCGCACGGGGGTCAGAGACCCCGTGCGCACGGGCTAATCAATGAGCCTCTGGGTACCCCGTGCGCACGGGGGTCAGAGACCCCGTGCACACGGGGTGACCAGAGACAAACTGGTCCACCTCACAATGAGCCCATGCAATCGCACACTTTTCGGCACTTCTTCCAGATGGGTTTGGGATGAAATATTTGGACATGGAAAATGTGTTCCCACACATACTCAATCTCGTAGACCCCTCTTTATAGTGCGGTGATCCTCCGACTCAAATCAAACCGAAAGAATCCTTCGAGTCATCAGGTGAACACCACGCCTTTTATCTTTTTGAATCGGGGCCAATCATCCTCCAAAATTAATAACCCACCACGGGACCTATGACCTGAGATAAATCTTTAACACCCGTCATTAGTCCCACTAACCACATTGTCATTACACCAAAACACCATTTAGGAGTAAATGCACTTTCAATCTCCCCCTTTTTGGTGAATTGATGACAATATGGTTAGAGCATGGCATTAAGATACTCAAGATAAACAATGCCATGAACAACTATTAACATAGAAGGCTCCCCTAGATGTATGCATATATTTATGTTTTGCGTTTGAATGCAATACGCATACAACAAGGTCTCCCCCTATGTAAATAGTCAAGTGCAATGATATGAGAGAAGCATATGAACTGAAATAATCATTGCACAAGAACCTTATGTGATCTCTTAGAGATAATATAAGATAGGCATAGATCACATGAGGAAAATGTGAATGTGAGCTAAATAGATATGCAAGACTATGAATGATAATGTCATGACATAAAAAACATGCAAGGCATATGAAACATCATGACAAGATATAGCAAACTCACATAGTCTCACACATAAACGATAAGGTGGCTCACATCCACACGAGTACTGGAAAGGAAATAAAGTTAAAGTACCAACAAGCCAACATAAACACACGAACAAGGTCTCAAAGGCTTGCAACCTAACCAGACAATCGATATCCTAGATAGAACTCTTCTCCCCCTTTGGCATCAAGACGCCAAAAAGGGAAAAGGCGATGCTAACGTCACTAAACAACCGGCGGGTGGCTCGTGGCATCATCCTCATCATCAAAGCGCCAGTTCTGCATAGGGAAGGAGTATTCAGAGAGCTGACTATCCTTGTCCTCTAGACCTGGCTGAGCTGGAATGCCTTCTTTGCCTTGTAGGCCCGCTGCTCCGCCTTGATGCGGTTACTGTCTCTGAGCTGCTTCTTCTGGATAGACTGACACATCTTGAACATGTTGCTGATAGTCTTGAAGAGTGTCTTCTTCTCACGAACTGTGAAGGCAGCAGGAGCATCGGGACCAACAGGAGGACCCCTCTGACGAGGAACCCTAGCAGAGGAGGAGGCACCGGGAGTGTAGGTAGCACGGTCCTCGAGCCTTGGGTTGCGCCCAAGCTTGGGAGCAACATACGGAGCCGGAGCAGGAGGCCTCCAGTTGAGGTCACGCTTCAGAACACTGACATGGTACACATGCTGAGGAATGTGGCGAGCAGGGCACACAGACTCAATCAGAGCCTGAATGAAGGGAGCATAAATCAGGGACTTCCTCAGACGGATACACTCACGAATCTCCAGGAACATAGTATCCAGAACATCCACCTTCCTGCGGTCCTTAACCATCAGAAAAATATCAAGCATCGAGGCACGCAGGTTATGAGTGTCACCTGCCTTCGGTGTGAGAGTGTACCGAAGGATGTGACGCAGTGTATCATAGGTGGGAAGCAGATCCTTGATAGAGCCAGTGACAAAGGACTTCTCCTTCTTATAAGCAAATGCAATCTCGTCCTTATTGCGGCCAAACTCAGACACCCTCTCAAAGTCAGGATGAGGCTCCGTGTAGAAATGGTATGGAATGATCTCAGCAAACTTGGCAAACGGGGCAGAGCAGACCGCAGTGCCAGACATCCAACGCATAGTACGAGCATCATCATTATAGAAGTAGACAGTGGCATAGAACTGCATGACAAGATCCTCATTGTACTTGTACGAGAACTGACAGAACGGTATAAGGCCAAGCCTCCCAAGAGCATCATACACACCGGGATAAATATGAGCATTGTCCCTCAAGTGCTCCACATCGACCTGCTTGTGGGGAGCAAACTTCTTCTGCTTAGCCATCATCAACTCATTGAAAATTCGGGCCTGAAACACATTGCGGAATCTTGGATCTGCTCCGAGCGCAGTGGCAGCAACATAGGGGTTCTGGTCACGAAAAGCCCAGTACTCTGGCTGAGACCACTCACTGACCGGTATGTTAGACACATCCCGGCCACCTGGAAGGGGACGCTCACCAGGACTCGAGCTCTCCTCATCATCATCTTCATCTTCCTCAACAAACCCAGTTTCCTGAGATGCCTCAGCGGTCTCATGAGAAGTAGGCTGATATGCACCCTCAGAATCGGACTCCTCATCGCTGGAATCAGTCTCAACGGGTGCTCTGGCAGTGGCGAGGCGGCGGGGACGGCCACCACCACGAGAATACTCCTCCTGGCCCTGACCAGCTGGCGGCAGAAACTCATCATCTCCTGCCTTTTAACGCTTGCAACGAATGAACAACTGCCGGTTCGGGGACTCTACAGACGACAGGCAAGAAGTTGTGCAAATGCTCAGTGAAAATGAAACGAGGATGATGAATCAGATGCATATCAAGGTTGTCTCTGCCTGAAAGGCCCGTGCGCACGGGGTACAGGGCCCGTGCGCACGGTTCACCACGTGGGCACGGGGGCCCGTGTGCACGGGGTCTTGATCCCATGGGCACGGGGTCCTCCCAGCCGCCGCTCAAACCTCGCGAGGAGGGGAGGGGCGGGCTAGGGAGGTTACCCCTAGGCCGAGACTACCCTAGATCTGCATCTACTCCACACACAATCGGATCCCATCTACATAGAGCACGAAGAGCACCCCTCCTAGGGTTTTGAGGGCCAAAACGAAGGAGGAGAGGAAGAGTGACCAACCTGGGTCATCCATGGTGTCCAATGAAGGGGGGAATCCGTGCCTTTGGCCGGGAGATGGCCGGAGGAGGCAAGATGGCGACGGCGGCGGCGACCCTGAAGAAGACAGAGGCGTGGGGGGATAATGAGGAGGGGTAACTGCCTCTCCACCCCGCGCCCTAGTCATATGGGTGCCAACCGCATAACCCCGTGCGCACGGGGGTCATGGCCCGTGCGCACGGTACACCCCGTGCACACGGGGTCCTTAGAAGGTTCCGTCAGTTTTGACAAGGAGGGGAGGGGCTGGGGGTGACCCCTTACCTCGTCCCTAAATGTCAAGCTGAACCAACACAAAATTGAGGAACATCGCACTAGAATGTCTATGCTATGGAGGTGCGAGTGGAGAGCATTTGCACGGAAATGATAACAGAGAATGTCTTATGAGATAAGAGTGGAATAGGATAGGGAAACTAAAGTCAAGGGAAACTATTCCTATCCGGGGGAAGACACCAAGAGTCTAAACGACTCGAAAAACAAACAACGCTGTAACGCGGAAAAAGGCGGTGACCCGAGAGTCACCATGTTTGAGCAATTGTGGTACGGAACCGCGAAGAGTTTAACCTTGGCCCCGTCTCCACTACTCATCTTTGAAGCACAAGTGCCATCTATAAATGGCGGATGTGAAAGATTTTGATCAATTTATGCACAAGTAGGGTTATGTCGGAATCATTGAGAGAATTCTACTCCCCCTACTTATGTGCCTACATCTAGGCAAGATATAGAAAAGTTAATGTGTGTATGCAAGATCATCAACCCATGTTACTAAGATCCACGATATTTAGCTCATGCCTTAACTCACGGAACCTTGCTTCATCAAGTGGCTTCGTGAAAATATCCGCAAGTTGCTTCTCGGTGCCCACATGAAAGAGCTCAATGTCTTCTCGTGCCACATGATCCCGAAGAAAATGATGACGAATATCAATATGCTTGGTTCGGCTCTGTTGCACGGGATTATCCGCAATCTTGATTGCACTTTCATTGTCACATAATAGAGGCACTTTGTCAAATTTGACACCATAATCCATCAAAGTTTGCCTCATCCATAATAATTGGGCACAACAACTTCCCGCGGCAATGTACTCGGCTTCGGCGGTTGATAGAGAAACACAATTTTGCTTCTTGGAGGACCAACTCACTAAGGACCTCCCGAGGAATTGACATGAGCCGGATGTGGACTTACGATCCACCTTGTCACCGGCCCAATCTGAATCCGAATATCCCACTATCTTGAAGGAAGATCCTTTGGGATACCAAAGTCCCAAGTTTGGGGTATGAACCAAATATCGAAGGATCCGTTTCACTGCCATATAGTGGCCTTCTTTGGGGGCGGATTGAAATCTTGCACACATACACACACTTAACATAATATACGGCCTAGATGCACAAAGGTAAAGCAAAGAACCGATCATAGAGCGGTATACCTTTTGATCCACATCTTTACCATTGGGATCTAGATCGAGTTGGCCATTGGTTGGCATTGGAGTCTTCATCGGCTTGGCATCCACCATATCGAAACGCTTGAGCATGTCTTGAATATATTTTGCTTTGTTAATGAAAGTCCCTCCCCTTAATTGCTTGACTTGAAATCCGAGGAAGAACTTCAACTCACCCATCATAGACATGGCAAACTCCTTGGTCATGATATTTTGAAACTCAACATTGCAAGCATGATTAGTAGACCCAAAGATAATGTCATCAACATATATTTGGCATACAAAAAAATCTCCTTTTACTCTCTTGGTAAAGAGAGTGGTATCTATCAACCCCATCTCGAACCCTTTCTCGTTTAAAAACGTCGTAAGGTGATCATACCAAGCACGAGGTGCTTGCTTAAGACCATACAAAGCCTTATGAAGTTCAACGTGCTTGGGGCGTTCGGGGTCTTCAAAACCGGGAGGTTGCTTAACATACACCAATTCACTTAAAGGACATTTAGAAACGCACTCTTAACATCCATTTGATATAATTTAAAGTCATGATGAGCAGCATAAGCAAGTAAGATATGAATGGACTCAAGACGGGTAATGGGGGCAAAGGTTTCACCAAAATCCAAACCTTCGATTTGGGTGAACCCTTGTGCCACTAACCTTGCCTTGTTACGAGTGACTTGTCCATGCTCATCTTGCTTGTTCTTGAAAACCCATTTGGTCCCAATGACATTATAATTTTCCTTGGGCCTTGCAACAAGTGACCACACCTTGTTGCGGGAGAAATTGTTGAGTTCCTCATGCATAGCTTCTACCCAATCCGGATCATCAAGCGCTTCTTCTACCTTAAGGGGCTCAATACAAGAGACAAACGAGTGATGTTCACAAATGTTTGCCAAACGTTTACGAGTAGTTACCCCTTTTTAGATGCTTCCAAGGATGTTGTCGGTGGAGTGTTGAAGCATTTGAAGTCTCAAAGCCGCTTTTTGTCTCTTCTTTTCAAGTTCTTCTTCACTTGGTTGAATTCTTCGTGGAGAAACCCGAACTTGCTTTTTCTTAGCTTGTGGAGAGACAACTTCTTGAACTTGATCTTGATCACTTGTATGAGCTTGATCTTGGGCCTCAATTATAGGTTCATCATCATTTGATTGAGCTTGCCCTTGATCTTGCTCGGTAGCTTGAGGGACCTCTTCTTGCTCTTGGATAGGTGCTTGTGCTCCCGAAACGTCTTGCTCTTGTGGTGGAGGTGATTACTTCCCTTGAGGAGAAACCTCAAGAGGGGCTCTTACCCCTTCTTCGATTACATGGACTTGGGGTGTTTCTTGTGGAAGAATGTGGCCTATCCCCATGGTCCTTATAACTTGAGAAGGAGCCTCATCACCTACAACACTTGGAACAATAGGTTTGGCTTGGGAGCCGTTATCCTCATCAAACTCCACATTCGATGTCTCCTCAATACATCCGGTGGATTTATTGAGAACACGATACGCATGGGAGTTTGAGGCATATCCAACAAATATTCCCTCATAGGTTTTTGCTTCGAATTTAGCTAATCGGGTTTTCTTGTTGAGAATGAAACACTTACAACCGAAAACACGGAAGTACTTGACATTTGGCTTCTTCCCGATTAGGAGTTCATAAGGTGTCTTGTTCTTGAGCTTGCGGAGATATAGCCTATTAGAGGCATGACACGCGGTGTTGATGGCTTTGGCCCAAAGCTTGTATGGAGACTTGTACTCATCAAGCATTGTCCTTGCTATCTCAATAAGAGTCCTATTCTTCCTCTCCGCAACACCATTTTGTTGAGGAGTATAGGCCGCGGAATATTGATGTTTGATCCCCTCATCACTCAAAAACTCATCCATTATATAATTTTTGAACTCGGTACCATTGTCACTTCGAATAGCCATAATCTCACATTGGTGTTGACGTTGAGCTTCTTTGGCAAATGATATAAAGGTCTCTTGAGTCTCATCTTTGGTCTTGAGAAAGAAAATCCATGTATATCTAGTATAGTCGTTGACAATGACAAGGCAATACCTCCTCCCACCCAAACTATCATAGGATGGAGGCCCAAAGAGATCCAAATGAAGGAGCTCAAGAGGCCTCGTCGATGTGATGATAGTCTTTATCTTGTGTTGCTTCTCATGTTGCTTTCCAGCAATGCAAGCACTACAAACACGATCTTTGGCAAAGGAAACATCGCTTAGTCCAACAATGTGCTCCCCCTTTATAAGCGATTGTAGATTTCTCATACCGACGTGGGCTAGTCTACGGTGCCATAACCACCCCACGTCGGCCTTGGCCATTAGGCATGTTTTTAGGTGAGTGCTCTCTTTCGATAAATCAACCACGTAAAGGTTGCCTTCAGCATGCCCAACAAAGACCACTTTGAGAGTATCCATTTTAAAGATGGTCACATGAAATTCACTAAACAGCGAGTCATATCCGGCACGAGCCAATTGGATAGTGGAAAGTAGATTGTAGTGAAGGGATTCGACAAGCATGACATTCTTGAGTGAAGAATCACTCAAGATGACAAACTTCCCTAATCCCAATACCTTGCCCTTGCTATTGTCTCCAAAGGAGATGTCCGAGGATGACTTGAGCGAATCAACGAAATCCACGAGCATATCCTTGCCTCCGGTCATATGATTGGTGCAACCACTATCAATCACCCATTGTGTCCCACCGGAGGCATAGTCCTGCAACAATCAAGCTTTGTTTTTAGGTCCCCATTTTTCAATGGGTGCTAGAGAGTTAGCAACAAGGGTCTTAGGAACCCAAATAGTCCATGCATAATCATCATAATTACTGCCGACAAATTTAGCAAAAGTATATCCATCATTCCTTCTCATAAGGACATAAGATGGGTTGTTCATGCCGGCATAATTAGAAGAGGGAGCCACTTCCTTTGAAATGACTTCCTCTCCAACCTTCTCCTTCCCTTTCTCCTTCTCCTTGTGCCCTTCTTGCACAAATGTGATTTGTTGTTGAGGAGGAGTTTCTTGGTGCTTCTTCTTCTTGTTCTTCTTCTTCTTGTGCTTGTTCTTCTTCTTCTTTTGAGAGGGATCAAAACCGATTCCCTCTTTGGCCACACATTCCTTTTGATTGCTCAAAAGTTCATTCAAGTTCTTTTCGCCTTGGATACAAGACACAAGACCTTTCTCAAGTTGCTCTTTCAACTTTTTGTTCTCAACAAGTAGTGATGCATAATCAATGGAGTTAGAAGCACATGCATCATTAGGAGAGAAAGTAGCAAGAGTTTTAAGAGTGGAAGCCTTAAGTTGGTTGTAAGACTCGGTGAGAGTTATAAGCTCCCCTTTTATGAGCTTGTGGCTCTTTTCAAGGAGTTTATACTCCTCACCGAGTTCACCATGATCAACTTTAAGCTTAGCAATTTTATCCATGAGATCATGCTTAATTTCAAGAGAGAGTTCTAGAGCATCATTGACTTTAACAAAATCTATCTCATTTGAAGTGATGTTTTCCTCAAGTGAGGCTTTCATGTTTTCTACTTCAAGGAGATTTTGCTCAAGGAGATCATTTCTCTCCTTTTCCTCCATTAAGAGGGTTTCCACATTTCCGATGTAGTCATCACGTTCGGTGAGTGACCTCATCATGTTGAGGAAACGAGCAAGGGATTCTCCCTTAAGTGTCTTCATGAAAGCCAATGAGGCTTCCTCACTATAAACGACACCATCATCATCACACTCGTTATCCGACTCTTCTTGCAAAGAGTTGGTAGTGTTAGATGATGGCGTAGAGTTGATAGACTTTGATATTACCTCTTTTTCCATGAGGCATCGATGGACGATGATCTTGTTCTCGTTGGGGGATTCGAAGAGGCTTTATGAGGTGGAGGAGGACTTGGAGTGCATGGAAATAGCGGCCATGCCCTTGTGCTCATCTTCATCACCGTCTTCTTCATCCTCGGAGATGTACTCTTCATGAACAAGAGCCTTGTCGCCACGCCTCTTGGCAAACTTGTTGAATCTCTTCTTCTTGAGAATAAGCTTCTCGGATTTCTCTTCTCTTCTTTCATATGGACAGTCCGCAACAAAATGCTTTGGACTATCGCAATTGTAGCACTTTCTTCTTCCAAAGGTTTTTCCCTTGAGATGATTACTTCCTTTGTTTCCCGGAGTCCCCATGGTGCCCACGTATTTTCGGACAAGGAGGGCCACATCTTCTTCAAAGTCTTCGGCCGGGCACGAGGGACCATCTTCTTCTTCACAATATTCTTCCACTTCTTCCACCTCCACCATCTTAGATCCAACACAATGGATTTGAGCCTACGGAAAGCTTGATCCGCAGTCTCACCTTCCTTCCTCACGAACATGTTAACCTCTGTCTTGAGAAGGGCCAGACGAGATCTCTGCACACTTGCGTCTCCTTCAAAGATTTCCCCAAGGGATTCCAAATTTCCTTGGCCGACTTCAATAGAGCAATGGAGTCTCGGTAGTCATCCGGCACAGCCTTCTGGAGCATGTGACAGGCAGTGTCATTGAGTTGTTCATCAACCTCTTCTCTTGGAGATAAGCTTGACGGATCCTCGGAACGATAGCCTCTCAAGATGATCCACCACAATTGAGTGGAGGCACTCCGGACATGGGACTCCATAGCTAGCTTCCATTTACCAAACGAGTCAGGATTCAAGAGGGGGGGGTCCCCAGTATGATTAATATGCGGCATAGGAATATGAGGACGAGCATATGAAGGAGCAGCAGCATTGTATGACGGTGCAATAGGACGTGGTGGTGGTGGTGTCTCCCTCACTCCATCAACATCCAAAGTGGTGTTTGGACAAAATGTTGATGAGGTAGAGGGAGCTTGTGAGATATAAGCAAGCTTCTTATCGACCTCTTCACGAACCAAGGCCTTCATCGAATTTTTCATGGAGCTTTTGAAAGACTCCATGAAAGAGGCGAATTTGGTCATGGTTAGTGAGGTGGCGGAGCTAGGTCCACCACCCTCTTGGTGTGTTGTTTGTGGGACGGGTGGGTTAGTAATGGGTGCACCATGTGCACTCGGTACTCCCCCATCCGTGGGAAGGGTACCACCTGGATCCCCTAGATTGACCATATTCTCTTAGGCGGTTAAGCCCTTAATAAGAGACCAAGGCTCTGATACCAATTGAAAGGATCGATACGGTCAACTAGAGGGGGGTGAATAGGTGACTAACAAATTTAAGCTTTATTACCAAATTTTAGGGTTAGGCGGATTAAAAAAATTCTCTAGATGTGAACTAGATGAAATAACCCTAGGTGGCAAGCAAGCTTAAATCAAATATGCTAGGCAACAAATACGATAGCAAGCCAACAAGCATACTAGGTTAGAACAAGTAAAGGGCGGAAAGGATAAACCACAAGTGAAGAGGAGACGCGGTGATTTGTTTGACCGAAGCTCACACTCTTTTGAGGGAGTGCTAATCTCCGTTGGAGCGGTGCTCAAGATTGAGAACGCTACAACAACGTAGCTCACCGTATTCTCCCCTTTCGAGTCACCCCAACAGATAAGCCTCGAATCCACTCGGGGTTGGTCTTGAAGGCGACCACCACACCTTTACAGACTTCCCGGAGCACACCACAAGCAAGGAAGCTCCGGGACGGACACCTAGCCGCCTAGGAGCCAAAGCTCCAAGAGTAACAAGTCAACGGTGAAGAAATCTTGCGGGGAACACAAATCGGTTTGGTGGAAGTGTAGATCGGGCCTTACTCTCCCAACTCCCAAAGTATCAACAAGTTTGGTTGGAGGAGATGGGAGTATTGAGCAAAATGGAGTTCATGGAGTGGAGGCTCAAGCAAGGGAAAAAGGATTAGGGCTGGAGGAAGAAGAAGGGGGGGCTTATATAGTGGAGAGAGCTGTGAGGGGGCATCTAGCCGTTGGAGGCCCGTGCGCACGGGCTAAGTGAGCCCCGTGCGCACGGGCTACTCAGAGCCGGATGCTCTACCCCGTGTACACGGGGGTCTTGGACCCCGTGCGCACGGGCGACTCAGAGAGGTTCGGGGTACCCCGTGCGCACGGGGGTCAGAGACCCCGTGCGCACGGGCTACTCAGTGAGCCTCTGGGTACCCCGTGCGCAAGGGGGTCAGAGACCCCGTGCACACGGGGTGACCAGAGACAAACTGGTTCACCTCACAATGAGCCCATGCAATCGCACACTTTTCGGCACTTCTTCCAGATGGGTTTGGGATGAAATATTTGTACATGGAAAATGTGTTCCCACACATACTCAATCTCATTGACCCCTCTTTATAGTGCGGTGATCCTACGACTCAAATCAAACCGAAAGAATCCTTCGAGTCATCAGGTGAACACCACGCCTTTTATCTTTTTGAATCGGGGCCAATCATCCTCCAAAATTAATAACCCACCACGGGACCTATGACCTGAGATAAATCTTTAACACCCGTCATTAGTCCCACTAACCACATTGTCATTACACCAAAACACCATTTAGGAGTAAATGCACTTTCAGAGTCCCTCTAGACTTTGAATATGTTCAACGATGTTTCCAACAACCACAACATTGGCCATCACATCTTCTTAGATGTATGCCAATACATTAGGGGGGAGCAAGATTAACCAAATTATTATGTTGTCACTAGTTCTTTAGCAAGGCTTGTAATAGTACCACAAGATTATTGGTGTCTAGTTTACTTCTCCCAAATAGGTAGGCTTACAAGGTATGTGGTGTTTCACCTAATAAACTAATACAAACCCATCCCCAAAATGATATAACAGTAGCATGATATATAATATGGTACAAAGAAGTAGAAATGTAGGACAAGGGTTTGAGTTTTTGAAGATGGCTTGCCTTCCTCGGCGGTGTCTCCCGGTACGGCTTATTCGGCTTGGAAGGAGTCTTCACCTGGAACGTCAAGCGGTTCGTCTACACGTTGCAGAAAAGAGCACACAATTACCACGAGGCAAAAACAGCACATGGCACACAACATTCAATTTTCACAATCAAACACAACAACAAGGGCAAAATCAATCTCAGAGTTTTAACTCCCATGTTTTTTTAAGTCCTAAAACATGCAACCAAGGCTACATTTTACAACAAAGCATTAGGATAACTTTACTGGATTTATTAATTGGCAGAAGAGCAATTTTAACTAATAGCAATAATATTAACCTATTTTATTCACTAACAACCTTTTAAATTTTATTAACTCAACAACCAATTGTATAGCAAAACCTACTAACCAAAGGTTAGTTTTATTTTAAACTAAAATTTTAATATTACTAGTATTAATTAGATAAGAATTAAACTAGCAAGGGTAATAATAATAAAAAGGCCACAAATTTGTTTAACCTAAAAACTATTCTATACACACAGAAAAATCAAAAATAATCATAGGAATATAAAAAAGTCAACATCAAATTTTTAGAGTCAACAAGGATTTAACTAAAACTATTCTTAGCTGCTAAAAAGCACAATAAACTAATGAAAACTAAAGCAATTATAGTGCCACTGCACAAAAATTACTCTAAACATGCAGAATTATAGATATTAATTTTATGCACACAATCAAAATTTATTTCACTGAATTTGGAGTTGTAGTTATTTTTCTATAATTAAAACAGTGTTACAGCTTAAAAAGAAAAAGGAAAAGAACAGCAGGCCGGCCCGGCTATCAGGCGCCCACGGCGTTCCCTTCATTTTTATTAAACGGGACGAGCCCAGCACAGCGCAGCAGCGGGGTTTTTTTTTAAACGAAGGGGTATGTTTTTATTTGGGCAGTTGGATTTGCCCCTGATCGGACGGCCGTGGGGTTTCTTCCCCACGAGCACGTCACGAACAGGAGGCTCCTGGCCATGGCGACTGGGAGGGCGAGGGGCCTCGCCGGAACACCTCCGGTGGCCGGCGGTCGAAGGCAGGGGGCGGCGGAGGTAGGGGAGGTAGTGGGGGTTCCATTTTTGCGGACAAACGGGGCATGCAACGCGGAAAAAAACGGGCCCCATGGTGGACAGCAGGGAACGGAAGCTCACCGTGGGGGGCGTTCCGGGCGGCTGCAGGCGACGGCGAGGTGTGGCGGGGGTGCGGCTCGACGAGGGGGTTCCGTTTTCCCCTGGAACGGAGGCGCGCGGTGAGGGAAGGTGTGGCGGCTCGGGGCAGAACGTGGGCCGCAGCGGCGGTCGGGGTAGCTCCTCCTGGCGTCTCCTCGCCGGCGTCTTCTGGTGGAGGGCGGAGGGGCGCCGGGCTCCCCGCAGTAAGGGCAGAGGCGCACCGGCCTCTCTCTCCTCCTCCCCTTTCCTTCCTCCCTTCCTCCTCTTCTTCTTCCGCCTTTCCTCTCCTCCTCCTCTGTCTACTCTTCTCAGGCTGGGCAGGGGGTCGTGGGGGTGAGGATGTGAGGGCGGTGCTGTGGTGAGGCGAGTGGGGTGAGTTGAGGAGGGCGCCGGGACCTCCTTTTATAGCCGAACGGAGCGGCTGCAACTGGAGGGAGGTCGAGGTGGCGATCCGTGGCCTCGGGCACCATTGGTGAAGGTGGGCGACGGGGGAGCTCGTGAGGGAGCGGAGGTGGGTCGGTTCCACCGTGTCCCTCGCCGGTCACATCACGGGCACTGGTTGGGGGTTGCGCGAGCGGGTAGGCCACGCTAGCGATCCTCAGGGTTGCTCCGGGTAGGGCAATCGAGGTCACGGGTGGCTGACAGGAGGGCTTGGGAGAGAAGATACGCTGCGGGAGAGAGAGAAAGAAACGAGAGAGAGGGAGAGGTTCCTCTCTGTACGTGAGGAGAGATGAGGGAGGTTAGAGAAGTTGAGGGATTAGTGGGAGGGAAGTTAGGAAGGTTTTTTTTAATACAAACTCTATACATATTAATCATAAGGTCTTTCTCTTTTATTATTGTAATATTTGTTATTATTATTATTATTATACTAGTTATAACGGTCACGCATACGTTTCCTATGATTTTATGTAGTTAGGTTCCTTTATTAATAATTGTTTTAGTTACCCCTAATCAACAAAAGTTTAATGCCTAAGGGTTTTTTGGTGGCAAAATTATTAGTATTAATATTATACAGAAAATTTACTAGGTGTTAGCACCAAGGGTTTTTAGAATTTAACAAGTAGCCATTATTAAGATAATCTCAAGATGAGTTGCACGCATGGCAGACATAAATGGTTAGCCATTGCTACTAGGTTATCTAGGCACATGCACACAAAATGATCATCATCATAAGTGCATCATCAAGCAACACATGACTAACCCTAAGCACACAAGTTCAAACATTGCAACAACAACCTATAATTTCATGCAAGGTTTTTGTTGGCTCTCATTTTTGGTTAACCGAAATTAACAAGATGAGTAAAAGTTGGGATGTGACACCAATATTAGAGCAAAAGGTATTAAAGTAATCAGTTTTCATATAGCTCTCAATGTAATCATGCTCATAATTTATAACGGATTGAATACCTTTGTCGATTTCCCAGTCTTCAGTATTATTCTGGATCCTCTCAATGATATCCCATCTTTCTTAAATGCTTCTTGTTTGAAATACCCCGCTAGCGGAGGCATCCAACATCTCCCTATCCTGACGAGAAAGCCTGGCATAAAAATTTGTAAGTATAATATATTTCGGGAGTTCATAAATGGGACATTTGAACATTAGGGACTTCAGTCTCCCCCAACCTTGAGCGATGCTCTCTCCGTCACGAGACCAAAAGTTATATATGTAGTTCCCGTCTCGATGAATTTCATGAAGAGGATAAAACTTTGTATAAAAGAGAGACATAAGCTCTTGCCAATCAAGAAAATGTGAGTTATCGAGGAGCTTATACCAATCTTGAGCTTTATCTATAAGTGATACAGAGAATAATTTCTTCATAACAAAACCCCTTAACACACCTGCAAGCTTGAATAATGAACATAGTTGTGATAAATATAGCAGCTGTTCACTTGGATGTCTGTCTCCTGCATAACGGTTAGCAAAGACATAATCAACAAAAATAGTTGGTATTTTATAAGGCACAATTTCAGTAGGGGTAGGAGTGACCACCACAACAGTGGGGCGTTTCCCCATAAGCAACGAACCAATAGTAGAAGTGTCCATAAGGACAAAATGCAGCAGCAACAAAACAAAAATATAAAAGCTTCCTTACCAGCGTCACTTACTAATAGCACTACGCTCCCTGGCAACGGCGCCAGAAAACAGTACTTGATGACCCTCAACTGTAGGGTATCGTCTGTAGCATTTTCGATAAATAAGAGTGTCGAACCCAACGAAGAGAAGAAGGTATTCGTAAGTGACTTTGGCAAACAAATAATTGCAGGCAACGAAAGATAACTTTTTTAGGGTTTTTCGGTATAAGCAACAAGAAGGTAAGAGCAAGCAAAGTAAAAGGCACTGAGGAGTAACAAGTGGCCCAATCCTTTTGAGCAAAGGATAGGCCTAGCAACTGAACTTATAAAGGCTAAAGCGTTCTTGAGGACACACGGGAGAGGTAGTCACGTGCTTTCGCCATATTTCGTATCGATACTATGTGCGACGTTGATAAGTGTCGAGTGGGTGGATCTATGCTAGTACACATTCTAGAGTAAGATAAGTGCACTCTTATGATTAAACATCTTGCAAGCATCCGCAAATACAAGATAGTAATTAAGGCAAAAGCCTAACCATAGCAATACGATCGATGATCCATTGTTCACTTGTGCAAAAGCGTGCAAACTAGGGTTCAGATTTCTGTCACTCCGGCAACCCACCGTAAGCATTCTTTATACACAATGCATTCCCCTAGTTCCTTAATAAGGCGAAGTGTTGAGTGTTGGACTCACACAACACCACTAGGAAAACTATACTATACCCCGCGCGTTGCTGCGGGATGTTAGTGTGATAAAGAGTTTAAAAGAGAAGGGAACTTTATGGAGAAAATGAACTTAGAAAAATGAATGGTGTGCATATAATGTATCACTATAATCAACTTTCTCATTATGATATGTTTGTGGAAAAAAATGGATTGTTACTATTTTCTTTGATGATTAAAAGAATTTTGTTCATCTCTATGGGAAGGAAAATAATGCAACCCATCTTGCTAATACAAAAATAGTACGTAGCAATTTTTTTATCTAAATATGTATATTAGTCCACAAGAAGGGAAATAAGAAAACAACATGACCATCTGGGCATCAAACACAATATATGCAAAGATACTATTGTAATACAAATTGCTTGTCTACATCTTCAATGAACTTGTGGCATTAATCTTTCTCAGGCACATTACTTCACTCAACTTACACAGTGCTATGTACGCATATTTTACACGTGGTCTGCATCAAAATATTGTACTACATTTTATGTAGAAAACAATACAAAGAAATCAATAATTTAAGATCAGAACTTGTAGGCTCTTTCTCCAGAAAATAACTGGATGTGGAATCAGCATACACTGTGAGTAGATACGGCGTGCGGGCGCAGGCCGAATGGGCATCCTAGAGGTTGTGTCACACTTGATAACATGCTCGTGTAGGGGTTAGAAATCAAACAAGATATGAAGGAAATACATCAAGAGATGAGGGAGACGCATGCATATGAGTAACCTGTTGTGTTGCATGACACTTCGGTAAAAGGTGGGCTAAATGGTTGAGATCGAGTGCTTCATGGTGTTTCCCCACGTTCTCATCAAGCTCGACATATTGGCGACATCCTCAACAGTGACGACAGTGCATCCCACTTGTCCGTTCGACTGGGCTATATGGACGACGACATGTACACAACGCCTCATCCTCTCCCGCGTCTCCCTTTCATCTACAACCGTCATGGGGAGAAACCAAACTTAACCAGGTGAATGGACTTTTGATCTAATGAGGTAACTAAAGGTTTCAACGCCTCCTCACTTGATCCCAGAATGGTTTCATTGAGAAATTGAGGGGTCATGAGATAGTAAACGTACATGATATAGTGGGGACATGAAGAATCATATTTTGCATGGAGGGTTTGGAAGCCTAAATGCTGCATGTCTCACGGTCGCATGCAGAATGCATGATGTGGTGGAAATTCATGAGGTGGATACAGGATGATGTGGACGTTGTGCATGTAAAGAGAATTGGTAGTAGTGGGGATCAACTTCTTAAGAATAGTAGATAACAACACAACTTAAATATCAAACAACACGTATTACTTCAACATCATATCACTACTAGCAACTAGATTTCTCCCGTGTCCTCAAGAACTAAAGTAACTACTCACAAGACATAAAAGAGATCGTGATCAGAGGGGATGAATAGATGATAAACAATATGGAAACAATTAAATTTCTCCAACAAAACACAATAGCATTCATCACACGGTAGCAATCAACACCGATAGAGTAGAGAGGATAGATAGTACGGATTACAACACAATTTGCAATTGTGAGATAAGATGGTATGGTGGTGGAGATGGTGCTGTTTTTTGGGATGATGTTGATGATGATCTCGATGATGCCCATGACGATGGTGATGACGATGGCGATGATCTCCCCTTCCGGGAGGTGTTCTCCCCGGTGGAATCTTCCCGTTGGAGATGTCGTTTTTTGTCTGTAGGTTTCCGCCACGGAGCGGCGGCGGAACTCGCGAAACTCCTCTACTTTTAGGGTTTTCGGACGACGAGGGATAAATAGGCCAGAGGGGGGAGCCTGAGGTGGCCTTGGGGGTCCAGGCGGCCAGGGGTGGGGCCGCGCCAGGGGGGCTCCTAGGCTCCTGGTGGCCCCCCTCTAGTCTCTGTTTTGCGTCTCCCCGTCATTATTCTGGAAAATGGCCTCCGTCGATTTTTAGGTAATTTGGAGGTCTTCTGATTCAGCAACTATGCATCCACTTTTTCCCGCTGAATCCTGCGTCTGCTGCTTCGTCATGGGAAATTTGCAAACTGTGCAAAACAAGCCAAAACAACATAAGAATAGCATCATAACATGAAATATATCAATGAATAGGGATGAATTACTATATAAAATAGTGATGCATTTTGGACGTATCACGCGCTGAGCGCGTGGTTCGAGATTTTGTCTGAATCGGAGGTCGTATGGACTCCCGGCGGTACAAAACATGGAGTATCGGACGCGCGAGAGAGAAACGGAGGGCGTTTGCGTAAACCTGCCATCCAGGGCAGTCTATAAATAGACCGCCACCTTCTCCTAGCCCTTCTAAGGTTACCCCCTTGTAAAAATTGAAGCCACCCCCTCCAAATTTGCCAGATCTGCCCAATTGCCCCCAAATTCCCGAAACCTTAGCCCAACCCTCGATCTGGACCGTTAGCTCTAGATCGGAGGGCCCCTAGGCCTCCACGTAGCCTCCTCGCCACTTCCAAGACAGATCCACCGAACCGGACCTCGCTGGGCCTAGCCGCCGACGCCGTTGGGCCCGAACCGGGTCGGGAATCCCGCACCGCCGCCCGATCTCCTCTCGGCCGACCTCCGCCGCGCCGCAGCTCACTCCGGTGAGCCTCCTCCCGCGCCTCTCTTCCTCTCTCTCCTCCTCACCTCTCCCTCCTCCCTCACAGCCTGCGGCCGTCGGCATCCAGACGCCACCGCCGCGACCACCATGCCATGGACGCCGGCGACCAGAGCACATGTCGCGCCGCCCCCTGGACCACTGCGCCTCGACCACCTCCGAACCCCACGCGCCGGATCCGCGTCCTCCTCGCTGGTGGGTGTCGCCGATGGGCAGGTCCGGCCACGCCGCCGCCTGGCTCCCTCGCCAGAGCGTCGGCAACGGCCGCCCCGGTGGATCTCGATCGGATCGGGCGACGGGAGCCGCCACCAGCCACCTGGGCCGCCCTCGCCTTTTCGTGGCCCAGCTGCGGCGCGCCCACGGCCTACTAGCACGCGACCCAGCTCCTCCAGTCCAGCGTTGCCGGCCTACTGGGCCTTGACCTGTTAAGGTCCTTTTTTTTCTTTTCCCCTTTCCATTTTCTACTAAGTCCTTTTATAATTGTTGATGTTGCTGTTTTGCGAGTAAGTTTGCGGTAGATCTGTAGCCCGTATGGAAAAGTGCCCAACATGAAAATTGTTCATCTTGTTGTGCTCTAACTTTTTTTTCTTTAGTAAGTTTATTGATTTGAAGTCATCTAGCTGTTGTAAATCTCAGTTGAAGTGCGCACCAGAATGTTTACTGCTGCGGTTGCTATTTTTATCAAATTTTGGTTGATGCTTGTGTCACATCCATGATGCCTATGCCACTAATTCTTTTTTATATGTGTTAAGAATCATGTGTCTTTCAATTAGATATATTTCTTTGCCATGTTTACCTGCTGTAGCTATTTTATTTCTTGATCCAAAGTGGTGACCCTGATAATATGTGCTGCTGTTTATATAAAGTTGCTACTTTGATGCCTTATAGTTAATGATCCATGCCTCATATGCTTTAGCCCCAATGTAATTATTTGCTCCTTGTTATGTGTACTTTGATGCCAAGATTTTCTTTGCCATGATATCTTTACTTCTCATCTAGATCTTGAGGTCCCAAAATGCATACCTGTTGTTTTCCGTTACATACCCTGCATTTTTTTAGCTTTTTGTATGGGTTACAGTTATTACTTTTTGCTTCTCATATACATGAAACCTTGTTTCCATGTCATGCTTGTCATGTCTACTTTTGATACACATAATTTTGGTACATGTTTGCAACCTGTAGCATGTTGGTTCAATGCTCTCAAGTGTGCTACCTGATGTTGGCAGATTGTGTTCATAACTTGTGATGCTTGTATCTTTTTAACCGTAACACCGTTTGGGGTGTTCATTATATGTAACTTGACTAGAATTTCATGTAGATTATGATTGTTATATTGTTTGCTGTTGTTAACCAACCAAAAAATGGTTTAGGGCATAACAGTACCAAATGCTTAAATTGCCATGGGGTACTTAGTGATATGCCATGTTTAGGATTTACCTCACTTAAATATATTAGCATAGATAGTTTACTTTATGCTTCACCACATGCCATGCTTGTGTGAAATTCCATGTTAAAAGCCTTTGCTCATGTTGCGTAGCTAAACAACTTGAACCATTCTAAATGTGTGGTATCGTCGTGTGTGACGACTACTCCACTTAACCTGTTAGTAACCGCTCTCGATGATAGCTGCGATACAGCGCATTGCCTCGAGCGATAGCTACGATACCTAGGCAAAGTGCACATGATTGCTTCGTAGTAATAGATACTTGCTCGTCGATTGCCTTTCCAATGTTTCCTTCTTGTGTGATCCCGAGGTTACTATCAGCGACGTTGCGAGCTTGCCATCGGCTACACCTTCGACGTCATATTCTCATCAGGTAAGGGGGAGCATATAGCATGGTTATAATTTTCAGCTCACTTTGCCTAGGTATAGGATAGAACGATTTCTTGATCCCACTAACTCATATTTATGCCTGTCAAATAAACCCAAACAGCCATGTCCCCCACCTCCTAGCAAACCATTGTTTGTCCATGTACCTTGCTTGCTTAACCACTGCTTAGCATGCATGCTTAGGATGCTACAACTGTTCCCCTGTTACTCCTTGGATTGGGCTATCAGACTATCATATTTGTTGTGGATGATATGATTATTATAATGTTGGCTATATTCGATGAAGGATGGAAGGTCTAGGCTATCCCGCCCTGATGCTTTGTTCCATTTGAGTCACCTACGACCCGAGTTCCTGGTATTGTGTCTCTTGACGAGCATCCCTAACCGCGTGTGGGATTCTATGGGGTCCCCTTTTCTTACCTACCTAGCTTCAAACATTTCTATTGGTGGCCCAAGCTGATTTACCATTTTCCAACCCGTGTGTGTGACTGGTCCACGACCAGCAAATTTAAAACAAACTGGGCCAGTGGGGAACATGGTTTTTCCTATTGGTCCAAGCTTGGCCGGCGAGGGCCCGACCCCATGTGAGGTGCCCCGGTAACCCAAACCTTGTTGAGACGGAAGAGGCCGATCGAAGTGCGCGGCCGACTTTTCGATTGGAAGTCGAATCCCCGGTGGCCACCCGGATTTGTTCGTTATTAGTTAGAGGGATGATGACGTCTGGACTCTCGGAACAACTCTTCAATGAGTGTATTTAACGGGCCCGACTGAGAGAACCATCGTACGTGCGGAGCCTAGTAATGGGAAGTTGGTACATCCCTGGAAGGTTAAATCTTTTCGGGAACCTGTGCCCACGGTTATGGACGACTTGAGACATACTCCTGTTCATAGACAAGTACAACCGAGATAACCTTAATAACTTGATCACTGTGTGTGTGCCTTGACTGCCTCTTCTTCGTCGGGTTGCGAAGGGGAGGACAAGGATAGGATATTTGTTGTGTTTGCGTAAGTAGCTGATAGCATACTTGCTGGAGTTGATTCCTCATCGACTGCTTGGTTCTCATCTTACTCTAAATAGATCGTTAGCCATCTCATATATTGCTAGTGCGGCTGCAATCTCAACCACTATCCCCATCTTACCGTGAGATGTTAGTTACAAGACTTGTTGATATAGCTCACCCCTTTCTTCTCTCTTTTACGCACGTTATGCAAATGATATTGGACTTCAGTGGAGCTCGACGATCCTTCTTCTGGACGGCTTCGTGGAGACTCGACGACAACTAGTTAGGCGGATCCCGACGGAGAGCCTGGACCCATGTGGACGTGGGAATGGTGTGTTTTACCTTTGCCACTAGGCATTTAATTGTAGTCTGTACTCAGACATGTATCTTCCGCTGATGTATTGTATTAAGGCAATTGTATGCCGATTGTATGAGATGTTGTATCCTTGTAGCTGTAATGTTGTGATATCATGTTGGAAATCCGGGGCATATGGCATTGTCATATGTCGCGGTGGGACCGATATGTGCTTCGTCCTCGGATCTGGATGGAAACATTTAGATCTAGAACAATACCGCATATTAGGCGTTACAACTTGGTATCAGAGCCTTACCGACCATATGATCCCTTTTCCGGCAAAAGTCGATTCTAGACAAAAACTATTTTGTAGTTACTAAGTTAGATATCGGAGAATAGGAATCTTTAAACTCCTTACCCTTTCTCTGGTTAGGAAAAGTGCCGTAAGTGTTTTTACTCTCGCCTTATCCCTTTCAAACTTTAGGATCTCGAGTGTGTGGAGTTTCCAAATAGTTAGAATGCCTTGCTTGCAGCGTATTGTCTCGATTCCGATCTCAGGTTTGGGAATTCCTGTAGTACCTCTAGCTTCTCCGACTCCGAAAAACATCTTGGTTGTCTGTTGACTTGATTCCTCTTGCCTAGTATCCTCACAAATTGAGTGAGAATGTTTCCCTTGATCGTCACGTTGAACTATCATTCTTCCTCTTGAACTCCCGATGGTTTCGTTCTTCGATGACGCCATCTCTCTGCGGAAAGTTTTGTCCACGGAAGTTCGTCGTCGGCATGGAGCAGAGTCCCTTGTTGGTGGTGTTGAAGATTGTCGACTCTCTTTTCTCTCCCGATGGTCTAATGGAAGTGAGGTAGGACTGATGGGCTCGCCATGCTGAGCGCGTGGTTTGAGATTTTGTCTGAATCGGAGGTCGTATGGACTCCCGGTGGTCAGAAACATGGAGTATCGGATGCGCGAGAGAGAAACCGAGGCCGTTTGCGTAAACCTGCCATCCAAGACAGCCTATAAGTAGACCACCACCCTCTCCTAGCCCTTCTAGGGTTTTGCCCTTGTAAAATTTGCAGCCACCCCCTCCATATTTGCCAGATCTGCCCAATTGCCCCCAAATTCTCGAAACCCTAGCCCCAACCCTCGATCTGGACCGTTAGATCCATATCGAAGGGCTCCCAGGCCTCCACGTAACCTCCTCCCCAAATCCACAACAGATCCACCGAACCGGAGCCCGCAGGGCCCAACCGCCGCCGCCATCGGGCCCGAACCGGGTCGGGAAGCCTGCATCGCCGCCCGATCTCCTCTCGGCCTGTCGCCACCACCGGCAAGCACGACGAGCATGCCGCTGCACCGCCGCACACTCCGGTGAGCCTCCACCCGCGGCTCTCCTCCTCTCTCTCCTCCTCACCTCTCCCTCCTCCCTCACAGCCCGCGGCCACAGGCAGCCAGACGCCACCGCCGCGACCACCACGCTATGGACGCTGGCGACCCGAGAACTTGCTGCGCCGCTCCCTGGACCACCGCGCCTCGGCCACCTCCGAACCCCACGCGCCGGATCCGCGTCCTCCTCGCCGGTCGGTGTGGCCGACGAGCAGATCCGGCTGCACCGCCGCCTCGCTTGCTCGCCGGAGCGCCGGCAACGGTCGCCGCGGTCGATCTCGATCGGATCGAAAGACGGGAGCCTCCACCAGCCACCTGGGCCGGCCTCGCCCTTCCGCGGCCCAGCTGCGGCGCGCCCAAGGCCCACTAGCGCGCGACCCAGATCCTCCAGTCCAGCGCCGCCAGCCTACTGGGCGTTGACCTGTTAAGGTCCTGTTTTTTCTTCTTTTCCCCTTTCCATTTTATGCTATGTCATTTTATAATTGTTGTTGTTGCTGTTTTGCGAGTAAGTTTGCGGTAGATCTGTAGCCCATATGGAAAAGCGCCCAACATGAAAATTGTTCATCTTGCTGTGCTCTAACTTTTTTTTCTTTAGTAGTTTTATTGATTTGATGTCATCTAGCTGTTGTAAATCTTAGTTGAAGTGTGCACCAGAATGTTTACTGCTGCTGTTGTTATTTTTATCAATGTTTGGTTGATGCGTGTGTCACATCCATGATGCCTATGCCAGTAATTCTTTCTTGTATGTGTTAAGCATCATATTTACTTCAATTATATGCATTCCTTTGCCATGTTTACCTTCTGTAGCTATCTTATTTCTTGCTCCAAAGTGGCGACCCTCATAATATGTGCTGCTTTTTGTATAAAGTTGCTACTTTGATTCCTTATAGTTAATGATCCATGCCTCATATGCTTTAGCCCCAATGTAATTATTTGCTCCTTGTGATGAGTACTTTGATGCCATGCTTTGCTTTGCCATGATATTTTTACTGATCATCTAGTTCTTGAGCTCGCAAAGTGCATACCTGCTGTTATCTGTCACATACCCTGAAATTTCACTAAGTCCCTAGACCAGTAGTATTTTTTATCATTTTGCATGAATTACAATTATTACTTCTTGCTGCTCATATAAATGAAACCTTGTTTCCATGTCACGCTTGTCATGTCTACTGTTGATCCACATCATTTTGGTACATGTTTGCAACCTGGAGCATGTTGGTTCATTGCTCTCAAGTGTGCTACCTGATGTTGGCAGATTGTTTTCATAACTTGTGATGCTTGTATCTTTTTACCGTAGCTCCGTTTGGGGTGCTCTTTATATGTAACTTGACTAGAATTTCATGTTGATTATGATTGTTCTATTGTTTGCTGTTGTTACCCAACCTAAAATATGTTTTAGGGCATAACAGTACAAAATGCTAAAATTGTCGTGGGGTACTTAGTGATATGCCATGTTTAGGTTTTACCTCTCTTAAATTGATTAACATAGATAGTTTACTTTATGCTTCACCACACGCCATGCTTGTGTGAAATGCCATGTTAACAACTTTCACTCATGTTGTGTAGCTAAACAACTTGAACCATTCTAAATGTGCGGTATCGTCGTGTGTGACGAAACTCCACTTAACCTGTTAGTAACCTCTCTCGACGATAGATGTGATACAGCGCGTTGCCTCGTGTTTCCTTCTTGTTGTTTCTTGCTCGTGATTGCTTCGTAGTAATAGATGCTTGTTCGTCGATTGCCTTTCAAGTGTTTCCTTCTTGTGTGATCCCGCGGTTACTCTCGGCGACGTTGCGAGCTTGCGATCGGCTACACCTTTGACTTCGTCTTCTCATCAGGTAAGGGGGAGCATGTATCATGCTTATAAATTTGAGCTCACTTTTCCTAGGTATAGGATTGAAAAAATTCTTGATCCTACCACCTCATATTTATGCCTCTCAAATAAACCCAAACAGCTATGTCCCCTCACCTCCTAGCAAACGATTGTTCGGCCATGTACCTTGCTTTCTTAACCAGTTCTTAGCATGCATTCTTAGGATGCTACAACTGTTCCCTTGTTACGCCTTGGATTGGGTTATCACACTATCATATTTTTTGTGGATGATATGATTATGATAATGTTGACTATATTCGACGAAGGATGGAAGGTCTAGGCTATCTCGCCCCGATGCTTTGTTCTATTCGAGTCACCTAGGACCCGAGTTATGGGTATTGTGTTTCTTGACGAGCGTGCCTAACCGCCTGTGGGATTCTATGGGGTCCCCTTTTCTTACCTACCTAGCTTCAAACATTTTTAGTGGTGGCCCAGGATGATTTACCATTTGCCAACCGGTGTGTGTGACTGGTCCGCGGCCAGCAGATTTTAAACAAAACGGGCCAGTGGGAACATGGTTTTTCCTATTGGTCCAAGCGTGGACGGCGAGGGCCCGACCCCATGTGAGGTGCCCTGGTAACCCAATCCCTGTTGAGACGGAAGATTCCGATCCGAGAGCGCGGTCGGGTTTTGGATTGGATGTCGACTCCTCGGGGGCCACACATATTTGTTCGTTGTTAGTTAGAGGGATTATGACGTCTAGACTCTCGGAACAACTCTTCAATGAGTGTCTTTAACGGACCCGACTGAGAGAACCAGCGTACGTGTAGAGCCTAGTAATGGGCAGTTGGTACACCCCTGCAGTGTTAAATCTTTTCGAGAAGCCGTGTCCACGGTTATGGACGACTTGAGACCTACTCCTTGTTCATAGAGAACTACAACGGAGATAATATTAATAACTTGATCAATGTGTGTGTGTGCCTTGACTGCCTCATCTTCTTCGGGATGTGAAGGGGAGGACAATGATAGGATAGGCGTTATGTTTGCGTAATTAGCTAATAGAAGACTTGTTGGAGGTGATTCCTCATCGATTTCTTGGTTCTCATCTTACTCTAAATAGATCTTTAGCCATCTCATATATTGCTAGTGCGGCTGCAACCTCAACTACTAGCACCATCTTACCGTGAGAAGTTAGTCACAAGACTTTTTGATATAACTCACCCCTTTCTTCTCTCTTTTACGCACGTTATGCAAATGATATTGGAATTCAGTGGAGCTCGACGATCCTTCTTCTGGACGCCTTCGTGAAGACTCGACGACGACTAGTTAGGAGGATCCCAGCGAAGAGCCTGGAATCGTGTGGGCGTGGGAATGGTGTGTTTTACCATTGCCACTAGGCATTTAATTGTAGTCTGTACTCAGACATGTATCTTCCGCTGATGTATTGTATTAAGGCAATTGTATTCCGATTGTATGAGATGTTGTATCCTTGTAGCTGTAATGTTGTGATATCATGTTGGAAATCCGGGACATATGGCATTGTCATATGTCGCGGTGGGACCGATATGTGCTTCGTCCCCAGATCTGGATAGAAACATCTAGATCTGGAACAGTACCGCATATCGGACCTTACACTACTTCGCCAAAGCAACAAACTATAACGGAGAACATGGATGAATACTCAAGAACACAAATATAAAAGATATCTAAATACTATATTAATTCCAAAAGCGAAACATAATCTCATAATCAATCGAATTCCAGCAAACACAACATGACAACATAAAAACTATAAAAAATATGCCTTGATCATGATAGGCAGCACACAAGGTCTAGACAATGAAGCAAAAGATTGGAGAGAATACATCACCTAGCTTGCTGCCATGCACCCATGGTCCAAGGAGGGACTACTCACAATACATCCCGGAGGCAATCATGGTGATGGAGGGGCCTCCGGAGATCAATCCTCCCTCCGGTAGGCTGCCAGGCCACGAACTTCTGTTGATCCTAACCTTGGAATCGCGGCGGCGGCGGAATAGTGGCATAGATCGAGAAACGGGGTCCTCCTAGAGGGTTTCTGGAACGAGGCGTAAGTATATGCCAAAGGGGGCACCAGGGGTGGTCCCACCTGTCCATGCGGCCAGGGGCGCGACCAGCCCTTGGCCGCATCATGTGGTCGCCTGGCTAGGGGGCGGACCCCCTCTGGTTGCCCTCCGGGATTTTCGAGTCTTCCGGTGAAAAAGATTTTTTGGATTTTTTCTGGATTTTTTCGAGCACTTTGATTTTAAGCTATTTTTTGCATTGCACGGACAAAAACAGACATAAACTGGCACTAGGCACTAGGCACTAGGTTTATAGGTTTGTCCCAAATATGTTGCTAAAAATATGAAAGTGCATCAAAATTGTAATAATATCACCAAAAGAAGCATGGAACAAGCAAAAAATTATAGATGCGTTAGAGACGTAACAGGAGTCTCGGGAGCCCTCAACGCACTTGACGCGGAAGGGCACTGATGGCTTCTCGCCCCTCGTTGGTTACCCCAAGTGGAAGTTTGAGATGTAGCTAGAGTAAATTTCCCTGGGTCAAGATACCAAGGTTTATGTCTCCAGTAGGACTACAAGTTATGCAAGTAGGTGGCAACGACGCTAGAATTGTCTAGCTAGGAGTTGATGTGGACCTGCACACAGCAACAAATAACTTTGCTCCCAACGAGTTCAGAGAGGTTGTCAATCTCTCCGGTCTTGTTGTTTACAAAGGATCAAACACACGCGGGAAATAATAGTGGTGATTGCAACAAAAAGGAAATAAAAGCGGTGAAGAGTTGAGGTGTAAACAAAGGTGGAAAATATGGATCGGGGTCCCATGATGTTCAATAGTGACATCTCTCTCCCAAAAGATGATAAAAAATTACACCTGGGCAATTGACAGAATTATAAACACACCGCAATGCTAATTATGCCACAAGAAAGTTAGAGGCTCAAAAGTATGGGCAGTACGCCAAGACAAGTAGACCGTTTATCCATCAACATCTACTCACTAATCATCCACCTTGAGATATCTATCCAGAACATCTCGCTGGTATTAAGTTGCGAGCCCCACCCAAAGTGTAAACCCAAAGCAACAGACAATTGCATTAACAAACTTTGCGTAAGGTAATCTATCCTTTCAACCACGGTCACAAGCACCGTTGTTTTCTCCCTGGTGGCAACAACAGATCCCCTAGTCTCATGTTTCTGTCAAACAAGCTACACATCGGGGGGATGAACCCACAATCAAGCATAAATGCTCCCTCTTGGAGTTACTATCTACTACTTGGACAAAGCAATAAAAAGCAACGGAGAACATGCAAGAATTACTCAAGAAAAATATATAAAAGGAGAACCACATATATAACTCATCACAATCTGAACATAATCTCATAATCCATCGGATCCCAGCAAACACAGCATAGCAACAGGAGGAAAATTACATAGGTGCCTTGTTCATGTAGGGCAGCTCACAAGGGCTAAGAATTGAAGAAGAAGATTGGAGAGAAGAAATCACATAGCTACTGGTCATGGACCCATGGTCCAAGGGGGACCACTCACATCACATTCGGGAAGCGCTCATGGTGTTGGAGAAGCTTCCGGAGGTCAATCCTCCCTCCGGCAGGGTGCCGGGAAGAGGTCTTCTGGTGCTCCCGATCTCAGGATCGCGACGGCGGAACAAAGGTGAAAATCGCAATGCAGAGTCTTTTTTTAGGGTTTTCTCATCGGGGGGTAAATATAGGCCGAAGGGGTGCACCAGGGGGTGTCCCCTCCCCCAAGGCAGCCTCCTGGCGCGGTCATGAGTGGGTCCGCGCCCCCTTGCCGCCTGGGAGGGGGTGGCCCGCCTCTGGACCTCCTTCGGTCTTCCGAAAGCTTCTTTTGTGCTGATTTTTTATATATATTTATTGGAATTTTTGGAGCTCTATAAATATGGGTAAAAACCTGCAATTCACAAACATCAGCAGACAGAAATAGGCACTAGGTGCAGTGAGTTAGGTTAGTCCAAATATGTGTAAAAAGGTATGAAAGTGTAGCAAAACACATAACAAATTCACCCAAATAAGCATGGAACAAGCACAAATTATAGATACATTTGGGACGTATCAACATCTCCAAGCTTAATTCCGGCTCGTCCTCGAGTAGGTAAATGATAGCACATATAATTTTTGTGGTGACATGCTAACACACATATAAGAACTTCAAAGTAAGGCAAATAATATATGCAATTCATGTCAAGAAAATAACAAGCAAGATTCTATATCTAGTATAGAAACTAGCAAAGTAAGAACATAAAGGTGCAAGAGCTCTCGCTATCCGTGACTCGAATGTCTCCAAATGGTGTTTGCGTGCAAGAAGTGGGAGATGGGTTTAGAGCATAAAATACTATATAGTTTAATTGAGAACTGAATCTACTAAAACTTCACACTTGGTCTCCTTCGGAATCTTATTTTGACTCATCCCCAAACCACTAGTCAGTCACAAGTCAAATTGATCCTCTCCCTTTCGACTTTGAGAACTCATTCAATGGATGAGCCCAAGCAAGATATGTTGGCACTTAGGATGGCAAAGATAAAAATGATGGGGAAGGAAGACAAAAAGGGTGTGAAAGGCTCACATCAATGAGGACAATCGTAGGCGAGAGAAAGCCAAATGATAGATATGATGTGAGGAGTAGGGATTGCCATGCAACAGATGCACATATGAGCTATGCAAAGATCTCCAATGGAACTAGTGGGGGTGCATCCAGCTTCCTTGCTGATGTGCATGAGAGGGGACCCACCAGGGCCCCAGGCGCCCTCCCGGCGCGCCCTAGGGTGGGGCCGCGCCAGGGAGCCGTCTGGACCCCTGGTGGCCCCCCTGGCTTCCCCTTCGCCGATATATTCCTCGTGACGTGAAACCCCCATGACGGGAACCCTTTTTGGCGATCTCTCCTCTGTTCCGTCATTATATCTCGCCGGGTTATAGATTTTTTTTGAAGGTGTAGCCCCCAAGTAGCTGGTTAGGCAATGTTTGTCTGAGTAGGTATTTAGTCATATGTTTTGTTTTGACATATTGCTTTGAAATCCGGCAATGATGTTGTTCAGCTAGAAGAAAATTATAGAGCTAAGTCGGCAAAGCGTGAGCAAGCCGAGAAGGAAGTTGACCAAGTCCTTGAGGAGTTGAAGAAGAAGGATGAGGAACTGAGTCAAGCTAAAGCCGACTCTGCTAAAGTTGAGAGCGCCTTGTCAAAGGCATGTGATGATGTGACAACTCAGCGTGACGTGGCCGAGAAGAAACTTGAGTCGGCTGAGAAGAAACTGGAAACGCTGAAGGGCAATATCAACCGAATCATGTCAGCAATTTTTGGTAAGTTGGAAAGGCTTTTGGTAATTCTATTTTCCTGACTTTCTTTGTTGTTTTTGCTGACTTTGTTATATTTTCTTCTCCTTTTGCAGGCAAGGAGCATGATATTGTGAAGGAGTCGTCTGCCATGAAGCTGACTTGTGCCTTTGCCATCGTCAAGCAGTTGTTCGAGGGTGCCTGTAAGGCCATAGGTGCAACTCAGCCTAAGCCCCTAAGAATGAAGAGAGTGACTGATATGATGGGGCCTCTTTTAGTTGTTTCAGATGGGTGAAGATCGGTAAGCGCTCAGCTTTCTATATGGATGTGATGCGAGGCCTGGAGCTCAACAAAGCCTATCACCCCAGTCTAAAGCCGGAACTATTGGCTGGCGGCTTCCCCGAGTTTAAAGCTGACAACTCCAAGTTCTCCAAGGAGGATCACACCAGAGTTCGCAGAGAGACTCGCGTGGCTGCTACCAAGATAGCTGACGGGATGGATCTGGCTTATTTGGAAGCCGGACATCATGATTCCAACAAGAGTCGCCGAGTTGATCTGCCTTCTCCAACCGAGTTTTCTCTTCTTCCGTCCCCAAAGAAATTCCCAGAGACGGCAGGTTCTGTCGAGCCGACTTCAGGTGCAGAAGAAGATGAGCTGAAGATGGATGGCATCTCTGATCCAGACTTGGTTGAGATGTGTAATGTCCTGATGTCATCTGCAGGTGGTGCCGGGTCATCGTCGCAAGGCAAACCCGGTGATCAAGCGTAGACTTTATGCGGTCGGCTTTGAAAAACTTTATGATATATTTGATACGGCTGTAGTGCCGGGTTTTGTAATATTGGGAAACATGTCCCGTGGCTTGTGACCAGCGTGTTGGTCAAGTACTCCTTATGCTATTTTGCCTTGATTTGCCTTGTGGCCTTTGAATGTTGATACTTTTATGGCGCAAGTCGGCTTTTAGCCTTTGCCTTTTTTGCTTGTCGACTCAAAGTAGTCGTTTCTTTGAGAGAGCTTCATTTGGATTGAGTTTATGCTTTGAAGAAAGCCGGTTTCTGTTCTTTATCTTGCCATGATTGTAGCTAATTGTCGTAGAAAGAAGACTTGGCGTGTGTGCCATAATGCCAAACGTTTGATTAGAAAATTTTTTTGAAGTGTTACTCCCCAAGAGTCGATGTATGCATCTGGGTGCTGTACCGAGTCTTTGCTTGAGAAGAAACTTTGAAGTGTAGTCCCCATGAGTCGGTATATGCATCTAGGTGTTGTGCCGAGTCACATAGGTCTAACTTGTAAAAAATTGTTAGAAATAGTTTTAAGATGCAGGATGATTGATACGTCCAAAACGTATCTATAATTTCTGCTTGCTCCATGCATATTTTGTCTGATATTGCTATGATCTAGATACACTTTCATACACTTTTGATCATATTTGGACTAACCTATTAACTCAGTGCTCCCCAGTGCCAGTTCCTGTTTTCTGTTGTTTTCTATTTCAGTTTTCCCTCATATAAAAAGTGCCAGAAAAATTCCGGGAAAAATACAGGAAAAATCAGCGTACAGGAAGCTTCGAGAAGAGCCCGGGAGGGGCCAGAGGGGAGCCAGGGGGGGCCCAGGCGGCCACCCGGCGCGGCCCCACCCCTGGGTGCCCAGGGGGCCGCCTGGGGCCCCTGGTCCACCTCTGGATGCCCCCCTTCGCCTATTTATTCTCCGTCTCGGGAAAACTCCAAAAGAGGAACCCTATTCCGCAAACTCGCCTCTGTTCCACCGCCGCCGCGCTTCCGAGATCGGGAGCACCAGAAGACCTCTTCCCGGCACCCTGCCGCAGGGAGGATTGACCTCCGGGAGTCTCCTCTCCACCATGGATGCTCCCGAGATGTCTCGTGAGTAGCTTTCCTAGGACCATGGGTCCGTGATCAGTAGCTATGTGATGTTCTCCTCCCCTATTTGATCTTCATTGTTTAGACCACGTGAGCTGCCCTACATGATCGAGGCACCTTTGTAATATTTCTACTGTTGCTATGCTGAGTTTGGAGGGATCTGATGGATTATGAGATTATGTTCAGATTGTGATAGAGAAATATATTTGGTTTTTATCTCTTATATTTTTGTTCCTAAGTAATTCTTGCATGTTCTCCATTGCTGTTTATTGCTTTGGCCAAGTAGTAGGTAGTGACTCCAAGAGGGAACGTTGTGCTAGATTGTGGGTTCATGCCCCCCGATGACACGCTTGAGTGACAGAAACATGAGTCTAGGGGATGTGTTGTTGCCACAAGGGGGAAAACAACGGTGCTTGTAACCGCGGTTACAAGGATTGTTTACTTTACGCAAAGTTGTTTTTAATGCAGTTGTCTGTTGCTTTGGGTTTACACTTTGGGTGGGGCTCGCAACTTAATACCAGCGAGATATTCTGGATAGATATCTCAAGCTGGATAATTAGTAGTAGATTAAGATGTATTTCGGTCTACTTATTTTGGCGTACTGCCCGTGCTTTTGAGCCTCTTCCTTTCTTTTGTAGCATAGTTAGCATTGTGGTGCATTCATAATCCTGTCAATTGCCCTTCTGTAATTTTTTTACCTCGCATAGCAGTTTTATCGTCTTTTGGGAGAGAGACATCACTAGTGAACATCACGTATGCCGGTCCATATCCTCATTACTGTTTCCAAGCTATATTTACTTTACTTCTTTTACTTGCTATCATTATCCCTTGCATTTTATCCTTTTTGAACAACAAGACCGGAGAGATTGACAACCGGGTTCGCGTTAGTCATATGAGCTTGAGATGTACAGGTCGGGCGGCGTGGGTGGCCATTTCATGTATATGTCGGGATTTCTTTGGTTAAGAGTCGATGGGTGCCATCGAACTCCCCTACTTCCCCTGACTAAGTCATACACATGTGGAGTTTTACATATATATGTCGACTTATCTGTCAAGAGTCGATGAGTATCATCGTGCTCCCCGATTTGCCTGACTAAGCAGTATACATGCTCAGAGCCAATAGAGGGTTGATCAAGCCCCAGGTCTTTCAGAAAAGATGTAAAAATATGTAATTTATGATGTAATATGATGCGACATGATGCAATAAGATGCAATGTAATATGAGAAGATATGAAAATATCAAAAATAATAAAGTCAGTCATGATGAGAATTGACTCCATGCATAAGTGTGGCGAGAGCCAGTGCGACGAGAGTCGACTTCAGGTGTGGCGAAAGCCTAGTGCGATGAAAGTCGACTTTGTTTATGGCGAAAGCCGGTTGCGATGAAAATCGACTTTATTTATGGCGAGAGCCTATTGCGATGAAAATCGACTTTATGGCGAGATCCTGTTGCGATGAAAATCGACTTTATGGCAAGATCATGTTGCGATGAAAATCGACTTTATGGCAAGAGCCTGTTGCGATGAAAATCGATTTATATTAGATATGGCAATAGCCTACTTGTGACCAAAGTCGACTTTTAAATGATGGCGATAGCGTGGTGCAATGAAAATCGACTTATATTGAGAACAAGAAATGACGTTCTGACTCTCATTGTGGGCGGGTCCATGTTCTTGATCTCTTGTTGTAGTTTGCCTTTTGGATTCCTTCCTCAATTAGGCGTCTGTAATCTTGCATGAAGTAGCACTGATCCCAGGTATGATTAGCAGGGCGGCCATGTTTGGAGTGTTTTGGGAAAGTTTCTTGCATGGCTTTCCCGCAGTCCCGTTACTTTGCTTCCTGTTGCGGTGGCTGTTCGTAGTTCTGGGAATAATCTTCACCGTGTCTTTGCGGGTGGCGCCTGCGCATTTTATTGCGCGTTCGGCTTTGACTTGGAATTCCCCCGTATCTGGCTTCATTAGACCCGCCATAGCTGACGAAAGCATCTACGAGTTCCCTCAGGTCTTCGGCCACTTCCTTTATGCGTTTTCGCGCGTTGGCTATGGGTGTAAGCCGCCGATTTATCGACTCTTGGGAGCCGTTGTGCCTTTATTTGCTGTGAGAGCTAGTCTTGAGCTTCTGCGAGGTTTTGATGTTCCCAAACTATCTCTTTCTGCATCCTCGTGGTTTTTTCCTGATATTCATCTAGTTCCTGGTAAGAATCGGCTTTGTTTCGGCTCAATCGCTGCCACACGTTGGTGGTTCATGTGTCTGAGTCGTCTGATGGATTCTGCATGTCATCGGCTTTGTAGTTTTCATAAGTCGGGCTTCTATCTTCTGAGTAGTGACGTCGTCTACGAGTGTCTATAGCATAGACGGCTCCTTCTCGAGGGGGTTTGAGGTAGGGAGAATCTGGATTGTACTCATCTGGGTTAGATCCGAGTCCACCTTTTTTAACGGATCGAATCTACCTCGTGTCTTCGTACTAATCTTCTTCTTTATATGAGTCGGCATCAGAAAGATTTTATCTGTCGTCATGAGTCGGGATCTCAACGGCGTGTTCCGGATCTAGGGATCCACCAATGAATCCTACGAAGGAATGGTGGGGATTGGCGTTTGGCCGATTCATACTTTGTGAGTCACTTATTTGCTGATAGGTGACTGATGCGTTTTCAGGCCGTAGGGCATGGCGGAAAGATGGCTTGAGGTCTCCATGAAAGCTTCAGGGCCCATCTTTGGTTCGGACCTGTCCGTTTGGCAAATGAAGATGTGAATGGACCCGATCGGGACCCGACAAACTGATTCGATGGAATCGGCTTCAAGGCCCCAAGTTGAATCATCGATGCAGATCTTTCCGCGCCGGCTTCTGGTGTTCCTTCCGTCAATGAATCCCTTCATGCCTTGTAGAGCTCCCTCCAAAATCTCAACACCTGCAAGCGTAGGCCCCGCGGTGGGCGTCAACTGTCATGGGAAAGTCACGACAGATGTGCGAAGAGTCGAACTTTGCATGGGACCTTTGCTGCGAGGCGATTTCGTGGAGAGAGTCGACATGGACAAGAGACTCGGCGATTTACATAGGTTTCAGTCCCTCATTACCTCGAGGTAAAATCCTACTCCTTCTTCTTATTATTATGGGTACCTCCTCTCAAATATAAGAGTCGATCGATCGATTACAAGAGAGTCGGTTCGCCACCTTAGTTATCGAGGAGATCTAGGTTATGCCGAAAGTGTCTAGTCCTATCTTGGATTGAGATTGTTCCATGATCCTGGATCCCATGGTCCTCGACTTATAAAGGTACCGGGTCCCGGGATTCCGCGAGGTGGAGTCCTATTCTACTTTACAAATATGCTATGTGCTTGACGAGGGGGTGACCCCACGACTCCTATGGATGGGCCTTCCGGTGTACCCGAAGACAGAAGGCCCACAAAGATGCCGCCTGGGCCCAGCCTTGGCCCACTAGTGGCACTGACGTTGGAGTCTGCGACTCGTAAGGAAGGTGCAAACCTGCCGTGCGGTACGAGATTATGGTTAGGAAAACTCATCTGTATTCCAAGACGGATTCCCCGAGACCTAGCCTAGTATATAAGGGCTAGGAGGGGAGACATCAAGATCAACCAATACACAATCTGTAACCTAGCCTTGTGCGCACTATCCTTGTCCTTCCCTGTAATCGCATCGCTAAGAAATAATATCGAGCAGGAACGTCTCCTCCTGTTAGCCGACGAGCTATCGTCCAACCTGTGCCTCTCATGACTAACCTAGGGTCCCTAACCATGGGATTTGCCGGGGTACATCCCCGTCAGTCCTATACAAGGCAAGTCAAATTCCTTCTATGGCTTGATTTTCTTGCTTGGCACAGCTGGCCTGTGGCCGGGTCTTCTTTCATGGGCCTTCTGTAGGTAAGTCGGCCCAAGGATCTAATTCTGGGTCATGGGCTTGATCCATCCCCCCGACAATGTGTCTCCTATATTCTTCAAGCCGAAAGGCATAGAAGTATAACAATAAATCCCGAAGGGAGTGATGAAAGTCATTTTATCTTGATCCTCAAGATCCATCTTGATCTGGTGATTACCAGAGTAGGCATCAAGGAAACACAGGAGCTCACATCTGATACGTCCAAAACGTATCTATAATTTGTGCTTGCTCCATGCTTCTTTTGTGTGATATTACTATGATATTGATGAACTTCCATACGCTTTTGATCATATTTGGACTAACCTATTAACTCAGTGCACCCTAGTGCCAGTTCCTGTTTTCTGCTGTTTTTGTATTTTAGGTTTTCCCATTACTTAAAGTGCCAGAAAAATTCCGGGAAAAATATAGGAAAAATCAGCGTACAGGAAGCTTCGGGAAGAGCCCAAGTGGGGCCAGAGGGGAGCCAAGGGTGGCCCAGGTGGCCACCTGGCGCGGCCACCCCCTAGGCCGCGCCAGGGAGGCGCCTGGGACACCTGGTCCACCTCTGGCTGCCCCTTCGCCTATATATCCCTCTCGTACCAAAACCCACGAAGACAGAACCTTTTTTTGCGATCTCTCCTTTGTTCCGTCGCCGCCGCGCTTCCAAGATCGGGAGCACCAGGAGCCCTCTTCCCGACACCCTGCCGGAGGGAGGAACCACCTCCGGGAGCTTCTCCACCACCATGGATGCTTCACGGATGAACCCTGAGTAGTCCACCTTGGACCATGGGTCCATGATCAGTAGCTATGTGATGTTCTCCTCCCCTCTTTGTTCTTCATGGTTTAAACCTCGTGAGCTGCCCTACATAATCGAGGCACATATGTAATCTTTCTGCTGTTGCTATGCTGAGTTTGCTGGGATCTGATGGATTATGAGACTATGTTCAGATTGTGTTTGATTAATATATTTGATTCTCCTCTTTTATATTTATGTTCTTGAGTAATTCTTGCATGTTCTCCATTGTTGTTTATTGCTTTGGCCAAGTAGTAGGCAGTGACTCCAAGAGGGAGCGTTATGCGTGATTGTGGGTTCATGCCCCCTGATGACTAGCTTGAGTGACAGAAACAGGAGTCTAGGGGATGTGTTGCTGCCACAAGGTAGAAAACAACGGTGCTTGTACTTGCGGGTGCAAGGATTGTTTACTTTACGCAAAGTTCTTTAATGCAGTTGTCTGTTGCTTTGAGTTTACACTTTGGGTGGGATTCGCAACTTAATACCAGCGAGATGTTCTGGATAGATATCTCAAGGTGGATGATTAGTAGGTAGATGCAGATGGATTTTGGTCTACTTGTCTTAGTGTACCGCCCATGCTTTTGAGCCTCTTCCTTTCTTTATAGCATAGTTAGCATTGGTGTGCGCACATAATCCTGTCAATTGCCCAGCTGTAATTTGTTTACCTCACATGGATATTTTATCGTCTTTTGGGAGAGAGACATCACTAGTGAACATCATGGGACCCCGGTCCATATTTCCACCATTGTTTACCCGCTATTTATTCTTAGCTTAATTCCCTTTTCCGTTGCTATCACTATCGTTATTATCCCGCGCATTTGATCCTTTGTAAAAAACAAGGACGGAGGGATTGACAACCTCTCTGAACTCGTTGGGAGCAAAGTTATCTGTTGTGTGTGCAGGTCCACGTCAACGCCTAATTTGTGGCGCCGTTGTCACCTTCGTGTCGTTGTCGGAGTCCTACTAGAGATAAACCTTGGTATCTTCATCGAGGGAAATTTGCTACTGTCTACATCTCAACCTTGCACTTTGGGTAACCAACGAGGGGCGAGAAGCCATCAAAGCTAATTTCTGGCGCCGTTGGCGGGGACTCCACTCTTCAAGATAGGGGAGTTGCACACTATCTTTTATCTTTGCTTTTTAGTCTTGTATGTTTACCTTCCAGTTTTTTGCTTTAGTGTCCTTTATCAAAAAAAATAGTTACCTTGTTTGCTGTTGTTATGGGTTCCTCCGAGAACGCCAAGTTGTGTGACTTCACGAGTCATAACAACAGTGACTTTATCTGCACTCCTATTGCTCCACTTGCCACTTCAGCACCTTCTTATGAGATTAAACCTGCTTTGCTGAATCTTGTTATGAAAGATCAATTCTCCGGTGCTGGAGATGCTGCTGCTTTGCACTTAAATAATTTTGTTGAGCTCTGTGATATGCAAAAGTACAAAGAATTAGATGGTGATATCGTTAAGCTTAAGCTTTTTCCTTTGTCCTTGAGAGGAGGAGCTAAAATCTGGTTTCAATCCTTGCCTAGGAATAGCATAGATTCTTGGGATAAGTACAAGGATGCTTTTATTGGGAAGTACTACCCCCAGCTAAGATTATCCAATTGAGGAGTAATATTATGAATTTTAAGCAATTGGATAATGAGCATGTTGCCCAAGCTGGGGAACACATGAAATCTCTTGTTAAGAATTGCCCTACGCATGGTTTGACTACTTGGATGGTTATCCAAACTTTGTATGCAGGCTTGATCCTTACCTCATGGAACTTGCTAGATTCGGCCGTGGGAGGAACCTTTATGTCAACAATGCTTGGTGTTGCCACAAAACTACTCGATGAGATGATGACCAACTATTCCCAATGGCACACCGAAAGAGCTCCAACAGGTAGGAAGGTAAACTCTGTCGAGGAGATCTCCTCCCTAAATGAAAAAGTTGACTTGATTATGTCTCAACTTACCAAGAAATCTCTGATGGTACGATTTCTCGGCCCCTCGTTGGTTACCCAAAGTGGAAGGTTGAGATGTAGATAGCAGCAATTTCCCTCGGTGAAGATACAAAGGTTCGTTTACAACAGAACTCCAGCAACGATAAGTAGGTGGTTCGGCAAGTGTTGCGCCGTTTGAAAAGAATCACTTGCTTCTCCTGGACATGCACACACAACAGATAGCTTTGCTCCCAACGAGTTCAGAGAGGTTGTCAATCCCTCCGGCCTTGTTGCTTACAAAGGGTCAAACGCACGGGATAATAGTGATAGTGATAGCAACGGAAAAGTAAATAAAGCAGTAAATAAATAGTGGGTGTAAACAGTATTGGAAATATGGACCATGGTCCTATGATGTTCACTAGTGATGTCTCTCTCCCAAAAGAACATAAAATAGCCATGCGAGGTAAACAAATTACAGCTGGGCAATTGACAGGATTATGTGCGCAAACCAATGCTAACTATGCTATAAAGAAAGGAAGAGGCTGAAAAGCATGGGCGGTACGCCAAGACAAGTAGACCGAAATCCATCTGCATCTACCTACTAATCATCCACCTTGAGATATCTATCCAGAACATCTCGCTGGTATTAAGTTGAGAATCCCACCCAAAGTGTAAACTCAAAGCAACAGACAACTTCATTAAAGAACTTTGCGCAAAGTAAACAATCCTTGCACCCGCAAGTACAAGCACCGTTGTTTCCCCCCTTGTGGCAACAACATATCCCCTAGACTCATGTTTCTGTCACTCAAGCTAGTCATCAGGGGGCATGAACCAACAATCATGCATAACGCTCCATCTTGGAGTCACTACCTACTACATGGCCAAAGCAATAAACAACAACGGAGAACATGCAAGAATTACTCAAGAACATAAATATAAAAGAGGAGAATCAAATATATTACTCAAACACAATATGAACATAGTCTCATAATCAATCGGATCCCAGCAAACTCAACATAGCAATAGCAGAAAGATTACATATGTGCCTCGATCATGTAGGGCAGCTCACGAGGTCTAATCCATGAAGAACAAAGAGGGGAGGATAACATCACATAGCTACTGATCATAGACCCATGGTCCAAGGTGGACTACTCACGGTTCATCCGAGAAGCATCCATGGTGGTGGAGAAGCTCCCGGAGGTGGTTCCTCCATCCGGCAGGGTGTCGGGAAGAGGTCTCCTGGTGCTCCCAATCTTGGAAGCGCGGCGGCGGCGGAACAGAGGAGAGATCGCGAAAAAGTGTTCCTCCTTTGGGGGTTTCGCGTCACGGAGAATATATGGGCGAAGGGGGGCAGCCCGGGGGGCCACCAGGGGTCCAGGCGTGCCCCTGGCGTGGCCCCACCATAGGGCGCGCCGGGAGGGCACCTGGGGCCCTGGTGGGTCCCCTCTGGCCCCTCCTTGGTGATTCCCGAAGCTTCTGAAGCGCTGATTTTTATTGGATTTTCCCGAATTTTTGGAGCACTTTTAATATGGGGGAAATAGAAAAACAGCAGAAAACAGGAACTGACACTGGGGTGCACTGAGTTAATAGGTTAGTCCAAATATGATCAAAACTGTATGGAAGTTCATCAATAACATTGCAATATCACACAAAAGAGGCATGGAGCAAGCAGAAATGATAGATACGTTTTGGACGTATCAACATCCCCAAGCTTAATTCCTGCTCGTCCTCAATTAGGTAAATGATAAAAGCATAATTTCTATGGTGATATGCTAACAACCATATAAGAACTTTTAAGTAAAGAAATCAAGGCATGTCATAACATGCAAGAGTCTATATTTAGCATTGAAACAAGCAACATAAGAACATAAAGGTGCAAGAGCTCTCGCTGTCCGTGATTCGAATGCCTCCAAATATTGTTTGTGTGCAAGAAAGGGGATAGGGATATACGAGAAAAAAGTATTTTTGTGTCGAGAACTCAATATACTAAAGTTTCACACTTGGTCTTCTTTGGAATCTTATCTTGACTCATCCCCGGATCACTAGCCAGGTACAAGTCAAAATGATCCACTCCTTTTTGACATTTTGAGCACTCATGCAATGGATGAGCGTAAGAAAGAAAGTTGACACTTAGGATGGAAAAGAGAGAATATGGTGGAGGAGGAAGTCAAAAAGGTGAGAAGGGCTCACGTCAATGAGGACAATCATAGGCGAGAGAAAGCCAAATGATAGATATGATGTGAGGAGTAGGGATTGCCATGCAACGGATGCACATATGAGCTAAGGTAAGCTCTCCAATGGAACCAGTGGGGGTGCATCCAACTTGCTTGCTCAAGAAGTCCTAGAGCTCATTTGAAGAGGCTCATCATTGGAATATACAAGCCAAGTTCTATAGTGTGAAGGTCCCCACATAGCTATATGCATGAATGATAATCTCTATGGAGTACAAGATATAAGATGGAGTACAAGTATGGATCTCTCAAAAGGAATATTAGTGTGCCCCCTTCTCTCTTTTTATTTCTTTTTCTCCTTTTTCTATTTTTTTGTATTTTTTTGGTGGCCTCAATGGCTCTTTTTATTTCTCTCTCATTTGTCCTCTTTGCCATCTTTTGATTTTGTCCTCTTTGGGATCTTTTCCTCACTTTAGGGGCAACACTCTATATATTACAACAAGTATAGAAGATCTTTCTGTCGGGACCCGGAATATGCGTATGTAATTCCAGTCACGATGCAATCACATGGAGAGCCGAGAACCGTACCCACTTGTCTAAGAAGACAAGGCCAAGCACAGAACGTTCTCGGTAAGCATCAAACGTGAGGGGTATCCCATTCAGGCCGGATGATCAACTGAGATGGGTCCTCAACGTCCGCTCACAAGTCTAAATGCTTATGGGTGGTGAATCCCATATTCATAGACAAGTCACCTCAACCATGTTGTCGATTGAATCTTAACTCTTACATAGACTTACTCCAGCCCGATCACTTAGTCGGGGTCTAGGGAGAACTCAATCATACAACAAAGTGTGCACGTGGCAGAGCCACGAGCAATCGCATCGCCATGCCCCAAGCTGCGCACATCTAAGGGCCACTTGGTGTATAAAAGACCGCCAGCCAGATCACAACTAAGGTCTCGAAAACCCATACTAAGACATGCATGTTATAATCATACACGCATCACACATGTCTAGTATGAACAGCAAGTATCATCACATAACTCTACAAGTAGTCTTTATTGATATACACATAGAGAATACAAAGATCACATGTCTGTGATCAAACATTACATCATAAAACGGAAGCAAATTAGGTCTGAGTACAGACAAGTTTAACAAATGGCTTAGAGAAGCCTTGTAAACATACATGCCTATCCACGAGGTACCAGACTGCTGTCTGGAACTATACTACCAAGGTCAACGTCGATCTTCAGTCGGTGACTCCATCGGGGTCCGGGTTCTCATCTAAAACATAGAATAAGCAAACGTGAGTACAAAGTCGTACTCAGCAAGACTTACATCAGATCTATACTACTCATGCTCAAGTTTCAAGGTAAAGGAGGTGGGGTTCAACATGCAGAAGTGCCAGCTTTGACTTGGCTAGTCCTGAACTACGAGTACCAGACTTGAGGTAAGAAGCGTACACGAGTCCACTACATGTCTCCAAATAATACACCACTATGGTTAATTCCTCGACTTCCCCACGAGGAAGCCCACCATAGAACTCATGCTTATCTTGCGGATTTTATAAATATCCATTCAAGTTATCTATTGATCAAGTAGAGGTCTCCAAGTAGTCCATAACCGCGGACACGGCTATTCGAACATTTCATTAACCCTGCAGGGGTGTACATCTTCATACGCGTGTCATCACTTATCGCCTCGTTCTCGTCACCCTTCAAGCGGGTGTCGGACGTGGATGAAACCAAGGCACTAACCTCACATCACCTTCTCTAATCCAGGAGTCGACTACCTGAGTTTGGCACCGCTCGAGAGTCCGGCCGGTTCCACGAAACGGACTCAGATAATGCAAGGGACCGAGACGCCACCTTTGCCAGATGGTTTCACTGCCTCACAAGTCCACCCACATATCTATATGATGCAACCTTTTCTTCATTCTTTTTCTATGCACATGTCAAATGGAAAGCCCGAATCTATTGTGACTCCTGGACCGGATCGGGTAAGTAAAGAGGACAAACAGGGTTCCCATAAAACCCTACATGTGGTCATACTCTTTATCTTGGATCACAAAACAGGAACTCGGGGCCTAGGGCAGTGTTCAACGAGACAACCCACTGTGTACTCCTACACTGCCTCTCATCGTTCACCTTTGCTTAGGGTGGATTCACCAACACGTTAACACCAGCATCACTGTGTTCATTCCATCCCGACTCACAATCATAACATCCTCATTGTATCACTAAGCAGCAAAAGCAGTAACAGTTGTAGGGGCCACATGTTCATCATTCAACTCCTATATCTGCTAGGATTGTGGTTTGCTTAATACGGTGACAAAATGATAGGTCATGCATCGGAATGGGTTCAACTATGCGAAAGAACGTGTCTCGGTGATCTCCTAAACATGCATAAGCGAGACTGAGAGGGAAATAGGATTTTATAGACATGATCAATGGGGTTTGCTTGCCTTGCTGACGATACACGGGTCTTATCGGTGGTCTTCTCCTTCGGGGGTGATCACCGTCTCGGAGGCACTGTTATCAGCACAATCATCAACAAGAGGGGGAGGCAACATTGTAATAGAATGCACAAGCACATGTTTATGTTGTCACTGATGTAAATGCTACTGATTTGTGGCACATTTGATTTAAATGAAGTGTATGGCAGTTGAAATGCAAATTCAAACTCCACATATGAATTTCAATTTAACCAAATTACATTTGAAAAAGTTTGATCATTTGAAACCATGTGATCATGTGTGTGATATGCTTCTGAAGTTAAGGTGATCATGTTTGCATTGTAATGGTTAAAATTTGAATTGCATTGGAATTAAATTTGAATTAATTCCAATTAAGCCAAATAGCAAAAGCTACTGGTCCCATTTTAAAATCAACCCATACATGGTTGAAAGTTGCATATTTGGATAGAGAATTTTATGTTGATCATTTTTCATATATTATTTGTCCAATTTGGAGTTCATATGAATTTTCTATGATTTATTGAAGTTTCTGGCTATTTTCTGGATTTTTCTGATTTCTTTTAATTTATTTTTAATCTGTAAATTCTTTTATTGCGTCATGCCGAGGTCAGGGTGAAGTGGGGGGGGGGGGCTTCTGACTGATGGGCCATCCCTGTCAGCCTCTCTGTGATTAAACCCGTGGTTAAAAAACAGTGGGTTTAATTAGTGGGGCAGGCCCCACTGTCAGTGAGTGCTTAGGGAAAGGATTAGTGCCTAACCACCGCGCCACGTCAGTGCTCGCCGGTGACATCCGACGCGGCGGCGTTCTCGTGGACGGCGGCTCAGTGCACCAAAACGAGTGCCGCGACCAGCTACGTGTTCAGGGGAAAAGCGCGCGTCACCCAGGCCACAGCGGGGTCACTTGAGAGCGCCGGAGCAGCGGCGGCGACAACAGCTGCGGTGGCCGGAGCACTGGAACGGCGGAAAAGCGCTGCGGTTACGGGGAGGAGCACTGGATAGAGGTTTTCGAAGCGGATTCTCACCCTGCGCACTATGCTGAGCTTGAGGAGGCCGGAGGGTGACCGGCGGCTGCGCAATTCGTCCTCGTCGTTCACGGTGGCCGGCGGAAGTCGTTGAAGCGGGCGGCGTCCACGGGGCCTCCTTGCTCGATTCCGCACAGTTGTAGACGAGGCCGACGGCTCTGGTGCGGTAGGACATGGTGGCACAGCGAGAGGGGGGCGGTGGCCACGGTGGCGCGTGATGGTGGCGACGGCGAACTCTCGGGTGCGACGAGATTCCGGCGAGGGAGACCGTGAGGGAGAGCGGGGAGAGGGGGAACTGGTGCGGGGGAACTGGGGCGTAGTCGTGGCGCACTGAGGAGCAAGGGGGAGGCCTCTAGACGTCTCTGGACGTCGAGGTGGCGACTGCGCGCTCTCAGGCCGCCAGCGACCTGCTTGATGAAGAGGACATGGGAGGAGGAGGTGGGCCTGGGCCGTGGGGGCTTATGTTGGGCCGAAAGCCTGGGGTTCTTCCCCTTTTATTTTTCTTCTTCTTTTGTTTTTCTGTTTTATTTGTTTTGCCAGGAATTAAATAGCTAGGCATTTTATTAAAATGCCCAAATCTTTTTATAAACCCTAGGTGACCAGTAGCTAGTCACCTTTAGGATTTGGGCATTTTTGTAATTCAACTTATTTGAATTTCAAATCAAATAGGGGTTCTTTTAATTTTCCAAGGCACATTTTGAATTTTTGAATATTCCATGGGCATGGTAATGAACCCAAACCACTTTTAAAATGATCAACATCATTTATAGGAATTTTCCAAATATTCAAATGATTTTTGGAAAAAGATTTTTATCTGGCCATTTGATTTAATTTCTCAGGGCTTTTCTTTTCCCCATTTTTTATTTTCTTTGTGAATTTTTCTCATGATGCAAAGGGAACTCAAACCCTAGCACTTGCCTAAATTGGGGTTGTGACAACTCGCCCCCAGTCAAAAGAATCTCGTCCAGAGATTCAGAAGTCTGCGGGACGAAGGAGGGGTACTCGACACGGAGGCGGTCTTCTCTTTCCCATGTTGCTTCTTTCTCGGAGTGATGAGACCATTGCACTTTGAGGAACTTGATCTTCTGACGACGAGTGACACGCTCTGCTGAATCAAGAATACGAACAGGGTACTCTCGATAAGAAAGGTCATCTTGGAGATCCAGCGTTTCATGGTCGACTTCGCGGATGGGGTCCTTGAAGCAACGCCTGAGTTGTGACACATGGAATACATCATGTACGCGGGAAAAGTGAGGGGGTAGTTCAAGTTGGTAGGCAACTTCTCCACGTTTAGCTAGAATGCGGAAAGGACCGATGTAACGTGGGGCCAACTTGCCTTTGATACCAAATCGTTGGGTTCCCTTCAGAGGAGTAACCCGAAGGTAAGCCTTCTCATCCAGATTGTAGCTCTCTTTCCTATGATGACGATCATAGTAGCTTTTTTGACGAGACTGTGCGGCTTTAAAACGATCACGAACAATGCGAACTTGGTCTTCTGCATCCATGATCATATCCGGTCCAAAGAATTGTGTTTCACCGGTTTCTGACCAGCTAAGGGGTGTTCGACATCGTCGTCCATAGAGGAATCCAAAGGAGCCATGTTCAGACTAGATTGATAGCTATTGTTATAAGCAAATTCGGAAAATGGAAGAGATTTCTCCCAATTCTTTCCGAAAGAGATAACACAAGCTCTGAGCATGTCTTCCAAGATTTGATTAACCCTTTCAACTTGACCGCTAGATTGGGGGTGGAAAGCTGTACTAAAGGAGAGATGAGTTCCCATAGCATTCTGAAAGCTTCCCCAGAATCTAGAGGTGAAAAGGCTACCACGATCAGAATTGATCTCCAAAGGAACACTGTGAAGAGACACAATTCTAGAGACATACAACTGGCTAGCAGTTATAGACTCGCGAACTGGAAGGAAGTGAGCAACTTTTGAGAGTCGATCAATGACCACGAAGATGGCATCGTTTCCTTTCTGGGTTTTTGGAAAGCCGGTGATGAAGTCCATACTGACTTTGTCCCATTTCCACTCGGGAATAGGAAAAGGTTGAAGTGTGCCAGCAGGTCTTTGTTGTTCTGCTTTAATGCAACGACAAACATCACATTCAGCAACAAATTGAGCAATGTCTCTCTTCATCCTAGTCCACCAAAATCTCTGGCGTAGATCTCGGTACATTTTTGTGCTACCGGGATGAATTGAGAGGGGTGTATCATGGGCTTCTTTGAGGATGAGTTTCCTTAGATCCCTATTCTTAGGTACTACCAAACGATTTTCAAAGAATACCGTTCCTTTACTATCTCTGGAGAAACATTTAGCAACTCCGCTAGCAATGTTCTCCTTGATCCGGCGTACACCTCGTGCACGTCTATGGGCAACTATGATTTGATCATCAAGGTTTGGTTTCGCCACCAAGTTGAAAAGAGATCCACGAGGAACAATCTCGAGGTTGAGCTTTCGAAATTCCTCATGAAGAAGTGGTTGATACTGTTGTAACATGAGGTTGTTACAATACGACTTACGACTTAGTGCATCAGCCATGACATTGGCTTTGCCTGGGGTATAAGAAATTTCTAAGTCATAATCTTTTATCAACTTTATCCAGCGTCTTTGCCTGAGATTAAGATCTGGCTGGGTGAAAATATATTTGAGGCTTTGGTGATCAGAATAGATCTCACAACGATTACTAAGGAGGTAATGTCGCCAAGTCTTCAAGGCATGAACTACGGGAGCGAGTTCAAGATCATGGGTTGGATAGTTCTCTTCATGTCGCTGCAACTGGCGTGAAGCATAAGCTACCACATGTCGATCTTGCATAAGTATGCATCCTAACCCTTGCCGTGAAGCATCACAATAGATCTCGAAATCCCTTTTGGTGTCTGGAGGTGCAAGTACGGGTGCAGAAGTCAACCTTCTTTTTAGCTCTTGAAAGCTTTCCTCGCACTTGGGAGTCCATAGGAATTTCTTATCTTTCTTGAGGAGCTCAGTCAGAGGCTTTGCAACTTTAGATAAGTTCTCGACGAAGCGGTGGCAATAGCTGGCTAAGCCAAGAAAACTCCTAACTTGCTTAACCGATTCAGGTGGAGTCCAGTCAAGGACGGCCTGAACTCTCTCGGGATTGACAGCAATGCCTTTTGCAGAAATCACGTGGCCTAAGTTGGTCATTTCTGGTAGCCAAAATTCACACTTGGAGAATTTAGCATACAGGCGATGCTCTCTAAGTTTCATCAATACCAGCCTTAGGTGTTCGGCATGTTCTTCTTCGTTCTTCGAGTATATAAGGATGTCATCGAGGTAAACCACGACAAACTTGTCCAAATACTCCATGAAGATCGAGTTCATCATGCGTGAAAAAGTGGCGGGGCATTGGTCAGACCGAAGGACATGACGGTGAACTCGTAAAGACCATAACGAGTAGTAAAAGCCGTTTTGGGAATGTCCTCGTTTCGGATTTTGATTTGATGATAACCTAATCTCAAATCCATCTTGGAGAAGACAGAGGATCCTGCAAGTTGATCATAAAGATCATTGATCCTGGGCAGTGGGTACTTGTTCTTTATCGTCGTTAGATTTAGCGGGCGATAGTCTACGCACATCCTTTCTGTTCCATCTTTCTTCGTTACGAACAGAACGGGGCAATCCCATGGCGATGAGCTAGGGAGGATGAAGCCTTTTGCCAACGAAGCATCAAGTTGGGTTTTTAGCTCAGCTAACTCATGTGGGGCCATTCTATATGGGCGTCTGGAAATTGGGGCTGTACCTGGTATAAGATCCACTATGAACTCTACACACCTGTCGGGTGACTAGGTTTAAGGGGTTGGATCTCTGGATGGTTTTCCTGAGGATGACCATGGCTTACTAGGGGCTACAGCGGATATGTCAGAGTAGCAAATACCCCAACACGATGATTAGTGTGGTTCTTCTGGCTAGAAGACATCTAAACTGGGAGGAAGAACTGCAATTGAATCACTATAGGTTTCTAGAACAAAACCTACAACAAACTCTAGAGAACTGTCGGGCATGCCACCTAACAAATCTTCTGGAAAGACAACCGAAATAGGGAGAAGGATTTTGCAAAGGCATCAGATTATGAAGAAACCTGGAATGACTCGGATAGCATAACGGCTATAATTGCAAGAGAAATGGAAATCCTCACAAGATCTCAACAGCACTTACATAGGATGTCTCAAAATAGGAAGCACAAAGACTCTAGAAGACTGAACACAGTTTTCCTACGGCTACAAGGAAGCAAACAACGAGATGTTCTAGTAAGACATAGATGAGCCTATTCCTATCATCCCGTAGAAAAGATAAGGGTGACTCAGAACTCAGATCGATGAGGATAAGGAGAAAAAGAAGCCTTACGTTGTTCCCTTTATACCCAAGTAACTATATAACTATAGAATGCTAGACTCGACTTCAACCAAGGATTTGATAATACTACAGACAGTCCTACTCTACTACCAAGTCTGTCGGGACCCGGAATATGCATATGTAATTCCAGTCACGATGCAATCACATGGAGAGCCGAGAACCGTACCCACTTGTCTAAGCAGACAAGGCCAGGCACTGAAGGTTCTCGGTAAGCATCGAACGTGAGGGGCATGCCATTCAGGTCGGATGATCAACTGAGATGGGTCCTCAACATCCGCTCACAAGTCTAAATGCTTATGGGTGGTGAATCCCATATTCATAGACAAGTCGCCTCAACCATGTTGTCGATTGAATCTTAACTCTTACATAGACTTACTCCAGCCCGATCACTTAGTCGGGGTCTAGGGCGGGCTCGATCATACAACAAAGTGTGCACGTGGCAGAGCCACGAGCTATCGCATCGCGATGCCCCAAGCTGCGCACATCTAAGGGCCACTTGGTGTATAAAAGACCGCCAGCCAGATCACAACTAAGGTCTCGAAAACCCATACTAAGACATGCATGTTATAATCATACACGCATCACACATGTCTAGTATGAACAACAAGTATCATCACATAACTCTACAAGTACTCTTTATTGATATACACATAGAGCATACAAAGATCACATGTCTGTGATCAAACATTACATCATACAACAGAAGAAAATTAGGTCTGAGTACAGACAAGTTTAACAAATGGCTTAGAGAAGCCTTGTAAACATACATGCCCATCCACGAGGGACCAGACTGCTGTCTGGAACTATACTACCAAGGTCATAGTCGAGCTTCAGTCGGTGACTCCATTGGGGTCCGGGTTCTCATCTAAAACATATAATAAGAAAACGTGAGTACAAAGTCGTACACAGCAAGACTTACATCAGATCTATACTACTCATGCTCAAGTTTCAAGGTAAAGGAGGTGGGGTTCAACATGCAGAAGTGCCAGCTTTGACTTGGCTAGTCCTGAACTACGAGTACCAGACTTGAGGTAAGAAGCGTACACGAGTCCACTACATGTCTCAAAACAATACACCACTATGGTTACTTCCTCGACTTCCCCTCGAGGAAGCCCACCATAGCACTCACGCTTATCTTGCGGATTTTATAAGTATCCATTCAAGTTATCTATTGATCAAGTAGAGGTCTCCAAGTAGTCCATAACCGCGGACACGGCTATTCGAATAGTTCATTAACCCTGCAGGGGTGTACATCTTCATACGCGTGTCATCACTTATCGCCTCGTTCTCGTCACCCTTCAAGCGGGTGTCGGACGTGGATGAAACCAAGGCACTAACCTCACATCACCTTCTCTAATCCAGGAGTCGACTACCTGAGTTTGGCACCGCTCGAGAGTCCGGCCGGTTCCACGAAACGGACTCAGATAATGCAAGGGACCGAGACGCCACCTTTGCCAGATGGTTTCACTGCCTCACAAGTCCACCCACATATCTATATGATGCAACCTTTTCTTCATTCTTTTTCTATGCACATGTCAAATGGAAAGCCCGAATCTATTGTGACTCCTGGACCGGATCGGGTAAGTAAAGAGGCCAAACGGGGTTCCCATAAAACCCTACATGTGGTCATACTCTTTATCTTGGATCACAAAACAGGAACTCGGGGCCTAGGGCAGTGTTCAATGAGACAACCCACTGTGTACTCCTACACAGCCTCTCATCGTTCACCTTTGCTTAGGGTGGATTCACCAACACGTTAGCACCAGCATCACTGTGTTCATTCCATCCCGACTCACAATCATAACATCCTCATTGTATCACTAAGCAGCAAAAGCAGTAACAGTTGTAGGGGCCACATGTTCATCATTCAACTCCTATATCTGCTAGGATTGTGGTTTGCTTAATACGGTGACAAAATGATAGGTCATGCATCGGAATGGGTTCAACTATGTGAAAGAACGTGTCTCGGTAATCTCCTAAACATGCATAAGCGAGACTGAGAGGGAAATAGGATTTTATAGACTTGATCAATGGGGTTTGCTTGCCTTGCTGACGATACACGGGTCTTATCGGTGGTCTTCTCCTTTGGGGGTGATCACCGTCTCGGAGGCACTGTTATCAGCACAATCATCAACAAGAGGGGGGAGGCAACATTGTAATAGAATGCACAAGCACATGTTTATGTTGTCACTGATGTGAATGCTACTGATTTGTGGCACATTTGATTTAGATGAAGTGTATTGCATTTGAAATGCAAATTCAAACTCCACATATGAATTTCAATTTAACCAAATTACATTTGAAAAAGTTTGATCATTTGAAACCATGTGATCATGTGTGTGATATGCTTCTGAAGTTAAGGTGATCATGTTTGCATTGTAATGGTTAAAATTTGAATTGCATTGGAATTAAATTTGAATTAATTCCAATTAAGCCAAATAGCAAAAGCTACTGGTCCCATTTTAAAATCAACCCATACATGGTTGAAAGTTTCATATTTGGATAGAGAATTTTATGCTGATCATGTTTCATATATTATTTGTCCAATTTGGAGTTCATATGAATTTTCTATGATTTATTGAAGTTTTTGGCTATTTTCTGGATTTTTCTGATTTCTTTTAATTTATTTTAATCTGGAAATTCTTTTATTGCGTCATGCTGAGGTCAGGGTGACGTGGGGGGGAGGGCTTCTGACTGATGGGCCATCCCTGTCAGCCTGTCTGTGATTAAACCCGTGGTTAAAAAAACAGTGGGTTTAATTAGTGGGGCAGGCCCCACTGTCAGTGAGTGCTTAGGGAAAGGATTAGTGCCTTACCACCACGCCACGTCAGTGCTCGCCGGCGTCATGTCGCCGATGACATCCGACGCGGCGGCGTTCTCCTAGACGGCGGCTCAGTGCACCAAAACGAGTGCCGCGACCAGCTACGTGTTCAGGGGAAAAGCGCGCGTCACCCAGGCCACAGCGGGGTCACTTGAGAGCGCCGGAGCAGCGGCGGCGACAAAGCTGCGGTGGCCGGAGCACTGGAACGGCGGAAAAGCACTGCGGTTACGGGGAGGAGCACTGGATAGAGATTTTCGAAGCGGATTCTCACCCTGCGCACTATGCTGAGCTCGAGGAGGCCGGAGGGTGACCGGCGGCTGCGCAATTCGTCGTCGTCGTTCACGGTGGCCGGCGGAAGTCGTTGAAGCGGGCGGCGTCCACGGGGCATACTTGCTCGATTCCGCACGGTTGCAGACGAGGCCGACGGCTCTGGTGCGGTAGGACATGGTGGCACGGCGAGAGGGGGCCGGCGGCCACGGTGGCGCGTGATGGCGGCGACGGCGAACTATCGGGTGCGACGAGATTCCAGCGAGGGAGACCGTGAGGGAGAGCGGGGAGAGGGGGAACTGGTGCGGGGGAACTGGGGCGTCGTCGTGGCGCACTGAGGAGCCAGGGGGAGGCCTCTAGACGTCTTTGGACGTCGAGGTGGCGACGGCGCGCTCTCAGGCCGCCAGCGACCTGCTTGATGAAGAGGACAAGGGAGGAGGTGGGCCTAGGCCGTGGGGGCTTAAGTTGGGCCGAAAGCCTGGGGTTCTTCCCCTTTTATTTTTCTTCTTCTTTTGTTTTTCTGTTTTATTTGTTTTTCCTGGAATTAAATAGCTAGGCATTTTAGTAAAATGCCCAAATATTTTTATAAACCCTAGGTGACCAGTAGCTAGTCACCTTTAGGATTTGGGCATTTTTGAAATTCAACTTATTTGAATTTCAAATCAAATAGGGGTTCTTTTAATTTTCCAAGGCACATTTTGAATTATTGAATATTCCATGGGCATGGTAATGAACCCAAACCACTTTTAAAATGATCAACATCATTTATAGGAATTTTCCAAATATTCAAATGATTTTTGGAAAAAGATTTTTATCTGGCCATTTGATATAATTTCTCAGGGCTTTTCTTTTCCCCATTTTTGATTTTCTTTTTGAATTTTTCTCATGATGCAAAGGGAACTCAAACCCTAGCACTTGCCTAAATTGGGGTTGTGACACTTTCACACTTTACAAAAGTAATCAAATCATAAAGAAGATGTAACTATCATGAAGTGATATCAATGATACTAGCGCTTCATGTAGCAATGATTAGGGCAAGGCCCAACTAGCATGCGGTTCATCGATCAAGCAAGTAGCATGTATGACATGAAGATCAAGTCATGAGAAGGTGGATGTTGCATGGAAATGTATCTCAGAAAGGCTATGGAAATGCCTTGATAGGTAGGTGTGGTGGCTGTTTTGAGGAAGGATATAAGGGGGTTTATGATGACAGAGCGTATCATGCCAAGGGTTTGTATGTACTGGCGAAGGTGGACGCCAACTCTCCGAGTGAGAAGAAAGCAATGCACGGCACATGAGAGGCTAGAAAAATATGGGAAGGTGGACGTGTCAACTTTCGAATACTCACATTAGTCCGAAGAACTCATGCACTTATTATCGGTAACTCTCAATCTAATAAGGAGGTTTTACAAAGAGACAAGTACCCCGATGAGGAGTGTATGGGGGTTTGTTTATCCTTGCGCATCCTCGACTCATGGTACGTGAGTGTGCTCTAATATTCGATCCCTCCAAAGAGTAGTGATCCATCTAGTAGCTAAAGTTCTCAACTAATTTGGTAAATTTTGAAAATAAACACGGATTTCCGAAAATACGACATCTATCACTAATAGGCTAAAGATCTTGACACCAAAATTCCAAACATTACTCAAATCAATACCTCAAAACTATTGCAAGTGACTACTACAAAAGAATAGCAACCTCAATTACCTACTTCAAGTCAAGGCACACAACTCAGTGCAACAGGCAAACTCTCTAAACAAGATAAACATGAAAACTCAAGAGAGTTCCAGCAACAAACTAAACAAATGCTCTTAAAAAGATAAGCATGAAAACTAAGATCTAAACATGACAGTAGCTATGAAAAGATAAAGAACACACACAACAAAGATAAGCATGAAGAACCCTATGTTGTGTTCTAGATTTTGAAAGTGGAGCGTGTTTCTCTCCCACACAAACAAAGCCGGGTTCTCACTTGTTATGAACAGCAAGAAAAACTAAAGAAAACTAAAAATAAAACCTAAGAGTGAGACGATCCAAGCATAACACATAACGCATGAAGTGATAAAAATATAGTGAAACGAAAGACGAACTGATAATTGTTGATGGAGAAGGGGATGCACGGGGGCATCCCCAAGCTTAGACGCTTGAGTCTCCTTGAATATTTCTTGGGGATGCATGGGGGCATACCCAAGCTTGAGCGCTTGACACTCCTGAATCTTCTTTCATCATCTTCCCTCGCACACTTGAAAACTACCTACATACATAACTCATCATAATCTTATTAGCGAGGTTAGTACCCATAATAAAATAATTTTCCTCTACTAGTAATAAGGATATTATTGAAGATCTAATGTTTCTCAAGATTTCCAAAAAGTTTTTGCAAATAAAAAGCAAGCTTAAGGTTTGCAAAACGAAGAAGAGGCAAAACAGGACAGAATCTGTGAAAAACAGACCAGCAGGTAGTAAAGAATTTTTTAGGGATACTTACACAACTCAAATCAAAGAACTCAGAAAATACGAAAGTTTCGTAATTGTATATAGCACGCTGTATAAAATTTCCAGATCAAAAAGATGAACTGGAATTTTTCTGTGATTTTTCCCGTCACGAGGACAGAATCTGTTTTCTGGACAGCATGTCACAACTTTCACTTCCCTTGTCATATGAGGCTATAATTGGCACAAAGCTTGAAAAGTAAAGATACAATGATGTTGATACAGTAGTAACAATCATCAATACCACTAAAAACATAAGAAAAACAAAAAGGAAATCCTAAATTCGCTGCGATCTGCCTCCTGAAAGCGCTTCTTTAAAGCCATTAGCTAGGCTTGATGCAATAGATCAAGTCTTTTCAAGAAAATAACTAGCCCGTGTGACAGACTCAAAATGCAACTTAAAAAGATAATACGTTTCTTTTTCCTAGGGAAGTGTTCCATCCCTTTCTTTAGAGGGAATTGGAATTTGATAATACGTTCTTCCAAATCAATAATAGCACCCACGGTGCGAAGAAAAGGACGTCCAAAAATAATAGGACAAGAAGGTTCACATTCAATGTCCATAATAGTAAAATCAACGGGAACATAATTGTCATTGAAAATGATAAGAACATCATCGATCTTCCCCAAAGGTTTCTTTACGGAAGAATCAATAAGACGAACACAAAAAGGACAAGGATCAAAAGGTTTCAATTCAAATATATCATACATTATTTTGGGCATAACGGAGGTACTAGCTCCAACATCACATAAAGCATAGCAAGAAAAGTTATTCAACTTAATTTTAATCATAGGATCCCAACCATCTTCTAGACTTCTAGGTATGGAGGCTTCTACCCTAAGCTTCTCCTCCCTATCTTTAATGAGAGCATTAGTGATATGCTCCGTGAAGGCAAGATTAAGTGTGCTAGTGTGGGGGTCTCTAGACATCTTGTGAAGGAAACGAATAACTTCAGAAAGGGTGCAATTATCAAAATCAAGGTCACTACTATCAATTAAAGTGGTAGTGGTGTCCTTTAGGCTCACTTGTTTGGTAGCTTCTATAGTCATAGGTGTTTCTTCTTCTACGGTTGAGGTCATAGCATCACCATTAATAGGTCCTATGGGACTAGGGGTGCATTGGGTGCTAAGAGTTTGGATATCCTCAACCACTTGGATAGTATCAATGGTATGGTGTGTAGGAAGGCTCTTAATTCTATCTTCTTCCTCCTTTTCTCTAGTCCATCTCTCTTTAAGTTTATCCATCATCCTAATGTTTTCATTAATTTGTACTTGAATAGCGTTCATAGGAGTGACCTTCCTCTCCTCAAGAGGAGAAGTTCTAATTTTAAGCAATTCTACTTCATGGGCTAAATTGTCTACCTTCGACAAGAGATTATCTAATTTGTCTAGTTTTTCCTCTAAACTCTTGTTGAAGGCTTTTTGGGTAGTGATGAAGTCTTTAAGCATACTCTCTAATTCAGAAGTGGAGTTCTTGGGCTAGGATAAGTGTTGTTGTTCCCATAGTTGTTGGAGGGGAACGGTCTAGGATTGCTACCAAAATTACTCCTATAAGCATTGTTATTAAAATTCTTTCTAGAGATAAAGTTCACATCTACTTGATCTTGAGAAATCAAATAATTTAAAGGAACATCATGAGGATCAGTAGGAGATTGCTTGGTAAGTAGAGACATAATCAAGTCAAGTTTTTCATTTAGGGAGGAAATCTCCTCGACAGAGTTTACACCTTCCTACCTGTTGGAGCTCTTTCGGTATGCCATTGGGAATAGTTGGTCATCATCTCATCGAGTAGTTTTGTGGCAGCACCAAGCGTTGTTGACATAAAGGTTCCTCCTGCGGCCGAATCTAGCAAGTTCCGTGAGGTAAAGTTCAAGCCTGCATAAAAAGTTTGGATAACCATCCAAGTAGTCAAACCATGCGTAGGGAAATTCTTAACAAGAGATTTCATGCATTCCCAAGCTTGGGCAACGTGTTCATTATCCAATTGCTTAAAATTCATAATATTACTCCTCAATTGGATAATCTTAGCAGGGGTGTAGTACTTCCCAATAAAAGCATCCTTGCACTTATCCCGAGAATCTATGCTATTCCTAGGCAAGGATTGAAACCAGATTTTAGCTCCTCCTCTCAAGGAGAAAGGAAAAAGCTTAAGCTTAACAATATCACAATCTACTTAGTTGTACTTTTGCATATCACAGAGCTCAATAAAATTATTTAAGTGCAAAGCAACATCATCTCCAGTACTGGAGAATTGATCTTTCATAACAAGGTTCAGCAAAGCAGGTTTCATCTCATAAGAAGGTGCTGAAGTGGCAGGTGTAGCAATAGGAGTGCAGATAAATTCACTGTTGTTATGACTAGTGAAGTCACACAACTTGGTGTTCTCGGAGGAACCCATAGCAGCAGCAAGCAAGATAACTATTTTTTTGAGTTTTGATAAAGGACACTAAATCAAAAACTGGAAAGTAAACTTACAAGACTAAAAAGAAAAGATAAAAGATAGTGTGCAACTCCCCTATCTTGAAGAGTGGAGTGCCCGGCAACAGCGCCAGAATTTTTTTTGATGGTACGATTTCTCGCCCCCTCGTTGGTTACCCAAAGTGGAATGTTGAGGATTAGATAGCATCAATTTCCCTCGGTGAGTACCATGGTTCGTTTACAACAGGACTCCAGCAAAGATAAGTAGGTGGTTCGGAAAGTGATGCGCCGTTTGAAAAGAATCACTTGATTCTCCTGGACCTGCACACACAGCAGATAGCTTTGATCCCAACGAGTTCAGAGAGGTTTTCAATCCCTCCGGCCTTGTTGTTTCCAAAGGGTCAAACGCAGGGGATAATAGTGATAGTGATAGCCACGAAAAAGTAAATAAAGCAGTAAATAAATAGTGGGTGTAAACAGTATTGGAAATATGGACCGTGGTCCTCTGATGTTCACTAGTGATGTCTCTCTCCCAAAAGACGATAAAATAGCCATGCGAGGTAAACAAATTACAGCTGGGAAATTGAGAAGATTATGTGCGCAGACCAATGCTAACTATGCTATAAAGAAAGCAAGAGGCTCAAAAGCATGGGCGATACGCCAAGACAAGTAGACCGAAATCCATCTGCATCTACCTACTAATCATCCACCTTGAGATATATATCCAGAACATCTCGCTGGTATTAAGTTGCGAATCCCACCCAAAGTGTAAACTCAAAGCAATAGACAACTGCATTAAAAAACTTTGCGTAAAGTAAACAATCCTTGCACCAGCAAGTAAAAGCACCATTGTTTTCCCCCTTGTGGCAACAACACATCCCCTAGACTCATGTATCTATCACTCAAGCTAGTCATCAGGGGGCATGAACCCACAATCATGCATAACGCTCCCGCTTGGAGTCACTACCTACTACTTGGCCAAAGCAATAAACAACAACGGAGAACATGCAAGAATTACTCAAGAACATAAATATAAAAGAGGAGAATCAAATATATTACTCAAACACAATCTGAACATAGTCTCATAATCCATCGGATCCCAGCAAACTCAACATATCAACAGCAGAAAGATTATATATGTGCCTCGAGCATGTAGGGCAGCTCACGAGGTCTAATCCATGAAGAACAAAGAGGGGAGGAGAACATCACATAGCTACTGATCATAGACCCATGGTCCAAGGTGGACTACTCACGGTTCATCCGGGAAGCATCCATGGTGGTGGAGAAGCTCCCGGAGGTGGTTCCTCCCTCCGGCAGGGTGCCGGGAAGGGGTCTCTTGGTGCTCCCGATCTTGGAAGCGCGGCGGCGGCGGAACAGAGGAGAGATCACGAAAAAGGGTTCCTCCTTTGGGGGTTTCGCGTCACGGAGAATATGTGGGCGAAGGGGGGAAGCCAGGGGGGCCAGCAGGGGTCCCGGCGGCCCCCTGGCGCGGCCCCACCCTAGGGCGCACCGGGAGGGCACCTGGGGCCCTGGTGGGTCCCCTCTGGCCCCTCCTTGGTGATTCCCAAAGCTTCCGAGGCGCCGAATTTTTATTGGATTTTTCCCGAATTTTTGGAGCACTTTTAATATGGGGGAAACCTGATATAAAAAAAACAGCAAAAAACAGGAACTGACACTTGGTTGCACTGAGTTAATAGGTTAGTCCAAATATGATCAAAAGTGTATGGAAGTTCATCAATAAGATAGCAATATCACATAAAAGAGGCATGGAGCAAGAAGAAATTATAGATACGTTTTGGACGTATCAATCTCCTATCGATCCTCATGATGTTCTTTTAAATTCTTTGATTGCTCAATATCAAGTAGATGTGAACTTTATCTCTAGAAACAACGTCAATAACAATGCTTATAGGAGTAATTTTTGTAGCAATCCTAGACCGTTCCCCTCCAACAACTATGGGAACAACAACACTTATCCTAGCACCAAGAACTCCACTTCTGAATTAGAGAGTATGCTTAAAGAATTCATCACTACCGAAAAATCCTTCAATAAGAGTGTAGAGGAAAACTAGACAAATTAGACAATCTCTAGTCGAAGGTAGATAATTTAGCCCATGAAGTATAATTGCTTAAAATTAGGACTTCTCCTCTTGAGGAGAGGAAGGTCACTCCTATGAAGGCCTATTCAAGTGCAAATTAATGAAAACATTACGATGATGGCTAAACTTAAAGAGAGATGGGCTAGAGAAAAGGAGGAAGAAGATAGAATTAAGAGCCTTCGTACACACCATACCATTGCTACTATCCAAGTTGTTGAGGATATCCAAACTCTTAGCACCCAATGCACCCCTAGTCCCATAGGACCTATTAATGGAGATGCTATTACCTCAACCGTAGAAGAAGAAACTCCTATGCCAATAGAAGCTACCAAACAAGTGAGCCTAAAGGACACCACTACCACTTTACTTGATAGTAGTGACCTTGATTTTGATAATTGCACCCTTTCTGAAGTTATTCGTTTCCTTCACAAGATGTCTAGAGATCCCCACACTAGCACACTTAATCTTGCCTTCACGGAGCATATCACTAATGCTCTCATTAAAGATAGGGAGGAGAAGCTTAGGGTAGAAGCTTCCATACCTAGAAGGCTAGAAGATGGTTGGGATCCTATGATTAAAATTAAGTTGAATAACTTTTCTTGCTATGCTTTATGTGATGTTGGAGCTAGTACCTCCGTTATGCCCAAAAGAATGTATGAGATATTTGAATTGAAACCTTTTGATCCTTGTTCTTTTGGTTTTCGTCTTATTGACTCTTCCGTAAAGAAACCTTTGGGGAAGATCGATGATGTTCTTATCATTTTCAATGCAATTATGTTCCCGTTGATTTTACTATTATGGATGTTGAATGTGAACCTTCTTGTCAAATTATTTTGGGATGTCCTTTTCTTCGCACCGTGGGTGCTGTTATTGATATGAAAGAAGGGATTATAAAATTACAATTCCCTCTTAAGAAAGGGATGGAACACTTCCATAGAAAGAATATTAAGTTGCCTTTTGAGTCCGTCACACGGTCTAGTTATTTTCTTGATAAGACTTGGTTATTTAGCATCAAGCCTAGCTAATGGCTTTAAAGAAGCACTTTCGGAAGGCAGCCCGCAACGAATTTAGGTTGTCCTTTTTTCTTTTCTTCTGTTTTTAGTGGTCTTGATGATTGTTACTACTGTAGCAACATCATTGTATCTTTAATTTTCAAGCTTTGTTCAATTTATAGCCTCATATGACAAGGGAAGTGAAAGTTGTGACATGTTGTCCAGAAAACAGATTATGTCCTCGTGACGGGAAAAATCATAGAAAAATCCCAGTTCATCTTTTTGAGCTGAATTTTTACACAGAGTTCTCTATATAATCACCGAACTTTCGTATGTTCTGAGTTTTTTGATTTGAGTTGCAGAAGTATCCCTCAAAAAATCTTTACTACCTGCTGGTCTGTTTTTCACAGATTCTGTCCTGTTTTTCTTTTCCTTCGTTTTGCAAACCTTAAGCTTGATTTTTCTTTGCAAAAACTTTTTGGAGATCTTGATAAAAAGTATCTCTTCAAGAATATCCTTATTTCCAGTAGAGAAAAATTATTTTATTATGGGTATTAGCCTCGCTAATCAGATTATGATGAGTTATGTATGAAGGGAGTGTTCAACTATGCGAGGGAAGACGATAAAAGAAGATTCAGGAGGGTCAAACGCTCAAGCTTGGGGATGCCCCCGTGCACCCCCAAGAAATATTCAAGGAGACTCAAGCGTCTAAGCTTGGGGGTGCCCCCATGCATCCCCTTCTCCATCAACAATTATCAGTTCGTCTTTCGTTCCACTGTATTTTTATCACTTCATGCGTTATGTGCTATGCTTGGAGCGTCTTGCTCTTATTTCCTTTTTAGTTTTCTTTAGCTTTGCTTGATTTTCATAACAAGTTAGAACCCAGATTTATTTGTGTGGGAGAGAAACACGCTCCACTTCACCCTAGAACACAACATAGGATTTTCATGCTTATCTTTGTTGTGTGTGTTCTTTATCTTTTTCATAGCTGCTGTAATGTTTAGCTCTTAGTTTTCATGCTTATCTTTTTAAGAGATTTTGTTTAGTTTTTTGCTAGAAATCTCTTGAGTTTTCATGTTTATCTTGTTTAGAGAGTTTGCCTGTTGCACTGAGTTTTGTGTCTTGACTTGGAGATGGTAATTGAGGTTGCTATTTAATTTTAGTAGTAACTTGCAATAGTTTCGAGGTATTGATGTGAGTAATGTTTGAACTTTTGGTGTCAAGATCTTTAGCCTATTAGTGATAGATGTCGTATTTTGGGAAATCCGTGTTTATTTTCGAAAAACCTACAAAATTAGGTGAGAACTTTAGCTACTAGATGGATCACTAATCTATGGAGGGATCGAATATTAGAGTACACTCACGTACCATGAGTCGAGGATGCGCAAGGATAACCAAACCCCCATACACTCCTCCTCGGGGTCCTTGTCTCTTTGTGAAACTCCTAATTAGATTGAGAGTTACCGATAATAAGTGCATGAGTTCTTCGGACTAATGTGAGTATTGGAAAGTTGACACTTCCACCTACCCATATTTTTCTGGCCTCTCCTGTGCCCTGCATTGCCTCCTTTGTTGGATATATGCTCTAGAGGCAAATAATATATGATTATTCCAATATATCTAATCAAGTTCATAACCAGTTTCATACCATGCTAGAACTGCATCAGTGAAACAATGATGCAGGTGTGGTATAGAAAGACCCAGAGTTCCTAGTTAGCCTCTACATCGATAACTAGTTCATGGTCAACATGATGATCGTGGTTTCGCGATCATGGACAATTAAGTCTCTTGACTATGAGGTCACCTCACTGGCTAAGTGACGTGATTAACATTACCCAAAGTAAGCATTACAGCATGATCAAATCTTGTGAAGGTTCAGTGTTGTAATTACAGAACGTGGTAGACCGTGAGTACGTGCATAATCACTATCTTCCCGGATGCTTTGACTTACATCCCACCACCTGACTGAAATATGCGGGTCATAACGGTTGTATCTTAGGTATTCCGTGGAGATACGTTGAGGAGTATTGTTTACAAGAGCGGGATTTGTCAATCCATATAATGGATAGATACTCGGGGCCCACTCGGTGAGATTCCATCCATGAAGCTGCGCAGCGTGTGACTAGGTCACGGGGATGAATATCACGGGAACGAGTGAATAAGGATTAGTTCGGAACGAGGTTGAACCAGACATAGGATGTCATTGATCGAATCTCGGAACAATCCAGTATCGCTGACAAAGGGAATGCTATACGGCGTAAGGTCCAATCGGTATTGATATCCGGAATGCATAGGGGTCATTATGGGCATCCAGGTCCCGCTGATGATCATTGACTGTTGCCTCTGCTCGGTCATGACTGGAGTGTTCTCGGACCGTAGGGTAACACACTTAAGGGCTCGATGAAATCGGAGACCTTTTCGGAACCATCGGAGCAACCAGAGAATAAGGGAGACAATATCGGAGGAGTACCGTATTGAACCGAAACAAGTTCGGAGTGAGCCGGAAGTGTTTCCGGAGCACCGGGAGATGAAATAATATGTTTTAGTTATTAATTAATTGAATTAATAATTAAAATCATTTTATTTCTAATTAATATGTGCTATGGGCCTTAGTGGAGAAAAAGGCCCATTAAGGAATGAAAGGGAAAATAAAAAGAAAAGAAAAAGGGGGGGGAGGCGCCATGGGCCCTAGGGCCCATGAGGGGTGCGCCCCCTCTCCCCCCTTGGCCGGCCACCCCCTAGCAAAGGGTTTAGTCCCACATTGCTAGGGGAGGTGGGTTGACTCCCTTCCCCAGCCTATATAAAGACAGGCAGGGTGCACATAATTAATACACAAAAATTCGTGAGAAAATAAATATAACTCCGAATTGAGATCGGTTTTCTCCGGTCTCCTCCCCTCTCTGGTCTCTTCCATGGTGGGCTCCCTAGTGTGAGCCTGTAGTGGAATTGAGACCTCTCTGCTAGAATCGGAGGCCGTCGTGCTGCCGAAGCTCCGTCCGGAGGTCTGCTTCCGCCCCCTCCGCTGGATCGAAGAACGGAGGTCGTCATCGAGTCTCGTACGTGTGCGAGTACTACGAGGTGCTGCACGTGTGGCACTACACCCATCCGGGTGCTCAACACAGCCAGGGGGCTGTGAAACTTGATCGGCTACATCAACCACGTTTGCGGGAACGTTTCCCGCGCAACGGACTACACCCCGAGGTATGTTATTTCCGCACTACTATCTGTTACGGTAATACGGCTAGCTAGATCTTGGGTTAAGGGAACGCCAGTTAGGAAAAATTTGTGTTTTCTGCTGCGAACCCCAACATCCTTCTCACTCCGATAGTTGGCGTCCACCTTCACCGGTACATCCAAATCCTTGGCACGATACGCTCTGTCATCATAAGCCTCATTATATCCTTCCTCAAAACAGCCACCATACCTATCTAATAAGTCATTTCCATAGCCTTTCCGAGATACATTGCCATGCAACATCCACCTTCTCATGACTTGATCTTCATGTCATACATGCTTTTGCTTGAACGATGCGCCGCATTCTAGTTGGGCCTTGCCCTAATCATTGCTACATGACGCGCTAGTATCATTGCATATCCTGCTACACTGGCAGAGGCATACATGTGCATACTTGATGATAGTTTCATTTTCTTTATGTTGAGTACTCTTGTAAAGTGTGAAAGATCTTCTATACTTCTTATAATATATAGAGTGTTGCCCCTAAAGTGAGGAAAAGATCCCAAATAGGAAAAAATCAAAAGATCCCAAAGAGGAAAAAATCAAAAGATCCCAAAGAGGACAAATGAGAGAAATAGAAAGAGCCATTGAGGCCACCAAAAAATACAAAAAATAGAAAAAAGACAAAAAGAAAAAAAAGAGAGAAGGGGGCACACTACTATTCCTTTTGAGAGATCCACACTCGTACTCCATCTTATTTCTTGTACTCCATAGAGATTATCATTCATGCATATAGCTATGTGGGGACCTTCACACTATAGAACTTGGCTTGTATATTCCAATGACGAGCCTCCTGGCTAGGGGGGTGTCTGTCTCTCTACTTTAGCAGATGTGGCATTTGCAACGGAGGGCCCCGTGCGGGGTGTAATAGAGACAATCGTATGGTTGACGTTGTGGTTGACTCGTAGGTTAAAACCTGTTTAACTATGAAAGCCCTAGCAGCCACGTAAAACTTGCAATATACAACTAGATCGTCTAAACCTTGTATTGCAAAGTGGGGGCTATCGTTTGTTTGTTTGTGATGTAGTGATAGCTTTGGCTATGTGTTACTAATAAGTAGTAATCGTCATCATAAAACAAACTAAAATGGAGACACTGTAGACTTAGTGTTGCCATAGCCCAGACATCTTAAAACTTGCTAGTATAAGATACACGACGGTAGCATGTGATAAGATGATCCCTTAACAAAGCCAAACACAAGTATTCTACCGAAGTGTGCACCACCTGGAAGGTTCTCCCATATGGCTTGATGCTCCGTACATACCGGAGTTGTCCTACATATTCAATGGAGTTCGCATGAGATTGGGTTCGGCAAGCCTGGCATATGAAAATATGGCCTTGCTGAGCAGCATATAACATGGAGGTTAATTTGGCGAGCCTAGCATATGCAGATATGGCCTCGGAATACTAGAGATCGAAAGATCGAGCATGAGTCACAGTATATATAAGATAATGTGATCGCACAAGTTGTTGTCTACCTTTGAAACTGACCCGTCGGCCATGTGATATTCGAGGTCGGGCAGTGAATCTGGATCATGTAATCACTAAAACTTCCTAGGGATGAAATGTTTTGGTGTGAGCTCATATGATTATATGAACTCTTTTGTTGTGAACTAGTCTTAATTGTGTTCCTTGCAATTATGTTTGTAGAAAAATGGATAATACCCAGTACCTTGAAATGGTTTCCTTCTTACATGGTGAAAGACTTAAACAAAATGGGTCAAACTTCATTAGTTGGTACTTACGCCTTAGAGCCGTGCTCAAGAGAATCAACCTTTCATTCTTAACTAAAAGGCACGTGGGAAACCCTCCAGAAAACGACATGGATGCACAAGCGGCGATTGATTATCATTATCGTCGTAGGACATATGCCATAGCCAAGGGTATCATAGAAACCAGCATTCCGCAACCTTTGCGTGAGGAGTATGCTGATTTGGATACATACGATATGATCGATGAGCTGAAGTCATCAAACTTGCATCAGTTTAGAGTTGCCAGATTTGAGTTAGAAAGTGAGTTTCTCTCTACAAAGCTGGAAGAAGGCTCTTGCCTGAAGGCACACTTGGCCAAGATGCATGAGATACATCTGAGCCTCGTAGATGATTTTGACTATGAGACCACACATGAGTCTGCGATATACACGGTGTTACACTCGCTTCCACCGAGCTATACAGACCATGTCCATGGCTATGTCGGCAGAGGTGAAAGCCTCGAGTTCTCTGACTTCATGGATAGACTCCAGTACCTGGAGGTCGAACCCATTGAAGGAGAAGTTGTCGATGGAGAAGGTATATACTTGATATACTTTATAAATGTTTACTCCCTTATACAACAGATGCAGTAAATGAGTATTTGATACTTATTCTGTTTTATGAAAACAGGACCTGCTGTTGCATGGACGGGAAGAGGTGAAATCGAGGATTGATGGATATCAAGTCAGTTGATGGCCAGCATGGATTCCACCGAGACATCTATCATAGGAGATACTTAGAGTATTAGATAAATCTTATGTAATCATTATAGTATGAACACTTACTTGTGTGTCTTGCATCTCGCGAGACAAAGTTATTCATGTAATGAGACAAGTCAGTTGTTCCATCTCTATGAATAAAAGTGTGCTTATACTTTGATTACGTCTTGATTTATGATATGATAGAAAGCATTTATAATACGACTATTATTGTCAAGAAATATTCAATGTTTAATGATAAAGTTGTCTTGATTATAACAAGTCAAAGATCTGATTGCATCAGGTGACTTCATAACTGATGAATTCATTAAATGTATGATCTATTAACTTGTGAGTTCATTATCGAATGAAGAATCATAACTTGATTGCATGAGATGGATTAGATACACGATCTATGAACCTCTGCAATAAATATGATCATGACAAGGTTCTAGCAAGTAGAACTTGTGCCAATCATTATACATAAATGATGTAGAATGGGCATGTGAGTTATCATTAAAAACTACATATGATTAATTGAAAGTTGTACTCAATTGAGATCATAAAACTGAGATTCGGCAATCACAGTAAGAAGTGAGAATACAAGGATACATATCACTACGCTATGATCCGGAGTGAAAAGTATTGATATTGACATAATGGGAGACTTGTGGAAGTTGTACCACAAACTACGATGGAAGTTGAAAGTGCTGGACTACTTAAACCATTCGTAGTCATACTAAACCGTAGTATGGTCTAAACGTTCTTTCCCCTAGCACTATAGTTATTGTCGAATAAGTTGTTTAATTCATTAAGTTAAAACACCCACTTCATGAATAGGAAACCATCCTGGTTTTAACGAGACATGATAGCTCCATAACTGATGGTGTTATAAGGTTTCTTAAAAGAAAGAATTTCTTTGTAATAGAACTACGAGCAATTGAAATTACATATTCTCCCCGAATAGCAAAATTTGTGTTGCTTAATTGGTAATACGAGAAAAGTATCTCAACACAGATCCAATGGGAGATAATGGAAACTTTGACCGAGGTATTGGACCTTGCCTTCAGAATATCAGAGTATTGCAACGGAAGCATGTTCCGCTGTAATGACACTGCATAAGGAAGGATATGCCAAAGATGATTGATCTTGGTATATGAGTTGAAGCCATTGTTGAATTTAGAAGGTTGTCATGAATACGTTCTATACAGAACAATAATCATGAGTCTTCTTAATAAAACAATAGGGAATAATATTGCTTGAAGACACAAAGGAATGATGGTAACCTAGAACACGAGGAGAAATGAAATAATATTGAGTTACATTAAGGATGGCTCACGTCCTGTGAAATAAATCGGTTATTTCATATTCTCGACAAACTGGAGAGTTATTGAGAATAATGTAATGGACATAAAGCATTATTTGGTTATGACCAAAGTTCAATGGTGATTGACTACGGAAACGTAGTAATGCTTTAATCAATAAAATATTTCATTTACACCACGATGGACCATAGCCTGAAATTGCATCTCAGTCAAATTTGGATTTGAAAGGGAATTGTAATGGGCAAGACGAAGGTTACTTCGTTAAAAGGATGGACTATAGTACCTCAAGACAGGAACCCTCAAACTTGATTTGATCAAGTGATTTTGTGATGACCGAGATATTGAGTGGGCCTGCAGTTTCATGAAACTGAGTGGGAGCTTTGAAGACTTCCCAGAAACTTGGAATACAGAGGGCATTTTCTGAGTGGGAGCTTTGGAAGCTTTGTCATTATGTGAGACATAGTGAACAACAAAATGACTTGATGAAAGCTGAACCACAAATATATGAGTATAAGATGGATATATTTGAGTGGGAGCATGATCATTGTCTCAAACATATATGCATTGATATGTGTGAAGAATGATCTCATATGTATATATATGGATATGCATTGATTGTGTATATAGAGAATCGTCTCATATACATATGTGCATTATGATATATATAGAGCATAAGGCAAATAAAATACAAGATTGCAAGAATCTTCTTTTATGTGAAATACCAACACATTACACGTTGAAATCTATATGAGTAGATTAAGATACGGATAATGAAACGAAGTGAAGGTTGGAATAATCTTCTAGACAAGAAACAGGTTCTTGTGGCTAGAAATTATATAATGGATGAAATCCAAATATCACAAGCAATGTCTTGATGGAAGAATAGAGATGCACCATGTACTGGACATGTGATCTTATATGTTCTTGACATATGATTCTACCATATAACATGCGTTGTGAATCCAACAACAGAATGACTCAAAAGTTCTTGGAGAAGAACAGATTCCAATGTGCTTTAGGAGTAAAACACAGAATCTGAATAAAGTCCATGCATTCAGTATATGAGAGGCATACTGAGGACTATTCTCTAAAATATAGAAATGATAATCGACTTGAATGTAATGCAAGATTACAATTGCAAGCCATATTATGGGTCTATATGGAATTAGAGACATCACCAAAGACATGAAAGAAATGTGAGCAAAATTCACGGTACTACAAACATAATAGTACTTAAGAAAGTAGACGTATGGATAAAAGTTTAGCGTTAGAAGTATTGGACTTCTGGCTGAGTGTATTTCTCAGTATATATGACTATGGATGAGTCTTCTTAAAGACTGAACCAAGAGATCATTGGAGGATACTGTGAAATAATAGTCTCACTCTCCCGCGAAACTTATATCCAACCATTATATGATAATAAGTGGTATGTCAAAAGAGCTTTTGACCTATACCAGTTGCAAAGGAAACATACGAATCTGAATTGGTGCAGTTCGTTGACGAACCCTCTTCCATGAGCGTGCATAATCAATGAAACACTTATGTGATAAGATGTTTATGATCGGAAAAATGCGGCTAGATTATTAGCACTCTAGTGCAAGTGGGAGACTGTTGGATATATGCTCTAGAGGCAAATAATATATGATTATTCCAATATATCTAATCAAGTTCATAACCAGTTTCATACCGTGCTAGAACTGCATCAGTGAAACAATGATGCAGGTGTGGTATAGAAACACCCAGAGTTCCTAGTTAGCCTCTACATCGATAACTAGTTCATGGTCAACATGATGATCGTGGTTTCGCGATCATGGACAATTAAGTCTCTTGACTATGAGGTCACCTCACTGGCTAAGTGACGTGATGAACATTACCCAAAGTAAGCATTACAGCATGATCAAATCTTGTGAAGGTTCAGTGTTGTAATTACAGAACGTGGTAGACCGTTCCTTTGACCGTGAGTACGTGCATAATCACTATCTTCCCGGATGCTTTGACTTACATCCCACCACCTGACTGAAATATGCGGGTCATAACGGTTGTATCTTAGGTATTCCATGGAGATACGTTGAGGAGTATTGTTTACAAGAGCGGGATTTGTCAATCCATATAATGGATAGATACTCGGGGCCCACTCGGTGAGATTCCATCCATGAAGCTGCGCAGCGTGTGACTAGGTCACGGGGATGAATATCACGGGAACGAGTGAATAAGGATTAGATCGGAACGAGGTTGAACCAGACATAGGATGTCATTGATCGAATCTCGGAACAATCCAGTATCGCTGACAAAGGGAATGCTATACGGCGTAAGGTCCAATCGGTATTGATATCCGGAATGCACAGGGGTCATTATGGGCATCCAGGTCCCGCTGATGATCATTGACTGTTGCCTCTGCTCGGTCATGACTGGAGTGTTCTCGGACCGTAGGGTAACACACTTAAGGGCTCGATGAAATCGGAGACCTTTTCGGAACCATCGGAGCAACCAGAGAATAAGGGAGACAATATCGGAGGAGTACCGTATTGAACCGAAACAAGTTCGGAGTGAGCCGGAAGTGTTTCCGGAGCACCGGGAGATGAAATAATATGTTTTAGTTATTAATTAATTGAATTAATAATTAAAATCATTTTATGTCTAATTAATATGTGCTATGGGCCTTAGTGGAGAAAAAGGCCCATTAAGGAATTAAAGGGAAAAGAAAAAGAAAAGAAAAAGGGGGGGAGGCGCCATGGGCCCTAGGGCCCATGAGGGGTGCGCCCCCTCTCCCCCCTTGGCCGGCCACCCCCTAGCAAAGGGTTTAGTCCCACATTGCTAGGGGAGGTGGTTTGACTCCCTTCCCCAGCCTATATAAAGACAGGCAGGGTGCACATAATTAATACACAAAAAATCGTGAGAAAATAAATATAACTCCGAATTGAGATCGGTTTTCTCCGGTCTCCTCCCCTCTCTGGTCTCTTCCATGGTGGGCTCCCTAGTGTGAGCCTGTAGTGTAATTGAGACCTCTCTGCTAGAATCGGAGGCCGTCGTGCTGCCGAAGCTCCGTCCAGAGGTCTGCTTCCGCCCCCTCCGCTGGATCGGAGAACGGAGGTCGTCATCGAGTCTCGTACGTGTGCGAGTACTACGAGGTGCTGCACGTGTGGCACTACACCCATCCGGGTGCTCAACACAGCCAGGGGGCTGTGAAACTTGATCGGCTACATCAACCACGTTTGCGGGAACGTTTCCCGCGCAACGGACTACACCCCGAGGTATGTTATTTCCGCACTACTATCTGTTACGGTAATACGGCTAGCTAGATCTTGGGTTAAGGGAACGCCAGTTAGGAAAAATTTGTGTTTTCTGCTGCGAACCCCAACATCCTTCTCACTCCGATAGTTGGCGTCCACCTTCACCGGTACATCCAAATCCTTGGCACGATACGCTCTGTCATCATAAGCCTCATTATATCCTTCCTCAAAACAGCCACCATACCTATCTAATAAGTCATTTCCATAGCCTTTCCGAGATACATTGCCATGCAACATCCACCTTCTCATGACTTGATCTTCATGTCATACATGCTTTTGCTTGAACGATGAGCCGCATTCTAGTTGGGCCTTGCCCTAATCATTGCTACATGACGCGCTAGTATCATTGCATATCCTGCTACACTGGCAGAGGCATACATGTGCATACTTGATGATAGTTTCATTTTCTTTATGTTGAGTACTCTTGTAAAGTGTGAAAGATCTTCTATACTTCTTATAATATATAGAGTGTTGCCCCTAAAGTGAGGAAAAGATCCCAAATAGGAAAAAATCAAAAGATCCCAAAGAGGACAAAATCAAAAGATCCCAAAGAGGACAAATGATTGAAATAGAAAGAGCCATTGAGGCCACCAAAAAATACAAAAAATAGAAAAAAGAGAAAAAGAAAAAAAAGAGAGAAGGGGGCACACTACTATTCCTTTTGAGAGATCCACACTCGTACTCCATCTTATTTCTTGTACTCCATAGAGATTATCATTCATGCATATAGCTATGTGGGGACCTTCACACTATAGAAATTGGCTTGTATATTCCAATGACGAGCCTCCTCAAACGAGCTCTAGGTATTCTTGAGCAAGCAAGTTGGATGCACCCCCCACTAGTTCCATTGGAGAGCTTACCTTAGCTCATATGTGCATCCGTTGCATGGCAATCCCTACTCCTCACATCATATCTATCATTTGGCTTTCTCTCGCCTATGATTGTCCTGATTGATGTGAGCCTTTCACACCTTTTTTGTCTTCCTCCCCCATCATTTTTCTCTCTTTGCCATCCTAAGTGTCAACTTTTTGTCTTACGCTCATCAATTACACGAGTGCTCAAAATATCGAAAGGGAGTGGATATTTTTGACCTGCACCTGGCTAGTGGTCTGGGGATGAGTCAAGATAAGATTCCAAAGAAGACCAAGTGTGAAACTTTAGATTAAGTTCTCAAAAATAAAACTATGTTTTACTCTCTTGTATATCACTATCGCCTTTATTGCAGGCAAAACACCATTTGGAGACATTCGATTCATGCACAACGAGAGCTCTTGCACCTTTATGTTCTTATGTTGCTTGTTTCAATGCTAATATAGACTCTTTCCTGTTATGACTTGAATTGAATTACATGCCTTGATTGCTTTACTTAAAAGTTCTTATATGGTTGGTAGCATGTCACCACAGAAATTATGTTAGTTATCATTTACCTACTCGAGGACGAGCAGGAACTAAGCTTGGGGATGTTGATACATCCAAAACGTATCTATAATTTCTGCTTGCTCCATGCTTCTATTGTGTGATATTGCTATGATATTGATGAACTTCCATACACTTTTGATCATATTTGGACTAACCTTTTTAACTCAGTGCACCCCAGTGCCAGTTTATGTTTTCTGATGTTTTTGTATTTCAAGTTTTCCCATTACTTAAAGTGCCAGAAAAATTCCGGGAAAAATATAGGAAAAATCAGCGTACATGAAGCTTCGGGAAGAGCCCAAGTGGGGCCAGAGGGGAGCCAGGGGTGGCCCAGGCGGCCACCTGGCGCGGCCTCCCCATAGGCCGCGCCAGGGGGGCGCTTGGGGCCCCTGGTCCACCTCTAGCTGCCCCCTTCGCCTATATATCCCTCTCATCCCGAAACCCTCGAAGACAGAACCATTTTTCACGATCTCTCCTCTGTTCCGCCGCCGCCGCGCTTCCAAGATCGGGAGCACCAAGAGCCCTCTTCCCGGCACCCTGCCGGAGGGAGGAACCACCTCCGGGAGCTTCTCCACCACCATGGATGCTTCCTGGATGAACTGTGAGTAGTCCACCTTGGAGCATGGGTCCATGATCAGTAGCTATGTGATGTTCTCCTCCCCTCTTTGTTCTTCATGGTTTAGACCTCGTGAGCTGCCCTACATGATCGAGGCACATATGTAATCTTTCTGCTGTTGCTATGTTGAGTTTGCTGGGATCCGATGGATTATGAGACTATGTTCAGATTGTGTTTGAGTAATATATTTGATTCTCCTCTTTTATATTTATGTTCTTGAGTAATTATTGCATGTTCTCCATTGCTGTTTATTGCTTTGGCCAAGTAGTAGGTAGTGACTCCAAGAGGGAATGTTATGCATGATTGTGGGTTCATGCCCCCTGATGACTAGCTTGAGTGACAGAAACATGAGTCTAAGGGATGTGCTATTGTCACAAGGGAGAAAACAACAGTGCTTGTACTTGCGGGTGCAAGGATTGTTTAGTTTATGCAAAGTTCTTTAATGCAGTTGTCTGTTGCTTTGAGTTTACACTTTGGGTGGGATTCACAACTTAATACCAGCGAGATGTTCTGGATAGATATCTCAAGGTGGATGATTAGTAGGCAAATGCAGATAGATTTCGGTCTACTTGTCTTGGCGTACCGCCCAAGCTTTTGAGCCTCTTCCTTTCTTTAAAGCATAGTTAGCATTGGTTTGCGCACATAATCCTGTCAATTACCCAGCTGTAATTTATTTACCTCGCATGGCTATTTAATCGTCTTTTGGGAGAGAGACATCACTAGTGAACATCATGGGATCCCGGTCCATATTTCCAATACTGTTTACACCCACTATTTATTTTCTTCTTTATTTACCTTTCCGCTACTATCACTAGCATTACTATACCGTCTGTTTGATCCTTTGTAAACAACTCGGCTAGAGGGATTGACAACCTCTCTGAACTCGTTGGGAGCAAAGTTATCTGTTGTGTGTGCAGGTCCGCGTCAACCGCCTAATTTCTGGCGCCGTTGTCACCTTCCTGTCGTTGTCGGAGTCCTACTAGAGACAAACCTTGGTATCTTCACCGAGGGAAATTTGCTGGTGTCTACATCTCAACCTTCCACTTTGGGTAACAAATGAGGGGCGAGAAGCCATCAACATCCTGCAGTTGAGTCTATGATCTGTCAATACGAGGCAGCGCAAAGGGATCCTTTTGGCAGGCCTTGTATAAATCGGTGTAGTTAATACACATAAGCCAAGTCCTGTGCTTCTTCAAAACGAGGACCGGGTTTGTGAGCCACTACGGATAAAAGACTTCCATGATGAACTCGGCAGTGAGGAGCCGGGCTATCTCTTCCCCAATGGCGTTTCTCCTTTCGTCATTGAAACGGCGAAGGAATTGCTTAACCGGCTTCAATTTTGGGTCAATATTTAGGTGGTGCTCAGCGAGTTCCCTCGGGACACCTGGCATGTCAGAAGGTTTCCATGAAAAAAAGTCCTGATTCTCATGGAGGAACTCGATGAGCGCGCTTTCCTATTTATCAGATAACCCTATCCCAATGATGAACTACTGAGAAGCGTCACCAGGGACAAAGTCGAATTTCTTTGTATCCTGAGCCGGTTGGAACTTGGGGTTGGTATCGGGAGTCATTTTCTTCAAGATTGTGGAGTCTGCTAGGTCTACCTTTTCCTGATATGCTGACAAGTCCTCTTTGGCACATGCTGACTCAGCATATTTGACGTGTTGTTCATCACACTATGAAGTCCTGGACGGGCTCCCGTCTACCGTGATCGGGCCATGAGGACCCGACATCTTCAGCTTTAGGTAAACATAGCATGGTCCAGCCATGAACCTAGCATAAGCTGGCCTACCCAAGATGCCATGATATGGGCTCTCGAGCATTACTACCTCAATGGGTATGATCTCAGAAGGGAAATTTTCCGCGTTTCCAAAAGCCGTCTCCAGGTAGATCTTCCCTATTTGGCGTGCCGACTAGCCTGGTACTATTCCATGAAAAACGGTGTAGGAGGGTTGCAGTTGTTTTTGAGTCAATCCCATCCTGCGGAAAGTCTCGTAGTAAAGGATGTTGATGCTGCTTCCTTCGTCCATGAGCACTTTTTCAAGTGTATATCCTCCAATTTGTGGAGAGACTATCAGAGCCACAGTTCCCGGGTTATCAACCGCCGGGGGATGATCGTCCCTTCTCCATGTGATTGGTCGTTCTGACCAATTGAGCCATCTGGGGCAAGCCGGCTCTGTGGCCACGACCATGGCCGATCTCCGCTGCAGCTTCCTGTACCTCCGACAATTGCTGGTGGTGAAGACATGATATGCTGAGTGGTCTTGAAGTTGTTTTGGGTTTGCTTGAAATCCAGCAAGCCCTGATTGATTTTGCTGCCCTCCTCCTCTGGGTCCTTGGTGTTGAGGTACTGCGCTGGCTCCCTGATGGCCAAAATTTTGGTTGTTGTTGTTCTGGCCGGCTACTCCACCTGACCCCGGGGGGGGGGGGGCTCCCTGGCATCCTCGCCGCGCAAACTCTTTCATGAAGTTACAATCTTCCCAGGAGTGATTGGCTGGACGACCGGGTTTACTATGTGTTGGGCAAGGCCTTTTCATAGCTTCTTCAAAGCTGTTTGGGCGGTAATTTCCTTTCGACGTGCGGTAGTTGTTGCCCCCTGCTTCTTCCTTCGGAAGCCGACATTTGTGTTGGCTACCAAGTCAGAAGTGGTTTGATCAAGTCGACGCTTGGTCTGTTGATTCTGACCCTGGGATCCTTTGTCGTCGTTTTTTTATTCTAGACGGTTTTATCCTCTTCAGAGTCAACATCCTTGGTTTTATCAGACTCGACGTACTTGATAACCGCGTCCATGAGTTCTCCCATGTTCTTGACCGTTCTCTTGAGTCGGCCAAGTTTGTGTACTAAGGGCTCAAACTTGCAGTTTCTTTCCAAAACAATCACCACTGTCTGGGCCGTAAAAGTGTTTGAGGATTGGACTCTTTCTGCAAACTATCGTGCCCAACTTAGGGACGACTCTCCTTCCTTTTGGACACAATGCTCGAAGTTGAAAATTGTGTTATCTCTCCGGCAAGTGCCTTGGAAATTCTTGATGAACTTTTCTTTGAGATCCGCCCAAGAGGTGACGGAGTTCTCTGGGAGGTTCTTGAACCATGTGCGAGCCGACCCTTCCAACATCATCGTGAGGTAACGAGCACATACTCCTTCGCTGGTGTAACAACCCAAAACTAGAAAATTCCGTAATTTGCACATTTATCCTTTGCAATAATCCACGTGACAGAGAATTGCCCAAGCATTTTTTATGATTACTTAAAAGGATTATCTAGAATGTAAGTATGAGAGTCCTTGAGAATATTGGCCTTGTTGCGTGATCGCAGTATTGAGCAGATCGATAGCTTCTCGAGTGGCGTGGTCCACCGGAGTGTCTCCATGAATGGGTGCGTTGGTGAGAAACCGGGTTGCTGCCATGACATTTTCCATGGGGTTATTGTAGTGATGAGGAGGTGTATGGAACCGATCTGGACGTGGTGGAGGAGTCGGCTGCCTGGGCGGCGTGTATCCTAGCGGAGTGGGCTGTTGAGGGCTCTAGAACATGGCTCGTCGCTGGAAGTCGGGGGGAATCTGACTCGCAGGCCTCTCCAGGCGTGTGTTGGCGAGTCTTAGTCTCTGAGTCTCTATCGCTCCGACTCTCCCCGCAGGCGCCTGGCTTCCTGGGCGAGCCGGGTTTCTCTTTCCACCATTTGCTCTTTTTCGGCGTTGATCTCCTTCTGTATGCTCATCACCCGTGCTTTGAGTCCATTGGCCCTAGTCCTCCAGGCTTCCTGATTTTCTACTATCATCGACGTAGCTAAGGCTTCGTGAAGAGAGTTTAATGCATCGAAAAGGGATTCTGTTCCTGTGAGGACCTGCTCTGATAAGCGGGACAATGGTTCCCTATCTGGATTAGGGGCCGCATTGGAAGCCGGCACCACGTTCCGGTTTTGGGTGGAGTTCGGGATCCCTTTACTCTCTTGTACTTCAGTGTCTGCCATGAATACCGTGACGCAATACGGAGGCTCGAAGTGAGGGAAGTGTGGGTTGTATTCTGCTGCACCGGGGCCAATCCTATCAGTCCCAACAGATCGGATGGAACCGACATCTGAGAGACTTCCTTCTCTGGGGTGTGAGTAAGCATTAGATGTTTCTTCTGAGGCATCATGCATCCGGGACTCGACAGAACGCACTGGCTCTGGATATTCGTTGATGAATCCGACGAAAGTATGCCTAGAGTCGGCATGTCATCGACTCGACCTTTCCAAGGGGACTTCGAGATCAAGCTCTGGCTTACATCCTTCCGTCATACCGATGAAGATGTGAATAGACCCGATAGGGACCCGATATCCAGATTCGATTGAATCGGCTTCAGGGCCCCAAGTTGAGTCGTCGATGCAGAGCTTCCCGCGTCGGCTTCTAGTGATTCATCTAGTGACAAATCCTTCCATGCCTTGTAGAGCTCCCCCTAGGATCTCAACACCTGCACGCGCAGGCCCCACAATGGGTGCCACCTATCGTGGGAAAGTCACGGCAGATGTTCGAAGAGTCGAACTTGACATGGGACCTTTGCTGCGAGGTGGATACGAGGAGGGAGTCGACATGGACAAGAGACTTGGCGGTTTACCTAGGTTTCGGCCCCTCTTTGTCTTGAGGTAAAGACCTACTCCTACTTCTTATTATTGAGGGTATCGACTCTTCTATTAGAGGAGTCGACTTATCGATTACAGTGGTGTCGAATCACAACCTTCGTCTCGAGGAGATCTAGGTTATGTCGTAAGTATCTAGTCCTGACTTGAATTTCCTCTGGATCCCATGGACCTTGACTTATAAAGGCGTCAGGTCCCGGGATTCCGCGAGTTCGACTCCTACACGAAGTGGAGTCCTATTCTACTTTACAAATATACTACGTGCTATGCAAGATAAGTCGAATTCCTTCTATGTCTTCAATCTCCACTCTTTGCATATCCGGCTAATGTCCGGGCCATCTCCTGTGAGCTTTTCCTTATAGAGTCGGTCCATAAGTCTAGTATCGGGTTATCGTCTTGGTCCATCCCCCCGAAAGTCCCTCCGGCTGAGACTGGACCGCGAGGACCTGTCTCACGTCCTTGTGGTATTGAAGGTTGGAGGTGAGCATGGACGCTCCCGCGTGGATGTAACCGACAAAGTCCATAGCGGCTTGGAAGCCGTCACCCGCGTCTTCTCCGGATTCCTCTCCTCCGGAAACATTACCACCGGAAGGCGGTCTCCTCAGCTTGCCCTTGTTCTGGTAACCGCCTCGGCCCCCACGTTGGGAGCTCCCGCCTCTTTGGGCCTTCCTTTCGGCGTCCTTCTTGTCATAGAAGGCTGCCATGTATTCCTAGAGCTTGACGATGGAGCGGCACTCGAACAAGTCGTGCTTGTAGGTCTTGTGTATATTGCAATAGGTCGACGGGGTGGTGTCTGCAGCGGCAACCACGATGTCGGTGGAGGGTGGTTGACGGGCGGCCCGATTCCCTCAGTGGTGAACACGTCTTTGTGCGCGCGCTTGCAGGCCCCAGGCTCCCCGGAATGCTGGTTCTTTCCGGAAGAAGATCGGGTCGCAAGGAGCCTCCCGGCATCCCGATTCATAGGCTGGACCGCCTCTTCAACACAGGCGACTTTGTCATCCAGCTCGAACAGGGCGGTGATAGTCTTGATGGACCGGGTTCTCATCTTCTCGAGCATGTGCGGGTTCTTGACGTTGGTGTGGAAGGTGGCGATGATCGCGCTCTCATGTGCGTCGGGGATGCAGCTACATCTGGGTGAACCTCTGGACGAACTTCCGGAGGGGCTCACCATCCTTTTGCACTACTCGGCGCAAGTCACTGACGGTTTTCGGGGTTTGGACACCCCCAGAAAAAGCGCCAACGAACTTTTCATAGAGCTCGGCCCATGAGCTGGTGGAGTTGGCCGGTAGATGCATCATCCACCTGCGGACGTTGTCCTTGAGCTTCATGGGGAAGTAATTGGCTTTCTCCTTGTCGTCTCCCCCCGCAATCTCAACAATAGTGTTGTACATGCTGATGAACTTGCGAGGGTCGGTCTTTCCATCGTACGGAAATGGACCATCTATCCGGAACTTCTTGGGCCAATTAACGCTGCGGAGATCTTGAGTGAAGGCTACGCACACTGTGCTGTAGTCGATTTCACCGACAAGAATCCCTTCCCGGAAAGCATCGAGAGGAGGAACTCGGGCATCGGAACACCCGCGAGTCTCCTTCTGCCTAACGATGGTGGTACGAGCGTCTTCGTGGTAGCGATCATCTAGGCGAGCAAGCTGGTCGAGGGACCCACGATGCCCTGAAGACGCCACAGAAGCTGCGCCAGGAGATCTGGCCCGTCGATGAGTGGTCTGGCGGACAGCGGGGTCATGGCAGCGCTAATCTCGGGGGTGGTCTTGTCGAGGCCCATGCTGAGGGGAGTGCATAGTGCGCTCCTGCCCTCGGGCAGAAGCATTGGGGAGCGCGGTCGGCCCCTGCATTGCCGGGATGGTGCAGGGGCACAACGATCGATCTCCTGCTGCTTTTGCATTGCCCATGCGAAGAGTTGGGCGATGGTAATCCTCTAGGTCTCCAGCCGGTCCCCGGAAGGGATAAACTGGCCGAGAGCCCTGACTTGGGCTAGCACCTCCGCGGTGGTTCGCAGTCCGTCAGGAGTGGGAATGCGTGGAGTCCCACCGCTTCGTTTAGAGGCTCGGCCCTGACTTGGCTCCGGTAACACACCTCCTGGTCGTGCGGGGGAGCGATGTGAGTCCCCTGCACCGTTGGGTGAAGGATGGACGTCGTGAGGCGCTGTTTCTTCGGGTCCGTCATGCCGAGCCGGGTGATCCGTGGCGAGATCCTGGGCGCGGCGTGTAGACGGGTCTTCTGGAGGCTGTGGAGATGCTGTCGTGGGAAAGTCACGGGAGATGTCCATAGAGTCGGACTTATCATGGGATCTTTTCTGCGAGGCGGATTCGAGGAGAGAGTCGGCATAGACACGGGACTCGGCGGTTTACCCAGGTTCGGCCCCGTCGATGCGGTAAAGACCTACTCCTGCTTCTTGACTATTGTGGGATCGAATCCTCAATAGGAAGAGCCGATCTTATCGATTACAGTGCTGATGTTTTGCAACTTTAGTCTCGTGGAGATCTAGGTTATAGCGTGAGTTTTCTAGTCCTAGCTTGAGGTAAGTTCTGGCTCTGGCTCCCGTGGACCTCGGCTTATAAAGGTGCCGGGTCCCGGGATTCCGAGAGTCCGACTCCTACACAATGTGAAGTTCTATTCTACTTTACAAGTTTGCTACGTTCTATACAAGGTAAGTCGAATTCCTTCTAGGGCTTCAATCTTCACGCTTGGCACGTTTGACTCCTGGCCAGGTCTTCTTTGTGGGCCTTCATATGAAAGTCGGCCCAGAGGTTTCTAATGTCGGGTCTATGGGCCTGATCAATCCCCCCGACATTAGCCCCCAGGATTGTTGTGATGCTTTAGTCTTCACAGCAATCTTCTTTATTTTCTTCATTGCCGCTGTCAGAACCCTCTGTTAGGTATGTGCTAGGATCAAGTCTCACTTTGCATCATGGCAAAATTTCAAAAAGAAAATGAAATGGGAGAGAGAACACCCCCAGATGAATTTAATTCAAATGGTCAGAGTAAAAGATGCTCCAAAAATTCTTTTTGCATTTTTGAAAAGTCTCATAAATGAGTGTGATCACATATCAAGTGATGTGGGACCAACCCCATGCTCATGGATTTTTCAAATATTCAAACATGAGCATGAATTTAAATTTAAACCACTATTTGAATTAAAGTTCCAATTGTTTGAATTTCAAAATGCCCAAACTTTATAAGTGGCTTGCTATATGCATTACAAGTCCACATAAAAATTTGGGGCATTTTATAAAATGGCTAGCTATTTTTTTTCGCAAAGCCAAAACAAATAACAGAAAGAAAAAGAAACAGAAAAAGGAAAAGGCTTACCTGGCTTTCGGCCCAACTTAAACTCCAGTCGGACCAACCCATGAGCCTCCTCTGTCGTCTTCCTCAAGCAGCTCGGTGTCGAGCCAGAGCGCGCCGTGGACGCCACCGCGACGTCGAGAGCCTTCCAGGCGCCCCCAAGACTTATCCTCACGCCTGGAGACGCCCAGCTCACTCCCTCATTCATTCCCCCTCTCCACGCTCGCCTCCCACCTCTCCTGTGCTCATTTCCGCCGACACCCAAGAACTCACCGGATCGCATCGCCATGGAATACGCGGCCACCGTGCCCTAGATCTCAAGCCGTCGTGTCCCTCGTATTCGTCGTCGTCGACTTCATCTCCCCACAGAAGATGGATCTATGATTTGGACTCGAGCCGCCACAATCGCCCTTGAGCTCTCGCCGGATCCGCAGCTCGTCGTCGTCCAATACCCCGACCACGATTCCTCTCCGCCTCCGACGACTGCTCCGTCGTGTTCCTAGAAACACGGTGATCATTTCCCCTCTTTCCATGGCGCCCCACTCGTTCTCTAGCCCCTGTTGCCATGAACGCCAGAGTTCAGCACCCCCATGGTTTTCATCAGCGAGCAACCATAAAGCAGCCGAGCTCGCAACCTTGTCCTTCGTGTTTACCTTCCTCCGCTGCGTCGAACTAACCTAGCCGCGCTCCAAATCGCGCATCCTAGCAAGATCCACCTCCTCGCCGTGGTTCTGTCGCTGCCAAACTCGTCGCCGACGAGCCTACAGAGCACCCCAGCCACCCCAACTTGGCCCAATCGATGTGCGATGCCAAGAGCTGCGTCTTAGTGGTCGCAGCGCATCGGTTGGTGCCCGAAAACTCCCTCCCTGTGGACGCCGCCGTCTAGGGTGGTAGCTGGAGACACGCCGGCGGCGAGGTCCACGTGGGCAAGTGGATTAGCCACTAATCCCTCCCCTCCGTGAGGCTTACAGGTGGGCCCCCAGGCCCTTAACCCCTCTGTTTAAGTTTAAGTTAAAAGAAAACGTTTCAGTTAATTAAACAAGACACTGACATGTGGGCCCAGCCCTGACTAATCACAGTATTAGTTTAAATCTAATTAAAACGTTTTAATTAACACACTAAGTCACTTACAGGTGGGACCCCCTGGTCAGAGACCCCCTGACGCCAGCATGACTTCATGCTGACGCATTAAATCATTTTTCCTATTTAAAGAATTATAAAAAATTCCAGAAAATGTTTTAAACTTCGGAAATTCATAACTAATTCATTTTAACTCCAAATTAAACATATAATATATGTAAAATTATCAGAAAATTGCAAGGATTCTGAATATGCACTTGTTTTCATGTTTGCCCATTTTAAAATGGGGGAAAAGAAGAAAACATGCATATGAACCCTTTGAAATTCAATTGGAGTTTGATTTTGCATTTCAAATGCAATGCACTCCTTTTAATTGGAATAACTCACACATCAGTGACACATACATCAAGTTTCAACCTTCAAATCATGTGTTTGAGCATTGTCTTATTATTGTTTCGATGTTTGTGTTGTTTGTCGAATAGAGGTGGAGCCGGAACCCGAGATCACCCCCTTCGTTGAAGACCCCGTGACTGAACCTCGTCAGCAAGGCAAGTAAACCCCCATTGATCATGTCGGTAAAATCCCACTTCCCTCTCAGTCTCGCTTACGAATTGTTTAGGATGATTACCATGCTACATTTCTACCGCATTGATGAACCCATTCCTTTGCATGACCTATCATTTGTCACAGTAGTAAGCAAACCACAATCCTAGCAGATGTAGGAGTTGATTGATATCATGTGCCCCCTGCAACTGTTACTTCTTATTGCATGCTTAGAGTGATACAATGTTGTTTCTGTTATGTCAGTCGGGATGGTAGTGATCATGTTGATGATGGTGGAAATTTGTTGGTGAATCTACCCTAATACAAGGTGAACGATGAGAGGCTGTGTAGGAGTACACAGTGGGTTGTCTCGTTGAACACCGCCCTAAGTCAGAGTTCTTGTGTGGTGATCCAAGATAAAGAGTACAACCACACATTGGGCTCACTGACCCCACTCAACCTACTAACTCACCCCTTTCGATGTCCAGATGTCTCAGTAGTTCGGAGTTCTGGTAGGTTTGTGGCCTGGCTACTAAGTGAGAGAACGGCTCAACTTAGAACGGCTTATCCACCACGCACACATCATCTGGGTCCACTTCGGTAAACCGGCCGGGTTCACGATAGTGGTAGAAAACCCAGGTAGGCGGCTTTCTTGGACTAGATCGGCTGTGAGGTAACAGTTATGGTGAGCATCCTCGCCGACACCCCTTGAATGGTGTCGAGGCCTAGGCGGTAACTGATGGTCATGTGTGTGTAGCGATACACCCCTGCAGGGTTAACAAAACTATTCGAAAAGCCGCGTCCGCGGTAAGGGACTGCTTGGAAAGCTTATAAAACGTGAACTGGATACTTATAAAACTTGCCAAGATAAGCGTGAGTGCTATGGCGTGCTTTCTCGTGGGGAACTCCAGGAAGTATCCATAGTGGTGTATTTTGTTGGAGACATGTAGTGGAGTCGTGTACTGTAACGCCCCGGCCACACCCACCGGTTCCCGGCGTACGCCTGGCGGGATCTAGACTGTCCCCACAGACCAACACTAGTCTAGATCCCGCCAGGCGTACGCCGGGAACCGGTGGGTGTGGCCGGGGCGTTACATGTATGCTTCTTACCTCAAGTCTGGTACTCGTAGTTCAGGACTAGCCAAGTCAAAGCTGGCACTTCTACTTATGAACCCCACCTCCCTTTACCTTGATACATGTGCATGAGTAGTATAGCTCCTACGTAAGTCTTGCTGAGTACAACTTTGTCCTCACATTTTCTTATTCTATGTTTTAGATGAACCCACTGACCCCGAAGGTGGATTCTTCCTGGAGCTCGACGACTGAAGACAAGCTAGTGTAGTCCCAGTCAGACGACAGGTCCCTCGTGGAAGGGCTTGTTTATAAATAAGGCTTCTCTAAGCCATTTGTTAAACTTGTCTGTACTCAGACCTACTTTGCTTCCGCATGTTTGATGTAATGTTGGATCACAGTCTCGTGATCTCTGTGTGCACTCTGTAAGAGTTATCAATAAAGTTGTAAACTTTGTAGAGAATTGGAATGATACCTGCTGTTCATTATAGACATGTGCGCTGCGTGCATGATTATAACATGCATGTCTTAGTATGGGTTTTCGAGACATTAGTTGTGATCCGGCTGGCGGTATTTTATACACCAAGTGGCCCTTAGATGTGCGCAGCTTGGGGCATCGCGATGCGATTGCTCGTGACTCCGTCACGTGCACACTTTGATGTATGATCGAGCCCGCTCTAGAACCCGCCTAAGTGATCGGGCTGGAGTAAGTCTATGTAAGTGTTATAATACAATCGATAGTATGGTTGAGGCGACTTATCTATGAGTATGGGAGTTCATCACCCATATCATTTAGACTTGTGTGCGGACGATGAGGACCCATCTCAGTTGATCATCCGGCCTGGATGGGATGCCCCTCACGTTCGATGCTTTCCGAGAGCGTTCTATGCTTCGCCTTGTCTGCTTAGACAAGTGGGTACGGCTCTCGGCTCTCCATATGATTGTGTTGTAGCGGGACTTGCATACGGTAACCCCGGGTCCCGACAGACTTGGTATCAGAGCAGGACTGACTGTAGGATTATCAGCCTTGGTCTAAGTTGAGTCTAGCCTTCTATAGCTATATAGTTACTCTGGGTATATAAGGGAACAACGCAAGGCTTCTTTTTTCTCCTTACCTTCATCGTTCTGAGTTCTGAGTCACCCTCATGTTTTCTACGGGAAGATAGGACTAGGCTCATCTATGTCTTACTAGAACATCTCGTTGTTTGCTTCCTTGTAGCCGTAGGAAAGTTGTGTTCGGTTTGCTAGAGTCGTTGTGCTTCCTATTTTGAGACTTCCTATGTAAGTGTTGTTGTTATGTTGTGATAATTTTCATTTCTCTTGCAATTACAACCGTTATGCTTTCCGAGTCATTCCAGGTTTCTTCATAATCTGATGCATTTGCAAAATCCTTCTCTCCATTTCAGTTGTCCTTTTAGAAGAACTTCTAGGTGGCATGCCCGACAGTTCCATAGAGTATGTTGTAGGTTTTATCGTAGAAACCTATATTGATGAATTTGCAGTTCTTCCCCCCACTTTAGATGTCTTCTAGCCAGAATAACCACACTAACCATTGTGTTGGGGTACTTTGCTACTCTGACATATCTGTTGTAGCCCCTAGGAAGCCGTGGTCATCCTCTAGAAAGCTATCCAGTAACCCAACCCCTTAAATCTAGCCACCCGACAAATGTGTAGAGTTCATAGTGGATCTTATGCCAGGAACCGCACCAATTTACAGACGCCCATACAAAATGGCCCCATGTGAGTTAGCGGAGCTTTAAATCCAACTTGAAGCTTTGTTGGCAAAAGGCTTCATCTGCCCTAGCTCATCGCCATGGGGTTGCCCCGTTCTGTTCGTAACGAAGAAAGATGGAACAGAAAGGATGTGCGTAGACAATCGGCCGCTAAATCTAGCGACGGTAAAGAACAAGTACCCACTTCACAGGATCAATGATCTTTATGATCAACTTTCTGGATCCTCTGTCTTCTCCAAGATGGATTTGAGATTAGGTTATCATCAAATCAAAATCTAAAACGAGGACATTCCAAAAATGTCTTTCAGTACTCGTTATGGTCTTTACGAGTACACCGTCATGTCCTTTGGTTTAACCAATTCCCCCGTCACTTTCTCGCGCATGATGAATTCTATATTCATGGAGTACCTAGATAAATTTGTTGTAGTTTATCTTGATGACATTCTCATCTACTCGAAGAACGAAGAAGAACATGCCGAACATCTCAGGCTGGTATTGATGAAACTTCGAGAGCACCGCCTTTATGCCAAGTTCTCCAAGTGAAAATTTTGGCTACCAGAAGTGACCTACTTAGGCCACGTGATTTCTGCCAAAGGCATTGCTGTGAATCCCGAGAGAGTTCAGGCCGTCCTTGACTGGACTCCACCTGAATCGGTTAAGCAAGTTAGGAGTTTTCTTGGCTTAGCAAGCTATTGCCGCCGCTTCGTCGAGGACTTTTCTAAAGTTGAAAGCCTCTAACTGAACTCCTCAAGAAAGAGAAGAAATTCCAATGGACTCCCAAGTGTGAGGAAAGCTTCCAAGAGCTAAAAAGAAGATTGACTTCTGCACCCGTACTTGCGTCTCCAGACACCAAAAAGGATTTCAAGATCTATTGTGATGCTTCACGGCAAGGGTTAGGATGCATAATTATGCAAGATCGACATGTGGTAGCTTATGCTTCACTCCAGTTGCGTCCACATGAAGAGAACTATCCTACCCATGATCTTGAACTCGCTGCCGTAGTTCATGCCCTGAAAACTTGGCGACATTACCTCCTTGGTAATCGTTGTGAGATCTATTCCGACCACCAAAGCCACAAATACATATTCACCCAGCCAGATCTTAATCTCAGGCAAAGAAGTTGGATAGAGTTGATAAAATATTATGACTTAGGAATTTCTTTCACCCCAGGAAAAGCCAATGTCATGGATGATGCACCAAGTCGTAAGTCGTATTGTAACAACCTCATGTTACAATAGTGTCAACCACTTCTTCATGAGGAATTTCGCAAGCTCAATCTTGAGATTGTTCCTCATGGCTATCTTTCTACCTTCGTGGCGAAACCAACTCTTGAGGAGCAAATCATAGTTGCCCAAAGGCGTGCACGAGGTGTTCGCCAGATCAAGGAGAACATTGCTAGCGGAGTTGCTAAATGTTTCTCCAAAAATATCAAAGGAATGTTATTCTTTGAAAATCGTTTGGTAGTACCTAAGAATAGGGAACTAAGGCAACTCATCCTCAAAGAAGCCCATGACACACCCCTCTCTATTCATCCCGGTAGCACAAAAATGTACCGAGATCTACGCCAGAGATTTTGGTGGACTAGGATGAAGAGAGACATTGCTCGATTTGTTGCCGAATGTGCTTTTTGTCGTCGCATTAAGGCCGAAAACCAAAGACCTGCTGGTACTCTTCAACCTTTGCCTATTCCCGATTGGAAATGGGACAAAGTCCGTATGGATTTCATCACTGACTTTCCAAAAACACAGTAAGGAAATGATGCCATCTTTGTTGTTGTGGATAGACTTTCCAAAGTTTCTCACTTCCTTCCCGTTCGCGAGTCCATAACTACGAGCCAGTTAGCGTACTTGTATGTCTCTAGAATTGTGTCTCTTCATGGTGTTCCTTTGGAAATCAATTCTGATCGTGGTAGCCTTTTCACCTCTAGATTCTGGGGAAGCTTCAGAATTCTATGGGAACTCATCTCTCCTTTAGTACAACTTTCCATCCTCAGTCTAGTGTTCAAGTTGAAAGGGTTAACAAAATTCTCGAACACATGCTCAGAGCTTGTGTTATCTCATTCGGAAAGAATTGGGAGAAGTCTCTGCCATTCGCCGAATATGCTTATAACAATAGTTTCCAATCTAGTCTGAACATGGCTCCTTTTGAACTCCTCTATGGGCGAAGATGTCGAACACCCCTAAACTGGTCAGAAACCGGTGAAAGACAATTCTTTGGACAGAATATGATCATGGAAGCAGAAGAGAAAGTTCGCATTGTTCGTGATCAATTGAAAGCAGCCCAGTCTCGTCAGAAAAGCTACTATGATCGCCATCATAGGCAAGAAAGCTACAATCTGGATGAGAAGGCCTACCTTCGGGTTACTCCTCTAAAGGGAACCCACCGCTTCGGTATCAAAGGAAAGTTGGCCCCACATTACATTGGACCTTTCCGCATTCTTTCTAAACGTGGAGAAGTTGCCTACCAACTTGAACTACCTCTGCACCTTTCCCGAGTACATGATGTATTCCATGTGTCACAACTCAGGCGTTGCTTCAAGGACCCCATCCGCGAAGTCGACCATGAAATGCTTGATCTCCAAGATGACCTTTATTATCGAGAATACCCCGTTCGTATTCTTGATTCAACAGAGTGTGTCACTCGTTGTCAGAAGATTAAGTTTCTGAAAGTGCAATGGTCACACCACTCCGAGAAAGAAGCCACGTGGGAAAGAGAAGACCGTCTCAGTGCCAAGTACCCCTCCTTCCTCCCGCAGACTTCTGAATCTCGGGACAAGATTCTTTTGAGTGGGGATGAGTTGTCAGAATCCTCTGTTAGGTATGTGCTAGGATCAAGTCTCACTTTGCATCATGGAAAAATTTCAAAAAGAAAATGAAATGGGAGAGAGAACACCCCCAGATGAATTTAATTCAAATGGCGAGAGTAAAAGTTGCTCCAAAAATTCCTTTTGCATTTTTGAAAAGTCTCATAAATGAGTGTGATCACATATCAAGTGATGTGGGACCAACCCCATGCTCATGGATTTTTCAAATATTCAAACAGGAGCATGGATTTAAATTTAAACCCCTATTTGAATTAAAGTTCAAATTGTTTGAATTTTAAAAATGCCCAAACTTTATAAGTGGCTAGATATATGCATTACAAGTCCACATAAAAATTTGGGGCATTTTATAAAATGGCTAGCTATTTTTTTAGCAAAGCCAAAACAAATAACAGAAAGAGAAAGAAACAGAAAAAGGAAAAGGCTTACCTGGCTTTCGGCCCAACTTAAACACCAGCCGGCCCAGCCCACGAGCCTCCTCTGTCGTCTTCCTCAAGCAGCTCGGTGTCGAGCCAGAGCGCGCCGTGGATGCCACCACGATGTCAAGAGCCTTCCAGGCGCCCCCAAGCCTTATCCTCGCGCCTGGAGACACCCAGCTCACTCCCTCGTTCATTCCCCCTCTCCATGCTCGCCTCCTACCTCTCCTGTGCTCGTTTCCGCCGACACCCGAGAACTCACCGGAGCGCATCGCCATGGAATACGCGGTCACCGTTCCCTAGAGCTCAAGCCCTCGTGTCCCTCGTATTCGTCGTCGTCGACTTCATCTCCCCGCAGAAGATGGCGTCGTGATTTGGACTCGAGCCGTCGCAATCGCCCTCGAGCTCTCACCGGATCCGCATCTCGTCGTCGTCCAATAATGCGGCCACGCTTCCTCCCCGCCTCCGACGACTGGTCCGTCGTGTTCCTAGAGGCACGTTGAGCATTTCCCCTCTTGCCATAGCGCCAATCTCGTTCTCTAGCCCCCGTTGCCATGAACGCCGGAGTTCAGCGCCGCCACGGTTGTCATCGACGAGCAACCGTAAAGAAGCCGAGCTCGCAACCTTTTCCTTCGTGTTTACCTTGCTCCACTGCGTCGAAACAACCTAGCCCCGCTCCAAATCGTGCATCCTAGCAAGATCCACCTCCTCGGCGTGGTTCTCTCGCCGCCAAACTCGTCGCCAAGAGCTGCGTCTCAGTGGTCGCAGCGCATCGTTTTGTGCCCTGAAACGCCCTCCCCGTGGACGCCGCCGTCTCGGGTGGTCACCGAAGACACGCCGGCGGCGAGGTCCACGTGGGCAAGTGGATTAGCCACTAATCCCACCCCCCGTGAGGCTTATAGGTGGGCCCCCATGCCCTTAACCCCTCTGAGTAAGTTTAAGTTAAAAGAAAACGTTTCAGTTAATTAAACAAGACACTGACATGTGGGCCCAGCCCTGACTAATCACTGGATTAGTTTAAATCTAATTAAACGTTTTAATTAACACACTGAGTCACTTACAGGTGGAACCCCCTGGTTAGAGACCCCCTGACGCCAGCATGACTTCATGCTGACGCATTAAATCGTTTTTCCTATTTAAAGAATTATTGGAAATTCCAAAAAATGTTTTAAACTTTGGAAATTCATAACTAATTAATTTTAACTCCAAATTAAACATATAATATATGTAAAATTATCAGAAAAATGCAAGGATTCTGAATATGAACTTTGTTTTCATGTTTTCCCGTTTTAAAATGGGGGGAACAGAAGCAAACATGCATATGAACCCTTTGAAATTCAATTGGAGTTTGATTTTGCATTTCAAATGCAATACACTCCTTTTAATTGGAATAACTCACACATCAGTGACACATACATTAAGTTTCAACCTTAAACTCATGTGTTTGAGCATTGTCTTATTATTGTTTCGATGTTTGTGTTGTTTGTCGAATAGAGGTGGAGCCGGAACCCGAGATCACCCCCTTCGTTGAAGACCCCGTGACTGAACCTCATCAGCACGGCAAGCAAACCCCCATTGACCATGTCGATAAAATCCCACTTCCCTCTCAGTCTCTCTTATGCATTATTTAGGATGATTACCATGCTACGTTTCTACCGCATAGATGAACCCATTCCTTTGCGTGACCTATCATTTGTCACAGTAGTAAGCAAACCACAATCCTAGCAGATGTAGGACTTGATTGATATCATGTGGCCCCTGCAACTGTTACTTCTTATTGCATGATTAGAGTGATACAATTTTGTTACTGTTATGTGAGTCGGGATGGTTGTGATCATGTTGATGACGGTGGAAATGTGTTGGTGAATCTACCCTAATAGAAGGTGAACGATGAGAGGCTGTGTATTTGTACAAAGTGGGTTGTCTCGTTGAACACCGCCCTAAGTCCGAGTTCTTGTGTGGTGATCCAAGATAAAGACTACAACCACACATTGGGCTCACTGACCCCTCTCAACCTACTAACTCATCCCTTTCGCTGTCCAGATGTCGCAGTAGTTCGGAGTTCTTGTAGGTTTGTGGCCTGGCTACTAAGTGAGAGAACGGCTCAACCGAGACCGGATTATGCACCACGCACACATCATCTGGGTCCACTTCGGTAAGCCGGCCAGGTTCACGATAGTGGTAGCCAACCCAGGTAGGCGGCTTTCTTGGATTAGATCGGCTATGAGGTAACAGTTGTGGTGAGCATCCTCGCCGACGCCCCTCGAATGGTGTCGAGGCCAAGGCGGTAACTGATGGTCATGTGTGTGTAGCGGTACACCCCTGCAGGGTTAACAAAACTATTCGAATAGCCGCGTCCGTGGTAAGGGACTCCTTGGAAAGCTTAGCTTGATTATTAGACAACTAGAACTGGATAATTATAAAACTTACCAAGATAAGCATGAGTGCTATGGCGTGCTTTCTCGTGGGGAAGTCGAGGAACTATCCATAGTGGTGTATTTGGTTGGAGACATGTAGTGGACTGGTGTACGCTTCTTACCTCAAGTCTGGTACTCGTAGTCCAGGACTAACCAAGTAAAAGCTGGCACTTCTGCTTATGAACCCCACCTCCCTTTACCTTGATACATGGGCATGAGTAGTATATCTCCTACGTAAGTCTTTATGAGTACGACTTTGTACTCACGTTTGCTTATTCTATGTTTTAGATGAACCCACTGACCCCGAAGGTGGATTCTTCCTGGGGTCGACGACTGAAGCCAAGCTACTGTAGTACCATTAAGACGACTGGTCCCTCGTGGAAGGGCTTGTTTATAAATAAGACTTCTCTAAGACATTTGTTAAACTTGTTTGTACTCAGACCTACTTTTCTTCCGAATGTTTGATGTAGTGTTGGATCACGGTCTCGTGATCTCTATGTGCACTCTATAAGAGTTATCAATAAAGTTGTAAACTTTGTAGAGAATTGCAATGATACCTGCTGTTCATGCTAGACAGGTGTGCTGCGTGTATGATTATAACATGCATTTCTTAGTATGGGTTTTCGAGAACTTAGTTGTGATCTGGCTGGCAGTATTTTATACACCAAGTGGCCCTTAGATGTGCGCAACTTGGGGCATCGCGATGCGATTGCTCGTGACTCCGTCACGTGCACACTTTGATGTATGATCGAGCCCGCCCTAGACCCCGACTAAGTGATCGGGCTGTAGTAAGTCTATGTAAGTGTTATAATACAATCGATAGTATGGTCGAGGCGACTTGTCTATGAGTATGGGAGTTCATCACCCATATCATTTAGACTTGTGTGCGGATGATGAGGACCCATCTCAATTGATCGTCCGGCCTGGATGGGATGCCCTCATGTTCGATGATTTCTGAGATCGTTCTGTGCTTGGCCTTGTCTTCTTAGATAAGTGGGTATGGCTCTCGGCTCTCCATATGATTGTGTTGTAGAGGGACTTGCATACGCTAACCCCGGGTCCCGACAGCCGCCAGCTCTTCATGGATCAAGGGCCGACTTTATGCTTGGCGTTGATTGGGAGTCGGAGTCGTCTCTCTTCAATCTTGCTGTGATTCCTTTATCTCCATGAAGTCGACTCTTCTGGTTGAGTCAACTATCATTTGATGCTTACTAGGAGTCGACGCCAACTCTTTTTAGCTTCACATCTCCTTTTACTTGAAGATTTTTCTTTTGACCCTTGGTCAAAGATCCGATTTTTTATGATCACACTGCCCGAAATGCCGGTTGGATGCATTGATGTTTGTAATGGGAATCGAGGAGTCTTTCCATAAATGCTATCTACCACGGGTAGTTATCCCGTATCATTTATGGTATTAATTGATCCTCCCCATGAATTTACTATAAATTTTCCTTGGATAGTTTGATCCTTCAAGCGCATCCATCTTCTTCTTCCTGTTCATGTTTTCCCCATGGCACCTAAGCTAGAAGCCTCTTCTCCTCTGGCATCCAATGAGCCCGATCCCCGTGCAAGTACTCGAGGTCGCGGTCGTGGTCGTGGCCGTGGCTGAGGTTGTGGCCGTGGTAGAGGTAGAGGAAGAAGTATTGGTGTTGCCTCTCCTTCTGAATCTCCCGCTTCTTCTCCTGAGAGGAGTGAGTTCTTGGTTCATATCTGGACGATTCGACGCTGGATCAAACTTCCTGAGTCTTTTACTCAACTTGTGATTGACTCAAGGCCTTCTTGTCTTTGGCTCCGATCTGATGGATGTCCTCATGGCCCTGTCTGGGTGACGGTTAGATTTTTAGCCATTACACCATGTTTTTTGAGAAGGGTTGGAAAACTTTTCTTCGATCTAGGAATATCTCGAGAGGAGACACCATTGTCTTCAGATTTGACGGTAAAGACACCTTGTCGGCTAGGATCTTTGACTCGGATGGAGACCGAGCCTGCTGTTGTATGGAGAGCTCGAGCGATGAAGAACTCCTTAGTGAAGAAGAAGCTTCAATGGGAGATGAAGCCGACTCTGAAGAAGATGTCTGAAGTTGTAGATTTTTCTTCTTAGCAGAGTTTTGCCAAGTTTGGCTTTTGCTTGTAAGGTTGTCTCCTTTGATGTAAGACCCAGTTGGTTTGATGAATGAAAATTATGAATTTTCATTGAGTCCATGAGTCCATGAGTCGGTTTTATTCCTGACTTTGAATATTTTTCAAGATGTATGAGAGCCGATTATTTATGATAGTGTATGTATCTATAGATCCCTGAGTCGATTCAGAATAGTTGAGTATCGGTAATCGACTCATAGGATAGATCGACTTGTAGCCCCCATGAGATGGTGTGGTCAAGTTTGTGTGCCGTACCGGGTCATCAAAGAAGTGTTGCTTCTCAAGAGTTGGTATAATAATCATGGCGTTTGAGCCGATTCATCAAAGAAGAAGTTTGTCGAAGTCGACTTTTTGTATGGCGAGAGCCGTTGCGACCGAAGTAGACTTTAAGAATGCAGAAGATGCAATGTAAAAGGTATAATCCTCATGAGTCGGCATGTGAGTCTTGACACGCTGCTGCATCACATAGAGAAATTTTTCGAGTTGTAGTCCCCATGAGTCAGTGTGAACATCTTTTGTGTCATACCGAGTCATAGTGAATTTTTGAGCTATAGTCCCCATGAGTCAGTATGAGCATCTTTTGTGTCATACCGAGTCACATAGGTTAATGCTCAAGGTGCATCTTTTGGATGACATATAAAATGAAAAAAGTATGTGATGATGCTAATGTATGCAAAAATAAAGTATGAAGGCTCATATATAAGTCGACTCTGGATTCAACATGCCTCATCTTCTAGTGTTTGGGATAGATTATTGGGTTATCCAGGAGTCGGAACTTCTCTGTAAGCCGGCTACATATGACTAGTGCTCCCTGTACTTGAAGACTAAACTTGGTAGGTGTTGCTGTCAGCCCCCAAGGTTTTTAGGCTAAGCCGGGTACACGTAGATCGTATGAGATTGAGCTATATAGGCCAAGATTAAGGCGTGGTTTAGCCAGTTAATGTATATCCCGGGGTTTCTTCGTATAAGAGTCGATAAGTGACATCGAGCTCCCCTACTGCCCCTGAATAAGCTTATACACATGTGATTTTTACATATATATATATGCCGAGTTTTCGGATAAAAAGTCAATGATTATCATCAAGCTCCCCGATTCCCCTGAATAAGAAATATACATGCTCAGTACCAATAGATGGGTTGATCAAGCCCCCAGGTCTCTGAGATATAATAATGAAAAATATGCAATGTATGATGCAAAAATAAATAACATGAAACAAAAAGGTAAAGAGGAGTCGATATGGCAAGAGCCAGTGCGAAAAAAGTCGACTTAGTTATATGTGGCGAGGGCCAATGCGACAAAACTCGACTTATGTATATTTTGATAGTGAAAGCCGGCGCGACAAATGTCGGCTTATATATATGTTAATATGGGGAAAGAGAGTGCGACGTGTGTCGACTTAGTTAAATGTGCAATAATGTTCCTGTTGGAAGGAGTTGTGCGATGTTCCACGGCCTGGGAGTCTCCTCCATGCATGTGCGCGTGTCTGCCTTCTCGCGTATATCCACTAGGTAGTAGGATCCATTGTATAGGTTCTTGCTAACCACAAACGGTCCTTCCCAAGGAGAGGATAACTTGTGCATTCCATCTCTTTTCTGTATGAGTCGGAGCACTAAATCACCTTCCTGGAAAGTCCGACTTCTGATGCGGCGGCTATGGTAGTGTCGCAGATCTTGTTGGTAGATAGCCGACTGAGCTCCAGCCAAATCTCGTTTTTCATCGAGAATATCCAAGGAATCTTGTCTTGCTTTCTCGTTCTCGGCTTCTATATAAGCAGTGACTCGTGGTGAGTCGTGACGTATGTCACTTGGGAGGACAGCTTCCGCTCCATAGACTAGGAAGAAGGGCATATAGCCTGTCGACCTGTTGGGAGTCATCCTGATGCTCCATAATACTGAGGGTAACTCCTCCTCCCATTTTCAATGGGACAAAGAGTCGGGGTTTGATGCCTCGGAGAAACTCTTGGTTGGCTCTCTCGGCTTGTCTGTTGGACTGTGGGTGAGCCACTGATGCAAGGTTTAGTCGGATGTGCTCGTTCTAGAAGAATCATTGCATAACCCCTTCTGATAGGTTAGAACAATTATCAGTGATGATGCTGTGGGGGTAGCCGAATCTGTATATGATCTTTTTCAAGAATTTCAGTGTTGTCGCAGCGTCAGATTTGCTGACCGGCTCGGCCTCGACCCATTTGGTAAACTTATCCACTGCCACTAATATGTGGGTATTTTTTTTGGCTGAACTTTTGAAAGGTCCCACCATATAAAGTCCCCATACTGCAAAGGGCCAAGTGATAGGTATCATCCTGAGTTCTTGAGCCGGCACGTGAGCTTGTTTTGCATAGCGCCGACATCCATCACATTTCTTGACTATGTCCTCTGCATCCGCATGAGCTGTGAGCCAGTAGAAGCCATGTCGAAAAGCTTTAGCTACAAGCGAACGAGAGCCGGCATGGTGTCCGCAATCTCCAGAGTGTATTTCGTTGAGGATGGCTCTACCTTCTTCTGGTGAGATGCATCTCTGAAAAACATCTGCGCACTCCGCCGATGTAACTCACCATTGATGAGTACAAAGGATTGGCTTCTCCTGACGATTTGTCTGGCCAACATCTCATCTTGAGGAAGGATTCCTCGAGTCTTGTAATCCAAGTAAGGTACGACCCATGAGGGTGTAGCATGAATTGCAGCAACCAAAGCCGGCTCTGGATCCGGCTCTTCTATGTCTTGCTCTTTTGGTGGTTGTACAGACGGTTTTGTTAGAACATCCAGGAATACGTTTGGAGGGACCGGCTTTCGCTGAGATCCGAGTTGGGACAGAGAATATGCTGCTTCATTTTCCCTACGGTCCACATGATCCACCTGGTATCCAACGAAAAATCCGGCTTGTCTTTGCACTACTCGTCGATAAGCTGCCATTATGGGATTCTTGGAATCCCATTTTCCTGACACTTGTTGAGAAACGAGATCAGAGTCGCCATAGCATTGGATCCAACTTATGATCATCTCACGAGCCAGTCGTAGCCCCTGAAGTAAGGCTTCATACTCTGATGCATTGTTAGTGCAGGTGAACTTCAGCTGCAGAACATAGCAGAATTTTTCCCCTTTAAGTGAGGTAAGAACCACGCCGGCTCCTGACCCTTGGAGCTGCCGGCTTCCATCGAAGTGCATCGTCAAATATTTGGTGCCTGGCTTCTCCGGAGATGTTTGGATTTCTGTCCAGTCATTGATGAAGTTGGCTAACGCCTGGGATTCGACGGCCGTTCGAGGTTTGTATTTGATGTGATAAGCCCCCAACTCTATGGCCCACTTTGCAATCCTTCCCGTGGCTTCCCAGTTTTGGATGATATCTGCAAGTGGTGCTGAGCTGTCTACAGTTATGGGGTGCTCCTGAAAGTATTGTTTAAGTTTCCGACTCGGCATGAATACACCAAGAACCAATTTCTGCCAGTGAGGATAACGTTGCTTCGATAAAGTCAAAACCTCACTGACGTAATAAACTAGCCTTTGTAGGGGGTGCTCTTTGCAGGCTTCCATACTCTCAACAACAGCCACAGCGCTGACTGCTCGATTGTTGGCTGCGATATAAAGTAACATAGGTTCCTTTGGCTTGGGAGCCGCCAAGATTGGAGCCTGGGATAGCTGCTTCTTCAATGACTCTAGGGCCTGATCGGCTTCTTCATCCCAGAAAAATATTTCTGATTTCCTCAGAAGTCGATACAGGGGGATTGTCTTTTCACCGAGCCAGCTTATAAACCGACTTAGAGCGGCTACACATCCTGTGAGTCATTGGACTCCCTTTACTTAGGCCGGCTTCTGAAGAGTCATGATAGCGTTGATTTTCTCTAGGTTTGCCTCGATACCTCCCTCTGATACTATGTATCGAAGGAGCTTACCTGCAGGTACCCCGAAGGTGCATTTGGACGGGTTTAGCTTCATCTGGTATTTGCACATATTTTTTAAGGTTTCCCGTAAGTCGATGATGAGTGAGTTGGCCAATTGGAATTTGATCACTATATCATCCACATAAGCATGCACGTTGCGCCCAATCTGCTCTTTGAGGCAACTCTGCACTGTTCGCTGATATGTGGCTCCCACATTCTTAAGGCCAAAAGGCATAGAAGTGTAACAGTAGATCCCGAAGGGAGTGATGAAAGCCATTTTTTCTTGATCCTCAACGGCCATCTTGATCTGGTGATAACCAAAGTAGGCGTCAAGGAAACATAAGAGCTCACATCCCGCAGTCGAGTCTATGATCTGGTCAATACAAGGCAACGCGAAGGGATCCTTCGGGCATGCCTTGTTTACGTCTGTGTAGTCAATGCACATGCGACAGGTCCCGTTCTTTTTCAAAACGAGGACCGGGTTTGCGAGCCATTCTGGATAGAAAAGTTCCATGATGAACCCGATGGCAAGGAGTCGGGCTATCTCTCCCCAATAGCGTTTGTCCTTTCGTTGTTGAAACGGCGAAGGAAATGCTTGACCGGCTTCAGTTTTGGATCTATGTTTAGGTGGTGCTCAGCGCGGTTCCTCGGGACACCTGGCATATCAGAGGGTTTCCATGCAAAGATGTCCCGATTCTCACAGAGGAACTCGATGAGCGTGCTTTCCTATTTATCGGATAACTCTATCCCAATGATGAACAGTTGAGAAGATTCACCAGGGAAAAAGTCAACCTTCTTTGTATCCTGAGCCGGTTGGAACTTGGGTTGTTGTCGGGAGTCGGTTTCTTCAGGATTGTGGGGTCTGCCGGGTCTACCTTTTCTTGGTATACTGACAAGTCCTCTTTGGCGCGTGTCGACTCGGCAAATTTGACGTGTTGTTCGTCACACTCCACTGCCCTGGACTGACTTCCATCGACTGTGATTGGGCCATTAGGACCCGGCATGTTTACTTTTAAGTAGACATAACATTGCTGAGCCATGAATTTGGCGTAAGCCGGTCTGCCTAAAATGGCGTGATATGGGCTCTCGAGTTTTACCACTTCAAAGGGTATGAGCTCGGAGCAGAAATTTTTGGCGTTTACAAAAGTCGTCTCCAGGTTGATCTTGCCTATCGGACGTCCTGACTTGCCCGGGACTCTTCCGTGGAAAACGGTGTTGGAGGGTTGCAGCTGTTTTTGGGTCAGCCCCATCCTGCGGAAAGTTTCGTAGTAAAGGATGTTGATGTTGCTTCCTCCGTCCATGAGCACTTTGTCAAGTGTATATCCACCAATTTGTGGAGAGACTACTAGAGCCAGGGCCCCCGGGTTATCCACCACCCGGGGGTGATCATCCCTTGTCCAAGTGATTGGTTGTTCTGACCAATTAAGCCACCTGGGCCAAGACGACTCTGCAGTCACAGCCATAGCGGCTCTCCGTTGCAGCCTCCTATCCCTCCTGCAACTGCTGGTGGTGAAAACGTGATATGTTGCACGGTCATGGAGTTGTTTTGGGTTGAATCTAGCAAGCCCTGACTGATTTTGCTGGGCCCCTCCTCCGGGTCCTTGGTGTTGAGGCATTGCACCGGCTCCTTGGTAGCCAGGATTTTGGTTTTTACCATTCTGGCCTTCTCCCCCACCTAACCCGGGAGGTCCCTGGTTCCCACGCCGTGCAAATTCTTTCATGAAATTGCAATCTTCCCAGGTGTGGTTGGCTGGGCGGCCGGGTTTACTATGGGTCGGGCAAGGACTCTTCATAGCTGTTTCAAAGCTGTTTGGGAGAAAATTTCCTTCCGGCTTACAGTAGTTGTTGCCCCATGCTTCTATCTTTGGGAGCCGACATTTGTGTTGGCTACCAAGTCAGAAGTAGTCTGATCAAGTCGCCGCTTGGTTTGCTGACTCTGATTCTGGGAAGTTTTGCCTCCGTTTTTGTTCTGGCCGACTTTATCCTGTTGAGGTTTAGTATCCTTGGTTTTGTCAGACTCGGCATATTTGATAACCGCGTTCATGAGCTCTCCTATATCCTTGACCGTCCTCTTGAGTCGGACAAGTTTGTGCACTAGGGGCTCGAACTTGCAGTTTCTTTCCAAGACGATGACGGCTGTTTGGGCAGTGATAGTGTCCGAGGAGTGGATTATTTCTGCAACCCGTCGTGCCCAGCTCAGGGTCGACTCTCCTTCCTTCTGGACACAATGCTCCAAGTCGACAATTGTGGTAGCTCGTCGACATGTGCCTTTGAAGTTCTGGATAAATTTTTCCTTGAGATCCGTCCAGGAGGTGACAGAGTTCTCTAGGAGATTTTTGAACCATGTGCGAGCCGGCCCCTCCAACATCATTGTGAGGTAACGGGCGCAAACTCCTTCGTTGGCTTATAAAATTTCCATGGCTAGGTCATAACTTTCGATCCAAGCTGCCGGGTCCATGTCAGCCGTGTAGTTCGCGATTTTACGTGGTCCCTTGAAATCTGATGGCAAGCGTGTATTTCGCAGAGCCGGCACGAGACATCGATTTCCCACAGATCTACTGGTGAACTCGGTATCTTGATCATGGGGTGGAGGTTGGGCCATCTGCTCTACGTGGCGTTCGGGATTGAAGCCCGTTGGTATGTCTTGGATCCTTATTGCCCCCCGAGTGTCCGGAGGTGGTGGAGCTCTACGCTGACGATGGCTGCTGGAGCCGGCTGGAGCCGGTGAATCCTCTTGCCGACTCACACTTTGATAGGGGGTCTCATGTAAATATTGGAATCCCTGTGAGTACTGGGCTTGCTGTGTGATTGAGGTTTTGAGCAGATCGATTGCCCCTCTAGTGGCCTGGTCCAGTGGAGTGTCTCCGTGAGCAGGCACGCTGGCGAGGAACGGTATTGCTGCCACCACATTGGCCATGGGGTTATTGAAATGATCCGGGGGTGTATGGAATCGTTCCTGCCGTGTTGAGGGGGAAGGTTGCCTTGGTGGCGTGTACCCTGGGGGAGTCGACTAATGCGTATCCTGGAATAGTCTCCGTGCTTGGAGATCAGCAGGGATCCGGCTCACGGGCCCTATGGGGCGTGCGTTGGCGAGACTCAGTTTCTAAGCTTCTATCAACTCCGACTTGTGTCGTAAGCGCCTGGTTCCTGGGGCGAGTTGGGTTTCTCTTTCCACCATTTGTGCGTTCTGGGAGTTAATTTCCCTCCGTATTCTCATTACCTGGGCCTTGAGTCCGTTGACCCTGGTTCTCCAGGCCTCCTGGTTTTCCGTGTTCATTGGTGCGGCTAAGGCTTCTTCCAGGGCGTTTAAGGTATCAGTGAGGGCTTCTACTCCCGTGAGAACTTCTGGCTGCTCCCTATCTGCGTTTAAGGTATCATACAGGGCGTTTAAGGAAGTCGGGGTCGTATTCTGCTGTTCCCAGGCTGAGTCTGTTACTCCCGGCGGATCGGGTGGAGCCGGTATCTGAAAAGTTTGTTTCACTAGGATGCGAGTTAGCGTCAGATGTTTCTTCCGAGGCGTCGGGTGTCAGGGACTCGGTAGAGTGCGCCGACTCTGGAGATCCAGCGACGAACCCAAGAAAAGTGTGCCTTGAGCCGGCATGTCGCCGACTCGAGGTTTCCAGGGGGACTTCAGGATCCGGCTCTGGCTTAGATCCGTCTGTCTTCCCAATGAAGATATGAATAGACCCGATCGGGACCCGATAACCGGATTCGACAGAGTCAGCGTCAGGGCCCCAAGCCGAGTCGTCGATGCAGAGCTTTGCACATCGGCTCCTGGTGATTCGCCCAGCCATGAATCCTTCCATACCTTGCAGAGCTCCCCCTAGAATCTCAACGCCTGCGAGTGCAGGACCCACGGTGGGAGCCAACTGTCGTGGGAAAGTCACCGCAGATGTCCGTAGAGTCGGACTTATCATGGGACCTTTGCTGCGAGACGGATTCGAGGAGAGAGTTGACATAGACACGGGACTCTGCGGTTTACCTAGGTTCGGCCCCGTCGATGTGGTAAATACCTACTCCTGCTTCTCGACTATTGTGGGATCGAATCCTCAGTAGAAAGAGCTGATCTTATCGATTATTGTGATGTTGTTTCACAACCTTAGTCTCGTGGAGATCTAGGTCATAGAGCGAGTTATCTAGTCCTGGATTGAGGTAAGTTCTGGCTCTGGCTCCCGTGGACCTCGGCTTATAAAGGTGCCGGGTTCCGGGATTCCGAGAGTCTGACTTCTACACGATGTGGAGTTCTATTCTACTTTACAAGTTTGCTACGTGCTATACAAGGTAAGTCGAATTCCTTCTAGGGCTTCAATTTTCATGCTTGGCACGTCAGACTCCTGGCCGGGTCTTCTTTGTGGGCCTTCATCTGAAAGTCGGCCCAGAGGTTTCTAATGCCGGGTCTATGGGCCTGATCCATCCCCCCAACAGATGCCATGGGGCCGCTGCTCCGCGTTCCTCACCGTTGCGCTCCGGGGGCAGAAGGCCACCGTCCGGCCGTCCTCACTCCGAGGCGATTTTGGCTCCTCTCCGGTCGCGAGGCGAATGGTCGCTCCGCGCCCGGCATCGGAAGAGCATCTCCAAGGTGGATAGCCCTCCATTGATATCGTGTTGAGGGTGAGCTTGCGTGTGTCGAGGGGTCGACATTGCAGGACAAGCTTGGTGACAAAGATCCTCAGATGACGTGCATGCAGCGCCCTCCTTCTAGTGCTAGATGTCGGGGCTCGGATCCTCCGAGGGTGATATTATTCTAAGACGCGCACGCGAAACACAATGAGGATCACTGATGCTAGGACACACTGGGGTTTACCCAGCTACGGGCCGTACGGAGACTAAAAGCCCTACTCCTGCTTGTCTGGATTGATACTGTGTATGCAACAAGGGGGCGGAGCTCTTCCGAGATGGAAACGGGCTCCAGATGATACAGGGGGTTGTCTGTGGTTTGATCCCCTTTTTAGTAGCTTGGGCCTCCCGTTTATAGTTCAAGGGGGTCACAACAAGTGCCCATAGGCGGTGTTGGTCTTCTAAATCTTGAGGCAACGGGTGTCATCGGGACTCCACTTTCGGGAAGGGCGGGTGGCGAGGCAACGCCACTCCTCCTGAGTGGGCGCGCAGGGCCTCGGCACGTACGAGGAATGGAACCGAAGCGAAGGCACCGCTGTCGCCCTGTCTCCTAGACCAGGGGGCGACGCGTTGAATGTTTCTTGGAATGTTTTGCATGTGGTGGGACCGCCTTTTCCCCTCCGCACCACTTAAGGGAGAGGGCGGTATTGCTTCTTCCGGTTTCTTGCTGTGCGTAATTCCTTTCTGGTAGCACTTTGCTTTATGTTCGTGATCTTTTGAAGATTTCCGGGACGGGAGATCGAACTCCTGTTCCCCGACACCGTAGGAGCCGGGGATTCTGCTTGCCGGCTCACACTTTGACATGGAGTCCCATGTAAATATGAGAAACGTGGTTGGTGTAGACTCTGAATCTACGACGTCCCTATCTTGTAGAAGACCACCGGCGATGATGAGTTGTCGAGACCTCCAGCGATGAAGTAGCACCACAAGTGTAGTGCGTCGAGGATATTACACACGTACAGTGCAACTGATGTTGCCTTTGGGCTCTGAACCAGGCGAACAACGGAAAGAAGAAGGATTCGGATCCCGACTCCGACAGAGCGACGGCGTGCTTTGGTGGAGAACTCCCAACCAGGTGCAAACTCCAAACAAGGGGAGTCCGCTCGAGGTAGGAGAAATAGAGAGAGAGATAAACTCAATGGTGTACTGAAAAAGGGGGGGTCTACCCCGGCTTATATAGGCAAAGGGGGGTGTGATCCTCGTCCCCTCCCCCATGTGGGACTAAACCCCCAAGGGGGGAGGTGCGCCGGCCAAGGGGGGGATCGTCCCCACCCTTGGCGCCAAGACCAAGGGGGGAGCCTGTCGGGGGGATGGACCAAGCCCACAACCCGGCATTAGATCTATGGGCCGACTCTCCTATGGAAGGCCCACAAAAGAAAACCCGGCCACGTTTCGGTCGTGCAAGGCAAGAAGATCGAAGCCGTAGAACAAATTCGACTTACCTTGTATATCACGTAGAATATTTGTAAACTAGAATAGGAATCTACCTCGTGACGGAGTCGGACTCGCGGAACCCCGGGACCCAGCGCCTTTATAAGCCGAGGTCCATGGGATCCAGAGTCAGAACAATCTTAACCTGCAACTTTTCGGCATAAATGATAACCCTCAACTATAGGGGATCGAGATAATCTTCGCGGGCAAGATAACCCAATTTATTGATTCGACACTTGGGGAGCCAAAGAATACGTACAGGCTTTGACAATTGAGTTGTCAATTCAACCGCACCTAAAATAAACACTTGCTTTCACAAAGGTATTAGTAGCAACGGTGGTATGGAAGTGGTAGTGGTGATAATAATAGTGGTGATGAAACAACAAAAGTAAACAACTAGTAACCAATAGGATTGAAACACTGTAGGCTAGGGAGATGATGGTTGGGCACTGCTTGGATGAGATCAAACATGTAATAGATTCTAACACGGGGAAGGCTCACAGAAAAGAAAGGATCATCTAGGCAAATATCAAACATCAGGCATGTATCCCAAGGTAGTTGTACGTGCTTGCAATAAGAACTTTGCACAACATCTTTTGTCCTACCCTCCCTCTACGAACGAGGACAAAAGGAATTTAGGGAGATTAAGGTACTCCTGTGAAAGAGCACCGGAACAAAGAATTAACACTTCATGGATACACGGAATCCTCAAATTATAGTCCATCCCCTTTGGTGTCCCAAGCTGTCACCATTGGGATCGCCGGTTCCGGACTACAATAGGTGCATACAACTCATAGATAGGATCAAGAAAACCAACAAACTCAAGAAAACAAAGGGTGATCAGATCTGAAATCATGGCACTCGGGCCCAAAGTGGCAAGCATTAAGAGCAACAAGTTGTAACAGAGATGATAAACACCAAGTAGATGATAGGCAACATGCCCCTAACAATCTGATAAACTATTACATGATCTAACTCATCCAATCCCTACCATCCCCATTTCCTACAGCAGGGAATTACTCACACATGAGAGGAGAAGTAGTGGCGCATTTTGTATGAAATACGCCACTAGTAACAGATTTTTTTTTGAATTTTTTTGAATTTTTTTTTTAAATTCAAAATAGACTAGAGGACAAATCGGGAAGTTAAAAAAAGTTGAAAATTTTAGATAGTAACATTAAAAAATTAAAAATAATAAAAATAATTTTTTTTAAAATCAATTTTTTTTAAAAAGTTCAAAATATGCTAATGGTCCCATCGAGAAAGTTTCAAAAAAATGTTGAAAATTTTAGCACACCCATGAACATTAACAAGGTCCTAGACATCAACATGGTTTAATAGGATTTATATGTCAGATATATCAACAAGTGCCTGCTAGGTGAGCTGGAGTGAGAGTTGAATAGAACCGAGAAGTTAAGCGTGCTGGGGCTAGAGTAGTGCTAGGATGGGTGAACCTCGGGGAAGTTTGACCACGGAGGTTAGTTTGACCTGAGATTAAGCATATAGTGACCGGGAATTAAGCATACTAACCTGAGATTAAGAAAAAATAAAAAAATTGTTTTCCAGATCCAGATTCAAAATTTAAAAAAATTAATAGTGGCGCATTTCCAGAATGCGCCACCCCTAAGAGCTTATAGGTGGCGCATTCTGAGATGCGCCATGCCTAAGGCTCTTAGGGGTGGCGCATCCAGAATGCGCCGCCTATAAGCCCTTATTAGTGGCTTGTAGTTAGTGGCGCATCCATAATGCGCCACTAAACAGAAAAAAAAAAGGACGCCACTAAAAGGGCATTTCCTAGTAGTGAGCAGAATTCCGCTTAGTGCGAGTGAAGGCTAGCAAAAGATTAAGAAGCGACCAACTAGAGAGAAATAATTGTCATAATCATGCAGAGTAACAAAGTAACATTGAATCGGGCATGAAAGTGATATAACTATTCTGAAATAAAAAGGTCATCAAGGCATGATAGGCATATCAGTCATAAACATGTGTGAACATGTGCCAAGTCAATACAAGAATTCTCCGAAGGGAAATACCACTTCAATATGCCAAACCATGGACAATGCAATCCAATGTCAATCATTTCAAGCAACACATTATGAATTCTAGCTATTTGAGACTAACCACAAAGAAAGCACGAACCACTGGGAAAGCATTGTAAACATAACACTATGTCGCTACAAGCTGGTCTCTAATCATAAGTACATGCATATGTACAAAAGTAGAAACAAAAAGAGTTCATACCGGCTTTCCTTGTTGCATCCCTTTCGTCGATCTTCGTCATTACTGCCTTGTCACTTGCACGACCGAACGTGGGAAATATAATCAAAAGCCATCACAGACTCGAGCTGAACTCTGAAAACAAAGCAAACTAAATAGAGAAAGGAAATATTTTTTTGGGGTTTTCAAAGGTTAAACTAAAGAAAAAGAAAAGATAAATCTTTTTGTTGTTTTTGCAAATTAAAAAGGGCAAAGAAAAATGGGAAAAACTTCGAAAAGATCAAAAACAAGAATAAAAACGGATAATACAATGGAAAAGTGAGAAGGGCACGTACTCTCCCAAGCTGAGGCTTTTGGCCTAAGTCGGTAGCAGCTACTGCCCCCAGGAGCCTCCTGCTCCGGGGTGATGGTAAGCCCAGGAGTCGTATGAGCCCTCCGGTGCGTACACCGAAGTCCTCGGGTCCTCCCACGTAGAAGAGGAAGGTCCCGCCTCCCAACCAGCGGAAGACCCTCCGTCCCATGGGGCGACGGTCTCCTCTTGGACGGGTGGATACACCACGCGCTCCTCCTCATCTAGCACAACCCCCTCCATGGGGTCGTGAAACTGGTATCTCTCCATGATTTCATCAAAATGGGTATCTGAAAAGCGGTATCCGTTCCTGCGAGAAAAATCAAACACAAGTGGTGCAGGTAGACGAATGATGCGTTCCACATCGCCCTCAAACCGCAAAATATAATCGAGTGCATATCGGTCAGAGGCCCTGGTAATAAAGAAGTGCCTCTTCATGGAAGCCAAATCAAGACTAACAAAAGGAAAAACTGTATCATCTGGGCGCGGTTCTCGTTTGAGAAACTGCAAAAGAAGTGTGGCATAGACGCCACCAAAGAGATCCCCCTTGTTGCTATTAGCAGCAAGGCGTCTAGCAATCAGCGTGCCCACATGATACTCGTGATTCCCTGAGAGGGCGTTCTCCATGATACCAGTATCAGGTGAAGAAGTGCTCCTCGTGTTATCTCGAGCCAACACCCCTCTAGCAATATAATACGCGAAATACCTGAGATGAGGGAACAAAATATTGGAGATCTTCTGACGGTTAGTGTCCCTCACTTCAGTGTTGCAAAACGAGTTGAGAAGGGTATTGAGTGCAGTGGTTTGAGAATTTTTCCTCCTCTTCTCTCCTCTGTCTGGCAAACCCAAAGCTTCACAAAAGGTACTCATAGGCATGGTTAGTAACCTTTCATAAATCTGAAATACAACATCATCACTTTCAGGATAAAATCTAAAACGGTTAATAAAGATAGAAGTGAGCGTCTCATACTGTGGCACATGGCTCGTCACAAGCCGTGTCAAACCTGCTCTGGTACACAGGGCATCGAAATCCTCCTGTATGCTGGCATCCGCCATGAAATCTCTGCATGGAAATGCCATGGCTTTCTCGGGTGATGCGTCCAACAGCTCCAAGGGTATGATTTCTTCGTTGTAGCTCACCCTCGTAGCCGAAGGTGAAGCCGTGGACCGTGTAACACGGCTAGAGCGCTCGGGTTTCTTCTTCCCAAGCCATCTTCCTAGCCTATCCATTTCTGAAATTTTTGACAAATCAAAATAACGGAGGTTTAAGCAAAACTAGTTTGGGCAAAACATTCTACGTACTTTACCAAGGCTCAAACTAGCAAGAAAACTTGAAAAATAAATTTCTACACATACATTTAAGCTCAACTAAACAACACCAAGAACTACAAAATATTCACTAATGAAGCCACCAACAAGAAAACTAATTGGAGGGGTGAGGGAGTCACATACCAAGGAGTATTTGTTCCAAATTTCAGCTCAAACGAGTGGCTGTAGAGGGAGATCGAAGTTCCGTGCTCAAGAACAGCAAGAACACGAAACCAGGGCAAGAACACTAGTTTTTGGGGAGAAAGAGAGAGAGAGAGTGGAAGAAGAGATGCCAGCAGGGGGTGCCTGTGGGTCCCGGGAGGGTGTGTGGCGCGGCCAGGTGCTGGGCCGCGCCACCTGGCCTCCTGCGCCAGGGGTGGACCCCCTGGTCAACCTCAGGTGTCCCCCGATGGATTTTTACCTGGAAATTTTTATTTTAAATTTTCTGGAATTTTCTGGACAACTTCACTGCGGAGAATTTTTCAAAGTTCAAAAATCTGCAAAAACTTTCGTGAACTTGGGGCAAAAGTTAGAACAAGTGAAGCTTTAAACACAAAAACTTAGGTATAGCAAGGAGAATAAAAGCTTAAAGGAAATGAACATAACAAGCTCAGCTTTATAGTTATATAAAACATGCTAGTCAGCAAGGTTGATCAAGTCTTACCAACAAACCGGTGATATATAGAGCAGAAAGTCTCGCCTCTCATGAAGTGATCATTGCATTCTCACTTTGATGGACATTGTCCACACCATAATTGTTTTGTATTTGTGGTATACATATAGTGGACAATCCCATTCTCCAATCTTCACGCTCTCGATATTCTCAATGGAGTTAAGGCCATGCCTTTTGTTGATCTTCTTTGGAAAATACACCGTGTGTTCTTTGTCATTCACGTTGAAGGTAACCTTCCCTTTATTGCAATCAATAATTGCACCTGCGGTATTAAGAAAAGGTCTACCAAGAATAATAGACATGCTCCCATCCTCGGGCATGTCAAGCACAACAAAATCAGTAAGTATTAAGGAATTGGCAACTTCAACAGGAACATCCTCACAAATACCGATCGGGACGGCCGTTGACTTGTCAGCCATCTGAAGGGAGATATCTGTAGGAATTAGTTTATCTAAACAAAGCCTTTTGTAGAGAGAAAAGGGCATAACACTCACTCCTGCACCAAGATCACATAAATCAGTTCTAACATAATTATTCTTTATGGATCAAGGAATGGTGGGTATACCTGGATCACCGAGCTTCTCAGGAATCTTGCCACTGAAACAGTAGTTAGCAAGCATAGTAGATATTGCCTCATTAGGAACTTTTATTTTATTAGTAACAATATCTTTCATATATTTGGAGTAAGGAGGTAACTTAATAGCATCAGTAAAAGGAATTTGAAGAAAAAGAGGTTTCATCCACTCACAAAACTTGTTGTAGTGCTCTCCCTCTTTGGTTTTGACAGACTTACCTGGAAAGGGCAAGGATTTCTGTACCCATGGTTCTCATTCCTTCCCATGTTTTCTTGCGATGAAGTCTTCTCTAGTGTAATTCTTGCGCTTATCAGGTGCTTCTTCTTCTCGAACCTCAGGTGGATCATTCTTTTTAGCATCTTTTTTAGGTTCAGCACCGTCTTCAGTCTCCGCATCGGAGGTAGATATGTTGTTTGGATCAACAACAGGTTCTTCATATTCTATAGGATCATTGGAATAGTCAGCTTCCTTGTGTTTCTCTTTCTTCTTCTTCTTCTTCTTTTGAGAGCTAACAATCTCTTCTTCCTGCACTTGAGAATCTTGCTCAATCCTCTTCGGATTCCCCTCTGGAGAGAGAGGGTCCTGGGTGTGTGTTACACCCCGGGTCTTTATACCATAGGCCTGTAAATTGTCTTGTTTGGCATTGTTAGCAAGCACATCTTTTTTCACATTAGAAATTTGTTCAAGCTGAGTTTGAACCATATGAAAATGCTTCACAAGACATTTAACATCATTAACTGTTCTTCCTAGAACATCCAGCAAAATTTTGATAGCAAGAGTATTATTATGCAACTAACCTTGTATCTTCTCATTGAAGTGACTTTGCTTCATAATAAAATTATCAAGATCATCTAAACATTGGTCAAGAGGCTTACCTTTAGGGATGTCACTTGCATTGAAATCTAAACGAGAGTGTACCTCTACCATAGGTGGGTGAGTGGTAGGCTCACACAACTTTCCAATTCGGGGTATATTCTTCACGTCTTTAGCTTTAATACCTTTCTATTTTATAGACTTCTTTGCTTCTTTCATATCTTCGGGGCTTAGGACAAGCATGCCCCTCTTCTTTAGTGGTGGAGGTGGTTCAGGGACGAACAATCTTCGTGGTTCTTGGCAATCTTGCCCATCAATTCTTCTGCATTGTCCGGTGTTCTTTCCCTGAAAACACAACCAGCACAACTATCTAGATAGAATCTAGATTCATCGGTTAGACTAACATAAAATATATCAAGTAATTCATTCTTAGGGATCTCATGTCCCAGTCTACCCTTGAGAAAACTGCAGAACCTCCCCCAGGCTTTAGGGAGATGCTCATCCTGCAACTGTTTAAAGTTATAAATTCTTTGTAAAGCATCATGTTGCATATGAGAAGGAAAATAATTATCAACGAAAGATAGAGCCATATCTTGAGGACTTTGAATGGAACCACATGGTAGTGCATCATACCATGCTCTAGCATCTCCTTTCAAAGAAAAAGGAAGAAGCTTGGTCACATAAAATTTCTGGATCCTTTCATCAGTGGTAAACAAGCTACCAAACGAAGTGAGTTTGGTCAGGTGCTCGATAGCATCATCATTTTCTCTGCCATAAAAGGGATCAGCTTCAACTATGGATATAAGTGAAAGGTCAACAGAGAAATCATAATCAGGATCAGTGATGCATATAGGAGACGTAGCAAAAGTAGGATCAGGAGTAAACTTGTTCTTCAAAGAGTGCTTTGCAAGCAACTTCTTTATAATGGCAAGGTCGGAATCAGCAAATTCATTAAGCTCCCTGCATAAATAATCATCAAGTATAATATAATAATCCTCAAGGAGTTTTTCCTTAAGGCCAGTAAGATCATGAGTTTTTCCAATAGGGGTTTTGGTAACATGAATTTCAACTCCCGAGAATCGGGCAGCAGCAATCTGTTCTTCAATAAAAGAACCAAGTGAACCAGTAGTATCAAGGGTAGTAGAAGCATCATCAAAAGCGTCTGACATATTTCCAGACTCAGCAGAAGTAGCATGTAACTGAGGTGAATCAAACTTAGTCATAACTGAAGGTGAATCAAGTTTAGCACTAGTGCTAAGAGTGGTACCTTGTCTTGTACGGGATGGTAAGATCGGAACCTTGGAGTCTCCTTTCTTACCCATAGTGGATAACGTGCAGCCCGGCAACGGCGCCAGAAAACAGTACTTGATAACCCTCAATTGTAGGGGATCGAGATAGTCTTCGCGGGCAAGATAACCCAATTTATTGATTCGACACTTGGGGAGCCAAAGAATACGTACAGGCTTTGAAAATTGAGTTTTCAATTCAACCGCACCTGAAATAAACACTTTCTTGAACAAAGGTATTAGTAGCAACGGTAGTATGGAAGTGGTAGTGGTGATAATAATAGTGGTGATGAAACAGCAAAAGTGAAACAGCAAAAGTAAACAACTAGTAACCAATAGGATTGAAACAATGTAGGTTAGGGAGATGGATGGTTGGGCGCTGCTTGGATGAGATCAAACATGTAATAGATTCTAACACGGGCAAGGCTCATAGAAAAGAAAGCATCATCTAGGCAAATATCAAACATCAGACATGTGTCCCAAGGTAGTTGTACGTGCTTGCAACAAGAACTTTGCACAACATCTTTTGTCCTACCCTCCCGCTACGAACGGGGCCAACAGGAACCTAGGGAGATTAAGGTACTCCTGTCAAAGAGCACCGGAACAAAGCATTAACACTTCATGGATACACGGAATCCTCAAACTATAGTCCATCCCCTTTTGGTGTCCCAAGCTGTCACCATAGGGATCGCCGGTTCCAGACTATAATATGTGCATACAACTCATAGAGAGGATCAAGAACACCAAAAAACTCAAGAAAACAAAGGGTGATCAGTTTTGAAATCATGGCACTCGGGCCCAAAGTGGCAAGCATTAAGAGCAACAAGTTGTAACAGAGATGATAAACACCAAGTAGATGATAGGCAACATGCCCCCAACAATCTGATAAACTATTACATGATCTAACTCATCCAATCCCTACCATCCCCTTTGCCTACAGAACGGAATTACTCACACATGAGAGGAGAAGTCATGGACGGGTGATCGAGAGGCGATGATGATGACGATGGCGATGATTTCCCCTCACCGGAGGCCAAAACATCCTCCAGATTATCTCTCCCGGAGAAGAACAGAGGTTGGTGGCGGCTCCGCGACGTAGATTGGAAAAGAGACCTCTTTTCTGGAGTTTTATCGCCGAGGGGATAAATAGGGACAAGGTAGGGCACCAAGGGGTGTGGGACCCACCCAGGAGGGCAGGTGGCGCGGCCAGGGGCTGGGCCGCGCCCCACACCCTTCTCGGTGCCCCTTGGCTGCTCTGTGGGCCCCCTTTGGCATCGTCGAAGCTTCAGGAACACTGATTTTTTATTTGATTTTTGTGGATTTTTCCAGCATACCTAAATATCCAGAAAACTGCACAATATAAAACAGCACTGGCAGGTATGCTGAAAAAAGCGTCAGTCCGGGTTAGTTTCTACCAAATCATGCAAGAATGAAGCCAAAACAATAGAAAAAGTGTTGGGAAAAGTAGATATGTTTGAGACGTATCAATAACCTAGATATCCTCTAGACTAAGGTTATGTTTCGGCTTACTTGTAATCAATCCATCGATTCTTCTATTTAGAGAGTCGGAACCCATAATAATAATAATAATAAGAAGGAGTAGGATTTTAGCTCGAGACAAAGAGGGGATCAAACCTGGGTAAATCGCCGAGTCTCTCCTCCATGTCGACTCTCTCCTCGTATCCATCTCGCAGCAAAGTTCCCATGTCAAGTTCGACTCTTCGACCATCTGCCGTGACTTTCCCACGACAGTTGGCACCCACCATGGGACCTGCGCATGCAGGTGGTGAGATTCTGGAGGGAGCTCTGCAAGGCATGGAGGGATTCGTCGCCGGATGGATCACCAGAAGTCGGCGTGGGAATCTCTGCATCGATGACTCAACCTAGGGCCCTGAAGCCGATTCCGTCGAATCTGGATATCGAGTCCCGATCGGATCTATCCATATCTTCATTGGCAGGATGGAAGGATCTGAGCTAGAGCCAGATCCTGAAGTTCCCATCGAAACCTCGAGTCGGCGACATGCCGGCTCCAAAACCACCTTCGTCGGATTCATTGACGAGTCTCCAGAGCCGGAACGCTCTGTCGAGTCCCCAATGTACGACGCCTCAGAAGAGCTAACTGATGCCAACTCATACCCTAGTGAAGTAAGCTTCTCAGACGAGGGGTCCATGGGGAGCAACAGACTCGGCACCGGTGTGTCGGAGTGATGAGGGGGTGACCCCACGACTCCTGCGTATGAGGATACCCGGTGCATATGAAGATAGAAGGCCCGCAAGGAAGCAACGACAGGCCCACGACTGGCCCAATCAAGCACCGACGTAGGAGTCCGCGACTAGTATGGAAGGCACGACTTGGCGTACAAGGCAAGACTAGAACTAGGAAACTATCTTTGTAACCTAGTACGGACTCCCCGAGACCTAGCCTAATATATAAAGGCTGGGAGGGGAGACGTCGAGATCAATCCAATACACAATATACTCCCCTGGTCTTGCGAGAACTCCCCTTGGCCTCCTCTGTAATCGCCCCCTCATGCAATAAGATCGAGCAAGAAGTACTTCTCCTGTTAGCCGATGAGTATCGTCCAGCCTGTTCCTTCTCTATGACTAACCCAGGGTCCCTGACCATGGGAATTGCCGGGCATGATCCCCGTCAATTGGCGCCGTCTGTGGGAACTCAGCAGGTTGGAATCGCGATCTCGGCGGCCTCATCACCGGCATCCGTCAAAGCAGCGATTCCATCCCCGCTCATCGAATCCACGGCTCGAGCAGACTCCGATCTATTTCGATCCCTCGGCTTAATGGCTCACCTTCCGGCCTTTCAACCAGCCTTCGTCGATCTACGCACCGGTGTCAACCTGACCTTCGGAGCATACCAGATCTACATCAACCATTGGGGAGCCATCCACCTCATGGATAGCACTCGAACACCCTCCGCAACAGATCCTACACCAGCGATCTAAGCAGCACCCGTCCGCTTGGCGAATCCGTGAGTCAGCCACGACTCCCAACCTGACTACTCGATTGGTCCATGGCAGAAGCGCAACATGCACGCAAGAAAGACGACAGTCAAGACATTGTCCCAAGTTTTCATGGCAGACGTCCACGAGCCAACTGCAGATGACAAAGGCCAAGATGACGACCCGAGAAGTTGCCGAGACACTGGCTCGAACAGCAAAAACAGTGATCCCGACAACACCGGCCAGGTCACCGTCACACTTAGAGAACCAGGAACCATACCAAGAAAAGTATACAAAGTACTGGAGCATAGCAACCATAGGAGCGACGAACCAGAAAGCAGCAAGCACCAGACTCCAGGCATTGCGAAATGGACCATCACATAGAAAAAATCTACTTGTCCAAAGAAGCAATTGCCAGAGTAAGAGACGCAGTAAAACGCGATAAACTACTGTCGGAGAATGCAACACGAGACGAGCTCAGAGCATACAACAAGTTGGCAAGTGACGTCACCAAGAGAACAATACATCAACGCTTAGAATTAGAGAAGCAAGGAAAAAAACCATTGACCCAAGGACCAACCACAAGCCATGCTTCAGAAGCGACTCCTCCGACTACGACTCCCCTGTCCGAGCCAGATCCAGATTCAGCAACCTGAAATGCACGGACAAGAAGAAGGTAGCCCGCAAGCTAGATGACGACTTCAAGCTATAAGAGGACGACGACAAGGAAGAACAAATCACGCCAGCTAAAGCCCTCATAACTGCCCAAGAATACCTATCGCGTGCTTAGAAGGGCAAGAAGGGCAGTTTAGACCGCAACACAATGATGGCGCTCAAAATAATGAAAAACGCCATCACCGCCACAGCCCCTAAAAAAGCAGGCGCAAGACGAGTCCCCCGCGAGAGGACTCCGGACAGGGACCCCAGTTCACCCGACGACGATGACAGCAACGATGAATGGCGCAAGCGCTCAAACAAAAACAAAAACCATGACAGCGACGGCAACGACAACAGACACAACAGCAATCGACGAGACGCACGCGACGACATAACACATAACAAGGTCAATCGTGGAAGACGAAGGCGAGCAGCCCGCGAAGAATACTCAGATGAGCAAGCTTCCGACGAGGACATAGAACCATGCGGAGCTCTGTGCTTCATGCGATCCATACGAGAAACACGGATGCCGAAAGGTTTCAAGTTAAACTCCGCAACACACAAGTACGACGGGCTGGAAGAGCCAGAAGCATGGCTCAACGACTACCTAACAACCGTCAAATTCCAGCGCGGAACCAATATCACAGAAATGCAGTACGTACAACTCATGCTTGAGAGCTCGGCACGACACTGGCTGAAGAACCTACCACGGGGATCAATCAGTTCCTGGAAGAAGTTCCGTAGCGCCTTCATCGAGAACTTCAAATACACCTACAAAAGACCGGCATCACTCGAGGAGCTGAGGGCCTGCAAACAAGGATCCAGAGAATCCCTGCGAGCATACATCCAGCGATGGACCATACTCAAAAACTCAGCCGAGGACATATCAGACGAAAGCGCAATCGACGCATTCAGGAGGGGTTTGCAACGCATCAACTTCAAGGAGCAACTCAGGCAGATGAAGGTCCGAACACTCGCACGACTGCTAGAGCAAGCCAACAACTGGGCAGACGGAGAAGAATCCGTACGGAACGAATCAGAGATCCAGACAACGCGCTCAGAACGCGACTACGACTACCACACCAGTGACAGAGGATTCGACAGAAGAAGAAAACACCAGAGGCGTAACTTCTACGATGAAAGAGGACCCGATATGGTCGCGGCCGGCTTCCCAGACGACAGAGAAGGCAGACACCGCGACGACAGAAGAATGCAGCACAGGGACAACCAAGAAGAAGCAACCCAAGTGCAAAAATAGGATTGGAGAGCAAGGCAGCCGCGAGATGACGCCCGAGCATATCGCTCGGCCAAAGAGAAGCTCGACGGACCATGTACACTACACGGGTTCAGAAACGAGCGTGGAGAGCTCAGAACAGGACACACCCTCAGAAACTGCAGGCGCTTCATTGAGCTCTCAGAAGAAAAAAGCCTATCTACAACAACAACAACACAGCCTCTCGCAAGCGTAGCAGTCGGGACCATCGCCCACAACGCACCACCAGCCCCTGCAATATCAGTAAGACAAGTAGCAGTAATCCAAGAACGAAGCACGACACCCGAGGAAGAATAAAAGTACCCAGAAGCGCATGGCCGGATCTACATGATACAAGAAGGAAGACCGTCAAACAGGCAGCAGAAGAACGTCACCAGACAAGTTTTCCTCGCAGTCTCCTCACACCCTGCTGTCCCAGAATACTTGCGTGGGTCTGAGACTGAAATCACCTTCTCCCGAGGAGACCACCCGCCATCCATCCCGCGCCCAGGACACGCTGCATTAGTACTCAAAGCAAGAATCGGAAACTACAACATGTCACGAGTCTTCATGGACGGAGGCAGTGGAATCAACATCATATTCACCAGAACCCTGGAAGAAATGCTCATCCAAAACTCAGCGCTAAAAACTTCAGGCACAACATTCCATGGAATCGTGCCAGGGAAAGCAGTCTACCCCCTCGGAAAAATAAGTCTCGAGCAACTTCCGCAAAGAGACATTGGATTTCGAAATGGTCAACTGGAAATCATAGTACCATGCCATCCTAGGACGCCCAGCCTTCGCGCGTTTCATGGCAGTCCCACACTACGCCTACCTCAAGATGAAAATGCCAGGTCCACGAGGAGTGATCATAGTCAGCGGCAGCTTTGTCAGATCAGACCGCTGCGACAAAGATTTCCACAAGATATCAGAAACCTTCGGAACACACCAAGCCAGCAGAGCCGCAACATCAGAAGAAGAGGCCCTACCATAGAAGCAAAAGGGAGTAACCAGAGGACCTACAAGATTTCGCACACCAAGAACCCATACCAGTCCACCACAACAATCTACCACTCTTAGGGCTACCATGCCATCGATACAAATAAAAGGGTTGTCTTCAAACAGCCCCCCCCCTCGTGTAAGAAACAAAAGGAAAAATATTAAAAATATTCTTCCAAGAAATTCTTTTTGCTCATTGGCACTCGGGGGCTCGCCACAGCAGCCACCCCTCGAGGCGTTCTTCGCTTACGCGACTCTAAAATTGGCACTCGGGGGCTCGCCGCACCATCCACCCCTCGAGGCTTTCTTCGCTTACGCTGGCACTCGGGGGCTCGCCGCAGCAGCCACCCCCCGAGGCGTTCTTCGCTTACGCGACTTAAAAATTGGAACTCAGGGGCTCGCCGCAGCAGCCAACCCCCGAGGCATTCAGTGCTTACGCGACTCTAAAATTAGCACTCGGGGGCTCCTCGCCCAAAAACTTAGCAGCTGACAAGACTAACCTGTACCACACAGGATCCATTTACAACAGACGAACAAAGTAAAGAAAAAGGAAAGAGCAACACACGTTGTCCAGCAAAGGAACCAGCGCCAAGAAGGGACTAATCTCCAGGCTCTGATTTTAGTTTACACAGAGCACCCAACCGACGGTCGTTATCCTCGACCACCCACTTCACAACCTGACTTGCAGGCTTGTTCGCCACGGCGTAATGGTCGTCCATCGGCTGAGCTCGACCACCAGGAGGACCTTGAGCAGGCAGCATAATGTCCACCCCGGCCAATGACTATGGACAAAGGCAAAAGCACAGCGAGCCCCTGCATATATCTGGTGATTAACTACACGCTGAAGATCTGCAGGCTGAGAGAACACCCGACAAATCTTTTCAAGAGAAGACGGGACAGGATCCAAAGGATAAAACTCAGCAAAGATCCTGCCAAACACTCCGCAACAGTACTCAAGAGCCCGCGGTACCCTCTCAGCTCGCATCCGCAGAATGGCAAACACTCGAGCACGCGCGCTATACATCCAGAATGGATTGTTCTCCTGCAAAACCGGGTCCTCCAGCCGCAACAACTCCGATTGCACGGCTTCCTCTTCCTCGCGAGAACGCCCAGCGAGCACTTCGCAAGGAAGAACAAAAAGATCAGCCGCAAGCATAAGGAAAAGAACTCGCGCAGTCGAGCGGTCGAAGAGAGAAAAAACTTACCCTTCAGAAGATCAGACAACTTTATCATCCAAGCCGCCAAGCTATCAAAGACGGCTTCAGCGCGTTCACGTTTCGAGCGATGGACCGCAACAGCACCCTTCAGGCGAACGATCTCACACTCGGCCTCTTTTAGCCTCAAGCAAACAGACTCGTAGGCACCCTCGCGAGCATCCTCCTTCAGCATATTCCAAGCCCGAGAAACGCCTGGGATGGCCTACCGCAAAGAGAAACAAGTCAAAGGAAACGAGACAACAAGCAGCATTAAAAGAAAAAGCAGGTCCATAAATTGAAAAAGATCCATCGTCCAGCAGGAGGCACATTACGGCTGAAGTTTTCAAAACAAAAACAAGTTCACCCTACTACTCGGCTGGAGAATTGTTTGTAGCCTCCACGACCAGCTGCAGCTGGCGGGCAGCCGAGTGGCTCGAGCACTCTGCTCGTCCGTATAATCAGGAAAACTATACACCATGCCCCAGAAGAACAACAATAGACGTGGCAAGCCCACTCACCACGTTCTCGCGAACCAAACCCTCCAGCTGACTACCATCCGGACCGAAGGCAGCAACCAGAGAATCAAGACCCTTAGGACGTTTCTCCTCATCCGGGAACATGTGCTCATGAAGAAGTTTTAGGAGAGTTGAAGCCCGAGCACAGACATCCCCAACAGCTACAGCAGCGCCCGAGACATCATCTACAGAGCCACGGAGAGCGCCTGACCCTGCAGCAGCTACCTCCACCTCCCCAATACCCGCAGAACCTAGAAGAAGGAAAAAGACTAAATACCCAGCAACTTCAGAGACAAACAAAACTCCAGTAAACGGAAGACAGGAAGAGTCCACAAACCAGTCAAAGAGCCCGCCAAGTCCCGTAGACGCTCACACTCAGCCTTCTCGACCTGGAGAAACTGCTCCTCCACCTGCCGCAACCGCTCGAGCTCGCCATGCTGCGCCTGCAGCTCCTTTTCTTTGGACTCCAGAGCGGCCCGAAGCTCAGCAAGCTCCTTTTTTGCAGCCTCTGCCCGCTTGTCAGTGCCTTTCTTGCGGCCTGCGGAACGGACACCAATCAGACAAAACCAACTAGCAAAAGAAACAAAGACCAAGAATCAAGATCTCACGTCTCATAGCGGTCAAGCGCCCCTGGACCGAGTCATGAGCACGTCGCCACAGATCAGTCTCAGTCAGCACATGGTCGCACATCCGGAACAAAGGCTGAATTCAAGTAAATGCACTAGTCAAAGCCTAGGAAAGAAGAAAATCAAGCTCAAAACTACAACCAATCACAAATGATTGCTTGCATCCTCGGGGGCTACTCCCATTGGGAGCACTTCCGTGCTCACGATATTCATAAGATCGACAAGAGGAAACCCAAGCTAAAGACTACAACCAATCACAAGTGATTGCTTGCAGCCTCGGGGGCTACTACAACAAAGCTCAGAAGGACAAAGAAATCACATACCTCCTCCGCCATGCGAACAAAGAACTTCGCCTTATCTTCAGCAGAAAGATCCCGCCTCCCCAAGAAGTGCTCCTCAGGGATCACCGGTTTAACGTCCAGAGGTAAGTCCCCTTTAGGAGCCTCAACAGCCGCAGCAGACCCCCAGAAGGAGCAGTCGCAGAAGTTCCCTCCGCGCCTACAGTCGCAGGGGTCGTCCCCGCACCTGAAGCCACAGGAGTAGCAGAACCAGCCAGCCGAGCAGGCACTGCACCAGAATCCGTCGAAGGAGCACCAACATCAGTGGCACTCACAGAAGAAGCAGCCGGAGCAGGAGCGGTCCTACAAACAACATATCTTCAGAACACAAGTCAAGGCGACGAACACCAGAACGACAAAATGGAAAGTTGTACTAACCCGGCAGGAGCAGCGCCAGGACGCAGCAGTATCCCGAACTTGCATTTTTTCAGGGAAGTTGAAGGTGGACACGGCATAGCAGGCTGCGGGACGGTTGGAAAATCATCACCGTCACCCGCCGCATCACGACCACTCGCACTCAAAGGGCGAGTGTGTTTGACACTCGACCACCCGCGGACTCGACAGCATCAACACCCGAAGCACCCCCGTCACTCGCGGGCACAAGATCAGCATCAGCCTCACCAGGTTCATCAAGTATATCCGCATCTTCAGGCTGCGGCGGATTGTTCAACAAGGGAATGTGACCCTACAGATCAGAAAAACATCAGTAATCAACAGAAATGAGTCAAAATTATAGATAAGAAAATCCAAAACAAAGTACCTCAGGAATAGGCAAATCAGCAGAGTAAGGAAGGACGAGGCTCTCTTCCCCGATACACGTACACTTTGTGACTTGTTGAACCCGGGTCAAAAGGTCACCACTAGAGAACTCCTCGGGCGAACACCTAGTCGAGTCATCGGACCCAGTGTATTGCCACATAGGACGCACCCGATGCTGAAGCGACTGCACGCGTCTCCTGACAAACACGGAGATAAGCTGGCTGTCGGTCAATTCATCCTTCAAAGCAGTGATCTTTTGCACCAATGGCTCCACAAGAGACAACTCGGGAGCAGACAAAGGATGTGCCCATGAGGACCGCTTAACCGCCCGCGCAGCAGGATCGAAAGGGCCAAGACCAAATCGCTGACCTTCAACACACCGGTCCTTCAGAGAAAACCAACTCCTCCGCCATGAAAAGAAGGAGTCCAGCTTCTCCAGATCAAAATAGGCAGCCTTCTCCTTAGTAGAGATACCCACGCCCCCAATGGCATATTCAGAGTTCATCCTCTTGACATTAAAAAGACGTGTCCAGAGGCCCCAATGGGGATAGGTCCCCAAAAAACACTCACATAGAGTAATGAAGCAGGCAATGTGCAGAATCCCATTGGGAGTCAAGTCATGCAGTTGCAATTGATAGGCACAAAGCAACCCCCGGAGAAAAGGATGAACGGGAAGCGCAAACCACGAGGGAAGAAACTTTGAAAGCATACCCTTTCATCTGGACGGGGCGCAGGAACCTCCTCATCCCCAGGAATCCGGGAGGCACCATGCACCACCACGCCGTCCGCCACCAACTCATCCAGATCTGCGGTCCCAAAAGCAGACCGCTCCCATCTACCAGTCATCCTTGCCGACTCCTGTGCTGCACTACGAGGGCGCATGGACATGGATCTCACTAAGCAGAAGACGCAAAGAGAAAGGCAGGAGACAAAGAACGAAGAAGGAAGAAGAAGGGCTAGCAGAAGAAGGAAAAGGCTGGGTGAAAACCTAAAGAAACTAGGCCCCCGGTATTTAACCAGCAGTAAGGGAACGAAAATCATCACCGTTAATCTTGGAATCAAACAAACGTGGCGCGATCCCACGATAGCCGAGAAACATGGAAAACTCAACCGGCGCACTAACCATACTGCCCACTGCGCGCGAAAAACAAGGGCCATCATCGCGCAGCGCGAAAATTTCGGGCAGCAGGCGTCAAGTAACTTCATTTTCACATGACACGGCGACCCAACCTGTAAGGCGGACTAGCAAACATCACATCTCGACAATGCGTCTCAAGCACGCACCATCGGTCAGCATCCTGCTCCTCACAAGCATTTTTAAATTAATCCAAAAATCTTTTACTCCAGTTGGGAGTACCTTTATTCGAGTTCGGGTGCTCCCTGACCCAAAAGGGAAAGACGTGCTCGAGTGATCACTCGCACCAGCAGAAACAATGTACTTTCAGAGTTCGGGTGCTCCCTCACCCTGAAGTCAGTGAAGCATTCGACTGACTACTCGCAAAAAGACTCAGCAAGTCAACAATATGATCTACTCGCGCACTAGACGACTTTCCGAGTGGGTGCTTTCTTATTTCCCTCGCCCGGGTTCACTACAAGCTCCGCGAGTGACTGCTAAATAGCTCACTTGATTGTTTATTCCAAGTGGGTGCATTGCTAACCAGGCTCCGTTCCTCCACTAAAAACAATTATGCGTGGGCTACGACACACTGTACCCAGATGCCACGCAAGCTTAGCGTGAAGGTAAGACCCCGCTGCACAGAACGGCCGGGCCGGGACTTGCTGCAGAGCGATTTCACTCCCGACCTTTTCCATGCGCTCGCATGATAGAAAGAGCTGAGCGGACGCGCTCAGGATATTTGCTTAGACTGGCAATAATTGATCCTATAAGACCTGCAGCAGCATGAATTTTCTAGACACCGGTCGTTCCAAGTTAATGTCGAGGGACGTGAGCTTGATTGGGCTACTGCGGTATTTTCCACTAGCGCAATTCACCAAGGCTCGACCAGCCGACTCCTTGGGCCCTTTTCAGCTCAGCAATCCCTCGAAACAGTTATTTTCATGGCTCAAAACTTCCAGCGACCCGCGGCGGTGCCGCTCCTACAAACAATAAAGCGCTGACGAATGCAATTCCCAGCGCAATTCGAGTCCCCCAGGCACTCGAGGGCTACAGACGAGGGAGTGACCCCACGACTCCTGCGTATGAGGATACCCGGTGCATATGAAGATAGAAGGCCCGCAAGGAAGCCACGACAGGCCCACCACTGGCCAAATCAAGCACCGACGTAGGAGTCCGCGACTAGTATGGAAGGCACAACTTGGCGTACAAGGCAAGACTAGAACTAGGAAACTATCTTTGTTACCTAGTACAGACTCCCCGAGAACTAGCCTAATATATAAAGGATGGGAGGGGAGACGTCGAGATGAATCCAATACACAATCTACTCCCCTGGTCTTGCGAGAACTCGCCTTGGCCTTCTTTGTAATCGCCCCCTCACGCAATAATATCGAGCAGGAAGTGCTTGTCCTGTTAGCCGACGAGTATCGTCCAACCTGTTCCTTCTCTATGACTAACCCAGGGTCCCTGACCATGGGATTTTTCGGGGCTGATCCCCGTCACAGAGTATAAACCGGATTATCCTCAATTTGAGCCTCCATATTGCGCCACCGTGTTCATCGCTGACATTCGAGGATAGGGGAGTCAGGCAGTCCAAAATCAAGGCGCGGAGCCAGCATCCAGGGCGGCCCCTAATGCAGACAGGGAGCCGGCGACCCGCTCGACAGAACAAGTCCCCACTGGAGCCGAAGCCCTCACAGATGCCCTAAATTCCCTTGATGAGGCCTTGTCCATGACGGTAACAACGGAGAATCAGGAGGCCTGGAGGACAAGTCAATGGACTCAAGGCACAGGTAGCAAGCTTACAAAGGGTGGTCAACACTCAAAAGTATCAAATGGGCGAGAGAGAATCCCGGCTCGTCCAGGAATCCGCACGCCTCCGGGGAGAGTCGGAGTTGATAGAGGCTCAATGACTAAGCCTCGCCTACACGCGCCCTCAGGGGTACACGAGTCGGCTCTCTCCTGTTTACCAAGGACGAACACTGTTCCACAGCCCTGACGAGCCTCCCCAGGTATTCACGCCTCCTAGACAGCCGGCTCCTTCGCCACACCAAGATCGCTTCCATACACCTCCTCATCACTTAGACAACCCCATGGCCAATGTCATGGAGGCAACTCGTTTCCTCACCAACGCGCCAATTCAGGGGGATACTCCAGCAGATCGTGCCGCTCGAGAGGCCGTCGACATCCTCAAGACTGCGATCACACAGCAAGCCCAATACTCACAAGGGGTGCCATACATACATGGAACTCCATATCGAAGCATGAGCCGACAAGTAGAATCGCCGGCTCGTGCAGCCTCGAGCAGCCATCGCCACCACAGAGCACCCCCCGCCTCTGAGCCCTCAGGGGGCACTGAGAATTATGGACCCGCCGGCTCCTAACACCAACCACCGTATAGAGCCGGCGGCTCGACTTCCCCCTCAGGAAAAAAACACCGAGTTCGTCAGCAGATCCGTAGGTAACCGGTGCCTAGTGTCGGATTTGAGTAACACGCGCTTGCCCCCAGATTTTAAGGGACCGCGTAAGATTCCAAACTACACAGCTGACATGGACCCGGTATCTTGGATCGAAAGCTACGACCTCGCTATGGACATGCTACAAGCCGGCGAAGAAGTCTGCGCCCGTTACTTCACGATGACGCTGGAAGGGCTGGCTCGTATGTGGTTCAAAAATCTCCCAGAGAAGTGCATCACCTCCTGGGAGGATCTTAGAGAAAATTTTCTCAAGAATTTCAAAGGCACCTACTGGCGAGTCACCACAATCGTTGACTTGGAGCACTATGTCCAGAAGGAAGGAGAGTGGGCCCTAAGCTGGGCACGATGAGTCGCAGACATAGTCCATTCCTCAGACACTATCACCGCTCAGACAGCAGTGATAGTCTTGGAAAGGAACTACCAGTTCGAGCCCCTGGTGCACAAGCTTGGCCGACTCAAGAGGACGGTCAGTAAAATGGGAGAGCTCATGAATGCAGTCATCAAGTATGCTGAGTCTGACAAAACCAAGGATGTTGATCCAGAAGAGGAAAAAGCTTCCCAGAATAAAAAGAACAACGACAAGGGGTCACAGATTCAGAACCAACCGACCAAGCGTCGACTCGATCAGAATGCTTCCGACTTGGTAGCCAACACAAATGTCAGCTTCCAAAGGCAGAATCAGGGGGTAACAACTATCGCAAGCCGGAAAGAGGTTTCCAACCCCCAACCACCTATGAAGAAGCTCTGAAAAGACCTTGCACAATGCATAGTAAACCCGACCGTCCATCCAATCACACTTGCGAAGATTGCAACTTCATGAGAGAGTTTGCATGGCGTGGAGGCCAGGGCCACCCTGGGTCAGGTGGAGGAGGCGGTCAGAACAACAATAACCAAGATTTTGGGCATCAGGGAGCCGGCGCAGCACCTCAACACCATGGATCCAGGGGAGGAGGACAACAAAACCGGTCAGGACTTGTTGGATTCCAATCAAACCCAAAACAGATCCAAGACCACTCAGCCTACCATGTCTTCACCACGAGCAGCTGTAGGAGGGACAGGAAGCTGCAGCGCAGAGCAGCCATGTCTGTGGCCACGGAGCCGGCTTTTCCCAAGTGGCTTAACTGGTCTGAGCAGCCAATCACCTGGACGAAGGATGACCACCCCAAGTGGTAGAAACCCCAGCTCCCTAGCCTTGGTAGTTTCTCCGAAAATTGGGTGCTACACACTTGAAAAAGTGCTCATGGACGGAGGAAGCAGTATCAACATCCTTTACTATGAGACTTCCCGTAGGATGGGATTGACTCACAAACAGTTGCAAACTTCCAACATCGTGTTCCATGGAATAGTCCCAGATAAGTTGGCACGCCCGATAGACAAAATTTACCTGGAGACAGCCTTTGGAACTCCTGAAAATTTTCGCTCTGAGATCATACCCTATGAGGTGGTAAATCTCGAGAGCCCATACCACGCCATCTTAGGCAGACCGGCTTATGCCAGGTTCATGGCTCGGCCATGCTATGTCTACTCGAAGCTGAAGATGCCGGTCCTTTCGGCCCAATCAGGGTAGATGGGAGCCGGTCCAAGGCTTCGGAATGCGACGAACAACACGTCAAGTTTGCCGACTCAGCATGTGCCAAGGAGGACTTGACAGCATACCAGGAGAAGGTAAATCCAGCCGACTCCACAATCCTGAAGAAACCGACTCCTAACAACAAACCCAAATTCCAACAGGCTCAGGATACGAAGAAAGTCGACTTTGTCCCTGGTGATGCTTCCCAACAGTTCATCATTGGGACAGGGTTATCTGATAAATAAGAAAGCGCGCTCATCGAGTTCCTCCGTGAGAATCGGGACATTTTCACATGGAAACCTTCTGACATGCCAGGTTTCCCGAGGGAACTCGCTGAGCACCACCTAAATATCGACCCAAAACTGAAGCCGGTCAAGCAATTCCTTCGTCGTTTCAATGACTAAAGGAGGAACGCCATTGGGGAAGAGATAGCCGGCTTCTTGCCCCAGGGTTCATCATGGAAGTTTTCTATCCAGAGTGGCTTGTAAACCTGATCCTCGTTTTGAAAAAGAACGGGTCCTGGCGTATGTGCATTGACTACACTGACCTAAACAAAGCTTTTCCAAAGGATCCCTTCGCATTACCTCGCATTGATCATATCATCAACTCTACTGCGGGGTGCGAGCTCTTGTGTTTTCTCGACGCCTACTCTGGCTATCACCAAATCAAGATGGCTCTAGAAGACCAGGAGAAAACATCTTTCATCACTCCCTTTGGGATATAGTGCTACACTTCTAGGCCTTTAGGATTGAAGAATGCAGGAGCCACGTACTAGCGAACAGTGCAGAATCGCCTCAAGGAGCAATTTTGGCGCAATGTGCACGCTTACGGGGATGACATAGTTATCAAGTCTCAGGTGACCGACTCACTCATCAGTGACCTCTAGGAAACCTTCAAGAATCTACGCAAGTACCAGATGAAGCTGAACCCGGCCAAATGCACCTTTGGGTTCCCTTCAGGAAATCTTCTCGGATATATAGTGTCGGAGAGAGGCATTGAGGCGAACCCGGAGAAAATCAACGCTCTCATGGCTCTCCAGAAGTCAGCCTCAGTGAAGAGAGTCCAACGACTCACAGGATGTGTAGCTGCCCTGAGTCTGTTTATCAGCCGACTTGGAGAAAAAGCAATCCCCCTGTACCGACTCTTGCGAAAGTCGGAGAAATTTGTCTGGGACGACGAGGCTGATCAAGCTCTGGAAGCACTAAAGAAACAGTTGTCCTAGGCTCCAATCCTGGTGGCCCCTAAACCAAAAGAGCCGATGCTACTTTATGTTTCATGCAACAATCGAGCAGTCAGTGATGTGGTTGTGGTTGAACGAGTGGAAGCCGATAAAGAGATCCCTTTGCGAAGGCCGGTCTATTATTTTAGTGAGGTCCTAACTTCATCGAAGCAACGCTACCCTCACTGGCAGAAACTGGTCCTTGGTGTGTTCATGGCGAGTCGGAAGCTCAAGCACTACTTCCAGGAGCACCCCATAACGGTAGTCAACTCAACACCACTTGCAGATATCATCCCGAACCAGGAAGCCATGGGAAGGATTGCAAAGTGGGCTATATAGTTGGGGGCTTATCACATCAAGTAGGAACCACGCACGGCCATGAAATCTCAGGCGCTGGTCGACTTCATCAATGAATGGACAGAGAGCCGAGCACCCCCAGAAAAGCCGGTGACCAAATACTGGACAATGCATTTGATGGGAGTCGGCACCTCCAAGGGTCAGGAGCCGGCGTGGTCCTCACTTCTCCCAAAGGAGAGAAATTTTGCTATGTCTTGCAGCTACAGTTCACTTGCACCAACAACGCAACAGAATATGAAGCTCTACTCCATGGATTGCGGCTGGCTCGTGATATGAACAAAAGACGAATCCAATGCTACGACGATTCCGACCTTGTTTCTCAACAAGTGTCGGGAAAGTAGAACTCCAAAGATGCAACCATGGCGGCCTATCGGCGCGAGGTAGAAAGACAAGCCGGTTTCTTTGTTGGGTACCAAGTGGACTATGTGGATCGCAAGCTAAATGAAACCGCAGACGCTCTATCCCGGCTCGGTTCTCAGCGAAAGTCGGTGCCACCAAACGTGTTCCTGGAAGTCCTGACAAAGCCGTCCGTACAGATACCGATGGAGCAAGACAGAGCAGAGCCCGATGCAGAACCGGCTCTGGTGGCTGCAATACATGCCACCCCTCATGGGTTGTACCATACTTGGACTACAAGACCCGGGGAATCCTGCCTACGGATGAGGTACTGGCCAGACAAATTGTCAGGAGGATAAAATCCTTTTGTACTCATCAACGACAAGTTACATCGGCGGAGCCCTGCTGTCGGGACCCGGGGTTTGTGTATGAAAGTCCCGCTACGACATAGTCATATGGAGAGCCGAGAACCGTACCCACTTGTCTAAGAAGACAAGGCCAAGCACAGAACGTTATCGGAAAGCATCGTACGTGAGGGGCATCCCATCCAGGCCGGATGATCAACTGAGATGGGTCCTCATCGTCCGCACACAAGTCTAATGATATGGGTGAGGAACTCCCATATTCACAGACAAGTTGCCTCAACCATACTATCGACTATCTCATAACTCTTACATAGACTTACTCCAGCCCGATCACTTAGTCGGGGTCTAGGGCGGGCTCGATCATACCACAAAGTGTGCACGAGACGGAGTCTCGAGCAATCGCATCGCGATGCCCCAAGCTGCGCACATCTAAGGGCCACTTGGTGTATGAAAGACCGCCAGCCAGATCACAACTAAGGTCTTGAAAACCCATACAAAGACATGCATGTTATAAACATACACGCAGCACACATGCCTTGTATGAACAGTAGGTATCATTGCAATTCTCTACAAATTATACATTTTATTGATAACTCTTACAGAGTGCACACAGAGATGACAAGTATGTGATCCAACATTACAACAACAAGCGGAAGCAAAGTATGTCTGAGTACAGACAAGTTTAACAAATGGCTTAAGAAGCCTTATTTAAACACAAGCCCTCCACGAGGGAACCAGTCGTCTGACTGGGACTAGACTAGCTTCATCTTCAGTCGTCCAGCTCGATGAAGAAGCCACCTTCGGGGTCAGTGGGTTCATCTAAAACATAGAATAAGCAAACGTGAGTACAAAGTCGTACTCAGCAAGACTTACATAGGAGCTATACTACTCATGCACATGTATCAAGGTATAGGTAGGTGGGGTTCACTTGCAGAAGTGCCAGCTTTGACTTGGCTAGTCCTGAACTACGAATACCAGACTTGAGGTAAGAAGCGTACACGAGTCCACTACTTTCTCCAACCAATTACACCACTATGGTGCCTTCCTCGACTTCCCCACGAGAAAGCACGCCATAACACTCACACTTATCTTGGTGTGTTTTAGAAGTATCCAGTTCAAGTTGTCTAATAATCAAGCTAAGCTTTCCAAGAAGTCCTTAACCGCGGACGCGGCTATTCGAATAGTTTTGTTAACCCTGCAGGGGTGTACCGCTACACACACATGATCATCTGTTACCGCCTTTGTACTCGACACCATTCAAGGGTGCCAGCGAAGATGCTCACCACAACTGTTACCTCATAGCCTATCTAGTCCGAGAAAGCCGCCTACCTGGGTTGGCTACCACTATCGTGAACCCGGCCGGTTTACCGAAGTGGACCCAAGTGATGTGTGCGTGGTGCATAAGCCGGTCTCGGGTGAGCCGTTCTCTCACTTAGCAGCCACGCCACAAACCTACTAGAACTCCGAACTATTGCGACATCTGGACATCGAAAGGGATGAGTTAGTAAGCTGAGAGGGTTCAGTGAGCCCAATATGTGGTTGTACTCTTAATCTTGGATCACCACACAAGAACTCGGACTTAGGCCGGTGTTCAACGAGACAACCCACCGTGTACTCCTACACAACCTCTCATCGTTCACCTTGTATTAGGGTAGATTCACCAACACCTTTCTACCATCATCATTATGATCACTACCATCCCAACTCACATAACAGTATCAACATGGTATCATACTAAGCATGCAATAAGCAGTAACAATTGCAGGGGCCACATGATATCAATCAACTCCTACAGTTGCTAGGATTGTGGTTTGCCTACTACTGTGACAAACGATAGGTCATGCAAAGGAATGGGTTCATCTATGTGGTAGAAACGTAGCATGGTAATCATCCTATACAATGCATAAGAGAGACATGAGAGGGAAGTGGGATTTTATCGACATGATCAATGGGGGTTTGCTTGCCTTGCTGACGAGGTTCGGGTTCGGGGTCTTCAACGAAGGGGGCAGCCTCCTGTTCCGGTTCCACCTCTACTCGACAAACAACAAACAAGGTAGCAAAGTAAATACAATGCACAATCACATGGTTGAAGGTTGAAACTTGATATATATACTTTGATGTGTGAAGCAATTCCATTTAAATGGAGTATATTGCAAATTGAATTGCAAATTCAAACTCCAATTTGAATTCAATTTAGTCAAGTTGCATATGACATTGTTTGATCAAGTTGAACCATTTTGAAAATTGTATGATATGCCTCTGATGTGTGTTTGAAATGTAGTATGTTGATATGGTTCAAAATGCAAAAGCATTTGAAAAGAATTTGAATTAATTCCATTTAAATCAAATAGAAAATGCTACTGATCACATTTTAAAATCAACTCAAACAAAGTTGAAAGTTGGATATTTGGATATCTTATTTTCTCCTGATCATTTTTCATATATTATTTGTTAAATTTGGAGTTGATATGAATTTTCTATGAATTTCCAAAGTTTCAACCTTTTTCTGGAATTTCTGTAATTTATAAAATCATTTATTCGAATTATTGCGTCAGGCTTGCGCAAGGATGACGTCAGGGGTGGGTATGACGTGTGGGTTCGGCATGTCAACCACTGGGTTAATTAACCCGGCTGGTGTAACTTAACAAGTGGCTTAATTAAGCCACTGGGGCCCAGTGTTAGTGGCTAAGAGGCTGGTTATTAGCTAACCTAACCATGGCCACGTCATGGGCTACCGGCGGCTAAACGCCGGCGTCAACAGACGCGGCGGCGCTCACGGGGACGGCGGTTCCGGCCACTATTTGGCACGCTGGTGGCACTGGAGTAAACCCCATGCTCGTCCGCGTCGAACGGTGCATATGGGGGAGTCAAGGGGCTGCCGGAACGTCTTCGGCGACGAGCCCTAGCGGCGGCGGAGCCACTGGCTAGACGCAGTCGACGCTGCGCTGCCCGTGCTTGGACATGCGCTTGCTGGACGGCCTCCTGGGAACGCCAGTTATGCGATGGACAGCACGGCGAGGACAGGCGAGCAAAGTAGCAGCCCCACCGGCGACCATGGCGACGGCGAGGTCCTGCTCCCTTGGCGGATCCAGCTAGAGGGGATGCGGGGATCCGAGAGCCTGGGGGAAAAGCTCAACAGATCAAAGGGAGCACGACGAGGTAGGCTTTGTATTCGGGGAGGTCACGGAGGCGGGTAATTTAACGGAGACCTTCACGGCGGCCGGCGGCGAGAGCTTGAAGGGGACGTCGTTGGTAGAGCTTCCCGGCTCGATTACTTCTGCAGCTCGGAGTAGTCGACGACGAGGAGTTTGAAGGACATGGCGGCGCAGCTGGACAGGCTCACAGGCCACGCGTGGACACGACGGCGAATGGCGGAGGCTCTCGGGGAAGAAGGGGAAAAAGAGGGGAGGGCTCTGGGCGAAGCGGCGATGAGGGAAAGTGAGGGAGGGCGATGCAGACGTCTCCCTGACGCACTTTGGTGAGCTGTGGAGGCCTGGAACCCCGTGGGCGTCGCGGTGGCGTCCACGGCGTCGGTGCGTCGCCACCGAGTTGCTTGGGCGCGCGGGAGGAAGACGACAGAATGGCCTGGTGGGCTGGGCCGGCTAGGCCTTCGCCTGGGGCGACAGGTAAGTGGTTCCCTCCTTTTTTTCTATTTTTCTTTTCTGTTTTCTTCTGACCTTTGTTTTGCTGTGCTAAATAAATAGCTAGGCATTTTAATAAATGCTCATAATTTTTATATGGCCTCACAAAAATATATACTAGCCACTTATAAATTTTGAACATTTTTAAAATTCAAATAATTTGAATCTTAACTCAAATAGGGGTTTTTGATTAATTCCAAGGCATTGTTTGAATATTTGAAAAATCCATGAGCATGGGGTGGGTCCCACATCACTTGATATGTGATCACACTCATTTATAAGACTTTTCAAAAATCTAACATGAATTTTTGGAGAAGATTTTTATCTGGCCTTTTGAATTAATTCATCTCGGGGGGTATTCCTTCTCCCATTTTGCTTTTGAATTTGATTTCAATGATTTCTTTGAAATTTTTAACATGATGCAAGTGACTTGCTAACCCTAGCACATTACCTAACATAGGGTTCTGACAACTCGCCCCCACTCAAAAGAATCTCGTCCCGAGATTCAGAAGTCTGCAGGAGGAAGGTGGGGTACTCGGTACTGAGACTGTCTTCTCTTTACCACGTAGCTTCTCTCTCAGAGTGGTGTGACCATTGCACTTTCAGAAACTTAATCTTCTGACGACGAGTGAAACGCTCTGTGGAATCAAGAATACGAATGGGGTATTCTCGATAAGAAAGGTTATCTTGGAGATCAAGCGTTTCATGGTCGACTTCGTGGATGGGGTCCTTGAAGCAACGCCTGAGTTGGGAAACATGGAATACGTCATGTACTCGGGAAAGGTGCGGGGGTAGTTCAAGTTGGTAGGCAACTTCTCCACGTTTAGCAAGAATGCGGAAAGGTCCGATGGAACGTGGGGCCAACATGCCTTTGATACCGAAACGTTGGGTTCCCTTCAGAGGAGTAACTCGAAGGTAAGCCTTCTCATCCAGATTGTAGCTCTCTTGCCTATGATGACGATCATAGTAGCTTTTCTGACGAGACTGGGCTGCTTTCACTTGATCACTAACAATGCGAACTTTCTCTTCTGCTTCCTTGATCATGTCCGGTCCAAAGAATTGTCTTTCACCGGTTTCTGGCCAGTTCAAAGGTGTTCGACATCGTCGTCCATATAGGAGTTCAAAAGGAGCCATGTTCAGACTAGATTGAAAACCATTGTTATAAGCAAATTTGGCAAATGGAAGAGATTTCTCCCAATTCTTTCCGAACGAGATAACACAAGCTCTGAGCATGTCTTCAAGAATTTGGGTAACCCTTTCGACTTGACCGCTAGACTGAGGATGGAAAGCTGTACTAAAGGAGAGATGAGTTCCCATAGCATTCTGAAAGCTTCCCCAAAATCTAGAGGTGAAAAGGCTACCACGATCAGAGTTGATTTCCAAAGGAACACCATGAAGGGATGCAATTCTAGAGACGCACAAATCCTCTAACTGGCTAGCAGTTATAGACTCGCGAACTGGAAGGAAGTGAGCAACTTTGGAAAGCCTATCTATGACAACGAAGATGGCATTGTTTCCTTTCTGGGTTTTTGGAAAGCCGGTGATGAAGTCCATACCGACTTTGTCCCATTTCCACTCTGGAATAGGCAAAGGTTGAATTGTACCAGCAGGTCTTTGATGTTCTGCCTTAATGCGACGACAAACATCACATTCGGCAACAAACTGAGCAATGTCTCTCTTCATCCTAGTCCACCAAAATCTCTGGCGTAGATCTCGGTACATTTTTGTTCTACCGGGATGAATCGAGAGGGGTGTGTCACGGGCTTCCTTGAGGATGAGTTGCCTTAGTTCCCTATTCTTAGGTACTACCAAACGATTTTCAAAGAATACCTTTCCTTTTCTATCTATGGAGAAACATTTAGCATCTCCGCTAGCAATGTTCTCCTTGATCCGGCGAACACCTCGTGCACGCCTTTGGGCAACTATGATTTGATCCTCAATAGTTGGTTTCGGCACCAAGGTAGAAAGATAGCCATGAGGAACAATCTCAAGATTGAGCTTGCGAAATTCCTCATGAAGAAGAGGTTGATACTGTTGTAACATAAGGTTGTTACAATACGACTTACAACTTAGTGCATCAGCCATGACATTGGCTTTGCCTGGGGTGTAAGAAATTCCTAAGTCATAATCTTTTATCAACTCAATCCAGCGTCTTTGCCTAAGATTAAGATCTGGCTGGGTGAAAATGTATTTGAGGCTTTGGTGGTCAGAATAGATCTCACAACGATTACCAAGGAGGTAATGTCGCCAAGTTGTTAGGGCATGAACGACGGCAGCGAGTTCAAGGTCATGGGTAGGATAGTTCTCTTCATGTGGCCGCAACTGGCGTGAAGCATAAGCTACCACATGTCTATCTTGCAGAAGTATGCATCCTAACCCATGCCGTGATGCGTCACAATAGATCCCGAAATCCTTTTTGGTGTCTGGAGGTGCAAGTACGGGTGCAGAAGTCAATCTTCTTTTTAGCTCTTGAAAGCTTTCCTCGCACTTGGGAGTCCATAGGAATTTCTTATCTTTCTTGAGGAGTTCAGTTAGAGGCTTTGCAACTTTAGAAAAGTTCTCGACGAAGCGGCGGCAATAGCTGGCTAGGCCAAGAAAACTCCTAACTTGCTTAACCGATTCAGGTGGAGTCCAGTCAAGGACGGCCTGAACTCTCTCGGGATTCACAGCAATGCCTTTTGCAGAACTCACGTGGCCTAAGTAGGTCACTTCTGGTAGCCAAAATTCACACTTGGACAATTTAGCATACATGCGATGCTCTCTAAGTTTCATCAATACCAGCCTTAGGTGTTCGGCATGTTCTTCTTCGTTCTTCGAGTAGATGAGAATGTCATCGAGATAAACTACAACAAATTTATCTAAGTACTCCATGAAGATCGAATTCATTATGCGTGAGAAAGTGGTGGGGGCATTGGTTAAACCAAAGGACATGACGGTGTACTCGTAAAGACCATAACGAGTAGTAAAAGACGTTTTGGGAATGTCCTCGTTTCGGATTTTTATTTGATGATAACCTAATCTCAAATCCATCTTGGAGAAGATAGAGGATCCTGCAAGTTGATCATAAAGATCATTGATCCTGGGCAATGGGTACTTGTTCTTTATCGTCGCTAAATTTAGCGGGCGATAGTCTACGCACATCCTTTCTGTTCCATCTTTCTTCGTTACGAACAGAACGGGGAAACCCCATGGTGATGAGCTCGGGCGGATGAAGCCTTTTTCCAACAAAGCTTCCAGTTGGGTTTTAAGCTCAGCTAACTCACGTGGGGCCATTTTGTATGGACGTCTAGAAATTGGTGCGGTTCCTAGCACAAGATCCACTATAAACTCTACACATCTGTCGGGTGGCATTCCCGGAAGCTCTTCAGGAAAGACATCCGGGAAGTCACGAACCACCGGAACATCTTCAAGGTCGGGAAGGGGAAGTACATTCAAAGAATGCACTTGGGTTCTTGTTCTGGCTGAGGTATAGTTGACGGTCTTACCTGAAGGGTGGGTGAGTTTCACTAATTTGCCTTTGCAATCAAGGTAGGCATTCTGTCTTGATAGCCAATCCATGCCAAGGATGACATCAATATCCGAAGACTTGAGGGCTATGAGTGAAGCAAGGAATACTAAACCCTCAATTGCAATTTGATTACCGTGGCTTACTCTATTAGTTTGCCATCTTGACCCTGGAGTTTGAATAATCATGGGGGTGGACAATTCAACAAAGGATAACTCATGACGAAGTGCATAACTTTCCGACATGAATGAATGAGATGCTCCTGGGTCGAAAAGAACGGAAGTAGGAACATAATTGACTGGGAGCGTACCAAGAATGACATCAGTGGTGTCGTCAGTCTCTTCGGCGGCAATCTGGTTCACACGTCCACGAGTGGCGGGAGGAGCGGGTTTGGTGTAGACCTTCTGGGGGGGCTTGCCACGACCATTGTTGTTGCCTCCGGCACAGGGCGGAGCATTTTGATTCTGGAGCTGGTTCTGGGGACACTCGAGAGAGTAGTGGCCTTCCTGACCACACTTGTAACAGGCTCCAAAGACAGTGCGTGGAGCTGGGTGGAACTGAGCTGGTGGACGAGGCGCCACATAGGATGGCCTCGGTGGGTTGTTCTGGCGGAACATACTGTTGGGGATCCAGATCTTACGCTTCTGAGAGCCTGAACTGGATGATCCATCGTCTCTAGGGTGTTTGCGGAAGTCGTTGGGGGTGATCATGTCCTCTGCCTTGATGGCCTTGTTGACAAGGACCTGGAAGGTGGCAAAGTCATGTAGGTTGAGTTCACGACGGAGTCTGGAATTGAGTCCACGACGAAACCTCTCTTGCTTCTTTGCGTCGGTGGAGACCTCTTCAGTAGCATAGCGAGCCAGTCGGTTGAACTCACGACTAAACTCGTCAACGGTCCTCCTGCCTTGGGTGAGGTTGCAGAACTCCTCACGCTTGCAGTCCATAAGACCTTTGGGAATGTGGTGCTCATGGAAGGAAGTGCAGAATTCATCCCAAGATGCGGGCGGTCCAACGGGACGCATGTTCAGGAAGTTCTCCCACCAAGAGCTAGCTGCACCCTCAAGGTGATAGGTGGCATAGCTGACCTTGTCGCCATCTGCAACATGGCCTGCTTGGAGCTTCCTCTCGATGCTGCGAAGCCAGTCATCGGCGTCAAGGGGCTCGGTGGAGTAACTGAAAACCGGGGGATGAAGCCGGATGAAGTCGTTCAGGGACACCAACTCGTTGCGCTGCTGAGTGGTGTTGCGGGCAATGACTTCCAGCAGATGGTGAGAGTCTCGGCGGTTCCTCTCAACCTCCATCAGAACCTGAGCCATCGTGGGTGGGGGTGGAAGGTTGCCTTCGTCCTTTTCATTCCCACGACCCTGGTTACGACCAAGCTGGCCACGGGTTCCTTGAGACATCCTGAAGGTGAAAAACCAAAGTCAAACAGAGTTGATTGGAAGAATCTAACAAGGTATTGACGTACTGGAAGGATTACAGAGCAAAGGAAGTAATCATCTTGACAACATGGTGATAAAAGCATACAAGCCATATATTCACAAGCTGTCATACAAACCATACATCGTTTTAGTACAAGCACCAAGCTAATACAAACATGATGAAGATGATACATCCTTCAGAGGCACTCTGACTTCCTATACTGTCGGGACCCGGGGTTAGCGTATGTAATTCCAGTCATGATACAATCACATGGAGAGCCGAGAACCGTACCCACTTGTCTAAGAAGACAAGGCCAAGCACAGAACGTTGTCGGTAAGCATCGAATGTGAGGGGCATCCCATTCAGGCCGGATGATCAACTGAGATGGGTCCTCAATGTCCGCTCACAAGTCTAAATGCTTATGGGTGGTGAATCCCATATTCATAGACAAGTCGCCTCAACCATGTTGTCGATTGGATCCTAACTCTTACATAGACTTACTCCAGCCCGATCACTTAGTCGGGGTCTAGGGAGGGCTCGATCATACAACAAAGTGTGCACGTGACAGAGTCACGAGCAATCGCATCGCGATGCCCCAAGCTGCGCATATCTAAGGGCCACTTGGTGTATAAAAGACCGCCAGCCAGATCACAACTAAGGTCTCGAAAACCCATACTAAGACATGCATGTTATAAACATACACGCAACACACATGCCTAGTATGAACAGCAGGTATCATCACATAACTCTACAAAGTACTCTTTATTGATATACACATAGAGCATACAAAGATCACATGTCTGTGATCAACATTACATCATACAACGGAAGAAAATTAGGTCTGATTACAGACAAGTTTAACAAATGGCTTAGAGAAGCCTTGTAAACAAACATGCCCTTCCACGAGGGACCAGACTGCTGTCTCGGACTATGCTAACTTAGTCAACGTCGAGCTTCACGAAGGTGACTCCATCGGGGTCCGGGTTCTCATCTAAAACATAGAATAAGAAAACGTGAGTACAAAGTTGTACTCAGCAAGACTTACATCAGAGCTACACTACTCATGCTCAAGTATCAAGGTAAAGGGAGGTGGGGTTTCACATGCAGAAGTGCCAGCTTTGACTTGGCTAATCCTGAACTACGAGTACCAGACTTGAGATAAGAAGCGTACACGAGTCCACTACATCTCCAACCAATACACCACTATGGTTACTTCCTCGACTTCCCCACGAGAAGCACACCATAGCACTCACGCTTATCTTGCGAGTTTTATAAGTATCCATTCAAGTTGTCTAATAATCAGGTACAGGTTCCAAGTAGTCCTTAACCGCGGACGCGACTATTCGAATAGTTTTGTTAACCTTGCAAGGGTGTAAGCTACACACACATGACCATCGGTTACCGCCAGGTCTCGCCACCGTTCAAGAGGTGACAGCGAGGATGTTCACCACGACACTTCGCTCACAACCGGTCTATTCCAGGAGTCGACTATCTGAGTTTGCCTCCGCTCGAGAGCCCGGCCGGATCAACGAAACGGACTCAAACAATGCAGGTGACCGAGACGCCACCTCTGGCAGATGGTTTTCCTGCCTCACAGGTGCACCCACATATCTATATGATGCAACCATTTCCTTCGTTCTTTTTCTATGCACATGTCAAATGGAACGCCCAAACTAATGTGACTCCTGGACGTCGACACGGATCAAGGTACTAGGCCGAGAGGGGTCAGTGAGCCCAATGTGTGGTTGTACTCTTTTTCTTGGATTACCATACAAGAACTCGATGCTTAAGGCGGTGTTCAACGAGACAACCCACTATGTACTCCTACACAGCCTCTCATCGTTCACCTTGTATTAGGGTGGATTCACCGACACAGTTTCACTTTCATCAACACCATGTTCACTATCATCCCGACTCACATCAAAAGTAACCCCACTATAACACTAAGCATGCAATAAGCTGTAACAGTTGCAGGGGCCACATGATATCAACCAACTCCTATGTCAGCTAGGATTGTGGTTTGCTTACTACTGTGACAAGATGATAGGTCATGCATCGGATATGGGTTCAACTATGCGGTAGAATCGATACAAAGTGATCTCCTAAACATGCTTAAGCGAGACTGAGAGGGAATTGGGATTTTATAGACATGATCAATGGGGTTTGCTTGCCTTGCTGAAGAAACACGGGTCTTAACGGTGGTATTCTCCTTCGGGGGTGATCACCGTCTCGGAAAAGCTGGTACCGGAAGCAATCATCAACAAGGGGGGACAACTTCGGGAGTAAATGCACAAGCACATGATATTGTTGTGACATGAAGTAAATGGTACTGATTTGTGGCAAATTCAATTTAATTGAAGTATATGGCATTTGGAATGCAAATTCAAACTTCAAATTTGAATTCAAATTAAGCCATATGCACATTTGCGACTGTTGCCCCATTTTAAAATGGTCAAACATAAAAAAAAATTGCATATTCTTAATCCTTGTATTTTTCTGATAATTTTTCATATATTATATGTTTAATTTGGAGTTAATTTTAATTTTCTATGAATTATTGAAGTTTAAGCCCTTTTCTGGATTTTTCTCTGTTTTCTTTTATTATTTTAATTGTTTTCCAATTACTGCATCAGCCCCACGTCATCATGACGTCAGGGGGGGCCTGACCTGTGGGTCCACCCTGTAAGCCTCACAGGGGGTTAATCCCCTCTCTGTTTAAACTAAACAGAGGGGTTAGGGGCCAGGGGCCCACCTGTCATGGACTCGGGGGGGGGGGGTTAAGTTTGGATTAGGCTCTAATTAGTTCGGTTCCGCCGGCGGTTAGCCGCCGGTGTCCTGCAGCAGCGGCGGCGCTCCACTGGAAGGTGAATACGGCACCGTTTGCCGCTCCGAGACCGCCAGGAGGACGAGCACGAAGGCGCACACCCCCCTTGACTAGCTGTGCCACCACGAGAGGGCTCGAGGCCACGACTACTTCAAGCTCGCGGCGGCCGGAGCTTCAGTGCTCGTCGGGAAAAGGCTGCGGGGCGCGGGAAGAGTTTTAGGAGGAGGGAATCGGAGCAGGGGCTCACCCCGGTGAAGATGGTAGGCTCGGCATCGTGGGAGAGAGACCGGAGACCGCTCGATTTAACGCCGGAGCTTCGGTTGACCGGCGGTGCAGACATGGAGCTCGCGTCACCAGAGCTGCTCTTCTGCTCGAATTGGCCGGGGGGATCGACGAAGTCGTCGCCGGGGAAGATGCTGGACACGGTGACGCTCTCCAGTTCGGCGAGTGGCCACGCAAACTGAAGACGGCGGCGAGGTCAGACGCTCGGGCGCGGGTGGGATCTCGCCGGAGAACGACGGGGAGGAAGCAGCGGAGGGGGGGAAATGGTGTGAGCGGCTTCTAGGCGTTGCGTGGCATGCGCAGGGGGGCTGGGGAGGCCTAGATGGCTCTCACGCCGTCGACGTGGCGTCGGCGTGCCCCTGGCCTCCAGCGAGCTGCTTTGGGGGAAGGGGGAGGAAGACGACATAAGCTCGGGCTGGGCTGGGCCAGTCCAGTGGAGAGGTGGGCCTTTGCCTGTGGGCGCAAGGTAAGTCTCTCCTTTTTCTGTTTATTCTTTTCTTTTTATTTCTTCTAACATTTGTTCTGTTTTGATATAAAAAAATATCAAAACATTTTATAAAATCCCCAAATCTTTTATGTGGGCTTAGGTGTCAAGCCACTAGCCACTCACAAGTTTTGGTGAATTTTGAAAATCAAACAATTTGAATTTAAATTCTAATTGGAGTTAAATTTAATTTCCAATGCACCTTTTGAATTTTTGAATATTCCATGGCCATGGGAAAATCCCCAAACCACTTTTGCAATGATCAGCAACAATTCTAGGAATTTTCCAAACATTCAAATGATTTTTGGAAAAAGATTTTTATCTGGCCATTTGATTTAATTTCTCGGGGCTTTTCTTTTCCCCATTTTTGAATTTTCTTTTTAATTTTTTGCATGATGCAAAGGGATCAAACAGACCTAGCACTTACCCTAGTTGGGGTTCTGACATATATATTATTTATCTAAGCCTCTTGAACTTAGACACCTTGCGTACAATATACTAAGATACTACTACATCCTCACTAAGTAAGACCACAGGCGGTCTCACTCATCTCCATCTCCATAGTAGTCCTCGTAAAAGTTACCCGCGTATCCCGGTAGCTGAAGGTGACCATCGGAAAACACGGAGGCCTGTGGACCCTGATATCCATTTGGGCAAGGGTGGGGCCTAGGTCCAGCGTAGGGTGGAAGCAAAGGACCACGGGGTGGAAAAATGCCTCCAATCTCGGGCCAAGAAACTCGAGAAGGCATCTGAGTCCTCACTGGGTAGATAGCATCATACTCGACTGATCCAACACTCACGAAGGGTGCCAAGAGTGTCAGTGCTCGATACAGACGAACACGGGTGGCGTGAAGCTCAAAACGGAAAGCGCGTGCATCACGATCTCGATCACTAGCAAACCTAGCAGTCATCTGAAGTACTGGATCTTCTGCAGAGTGATCTGAGTAGAGTCCGGTGTAATATCCCTCTTCTCTTGGAAGTGCAGCAGGGATATAGCGGAACGAGGTCTCTCTCAGCATAGTGTGCTCCTCTCTCAGCAGGGTAATACATGAGTATGCAGCATCCTGCATAGCCATGTTCTTAGTCATGCCAATGCCATGTCCAAAGTGGATACGCTGAGTGACTCCATTGTGGTGCGGGTAGATCCTGACGATGCAGTGGAACTGGGTCTGGTTGAAGTCAAGGAACTTCTCCTCAACTGTGTACTCAGGATACCATCGATATCCCACATAGGACATCATCTCGATCAACGTGGCGGGATGGCCACGCACACCGAGGCACCTAGTCAAACGAACAATCTGCCGAGGGGGAAGATCTGCCATCTGAAACAGAAATAAGGAGTTTGCAAATGCATCAGATTATGAGATAAACCTGGAATGACTCGGACAGCATAACGGCTGTAATTGCAAGAAAAAGACAATTTCTTACAACATGGAGACAGCACTTACATATGATGTAATAAATCAGGGAGCATAACCACTCTAACCAACCGATCACAACTTTCCTACAGCTACAATGAAGCAAACAACGAGATGTTCTAATCAGACAGAGGAGAGCCTAATCCTATCTTCCCGTAGAATAAGATGAGGGTAACTCAGAACTCAGAACGAAGGGGATAAGGAGAAAAAAGAAGCCTCACGTTGTTCCCTTATATACCCAGAGTAACGATATAACTATAGAAGGCTAGACTCGACTTCGGCCAAGGCTACTAGTCCTATAGTCAGTCCTTCTCTGATACCAAGTCTGTCGGGACCCGGGGTTAGTGTATGCAAGTCCTGCTACGACATAGTCATATGGAGAGCCGAGAACCGTACCCACTTGTCTAAGCAGACAAGGCCAAGCACAGAACGTTCTCGGAAAGCATCGTACGTGAGGGGCATCCCATCCAGGCCGGATGATCAACTGAGATGGGTCCTCATCGTCCGCACACAAGTCTAATGATATGGGTGAGGAACTCCCATATTCACAAACAAGTCGCCTCAACCATACTATCGACTATCTCATAACTCTTACATAGACTTACTCCAGCCCGATCACTTAGTCGGGGTCTAGGGCGGGCTAGATCATACCACAAAGTGTGCACGAGACGGAGTCTCGAGCAATCGCATCGCGATGCCCCAAGCTGTGCACATCTAAGGGCCACTTGGTGTATGAAAGACCGCCAGCCAGATCACAACTAAGGTCTCGAACACCCATACAAAGACATGCATGTTATAAACATACACGCAACACACATGCCTTGTATGAACAGTAGGTATCATTGCAATTCTCTACAAATTATATATTTTATTGATAACTCTTACAGAGTGCACACAGAGATCACAAGTATGTGATCCAACATTACAACAACAAGCGGAAGCAAAGTATGTCTGAGTACAGACAAGTTTAACAAATGGCTTAAGAAGCCTTATTTAAACACAAGCCCTCCACGAGGGAACCAGTCGTCTGACTGGGACTAGACTAGCTTGATCTTCAGTCGTCCAGCTCGATGAAGAAGCCACCTTCGGGGTCAGTGGGTTCATCTAAAACATAGAATAAGCAAAGGTGAGTACAAAGTCGTACACAGCAAGACTTACATAGGAGATATACTACTCATGCACATGTATCAAGGTAAAGGTAGGTGGGGTTCACTTGCAGAAGTGCCAGCTTTGACTTGGCTAGTCCTGAACTACGAATACCAGACTTGAGGTAAGAAGCGTACATGAGTCCACTACTTTCTCCAACCAATTACACCACTATGGTGCCTTCCTCGACTTCCCCACGAGAAAGCACGCCATAGCACTCACACTTATCTAGGTGTGTTTTAGAAGTATCCAGTTCAAGTTGTCTAATAATCAAGCTAAGCTTTCCAAGCAGTCCTTAACCGCGGACGCGGCTATTCGAATAGTTTTGTTAACCCTGCAGGGATATACCGCTGCACACACATGATCATGTGTTACCGCCTTTGTACTCGACACCATTCAAGGGGTGCCAGCGAGGATGCTCACCACAACTGTTACCTCATAGCCTATCTAGTCCGAGAAAGCCGCCTACCTGGGTTGGCTACCACTATCGTGAACCCGGCCGGTTTACCGGAGTGGACCCAAGTGATGTGTGCGTGGTGCATAAGCCGATCTCGGGTGAGCCATTCTCTCACTTAGCAGCCAGGCCACAAACCTACCAGAACTCCGAACTATTGCGACATCTGGACATCGAAAGGGATGATTTAGTAAGCTGAGAGGGGTCAGTGAGCCCAATGTGTGGTTATACTCTTCATCTTGGATCACCACACAAGAACTCGGACTTAGGGCGGTGTTCAACGAGACAACCCACCGTGTACTCCTACACAGCCTCTCATCGTTCACCTTGTATTAGGGTAGATTCACCAACACCTTTCTACCATCATCATCATGATCACTACCATCCCGACTCACATAACAGTATCAACATGGTATCATTCTAAGCATGCAATAAGCAGTAACAATTGCAGGGGCCACATGATATCAATCAACTCCTATAGTTGCTAGGATTGTGGTTTTCCTACTACTGTGACAAACGATAGGTCATGCAAAGTAATGGGTTCATCTATGTGGTAGAAACGTAGCATGGTAATCATCCTATACAATGCATAAGCGAGACATGAGAGGGAAGTGGGATTTTATCGACATGATCAATGGGGGTTTTCTTGCCTTGCTGACGAGGTTCGGGTTCGGGGTCTTCAACGAAGGGGGCAGCCTCCTGTTCCGGTTCCACCTCTACTCGACAAACAACAAACAAGGTAGCAAAGTAAATACAATGCACAATCACATGGTTGAAGGTTGAAACTTGATGTATATGCTTTGATGTGTGAAGCAATTCCATTTAAATGGAGTATATTGCAAATTGAATTGCAAATTCAAACTCCAATTTGAATTCAATTTAGTCAAGTTGCATATGACATTGTTTGATCAAGTTGAACCATTTTAAAAAGTGTATGATATGCCTCTGATGTGTGTTTGAAATGTAGTATGTTGATATGGTTCAAAATGCAAAAGCATTTGAAAAGAATTTGAATTAATGCCATTTAAATCAAATTGCAAATGCTACTCTACACATTTTAAAATCAACTCAAACAAAGTTGAAAGTTGGATATTTGGATAACTTATTTTCTCCTGACCATTTTTCATATATTATTTGTTAAATTTGGAGTTGATATGAATTTTCTATGAATTTCCAAAGTTTCAGTCTTTTTCTTGAATTTTTGTAATTTATAAAATCATTTATTCGAAGTGTTGCGTCAGTCTTGCGCAAGGATGACGTCAGGGGGGGCGGGTCTGACGTGTGGGGTCGGCCTGTCAGCCACTGGGTTAATTAACCCGGCTGGTTTAACTTAACCAGTGGCTTAATTAAGCCATTGGGGCCTTGTGTCGGTGGCTAAGAGGCTGGTTAGTGGCTAACCTAACCATGGCCACGTCATGGGCTGCCGGCGGCTAATCGCTGGCGTCAACAGACGCGGCGGCGCTCACGGGGACGACGGTTCCGGCCACTATTTGGCACGCTGGTGGCACTGGAGTGCACCCCATGCTCGTCCGCGTCGAACGGTGCATATGAGGGAGTCAAGGGGCTGCGGGAACGTCGTCGGCGACGAGCCCTAGCGGCGGCGGAGCCACTGGCTAGACGCAGTCGACGCTGCGCTGCCCGTGCTTGGCCATGCGCTAGCTGGACGGCCTCCTGGGAACGCCAGCTATGCGATGGACAGCACGGCGAGGACAGACAAGCAAAGTTGTAGCCCCACCGGCGACCATGGCGACGGCGAGGTCCTACTCCCATGGAGGATCCATCTAGAGGGGATGCCGGGCTCCGAGAGCTTGGGGGAAAAGCTCACCAGATCACAGGGAGCAAGACGAGTAGGCTTTGGAGTCGGGGAGGTCATGGATGCGGGGAATTTAACGGAGATCTTCACGGCGGCCGGCGGCGAGATCTTGAAGGGGACGTCGTTGGTAGAGCTTCCCAGCTCGATTACTTCTGTAGCTCGGAGTAGTCGACGACGAGGAGTTTGAAGGACATGGCGGCGCAGATTGACAGGCTCACTGGCCACGCGTGGACACGACGGCGAACGGCGGAGGCTCTCGGGGAAGAAGGGGAAAAAGAGGGGAGGGCTCTGGGCGAAGCGGCGATGGGGGAAATTGAGAGAGGGCGATGCAGACGTCTCCTTGGCGCACTTTGTTGAGATGGGGAGGCCTGGAACCTCGTGAGCGTCGCGGTGGCGTCCACGGCATCGACGCCTCGCCACCGAGCTGCTTGGGCGCGCGGGAGGAAGACGACAGAATGGCCTGGTGGGCTGGCCCGGCTGGGCCTTCGCCTGGGGCGATAGGTAAGTGGTTCCCTCCTTTTTTTCTATTTTTCTTTTCTGTTTTCTTCTGACCTTTGTTTTTCTATGCTAAATAAATAGCTAGGCATTTTATTAATGCTCATAATTTTTAAATGGCCTCACAAAAATATATACTAGCCACTTATAAATTTTGAACATTTTTAAAATTCAAATAATTTGAATCTTAACTCAAATAGGGGTTTTTGATTAATTCCAAGGCGCTGTTTGAATATTTGAAAAATCCATGAGCATGGGGTGGGTCCCACGTGACTTGATATGTGATCACACTCATTTATAAGACTTTTCAAAAATCTAACATGAATTTTTGGAGAAGCTTTTTATCTGGCCTTTTGAATTAATTCATCTAGGGGGTGTTCCTTCTCCCATTTTGCTTTTGAATTTGATTTCAATGATTTCTTTGAAATTTTTAACATGATGCAAGTGACTTGCTAACCCTAGCACATTACCTAACAGAGGGTTCTGATACCTGCAGACATTTTTCAGAGATGTGTGTCGCCAGAAGAAGGCAGAGAAATCCTCAATGAAATACACTCTGGAGACTGCGGGCATCATGTCGGTTCTCGTTCGCTGGTGGCTAAAGCCTGTAGACATGGATTCTATTGGCTCACGGCACATGCAGACGCAGAGGATATAGTCAAGAAGTGCGACGGATGTCAGCGCTACGCAAAGCAAGCACAAGTGCCGGCTCAAGAACTCAGGATGATCCCTATCACTTGGCCCTTTGCAGTGTGGGGGCTTGATATGGTGGGACCTTTCAAAAGGTCAGCCAACAAGAATACACACTTACCGGTGGCAGTCGACAAATTAACCAAATGGGTTGAGGCAGAGCCGGTCAGCAAATGTGATGTAGCAACGACGCTAAAATTCTTGAAAAATATAATAACAGATTCGGCTACCCCCACAACATCATCACTGATAATGGGTCTAACCTATCAGAGGGGGTTATGCAACGATTCTGTCAGAACGAGCACATCCGACTCGACCTTGCATCAGTGGCTCACCCACAGACCAATGGACAAGCCGAGAGAGCCAACCAAGAGTTGCTCCGAGGCATCAAAACCCGACTCTTTGTTCCTCTGGAAAGGACGCCGGGTTGCTGGGAGGAAGAATTACCCTCAGTATTGTGGAGTATCAGGACGTCTCCTAACAGGTCGACAGGATACACACCCTTCTTCCTGGTCTATGGAGCAGAAGTCGTTCACCCAAGTGACATCCGTCACGACTCACCAAAGGTCACAACTTATGTGGAGGCCGACAATGAGAAAGCGAGGCAGGATGCCCTGAATGTTCTCGATGAAAAATGAGAACTAGAAGCATCTCAGTCGGCTATCTACCAACAAGATCTGTGACGATATCATAGTCGTCGTACCAGAAGTCGGACTTTCCAAGAAGGTGAGTTAGTGCTCCGCCTCATACAGAAATAAGATGGAATGCACAAGTATATACGCGAGAAGGAAAATTCACGCGCATCCATGGAGGAGACTCCCAGGCCGTGGAACATCGCACAACTCTGTCCATATTATACTTGAGTAGAACAGGAACACTATTGTACATCTATATAAGTCGACGTTCGTCGCACTGGCTTTTGCCACACACACACACACACACAGATATATATATTCTTCAATTGATTGTAGAATATTATACAATTGATTGTAGAATATTATTCTACAATACATCCCCTCTTTATAACACAACTATTAGAAATAAAACTACCTCAACCACGTCTCATCCCGCACACCTCTCTCTCTCCCTTCCTCCTCCCGTCGGGCCGCCTCCTTGCCTCCGGCCTCCTTCCGTAGGCGAGGCGTCGCGCGCCCCTGCACCACCCTCACGGCCCGCGCTGGCCATCGTCACCCGCCGCTTGCCCTAGCCATCATCGCCCGCTGCTCGCCCCGACCAACTGCGCTCTCCGCCCGCCCCGGCTACCCACCGGCCTCTTCTCCGTCCATGGGAGGAGCGATGGGGTGGCCATCTTCCTGGGGGCCTCATCGACTGGGTCCTCACGAAGGGGCGCGCCGTCGCTAGCTAGAGATCCATGGGCCGACGCCCTCCTCCGGTGGCGCACGGAGCCGATCCGATCTGAGGGAATCCTCCCCGTTGCATTTAGTCTCCATGTGGCTAGTGCCCTTCGATCCTCTCTCTCTCATGGAGCACCAAGCCTTGTACTCCAGCGGACAAAGAAGAGAGCGGCCACCCCAACAATCAGGACCACCAATACGAGGGCATCCATGGGATCTGCTGGCTCAAAGGTACATGTCGCTGGAAACAGGATTCATCCAGGGCGCCTACTGGCTCAAGGGCACGAGTGAGGGCAACAACGAGGAAGGCGGCAGCGGCTGGGTTAAAGGCCAGGACAACGTCGGCAACAAGGAGGATCTCACAGAGAGCAAAGCATTAACTAGTACAGTTTTTTGATGTGTCACATCGTTGCTTTGATGAATCACATATGGAGTAGTACGCTATGTGTTCTTGTAATGATGAAACTTTCTACTATTACTTTGTAGGTGTGTAATCCAATTCTTCCAAACTTCGGCTTGTCGTTGATAGTTGATACTCGTATAGGCTTTAGATGAAAGTGAATTTCTGCAATCATCATTTTTTCATTCATTGTTTCCTTGAGTTGCCGCATATTTCTATTTATGCTTAAATAATTGCGTTGCTGGGATTGCTCATTTGTAACATGTGAAATTTTTTAATTCAACCTCTACAACTTGACGTAGAAATGAAGTTATCATTTCCTTGAAATCCGGTACAAGCTACATAATTGTGTTCAAATTGTTTCGAGAAGTACCACTGAATTAGTGTAGGCAGTACCATTGATCCATTTTCGGCAATACAATTTATTTATTTTGGGCAGTACAACACCTCTTTTTTACATAGCAGTACGAAAAAAAGTGAAAATAACGTTAATATTTTTTTTGGATTTTGGGAGCAACATACGTTCCCTACCAGCAGTAGACCAAAGTTTTTAATGATGGGGACCATTATTTCATCTTGAACAATACATCTGTGAATCACTCTCGGCAGTACCATTAATTCACTCTAGATAGAACAATTTATTCATTAATTCACTCTCGGCAGTATCGTTAATTAACTCTTGAACAATACGTCTGTGATTATAGGAAGTACAATATTGTGGCAACGCGCAGGACAAACGTCATATTCCAGGAAGTACGAGATATATGCGGAGGAAAGTACAAAAATTTTGTTACTCATAGTAGAGAAAATATTGGTGTTTTGAATATGTCTGGCAATAAAGAAGTACAATATTGTGTGTATAGGTTCATAGAGTTGATTGTGTGTACATAGTTGTGGGCGTCTGCGTCTGTACTGTCTCCTAAAAAAAGTACAATATTATCAAAAAGCACAGTACAAAACTTATATTTCTGGAAATACAAGATGCATGTCGAGGGAAGTAACAAAATTGTTTACCGAAACAGAGAAAATATCAGTATTTCGAGGGAAGTATAATATGCATGTCGAGGGAAGTATGAAACTCATATTCCAGAGAAGTACAAGATACATGTGGAGGGAACTTGAGTTCTCAGGAAAAAATTATGGGAAGTAAAATTTAATCATTTTGAGCAGTACAAAAACTTCTTTATTGCCGGGAAGTACGAAACTCATATTCAAAGAAGTACAATACTATGTTTCCTTGGAAAAGAAAAAATCTTGGTATTTTGAATATTTTTCAAGAACCACAAAAATTTGGAAAGATGTTAAAACACGAAAAAGTTGCTAAATTTCAATACCTTTCCAACGCCATATCATTTGCATCATTCCGAGGTCCGATGAATATCAATGATCATCTTTTAATAAAACTCAATTTTAGTATGTTGAAAACTGTTCAAAAACTATGCATAATTTGGAAAAACTTAAAACAGAAAACGTTTGTAATTTTCAGAAGTTTTCCAACGGTATATCATTTGCGCTATTCCGAGAAGAGGTAAAAATATTAATATCAAATTACTGTTCGTCTATTATGAATGAATCTCAGTATTTTCAAAACTGCTCAAAAATTAAAGATGGGAAATTTCAATAGCTTTCCAACGCCATATCGTTTGCATCATTTTGAGGTCTAAAAATTATCAATAATCATCTTTTAATAAAACTGATTTTTAGTATTTTCAAAACTGTTCAAAAACTATGAAAAAATTGAAAAAAATTAAAACATAAAAACATTTGGAAATTTTAGTAGCTTTCCAACGGTATATTATTTGCGCGATTCCGAGAAGTGGGTAAAAAATTGCGTTCAAAACACTTTTCAATCAGCTTGTGATGATTTCTGTTTTCTGAAAATTCATAATAAAAAATACTAAAATTTGGAAAAAGTCACAATACAAATAAGTTGAGAATTTTCTATAGATTTCCAACGGTGTATCATTTACGCAATTCCGATGAGCGGTTTAGAATCTATAATTGAATTACTACAAACAGACAGAAGAGCAGTATCGACTTCACGAAAAAGAAGTACGACCGTGTATTACAGAAGAAGTACAAGATCGTCATCTCGGGCGGTACGAGATTACTGCAGAATATTATTCTATCATCGATTGTAGAATAGACGGCATGTATACATATATATATATATACATATATATATATAGTACCCGTCTATTCTGCTAATATTAGCAGAATAACTATTCTGCTAACACTTCTGCACTGCATCGGATGCTAATGAGAACCGCACTACTGACTCACGAGCACTGCAGCTCGTGTCAAACAGAACCGCCTGCAGTATTTTCAATCTCACTTTTTAACCGTTCATCGGAATTGAGCGTATGATACACCGTTAGATTCGTATGGAAATGGAGCGTCTTTCGTATGTTGAACACTTCGCCCGATTCTTCATGGATTAAGAGAAGTTTTGCAAACGGTGCGGCGTCCCACTTTCACAGCGGGAGTATTTTTTGCAATTTCTCTTAAATCGTTCATCGGAAGGATGCGTATGATACACCGTTGGAAAGATATCGATTAGGCGCTTCGTTCATATGTAAACACTTTCTGTAATACACCATCTGCGGCGGCGGGGCTGGCCTGATCTGCCACGGTGCAGGCAGGTGGCGCGCTAGAAGGTGGAGGGAGGAGGGAGGAGGGTGACCGGCGCATGGAGGAAGAAGGCTCGGGGTGGATGTACGGGGGTGGGGGTGCTACGTGCGGGAGGTGGGGAGAAAGGTGGAGACGAGTGGGTGTGTTGGTTGGATCAGTTTTTTCTTTTCTGGTTCGGTCGGCCCGGAGTATTACGCATCAGTACGGATTAGTGTTAGCAGAATAACCATATTGTTAGTAGAATAAGCTCTTAAGTCGACATTCGTCGCCCCCACTCTCACCATAATTAATAAGTCGATTTTCATCGCATCAGGATTTCGCCATACTAAAATTAATAAGTCGATATTCATCGCATTATAATATCGCCATATTTAACATATAAAGTCGACTTTCTTCGCAAATAGGCTATCGCCGTACCTAACACAAAGTCGATTTTCATCGCAACAGGCTCTCGCCATAAAGTCGATTTTCATCGCAACAAACTCTCGCCATAAAGTCGATCTTCATCGCACTAGGCTTTCGCCACATCTAAAGTCGACTCTCGTCGCACCGGCTCTCGCCACACTTATGCATAAAGTCGACTTTCATATTGCATATACTTTCATATTGCATGTCTTTTCATATTTCTTAAATACATTGCATCATACATATTGCATCATATTGCATCAATTACATATTTTTACACCTTTTCTCAGAGATCTGGGGGCTTGATCAACCCTCTATCGGCTCTGAGCATGTATATTTCTTAGTCAGGCGAATCGGGGAAGCTTGATGAAACTCATCGACTCTCGGCTAAGAAGCCGACATATATATGTAAAACTCCACATGTGTATAACTTAGTCAGGGGAAGTAGAGGAGTTTGATTGCACCCATCGACTCTTAACTGAAGAAATCCCGGCATATACATGAATTGGCCACCCACGCTCTTTGGCCTGTATAGCTCAACCTCATATGACTAACGCGAACCCGGTTGGTCTAAACTTTGGGGGCTTACATAAAACACCTATCAAGATTAGTCCTAAGAGCCGGGCACGCTAGTCACATAAGCCAGTTTTACAGAGAAGTTTCGACTCTTGAACCAATAATCTCTCTCAACACGAGAAGATGAGGCATGAATCGACTTCTACTAGCCTTTGCATTTTTCATACAAACATCATGCTCAATTTATCATAATAATTTTTTTACTTTCAGATAAATGTTCGACCTATGTCGGCACAACACCCAAATGCATATACCGACTCATGGGGACTACACTTCAAAATTTCTTCTCAAAGACTCGACAAGACGCAATGATGTTAGTGCCGACTCTTAGGGAGTACCACTTCCAAATTTACATGACTTGGTCCGGCACACAAGATGCCATACCAACTCATGGGGTATACAAGTCGATCTATCCAATGAGTTGATACAAGATGTAAATATATCGACTCAGGGGGCTACAGATACAACATGGCTCTCATACATTATTCAAATTCAGGGATCAAACTGACTTACAGATTTGATGGGAAATTAAAATTTCCATTCATTAGTGGCCAAGCCTTACATCAAAAGAAGCGCCTTACATCAAAAGAAAATCAGACCAAAAGTCGGCAAATACTACTACAACTTCAATGGTCGTCCTCAGAGTCGGCTTGGTCTTCAGATGAAGAGATTTTGGGCTCCTCTTCATTATTATAGAAATCCTCATCGCTACTGATGAAACTCTTTAGACACAGAACTCTTTGATGTTTTGGACAAATCCAAACGCGTTGATGACCTCATCAAACCGAAGGTTCCAGCTCCGAGATGCTTGCTTCAAACCATAGATGCACCGTTGAACCTTGCACACTTTACAAGCGTTCTTTGGATCAATGAAACCTTTTGGTTGTACCATGTACAACTCTTCCTCAATGTTACCATTAAGGAACGTGGTTTTCACGTCCATCTGCCATATCTCGTAACCTTGGTAGGAATCTATTTCTAGTAGAATCCGAATAGACTTTATCATCGCTACATGTCAGAACCCTCTATTAGGTAATGTGCTAGGATCAAAGTCACCTTGCATCATGTTAAAAATTTCAAAATAAATCATTTGAAATCAAATTCAAATGCAAATGGGAGAAGGAACCCACCAGACGAATTAATTCAAAAGGCCAGAAATAAATCTTCTCCAAAAATTCATGTTTGATTTTTGAAAAGTCCTATAAATGAGTGTGATCACATATCAAGTGATGTGGGACCAACCCCATGCTCATGGATTTTTCAAATATTCAAATCGGACCTTGGAATTCATCAAAAAACCCTATTTGACTTAAAGTTCAAATAATTTGAATTTTAAAAATGTTCAAACTTTACAAGTGGCTAGCCTAGTATATTGTGAAGCCACATAAAAAGGTTTCAGCATTTAATAAAATTCCTAGCTATTTATTTATCACAGCAAAACAAAAATATAGAAAAGAAAACAGAAAAGAAATCAAACAGAAAAGCTTACCTGGCCTCGGGCCCAACTAACTGTACCTGGCCCAGCAGCAGCCCAGCCCAGCCCAGGGGGGGCACATGCGTCTTCTTCTCCCCTCCAGGCAGGCAAGAAGGTCGCCGGCGAGCGCCGTGGGTGTGCCAGGCAGCTGCCGGCCTGCCCAGAGCTTATCCCCCACTCTGGAGACGTCTGAAAGACGCCTAGTTCCATTCCCCTCCCTCCTGTGCCATTTCCCCCTCCTCTCTCGCCGGATGTGATGAAGATAGAAGAGAACGCCGGAGCACCGGAGCGCCCCCGCGTGGCCATCGACGTCGAGGAGCCCAGCCAAGCTGTCCCCCGTGTCCAGCGTCATCCGCTTCGTCAAGCCGCAGAAGATGGTGTGGCCGGAGCGTACGTAGCCGCCGAATTTGAGCCCACATCGTCGCCGGAGCAGGAGGAGATCAACGACGATTGCGCTGCCGTCCAGCCACCTAAGCACACGCCGCCACCACCGTTGAACTCCTGGTGAGCAGGCGATTCAAACCCCTCTCTTTCCGCCCCCCATTGCTGCCTCTGTCACGATCCGCCATGGGAGCCGTAGCTCAGCTCCGCCGTGGTGCTCATCGGCGAGCACCCGTGAAGCAATCGAGCTCGGGGCCATGTCTTTCACCTTTGCCGTGCTCCGCTGCTTCGAATCCACCTAGCCCCGCTCCAAGTCGCGCCTCCTAGCAAGTTCTAGCTTGTCGCCGTGGTTCTGTCGCTGCCAAACTCGACGCCGGCGAGCCCACGGTGCACCCCAGCCTCCCCAGCCAGTCCCAAACAACGCGCGAAGACCAGAGCTTCATTCCAGTGGAAGAAGCGCATGTTTTGATGGCCGGAATCGATAAACCGAGCAGCGCCGCCGCGGATTTGGTCGCCGGTGACTAGCCGCCGGCGAGGCTGACGTGTCCGGCGAAGCTTAGCCACTAATCACCCTGCTAACTACCCCCTGGGTCACTTACATGTGGGCCTAGGCTGCTAATTAACCCCTGGTTAGTTTAAACTAACCGGGTTTACTAACCCAGTCACTGACAAAGTGGCCCCACACGTCAGGACCCCCCTGACGCCAGCATGACATCACAGTGACGCAGTAAATCGAAAAATTGATTTATTTAAATCCAGAAATTCCAGAAAAAGGCTGAAACTTTGAAAATTCATGGAAGATTCATATTAACTCCAAATTTAACATATAATATATGAAAAATGATCAGGAGAAAATAATCTATCCAAATATCCCACTTTCAACTATGTTTGAGTTGAATTTAAAATGGGACCAGTAGCATTTGCTATTTGGTTTAATTGGAATTTAATCAAATTAAACTCAAATGCTTTTGCAATTTGAATCTTAGCAACATGACACACTTCATTTGAACATCAGAGGCATATCATACACATTTCTAAGTGAGTTGCATTGCTCAAACAATAGCATTTGTAACTTGGCTAAAATGAATTCAAATTGGAGTTTGAATTTGCAATTTCATTTGCAATATACTCCATTTAAATGGAATTGCCTCACACATCAGAAGCATATACATCAAGTTTCAACCTTCAACCATGTGATTGTGCATTGTACTTATTGTGCTTCCTTGCTTGTTGTTTGTCGAGTAGAGGTGGAACCGGAACAGGAGGCTGCCCCCTTCGTTGAAGACCCCGATACCAAATCTCGTCAGCAAGGCAAGCAAACCCCCATTGATCATGTCGATAAAATCCCACTTCCCTCTCATGTCTCGCTTATGCATTGTATAGGATGATTACCATGCTACGTTTCTACCGCATAGATGAACCCATTCCTTTGCATGACCTATCATTTGTCACAATAGTAAGCAAACCACAATCCTAGCAAATATAGGAGTTGATTGATATCATGTGGCCCATGCAATTGTTACTGCTTATTGCATGCTTAGAGTGATACAATGATGTTACTCTTATGTGAGTCGGGATGGTAGTGATCATGTTGATGATGGTGGAAATGTGTTGGTGAATCTACCCTAATTCAAGGTGAACGATGAGAGGTTGTGTAGGAGTACACGGTGGGTTGTCTCGTTGAACACCGCCCTAAGTCCGAGTTCTTGTGTGGTGATCCACGATGAACAGTACAACCACACATTGGGCTCACTAACCCCTGTCAACCTATTAACTCATCCCTTTCGATGTCCAGATGTCGCAACAGTTCGGAGTTCTGGTAGGTTTGTGGCCTGGCTGCTAAGTGAGAGAATAGCTCAACCGAAGACCGGCTTATGCACCACACACACATCATCTGGTTCCACTTCGGTAAACCGCCCGGGTTCACGATAGTTGTAGCCAACCCATGTAGGCGGCTTTCTTGGACTAGATCGGATATGAGGTAACAGTTGTGGTGAGCATCCTCGCTGACACCCCTTGAATGGTGTCGAGATCGAAGGCTGTAACTGATGATCAAGTCTGTGTAGCGGTACACCCCTGTAGAGTTAACAAAACTATTCGAATAGCTGCGTCCGCGGTAAGGGACTTCTTGGAAAGCTTCTCTTGATTATTAGACAACTTGAACGTGATACTTATAAAACTTGCCAAGATAAGCGTGAGTGCTATGGCATGCTTTCTCGTGGGGAAGTCGAGGAAGGCACCATAGTGGTGTAATTGGTTGGAGAATGTAGTGGACTCGTGTATGCTTCTTACCTCAAAGTCTGGTACTCGTAGTTCAGGACTATCCAAGTCAAAGCTGGCACTTCTGCAATTGAACCCCACCTCCCTTTACCTTGATACATGTGCATGAGTAGTATAGCTCCTATGTAAGTCTTGCTGAGTACGACTTTGTACTCACGTTTGCTTATTCTATGTTTTAGATTAATCCACTGACCCCGAAGGTGGTTTCTTCATCGAGCTCGACGACTGAAGACCAAGCTAGTGTAGTCCCAGTCAGACGACTGGTTCCCTCGTGGAGGGCTTGTGTTTAAATAAGGTTTCTTATGCCATTTGTTAAACTTGTCTGTACTCAGACCTACTTTGCTTCCGCTTGTTTGTTGTAATTTTGGATCACATGCTTGTGATCTCTATGTGCACTATGTGAGAGTTATCAATAAAATGTATACTTTGTAGAGAATTGCAATGATACCTGTTGTTCATACAAGGCATGTGTGCTGCGAGTATGTCTATAACATGCATGTCTTTGTATGGGTTTTCAAGACCTTAGTTGTGAGCTGGTTGGCGGTCTTTCATACACCAAGTGGCCCTTAGATGTGCGCAGCTTGGGGCATCGCGATGCGATTGCTCGAGACTCTGTCTCGTGCACAGTTTGATGTATGATCGAGCCCGCCCTAGACCCCGACTAAGTGATTCGACTGGATTAAGTCTATGTAAGAGTTATGAGATAGTCGATAGTATGGTTGAGGCGACTTGTCTTTGAATATGGGAGTTCATCACCCATATCCTTAGGCTCGTGTGCGGACGATGAGGACCCATCTCAGTTGATCATCCGGCCTGGATGGGATTCCCCCCAACTCGACATGGATATCATAGTCTTAATGTTCAAACAATACCGAATACAAGTCTTACAAATAACATAGTCTTACATTGCCTCATCGGGCTCAAATGGCAGCGGAATAAGCAAAAGAATGATACATAGAAGCGGCACAATCCACAGGGTAGTCCAGAGCATAGCACGTCCTAGTAATCGTCAGTCGCATCATGATCAAATACCTGCTCCTCCAAGCCTAGCCGATTGAATAACCAGGGACAAAGCCGTGAGTACATACAAAGTACTCGCAAACCACCTAAAGAAAGAAACAAAGTTTTGCATACGAAAATAATGGGATGACTATATGGTGGAGTTTTTCATACGGATTTCCTAAATACTCAGGATTAATATTAAGTTGGCAATGTTTTAAACTTGGCAAATTTATTTCCCACAAATGAATTTGGATAAGTCAAGTCCAACCCTTTTTCCATCAATATCAACATCATCATCGCGAACCATAAACTCGGTACCAGACTTTCTCATCTATTCCCCACAAAGTGTGGCCTCACTAGCTGTCCATGACCGTGGACTCCGCCTACTCGAATAGTTTTCACTCTGCAGAGTTGTACACTTTACCCACCACATTCGATACATCCGCCGTGTGTCCCCACGGATGCTCATACCTCAGTATGCGGGTCTCGGATAATCGACCATAGTCTTCCCCTTGCCTACCCTAGTACAGGTGATCTACCCGATGCTCACATCCTGAACTGTCCGCGTGCAAGGTCACGCTCCTCTTGGACACATGCCTTCACCATAGTAGAGGCGCGACAAAGTTCCGTGCCACCGCACCTCCGATGCATCGGTAGGCTTACAGGCTTCTATGTATTATGTAGTTAGAAGATCCCCGTACTAAGATACGCAAGCTTCCAACTAGCCCTGTCCCATACCAGAGTATAGTGGTTGTATTATAAGGCTAGGTTTTGGCGGCACTTATAGAGAGTCCCTCTAGACTTTGTCCATGTCCGACGATGTTCCCCAATCTTGGCCATACCACCTTCTTAGGTGTATGACGTAACATATAAGGTGAAGTATGACTTTCCATGTTATTAAATTGTGCTAATTACCAGAGCTAAATGATGATCTCGACAGGAGGTCGGGATCACTAGGGTTCTATTTTGTTCTCCCGAATAGGTAGGCTATTGGGTGGTGTGGAGTTTTCCTAGAATAACTAATACAATCCCAACCCATATGAACATAATATCATGAAATAATATAAAGGATACAAAGAAAAGTAAAAATGGTAATGTGGAGTTTGAGTTTTGACGGTGTGATAAGGAACGGACAGAGTTCCTCTTGAGTTTTGTCCCGATCTTTCACAACGAGCAACCCGGATAGAATCCTTCCAATCACACGACGAACGCATGTAGGGGAACGCGGCAGAAAACAAAAATTTTCCGCACTACGAACAGCCCAGGACCACTATGGAGACTTCATACAAGGTTTTGATCTGATCGTTACCGACTCGTAGCGCAGCGGAAGTAGAGTCGATGTAGATCGTTGGTGCAGACCCCCGCAGCTAGGATTTACAACCTCCCAACCGCGAGGATGTTCTCCCTCGTCTGCTCCTCGGACAGCGCTCCGAGAGGCGGTCGGACAGTCCCTCGGACGATGTCACAGACAGCCCTTCGGGTCGACCCTCGAAACTTGAACGGTAACTCGGACAGCCCTTCGGGAGGACCCTCGAACAGTCCCTCGGGCAAAAGATCGAAACTACGACCTCTCTACGGGGTTGCACACATACGGTGTCATCTATCCGGCAGGGCTTCACCGTCCAGAACTAGTTCCTGCCGGAACCCAGACAGCCTTTCGGCTCTACGAAACTATTTCGTGGGAGGGAGAGAAGAAAGCGAGATCATGCAATGGCACTTGTTGAGAGTTCAAGTGAGAACTTGGATCAGATTTGAGAGACCCCTCTCCACCCCTATTTATAGGGTGAGAGGCTATGGGGAAAAACCCAAAATGCCCTCCAAACTGCATCATTGCCTGCATCATCATGCAAGCTGCATCATCGCCTGCATCATCATGCAAGCTCCATCATCGCCTGCATCATCATGCAAGCTGCATCATCGCATGCATCATCATGCAAGCTGCATCATCGCCTGCATCATCGCCTGCATCATCATGCAAGCTGCATCATCGCCTGCATCATCATGAATAGTGTATCCACTATTCATGAAGACATTTATCTGCGACCGTAAAATCCAAAACTTTTCTGTAGGTCTTAGAAAAATTCCAGTACCCACTAAAAGGATTTTGGACGCGTTCCGAAACAATTCCGGATTAGTGATTTTCATCTGCGAAAAGCAACCAAAGCGGTTCCGGCAGCTCCGGAACATTTCCGGTTTTTTCTCTCTGGAAAAATCCCAGAAGTTCCCAGAACAATTCTGGCACCCTCCAAGAATTTCCAGGCGTGTGCCGAAATCATTTTGACTTAATGATATATTCCGAAACAACTTTTCGGTTTTACCGAAATTATTCCGATGTTCTCTTTCCGGAACTTTTCCGTTTTCTCCGGAACCATTCCGGTGACTTTCTCTCAGACTCCCTGTCTAGTATTCAGCAGATAGATGACCCTTAAGCGTGTGACCCTATAGGTTCGGTGAAGTATAGACATGACCCGGAACACTTTCCGATCAATGATCAACATCGGAGCCGTGGACACCCATATTGACCCCTATACCCACACGAATAAATATTCGAGTGAACCTCCAGTTGCCGTGTGCTATTCCTGTTGCTTCGCGATATGTTACAAATACCCGAGGTGAGACTTATCGGCATCCCCGTGGATCAACACTTGTCCACTATGCCAGTTACCTCGTTACTGGTATTGTTGTATTTTCTCGTTCCCGCGTTCCGGCATCCCTGTGATCAAATCACACTGTGTCTGGCCAGACGATGGTGGATACCGTAACACCGAGAGGGCCCGAAGAATATCTCTCCATCGACGGAGGAGCAAATCCCAATCTTGAGCTACCTAGTTCCTTGTCATACTTTTCCGTGAACCCGTAAGCCGCCGTAATAGCCACCCTTTTACAGATGACGTTTAACAAACCCCAAAGTTCACGAAGCAAGTACGAAGGAACTCGATACTCTCATGGTCTAAGGAATTATGCAAACGCTCAACTTTCTCTGTGTTATAATCCATTAACTGGTGACGAATGTATCTCATAGCATAACATCAATCTGGGTCGATTCAACATAAATGTTCTTCTAACATTGTGCCCTCAAAATTGCCGGCATAGTCATGCCCATGATCAGGAAAACAGAACCATCATGCAACACTTGAGCTAGTCTTAGAGGCGAGACTAGGAATATATATTTTTTATCCGTTTATTATTCCACACGTGCATATGAGTCTTCCTCCGAGCCTCGTGGTTATTGCAGACTCGAGAACCATAGCAGTTATAGCATGGAATATAAACATAATTAGGAACATGGGGATAAATAATAACATTTATTATTTCCTCTAGGGCATATCTCCTACAGACTCCCACTTGCACTAGAGTCAATAATCTAGTCAATGCTAATGCACTTTACACCTACGGCATACTGGTGTAAAATATGCTTCACATGTGGTATAGCCTGATGTCCAACGGATCTGACAACTTCAACTCCGTGTGTATCTTTGCATATCCTCGCGTTTTCACGCTTTCACAAAATTCATATTTTGTGTGGACTTGGCTTTGTATATATGCGAATCACTGGTCGAACCTTGATTACTCAGACTGAGCTATGGAGCAACTATCTTCAATAGTGTTCCATTGACCAAAGCCATATTGGAACCATACTAAGTTCATGAATGAACTATATGATTCAACATTTTCTTTGTTGCTTCTAAAGCAGCAACATACATAGCCATTTGTTATAGAATTTCGCCGCAGTAACCTGTTATGAACAATTCCAACTTACTGTGCCACCATATTGTGTATTACACACAAAGAAACTTTAACTCAAATCGAAAATCGCATGGAGCATTGATGAAGACCGTATCGATGTAATTACTTACAACAAGTACTTCATAATCACTTCTTGCGAGAAATCATGTCATCAGTGCTACTTTAGTACTCAATGACATTTTTCACTGTTGTCCCACGATCAGTTCTTTGATCACTTTGGTATCTATACTCGCAACAACTTTGGAGTATTGGACATATCTGGTTGTTTTACATACCATGGAATACATGATTAATCCCAGCACGAAGGTGTGTGGAATCTCCATCATGTAATTTGCTCATCAGTGTTTTGGGACACTGAGTCTTGCAAAAACTCTTTCCATGCGACTTTGGCAAGAATCACTCCTTGTCGTTTTTAATGCTAAATTGTTTTGGCATCTTGTCAGTATGTATTTTGGCTTAGCCCTATTAGGCAATTCTATCTCTTAGATAATTATGCCGAATATCAAGGCTACTTAGCCCAAGCACTTCATCGAAAGACTATTTTCAATGAAGTCCCAATTCGTGTCAAGAAGTTTATATTATTTCTGATCAACAATGTGTCAGGCACACAAGGTTTTTAGAAATATTATTATGCTCCCACTTACTTTCTTGTAGCCACAAGCATCTTCGTTATCCATTGATGAAATCAAACTCTTTTGACTATTTCATCAAAATCGAAGATTCCAACTCCATTATGCTCTCTTTTGTCCATCGCAGGAACTCTGAAGTTTGCATACTCACTAGCATCCTCTGGACTGACAAAATACCTTAGACTGTATCATATGCAAGTCCGAGGTAGTATTTCCATCTTATGGAAATCCTTTTGGCATCCATGTTTCATATCTCATGAATGAAATATGTATTAACTGCTAGTTTAACCCGAACCGACTTTAAGCATCGCTACGGAGAGACAATCTCGCTGTAGTTAATTCCTTGAATTTGTTATAAGCAACAAGTCGAGCTTTATGGATAAAACATTTTTATCCGTATCTGTTTATAGTTCCATTAATATTCGTTAGACTCAAAGTCTTCCGAATGGTCCATCAAGATACAATCTTGACTTATTTATAAGGAAACTATCTCGGATTGTATTGGCATTTAGCCAATTCCGGAGTCAGGGCCCATCATCGCTTCCTTGGTTATCGTAGGTATACTGTTGTCTAACAACAATATCTAGTTTGCGCACCTGAGAGGTTTGCATGAGTTTTGCCTACGTGGTTCAGCTGCAAGTTCGACCGAAGTCCATACGTCTCATGTAGGAGCTTCCGTATCAGTCGCAGTAGGAAACTCTGGAATCACTTCCAAAGTTCCTTTCCTTTGATCTGATGACGAAGATACTGTTATCTCATCGAGTTGCACTGTCCTCCCACTCACCTTTTTGCAAGAACCATTCTCTTTAAAATCATACCGTTCTTTGTGGCAAAACCTTTTCCCTCGGTATAGTGGTGGAGGAATTCCCAATAATTTGGGATAACCTACAAAGTAGCACTTGTCTGATTTGGAATAGGTTTGTAAAAAGTTTACACAAGCCCCATATTCCAAATGTTAAGAAAAGATAAAACATGGTTGGGCGTACCATACCATGGCGTCATTTCAACAGACCTGATGGCGCTCTTTTCAGTGTAAAAGCCGCAGTCTCTAAAGCATTACATTAAAAGGGATAATGGCAAATTTATTTATGTCATCTTTGATCTTACCATGTCATGAATGGTTCGATTAATTCTTCACGGACTTTCCACTTGCAGTGGTGTTCCGGGAGGTGTAAGTTATGAAAACTCTTTTCATAACTCATCAGACATTCGCTAAACTTGTAACTCAAAATATTCCTTTCTGCAATCGAATTGTAGAAACATAATTTTCTTGTTACAATAACTTCCACTACTAGTAACAACATTTATCGGACTACATACATCAAAATGTATTATCACGAATAAGTTTGTTGCTCGTTCCTTATGGCCTGTGAACGGTATTTCAGTCACTTGACCTTTCGGACGAAGGTTGCAAGTGTCAGATGATTCATAATCAAATGACTTTAAAATCCATCATTATGGAATTTCTCCATGCGGGTTTCTCCAATGTGACCAAATGCAGTGCCACTCATATGTGGTATTCTTTTAGTCTTTCGACATTTAGCGTCATTGTTATGGATGTATCATATTACCATCAATATTCGTAACATACATCCCATCCCCGATGGAAGCATGGCCCTTTATGTTATTCATAATACTGAACAACAATTGTTCTTTTATGAACAACCTTCTTGCAACATACTTTATGCAATGGGCTAGAGTGTATAAAACTCTAAAACGAATTATGAAAATAAATACAGATGGTGATACACCGATTGAAGGTATAGTAACTTTTACTATGTTCCCAGCTCGTATCTAAACCTCATTACTGGCAAGTCTTTTAGGCCGTTGTAGTTCTTACATCGAGTTTCAACAGAATGCAATCGAGCGGGTATCTTTGTGATTTAACTCACAATACCCAAGAATTAGTGATTAACATGTTTAACCATAATTCCCAAGAACTATATTTTTGACCAGCCTTCTATACATCAAAAACTTGTATGACATTCATACATGAGCTGGATATTCCAGTCTTCTTTCCTTTTTGCCTTTATACTTCTAACAGTTTAACTTTCAATATTTCTCCTACTCTCAGAAGAAGCACCCAACTTTAAGAGCGGAGTTAGCCCCGGACTTCCTAGGCGTGTGAGTCACACTAACACCCTTTGGACATTTCCTTTCTCTTTAAGTTGTTTGTTTTATTCACCTTCATCATATGACAGGCGTTCTTCTGGATCCCTCTCCTATCATTCAAATGCCCAGTAAACACTTTACTAATACTTTGCAAACAAATATTGCTTTGGATATCTCATATCTTTTAGCCTTTGTCTGTATCTGAAAACAATTTTCAGTTCCATGAATATTACATAACTATCCCAAACTTGTGATGTTCGGGTGTTATGGACGCAAATGTATTGCACTTGACCACAATGGAATTCTAGCTTTTGGATCGAAGGACGAGAGTCACATCATCTATAGCATTAGCGGGAGGACACCGAAAGCATGCGATTGGACAAAATCCTTCTCGGCACTCTTGAGGACAATCCTCGCATTACGTTACCAACCGTAAAGTTTTAACCAGATATTTAACAGCTTATTCAATTTTAATAGGGAAGGTGGAAACGCGAGCCATTATTCTACAACTATTAGCAAATTATACTTAGACAGTGTTCATAATTAATTGCACTCAGAATTAAACAAGTTAATTCTAAAATGCGCTCCCACTCAAATCAATATCTCTCAAAATTGATTATGAGTGATTCAAGATCCAAATATCAATACAACGCCATAGAATCATCATCTCATGACGAGGATTTTGATTTGGTAGGCCAACTTGCCGATCACATCTCTATGTGACTCTTGTTCATCTTTCGATGCGTGTGTTCCGAGCTCAGGACGATCCTGCCATGAACGTCAAGACAACCAAGTGATCTTGCTTGGAGGTCTGACCTCACCCGCCTTACATTTCTCCAATCGTTCGTACCCATGCATCCATGGCGCACCCCGAAAGGATAGATGCTGTGACGGTGCTACATTTGGGAGAACACTAACTACTTGATATTTTAAGTGAGAGATCACCCTAATAAAAAGCGACTACCGCGCAATCAAGAAGGGTGCAACTTAACGGATAAACATCTCAGGTAATTCATAATTGCATGATATGGTATAGCCCCTTCTGACGGAGAATTCAAGTATTTCTTCGTCTTTGGCATTTGCGTCGGAGTTCACCTTCGCGAAGTTTGCCACCACCTTGTCGATACACCAAATAATATTGCTATTTCTATAGCTAATAAAATAAGTGCATTACATAAGGTTGACTCGCAGGTCATTAAAGTTACAATCATATGGCTCCAGCCATCATGCCGAATCATGACACGCAGGTCATGTTAATTACATTATATAGTCATCTGATACATAATCAAATTAATATGAGCTTTGCTATACCACATCACATGCACATCCTGCAAAACCAAGTTAGACGCCTCTAATCGGTTTATGCAAAATTTTATTTTACGTGGCTTCTAAGGTTTTGACTTAAACCGCAACTACCAACGTTTATCATCAAGCATGATTATTCAAGTCGCTAGATTAACTTTGCGGGGTGTATGAAACACGAGATAATAAAATCTCGAGCCCCATACTGAACTTCGTCATACGCGTGATCCCCGTGCAGATCATATCTGCATTGCCGTTTAGTCTGCAGAATTTCTTCTTTCTCTAACTACGGTGGAATTCAATGAACTGTTAGCACTTCTTTGATCAATCAGGATCGCAGATTGCCAGAACTTTGAAACTCCACCATATTGTTATTGAGATCAGAAATACACAAATTCCAGGGAAGCAACAAGAACATCGGGAAACAGATTTCATCTGCCACCCGCATATATAATTTTCAGCAATAGATCTGATCTACTCCAAAATTATATTATGCAATACCCATACATCCCTATGTATTCTAGATCGCAACATGCATCTACGCATAGCACGGCTCTTGATGCCACTGTAGGGGAACGCGGCAGAAAACAAAAAATTTCCGCACTACGAACAGCCCAGGACCACTATGGAGACTGCATACAAGGTTTTGATCTGATCGTTACCGACTCGTAGCGGAGCGGAAGTAGAGTCGATGTAGATCGTTGGTGCAGACCCCCGCAGCTAGGATTTCCAACCTCCCAACCGCGAGGATGTTCTCCCTCGTCTGCTCCTCGGACAGCGCTCCGAGAGGCGGTCGGACAGTCCCTCGGACGATGTCACGGACAGCCCTTCGGGAGGACCCTCGAAACTTGAACGGTAACTCGGACAGCCCTTCGGGAGGACCCTCGAACAGTCCCTCGGGCAAAAGATCGAAACTACGACCTCTCTACGGGGTTGCACACATACGGTGTCATCGATCCGGCAGGGCTTCGCCGTCCAGAACTAGTTCCTACCGGAACCCAGATAGCCTTTCGGCTCTACGAAACTATTTCGTGGGAGGGAGAGAAGAAAGCCAGATCATGCAATGGCACTTGTTGAGAGTTCAAGTGAGAACTTGGATCAGATTTGAGAGACCCCCTCTCCACCCCTATTTATAGGGTGAGAGGCTATGGGGAAAAACCCAAAATGCCCTCCAAACTGCATCATTGCCTGCATCATCATGCAAGCTGCATCATCGCCTGCATCATCATGCAAGCTACATCATTGCCTGCATCATCATGCAAGCTGCATCATCGCCTGCATCATCATGCAAGCTGCATCATTGCCTGCATCATCATGCAAGCTGCATCATCGCCTGCATCATCATGCAAGCTGCATCATCGCCTGCATCATCATGAATAGTGTATCCACTATTCATGAAGACATTTATCTGCGACCGTAAAATCCAAAACTTTTCTGTAGGTCTTAGAAAAATTCCAGTACCCACTAAAAGGATTTTGGACGCGTTCCGAAACAATTCCGGATTAGTGATTTTCATCTGCGAAAAGCAACCAAAGCGGTTCCGGCAGCTCCGGAACATTTCCGGTTTTTTCTCTCTGGAAAAATCCCAGAAGTTCCCAGAACAATTCTGGCACCCTCCAAGAATTTCCAGGCGTGTGCCGAAATCATTTTGACTTAATGATATATTCCGAAACAACTTTTCGGTTTTACCGAAATTATTCCGATGTTCTCTTTCCGGAACTTTTCCGTTTTCTCCGAAACCATTCCGGTGACTTTCTCTCAGACTCCCTGTCTAGTATTCAGCAGATAGATGACCCTTAAGCGTGTGACCCTATAGGTTCGGTGAAGTATAGACATGACCCGGAACACTTTCCGATCAATGATCAACATCGGAGCCGTGGACACCCATATTGACCCCTATACCCACACGAATAAATATTCGAGTGAACCTCCAGTTGCCGTGTGCTATTCCTGTTGCTTCGCGATATGTTACAAATACCCGAGGTGAGACTTATCGGCATCCCCGTGGATCAACACTTGTCCACTATGCCAGTTACCTCGTTACTGGTATTGTTGTATTTTCTCGTTCCCGCGTTCCGGCATCCCTGTGATCAAATCACACTGTGTCTGGCCAGACGATGGTGGATACCGTAACACCGAGAGGGCCCGAAGAATATCTCTCCATCGACGGAGGAGCAAATCCCAATCTTGAGCTACCTAGTTCCTTGTCATACTTTTCCGTGAACCCGTAAGCCGCCGTAATAGCCACCCTTTTACAGATGACGTTTAACAAACCCCAAAGTTCACGAAGCAAGTACGAAGGAACTCGATACTCTCATGGTCTAAGGAATTATGCAAACGCTCAACTTTCTCTGTGTTATAATCCATTAACTGGTGACGAATGTATCTCATAGCATAACATCAATCTGGGTCGATTCAACATAAATGTTCTTCTAACATTGTGCCCTCAAAATTGCCGGCATAGTCATGCCCATGATCAGGAAAACAGAACCATCATGCAACACTTGAGCTAGTCTTAGAGGCGAGACTAGGAATATATATTTTATATCCGTTTATTATTCCACACGTGCATATGAGTCTTCCTCCGAGCCTCGTGGTTATTGCAGACTCGAGAACCATAGCAGTTATAGCATGGAATATAAACATAATTAGGAACATGGGGATAAATAATAACATTTATTATTGCCTCTAGGGCATATCTCCTACAACGCAACCTGAAGAAGAGGAACGAATCCATCAAGCAACGTGATGGAGATCACCACGCCTCAAACCAAGAACACGACAATCCTTGATGAACACAAGAACCTCCGCGTCAATCTATTGGATAAACGGCATTGCCAACCCCGGAGGGAAGCTTCACCAAGAGATACAACTCAATGGTTCTCCAACTTTAATTCTGACCTAAGCTGACCCTAAAACTCGTAGGACGTTCTATTTTTATAAGCTAGGGGGTCTAAACGGGGGTACAAGGGCCGCAGCCCTGTTTCTGCGCGCAGGCAGCACGGTAGTACCGTGATTGGCGCGGTAGTACCGCGGATACTACCGTAGTCGCTACCGTAAACCTTCTGTTTTCCGTGGTAGTACATGCGGTAGTAGGTCCGGTAGTACCGTGGCGCGGTAATACCGCGGCCAGAGCGGTAGTACCGCGGCCTGAAGCTTGGGAACTTCTTGGCCTTGTCTTCTCGCGGCTCCTCTTCCGATATGGCTTGCCCTTGTTCTACGGCTTCTTCTCCTTGAGTCTTGTCTTCTTGTTGATTCTCCGTCTTGCCCATATCATCCTCCCCCCCTTCAAAAAGCGCTGTCCTCAACGCGTGAGGTCCTGCTCGAAAGGGTAGTGTGATATCAACAACATCACACGTCGTCGGCGCTAGACTTGATACAACATGGAGCGCCTCCTTTCTTCTCCATATGAATTTGGACTTTGGCGCCACCACCTTCTTCTTCTCAACTCTTGAAGGAGCCCTTTGTTGCGGAACATGGAACTTCTTTGTACGACCATGCAAAGTGGTAATGACCGGACCACACAACTGACGAACACGTCCATCCTTGCCTTTGTGCACACGCACAGCTACTCCAACAAAACATCGCATAGGTGTTCGAACAAAACTGCGGTCGTCGAACCTCATCGCCATATGCACCGAGTCACAAACATCACCACCATCGGTCTGAACACCTTTGTCAACACAAACTGAAGGTGTATCACATGCTGCAATTTCCTTCTTTTCACCAATAAAAGGCTTTACTTCAACCGGCTTGTCACTAACAAGTACTGGCTTGTCATCTACAGGCATAGTTGAAGCAGTTTCAGTATTGACGCTCTTAGCATCATGCTCCTCAGGCTGCAACTTAGCTAAACTTGGTTGTGGTTCAGCTTTGTGCAACTTCTCCTTGCGAACCACCAGCACCACATCGGCCTTGATATGATCATCTCCCATAGGCTTCTGAGTCCTCTGTTTTCCATAATGCATAAAAGAATATGTATTTTCTCGACCCGCATGTATAGCATTGCGATCATACTGCCATGGACTCCCAAGTAACAGTCCACACACCTCCAATGGCAACACATCGCACTCAACCGCATCAACATAGTCACCAACTGTAAATGGCACATGCACCTTATGAGTAACCTTCAGCATACCGCAGCTATTCAACCACTCGAGATGCTTTGGTTCAGGAATACGCCATGTGGACAACCTCAATGCTTCCACCATCGATTTGCTAATGCCATTGGTACAGCTACCACCATCAATCATCAACTTGCATGCTTTGCCTTTAATCATACACTGCGCCTGAAATAAATTCCATCGCTGACATCTATCCACTTTCATACAAGTATCACCATGTACTCTCTTGAGGTGCACATTCAGCCCACTCAATGGTACAACATCATCCACAACATCATTGCCAACATCATCCGCCATGTCAGAAATCATGGTTGCTGCCTTATCAATTTTCTGTAGTGGAACAACCGTCTGACTAATCTCAACAGAATTTGGAATCAACTCCTTTTGAGAGCTAGCAGAAAAATCTGAGATTGTTTTGGATATAGCTGCCGCTTGTGTCTCATCCTTCGTTAATATCTGCAAAATCTTTGATATATCATCCAAATCTGCATAATATGGACCAACCGCAGTATTTTTTTCACGTTTGCGGCTGTACCGCTGCGAACCGGAAACAATGGCCATACAATCTGGAAAGCACACAAAATATCCTTTCCAATTTGTGCTTACACGCCTTATTTGGAGCACGGATGCGGATGCTGCACCTATATCAATTTCGGGACTCCGCACACCCAAATCCAATTACGGGATTTCTTCTCTTCAACCTCTAGCAATCCTCTCTCAAATCAATCTAGTGGAAACAAATCTTCATAAACACAACAGCAATCTGCAGCCTCTATGCACAATCTTCTCCAAACAAATCAATCTGAACGAGAAATCCTCCAAGCAAACTCCTCTCAACAAACCGATCTAGATGCGATCGATCAACACAAACTCTCCGTGATCAACCCGAAAATCTGATACCACATGATAAGGAACGGACGGAGTTCCTCTTGAGTTTTGTCCCGATCTTTCACAGCGAGCAACCCAGATAGAATCCTTCCAATCACGCGACGAACGCAACCTGAAGAAGAGGAACGAATCCAGCAAGCAACGTGATGGAGATCACCACGCCTCAAACCAAGAACACAACAATCCTTGATGAACACAAGAACATCCGCGTCAATCTATTGGATAAACGGCATTGCCAACCCCGGAGGGAAGCTTCACCAAGAGATACAACTCAATGGTTCTCCAACTTTAATTCTGACCTAACCTGACCCTAAAACTCGTAGGACGTTCTATTTTTATAAGCTAGGGGGTCTAAATGGGGGTACAAGGGCCGCAACCCTGTTTCTGCGCGCAGGCAGCACAGTAGTACCGTGATTGGCGTGGTAGTATCGCGGCTACTACCGTAGTCGCTACCGTAAACCTTCTGTTTTCCGCGGTAGTACATGCGGTAGTAGGTCCGGTAGTACCGTGGCGCGGTAATACCGCAGCCTGAAGCTTGGGAACTTCTTGGCCTTGTCTTCTCGCGGCTCCTCTTCCGATATGGCTTGCCCTTGTTCTACGGCTTCTTCTCCTGGAGTCTTGTCTTCTTGTTGATTCGCCGTCTTGCCCATATCACGGTGGCTTGCCTTCCTCGGCGATGTACCCTGGACCGGCTTCTCTGACGGCTTGGAAGGATTCTTCACCTGCAGCGTCAATCGTCTCGTCTACACGTTGCGCAACAAAAGAAATTCACACCATCAGAACACGGCAATAGCAAGCACCAAATTTTATGACTCAAATTTCACAAACAATAGCAAGCAACAAAGGACAAACAATTTTCAATGTTTTATATTTATTAAGTTTTAAACTTTATAACATCTCAACAAGGTCAATATTTATAACATGACCTTGAAATAAATATTATGAAATTATTAACAACAAGATTAAAGTTTAAACAAGCCCTAACTAAAGTAATGATTTTCACTTATTTTACTCACTAAGTTGTTTTTAATTTATTTTAATACCATTAAATAAATACATAAAAATTTGCTACTGACCAGATGCAATTTTAATAAAGTGCTAATAAATTAATATTACCAAGAAAATAAATCTGGAAATTAAACTAGCAATTAAATTTATAACAAAAGGCCACAATTTTAAATGAGCAAACCACAATTCTAATCATGCATAAAAATAAAGCTCAAATATACTAACATCACAAAATTTATTTTATATTTTTCTGACTTATAATGATTTTTCTAGAATTATTATGGTTCTGCCAGCTTATAAAAAAAAGAAAATAGCTATGCAGCCAGCCCAGAGAATATTACGCCTAGGGGCATGTTTTTTCTTAGCGGGCCGGCCTGTGCAGTGCGGGGCTGGCTCTGTTCTTTTTCTTTTAAGACAAAGGGGTAAGGCCGAACCTGGGCCGTTGGATCCCGAGGGATCGGACGACCCTGGTGCGTGGCGGCCAGGGAGAATGGGGGGCTCACTGGTGGGAGGAGGGGCATGGCGGCCAGGGAGAACGCGGGGCTTACTGGTGGGAGGAGGGGCATGGCGGCCAGGGAGAGTGCGGGGCTCACTGGTGGCACTCCGGTCGGCGGCGTGCAGCTGGGAGTAGCGGCGGAGGTGCAGCACGACAAGGGCGATCCGTTTTTGGTCTTTGGGGCGGCGATGGACGTCGAGAACGGCGGCAGCTCGGGGTAGACGTGGGCGGCGCGGCGGCTTCTCCGGTGACGGGGATCATCCCGGGCAAATCCCATGGTCAGGGACCCTGGGTTAGTTATGAGAAGCACAGGTTGGACGATAGCTCGTCGGCAAACAGGAGGACACATTCCTGCTCGATATTATTGATGAGGGAGATGCGATTACAGTGGATGCCAAGGCCGAAGCGGTCAAGGCTAGCGTTACAGATGATATTAGATGCCTTTAGTGTCGCCCCTCCTTGCCCTTATATACTGGGCTAGGTCTCGGGGAGTTCATCTACGTTTACAGGTAATCTTTCCTAACCCTAGCTTGCTCCGTACGACAGGTCTTCGCACCTTCCTTGTGAGTCGCAGACTCCTACGTCGGTGTCAATTAGCGGGCCAAGGCGGGTCCAGGCGGGTCTTCATGGGCCTTCTATCTTCAGGGACACCTGGTAGGCCTATCTGTAGGAGTCGTGGGGTCACCCCCTTGTCAGTAGCCCCCGAGTGCCTGTGGGACTCGAAGAGTCGCGCAGGGACTCGAGTACATCCATTTGTCGGTCGTTTGTATGCGCGGTACAACCGCGGGTCGCTGGCAGTCTGGTGGCCATGACAAAACCTGTTTCGAGGGATGCTAAGTACCGCAGTAGCCCAATCAAACCCACGTCCCTCGACGTGAGCTTGGAATACTGGTGTCGAGCAAAAGTCCTGCCGCTTCCGGTCTTACGGTGTTCATTTGCCGCCAGTAATGTGCGTAGCCTAAGGCGCAGCTGCCCGTCTTTTTCTATCATGCGCAGCGCATGGAAAAGGCTGGGAGTGAAATCTCTCTTCGGCAAGTCCCAGCCCGGCCGAACTTCGCAGCGGGGTCTTACCTACACGCTAATTTTGCGTAGCATCTGGGCACAGTGTATCGTGTTCCAGGAATGTGTGTTTTTGAGGCGCGGAGCCTAATAGTATTTCGGATCTTGAGGTGAGGGAGCACCTGAGACTCTTAGCACCGTATGATCTTGGCGAATGCATGTTTGTCTTGTGTCCGGTTGAGGGAGCACCCGAGACTCTCGTGAGTGCGAGTGGTTACTCGAGCACATTGCTGACATTTAGGCGACTGCTCACCTGAGGCTCGGTTTTGAGTGGGTACGCTCCCGATGGGAGTTTAAATATATTTGAAAATGTGTTTAAGCAATCGTACTTGAGGTCTGTTGCTATTCTTCGCCGCTTGTCAGGATAATGATGCCTCTGTTTGATGGCTGTCAGAGATACTTCGCCAGTGAACCGTCACTTCTTCATGACCAGTCATAATGATGACCGCTGTGGCGTGCGGAAGGCGCTGGTTGAGTTTCCGATACGCGCGTCTGGAAACGCGCGTGAATTGACGCGTCTCACGCACAGTGCGTCCCGTGGGAAAGCATCTTGGTCTTGGAATCTGAGACGTCCGTGACATTTGGTCTTTGAATTAATGGCTGTCGTCGTCTTGGCTTCTCTGTGCTAGGAGATTTTTGTTCTATAAATAAGCCTTTCTCTTCCACAACGTTTCCCCTCTATCCAACTTGCTGCTTTGCCTGTTCCTTCTTCTCTTCTTCCTCTCATGGTTCCCAGGCGAGGTGTTGGCCGTGGCCGTGTTCGTCGTGGTCGTGGTGGCCGTACACCACGCTCATGTCGTGGTGGTCGCCATGGTATGGCGCCAATGCCTTCCTCCTCTCCCTTGGAGGAGGGATTCTCTTTTACGCATTCGTGGCCAGAGCGCCGATCACGTTCTTCTTCCCTCCGCTTTTTCTGCCATTGTCTCTGAACGTGGCTTAGATGGCTTGCTTCTGCATCTTCAAGGGAGCTGTCGATCTCCTTCTTATGTTGACTTGGAGGTTGATAGCTCCCGCTTGATTTTTCTTGGCTCTAGTTGGAGTTTGTTTTCCCGGAGGTTGAATTTGCGAGATGGCGATATGCTAAGCTGTCGTTTTGACGGCGAAAGCACTGTCTCTGTCCGCGCGTTCGACCCGAGCGGCAACAACATGGATCCACACTGGCAGGAGTCGAGCAGCGACAGCTCCACAAGGTCAACGAGTCCTACGCCTGCATCTTCTACAGCTCCGTCTTCTGGCGACTCCTCAGGTGGTGATGTCGTCTCCCTCGGCTCCGAAGAGGACATCGACGTCAAGCTGTCGGTCAAGCGGGCGCGCCAAGTGACCTTGTAGAACTGGAGGCGGCCTCATCTCCGCCGGCAACTCAGAGAAGAAGCTGTGCAGCCGGAGAAGAAGGCGTGCAGCTGCAGCTAGAGAAGAAGCTGATGGACCAGGAGAAGAAGCTGGTGGAGCATCGTCAAATAAGTCGAGCTTCACCCTTTTGATATTTCATTGACATCCTCTGCTAGCTTCCTTTTTTCCTTTGTCTGTGGTGATGCCCTTGTACTAGAGTCAATTACTCCTCATGGGCACATATGTAGAAGTCTTAATTCCTTGGGTAATTCCCTCTTGTAACAAGAGCTGCCTTCTATCCAAATGTAGTTGAGTCCTTTTATACCTTTATGGTTGAATTTCGAGCTGTGTTTGAGATCTTGCAATAAACTGTGTTTTCGACTCCTATGATGCACTGTCTTCGACTCCTTCTGATGGCGCAGATTGTCTTCGATTCCGTCTGATAGCGCGAAATGTCTTCGACTCCATCTGATAGCGTGAAATGTCTTCGGCTCCTCCCGTGATGCACCAACTTTAACTTTCTGGTGTGTTCTATCGGGTGTGCGACAGCGCTCCCGATGGGAGTAGCCCCCGAGGCTACGTTTGAGTTGTAGAGTCAAACGTAGGCTTAAAACTTCTGGAGTAGTACCCGAGTCTTGGTTGTTTGTCGTCCGGTTGAAGACTTGAAGATTGCTAACTTGGTGTTTTTGAATAGGGCCGTAGCGTGTCTCGGGGAATGCTTATGCCTGAGCCCCCGATGTTTTAAAGGCGAGCTCGCGTAGGTGGTGATAGCGTCTCTCGGGGGTATTTTTGTTCTTAAGCCCCGGAGTGCTTTGGTTAAGATCGCTTGAGTGTCGATAGCGTCTCTCGGGGGGATTTTATGCTTAAGCCCCCGAGTGCTTTGGTGAAGATCGCTTGACTGGAGATAGCGTCTCTCGGGGGGATTTTATGCTTAAACCCCCGAGTGCTTTGGTTAAGATCGCGTAGGCGATAGCGTCTCTCGGGGGGATTTTATGCTTAAGCCCCTGAGTGCTTTGGTTAAGATCTCGTAGGCGATAGCATCTCTCGGGATGATTTTATGCTTAAGCCCCCGAGTGCTTTGGTTAAGATCGTGCAGGCGATAGCGTCTCTCGGGGGGATTTTATGCTTAAGCCCCCGAGTGCTTTAGTTAAGATCGCGTAGGCGATGATAGCGTCTCTCGGGGGGAGTGTGTGCTCGAGCCCCCGAGTGCTTTGAGATGGCAGTATTTTGGGCAACATTTTATTTTATTGCAGTCGAGCGGCTACATGAGTTGCCAGTCATGTCCTTCCCATTGGGGGGAAAGTTTATGGACCTTCTCTTGTATTAGTCGTAGGACTAGGTCACCTTTGTTGAAGGTTCTAGTGCGCAAGCGACTGCTTTGGTAGGTGCGTAGCTTGTCTTGGTACCCCTCTGATTTTTTTAGGGATGTATCTCTTGCTTCGTCAGATGTATCTTTGTCATCTTGTAATGCTTCTTCTGCTTCTTCTTCTTCGTACCAGGTGACCCGAGGTGCTCCGAACTTGAGGTCATGTGGTAGTACTGCCTCTGCCCCGTACACCATAAAGAAGGGTGTGTACTGGGTCGCGGTGTTTGGTGTAGTTCGTAGCCTCCATAGTACCGCGGGCAGTTCTTCTACCCAGTTTCCGGCGGCTTGCTCGAGTGGTGCGACGATCCGCTTCTTGATTCCCCCGCATACAAGGCTGTTTGCTTTTTCCACTTGGCCGTTGGACTGTAGGTGCGCGACTGATGCATAATTGATTTTGATGCCCAGTTCTTCGCAAAAGTTCTAGAATTCTGCGGCTGTGAAGTTCGTGCCGTTGTCCGTGATGATGTTCTGTGGCACTCCGAACCCGAAGATGATCGTTTTGATGAAGTTGACAGCCGTGAGGGCTGTGGAGCTGGTGATGGCCACTGCTTCGATCCATTTAGTGAACTTGTCGACCGCGACAAGGAGGTGTGTCCTTCCGCCCTTTGATGACTTCTTGAGTGGGCCCACCATGTCGAGTCCCCAGGTGGCGAATGTCCAGGATAGTGGTATGGTATTGAGCTCTTAGGCGGGAGCGTGTGGCCTGTTGGCGAATTTCTGGCACGCGACACAACATCGCATGATTTCCTCTGCGTTTTTCATGGCAGTGGGCCAATAGAACCCGGCTCGGAATGCTTTGGACACGAGTACTTGACTGCTCGCATGGTGCCCGCAGGTGCCTTCGTGGATTTCGAGCAGTAGGGATTTGCCATCTTCTTCGTCAATGCACCTTTGGAGTATCTAGGTGATGTTGCGCTTGTATAGTTGTTTGTTGATCACCGTGAACGCCTTGGATCGTCGGCGGATGCGTCGTGCTTCGGCCACGTCTTGCGGTAGCGTACCGTCGATTAGGAATCCGAGGAACGGTTTTTCCCAGACAGGTCTTTCGAGCTCTATCGGAGTTTTGCTGTCAGGTGTGCTGGTGCTTTTGCCTTCTGATGGGCTTGCTGCTGCCACCTGCGCCAGGTTTGTTGCGTCCTCGCCATCCACGACTGCTTCAGGTGCTGCTGCCTGTACCTTGATGGATCTCTGGCTGATGCTTTCGACAAAATCGCCGGGTGGTGTTGGTCCTCGGGTCGAGCCAATGTTCGCGAGTTCGTCAGCTTCTGTGTTATTGGCCCTGGTGATGTAGTTGAGCTCGCAACCATCGAAACTTCCTTCGAATGTGTTGTAGAGCTTCTGGTAGGCCGCCATGTTGTCGGCTATTGCATCGCAGTTTCTCATCGTCTGCTGGACAACGAGATTGGAGTCCCCGTAGATTATGAGGCGAGTGGCTTCGCACGTTTTGGCCATGCGCATGCCATGGAGGAGCGCCTCGTATTCTGCTTCGTTGTTAGAGGCGTGACTGAACTTGATCTGCAGGACATATTTTAGATTTTTCCTTTAGGGGAGATGAGCACAACTCCTGCCCTGGCTCCTTGTTGTCTCTTGGACCCATCAAAGAACATTGAACATGAATTTGATAGGTCTGGGGGGCCTGGTGTCTAAACCTCCGTCCACTCGACCAGGAAATCTGGGAGTACTTGGGCTTTGATGGCTGTTGGGTGTTTGAACTGCAGGTCCCGTAGGCTGAGCTCAATGTTCCACTCAGCGACTCGTCCAGACGCTCCAGGGTTGTTGAGTATGTCAGCGAGTGGTGCGCTGCTCACGATTGTGATAGGGTGCTCGTCGAAGTAGTGGGACACCTTTCTTGAGGTCATGATGACGGCCAGTAGTAGCTTCTGATAATGCGGGTACCGCTGCCTGGATTTGGTCAGGAGCATACTGAGGTAGTAGATTGGTCTCTGGATGCTCTGGACCTTGCCTTCTTCTGTGCATTCGACAACGAGTGCTGTGCTTACTACACTGTTACGTGCTGCCACGTAGAGGTATAGCTTCTCTCGTTCCTTGGGTACCGCCAGGATTGGTGGGGTCGAGAGTGTCTTTTTCAGGTCCGCGAATGCTTGGCGGGCTTCCTCCATCCACTCAAATTTCTTTCCTTTCCTCAGCAACTGATAGAAAGGCAGCGTGCGTTCTCCTAGCCTGCTGATGAAGCGGCTTAGGGCTGCGAGTTTTCCAGTGAGCTGTTGTACTCCTTTGATGTCGGTTGGTTCTTGCATTCGGGCGATGACTTGGACTTCCTCAGGGTTTGCCTCGATTTCTCGGGAAGAGACCATATAGCCGAGAAGCTTCCCTGCCGGTACGCCGAATGCGCATTTCTTTGGGTTGAGTTTGATTCTGTATTTGTTGAGCGCTGCGAAGGTTTCGCGCATGTCGTCGAGTAGTGTGGCTGCTTTGTAGGTCTTGATGACGATGTCGTCCACATAGACTTGCACATTTCTTCCGATTTGCTCTTTCAGGCAGGCCTGCATCATTCGCTGGTATGTGGCACCTGCGTTCTGGAGGCCGAAGGGCATGGTCCTGTAGCAGAATATGCGATAGGGGGTGTTGAGCGATGTGTGCTCTTCGTCTTCTTTCTTCATCCTGATCTGGTTGTATCCTGAGTAGGCATCAAGAAAGGAAAGTAGATCACACCCTGGTGTCGAGTCGATTATCTGATCGATTCTAGGCAGGGGGAAGTGGTCCTTTGGGCAATGCTTGTTGACTGGTCCGTAGTCGACACACATGCACAGCACGGTCGTGTCTTTCTTGGGCACCAGCACTGGGTTGGCTATCCAGGTGGCTTTCTTCGTTTCTCGGATGAACTAGGCGGCGAGTAACCGGTTGACTTCCTCTCCGATTGCTCTGTGTTTGGGCTCCGAGAATCGTCTCAGAGCTTACTTCACCGGCTTCGTGTTTTGCTTGATGCGTAGGGCGTGCTCCGCGAATTCGCGTGGTATTCCAGGCATGTCGGCTGGGCACCAGGCGAATATTTCCCACTCATCTCGAAGGAAAGCGACGAGAGCCGTCGCCTGCTCCTCTGGTAGGTGGGCGTACACGCGGAATGTTTTGTCCGGGTCCGTCGGGTGCACTTGGTGAGTGACTGTGTCGCTGTCAATGCTGAAGTCACGTCCGTACTCCTTAGATTCGCTTCGGCGCACCAATAGGAAGGTACTCTTGTCCGTCTCCATGGCTATTTCTCTGAGTTCTTGTTCGGCTCCGAATGTGTCGGAGATTTTGTGAAAGTCACGGTCACATTGATCTGATTTGATGAAGCTTCCGTTGATCGTGAGGACTCCCGTTGATACTGGTATCTTGAGCTTGAGGTAGGCGTAATGTGGAACCGTCATGAACTGCGCGAATGCTGGCCATCCCAATATGGCATGATACTGCGATTGCCAGTCGAGTACTTCGAACTCGAGGACATGCTTTGCGAAGTTGCATCGATTGCCGAAGAATACTTCGAGTTCGACGACGCCGAGGGATGTGGCTGCTTCTCCTGGGACTACCCTGTGTAACACGGTGTTCGATTTCTTCCATACTGATTGTGGGATCAGCATCTTTTGCAAGGTGCTGGCGAAGATGATATTCATGCTGCTGCCTCCGTCCATGAAGACCCTATCCATGTCGTACCCTCCGATTTGTGCATCGAGCACCAGGGGCGCGTGCCCCGGTCTTGGGACTGCAGGTGGATGGTCGTCCTGTGAGAACATGATGCTGGTCTCCGCATCATGTAGCTGGTAGACTTCAGCTATATTTTTGCTCTCGGCTGCTCTAGCTTGCAGGGTGTAGGCGTCGCGTTGTGCTTGCGGCACCCTTCCCTCTTGGATCATGAGCACATGTCCTTGCAGCGGGCTGTGACGTCCTTCCGGGCTTGGAAGCGGCGATTGTTCGGGTCGTCGGTTGCGCCTGTCTTCTTTCTGCTTCTCCTTCTTGAGGTCGTCGGCTAGCTCGTTGAACAGGCGGCAGTCTCTCAAAGTGTGACCTGACCTGACGTGTCCCCAGTCATCCTCGAAGCTGTGGATCGTGCAGGGTCCTGCTAGCTGCTCTCTAACCGTGAGTTTGCTAGATCCGGCGTGCCTTTTTCTCGTGATCCTCCGGGTGTTCGTGGAAGCGAGGGTCGGTTTCGATTCCTCGACTCATATCTTGGTTCTTGATGAGGTTGGAGAATTCATCTGGCCTTCGATCTGGGTCATAGTACTCGCCCACCGGTGTCTCGGAGTCGCTGTCCTGGCTGGCGGCAGGCGCTCGTGCGACGGCGTGTCGTCGAGTGGCCATCGGTTGCACGGCGGCGTGACGTGGACCGTTCAGTTGGGCCTCGCCGTAGATCTCCTGTGCGCGCCTTTTGGGTCGTCGATTCCTTCTTTCTCGGCGATGGTTCTGCTGATCGCTGGTTTCGATCTCGTATTCAACGTCTTGATGTGCGGCGGGTGCCCGGGCGGTGGTGGGTTGTCGAAAGATTTGCGAGTCCTCCGCTGCGCGTCGCGGTTCGTTGAGTGGAATTCCTTCGTAGAGGCCTCTTGTCATTCTTCTGGTTCGTTGATTCCTTCGGCGCTGATGCTGCACTTGGCCGTTACCGTAGTGTCGGTCCTGGCACAGCTGTAGCCCGAGCGATCTTGATGGGGTGACAGAGATGTTCGCCGTGATCTTGAATCTTTCGAGTGGGCTAGATCTGGTCCTTTCCCTTGAGTAGTGGCTTGCTGGAGACGGGACCGCCGAGATCGTGATCCCGACCTGTGTAGTTCCCACAGACGGGGCCAATTGACGGGGATCAACCCCGGAAAATCCCATGGTCAGGGACCCTGGGTTAGTCATGAGAAGCACAGGTTGGACGATAGCTCGTCGGCAAACAGGAGGACACATTCCTGCTCGATATTATTGATGAGGGAGATGCGATTACAGTGGATGCCAAGACCGGAGCGGTCAAGGCTAGGGTTACAGATGATATTAGATGCCTTTGGCGTTGCCCCTCCTAGCCCTTATATACAGGGCTAGGTCTCGGGGAGTTCATCTACGTTTAGTGGTAAGCTTTCCTAACCCTAGCTTGCTCCGTACGACAGGTCTTCGCACCTTCCTTGTGAGTCGCAGACTCCTACGTCGGTGTCAATTAGCGGGCCAAGGCGGGTCCAGGCGGGTCTTCATGGGCCTTCTATCTTCAGGGACACCTTGTAGGCCTATCTGTAGGAGTCGTGGGGTCACCCCCTCGTCCTCCGTGCTCCTCTCCGGCGGCTCCTTGCTGGTGGCGCCCCGGCGATGGGTGGAGAGGGGTGGCTCGCCGCCCCCCTCCTCTCACTCCTCTTCTTCTTTTCTCCCCCTTCCTTCTTTCCCTGCTTCTCTTCTCCTCCTCCTCCCAATTTCCAAATTCCTCCTTCTTCTACTTCTCCTCCTCTTCTGTTTTCTGGACGGGGCGAGGTGGGGTGGTATGGACGGTGTTGGGCGCTGGTGAGTGAGGTGAGTGGCGAGGAGGATGCCCGGCCCTCCCCTTTTATAGCCGCAGCGGGACGAGCCTCACGAGCGGCAACGGGAGGGATGCCGAGGTGGCGATCCATGGCCTCTCGGATTATTGGGTAACGAGGGCGGAAAGCAAGCTCATGAGAGGAGGGACGTGGGTAGGTTCCACTATGGCTGTCGTCGGCCACATCGCATCCGAAGGTTGGGGGGTACGTGCGTTGTGTCATTCCACACCATTGATCTGTGGCCTCGATCGGGGTAGGCGTACACACGAACGAGGGCGTGAGGGATATGAAAGTGGGCCATCAGCAGGGGAGAGATGGAAACGAGAGGGAGAGATCTCTACGTGAGAGAGGGAGGGAGGTTAGGGGTGCGAGAGATTAGGGGGTGGTTAGGGTAGTTTTTCTGTAAAAAAATATATTTATTTATACTAAATTCAAGTAATTACAGAAAGTGCACCTAAGTTGCTTGTGGAAATGCCTCAAAGGAATTTTTATTGAAAAATTTAATATTTGTTTCTATAAGATGATTTACAAAGATCATGTCATCATTGTATTATGATTTGATGTATGAAAAGAAATTTAGTTGCTCAAGTTTTTAATTATTTTTATCAAACACAAGGTTAATGCCTTAGGGTTTTGTGATAGTTAAAATTATGATAACTATAAATATATTACAGAAAATATATAAATATTTATATTCCTTATACATTTACCTAACAAACAGAGGAAAAAAATAGGAGCAAAACAATCCACAAGAAAATATTATGAGAGAGTGCAAAAGTGGTAAATGATGTGAGGGTATAATATAAACTATATAGGTGCTAGGTTTTTAGTGTGGCCTAGCTTATGATCATGTGAAGATGATCAATAAATAGTGTGGGAAACTTATACTATTCATACAAGTGCATTTACCACAATGATAACTACCCAAGTTTAGCATGATAACACTAAGCACACACATTCAAACATGGATTCAACATCACACCACTACAAATCATGCAAAGTTTTTGTTGGGTCTAAAAGATGATTATCCGCTAGTTGCATACATCACAAATTAAAAAATTTGGGATGTGACAGACCTTCCCCCCTTAAAAAGAATCGCATCCCCAAGATTCATAAGCTAGTGAAGAGATGCAGGAATTCGCGCTTCAGGTAGTCTTCCCGTTCCCAGGTGGCCTCTTTCTCTGTGTGGTTTGTCCACTGGACCTTGTGGAACTTGATCGCACGCTTAAGGGTGACTCGGGTGGCTTCTTCCAGGATACAAAGGGGTGTCTCGCAGTATGTGAGATCCTGGTTGATGTCCACCGTGCAGTGATCGATGTTCTTGAAAACATCGGGCTTGTCTGGCACCTCCAGACACTTCCGGAGCTGCGAGACATGGAAGACGTCGTGCACATTGGATAGCTCTGCTGGCAGTCTCAGCTGGAAAGAAACTTGGCCTCCTCTGGATATCACCTCAAATGGCCCAATGTATCGAGGTGCTAGCTTCCGCTTCACATGGAATCGCTGCATTCCCTTTTATGGGGTGACTCGGAGATACACAAAATATCCCACGACAAAAGTCACCTCTCAACGTTTAGGGTCGACATAACTCTTCTGTCGATATTGAGCGGTCTTGAGACGCTCACGAATCAACTAGACCTGCTCTTTAGCCTCCTTCAGAACATCGGGTCCGAAAATCTTCCCTTCCCCGGTCTGAGACCAGTTTAGGGGTGTGCGACACTTTCGTCCATACATGGCTTCAAATGCGGCCATTTGCAAACTCGACTGGTAGTTGTTGTTGTAGGAGAATTCTGCATAAGGCAAGCAGTCCTCCCACTTAGAACTATAGGATAGAGTACATGCGCGGAGCATATCCTCTAGTATCTAGTTCACTCGCTCGGTCTGGCCTCCAGTCTGCGGGTGATAGACTGTGCTGAATGTGAGCTTGGTGCCTAGTTCCTCCTGAACTTGCTTCCAGAACCTCGAGGTAAACTGGGTACCTCGGTCAAACACAATCTCCTATAGAACTCCGTGCAGACATACGATCCTTGACATGTACAATTCTGCCAGCTGGGCTCCTCGATAGGTGGTTCGCACAGGAAATAAGTGCGCTACCATGGTGAGTTGGTCGACGATGACCCAGATAGAGTTATGTCCTTTGCTCGACCTCGGTAGAACTGTGATGAAGTCAATGCCTATTTGTTCCCACTTCCATTCAGGAACTCGGAGTGGTTGCAGCAATCCTACAGGTCTCTGGTGCTCTTCTTTTACTCTCTGGCAAATGTCACACTTGGCGACATACAAGGCGATTTCACGCTTCATACCGTGCCACCAGAACAAGTCCTTCAGGTCTTCATACATCTTAGTCCCTCTAGGGTGGATGGAGTAAGGTGTATCATGAGCTTCCTTCAGGATAGTGAGCTTCAACTCCTCTACATCGGGCACACACAATCGGCCATCAAACCAGAGAACTCCTTCGTCATCTATCGTGAACTTCGGGGCCTTGCCGAGGGGGCATCTTCTTCTTGATTCCCTCGATACAATCGTGTCCCTTCTGTGCCTCCTTGATTTGATCAAACAGAGTCGGAGTCAGCTCTAAGTGAGCAAGAAAACCGGGTGTAACAAGCTGCAAACCCAGCTTCTCGAACTCCTTGTGCAGAGCTGGCTGCGTCTCTCTGATCAATGCATTAAGTGTGCAGGGCTTGCGGCTGAGGGCGTCTTCTACCACATTGGCCTTCCGGGGTGGTAGTGGATCTCCGGATCATAATCCTTGATCAACTCAATCCATCCCCTTTGCCTCATGTTCAACTCCTTCTGAGAGAAAATACACTTCAGGCTCTTATGATCGGTGTATATGTCACAACGGTGACCCATCAGGTAGTGTCTCCATCTCTTGTGAGCAAGCACAACAACAGATAGCTCCAAGTCATGTGTGGGGTAGTTCAACTCGTGGGGCTTCAACTGTCGTGACAGGTACTCAATCACCTTGCCAACTTTCATCAGAACACAACCCAAACCAATCTTCGATGCGTCGCAGTACACATCAAAGCTCTTGGTCAGGTCAGGCATCGTAAACACTAGGGCGGATACCAATCTCCTCTTCAACTCCTGGAAACTGGCTTCACACTTCTCTGACCACAAAAACTTCTGGTCCTTCTTCAACAGTTGAGTCATAGGATGGGCAATGCTGGAGAAGACTTCCACGAATTTGCGGTAGTATCCCGCTAATCCGAGGAATCCCCTAACTTCGGTCTGAATGGTCGGGGTTGTCCAGTCCATGATGGAATGAATCTTGGTGGGGTCAACGGATATCCCTCCTTCTGACAACACATGTCCCAAAAATCCAACTTCCTTGAGCTAGAATTCGCACTTGCTGAACCATGTGTACAGCTGGTGCACTTCGCAAAGTCTCAAGGACTAAGCACAGTGCTCGGCATGCTCTTCTTCGGTCTTGGAGTATATCAGGATATCGTCAATGAAAACCACGATAAACTTGTCGAGGTACTTCATGAGGATCTTGTTCATGAGGTTCATGAAATAGGTCGGGGCATTGCTAAGTCCGCAGGACATCACAGAGTACTCGAACAAACCATAGCGGATTGTGAAGGATGTCTTGGCGATGTCCGACTCTCGGACCTTCAGCTGGTGATATCCGGTCCTCGGATCGATCTTGGAGAATACTCGGTCTCCGTTCAACTGGTCGAACAGATCCTCGATCTTAGGGAGCGGATACTTGTTCTTGATGGTCACTTCATTCAGCTTACGGTACTCCGCACACATGCGTATGGTGTCATCTCTCTTGTCTACAAAGAGAACTGGCGAACCTCAGGGTGAAGCACTGGGTCGAATCAGTCCCTTTTGGAGCATATCATTCAACTGCTTCTTCAATTCAACCAGCTCTTTGGCATTCATCCGATAGGGTCTCTATGCAATTGGGGCTGTGTTGGGCACCAACTCGATGATGAACTCGATATCCCGATCAGGTGGCATATCGGGTAACTCCTCCAGAAAGACATCTGGGAATTCACATACAACATTTACCTCCTCAAGTGATGGCACCGAGACACTCTGATGACAACAGGCTCGGGCAGTGTCTTCCTTGTCGGTGTACCCTATTTGAACTCCATAGGCACTCGTGAGCTTGACTGTCCTCTCTGTGCAATCTATCCGACCTCGATACCTGGACAACCAGTTCATTCCAAGTATCACCTCTATCCCTTTTGTTCCCAGCACAATCAATTCTGCCAGAAACGTGACTCCGCAGATCTCTATAGGTACATCAAGACAGGTGGGGTGTGCCGTTACCCTAGATCCGGGAATTTGCACGCTCATGACCCGTGTCAAGAGCTCGGCCTTCATCCCACTTCTATTCACAAATGACTCTGTAACAAACGAATGTGAAGCACACGAATCAAACAAAACTTGGGCAGGTATCGAATTAACTGAGAACGTAGCCAAGATGACGTCTCCTGCCTCCTGGGCTTCCTCGGCTTGTACGTGATGTAGACGTCCCTTGGAGGCGTGGGATGCACCGCATTGGGCATTGTTGCGGCCGGGGTTCCCTTTGGCTGGTGCTGGAGCATTGGGCGTGGAGCAGTATTCTTCTTGTTGGGACACTCTTTTGAATAGTGGCCCATCTGACCACATCCGAAACAGATCACTCTAGGGTTTCGGGGAACTCCGTCTGCTGGACGTGGAACTCCAACAGGGCGTGCAGGAGCACTGGGGCGTGGCACTGGGTACGGGCTCCTCTGAGGCTGGGATGCTGGCCTTGGAGGCTGCGTCGAACGCAGTCGGGGGTTGCTGGATCCACCCTGCTGCATCATGTGGCGCTTGCGGTTCTCAGAGGCCATCTTAAGCTTTCCCTCCATCATAATGGCGGCATCAGCAAGAGACTCAAGGTCAGGGAACTGCATGGCCACCAGAACAACCTGCAGGTCATCGTGCAGTCCATCCAGGAAATGGTCCTTCCGCTTCTCCTTGGTGTCCACCTCCTCCGGGGAATAGCTCGACAGCTGAGTGAAGCGGTCAAGATATCCAACCACAGTCATGCCCCATTGCTTGAGGTGGCGGAACTCGTCCTTCATCCTCCTGATCAGTGCAGTCGGGATGTGCGCCTTCTTGAACTTCTCGGAGAACTCAGCCCAGGTGAGCACTTGCCCTTCAGGAAGACGGGCACGCACTCCTTCCCACCAGCTCCTTGCGGTGCTGGTGAGGCAGTGGGTGGCATTCATGACCTTCTCGTTGTTGCCAACAACAGCGACAGCGAGATTGTTCTCCATGGTGCGGAGCCAATCCTCAGCATCTAGAGGCTCCTTCGTCTGCGAGAACACGGGCGGGTTGGTGTTCTGGAAATCTCAGAGCCGAGACCTGGGCTCCTCATTCCCACCAGCTCCTCCACCTCATTGGTTGGCATTGGTGGCAGTCTGGACTAACTGCTGGAGTGCAGCCATGTTTGCTTGTCACTCGTCACGAGCGGCCTGGCGCTCCTCCATAAGCAGTCGCAGAAGTTGTGCCATGTTCGGGTCGGGTGGTGGCACATCACCGGTTCCACTTGGGTTGGCGCGGTTTCTTCCCGACATCCCGAGGTGGTTTCTTAAGGTAAGGGTGCATACGTTAGTTTCATCCTAAGTGGGGGTAGGGTCAATCTAACTTAAGACTAAACAACACAAATCAAACAAGCATAAGATCACACATTCGGGTAGGGGACTAAAGCAAAAATCTTCCACTAGTTCTCATCTGTTTCGGGACACCATTCCCTCTTAATCTTCGGTCTCCCTTGACTTAAAACATTTTGAATGGAGTAAGAGGTATAAGAGATTTTGTTTTATCGAACATATTTCTAACTAACGTCCAAGCTATCTAGGCTGCTACGGTCTAAACAGAGGCTCTGATACCAAGTCTGTGGGCACCCCGGACTATATGTCCAAAGTGGCCAGCTGTGTATACTGTCATGCTCCCATGATCAATGTCGCATGACACACAACTCGACATGGATATCATAGTCTCAATGTTCATACAAAACTGAATACAAGTCTTACAAATAACATAGTCTTACATTGCCTCATCGGGCTCAAATGGCAGCGGGATAAGCAAAAGCATGATAGATAGAAGCGACACAATCCACAGGGTAGTCCATATCATAGAACGTCCTAGTAATCGTTATCCACATCATCGTCAAATACCTGCTCCTCCAAGTCTGGCCGATTGAATAACCAGGGACAAAGCCGTGTGTACATACAAAGTACTCGCAAACCACCTAAAGAAAGAAACAAAGTTTTGCATACGAAAATAATGGGATGGCTATATGGTGGAGTTTTTTCAAACGGATTTCCTATCTACTCAAGATTATTATTAAGTTGGCAAAGTTTTAAACTTGACAAATTTTATTTCCCACAAATGACTTTGGATAAGTCAAGTCCAACCCTTTTTCCATCAATATCAACATCATCATCTCATCTATTCCCCACAAAGTGTGGCCTCACTAGCTGTCCATGACCGTGGACTCCGGCTACTCGAATAGTTTTCACTCTGCAGAGGCCGTACACTTTACCCACCACATTCGATACATCCGCCGTGTGTCCCCACGGATCGTCATACCTCAGTATGCGGGTCTCGGATAATCGACCATAGTCTTCCCCTTGCCTACCCTAGTACAGGAGATCTACTCGATGCTCACATCCTGAACTGTCCGCGTGCAAGGTCATGCTCTTCTTGGACACATGCCTTCACCGTAGTAGAGGTTCGGCAAAGTTCTGTGTCACCGCTGCCTCGGCAGCGACCTCACCTCTGAGCATCAGTAGGCTTACAGGCTTCTATGTATTATGTAGTTAGAAGATCCTCGTACTAAAATACGCAAGCTTCCAACTAGCCATGTCCCATACAAGAGTATAGTGGTTGTACTGTAAGGCTAGGTTTTGGCGGAACTTATAGAGAGTCCATCCAGACTTTGTCCATGTACGACGACGTTCCACAATCTTGGCCATACCACCTTCTTAGGTGTATGCCGTAACATATAAGGTGAAGTATGACTTTCCATGTTATTAAATTGTGCTAATTACGAAAGCTAAATGATGATCTCGACAGGAGGTCGGGATCACCGGGGTTCTATTTTGTTCTGCCAAATAGGTAGGCTATGGGGCGGTGTGGAGTTTTCCTAGAATAACTAATACAATCCCAACCCATATGAACATACTAGCATGAAATAATATAAATGATACAAAGAAAAGTAAAAATGGTAAGGTTGAGTTTGAGTTTTGATGGTGGCTTGTCTTCCTCGGCGATGTACCCTGGACAAGCTTATTCGACGACTTGGAAGGAGTCTTCACCTGCAGCGTCAATCGTTTCGTCTACATGTTGCGCAACAAAAGAAATTCACACCATCACAACATGGCAATAGCAAGAACAAAATTTCATCACTCAACTTTCAATAAAAATACCAAGCAACAAAGGAAAAACATATTTCAATGTTTTATATTTATTAAGTTTTAAATTCTATAACATCTCAAGAAGGTCAAAATTTATAACATGGCCTTCGAATAAATATTATGAAATTATTAACAACAAGATTAAATTTTAAACAAGCCCTAAATATAGTAATGATTTTCACTTATTTTACTCACTAAGTTGTTTTTAATTTATTTTAACACCATTAAATAAATACATATCAATTAGCTACTGACTAGAGGCAGTTTTAATAAAGTGCTAATAAATTAATATTACCAAGAAAATAATTATGGAAATTAAACTAAAAATTAAATTTATAACAAAAGGATAAAACTTTATTAATGAGAAAACCACAATTCTAATCATGCATAAAAATAAAGCTCAATTTTACTAACAACACAAACTTTATTTCATATTTTTCTGACTTATAATATTTTCTCTAGAATTATTATGGTTCTGCGCCAGCTTATAAAAAAAAGAAAATAGCTTTGCAGCCGGCCCAGTGTATATTACGCCCAAGGACATTTTATCTTAGCGGGCCAGCCTGTGCAGTGCGGGACTGGCTCAGTTCTTTTTTTTTCTTTTTTTAAAGACGAAGGGGTAAGGCCGAACCTGGGCAGTTGGATCCCGAGGGATCGGATGACCCTGGTGCGTCTTCCTCACCGAGTGGGAGGCGCTCGGCCTCAACTGGCCATGGCGGCGAGGGAGAGTGTGGGGCTCACCGGCGGCACTCCGGTCGGCGGCGGGTGGCTGGGAGTAGCGGCGGAGGTGCAACACGGCAAGGGCGACCCGTTTTTGGTCTTTGGGGCAGCGATGGACGTCGAGAACGGCGGCAGCTCGGGGTAGACGTGGGAGGCGCGGCAGCTTCTCCGGGCTCCTCGCCGGCGGCTCCTTGCTGGCGACGCCTCGGCGGTGGGTGGAGAGGCGTGACTCGCCGGGCCCCCTCCTCTCCCTCCTCTTCTTCTTTTCACAAAAATTTAAAATTTTGTTTTCGGTGTGAATTGTTTGATTGCCTGATTTATTTGCGGTGTTTGCATCCCCGATTTATCGATCGGCGATTATTTCCCCCCTCTTATCTCGTACCGGACGGAGACCGACCCTTGCCACCCTGACACTCGACCTTTGCGACACCGGGTCTCACCCGATCACCATCGCGAAAACCGCACGAGACCAGCCGCAGCCAACGGAACGAAAAACCCCGTTTAATAAGTAAACGGGATATTTTTATAGTGCGTCGGAAAGTGTTCTCGGAACGGTTCCAGCGCGAGGTGAACGCCGCCGCCTCGACGCGCTGATCGCGCAGTTTGAAGTTTTAGCCGAATCGGAGGTCCTATGGACCCCCGGCGGTTAGAAACGTAAACACCGCGCGCGCGAGAGAAAAACCGGGGATGTTTTTGCAAACTGCCAGCCACCTGGGCTATATAAAGACCACCACTCTCCCACCCCTTTCTAGGGTTTCCCTGGCCTAACATTGCAGCCACCCCCTTTTATTGCCCCAAAATTCTGCCCACAACCCCCAGTTTTCGAAACGCTAGCCACCAGGCGTTTCTGGCCGTTGATCTGAGAGATCCAAGGGCTCATATCTCCCCAGTTCATCCAGAACCACTCTCCCCACCGGATTGGTCCCCGCAGGGCCCTGGAAGCCCGCTCGGGCCCGGATCCGCGCCACCTCTGCCCGTTTGGGTCGCCGCCCGCGTACGAGCCGCCGCTATCTTGGCAAGTTCGGCGAGCTGCCGCACCCGACGCCGGCAAGACGCAGGCCGCGCCGCCCCCTCTAGTAAGTCGCGCCCCTTCTCCCTTCTCCTCCCTACTCCTCTCATCTCACCCTCCCCCTTTCCATCTCTAGGAGAAGCCGCGCCATGGCCATGGCTGAAGCTCGAGGGGCTCCTCAGCCGCTTCCCATGGAGCTGCTCGTGACGGCCTGCGCCTCGCTGGATCCGGCAGCCCCTGCTTTGCCGCCCCCGTTCCCGGCCTCCCCTCGCCAGAGCAACCACCAGTGCCGCCGCTCGCCATAGTCCTGGAGAGGACGAGCACGCAGCCGCCCGAACCGCTCGCGCCCACGTGGGCCCTCCTGAGCTGCGCGGCCCAGCGCGCCCTTCGCCTGCCTCGGTCCAGCGCCCTCCCCACCGAGTTGGGCCTTGCCCAAAGGATGAGCACCCTCCTCTTTTCTTTTATTTTTTATATATTTTATACTGCGTTAGTGGGCTCGGCCGAATTAAGTTTAGTGCCCAGTGCGTATTTTAGTTACCCAGCGCCCACCCCCTGTTGGGCCTGGTCAGTAGCTTTCAGCCCGTTAGACTTTTTTTTGTTTCTGGGTTATTATTTTGGCAGATTGTAATAGATTTTTGCGATGCCCGTATCTTTTTAACGGTAGCTCGGATCGCGACGCGTAAAATATGAAAGTTGCTTAGTTTTTTGTGTAGTTTAATAAAACGTGCTCTTTTGCCATGTTTGACTTTTTTTACATGTTGTTGACCTGCTAATTAGAATTACTTGCCACTGTAAATTATAACCTGTCATAACGTTTTAACCGTTGCTCCGATTAAAATGTTCTTTATATGTAACTTGACTAGAATTTTCTGTAGATTGTGTTTATGCAGCTCTTGCCTACTAATAAAAATAATAAAATATGTTTAGGGTCAAAACAGTACCAAATGCAATAAATATCGTGGGGTCCGTAATAGTTGCCATGTATAGGTTTTACCCCCACTTAAAGTGACTAGATTAGATAGTTTATTTATGCTTCACCTCTTGCCATGTTTGTGTGCTATGCCATGCTTGGGTGAGATGCCATGTTAACAACCTTTGCTCATCTTGTGTAGCTATACAACTTTAACCTTTCTTAATGTGCGGTATCGTCATGTGTGACAAGTACTCCAATTAACCTGTTAGTAACCGCTCTCGACGGCAGGTGCGATTTCTCGTGTTGCCTTATTGTTGATGCTTGCTCGTGTTTGCTTCGTAGTAATAGATTCTTGCTCGTTGATTGCTTTCCAGTTTTTACCGTCTTGTGTGCTTCCGCGGGTACCTTCGGAGATGATGCGAGTTTGCGATCAACTACACCTTCGGAACCCGACTTATCAACAGGCAAGGACTATACATTACTTATGATCCATTCTATTTCAACCAGCGGTTTGCATGCTAGTCTAGGATAGGTTCGATGTTTGATCCTACCACATGTTTACAGCCTCTTCCAAACAGATACAGCCATGTCCCCTTCCAGTAAACCTTGTACTTCTATGTTACTATTGCTCATTGCTCAGCCCCTGCTTAGTATGCATGCTTAGGATGAGACGATGTTACCCTGGTACTCCTTGGATTGGGCTATCACCTTATTATATTGTTGTTGATGATATGATTATTATAATGTTGACTATATTCGACGAAGGATGGAAGGTCTACGCTATCCCGGCCCGACGCTTTGTTCCATTCGAGTCACCTAGGGTCCGAGTTCCGGGTATTGGCTAACTGCGTGTGGGATTTTATGGGGTCCCCTTTTCTTACCTATCTAGATTCAAACATTTCTAGAGGTGGACTAAGCTGATTTACCATTTGAAAACATGCATATATGTCTGTCTGGTCGCTCCTAGCAGATATCTTTTAAAACAACTTGGGCCAGTGGAGACATGGTTTCTTTGTTGGTCCACCTGATCAGCTAGGACCCGACCTCATGTGAGAATTACCGGCAATCCGACCTGCGTCAGCCGGAAGAGTCCGATCCGAGAGTGCAGACGGCTTTTGGATTGGGTGTCGACTCCCCGGGGGCCACACGGATTTGTTCGTTGTTAGCTAGAGGGACCTGTCGTTTCGGATCTCTTGGAACTAAATCATAAAATGGTTGCCTATGATGGGTAGCAACTGAGAGAGATGGGTGTGCGTGCGGAGCCTTGTAATGGGCAGTTGGTACACCCCTGCAGGGTTAAATATTTTCGAGAAGCCGTGTCCACGGTTATGGACGAATTGAGACCTACTCCTTGTTCATAGACAACAACAACTGAGATAATCTTAATAATTTGATCAACGTGTGTGTGTCTTACCTACTTCTTCTTCGTCGGGATGCGAAGAGGAGGACAAGGATAGGATAGGTGTTATGCTTGCGTAAATAGGTGGATAGCAGACTTGTTGGAGGCGATTCCTCATCGAATGCTTGGCTTCTTATCTTACTCTCTAGATCGTTAGCCACTTCATAAATGTTAGTGCGGCAGTAACCTCACCACTTACCCCATCCTTACCGTAAACTACTAAATGTCCTAGAATGACGATTAACGAAGTCCTTGCTGGGTCAGTTGACCACTAAAGTTGGATGCTGAGTACTTTTGTACTCATGATACTACCCCCAAACTCTTTTCAGGGTTCTTGATCGACAACAGGTATGGTGATCGAAGTTTCGCCTGGAGACTCGACGACGACTAGTTAGGCGGATCCCGGCGGAGGGCCTGGACCCGTGTGGTTATGGGGATCGATGATTTTCTCTTTGCCACTAGGCAATTGATTGTAGTATGTACTCAGACATGTATCTTCCGCTGTTGTATTGTATTAAGGCAGTTGTATGCCGATTGTATGAGTTCTTGTATTCTTGTAGCTGTAATGTTGTGATATCATGTTGGAAATCCGGGACATATGGCAATGTCATATGTCGCAGTGGGACCGATATGTGCTTCGTCCCCAGATCTGGATGGAAACATCAAGATCAGGAACAGTACTGCATGTCGGGCCTTTCAACTTGGTATCAGAGCTTTACCGACTATAGGACCCCCTCTCTGGCCGAAGTCGAGTCTAGACAAAAACTATTTTGTAGTTACTAAGTTAGTTATCGGAGAGTAGGAATCTTTTTACTCCTTACCCATGCTGTGGTCAGGACAAGTGTCGTAAGTGTTTTAAATTCTTGACTTATCCCCCTTCAAACTCTAGGATCTGGAGTGTGTGGAGTTTTGGAACCGTTACAATGCCTTGCTTGGAGCGCATTGTCTCGATTCCGACCTCTGTTTGGGAAATCCTGTAGTACCTTTAGTTTTACCGACTCTGGGTAAATATCTTGGTCGTCTGTTGACTTCAGTCCTCTTGCCTAGTATCCCTCATGATTTGAGTGAGAGTGCTTCCTTTGATCATCGCTTTCAACTGTCGTTCTTCCTCTTGATCACCTGATGGTTTCGTTCTCCGACGTTGCCATCTCTCTGCGGAAATTTATCTCGACGGAGTTCGTCGTTCGACATGGAGCAGAGTCCCTTGTTGGTGGTGTTGAAGAATGTCGTCTCTCTTTTCTCTCCCCCCTCTCCCCCGGATCGTCTTGGATCTCGTGACGAGATCCCTTGTTGGTGGTGTTGTATTGTAACAACCCAGATTTCACAAAATTTAAAATTTTTGATTTCGGTGTGAATTGTTTGATTGTCTGATTTGTTTGCGGTGTTTGCATCCCAGATTTATCGATCGGCGATTATTTCCCCCCTCTTATCTCATACCGGACGGAGACCGACCCTTGCCACCCTGACACTCGACCATTGCGACACCGGGTTTCACCCGATCATCATCGCGAAAACCGCACGAGACCAGCCGCAGCCAACGGAACGAAAAACCCCGTTTAATAAGTAAACGGGATATTTTTATAGCACGCCGGAAAGTGTTTTCGGAACGGTGCCAGCGCGAGGTGAACGCCGCCGCCTTGACGCGCTGATCGCGCAGTTCGAAGTTTTACCCGAATCGGAGGTCCTGCGGACCCCCGGCGGTCAAAAACGTAAACACCGCGCGCACGAGAGAAAAATCGGGGATGTTTTTGCAAACTGCCAGCCACCTGGGCTATTTGAAGACCACCACTCTCCCACCGCTTTCTAGGGTTTCCCTGGCCTAACATTGCAGCTACCCCCGTGTTATTGCCCCAAAATTCTGCCCACAGCCCCCAGTTTTCGAAACCCTAGCCACCAGGCGTTTCTGGCCGTTGATCTGAGAGATCCAAGGGCTCATATCTCCCAATTTCATCCACAACCACTCTCGCCACCGGATTGGGCCCCACAGGGCCCTGGAAGCCCACTCAGGTCTGGATCCGCGCCACTGCTGCCCGTCTGGGTCGCCGCCCGCGTAGGAGCGGCCGCCCTCTTGGCAAGTCCGGCGAGCTGCCGCGCCCGACGCCGGCAAGCCGCAGGCCGCGCCGCCCCCTCTGGTCAGCCGTGCCCCTCCTCCATTCTCCTCCCTACTCCTCTCATCTCACCCTCCCCCCTCTCCATCTCCAGGAGCAGCCGCGCCATGGCCATGGCTGAAGCTCGAGGGGCTCCTCAGCCGCTGCCCGTGCCGGCCTGCGCCTCGCTGGATCCGGCAACCCCTGCTTCGCCGCCCCCGTTCCCGGCCTCCCCGAGCTCCTCCAGCCTCCCCTCGTCGGAACAACCACCAGTGTTTCTGCTCTCGATAGTCCTGGAGAGGACGAGCACGCAGCCGCCCGAACCTCTCGCGCCCACGTGGGCCCTCCTGAGCTGCGCGGCCCAGCGCGCCTCTGGCCTGCCTCGGTCCAGCGCCCTCCCCACCGAGCTGGGCCTTGGCTCAAGGGTGAGCACCCTCCTCTGTTCTTTTTATTTTTTACATTTTTTTTTGATGCGTTAGTGGGCTCGGCGCAATTAATTTTAGTGCCCAGTGCGTATTTTAGTTACCCAGCGCCCACCCCCTGTTGGGCCTGGTCAGTAGCTTTTAGCCCGTTAGACTTTTTTTTGTTTCTGGGTTATTATTTTGGCAGATTGTAATAGATTTTTGCGATGCCCGTATCTTTTTAACGGTGGCTCGAATCGCGACGCGTAAAATATGAAAGTTGCTTAGTTTTTTTTGTAGATTAATAAAATGTGCTCTTTTGCCATGTTTGACTTTGTTTACATGTTGTTGACCTGCTAATTACAACTACTTGCCACTGTAAATTGTAATCTGTCATAACTTTTTAACCGTTTCTCCGATTAAAATGTTCTTTATATGTAAATTGACTAGAATTTTATGTAGATTGTGTTTATGCTGCTCTTGCCTGCTAATTAAAATAATAAAATATGTTTAGGGGAAAAACAGTACCAAATGCAATAAATGTCATGGGGTCCGTAATAGTTGCCATGTATAGGTTTTACCCCCACTTAAAGTGACTAGATTAGATAGTTTATTTATGCTTCACCTCTTGCCATGTTTGTGTGCTATGCCATTCTTGGGTGAGACGCCATGTTAACAAACTTTGCTCATCTTGTGTAGCTAAACAACTTTAACCTTTCTAAATGTGCAGTATTGTCGTGTGTGACGAGTAGTCCACTTAACCTGTTAGTAACCGCTCTCGACGGTAGGTGCGATGTCTTGTGTTGCCTTCTTGTTGATGCTTGCTCGTTTTTACTTCGTAGTAATGGATGCTTGCTCGTTGATTACTTTCCAGTGTTTACCGTCTTGTGTGCTTCCGCGGGTACCTTCGGAGACAATGCGAGGTTGACGATCAACTACACCTTCGGAACCCGACTTATCAACAGGCAAGGACTATACATTACTTATGATCCATTCTATTTCAACCAGCGGTTTGCATGCTAGTCTAGGATAGGTTCGATGTTTGATCCTACCACATGTTTACAGCCTCTTTCAAACCGATACATCCATGTCCCCTTCCAGAAAACCTTGTACTGCTATGTTACTATTGCTCGTTGCTCAGCCCCTGCTTAGTATGCATTCTTAGGATGCTACGATGTTACCCTGGTACTCCTTGGATTGGGCTATCACCTTATTACATTGTTGTTGATGATATGATTATTATAATGTTGACTATATTCGACGAAGGATGGAAGGTCTAGGTTATCCTGCCCCGACGCTTTGTTCCATTCGAGTCACCTAGGATCCGAGTTCCGGGTATTGGTTTTAAGACTGAGCGTGGCTAACCGCGTGTGGGATTTTATGGGGTCCCATTTTCTTACCTATCTAGCTTCAAACATTTCTAGAGGAGGCCCAAGCTGATTTACCATTTGAAAACATGCATATATGTCTGTCGGGTCGCTCCTAGCAGATATCTTTTAAAACAACTTGGGCTAGTGGAGACATGGTTTCTCTGTTGGTCCACCTGATCAGCTAGGACCCGACCTCATGTGAGAATTACCGGCAATTCGACCTGCGTCAGCCGGACGAGTCCGATCCAAGAGTGCGGATGGCTTTTGGATTGGGTGTCGACTCCCCGGGGGCCGCCAGGATTTGTTCGTTGTTAGCTAGAGGGACCTGTCGTTTCGGATCTCTTGGAACTAAATCAGAAAATGGTTTCCTGAGATGGGTAGAAACTGAGAGAGATGGGGGTGCGTGCGGAGCCTTGTAATGGGCAGTTGGTACACCCCTGCAGGGTTAAATCTTTTCGAAAAGCCGTGTCCACGGTTATGGACGACTTGAGACCTACTCCTTGTTCATAGACAACAACAACTGAGATAATCTTAATAATTTGATCATAGTGTGTGTGCCTTGACTGCTTCTTCTTCGTCGGGATGCGAAGAGGAGGACAAGGATAGGATAGGTGTTATGCTTGCGTAAATAGGTGGATAGCAGACTTGTTGGAGGCGATTCCTCATCGAATGCTTGGCTTCTTATCTTACTCTCTAGATCGTTAGCCACTTCATAAATGCTAGTGCGGCAACAACCTCGCCACTTACCCCATCCTTACCGTAAACTACTAGTTGTCCTAGAATGACGAGTGATGAAGTCCTTGATGGGTCAGTTGACAACTACAGTTGGATGCTGAGTACTTTTGTACTCATGATACTAGCCCCAAACTCTTTTCAGGGTTATTGATCGACAACAGGTATGGTGATCGATATTTCGCGTGGAGACTCGACGACGACTAGTTAGGCGGATCCCGGCGGAGGGCCTGGACCCGTGTGGTTATGGGGATCGATGATTTTCTCTTTGCCTCTAGGCAATTGATTGTAGTCTGTACTCAGACATGTATCTTCCGTTGTTGTATTGTATTAAGGCAGTTGTATGCCGATTGTATGAGTTCTTGTATTCTTGTAGCTGTAATGTTGTGATATCATGTTGGAAATCCGGGGCATATGCCAATGTCATATGTCGCGGTGGGGCCGATATGTGCTTCGTCCCCGGATCTGGATGGAAATATCTAGATCTGGAATAGTACCTCATATCGGGCCTTACAGTGGCCTCTAGTGCGTATGCCATTTTGAGGGGAACGAGGAGAATCCTCAAAGTGCAGAACCAGTTGGTGAAGTTTGACCCATCAGTTTTCAGTTTGTCTTTCTCTAGGAATGAACCTAAGTTGAATGAGGGACGTGGTGCTGCCATCTACAATGGTGATTCACAAAGATACATATTTAGACTTTTGTTCATAATGTGGAGTTCCAATTTTATCTTAAAATTCTAGAATGCTCACACGTAGATAAACACCTCTCAATTTAACTAAGTAATCACACAATCCTATAACCTCATACCTCCCCAATCGTCACGTCCATCAGTATGTTGCTAAGGTAGGCCATCATGCCAATCACATCAGTTATGTGACTCGTGCTTGATCTTTCGATCTTCTGTGTTCCAGGACCACATCTATATACACCAAGCCTTCCATTCTGATCTTAATGTTAGCTGTTTAGCAAGGCCATATCTACATATGCTAGGCTTGCAAAACCCAACCTCATGTGAATGTCGTTGATTATGTGTGAGACCCAATGTATGGAGTGTCGGTCATAAGGGCGATCCTTCCAGGCGGTGCCCATTAAGGGATAACACAATGTTGGTATTGTGAGAGATGATCCTATTTATGCTACCGTCGTTATATCTAGCATATTAGAAAAAATAGGAAGTAAAATTGTAAATCATACATGCTATGATCCCCCTTCATGAAAATTAAAGTTAAACACCTTCTACTTTATCTTTTGCAAGTTTTACGTGGCTACTAGGGGTTTCGATAGACATAACCGTTTCTATCCTGCGAAAACATGCCACAACAACAATTCCACAAATGTCTCTATTACACCCCTGTTGGGGCCCTCCGTTGCAAACATCTTCGCATCACTAATTTTAGAGAGACAGACACCCCCCTAACCACTTATATGGTACAATCCATATGTCAAGCGTAGAACCAGTCTCGCGTAAATGCGTAATGTCGGTCGGGGCCGCTTCATCAGGACATTGCCGCAACACTAAATGAGTACATGTGGGAGGGTAACAAATGGAGAAATTATGCCCACATCCACGATGTGTTCTACCTGTACAATACATCTACGCATAGCTAGCTCAAGATACCACTGTTGGGATACGGGGAAGAAAACAATTCATTTTCCAACCTACGATACCCAAACCCAAGATCTATGCAATGGTGATGTAAAGTAACGAAGGGAATCGGTATTCATACCTTTGAAGACCGAAAGAGGGAAACATTCTACGCACCTGGTTGGTGTAGACTCTAAATCTAATACCTTCCTGTCGTGTAGAAGACCACCGGTGATGATGACTCATGAAGACCTCCGGCGATGAAGTAGCACCACAAGTGTAGTTCCTCGAGGAGACTACACACGTACAGTGCAACCGATGTTCCCTCCGGGCTCCGAACCAGGCGAGCAGCAAAAAGAAGACGGATTCGGATCCCGACTCTGGCAGGGCGACGACGTGCTTTGGTGGAGAACTCCCAACCAGGTGTAAAATCCAAACAAGGGGAGTCCGCTCGAGGTAGGAGAAAGAGAGAGAGATAAACTCAATGTTGTATGGAAAAAGGGGTGTCTACCCCAAATTATATAGGCCAAGGGGGGTGTGATCCTCCTCGCCTCCCCCATGTGGGACTAAACCCCCAACGGGGGACGTGCGCCGACCAAGGGGGGGATGGGCCCAACCCTTGGCGCCAAGCCAAAGGGGGAACCCCCCCTCCTCCCCTAATGGGCCCCATTTGGCCCATTAGCCATTTTTCCATTATTTTAATTAATTTAAATATATTTTAATGTTTAATTAAGATAACTAAATAATAAGACATTATTAAATATAATTAAACTTTATTTTGAACCTTTCAAAATATCCAGAACAACTTTCAGGCACTTCCTGGAACAATTTCGGTGCTCTCTTCTTTTTCACCGATGATCCCGAATCAATCCTAATGCATTGATTACCCCTTAAGTGTGACACCCTATGGTCCGGGAAACAGCAGACATGATCAAGACATTATTTTTGACCAATGGATAATCAATTGGACCTGGTTACAATCCTTGATAATTCTTGTGCTTCCATCAAATGAACTTCAATCGCTTTAGGAAACAACTAGCGATAAGACATATTCCCTTTGTCCTGCGGTACTTTGTTTGTCTGGGGTTTGATTGTCGGTATCCTTATACCTTAGTTCACACCTCGTTCTCAACAAACAAGTTTACTCGTCCGTGCCTATTACATCTCTTGTGACCTAGTGATGGTGGTGAAGTTAATAGGTTTAGTGAGCTTGCCTCCCCTGTTAACCGCGCCAATAAACGATTCTTGATAACCCACAAGTCTAGGGGATCAATTTTAGCTTTTGGATAAATAAGAGTGTCGAACCCAACGAGGAGCCGAAGGTGCTGATAAGTGACACTGGATAAGGAAAGGCTGCACACACTAAGGTAAATATTTAGGGCTTTTTGGTTTAAGCAACAGAAAAGTAAAAGACAAGAAAAGTAAACAGGGTAACTGAGGAGTAGCAAGTGGCCCAATCCTATCACAAGGATAAGCCTAGGAACTAAAGTTATAAAAGCTAAAGCGTTCTCGAGAACACATGGGAGAGATAGCCAAGTTACTTTCACCATACTCCGCCAAGTAATATGTATTGTGTTGATAAGTGTTGGTGGGTGGATCAATGCTAGTACACCTTCTAGACTAAGATAAGTGTACTCTTATGATTACACACCTTGCAAGCATGCGCAAATACAAGGTAGTAATTAAGGCATAAGCCTAACCACAACATTACGATCAAGGATCCATAACTCCCTTGTGCAAAAGTGTGCGAACTGGGGTTCAGGTTTCTGTCACTCCGGCAACCCACCATAAGCATCCTTTGTGCACAATGTATTCCTCTAGGCCCATGAAAGGTGAAGTGTTAAGTGTTCGACTCACATAACACCACTAGAGAAATAACAACACAACTTAATTATCAAACAACACATAACACTTCAACAACATATGACTACTAACAACTAGACTTCTCCCATGTTCTCAAGAACTAAAGTAACTACTCACGAGACATAAAAGAGATCATGATAAGAGGTGATAGATGGGCGGCAAACAATCTGGACACAATGATATTTCTCCAACAAAACTCAATAGCATTCACCACAAAGTAGTAGTCAACACCAACAGAGTAGAGAGGATAGATAGTACGGATTACAACACAAGTTGCAATTGTGAGATGAGATGGGATGGAGATGGAGATGGTGCTGATGTTGGGGATGATGTTGATGATGATCTCGATGATGCCCGTGACGATGATGATGATGATGGCGACGATCTCCCCTTCAGGGAGGTGATCTCCCCGGCGGAATCTGCCCGCCGGAGATGGCTTTTCTCCTCTGTAGGTTTCCGCCCCGTGGCGGTGGCGAAAAACGGAAACTCTTCTCTTTTTAGGGTTTCTACCCTAGGGGGGTCTTATAGGCGAGAGAGAGCACCGAGGGGGGGCAGCAGGCATCCAGGAGGGTGCTTGGCACGGCTAGGAGGGGGGCCGTGCCAGGCACCCTTCTGGCTGCCTGGTGGGTCCCCTCACCTCCATCCTCGGTGATCCCCGGTCAATCTTCATAAGAAACACTCCCCGTAAATTTTCATCGCATTTGGACTTGATCTGATTCAGCAACTTGGTGTCCACTTTTCACCGTTGAATTCTGGTTCTGCTGCTTCGGTACCGGAAAGTTGTAAACTGTGTAAAACAAGCCAAAACAACATAAGAACAATACTTTAAAGTGGAATATATCAATGAATAGGATGAAATTACAATATAAAATAGTGATGCATTTTGGACGTATCAACTCCCCCAAGCTTAGACCTCGCTTGTCCCCAAGCGATTGCTGAGCTCGGTAAACCTGTCCACAAGTTTAGAGAGTGAAGTGTCGATAAAAGAATACGGACAAGAAGCATCAATATTTCTCACCAAACTGAAGCATCCTCAACAGCAACCTCAAGTCATAAGGTCCTTATGAGAAAGTAGTAACAATTATAACAAAGTAGGACCTGGAAAGCTCATCAAATCATGGCAAACATAGCCTTGGTCAAGGAATAACTAATAACTTTTACTTTTGATTTTTCACTTATAATGAAACCAGTTGGAGCTTTGGAAAGAACATGTTATCAGTCAAGAAGTGCACATGTTAGCACAAAGGAAGATGTTTACTAAGCATAAGCTTTTGCAAACAACTCACTTATCAAAAGATAATGTCAACAAAGATGTAACATGCTAACTTTCAATGCATCTTTGTATGAAAGAATCTTTATTAACATCAAGTGTTTGTTCTCTCTCAAGAAGGAAGGAAGTAGGAAGGACTGACTGAGCACAAAATAAAGGATAAACCCCGTGCAAAAGGGTAAGCAGGGAAAACTCATGTGCCATCTCTAGATCAAACAGAATAAAAACAGGCCTTTGGGAGGTGCATGATATGTCAACGACTGCTGATAGGTAACTCACTCACTTCATGATTTGGACAACTTTCGAGGAACGGCTCCCATGTGGGGACGATCACATCCCCTTAAATTCCTTTGTTTAATGAGCGAAGGAACTTGTGCGTTAGTATTTATCTTTTACGAGCTGGGCACTCATGCCAGTTCCTTCTCGTATTAGGGGTTTGCAGATTAGGCATGCAATCCCAAGATAAAACTTGTCCAAATTAAGAAGATCATGGGTTACCCACCACTTCCTCATGAGCTGAATCAGTGGCACAAAACAGAAGATTTTGAACATCTAGAGATAGCACATAAATTATATACTTTAGGAGTGGTAGTGGAATACCACAAATAGGAAGGTATGGTGGACTCAAGTGGAAGATGTTGGTTTCAGGGTATGGAAGTACAAGCAGAATTCCGCTTAGTACAGAGTTTTGGCTAGCAAGGCTTTGAGAGACCAGACAATTGATGACAAGTTAGATGCAAGCAATACAAAGCATAAACATTAAAACTAGCATGAAACATCAATTTGTCTTCCTTGTCAACATAACACTTCAAGCATAATAACACAAAGGTTTTGGCTATGTCGCTACTTTGAGAAAAACATGCTTGTTGTGATGACCAAAGCTATACTTGCCAAGATTTAAATAAAGTTTTTGAAGCCATACCTGATATAAGGTCAATACTCCACATAAGAATCAGCTCATAATGTCGATTGCGTGAAGAGAATACCGAGTGCAGCGAAGAAACCAATAGACTTCTCATTAATATTCCTTCATGGACGACCCCACACTCACGGATAGAAAGCTCTCCACAACAGGAGTGATAGACCTCAAAGAAACACCTATTTCATAAAGTAACTTCCCTAGACATGATACGACTCTACTTGACTCCTAAACACAAAGATAAAGATAAAGATACCCGGCACTCCCCCATGCTTAGAACAAGCAAAGGGGGTGCCATTACCCGAGGAGATTTTACTCCTCATCCTTGTTCTTGTCAGTCACGTACTCCTTGGAGAAGCGCTTCCATGGCAGCTGTTCTCCAGTCTCGAAGGACATTCCCGTCTCCAAGATCCTGCACTCAGCACCTAAACCCATGCGCAGAAACTTTAGCTCATACTCACAGTTCTGGTTCTGCAGATCATAGATCTGTGCTTGAAGCCCATAAACTTTTTCTTCTAGTGCGGCCATGGTTGACCACATCTCCTTCATCTCCTTCTTCTGAGAAGCCTCGATCTCGTTCATGATGTCAAATTTGGATTCAACACCACGCTCCACCATATTCTTGAACTTGAAGACCTCATGTTCCATCTCCTTCAGTCGCTCTTCGGTGCTCCCCTCCTTGACTGGTCCCTTCAGATCCTCCTTGTGGAGGTCACCATCCTCCACACGAAGGACCTGGGGGTGCTTCTTCACCTCAGCGAGGTAAGGGTTGATGACGTTGACGACGAACTTATCCTTCGGGGAACTTGGGGAAGCCATGGCACCTAGGTCTAGCTGAAAGTTTTCCTGGCAGAAACAGCTCGAAAAGAAAACACACAAAATCGCGAGATACACTGCCGGAACGATCCGGGAAAATATATAGCAAAAATTTCTGCAACAGAAGGAAGGTTTCAAGCCTAGGTGGAGTCGAAGTCGGAGTCCAGGGCACCCAGGAGGGTGCCTGGCGCGGCCAGGAGGGGGCCGCGCCAGAAGGCCTCCTGGGCCCCCTGGAGCTCCTCTCCGGCTCCACTCAGGCTTGGAATTTTCCTAATTTTTCAAAAACTTTGAAAAGTGAACTTTTATTGACATTCGCGGTGTTTTCCTACCATAATTCATACCTTTTCTTATTCTGCTCCTGCCGGAGTCTGAAACTAGCTGCAACATATTCTTCGTGAGTCTTTGTATATATCATGTTTGCATCCACATTGATTGGATCATCTGCCATATAATGTTTGAGTCTTTGTCCATTCACAACTTGAGGTTGGTGCCTTCGAAATTATTGATCTTGATTGCACCAGACCGATATACTTCTTCGATATGAAAAGGTCCTTCCCATATGGAAAGTAGTTTACCTGGAGAAAACCTGAAACGAGATCTAAACAACAAAACTTTATCACCAACATTAAATTCACGTTTCAGAATTCTTTTATCGTGCCACTTCTTTACCTTTTCCTTGAACATTTTAGCGCTCTCGTAAGCTTCACTCCTCCACTCAACTAGAGAAGTCAAGTTCATGAGACGCTTTTCACCAGCTCACTTTGGGTCAGCATTTAGCTCTCTGACAGCCCAGAAAGCCTTGTGCTCTAACTTAGTGGTAAATGGCAAGCCTTGTCATAGACCATTTTATACGGAGACATGCCCATGGGGTTTTTGTAAGCAGTTCTATACGCCCACAAAGAATCTCCTAACTTCTTTGACCAGTCCTTTCTAGAACTGTTTACTGTCTTCTGTAAGATCAACTTGATCTCCCTATTGGTGAGCTCAACTTACCCACTAGTTGGAGGGTGGTACGATGATGCAATCCTATGATTGACATCGTACTTGGCTAGAGCTTTCCTAAAAGCTCCATGTGTGAAGTGTGACCCTCCATCTGTCATGAGTACCTTGGTACTCCAAACCTAGGAAAAATTACATCCTTGAGCATTTTCAAAGATGTCTTGTGATCAACACTCTCAGTGGGGATTGCTTCAACCCACTTGGTTACATAATCAAAAACAACTAAGATGTGTGTGTACTTGTGTGAAGGAGGAAAATGACCCATAAAATCAAAACCCTAGTAATCGAAAGGTTCGATCACTAGTGAGTAATTCATAGGCATATCATTTCTCCTGCTAATGTTACCAACTCTCTGACACTTATCACAAGATAGAAAGTACCTTCGGGCGTCCTTAAAAAGAGTAGGCCAATAAAAACCTGATTGTAGAAATTTATGTGCGGTCCTTTCACCGGCATGATGTCCTCCATAGGGACTATCGTGACATTGTCGAAGAATTAGCAACGATAAAATTAGCATAACCTGCAAACCAAGGGTCGGAATGAGATTGTACTTTTATAACAACAAGTTGTTCATCTGGGAAACTGTTGTTGACTGGAATAGGATCGTGCTGGATATCTTCCATCCTTGAAAGATTATCCTCCACCGGATTATCTTCTCCTTTTCTATCGACAATCTGCAAATCAAATTCTTGAAGAAGGAGTACCCATCTAATGAGTCTTGGTTTGGCGTCCTTTTTCTGCATAAGATACTTAATGGAAGCATGGTCAATATGAATAATAACTTTAGAATCAACAATATACTGCCTAAACTTATCACAAGCAAGCACCACTGCCAAGAATTCCTTCTCGGTAGTAGCATATTTCTTTTGAGCACTATCAAGTTTCTTGCTGGCATAGTGGATGACATTCAACTTCTTGTCAACCCTTTGTCCTAAAACAGCTCCAACAGCAAAATCACTAGCATCACACATAATTTCAAAGGGCAAATTCCAGTCAGGTGGTTGTAATATAGGAGCGGTTATCAAGGCTTTCTTAAGAACTTCGAAAGCTTCCTTACAATCTTCATCAAATACAAAAAGAGAATCCTTCTGGAGAAGATTGGTAAGGGGTCTCAAGGTCTTAGAAAATTCCTTGATAAATCTTCTATAGAAACCAGCATGACCTAGAAAACTACGAATACCTTTGATGTCCCTTGGATAGGGCATCCTTTCAATAGCTTCAATCTTTGCCTTGTCCACTTCAATTCCCCTTTCAGAAATCTTGTGTCCAAGAACTATCCCTTCGTTAACCATGAAATTCGTTTCTTCACATCTCTGCAAAACTTTATTAAGATTGTGGAGACAGTGGTCAAAGAAGTTTCCATAGACGGAAAAGTCGTCCATGAAAACTTCTACAATCTCCTCACAGAAACCATGAAATATTGCAGACATACACCTCTGAAAAGTAGCAGGTGCATTACACAAACCAAAAGGCATACGCCTATAAGCATAAGTACCATAAGGACACGTAAAGGTGGTCTTCTCTTGATCCGCGGTGTTAACATGAATCTGGGAGAAGCCAGAATACCCATCAAGATAGCAGAAGTGGGTGTTTTTAGACAGCCGCTCGAGCATCTGATCAATAAAGGGCAGAGGATAGTGGTCCTTCCTGGTGTCCTTGTTCAACTTTCCTGAAATCAATACACATTATATATCCGATAATAGCCCTTTGAGGTATTAGTTCATTTTTATCATTAGGAACAACATTCATACCTGCTTTCTTAGGAACACAATGAACGGGACTTACCCACTTACTATCAGCTATAGGATAGATGATACCTGCGGCTAGAAGTTTGAGAACCTCCGTCCTTACCACGTCCTTCATCCCTGGGTTCAATCGTCGTTGATGATCAACAAATGGTTTAGCATCGAGCTCGAGATTGATAGTATGTTGGAAAATGGATGGACTAATATCCTTGAGATCATCAAGAGTATAGCCAATAGCACCTCGGTGTCTGCGGAGTGTCTCCAATAATCGCTCTTCTTCATACCCTGAAAGGTTAGAATTTATAATAACGGGATATACTTTATTTTCATCTAAATAAGCATACTTGAGCGTATCAGGTAGTGGTTGTAGATCAAACACCGGGTCTTCTTTTGGTTCCGAGAGGATTCCTAAAGGTTCAACCGCAAGGTTGTGCTTCAGGATAGGAGTTTTTCTTAAAAATATGTCTTCTAGTTCATCCCTCTCCTGCATATGTATGTAATTCTCATGGTCTTCCATAAATTGCTGCAAAGTATCATCAGGAGGAATAGAAATAGAAGCAATTTGTTCAATAATTTTGTCATTACTTGACAAGTCAGTACCACGAGGCTGCTTAGAAAACTTAGAAAAATTAAATTCATACGGCTCACCGTTGAATTCAACAGAAACTTTACCTTTCTTGCAATCTATTATAGCTCCACAAGTGCCGAGGAAGGACCTACCAAAGATAATAGGGCAAAAACTATATTGCACTGAACCAAGTACAAGAAAGTCAATAGGATATTTTACCTTCCCGCAGAGTACTTCAACATCTCTCACAATCCCAACTAGAGAGATTGTTTGTTTATTTGCAAGATGAATCGTGACATCAATGTCCTCGATCTCACACGGCTGAATCTCGTGCATGATCTCTTGATAAAGTGTGAAGGGAATAGCGCTGACACTAGATCCCAAATCAAATAGCCCATAGTAATTATGATCTCCTATTTTGACAGATACAACTGGTGTACCTGAAATTGGGCCTTTGTTCTTGGCTGTGACAATGTTAGTGGAAACAACACAAAAGCTAATAGTTGATCCTTCAATATCACTGGTTACCAGATCCTTGACCATTGCAACTTGAGGCTTGACCTTGATCATGTCCTCAGGTTCGTCAATGGTCCTTCCGTTTTTTTTAGAATACCTGTAACAAAAGAGTGCTCCTTTATCCTTGAGGGATAAGGAGGCTGTTCATACACAACTGCAAGTAAAACAGGATCAGTAACATTAATCTCAATAGGTGACTCCTTGAAAGGTTTATGATGTTGACTCTTCTTCTTCTTAGAAGAATCAATATCAGAAGCAAAGTCCTCGCAAAAGTCAACCATTAGCTGGGAATCAAGACCAATTTTAGAGCAAAAGGTATTAAAGTAATCAGTCTTCACATAACTCTCAATGTAGTCATGCTCATAGTTTATAGCGGGTTCAATACCTTTATTAATTTCCCAGTCTTTGGTGTTCTTCTGGATCCTTTCTATAAGATCCCATTTTTCTTCCATACTTCTGGTCTGGAATACCCCGCTAGAGGAGGCATCCAACATCTCCCTGTCCTGACGAGAAAGCCTGGCATAAAAAATTGTAAGTTTAATTTCCTTGGGGAGCTCATGGTTTGGGAATTTGAGCATCAGGAACTTCAGTCTCCCCCAAGCTTGAGCGATGCTCTCTCCGTCGCGAGAACCAAAGTTGTAGATGTAGTTCCTGTCTTGGTGAATTTCACGAAGAGGATAAAACTTTGCATAAAAGAGAGACATAAGCTCTGGCCATTCAAGCAGATCAGAGTTATCGAGTAGCGTATACAAATCTGAAGCTTTATCTTTGAGTGATACGGATAATAGTTTCTTCATGACGAACTCCATTGTTACACCTGCAAGCTTAAATAAAGAACATAATTGTGATAAATATAGCAGGTTTTCTCCCGGATGTCCTTCTCCTGTTTAACGATTAGCCAAGACATAATCAATAATAACAGATGGTATTTTATAGGGCACAATTTTAGTAGGGGTAGGAGTGACCACCACAGTCGTGAGGCGGCTCCTTACCAGCAACGAACTAACAGTAGAGAGTCCATAAGGACTGAAGGTAACAACAAAAAATAAAGGTTTCCTTACCGGCTTCACTTACCAATAGCGCTACACTTCCCGGCAACGACGCCAGAAAATCTCGTTGATGGAGGTGAAGTTAATAGGTTTAGTGGGTTTGCCTCCCCTGTTAATCGCGCCAATAAATAATTCTTTATAACCCACAAGTCTAGGGGATCAATTGTAGCTTTTCGATAAATAAGAGTGTCGAACCCAACGAGGAGCAGAAGGTGCTGATAAGTGACACTGGATAAGGAAAGGCTGCACACACTCAAAGGTAAATATTTAGGGCTTTTTGGTTTAAGCAACAGAAAAGTAAAAGACAAGCAAAGTAAATAGGGTAACTGAGGAGTAGCAAGTGGCCCAATCCTTTCACAAGGATAAGCCTAGGAACTAAACTTATAAAAGCTAAAGTGTTCTCGAGAACACATGGGAGAGATAGCCAAGTTACTTTCACCATACTCCACCAAGTAATATGTATTGTGTTGATAAGTTTTGGTGGGTGGATCAATGCTAGTACACCTTCAAGACTAAGATAAGTGTACTCTTATGATTACACACCTTGCAAGCATCCACAAATACAAGGTAGTAATTAAGTCATATGCCTAACCACAGCATTACGATCATGGATCCATAACTCCCTTGTGCAAAAGTGTGCGAACGGGGGTTCAGGTTTCTGTCACTCCGGCAACCCACCATAAGCATCCTTTGTGCACAATGTATTCCTCTAGGCCCATGAAAGGTGAAGTGTTAAGTGTTCGACTCACATAACACCACTAGAGAAATAACAACACAACTTAAGCATCAAACAACACATAACACTTCAACATCATATGACTACTAACAGCTAGACTTCTCCCATGTTCTCAAGAACTAAAGTAACTACTCACGAGACATAAAAGAGATCATGATCAGAGGTGATAGATGGGTGGCAAACAATCTGTACACAATGATATTTCTCCAACAAATCAATAGCATTCACCACAAAGTAGTAATCAACACCAACAAAGTAGAGAGGATAGATAGTACGGATTACAACACAAGTTGCAATTGTGAAATGAGATGGGATGGAGATGGAGATGGTGCTGATGTTGGGGATGATGTTGATGATGATCTCGATGATGCCCGTGACGATGATGATGATGATGGCGACGATCTCCCCTTCAGGGAGGTGATCTCCACGGCGGAATCTGCTCGCCGGAGATGGCTTTTCTCCTCTGTAGGTTTCTGCCCCGTGGCGGCGGCAAAACACGGAAACTCTTCTCTATTTAGGATTTCTACCCCAGGGGGGTCTTATAGGCGAGAGGGGGCACCGAGGGGGCCACAAGGCATCCAGGAGGGTGCCTGGCGCGGCCAGGAGGGGGCCCGGGACAGGCACCCTTCTGGCTGCCTGGTGGGTCCCCTCACCTCCATCCTCGGTGATCCCCAGTCAATCTTCATAAAAACACTCCCCGTAAATTTTCATCGCATTTGGACTTGATCTGATTCAGCAACTTCGTGTCCACTTTTCACCGCTGAATTCTGGTTCTGCTGCTTCGGCACCGGAAAGTTGTAAACTGTGTAAAACAAGCCAAAACAACATAAGAACAATACTTTAAAGTGGAATATATCAATGAATAGGATGAAATTACAATATAAAATAGTGATGCATTTTGGACATATCACCTAGTCACTTGCTTGCAAGCTGTTGATGCAATATCACCAAGTGGGCCCAGAGTACCTTTCCGTCACTCAGACTGACAAATCCCGCTTTGATCTGTTTTCATACTCATCAACATATCTATTTTGGAATGCCAAAATTACACCTTTATGGCTAGCATATTTCAGTCAGGCGGTGGATGCAAATCAAAGCCTCCTAGTAGATAGCAATTATGTATGGTCATTACAGTCTATGGACTAAGTCATATGTTACAAAGTCAATGCAATGTTTAACCAATTGACTTGATCACATCGCAATGCTTTAGGTGGGTGCGTTTCCATCACATCATTATCCTAATGATATGACCTCATTGTCAATAGGCAGTTCATATCTCATGATCAGGAAAACCTGATCATCGATTGCCTAATGAGCTAGTACACCTGAGTATAACTAGTGATGAGTGTTTATACTACACGTGTATTAGTGTTTCCGAGTAATAGAGTTCTAGCATATTATAAAACATATTATGAACAAAATGAATATGTGACAAATATCTTTATTAATTTTCCTCTAGGTCACATATCCAACAGTTATAGTGGCTAGGCGGTGTATGGAATTGAGCCGGCTCCCGCAGGGGTGTGAACTCGGGCGGGGTAGTTGCTTGCGGCGGACTATGAAAAAGCACCCGCCCCGCCATACCTGGAGGAATCCAACTTGTGCTCCTTCGTTGATGAGCGGCGGTGAAGTGTTCCATCAGGGCATTCAACTGCACAGTCTGTTTCTCCACACGCCTGGCTTCTAGAGCGAGCCGGCCTGCTTCTTCCGCCATATTTTCCTTCTCTATCTGGATTTCCTCGCATACTCTGGATACCTGCTTCTCGAGTTCCTCAATTTCTGCCTTCCACGAATCCTGATTCTCCGCGGTGATTGGGTGGCGAGAACAGTGCGCAAGGCGCTCATATCTTCCACCATAGCCTCTATACCTGTTAGAGATGTCTCTGCAGTGCGAGCAGTCAACCCCCAGCCGGGTCTATGACTGTGTTGGCTTCCGTGCTCTGCTGTCTTTAGGGGGGCGCCATGTAGATGGTGGCGTAGTACGGTGGCTGAAAATAGGGGAAATCTGGATCGTACTCCTCCGATCCCAACCCGAGCCTGTTGCTTCCAACAGAGCGGGTAGACCCGGAATCTGAGTTCTTTCCTTCTCTAGGACATGAGTCAGCATCACAGAGTTCCACCGAGTCTCCCTGTTCCAAGGTCTCGACAGAGCGTGCCGGCTCTGGAGATCCGTTGGTGAATCCGATGAAGACATGCCTAGAGTCGGCTTTCAGCCAACTCGCGGCTTCAGTAGGGACGTCACGATCTGGCTGTGGCTCAGATCCGCCCAATCTACCGATGAAGAGGTGAACGAAGCCGACCGGGACCCGATAGCCCAACTCGACGGAGTCGGCTTCGGCGCCCCAGGCGGTGTTGTCGACGTAGAGCTTTCCGTGTCGTCTTCTGGTGATCCGAGCGGCGATGAAATCGTCCATGCCTCGCTAAGCTCCCTCCAGAATTACGACGCCTGCGTGCGCAGGCCCCACGGTGGGCGCCAACTGTCGTGGGAAATTCACGGCAGATGTCCTCATTGGAGGACTTAGCGTGAGGCCTTTGCGACTAGGTGGATACGACGAGAGAGTCGGCGAGATCACAAGACACGAGATTTTACCCAGGTGTCGACCCCTCGTAAGGTAAAGATCTACTCCTGATTTACTATTATTTGACGTCGACTTCTCGAATACAAGGATGCGGAATCGCTACCTATGCCTCGAGAGGATCTAAGTTGAGTTGTCCTTTTGGTGTCCAAGGGCGCTGACTTTTATATAGGGCGGGTCCCTAGGTTTACACGAGTCCGACTTCTACACGATCTGGAGTCCTGCTCTAGTTCCAGGCGTTCTTATTTTATCAAGGTAAGTCCAATTCCTTCTAGGGTCTTCGGGTTTCACGCTTGGCGCGACCTGGCCTAAAACCGGGTATCCTTCTGGGCCTCCTTCGATTGAGTCGGCCCTGGTCTTCTATAAGTCGGGTTATGGTCTTGATCCATCCCCTCGACAAGAATCGAGTAATGGAGGTCCTCTCGAGGGTTCTTACCCTGAGGGCTAAATATAGGCGGAAGGGGGGCACCAAAGGGTCACCACCCCTGGCCGCGCCACGCACCCACCTGGTGTAGGGGGGTGGCCCCTCCCGCTCCCCTTAGGTCTTCTGGATTCTTCCTGTATGATGATTTTTTATATAATTTTCCATATTTTTCTGAGTACTTTAAATATTGATATTTTCCTGCAATGCACGGACCATAATAGATAGAAACTGTCACCGGGGAACTGAGTTAGTAGGTTAGTCCAAATATGTTGAAAAAGGTATGAAAGTGTAGCAAAGCATATATCAAAGGAACCCATATAAGCATGGAACAAGAAGAAATTATAGATATGTTTGGGACGTATCAGGGTGTGGTGGTTGTGATACGTCTAGCGGCGTTGCTTCCATTTGGCCGGGGTGATGGTGCTCCGGTGGTGCGGTGATGGTGGTGGTTGTCGGGTTTGTTGGCGTCGATGCGGTATGATGTGCGGTCGAGATGTTGTGTGAGTGGGGGTGAAGACCCTGTCCCGGCCTCATGCCGTGATTAACGATGGCGACAATTGTGGCCGTCGTTGACCTACCCGGAGGCATCGTTGCTGCTGCCACGACTCTACCGCATGGATCCCTCTAGGGGAAACCCTTGACCATTGGGTCTGACGGCGATGACACTTCAGTGTTGTTTACCTCTTGGGGCTTCGTCTCGAAGCCTGGTGCCGGCAAGCGGGACCCGTAGATTGTGGTGAAGGTGTCCACGCTTCTGTGGCAACGATGGTGGTAGGAGTGATGAAGACGACGCGGCCATGGTTGAGTTAGTCGGCTCTTCCCCGACGTGTTCGAGAGATTGCCTCGGTTCGTTTTGCTGTGGTGAAGTCAAAGCTGCGGTGGCGGGGCCCTATGGTATACGATGACTGGCTGCAGGTGAACCTTTCAGTGATATTCTGTGGCGCCTAAAGTGCCTAGTTTCTGTCCTTCGGAGCTATCTTCCAGAGTTGAAGTTGCGTTGTTGATACATCCCAAACGTATCTATAATTTCTTCTTGTTCCATGCACTTTTATGTGACATTGCTACATGTTTTGCTACACTATAATATCATTTTACACATATTTGGACTAACCTACTAACTTAGTGCACCTAGTGCCAGTTTCTGTCTGCTTATGTCTTTTAGCTGTAGTGACTTTTCCCCAATTTAAAGTGCTCCAAAAATTCCAGAAAAATCAGAATAAAAATCAGCAGAACGGAAGCTTCCGGAACCCCGAAGGAGGGCCAAGGGGGGGCCACCCCTGGATGCGCCACTAGGGCGCTTGGGAGCTCTGGGTGGCCCCTAGCTGCACCCTTTCGCCTATATTACCTCTTCGTCAAGGTAACCCTCGAGGAGAACCCCGCATCGCGAAATACCTCTCTGTTCCTCTGACGCCGTACTTCAAGATTGGGAGCACCAGAAGACCTCTTCCCGACACCCTACCGAAGGGAGGATTGACCTCCGGGAGCTTCTCCACCACCATGGACGCTTCCCGGATATGCTGCGAGTAGTCCCCCCCGGACCATGGGTCCATGACTATTAGTTATGTGATGTCTTCTCTCCAATCTTGTTCTTCAATGTTTAGTCCTTGTGAGCTTCCCTACATGATCAAGGAACTTATGTAATTTTCCAGCTATTCCTATGATGTGTTTGCTGGGATCCGATGGATTATGAGATTATGTTCAGAACGTGATGAGTTATATATTTGGTTTTCCTTTTATGTTTTGTTCTTGAGTAATTCTTGCATGTTCTCCGTTGGTTTTTATTGCTTTGGCCAAGTAGTATATAGTAAATCCAAGAGGGAGTGTTATGCATGATTGTGGGTTCATGCCCCCCGATGTCTAGCTTGAGTGACAGAAACATGAGACTAGGGGATGTGTTGTTGCCACCAGGGAGAAAACTATGGTGCTTGTAACCGCGGTTGCAAGGATTGTTTACCTTACGCATAGATTGTTAATGCAATTGTCTGTTGCTTTGAGCTTACACTTTGGGTGGGGCTCGCAACTTAATACCAGCGAGATGTTCTGGATAGATATCTCCAGGTGGATAATTAGTGAGTAGATGCAGCTGGATTTCAGTCTACTTGTTTTGGCGTACTACCTATACTTTTGAGCCTCTTACTGTCAAGTAGCATAATTAGCATTGCGGTGCGTTTATAATTATGTCAATTGCCCATCTGTAATTTGTTCACCCAGCGTAGCTGTTTTAACGTCTTTTGGGAGAGAGACATCACTAGTGAACATCATGGGAGCCCGGTCCATATTTCCATCACTATTTACACCTCCACTTTACTTTTATCTTTTACTTTCGTTGCAATCACCATTATCACTACTATCCTCTCTTTGAATTTTAAGACTGTGAAGCATGCGCTCCATAGTATTTTATTGCATGGGAGAACCAAGACTTCTCAAAGAATATTACAAGATAAAATAGGCATGAAAATTAAAGACATGAAGTAATGTAAACCTACCTATACTAGTGCAAAGAATTAATCCAAGAAATCAATCTAGTTTTAGGATCTCCCTGCAATCTATGTGAAAGCAAGGTGATATCATGCACAAAGTGCCTTCTCCGGGAATGAAAAGAGGGTCTGTCATTCCTGAAGGTCTTCCCATTTCTGACTATCAAAATACACCAAGCAGCTGTAAGCATGACCTCCATGAAGAGAGGCTGACCAAATGAATCTCTGGCCTGCTGTAAGCAGGAGTGAAAGCATCCAGTGGCCCCCCATGTAATTTTCAGGTAGTTCCAAACTCTGCAGCTGAAGTTTCAATAGAACAACAGATGTAATCTGTCTTCCAGAACATGTGAGTGACAAAGCACACAAAAGTTTTCCTCAGTGGGTGATCTCCAATGTCTCTTGACTAGAAGATCTTTAGTATTTAATCTATTATACAGCAGGAGCCAACCAAAAGCTTTGATCCTCATGGTACACTTACTCCTCCAGATCCAGACACAAGACTGATCAGTTGGCATATTGGAATGCATGAGATTGTAAAACCCCTTGGCAGTATAATCATGCTTACCAGGCCAGTGCCAAGAATCAGCAGCCTGAGGATCTCTCTGGAAATCAAATAGCCAATCCTTGAGAATGAAGTACCCAGCTGCAGCTTGGCGTGACAGTGGCAAGTAAAACAATAGATCTTCATCCTCCAGGCTGAGAACGGCATGAACAGATAGTTTTTCATCTTTCACAAAGGAGAAAAGATGAGGCAATCTATCCCTCAGTGGTCTAAATGAGCCATTGATGTGCCACCCATCAGACCAAAAAAGAGCAGAGTCTCCAACATTGACCATGACAGAAACCACTGGTCTATATAGGTCATTCGGTTTGAAAACATCCCTCCACCAAAAGGATCCACAAAGCATAGTTTCATGGGGACATTGCCACTGTAATAAGTGTTCCAAATAAGAGAAACCCAAGGAACATTATTCTTATTATAAAACTTATGCAAATGCTTCAGTAGTAGAGCTTTGTTTTGCAGTTGCAAGTTGATGATACCCAACCCACCTTTCTTCTTAGGCTTGCAAACTAGCTCCCAAGCAGTAAGAGATTTTCTTGGAGTATCTGAATTACCTCTCCGGAGGAATTGTCTCTGAATTCTCTCTAGCTGTTTGAAGATGCCCTGAGGGATAGCAAGACTATAAAGGTGATAAATAGGCATGGAGGATAGGACTGAATTGAGTAACTTCAGCCTGGCCCCTTGGTTCAACATAGCAGAACTAGCAGAGAGTCTTCTTTCCACCCTGTCCACCAAAGGCATAAGATCCTGAATTTTGGGCCTGGTAGTACCAAGTGGTAGACCAAGGTAAGTGAAGGGCATTTGTCCAATGGAGCAATCAAAAACTTCAGCTAGGTGAACAGTCATAGCCTCATCAATATTCAGGGGGATTAAAGAAGATTTATTGAAATTGACTTTGAGACCAGTGGAAGCATGGAACCTAATGAGCATATCCTTGATTGCCAAAAGCTGAGTTTCATCAGCATGGATTACCATGATAGTGTCATCAGCATACTGAATGATGGGGTAATTGGGATCATGAGAAGGAATAGGCAGTTTGAAGACTTGATCATGGAGCATGTTATTAACTACTGACTGTAGAAGATTAGAAGCCAGTACAATCAAAAGAGGAGACGAAGGATCCCCTTGTCTAACCCCTCTTTTGTAGTAGAACTGCTTACCAGGCACTCCATTCAACAGTATGGATGAAGATCCAGAGCCTAAAATCTCTTTAATCAGACTGATCCACTTTTGACAAAACCGCTTGTGCTCCAGAACCTGAAGGACAACATCATGCTCAATAGTGTCAAAAGCCTTTGCAAAATCTAACTTCAGAATTAGTAATGGCTTTTTAGACTGTTTTCATTGGTGGATATACTCAAAATCCCACGCTAAGCAGTCCTAAATAGATCTTGACTGAAGCAAGCCATATTGATTCAAGTGTATACACTGAAGAATAACCTTCTGAAGTCTATTAGCAAGTAACTTTGTGAGAAATTTCAGAAAGGTGTTGGTCAATGATATAGGCCTAAAATCACTGGGGCAAACAGGAGCTAGCATTTTAGGAATCAAGGCAATTAAAGAACCATTAAGACATTCCAACTTGAGAGTTCCATCATCAAACTAAGAAATCAGACTCATAAAGTCGGATTGAATTATGGGCCAACATTTCTTAAGGAATAATCCATTGAAACCAACAGGCCCAGGAGCTCTATCCATAGGGAGATCTTTAAGAACCTCATTAATCTCAGTATGGGTGAAAGGAGAGGCCAGATCCCGTAAACCCTCCATAGGGTGGATTAATTCAGAGAGATTGAACTCCATTTGGATACCTTGAGAAACCCCCATTCTCTCTCTGTAAGAACTCCACAGCAAGTTGGCCAGCTGCTCATGATCAGTGAGAATAGCACCATCAGGAGCATGTAATAAGGAAATGGAATTCTTCCTCATTCTTTCAGAAGCCATGGCATGAAAAAAAAATTGAATTCTCCTCTCCCACTTTAATGTCTCTGATAGTACATCTTTGACTCCAATATAAAAACTGTAATCTGAGAAGATGCTCATGGTGAGATTTCACAATTTGTCTGAAGTTGAACTCAGGCCTTGTTAGGGGTCTAAATTCCTCAAAAGAATCAAAAGCTAGCACCACCTGTGAGCATTTGAGGATGACCTTCTTAAGAGATGCCATGTTGGAGGACCACCTTTTAAGAGCATATCTGAGCCTTTTAAATTTCTTGGACAAAGTGGTGGCAGCAGAATTGGCCATAACAGGAGCATTCCAAGAATTCTGCACGCATTCCATGAAACCAGGTAGCTCAGCCCAAAAGTTTTTAAACCTGAAAAGGTTACTCTTTGGGATAGCTGTGTCAATGGACACAGTACAAAGCACATGACCAGATGAGGTCTTGCCCATGGGAAGGACAATTGTGTTTGGGTAAACAGAAATCCAAGAACTAGAAGTAAAAAACCAGTCTAATTGTTTTAGCAAAGGCTCATCCTTCATGTTAGACCAAGTATAAGCTCTTCCTTTAAGTGGTAGTTCTAGAATCCCAAGGTGGCCAATAATTTCATTGAACAAGAAAATGTCATTAAGATCACCACCAGGCCTGTTTCTGATCTCTAATGATCTTATGAAGTTAAAGTCTCCTAGCAGAAGCCAATTATCACCATCAGGAATATTGAGATCATAGAGCCATTGTACAAACTCATCCCTCATTGGACCCTGACAGAGACCAAAGTACAAACTTCAGCATTATGGACATAGGTGAAAGAGATTGTAATGCCAAAACGATTGGACTCCACTAGGGTTCCATTGAACATGGCAGAACACCAGACCACAATAAGCCCACCAGAGGCTCCCAGTGAAGGGGAGAAAGCAAAATTATCAAATCTGCGAGGACAAAATTTTATGACCAGACGAATATCAAAATTTTCACATTTGGTTTCTTGCAGACAAAGAATAGAACAACCACTTCATCAATTTTAGCGCGCACATCACGCTATCTCTCCGCAGAATTCAGACCACGCACATTCCAGCACATAACGCGCCAATTATGATAATGAGAATTATTCATAATTAACGATATTGTTTATAACAAAAGTCATGTCTGCTATAATTAACGATATTGTTTATAACAAAAGTCATGTCTACATAACAGACATGAGAGCACTTAGTGCAGCCGTACCAAAAGACCCAGAAAGGATCACCAGAGTTCAGACTAAATAGAAAACCATAACTACTACACCCCACTCCCACATGAAAGATAAAAGGCCTATTAATCATGGTGAAACATCAGGGCTGGTTGTAGCAGACGGTCCAGCCATAAGCTTGGACGTAGTGAGGACTTCTGGAGCGATGCCTAGGGAGATGCCCAGATCCTGCATTGCACGGATTGGAGTGGGCGGAGGAATTTGCACTCCATCTTCAGTCTGTGAATCAGTGGGAGCTTGCAGTCTAGGATTTTTAGCACGTGGCTTCCTCAAAGGGCTGGGCTTCATCTAGACAGCAGAGATAGGCTTGAAGCCAGACTTCTTTGCACAGCTTCTCGTAATCCTGCGTGTGGAGAAGTCATCATCATCACGCACCAGAGGGGGCCGAGTGCGGAGCTTCTTGCCAACAGTGGGTTCATTAGCAGCAGCAGACTCTACACTAGGCACAGAAGGAGCAAAGCTGGGTGGAGCTATAGTTGAACTGTCCACAAGAGGAAATTCAATCCTCAAATGCTCAGGAACCATCACTTGGCCCTCATCCGCAACCTGAAGAAGTAGGGACCAGTCTCCAGTAGGAGGAAGTGTCGAGGGGAGGATACTGACACTTTTGGGAATGAACCGTGCAGAGATAGTGGGAAATAAATCCGACATTGCTCGTTCCAGGATCATCTGAGGAGGAAGAACTGGACCAAACTGAACACGTCTCACCACTTCCTGAATTGGATCAAGAATTATGACTTGTGGCTGATATGGAACAATGTCCCAGTCCTCTGCATTATAAACTGGCTCTTGATCCTCCAGATTGTTGGGTTCCACATTAGGCGCCTGAACTTCAATCACATCAGAGTCAGAAGAGGAACTGGATCCCGCGGAAGAATTGATCTCCATTGAAATCTGATCCTGTGGGGGCACAACATCCACCGGTTCATTCGCAGCAGCCACCTCATCATTCCAAGCAGGCCATCCGGCATCCTCATCTAGTGCATCATCATTGTTGCCTTGGTCATGTTGCAGTTGATGTTGCAGTGCACCTTCATTCCAGCCCAAGGCATGGTATGGTGGGGCACCCCAGACAGGAACGGGGGGTGGTATCTGTCCTGGCATGGGATGTGGATTTCCATCTAGTGGCATGAAGTCCTCATCCGCAGGAAGGACAGCATCAGCAAAATTGGCAGTGAATATATAGATTGCTGCAGTCCATGAAACCACCGTGCCTCCCCATGGAGCATATTCCCTGAAGACCACATCCCGCGGTACTAGAGCATTGTCAGGGAAAGAGGCATGACCAGAGAGCGGACCATGCTCCTGTCGGTGTGATCCCACTCATTGAATTGCCCGAAAGTGCCTATTGTTGGATATATGCTCTAGAGGCAAATAATATATGATTATTCCAATATATCTAAGCAAGTTCATAACCAGTTTCATACCGTGCTAGAACTGCATCAGTGAAACAATGATGCAGGTGTGGTATAGAAACCCCAGAGTTCCTAGTTAGCCTCTACAACGATAACTAGTTCATGGTCAACATGATGGTCGTGGTTTCGCGATCATGGACAATTAAGTCTCTTGACTATGAGGTCACCTCACTGGCTAAGTGACGTGATGAACATTACCCAAAGTAAGCATTACAGCATGATCAAATCTTGTGAAGGTTCAGTGTTGTAATTACAGAACGTGGTAGACCGTTCCTTTGACCGTGAGTACGTGCATAATCACTATCTTCCCGGATGCTTTGACTTACATCCCACCACCTGACTGAAATATGCGGGTCATAACGGTTGTATCTTAGGTATTCCGTGGAGATACGTTGAGGAGTATTGTTTACAAGAGCGGGATTTGTCAATCCATATAATGGATAGATACTCGGGGCCCACTCGGTGAGATTCCATCCATGAAGCTGCGCAGCGTGTGACTGGGTCACGGGGATGAATATCACGGGAACGAGTGAATGAGGATTAGTTCGGAACGAGATTGAACCAGACATAGGATGTCATTGATCGAATCTCGGAACAATCCAGTATCGCTGACAAAGGGAATGCTATACGGCGTAAGGTCCAATCGGTGTTGATATCCGGAATGCACAGGGGTCATTATGGGCATCCAGGTCCCGCTGATGATCATTGACTGTTGCCTCTGCTCGGTCATGACTGGAGTGTTCTCGGACCGTAGGGTCACACACTTAAGGGCTCGATGAAATCGGAGACCTTTTCAGAACCATCGGAGCAACCAGAGAATAAGAGAGACAATATCGGCGGAGTACCGTATTGAACCGAAACAAGTTCGGAGTGAGCCGGAAGTGTTTCCGGAGCACCGGGAGATGGAATAATATGTTTTAGTTATTAATTAATTGAATTAATAATTAAAATCATTTTATTTCTAATTAATATGTGCTATGGGCCTTAGTGGAGAAAAAGGCCCATTAAGGAATTAAAGGGAAAAGAAAAAAGAAAAGAAAAAGGGGGGGAGGCGCCATGGGCCCTAGGGCCCATGAGGGGTGCGCCCCCTCTACCCCCTTGGCCGGCCACCCCCCTAGCAAAGGGTTTAGTCCCACATTGCTAGGGGAGGTGGGTTGACTCCCTTCCCCAGCCTATATAAAGACAGGCAGGGTGCACATAATTAAAACACAGAAATTCGTGAGAAAATAATTATAACTCCGAATTGAGATCGGTTTTCTCCGGTCTCCTCCCCTCTCTGGTCTCTTCCACGGTGGGCTCCCTAGTGTGAGCCTGTAGTGGAATTGAGACCTCTCTGCTAGAATCGGAGGTCGTCGTGCTGCCGAAGCTCCGTCCGGAGGTCTGCTTCCACCCCCTCCGCTGGATCGGAGAACGGAGGTCGTCATCGAGTCTCGTATGTGTGTGAGTACTACGAGGTGCTTCACGTGTGGCACTACACCCATCCGGGTGCTCAACACAGCCAGGGGGCTATGAAACTTGATCGGCTACATCAACCACGTTTGCGGGAACGTTTCCCGCGCAACGGACTACACCCCGAGGTATGTTATTTCCGCACTACTATCTGTTACGGTAATACGGCTAGCTAGATCTTGGGTTAAGGGAACGCTAGTTAGAAAAATTTGTGTTTTCTGCTGCGAACCCCAACAGTGGTATCATGAGCTAGGTCTATGCTTAGTATTACTGTACGGATAGAACACATCGGGGATGTGGGCGTTGATTGTATGATTGTTACCCTCTCACGTGCACTTGTTCATATCTGCGGCATTGTTTGATGAAGCGGCCCCCGACCGACTTTACGCGTACTCTTACGCGAGACTGGTTCCACGCTTGACATACGGCTTGTACCGTATAAAGTGGCTAGGGGGGTGTCTGTCTCTCTACTTTAGCGGATGTGGCATTTGCAACGGAGGGCCCCGTGCGGGGTGTAATAGAGACAATCGTATGGTTGACGTTGTGGTTGACTCGTAGGTTAAAACCTGTTTTAACTATGAAAGCCCTAGCAGCCACGTAAAACTTGCAATATACAACTAGAACGTCTAAACCTTGTATTGCAAAGTGGGGGCTATCGTTTGTTTGTTTGTGATGTAGTGATAGCTTTGCTATGTGTTACTAGTAAGTAGTAATCGTCATCATAAAACAAACTAAAATGGAGACACTGTAGACTTAGTGTTGCCATAGCCCAGACATCTTAAAACTTGCTAGTATAAGATACACGACGGTAGCATGTGATAAGATGATCCCTTAACAAAGCCAAACACAAGTATTCTACCGAAGTGTGCACCACCTGGAAGGTTCTCCCATATGGCTTGATGCTCCGTACATACCGGAGTTGTCCTACATATTCAATGGAGTTCGCATGAGGTTGGGTTCGGCAAGCCTGGCATATGAAAATATGGCCTTGCTGAGCAGCATATAACATGGAGGTTAATTTGGCGAGCCTAGCATATGCAGATATGGCCTCGGAATACTAGAGATCGAAAGATCGAGCATGAGTCACAGTATATATAAGATAATGTGATCGCACAAGTTGTTGTCTACCTTTGAAACTGACCCGTCGGCCGTGTGATATTCGAGGTCGGGCAGTGAATCTGGATCATGTAATCACTAAAACTTCCTAGGGATGAAATGTTTTGGTGCGAGCTCATATGATTATATGAACTCTCTTGTTGTGAACTAGTCTTAATTGTGTTCCTTGCAATTATGTTTGTAGAAAATGGATAATACCCAGTACCTTGAAATGGTTTCCTTCTTACATGGTGAAAGACTTAAAGAAAATGGGTCAAACTTCATTAGTTGGTACTTACGCCTTAGAGCCGTGCTCAAAAGAATCAACCTTTCATTCTTAACTAAAAGGCATGTGGGAAACCCTCCAGAAAATGACATGGATGCACAAGCGGCAATTGATTATCATTATCGTCGTAGGACATATGCCATAGCCAAGGGTATCATAGAAACCAGCATTCCGCAACTTTTGCGTGAGGAGTATGCTGATTTGGATACATACGATATGATCGATGAGCTGAAGTCATCAAACTTGCATCAGTTTAGAGTTGCCAGATTTGAGTTAGAAAGTGAGTTTCTCTCTACAAAGATGGAAGAAGGCTCTTGCCTGAAAGCACACTTGGCCAAGATGCATGAGATACATCTGAGCCTCGTAGATGACTTTGACTATGATACCACACATGAGTCTGCGATATACACGGTGTTACACTCGCTTCCACCGAGCTATACAGACCATGTCTATGGCTATGTCGGCAGAGGTGAAAGCCTCGAGTTCTCTGACTTCATGGATAGACTTCAGTACCTGGAGGTCGAACCCATTGAAGGAGAAGTTTTCGATGGAGAAGGTATATACTTGATATACTTTATAAATGTTTACTCCCTTATACAACAAGTGCAGTAAATGAGTATTTGATACTTATTCTGTTTTATGAAAACAGGACCTGCTGTTGCATGGACGGGAAGAGGTGAAATCGAGGATTGATGGATATCAAGTCAGTTGATGGCCAGCATGGATTCCACCGAGACATCTATCATAGGAGATACTTAGAGTATTAGATAAATCTTATGTAATCATTATAGTATGAACACTTAGTTGTGTGTCTTGCATCTCGTGAGACAAAGTTATTCATGTAATGAGACAAGTCAGTTGTTCCATCTCTATGAATAAAAGTGTGCTTATATTTTGATTACGTCTTGATTTATGATATGATAGAAAGCATTTATAATACTACTATTATTGTCAAGAAATATTCAATGTTTAATGATAAAGTTGTCTTGATTATAACAAGTCAAAGATCTGATTGCATGAGGTGACTTCATAACTGATGAATTCATTAAATGTATGATCTATTAACTTGTGAGTTCATTATCGAATGAAAATCATAACTTGATTGCATAAGATGGATTAGATACACGATCTATGAACCTCTGCAATAAATATAATCATGACAAGGTTCTAGCAAGTAGAACTTGTGCCAATCATTATACATAAATGATGTAGAATGGGCATGTGAGTTATCATTAAAGACTTCATATGATTAATTGAAAGTTGTATTCAATTGAGATCATAAAACTAAGATCTGGGAATCACAGTGAGAAGTGAGAATACAAGGATACATATCACTACGCTACGATCCGAAGTGATAAGTATTGATATTGACATAATGGGAGACTTGTGGAAGTTGTACCACAAACTACGATGGAAGTTGAAAGTGCTAGACTACTTAAACCATTTGTAGTCATACTAAACCGTAGTATGGTCTAAACGTTCTTTCCCCTAGCACTATAGTTATTGTCGAATAAGTTGTTTAATTCATTAAGTTAAAACACCCACTTCATGAATAGGAAACCATCCTGATTCTAACGAGACATGATAGCTCCATAACTGATGGTGTTATAAGGTTTCTTAAAAGAAAGAATTTCTTTGTAATAAAACTACGAGCAATTGAAATTACATATTCTCCCGAATAGCAAATTGTGTGTTGCTTAATTGGTAATACGAGAAAAGTCTCTCGACACGGATCCAATTGGGAGATAATGAAAACTTTGACCGGGGTATTGGACCTTGCCTTCAGAATATCAGAGTATTGCAACGGAAGCATGTTCCGCTGTAATGACGCTATATAAGGAAGGATATGCCAAAGATGTTGATCTTGGTATATGAGTTGAAGCCATTGTTAAATTTAGAAGGTTATCATGAATACGTTCTGTACAGAACAATAATCATGAGTCTTCTTAATAAAAAAATAAGGGAATAATATTGCTTGAAGACACAAAGGAATGATGGTAGCCTAGAACACGAGGAGAAATGAAATAATATTGAGTTACATTAAGGATGGCTCACATCCTGTGAAATAAATCGGTTATTTCATATTCTCGACAAACTGGAGAGTTATTGAGAATAATGTAATGGACATAAGGCATTATTTGGTTATGACCAAAGTTCAATGGTGATTGACTACGGAAACGTAGGAATGCTTTAATCAAAAAAATATTTCATTTACACTACGATGGACCATAGCCTGAAATTGCATCTCAGTCAAATTTGGATTTGAAAGGGAATTGTAATGGGCAAGACGAAGGTTACTTCGTTAAAAGGATGGACTATAGTACCTCAAGACAGAAACCCTCAATCTTGATTTGATCAAGTGATTTTGTGATGACCAAAATATTGAGTGGGCCTGCAGTTCCGTGAAACTGAGTGGGAGCTTTGAAAACTTCCCAGAAACTTAGAATGCGGAGGGCATTTTCTGAGTGGGAGCTTTGGAAGCATTGTCATTGTGTGAGACATATTGAACAATAAAATGACTTGATGAAAGCTGAACCACAAATATATGAGCATATGATGGATATATTTGAGTGGGAGCATGATCATTGTCTCAAACATATATGCGTTGATATGTGTGAAGAATGATCTCATATGTATATATATGGATATGCATTGATTGTATACATAGAGAACCGTCTCATATACATATGTGCATTATGATATATATAGAGCATAAGGCAAATAAAATACAAGATTGCAAGAATCTTCTTTTATATGAAATACCAACACATTACACGTTGAAATCTATATGAGTAGATTAAGATACGGATAATGAAACGAAGTGAAGGTTGGAATAATCTTCTAGACAAGAAACAGGTTCTTGTGGCTAGAAATTATATAATGGATGAAATCCAAATATCACAAGCAATGTCTTGATGGAAGAATAGAGATGCACAATGTACTGGACATGTGATCTTATATGTTCTTGACATATGATTCTACCATATAACATGCATTGTGAATCCAACAACAGAATGACTCAAAAGTTCTTGGAAGAAGAACAGATTCCGATGTGCTTTATGAGTAAAACACAGAATCTGAATAAAGTCCATGCAGTCAGTATATGAGAGGCATACTGAGGACTGTTCTCTAAAATATAGAAAGGATAATAGACTTGAATGTAATGCAAGATTACAATTGCAAGCCATATTATGGGTCTATATGGAATTAGAGACATCACCAAAGACATGAAAGGAATGTGAGCAAAATTCACGGTACTACAAACATAATGCTACTTAAGGAAGTAGACGTATGGATAAAAGTTTAGCGTTAGAAGTATTGGACTTCTGGCTGAGTGTATTTCCCAGTATATATGACTAAGGATGAGTCTTCTAAAGACTGAACCAAGAGATCATTGGAGGATACTGTGAAATAATAGTCTCACTCTCCCGCGAAACTTATATCCAACCATTATATGATAATGAGTGGTATGTCAAAAGAGCTTTTGACCTATGCCAGTTGCAAAGGAAACATACGAATCTGAATTGGTGCAGTTCGTTGACGAACCCTCTTCCATGAGCGTGCATGATCAATGAAACACTTATGTGATAAGATGATTATGATCGGAAAAATGCGGCTAGATTATTAGCACTCTAGTTCAAGTGGGAGACTGTTGGATATATGCTCTAGAGGCAAATAATATATGATTATTCCAATATATCTAAGCAAGTTCATAACCAGTTTCATACCGTGCTAGAACTGCATCAGTGAAACAATGATGCAGGTTTGGTATAGAAACCCCAGAGTTCCTAGTTAGCCTCTACAACGATAACTAGTTCATGGTCAACATGATGGTCGTGGTTTCGCGATCATGGACAATTAAGTCTCTTGACTATGAGGTCACCTCACTGGCTAAGTGACGTGATGAACATTACCCAAAGTAAGCATTACAGCATGATCAAATCTTGTGAAGGTTCAGTGTTGTAATTACAGAACGTGGTAGACCGTTCCTTTGACCGTGAGTACGTGCATAATCACTATCTTCCCGGATGCTTTGACTTACATCCCACCACCTGACTGAAATATGCGGGTCATAACGGTTGTATCTTAGGTATTCCGTGGAGATACGTTGAGGAGTATTGTTTACAAGAGCGGGATTTGTCAATCCATATAATGGATAGATACTCGGGGCCCACTCGGTGAGATTCCATCCATGAAGCTGCGCAGCGTGTGACTAGGTCACGGGGATGAATATCACGGGAACGAGTGAATGAGGATTAGTTCGGAACGAGATTGAACCAGACATAGGATGTCATTGATCGAATCTCGGAACAATCCAGTATCGCTGACAAAGGGAATGCTATACGGTGTAAGGTCCAATCGGTGTTGATATCCGGAATGCACAGGGGTCATTATGGGCATCCAGGTCCCGCTGATGATCATTGACTGTTGCCTCTGCTCGGTCATGACTGGAGTGTTCTCGGACCGTAGGGTCACACACTTAAGGGCTCGATGAAATCGGAGACCTTTTCAGAACCATCGGAGCAACCAGAGAATAAGAGAGACAATATCGGCGGAGTACCGTATTGAACCGAAACAAGTTCGGAGTGAGCCGGAAGTGTTTCCGGAGCACCGGGAGATGGAATAATATGTTTTAGTTATTAATTAATTGAATTAATAATTAAAATCATTTTATTTCTAATTAATATGTGCTATGGGCCTTAGTGGAGAAAAAGGCCCATTAAGGAATTAAAGGGAAAAGAAAAAAGAAAAGAAAAAGGGGGGGAGGCGCCATGGGCCCTAGGGCCCATGAGGGGTGCGCCCCCTCTACCCCCTTGGCCGGCCACCCCCCTAGCAAAGGGTTTAGTCCCACATTGCTAGGGGAGGTGGGTTGACTCCCTTCCCCAGCCTATATAAAGACAGGCAGGGTGCACATAATTGAAACACAGAAATTCGTGAGAAAATAAATATAACTCCGAATTGAGATCGGTTTTCTCCGGTCTCCTCCCCTCTCTGGTCTCTTCCACGGTGGGCTCCCTAGTGTGAGCCTGTAGTGGAATTGAGACCTCTCTGCTAGAATCGGAGGCCGTCGTGCTGCCGAAGCTCCGTCCGGAGGTCTGCTTCCGCCCCCTCCGCTGGATCGGAGAACGGAGGTCGTCATCGAGTCTCGTATGTGTGCGAGTACTACGAGGTGCTGCACGTGTGGCACTACACCCATCCGGGTGCTCAACACAGCCAGGGGGCTGTGAAACTTGATCGGCTACATCAACCACGTTTGCGGGAACGTTTCCCGCGCAACGGACTACACCCCGAGGTATGTTATTTCCGCACTACTATCAGTTACGGTAATACGGCTAGCTAGATCTTGGGTTAAGGGAACGCTAGTTAGAAAAATTTGTGTTTTCTTCTGCGAACCCCAACACCTATAACCTCAGAAACATAACGAGTATTTCTATAATCGAGAGGCACACAAATAAGCATGAGCCATCCCATGCGGTGACCATGGATAGCCCGGAACCCTTCTCCTTCATTGTAAGGGATGAATTTAACGAAAAATTCGTCGCCCTCTTCATCAAATCCAAGCGCAAACGGTGCATGTCCAACAAAAGATGCATGGACAACTGGACTCTCAACTTCAAACAGGCCTACCCCTTGAAACCAGGTCTGAGCCGAGGGAACAATCACCTGAAGCTCCAGGGTGAGGAAGTGCAGCACTTGCTCGCGTCTGACGCCGACCAAGTGCGCCGACGGTGGTGGCTCAACAATCGCCACCATGTAGTGCTCGTGCATCCGGGGCGGAGGTTGCGGCGCAGAGTAGAAAGTCCGAGGAAATCTCTCAGGACCTCCATCCACAATGTCATGACCCACAGGGAGGGAACGGAGAGGATCTAGCTCGAAGTTGGCCATGGACACACAAGAACACTGCGCTACTATCCTCTTGCATTAGATCCTTTGTAAACGACAACGCCGGAGGGATTGACAACCCCTCTGTACTCGTTGGGAGAAAAGTTATTTGTTTATTTGTGCAGGTCCACGTCAACTTATTTATCTGGCGCCGTTGACACCTACTTGTCGATCCTTGGAGTCCTCCTGGATTCGATAAACCTTACCGTCCTCGTTTAATGGAAATTTGCTGCTAGCCTACATCTCAACCTTCCACTTGGGGTAACAAACAAGGGGCGAGAAGCCATCAGATGTTTGGACGCAGGGTTTAGGATTGGCGATGACGCCTCTTGGGGATTTGTGGTGATGATGACACATGCGTGCGGTCTCAATGTTGCACTTTTGGTAGTGCAATGTGTGGTGTTTCTTAGGGTGCCGCTCAGCAAATGTGAGGGTTTTCGTTCGGTTTCCCTAATTATCCGAGAAAATCTCATTCTCTCTTAATTAATGGATGTGGCAATGCTTTTGCCACCGTTTCGATTTTTTTTGCGTATGTGTCCTTTCTTGAGCGCACCACCGTTGTGTTGAGTGCTTCTTGTCGCCGATGTAGGTGCTCTTGGTAATAAGGATCTACGTGATCCAAAGGGTTTTTAGGCCCGATCTTTCACGGCAAACGAAGAATAACAACAATGTTGGATCAACATATATTAATCCCACGCACGAGCAAAAGACAGATCAACAAGATCAACAATCAAAACCAACAAATACTTGCAAACGGCGACCCATCCCGGGAGAAGACTGTTTGATAACTTTTCTCTTCAATTCTTGTCTAACCCTAAACACTGGCCATAGGCTCCTTTATATAGGAGACCCACAAGGGCTCGGTGGGACAAGCTCAAACTGAAAACGACCATACTGACTCAAACCTAAATGAACGATATAAACCGGCCTATTAGAAGGCTTGGCCAACAAGAAAGGCACGCAGGCCTAAAATTAAATGCTTGCATACTTTGAAAAATATCATATAATGGTTGGCCATCCTGTATGCAACACGCTACACCAAATGCTAACCATGTTTGGTCTCACACCGTGGACCAAACTGCAACATCAATGGTGGTGTTCTGAAATTTGGTTTCACCTCATCTTGCGGAGCAATTGTAAATCCGAAAGATCCAATTGTCAGAATAATTGGTGGTGGTGGCGCAATGGTAGAAGTAGGTTTCCTCCCCTCATCATCCCCCAACTTGAGGAGAAACCGTCCTCGGTTTCAGCTTGATACTTGGAGTGTAAGGCCCGATATGCGGTACTGTTCCAGATTTGGACGTTTCCATCCAGATCCGGGGACAAAGCACATATCCGTCCCACCGCGACATATGACACTACCATATGCCCCGGATTTCCAACATGATATCACAACATTACAGCTACAATGATACAACATCTCATACAATCGGCGTACAACTGCCTTAATAAAATACATCAGAGGAAGATACATGTCTGAGTACAGACTACAATCAAATGCCTAGTGGAAAAGGTAAAACAGACCATTCCCATATCCACATGGGTCCAGGTGATACGTCTCAAACGTATCGATAATTTCTCCTCGCTCCATGCATGTTTTGTGTGATATTTCTATGATCTAGATACACTTTCATACACTTTTGATCATATTTGGACTAACCTAATAACTCAGTGCACCCAGTGTCAGTTCCTGTTTTCAGCTATTTTTCTATTTAAGTTTTCCCACATATAAAAAGTGCTCCAAAAATCCGGGAAAATCAGATAAAAAATCAGCGTGTCGGAAGCCTCCAGAAGCCCGAAGTGCGTCCAGAGGGCCACCACCAGGGGCCCAGGCGGCCACCTGGCGTGGCCAGGCGGACCCCTGGTGGCCCCCCTAGCTGCCCCCCTTCGCCTATTTATTCTCCGTCACGGGAAACTTCCGAAGACAGAACCCTATTTCGCAAATTCTCCTTTGTTCCGCCGCCGCGCTTCAAATATCGGGAGCAGCGTCAGGACCCTTCCCGGCAGCCTGCCGGAGGGAGGATCGACCTCCGGGAGCTTCTCCTCCACCATGGAAGCTTCCCAGATGTGCCGTGAGTAGTCTACCTTGGACCATGGGTCCATGATCAGAAGCTATGTGATGTTCTCCTCCCGTCCTTGTTCTTCATGGTTTAGACCTCGTGAGCTGCCCTACATGATCGAGGCACTTATGTAATTCTTCTGGTTTTGCTATGCTGTGTTTGATGGGATCTGATGGATTATGAGATTATGTTCAGATCGTGATAAAGTAATATATTTGGTTTTGATCTCTTATATTTTTGTTCCTAAGTAATTCTTGCATGTTCTCCTTTGTTGTTTATTGCTTTGGCCAAGTGTTGGATAGTAACTCCAAGAGGGAACGTTTGCTCGATTGTGGGTACATGCCCCCAGATGACACGCTTGAGTGACAGAAACATGAGTCTAGGGGATGTGATATCGCCACAAGGGGGAAACAACGGTGCTTGTAACCGAAGTTGCAAGGATTGTTTACTTTATGCAAAGTTCTTTTAATGCAGTTGTCTGTTGGTTTGGGTTTACACTTTGGGTGGGGCTCGCAACTTAATACCAGCGAGATGTTCTGGATAGATATCTCAAGTTGGATGATTAGTAGTAGATGCAGATGGATTTCGGTCTACTTATTTTGGCATACTGCCCATGCTTATGAGCCTCTTCCTTTATTTTGTAGCATAGTTAGCATTGTGGTGCGTTTATAATCCTGTCAATTTCCCATCTGTAATTTGTTTACCTCGCATAGCAGCTTTATCTTCTTTTGGGAGAGCGACATCACTATTGAACATCACGGGACTCCGGTCCATATCCTCATCATAGTTTTCATGCTCATTTATTTTCTCATATTTACTTTCAGTTGCTAATATTATCATTATCCCTTGTGTGTTTGACCCTGTATAAACAACAAGACCGGAGAGATTGACAACCTCTCTGAACTTCGTTGGGAGCAAAGTTAATTGTATCGTGTGCAGGTCCAGGTTAAGAGAGCAATATCTCAAACGGCGCGTTGCTCGCTTCACCACCTACTTATCATTGCTGAAGTCCTACTGGAGACAAACCCTATCCTCTACATAGGGGAAATTTGCTGCTATCCTACATTTCACCTTCCACTTGGGGTAACCAACAAAGGGCTAGAAGCTATTACCACTTCCATGCCATCAAGCAAATTTATGGCGCCATTGCGGGGGACTCCGAGTGATAAGATAGGGGAGTTGCCCACTATCCTTTTACCTTTACTTTTTAGTCTTGTTAGTTTACCTTTCTGTTTTTATCTTTGTGTCTTAAATCCAAAATTACCAAAAAATCTACCACACCTGCTGCTACTATGGGTTCCTCTGAAAACACAAAGTTGTGTGACTTCACCAGTCACAACAACAAAGACTTTATCTGCACTCCTATTGCCACACCTGCCACTTCAGCTACCTCTTATCAAATTAAACCTTCTTTATTGAACCTTGTTATGAGAGATCAATTCTCTGGTGCTGGAGATGATGCTGCTTTACACTTGAATAATTTTGTTGAATTATGTGATATGCAAAAGTATAAAGAAGTAGAAGGTGATGTTGTTAATCTCAAGCTTTTTCCTTTCTCTTTGAGGGACGGAGCTAAAATCTGGTTTCAATCTTTGCCTAAGAATAGCATAGATTCTTGGGATAAGCGCAAAGATGCTTTTAATGGGAAGTACTACCCACCAGCTAAAATTATCCAATTGAGGAGTGAAAGTCCAAGTATGTGATCAGAGAGGGAGGGGGTGAATGATCACTTCAAAAATTTCTACTGAAACTATTGAAGCGAACATAAGTAGTGAGGAATAGTGAAGTAAAACTGGAAGCGAAACTAAATGCAGTGAATCAAAACCCATTGAAGCATAACTGCGAAGCAAATGCAATACTGAAGGTAAATGCTTGAATTAAAACGAACTGGGACACGGCGATGTTTGTTTGACCAGTTCATGCTCTGCAAAGCGCTACGTCTGGTTGGAGGGACTGGTGATTGAACACTTGGAGCAAATCTCTCTCCGTCCGTTGCTCCACTGCACCAAACTCCTTGAGCTTGGTCAGTTCTTCACTCGTGGTTGATTATTGAGGAAATCACCGAAACCTTTGACAAACTGGACTTCGAGGCGACAATTACTCTTCACTCTCTGAAGAACAACTCTCTAACCGTCTAGGAGAATTGCAGTTCTCCAAGATAAAAAGGCTAGTAAGCTTTCACCTACGTCATCTCGAATCTACTCAGATCAATGGGACTTAGGCTTCAGTATTCTGGATTTTGGTTTTTGCTTCGGTGGCGTCTTGGGGTTGCTCTCTTCATTCACTTTCAGAATATTCTCAGAGCAGCCACCCGCAAATGGAGGAGGGGGCGGCATATTTATAGTTGGCGATCCTGAGGTGCGGAATGACCAAATTGACCCGAGGTGACAGCTTGACACGTGTCCACAACGGTCGGATTTGTCATCACTGCGCAACTTTGCTTGCGGAACAAGTAAAGCTGACTCACGAACTTAGTTCTGCTTCAGAAGCCAAAGAACAAAGTATTTGCTACCGAAACTTAACTCAGTGCACATGAGATTTCTTTGCTCAGGCTTCTAACTTGGTTTGGATTTGATCTGAGCATTTTCTCAATGACTTCGATGTGCACAAACTAAATACCCCTCTTGATAGTACGGTTTGTCCTATGACTCAATGAACCGAAAAAGAACTACACAAAAAACATCTAAGTCTTGCGCCGTCTTCTTCATTTCCTTCAATGTTTTGAGCTTCAGGACACCTTCATTTTTGGGGGTCATCCTCCGTGATTAAGCTTCGCTCAGGGGTAATGCTTCGATAACTTGAAGATCTTCCCTGAAGCTTTATCACCTAGCTTGTCCTTCAGGAACCTATACAACTGTTTACACTAGAAAACATTGTTAGTTCCTCTACTGTCTTGTCCAACAATATCCAAAACACACGGGGGAAAAACTTTGCTCTTACAATCTCCCCCTTTTTGGACTATTGTTGACAAAACAGGCATCGATAAAAGATATTGAAGTTTTTGTGAAGTGATGGGACAAACTCTAAGATATGAAGTTTTTGGCTCCCCCTGAATGCAAGCATCGAAGATTTATATAATCGAAGTTAATGCTTGAGATAATTTCCTTCGGTGGAGAGCAAAAAAAATATCTTAGCAAAGTCAATTGCAGTTGAAGATATATATCCAATAATGTATGCAATTGCTTCCAATGACCTGTGACTTAGAAAATAATAACCACCTGCAAGATAGAAGATACGAAGCAATACTTGCAAGCAAAGGGGTTATTAAAAATTAAGCGTAGCACAGGAGTAGCAGGACCGAAGTTAAACTTAAGTTACAACCCAATCGAAGAGAATGGAATGTTTGATGCAACTTAACCACACGAAGCAAAAAACAAAAGGCAAGAACCCTTTCCCCGATGCAAAGCTAACTCATCGATGCCCTCATTCTCCCCCTTTTTGTCAATGATTGGACAAATGGTTGAGAAGAGGTTTGAGAGAACTAGTGCGCGGCATCAGCACCCTGAGAACCCGACGAAGCTGAGCTTGACGAAGACTCATCCGACGAAGACTGATCGCCTGAGGATTCTTCTTTGGAAGAAGACGTTGGAATAGCTTCGTGGTGCGACTGAGTGATGAGGTTGATGTCGAGGTCGCTGTCGTCAAGGCCGTCGTCGTCCTTTGAAGTAATGGAGTCGTTCTCGGAGATGGTGTCAGGCCGGATGGGTTCAGGTTCGTTGACGAAGAATACTTAATCAATCTTGTGCAGGGGAGGGATCTTCTGATTCGGGCGGTCAACTGTATCATCACGAGAAAAGTTTCGCTGGAGGTGCTCATACTCTTTGTAAATGCGATCTTTACGAAGGCCTTTGACTGAGTTGAATTTTCGGAGCCCCTTCCAGGAATGACGTTTCAGAACACGCAAATACTGATTGTTGTTGAGAACAATGTTGCCAACTCTGTTAATCTCATCAGCAAGAAATTGCATCTGGCGCTGATTAGCTTCAATGTAGTTTTCAAGCATTTGCTGCGACCGAAGATTAACTTCAAAGTGGTGGCAGTCTTTCTGGAACTTCTTGGATAAGTTTCGCTCATTGATTTCATGGCGCACGCCAACATATGTGGCAAAAGGATCATTGGGCTTCCTCAGCAATTCCAAAGAGTCACGCACTGGTGGGAGGAAAAGCTTCGGATGATGGCGAGCCACAAAGTCTTCGTTCCAACCATAGTCACATACAACTTGCAGCCAGGGAGCATAAGGTTTCAGTGTGAATGGTAGCTCGGCTGCATGAACCAAGTTCCAAATGAAGCAGTCTTCAAAATCAAAGAGAAGACCATGAGTGAGCTTCATGATTGCATGCCTTGTCTCTGGATAAATGTTCGATTCTTCCGAAGCAGTACTCAATGTGATCATTGAGTTTGACAAGATGTAGAACCAAGTCCTGGAGATGAAGTTCAAATGCTTCGGGCGAATGTTTTCAGGTAAATAGTTTGCAGAGACTTCAGGGTCTAACAGCGTAGCAAATTCTTCGTCTGACAGATCAAGTTCCAAGTGAATCTTTTCTTGGACTCCAGAATGCCTTGGAATATTGACAATTTCCATGAATTCAGCAGAGGACATCCTGAAGACCTTGCCTTGTATCATGCATTCCAACGTCCATGAGCTAGGTTCATTTTCTTCACCAGAAACATAGAGAGTTGCATAGAATTGCTTGATAAGTTCAGAATTGAAGGGAGTGCTCAAAGCAAACAGCCGAGTCAAATTCTGATTCTCAATGGTTTCGGCGACGTTCTGAAAGCAAGTGGCAGTGGAAAGACTTCGCATATCCAGAAATTTATGCCTAAACAGAACTCCTTGCTGACAGAAGTCTTTGGTGTAAAGGATTTGTTGTTCTGCAGTCCAAAAGCGAAGATCATCTGCAGTGCGATCTGAAGCATATGGACTGACACCAAAGAAACGGTGACTCTTCTGATGCTGTTCCAAGTTGAAGTCCGGGCCATGCCTTGAATAATAACCAGCGCCCTTGAATATTGGAAAAGTTTCATGAGGGTAATTGGAGTCAAGCTGGGTATCTTGGCAGGGGCAAGAATGCGCGCGAAACCTTTGCAGAGGAGCAATTGGATTAGATCTAGAAGGCCCAGCAGATTGAGCGACTATAAGCGCTTGCTCTAGCGACAGATTCAGTATCTGGACTTGTTCTTCTTCATCGTCATGTGCTTCAGTTTGAGGCACATTTATTTCGGACTCTTGAGCAGATCTGGCAGGGGAAAAGTCTCGGGTGACATGTGTTCGGGAGTGGGTTGGTGATGGTGCATTAGCTTCGTGGGGAGGTGATGGAGGTGGTGCGGGAGCAACTGGTGGAGTGGGAATCCTTGGCGGTGAGGGGGTTGGAGCATGGATGGTGTGGGTGCACGGGGTGGTATGGGTGTGGGAATGCGTGCAGGTGTAGGAGTAGGGGTAGGAGCTCTTTGTGGTGGAGTTGATTTGGGGGTGGTTCTGGTAGGGGGAGGAGTGGGAGTCTTGGTGGGTGGAGCTGAAGGTTTTGGTGTGGGCTGGGAAGGCTTTGGCTTGGTGTAGGAGTGGGAGCTGCTTCAAGAGTTTCCTTCGGCTGCACATCACTGGTGTCCATGTCTGCAGCTGAAGCCAAAGTTACCTTGCGCTTCTTTGTGGTCCTCTTCTTGGGTGAAGGACCTGAAGCCTTTGATGCAGCAGGCTTAGCAGCCGATGCCGGTGCAACAACACGTTTAGCTTCGGGCGAAGCTTTGCGTTTCCGCGAATCTCTTTCCATAATGGATGCATTATGGGTCTTCACCATTTCATCAACAGCGTCCTTGATTTTGCCTTTGAAGATTTTGATATTGTTCTTGGTGGTGGAGTTGACGTCTGTCACTTGTCGAAGCAATTTCAGAGCGTGTTGTTTGAATTCTTCATCTGGTTCAGATTCAGCGCGCTTCTGATAGTTGTGAATCTTTTTTATTTCTGCCCTGTCTCTTGAATGCAAATCCTTCAGCTGACTGATCATAGTGGAGATCATTGCTTCCATGGAGCTTGAGATATAGACCTCTCCAAGATCAACAGCTTCTGGCTCTTCAGCAGCACATTTCTCCCAAAGGGCTTCAGTGATGCCCAACTGATCCCAGAGTTCGCCTTCACGTGGGTCAGGGAACTGACGGTCACTGTGGCGATCAGCTTCAGCTTGAGCTTCAGGCATAGATATGCCTTTCTCCTTTGATGGAATAGCTGAGGGAGTCATATCAACTGTGGGCTTCTTCTGACTTGCCCTAGCAGCTTTCTCTGCTTTCTTTGTCCTGAGGCCATCAAGGGTGGCCTTATGTTTTGCTTCAAGCTCTGCCAGCTATTTAGCTTCAGCGGCAGCTTTCTCTTCATTTTTTGCGGCTTCGGCGAGCTTGCGCTACGTCTCATTCTTCTCTGCAGCCAACCTGGCAGAGTCCAACTCCTTTTGCTTTTGAGCGGCTTCCTCATTTGCCTTCTTCTTCTCAGCAGAACTCCTGGCAAGAATGTTGTGCTCAAGTGCCTCTTCGAGGTCTTTCTGACTCAATTCTTCTTCAGTGAGCTTGTGCTTCAATGAAGGGTTTTGTGCGGCAGACTGCTTGGGCTTCGTTGGTGCTGAAGCCTTTGCAGTAGGTTGCTTCTTAGCGGGGTCATGCTTCTGCTTCCTTCCCCTCTCAGTGTTGAGGGCATCAGCCGGTGGCTTGGAGGCCAAGGGCTTCGCAACCACCAAGTTTGATAAATCAATGGTGGGGCGAGCAGAAGACTTGTCCTTGGAGTCTTGAAACTTAATCCCCTTAGCAGCAGGTTTCTCTCCTGGCTTCTTCTTCATTGGGATCTGAAGTATTTGCTTCTTGGGGGGAGCAGGATCATCAGATTCATCATATGCTTCGGATTCTGATTCGTTGTCAGCAGCATTTGATTCGTCCATCATTGAATCCTCCAGAGCTGCTTGTTCTAGCTTAGCTTGCTCCTCATCTTCTGTGGTAGCATGAGGAGGAGAAGAAGATTTCTTCTTGAGCTTCTTCTTCTTCGAGCTTGGCCCAACATCATGGGCTTCAGCTTCAGCCATCTTTGCTGCCTTCTTCTCTTCTTTCAGTCTCTTGTTTTCATCAGCAATCCTCAAACGTTCTTCTTTGTCAGGATAGTCAGCTGGAGTCTTGAGAGTGTTGGGGTGAGGACGCTTCGGTGGAACTGGGTAATATAAATGGCGATTTTCTTCAGTGTACTGACTACACATGGCCGAAGTATATTGAAAGGGTGGACTGAAGGCAAATTGCATAGCCCACTTCCAGTCAGGGATGCTCTTGTACTTGTACCATCTGACAGCCCAGTACCGGCGAATGTTTTGCAATCGATTCTTGCGCTGATCCTTGGTTTCTCCAGGAGGCGTATCATATCCAAGCTCTAAGCGAATGGATTCGGGGATGCCTCTTGCATTGTTGGTTTCCTTCGTTCTGCCACCTTTCTTCTTCGGAGCAGACCGTTCTGCTTCGTTGATGTGGTCAAGATTTGTTGACTCATTTCCGAAGCCTAAATCAGCAGACATCCTGTGAAAAGCATAAAGGTAGCGAGGGAAAAAGGCAAGTATGGAATGAGCACCAGCAAAAGTTTTGATCCAAAAACAAAAGTTTTGACAAGAGATTCAGTGAAGAATTTTGGGTGAAGATTCTTGTCTGTTCTGAGCTAGACTTAACCTCATGCAATGATGAACTGAAACCCTAACACAGAACAGATGGTCTCAAACCCTAACTTCTAACCTGAATCGAGATGGGAACCTTTTGCTAGCAGAACCAGATTTCCTAGCAGTGCAACGATCCAATGGATCAAAGAAACCTAAGGAATTCATCCAAACAAACAGACTAAGAACATGGATCCTATCTAGAAAAGGAGGAGCAAAGGGAAACAGAGATCGGATCGGGGGCTCGGCGTACCCTAACTCGGTGGCGTCGAGCAGCTACGGCGGCGAGGAGCGGAGTGGACGTGCTCGTCGACGGCGTGAAGTCCACGGCGGCGCTCTTCCGGCAGTGAAGCGGCGAGAATGGCGACGGGGACGAAGAGCTCGGCGGCGCGCTCGGGATATAGGGTTCCGGAGAGATGTGAATGAGGAGGTGTGATGGTTTCGCTGGGGTGGGATGCCTTATATAGGCCGGCGTGACAGGAGTTGTCAGATCAAATCGAACGGCTCCCAACGTCTGTCTCTCCGGATTCTACGGCGAAGATTTCGTGGAGAATCGTGAGAAAATCTCAACGACCCGGATTTGATGGGATCTCAACGACCGAAGAATATGTCCTCGATTTGAGTAAAACTTCGATAAAAATTGGAAGCATTTAATTCGGAACTCAATGATGTTCGAAGCAAAATACTTTCCGTTTCAATTGTGCTCACCCATTTTGGACAGACAGAATAAGAACAAAGAAGAATAGAAAAGATAGGGTCCGAAACTTATCACCTCGAAGAAAAACCAAACGAAGCAAAAGGTGATAAGCATATAGGACTAGATCCAAACGAAAATAAAATAAAATAAAATAAGAGAAGCAAAAACAGCAACAAAATTCAAAAGTAAGCAACGAAGTAAATGAGTATATACAGGAGTAAAGGTTTGGTCTTACAGTACATTGCGTGAGTCCAATATATTCAGCTCACACCTTAACGCACAGAACCTTTTCTCATCCAATGGTTTCGTGAATATGTCAGCCAGTTGATCTTCAGTTCTGACATGACTTAAGACAATATCTTCACACTAAACATGATCACGAAGAAAATGATGACGAATGTCAATATGCTTCATGCGAGAGTGCTGCACAGGGTTGTGAGCAATTTTGATTGCACTCTCATTATCACATAGAAGGGGAATTTTCTTCACATGAATACCATAATCCTTCAGTGTTTGCTTCAACCATAGAATCTGAGTACAGCATGAACCAGCAGCAATGTATTCAGCTTCAGCAGTAGATATTGAAACACAGTTTTGCTTCTTTGAAGCCCAACACACAAGTGATCTTCCAAGGAAATGACAAATCCCTGAAGTTGATTTCCTATCCACACGATCACCAGCCCAGTCTGAATCAGAATAGCCTATAAGATCAAACTGAGCTCCCTTGGGATACCACAAGCCCAAAGTTTGTGTGTGAGCAAGATACCGAAGAATTCGCTTTACAGCAGTATGATGTGATTCCTTTGGATTTGCCTGAAAAAGAGCACAAATACATACTGAAAGCATAATGTCAGGTCTAGATGCACAAAGATATAAAAGGGATCCAATCATAGACCGATATTTCTTCTGGTCGAAGGCTTTTCCCTTCTCATCTGCATCTAAGAAGCCATTGGTTGGCATTGGAGTCTTAATTGTTTTGCAATCAGTAAGACCAAACTTCTTCAAGCAATCCTTGAGATATTTTTCTTGATAAATAAAGGTGCCATTCTTCTATTGACGGATTTGAAGTCCAAGGAAAAACTTCAATTCACCCATCATTGACATCTCATATTTCTTCGACATCATATTGGCAAATTCTTCACTGATTTTAGTGTTAGTGCATCCAAAAATGATATCATCTACATATATTTGGCATACAAACAAATCACCATTATAAGATCGAGTGAAAAGTGTTGGGTCAGTTGTTCCTGGTTTGAAGCCTTTCTTCAGAAGGAAATCCTTCAATGTGTCGTACCAAGCACGAGGTGCTTGCTTCAACCCATAGAGGGCCTTGTGTAACCTGTACACCATGTCGGGTTTCTTTGGGTCTTCAAAACCTGGAGGCTGCATAACATACACTTATTCCTCGATTTCTCCGTTAAGAAAAGCACTTTTCACATCCATTTGATACAGTAAAATACCATTGAAATTTGCAAAAGCAAGCATGACACGAATGGATTCGAGACTAGCAACTGGAGCATAAGTTTCGCCGAAATTGGTACCTTCGATTTGGGTGTATCCTTGTGCTACCAATCGTGCTTTGTTTCTTACCACTATACCGTCTTCATCTTGCTTGTTGTGAAAAATCCACTTTGTACCAATGATGTTGTGCTTCGTTGGATCAGGTCTATCAACTAAGGACCAGACTTTGTTTCTCTTGAACTGATTAAGTTCTTCGAGCATAGCAGTTAACCAATCTGGATCCTTCATGGCTTCATCAAACTTTGAAGGTTCTAGAATGGAGACAAACGAAAAGTTTCCACGGAAGTTAGCCAAACGAGTACGAGAGCAAGTTGTGGGATGACCTGGTTGATGAATTTCTTCAAGGATCGAATCAACATCAACTCTTCTTCGGACTCGTGATAAGGTTGAATCATTTTCTTCAGGCTCAGTTTCTGCTTGAGGATCTGCTTTAGCTTCAGGATCTGCATCGCCTTCAGCTTCAACATTTCCTTCGGGATTAGCATTACCTTCATTCCTTTGCTCTTCTTCGTCATGTTCATCATTAGCTTCAGGATGTTGATCTCCAGCACCCCGGGCTATGTGTGGGAACATTGGACCATCATCATCCCTATTAGCTTGACGAGCATTAGCTTCAACAGGGCGAATGTCTCCAATAGCCATGGACCTGATCACTTCATCAAGAGGAGGTTCATCTAGATCATGAGGCAAATGCTCTTTTTGAGAGCCATTAGTTTCATCAAACCTCACATTCACAGTTTCCATAACTTTCCCAAAGTGAGAGTTATACACTCTATAAGTGTGAGAGTTTGAGCCATAACCTAAAAGAAAACCTTCATGTGCCTTAGGGGAAAATTTGGAGCTAGAATTCATATCTCTAATAAAGCAAGGAGCACCAAATACCCTATGGTACGAAACATTTGGTTTGTTACCAGTGATAAGCTCATGTGAAGTTTTCTTCAGAAATTTGTGAAGGTAAACCTTGTTGATGATATGACATGCAGTGTTAATTGCTTCGGCCCAGAACCTGATAGGAGTCTTGTATTCAGCAAGCATGGTTCTAGACATTTCAATAAGAGTTCTATTTTTCCTTTCAACAACACAATTCTGTTGAGGTGTATAAGCAGCAGAGAACTCATGAGTAAAACCATGATCATCAAGAAATCTTCAATATGAGTATTTTTGAATTCAGTTCCATTATCACTTCGGATATGCTTCAGTGATAATTCATATTCTGTTTGAGCTCTCTTGGCAAATGACTTGAAGATTTCAACAACTTTGCTCTTGTCATCCAAAAAGAAAACCCAAGTATAGCGAGAGAAATCATCAACAATAACAATACCATATTGTTTTCCTCCCAGGATTGCATAATTTTGAGGACCAAAAAGATCCATATGAAGCAATTCAAGAGGACAAGTGGTAGTCATAATAGTCTTCGTTGAATGATGTTTCTTCGTAATTTTACCATCTTCACAAGCACTGCAGAGACGATCCTTATCGAATTTTACTTCGCTAAGGCCAATAACATGATTCTTCTTCACTAAGTTATGAAGATTTCTCATCCCTGCATGACCAAGTCTTCGATGTCATAACCAACCAGATGAAGCTTTTGCCATTAAGCATGTGGATACAGCAGAGCCCGAAGAAAAATCAACAATGTATAAATCTCATTTTCGGTAACCCTCGAAGACAAACGTATAGTCATCCTGTGAAAACACAACACAACGCGAAGCAGAAAATAGAACAAGCATACCCATGTCGCATAACTTAGAAATAGACATAAGATTATATCCAAGGGATTGGACTAGCATAACCTTGTCAATGTGCTTATCTTTCGATATGGCAACCTTACCCAAACCTAAAACTTTACCCTTGTTGTTATCACCGAAGGTAATATACTTCTGAGAAGAGTGTGATAGCTTTTCTTTGGTGAATAACTCCTTGTCTCCGGTCATATGATCTGTGGAACCACTATCCATGACCCATTCGGATCCACCGGAGACATAGCCCTGCAGAAGAATTAGTTCTTCTTAACCACCCACAAACGAGCAGGTGACTGAGAAGATGTTGAAGCACTGGTTGAAGCAATATTAAATCGAACAGGAGTGTATTGCTTCGGTGTACCATCAAGCACACCATAAATGTAAGTCCTTTGTGAATGGTTAGGATAAGAATGAGCATATGAAATCTTAGTATGATTATTATGAGGACGATAAGTATGACGGCCAGTGCGATAGTATTGCTTCTGAGGAACATTTGATTCGGGCACCAGTGGATCGTTTCTCGTTTCTCGTTTCCACAAGTGCTTTCTGCACCCATATCTGCCTCTTATAGAAGCCATCCTTAGGAGGAGTACCAACATACTCAGTTGTAACCTTTCCCTGTTCGTCTTTGATGAGCTTGTAGTCAGAATCAAGTGATTCGTCCACAATAGCTTTGTTCATCTTACAGTCAAAACCTGAAAGGTTAGCTATATCAATGGGGTTCTCCTTCGCTAGGACCCAAACAGTTTTAGGGTACTGCTCAGGTTCCCAATAGGTGCCATCAGGGTTTATCTTTCTCTCGAAACCAACTCCTTCATTCCTGGGATTCTTGTGAAGGAGAGCCTTCCTCAGGATATCACAAAGATACTGGTGACCTTGCACACTTTTGAACATGCCTGTTTCAAATAAGTTTTTCAAACTGAGGAGTTCCTCGGTAAAAGCAGGATTTTCCTCATCAGAGGCATTAGTATCATCAATAACAATAGGAGCTTTTCCTTTGGAATCAGTTTTGCTTCGTTCCAAACAAGTTAGGCAAGGTGAATCAGTTTTATGATTTGCTTCAGAACCTTGTTGAGCCATGAGAGAGAGATTGACATTTTCCAACTCTTCATGAGCCTCTTTCAGTCTTTCGAGAGCCATTTTCCTTTGAATAAATTCATAGGTAAGCTTCTCATAATCAACTGAAAGAAGATCATGCCTAGACGATAATTCTTCAAACTTTTCCTTCAGATCTGCATGCTCGTTAGTTAAAGTTTGATCTTTTTCTATCTCGTTGATCAACAGTGTTTCTGATTTCTTAATGGTTTTTCTCAGTGAATCAAGTTCATCTTGTTGGATTGAAGCAATTTAGCAAGTTTAGCATAGCTTATCTTCGAATCACTATCATATGAGGAACAATCAGAAGTATCATAGTTAGATTTTGATAAAGATACCTTCGCCTTGGCCATGAAGCAATATGCAGGAGATTCATCTTCACTACTGGTGTTGGTGAAGAATGAGCTCGAAGCTTTTGTCGAAGCATCTACTGAAGCGAATGCCAAACCAGCCACACCATCTGATTCATACCCAGACCCAGACCTTGAGCCTGATTCAGCTTCGGACCTAGAGGCTTCGTCTTCAGAGTTCATCTCCTTTCCCAGATAGGCCTTGGCACGGTGGGAGTTGCTTCGCCGAGATGAGTGAGTCTTCGATGAAGAACCCTCACGCTTCTTGTGATACTTCTTTCTCTTGTCATCATCAGAATCTTTCTTCTTATCTCTTCTCGAACTGGAATCATGTCTCTTGGATTCATAGCTTCTGGAAGATCTGTGGGACTTGGTTGAGGAGTCTCTGAGCGAATGTTTTGCTTTGTTCTCAGCTTCCCACAGAGGGAAATCAGCAATGTAGTGACCTGGCTTCTTGCACTTGTAGCAGCAGTTGTCCTTCGATGGAGAGCTTCTTGAGGATGAGCGGTGAGAAGAATGAGTTGAGATTCTTGAAGAATAACTCTTCTTACGTGAAGAAAAACCTTTTCTTTGGAAGAGGTTGAAGCGTCTCATGATCAAAGCTAAATCCTTTCCAATGCTTGAAGGATCATCTGATCCGACACCTGAAGCAGAACTTACTTCGGGCGAAGAATGACGCGAAGCTTTTGCTTTCAAAGCATGAGTTTTTCTTCGAGAGCCATTTATGTCATGTTTCTCATCTTCTTCCATTTCAAATGTATTGAGTCTCTCAAGAATATCAACGGCAACAAGACGTCTGAAATCAGTCCTTTCCTTGATCATCAGCACAATGTGATCAAACGAATCATCCAATGAGCGAAGCAAAGTTCTTACAACTGAGTGAGGAGTAATGTCATCAGCGCCGAGGAAAATCAACTCATTTGCAAGAGCTTTGAGTCTGCTGTAAATGGAGCTGACTTTTACACCCTCGTTTCTCTTGAAGCAATAGAATTTTCTTTGGAGTGTGTCAATTCTGGCATCCTTCTGGGTAGAAACACCTTCACCAATCTTTTCAAGATAGTCCCAGACACCTTTGGCAAATGGAATATTCTTCACTTCATGATACTTTTCTGGTGTCAAGTGATTGGTGATGAAAAAACAAACTTCAGAATCAAGATCAATCAGTTTTGCTTCTTCACGAGTGATGGCCTTCTCATCGGCAATAGTGACTCCATACAAGACAACTTGCCAGGCGGTCGAGTTGATAGCCATGATATTTCTTTTCATCTTGTCCTTCCAGTACGGGTAGTCCTTCCCATAGAAAACAGGAATGGGTTCGCCGGAGCGAATAGCTGCGAAAGACATACTTGAAGAAACTCCAGGAGGTTAATCCAAAACACACAGAGTGTAGGGAGTGACTAGCTCTGATACCAATTGAAAGTCCAAGTATGTGATCAGAGGGGGAGGGGGTGAATGATCACTTCAAAATTTTCTACTGAAACTATTGAAGTGAAGCATAAGTAGTGCGGAATAGTGAAGTAAAACTGGAAGCGAAACTAAATGCAGTGAATCAAAACCCATTGAAGCATAACTGCGAAGCAAATGCAATACTGAAGGTAAATGCTTGAAGTAAAACGAACTGGGACACGGCGATGTTTGTTTGACCAGTTCACGCTCTGCAAAGCGCTACGTCTGGTTGGAGGGACTGGTGATTGAACACCTGGAGCAAATCTCTCTCCGTCTGTTGCTCCCCTGCACCAAACTCCTTGAGCTTGGTCAATTCTTTACTCGTGGTTGATTATTGAGGAAATCACCGAAACCTTTGACAAACTAGACTTCGAGGCGACAATTACTCTTCGCTCTCTGAAGAACAACTCTCTAACCGTCTAGTAGAATTGCAGTTCTCCAAGATAAAAAAGGCTAGTAATCTTTCACCTAAGTCGTCTCGAATCTACTCAGATCAATGGGACATAGGCTTCAGTATTCTGGATTTTGGGTTTTGCTTCGGTGGCGTCTTGGGGTTGCTCTCTTCAGTCTCTCTCGGAATATTCTCAGAGCAGCCACCCGCAAATGGAGTAGGGGGCGGCGTATTTATAGTTGGCGATCCCGAGGTGCGGAATGACCAAATTGACCCGAGGTGACATTTTGACACGTGTCCACAACAGTCGGATTTGTCATCACTGCGCAACTTTTCTTGCGGAACAAGTAAAGCTGACTCACGGACTTAGTTCTGCTTCAGAATCCAAAGAACGAAGTCTTTGCTACCGAAACTTAACTCAGTGCACATGAGATTTCTTCGCTCAGGCTTCTCACTTGGTTTGGATTTGATCTGAGCATTTTCTCAATAACTTCGATGTCCACAAACTAAATACCCCTCTTGATAGTACGGTTTGTCCTATGACTCAATGAACCGAAAAATAACTACACAAAAAACATCTAAGTCTTGCGCCGTCTTATTAATTTCCTTCAATGAGTTGAGCTTCAGGACACCTTCATTTTTGGGTGTCATCCTCCGTGATTAAGCTTCGCTCAGGGGTAATGCTTCGATAACTTGAGGATCTTCCCTGAAGCTTTATCACCTAGCTTGTCCTTCAGGAACCTATACAACTGTTTACACTAGAAAACATTGTTAGTTCCTCTACTGTCTTGTCCAACAATATCCAAAACACACGGGGGCAAAACTTTGCTCTTACAAGGAGTAACATTATGAATTTTAGGCAATTGGAAATGATCACGTTGCCCAAGCTTGGGAACGTATGGAATCTCTTGTTAAGAAATTCCCTCAACATGGTTTGACTACCTGGATGGTTATCCAGAGTTTTTATGCAGGCTTTAAATTACCTCGCGGAACCTGTTAGATTCGGCCGCGAGAGGAACCTTTATGTCAACTACACTTGGTGCTGCCAAAAAACTTCTCGATGAGATGATGACCAACTATTAACAATGTCACACCGAACGCGCTCCAACAGGTAGGAAGGTAAATTATGTCGAGGAAATTACCTCCCTAAATGATAAAGTTGATTTAATTATGTCTCTACTTACCAAGCAACCCTCTATTGATCCTCATGATGTTCCTTTAAATTCTTTGGTTGCTCAGGAACAACTCTATGTGAACTTCATTGCTAGAAACAACTTTAATAACAATGCTTATAGGGTCAACTTTGATAGTAATCCTAGACCATTCCCATCCACTTATGGGAATAACAACACTTACCCTAGCAACAAGAACCCCACTTCTGAATTAGAAAACATGCTTCGAGAATTTATCACTACCCAAAAGGCCTTCAACAAGAATGTGGAAGAAAATCTAGCTAATTTAGATAATCTTTGTTTGAAGGTATATAGCTTAGCCCTTGAGGTTGAGATGTTGAAAATTAGAACCTCTCCCCTTGAGGAGAGCAAAGCCACTCCTATTAATGATATCCAGTTACAAATTAATGAAAATATTAGGATGATGGCTAAACTTAAAGAACTATATGCTAGAGAAAAAGAGGAAGAGGATAGAATTAAGAGCCTTCCTACACACCACACAGTTGCAACTATCCAAATTGTTGAGGATACTGAAACTATTAGCACCCAATGCACTCCGGGTCCCATTGGACCTATTAATGGTGATGCTAATACCTCAACTGTAGAAGAAGAAACTCCTATGAACATAGAGGGTTTCAAACAAGTGAGCCTAGATGACACTACTACCACCTTTGATAGTAGTGATATTGATTTTGATAGTTGCACCCTCTCAGAAGTTATTAGCTTGCTACACAAAATGTCTAGAGACCCCCACACTAGCACACTCAATCTTGCCTTCACGGAGCATGTCACAAATGCTCTCATCAAAGCTAGGGAGGAGAAGCTTAGGATAAAAGCCTCCATACCTAGGAAGCTAGATGATGGTTGGGACCCTATGATCAAAATTAAATTAAATAACTTCTCTTGATATGCTTTATGTGACGTTGGAGCTAGTACCTCTGTCATGCCCAAAAGAATGTATGATATGTTTGAATTGAAAACCTTTTGATTCTTGTTCTTTTGGTGTTCGTCTTGTCGATTCTTCTAGAAATAAACCTTTGGGGAAGATCAATGATGTTCTTATCATTGTCAATGACAACTATGTTCCCGTGGATTTTATTATTATGGATATAGAGTGTGAACCTTTCTGTCCAATTATTTTGGGACGTCCTTTTCTCCGCACCGTTGGTGCTATCATTGACATGAAAGAGGGGAATATAAAATTTCAATTCCCACTCAAAAATGGGATGGAAAAATTACCTAGAAATAAAATTAAGTTACCTTTTCAGTCCATTACACGGGCTAGCTATTCTCTTTCTCTTGATAAAACTTGATTCTTCTTTTGTCTTATGCCTAGCTTAAAGGCGTAAAAGAAAGCGCTTGTTGGGAGGCAACCCAAGATGTGTTTTACTTCTGTTTTTAGCGGTCTTGATGATTGTTACTACTGTAGCAACATCATTGTATCTTTATTTTCAAGCTTTGTGCCAAGTTATAGCCTCATATGACAAGGGAAGTGAAAGTTGTGACATGTTGTCCATAAAACAGATTCTGTCCTCGTGACGGAAAAAATCGGATCAAATCACCAGTTCATCTTTTTGAGCTGAATTTTTTACACAGAGTGCTATATACAATCAAGGAACTTTCGTATGTTCTAATTTTTTTTATTTGAGTTGCAGAAGTACCCCTAAAAAATCTTTACTACATGTTGTTCTGTTTTTCACAGATTCTGCCACATTTTGTCTCTCCTAAATTTTGCAAACCTTAAGCTTGCTTTTTCTTTGCAAAAACATTTTGGAAATCTTGAGAAACAGTATCTCTTCAAGAATATCTTTATATCCAGTGGGAAAAAATTATTTAATAAGGGTACTAACCTCTCTAATCAGCTTATGATGAGTTGTGTATGAAGGGTTTTCAAGTGTGCGATGGAAGATGATGAAAGAAGATTCAGGAGTGTCAAGCGCGCAAGCTTGGGGATGCCCCCATGCATCCCCAAAAAATATTCAAGGAGACTCAAGAGTCTAAGCTTGGGGATGACCCCGTGCATCCCCTTATCCATCAACAATCATCAGTTCGTCCTTCGTCTCACTATATTTTTATCACTTCATGCGTTATGTGCTATGCTTGGAGCGTCTCACTCTTAGGTTTTGTTTTTCGTTTTTTTTATCTTTGCTTTCTTTTCATAACAACTTAGACCCCTTCTTACTTTTTGTGGGAGAGAAACACGCTCCACTTTCAAAATCTAGAACACATCATAGGATTCTTCATGCCTATCTGTTGTTGTTGTGTGTTCTTTATCTTTTCGTAGCTATTTCCATGTTTAGTTTTAGTTTTAGTTTGTCCTTAGCAAGAGCATTGGCTTTTTCTTAGTTTGTTGCTGGAACTCTCTTTAGTTTTCATGTTTATCTTGTTAAGAGAGTTGGTTGTTGCACTGAGTTATGTCTTATCTTGAAAGTAGGTAATTGAGGTTGCTAATTAATTTTAGTAGTAACTTGCAATAGTTTTGAGGTATTGATGTGAGTAATGTTTGAACTTTTGGTGTCAAGAGATCTGGCCTATTAGTGATAGGTGTCATAATTTGGGCAATCCATGTCGTATTTTGGGCAATCCGTGTTTATTTTCAAAAACCTACAAAACTAGTTTAGAACTCTAGCTACTAGATGGATCACTACTCTTCTTAGGGGTCGGATATTAGAGGACACTCACGTACCATGAGTCGAGGATGCGCAGGGATAACCAAACCCCCATACACTCCTCCTCGGGGTACTTGTCTCTTTGTGAACATCCTCGTTAGATTGAGAGTTACCGATAATAAGTGCATGAGTTCTTCAGACTAATGTAAGTATTGAAAGCTTACACTTCCACCTCCTCATATTTGCTAGCCTCTCCTGTGCCGTGCATTTCCTCCTTCTCATTCTGAGAGTTGGCGTCCACCTTCGCCGGTACATCCTAACCCTTGGCATGATACGCTCTGTCATCATAAACCTCCTTATAACCTTCCTCAAAACAGCCACCATACCTACCTATCAAGGCATTTCCATAGCATTTCCGAGTTATATTTCCATGCAAATTCCACCTCTTCATGACTTTATCTTCATGTCATACATGTTCCTGCTACACTGGCAGCGGCATACATTGCATACATCATGATAGCTACATCTTCTTTATGATTTGAGTACCTTGTAAAGTGTGAAAGATCTTCTATACCCTCTTGTAGGGATTGGATGAGATTGATCATGTAATAGTTCGTCAGATTGTTGGGGGCATGTTGCCTATCATCTACTTTGGTGTTTATCACCTTTGCTACAACTTGTTGCTCTTAATGCTTTTCACTTTGGGCCCGAGTGCCATGTTTGCAGATCTGAACCACTTATGTTTTCATGAGTTTATCTATGTTCAAGATCCTATCTATGAGTTGTATGCACCTATTATGGTCCGGAACCGGCGATCCCAAAGGTGACAGCTTGGGACACCAAAGGGGATGGTCCATAATTTGCGGATTCCATGTATCCATTGAGTTTATTGCTTTGTTCCGGTGGTCCTTGACAGGAGCACCTTAATCTCCATAAGTTCCTTTTGGCCCCATTCATAGCGGGATGGTAGGACAAAAGATGTTCTGCAAGTTCTTATTGCAAGCACGCAAAACTACCTACGGGATACATGCCTAATGTTTGATATTTGCCTAGATGATCATTACTTTTTTGTGTGCCTTGCCCCGTGTTACAATCTATTACATGTTCATTCTTATTCATGCAGCGCCCGACCATTCATCTCCCTAGCCTATAGTATATTAATCCTGCTGGTCCCTAGTTGTTACTTTTCGCTGTTTCATTTTCGCTATCATCACTATTTCTATCATATCATAGTTGCTATTAATACTTTGTTGCAAGCAAGTATATTTCAGGTGCGCTTGAATTGACAACTCAACTATCAAAGCTTATAAATACTCTTTGTGTCCCCTTGTGTCGAATCAATAAATTGGGTTCACTTACCCGCGAAAACACTACAAACGATCCCCTACAGTTGAGGGTCATCAATGTATATTTGCATCACGAAGTGTTATAGGATACATCTCCGGGAGGTGGAGATGTATTTTTTTACATCTACATCTTCTGTTGGAGTAGTGTTTTGAGGCCAAGTTAGTTATTATTGCATCTACATCTTCTATTGGAGATGCTCTAATCGACCTCTTATCTCACTCCCAACTCCTCATGTGAAGAGTTAGAGAATGAGTGTGATGATGATGTTGATTATGAAGAGGAGGCCTCAGTGACCTTCATGAAGACATTAAAGGAAGAATCCCTTGCTCATTTCCGCAACCTAACGAAGTCACTCGTCGAACGTGATGACTACATTGAAATTGTCGAAAGCATTCTTACAGAGGAAAAGGAGAGAGGTGGTATCCTTGAGCCAAATAACCTCCATGAAGTGGAAACAACGAAAGCCTCATTTGAAGATATCACCACTTCCTATCAAATAGACTTTGTGAAAACCAATGATTGTCTAGGAACCTCTCTTGAATTATTGCATGAGATCATGGATAAAATCGTTAAGCTACAAGTTGTCCATGGTGAACTCGGTGAGGAGTGTAAGATTCTTTAAAAGATCTAAAATTTCATCAAGGGGGATCTTATAAATCTCACTGAGTTATACAATCAACTTTAGGCTTCAACTCTTAAGCCTCTTGCTACTTTCTGTACTAGTGAAGCATGCTCTTCTAACTCCAAACTTGATTATACATCTCTTCTTGATGAGAATAAGAAGTTGAAAGATCAACTTGAGAAAGGTCTTTGTATTGCATTCAAGGAGAAAGGAACTTGAATTTTCTTTTGAGCAATCAGAAGGAATGTGTTTCATATGAGGGCACTGGTTTTGATCCCTCCAAGAGGAAGAAGAACAACAACAATAAGAAGGGCCATGCAAGAACCACTTCCTCAACAACGAGTTGTATTTGTGAAAGAAGGGTATTAGAAGAAGGTCAAGGGAAAGGAGAAGGTTTGGGATAACGATGTCACCAGGGACATTGTTGTCTCCCATGAGTTTATCGGCAAGAAAAACTCACCTTATGCCCTCATGAGAGGAAATTATGGATATAAATTTGCTAAAAACTTTGGAATTGACTATGATGATTATGCATGGACTATTCGTGTGCCTAAGACCCTTGTTGCTAACTCAATAAGACCCATTGAAAAATGGGGACCTAAAAATGAAGCTTGCTTTTAGTAGGACTATACCTCCGGGTGAAATCAATGGGTGATTGATAGTGGTTGTACTCATCATATGACCAGAAAGAAGGATATGCTCGTGCATCTCGTTGACTCACTAAGGTCTTCCTCAGACATTTCCTTTGGTGAAAATGGTAAAGGAAAGGTAATGGGCTAGGGCAAGTTTGTCATATCAAGTGATGCCTCACTAAAAATTGTCTTTCTTGTCCAATCCCTTCACTACAATCTACTTTACACCATCCAATTTGCATGTGCCAGTTATGACCCGCTTTTTAGTGAATTCCATGTGATAGTCTTTAAAAGATATACTGTTAAAGTGGTCTTTGTTGGGAATGTTGAGGAAAAACTTTAAGTGGTTGATTTCTCAAAATGGGGAACTCACCTCACAACATGCCCAATGGAAAAGGATGACGTTGGTTGGTTATGGCATCGTAGGCTAGTGATACGTCTAAAACGTATCTATAATTTTTGCTTGTTCCATGCTAATTTTGCGTCGTTGCTACATTCTTTTACCATAGTTTTACATCATTTATATTTATTTCCTAGAACTAACCTATTGACGAGATGCCCAGGGCTAGTTCCTATTTTTACTACATTTTGTTTCAAAAAAGCTACACAGGAAATATTCTCGGAAAAGAATGAAACTTTATAGGAGCTATTTTCTTGTAACGACCCGATTCACTAAGAATCCAAGTCACTGTGCATTCTGTGCTAGTCCTTGGATCAATAGCTAGCACACACAGTACAAGATGTAATATCAAGAATAAACCACATGTCATATATATTACATTGAAGATCCAGTATTACAATAAAACATACATGCATAGCTCAAGGCTAGCTTATAAATAAAATACAGCGGAAAAACAATAAAATCTTCGTGGTGTCCATCAACTCCACCGGCACAGTTGAGTATAGACATCGTCACCCTACAATGCATTACTTACTCATCGTATACAATCCTGCAACACCAAAGGTTACAGCCCGACAATGGGTTAGTACATCTGATATGTACGGCAAGTCACGCGGAAAAGGATATAACAGACCTATCGCTACATGCAAGGATAAGTCAAAGGAAAGGCTTATGGTTTTATTTTGCCGAAAGCTGATTTTTCCCAATCTACCTAGTCAAAGTTTTAGTTTCACTTACTACTTAAGATCGAACTGGACACACCAGTTCCAATCCACACCCTTTATTAAATCTTTCCCACTCAAGTTATTATGGTGATTCATATGTCAAGATCCTCTAGTAACAGTAATGTCTAGTAGCTCAAGGATGTCTGTAACCGGGGACACGGCTAATCATGATTAGTTTTTACTCTGCAGAGGTTAGTACACTATCCCCGTTGGACTCAACCTGAAGATTGAGACGAAGTCTTTCAGAAGAGGTCACCTACACCCAACGGCAAGCCGGTACCACCTATCACATCTACATCTGCAAGCTTTGCACGGGAGAGGCTTCCTACATCGTACTCAACTAAGCCAGAGCCCATATGGCCAGTGGCTGTACATGGAAGCTCCTAGTCACCAAGTATGTCTGATCTTTTTGAGCCTGGACGACGCCCACTTACGTTCAGAGGGTAGATACCATGACGTATTGTCGACCACCAAAACCAACCATTAGGGGTACAACCTGGTCTCGCCTTAGATAACGCATGAGCCCCCAGGAAGCACTCCCTGCCCGTCCAGAGGTGAATTCTATTTAAGGTTGCTAGTCAAGTCATTAAATCCTCACATATCTCAATGTAATCTCAAACCAATCCACATCTACAAGCATAGCAAATATATAACAAACAAGTGCTAGGTTGTCTAAGAAAACAGGATAAGATCATATGGCTACCCTACCAGGTTTGCAGCAATAATAAATATAAAACTTCCTACACATGCATAGGGTGATATTTTTCTAAATGCATAATGAAAAATATAGGATGAGGTATGGTCAAAGTGTAACTTGCCTTATACATTCGATGAAGTTCTTCGCTCTCACGATCCAGATAACTCTACTCGTCTCACTCCGAGCAATCTATCGTAAAGGAAAGATACCACATAAGCAATCACGCATGAAGGAACCAAAAGATTAACAAATTAAACACAAAGGTTTTAGCAACAAAACAAAAACAAAAAGGCTTGACACGGCGCCAGTGTCGATGTCCTCGAAGGTGACAGGTGGAAGGTGAAGTCGAGAGAGTCAACAAAAAAAGAATTGTGGATATAAAAGATGATGACCAAGGGCATTATGAATTCAAGGTGAATATCATGCCTATATGAAAAGGTGTGTGGGTATTGCAGATATGATATTTCAAATGATCCGATACGCAAAAGAATCACTTGAAACGGAATACTACAACACAGGTCATAGCAGGTTCAAATTTGAATTGAATTTGACTTTAAACAGATAAAGAAACTTTGGAATTTTTGTGTACACAAGCTATAGACAGAAAGTACATGGAACGAGTGATCCAACGCAAAAAGAATCACTCGATTTGGATCAACGGTTTAAAAGATACGGACTCCGGGATTTGAATTTGAATTTGAAATAAATTCAAATTCGAAAGTGTGCAAAGTGTGAAAAGTTGAGTCCATGCTAAATTTCAGAACAGCACGAGCGCGTAGGAAAAAGTTTCACCTGATTCTGATACACGGTTTAGGAGATATTGCGGCCGCGAGATCAGGGTGTTTTCTGCAAATAAGGACCTATTCGCAAATAAAGTATTTTGCAAAAAGCGATCGGGTCCCTGAGCTGTTTGACCCGATCTGGATCGGTTGACTCCGGCGAGGCGGCGGCGGACAACGGTGGCGCGAACTTCGGCGAGGTGTGGGGCGGCGGTGGCGCTCGCGGCGTCTCCGACGAGGGCGTGGGGCCGGCGGCGTAGGCGGCAGCGTCCGGCCACGGGGCGCGTCGCGGCTACGCATGGGATGCGGCTGGTGGAGGCGGCCGGGGACGGCGTGGTTGCTGGCGCGGCGCCCGGCGAGGCCCGGCGGCGCAGGTGGCGACCGTGGTGCGCGGCGGCGGCGCGACGAGCGGCCGAGGCCGGCACGGCGTGGGCGCGGTGGCCGGGCGGCGGACGGCGATACGGCGGCGGCGGCGCGGTCCCGGCGGCAGCGAAGCGGGACCCGCCGCTTAGGGTTTCATAAAAAGACGGAAAAAAGAAAAGACAACGAAAATTATATATAGGTCTCGAACAAAAAAACTGAATCGGGCCCGACTTGGCCTCCAGATGTGCTCGCGGGCGGAAAAACGTACTAGGCCGGGTGGCTACGAGTATTTCTTTTTATTTAAAACTCAAACTTCAAACAATTTTACAGAAATAAATACTCATGAGAAAAATATGAAATAAATTTCTAAATTCATCAAATAATCTAAAGAAAATTATGCAATGAACATATTTTTCAAAATAATAAATAAAAATAATGACATTTTTCCAATGACTTTATTTCGTTATAAAATATTTCAAAAATCAACAAAAACCTCAAATAAGTATTTAAATAATTTCCACTCCATTTTTCCGAAGAAGTCATTTTATCTTCTCTCATGTTATAATTATTTTTGAATGGAAAATTATTTAAATAACTCCAATAAAATTAAAAAAATATTTAAAACATTTCCAATTTTCTTTTATATTGAAGGAGTCATATTACCTTCTCTCATTTTAATTTATTGGATTTGTTTTAAATACTAAATTCCAAAGCTCCAACAATGAATATTAGGGAAGGTCATTTTATTCCCTCTCATTTTAATATTCAATTCAAATCCAAAAGTTTCAGATCCTAGTGAAAATCAATCATATCAAGCAAACAATCATTATTATAAATAATTTATTAACATTCCAAATTTTGGAAAATTTTGGGATGTTACAGACTACCACCCTTAAAAGGAATCTCGTCCCCGAGATTCGAAAAGGCTAGAAAGAAAAGGTTAGGGTTTGGGTTTTCATGACAGTTCACCGATCCTTCGATGAGCTAGGGTGCTACCACCCTTAAAAGGAATGTGACGTGGTCTTCAAAATCTTACTCCATCGACGACCTCCTTCAAAGAGATTCACCTCCTCCTATCAGGTCTTGAATCCTTAGCAAAATAGGAGTCTTCCATATACTGAACCTTCATGGCTGACAGGTCAGGCGCCAATACTAAGCATATGTCGGTTCCCTCATGGTTGTCATCAAGAATAGTTTTACGAAATACCTCCAAAAAATTGTCTTGGTCTATTCTCACCGTATAACTTACTATTATTAACGATAATCTTATATAGGGATCAAAAATTGTACCATTCTATGGTTCAGGTTTAACATCGTCGTCTCTCTGCTGTAGGTAAGTCACTCAAGATTTACTATCCCGCATGGCAAGAGCGAATAATAAGGGTAATCGTCATGGGGCCAATCCATTCCGCACCCAAATCATTACCTTGTATATGGTTTAGCGAATCTCTCAATCTAACACTCGATCATCCTCACAGGCATTGCAGAAAGTTCCTCTTGATCTTGAATTGCGTTCAGATAAATCCATTGGTTCTGCACACCAACCAAACATCTATCGTTTCCTCACAACACTCAGGTTTGCGCAAACTGTTATAAAATGTGTACTGGTGAACTACAACTTCCTTTGGGTTATTCCTTCAACAAGATTGTGCTTGCTTGTTGTACGGTCCTGGCACACGGGGTTATCCTTGAACTCAGCATCGGTTGCATCCATCTTTATTCCAGCCTTGACATTAGCAGCCATTGTAGTAACTCCTTCAGTTCAGGGCTGAGGATGAGGGGGAATAGAACATAGATTGAGAGGTAGAGAGAGATAGAGAGAGATACCCATACAAACATCACCCAAGTTTTGAAAATAAGTTTTGATGTGTAGCTGTTGATGGCTTCTCTCCCCTCGTTGGTTACCCCAAGTGTAAGGTTTGATGTAGCACAACGGCAATTTTCCCTTCGCGAAGATGCTAAGGTTTAGATTGTCTCCAGTAGGACTCAAGAGATACAAGTAGGTGGTAAAGTGAACAATGGCGCCGTTCACAACCTAGGTTGCTAACTTCACCTGGACCTGCACACAGATACAAATAACTTTGCTCCCAACGACTTCAGAGGAGTTGTCAATTCCTCCGGCCTTGCTGTTTACAAAGGATTAACGCAAGAGAAAATATTGATAGTGATAGCAACGGAAAAGTAAATACTGAAAGTAAATTGGTAGTGTGAACAATAATGTGAAGATGGACCAGGGTCCCATGATTTTCACTAGTGATGTCTCTCTTCCAAAAGACAATAAAAGTGCTAGCGAGGTAAACAAATCACAGTTGGGAAATTGACAGGATTATGAAGGAACCGCAATGCTAACTATGCTGCAAAGAAAGGAAGGGCTCAAAAGAAATGGGCAGTACGCCAAGGTAAGTAGAACGAAATCCATCTGCATCTACTACGAATCATCCACCTTCAGATATCTATCCAGAACATCTCGCTCGTATTAAGTTGTGAATCCCACCCAAAGTGTAAACTCAAAGCAACAGACAACTGCATTAAAATAACTTTGCGTAAAGTAAACAATCCTTGCACCTGCAAGTACAAGCACCGTTGTTTTATCCCTGGTGGAAACAACACATCCCCTAGTCTCATGTTTCTGTCACTCAAGCTAGACATCAAGGGGCTGAACCCACAACCGAGCATAACGCTCTCTCTTGGAGTTGCAAATAAAATACTTGGCCAAAGCAAATACCGCAACGTAGAACATGCAAGAATTTACTCAAGAACAAAATATAAAAGAGAAGAACCAAATATATTACTCATCACAATCTGAACATAGTCTCATAATCCATCAGATCCCAACAAACTCAGCATAGCAACAGCAGAAATTACATAGATACCTCGATCATGTGAGACAGCTCACGAGGACTTGAAAGTGGAGGCACAAAAGAGGGAGAGATAGATGACATAGCTACTGGTCACGGACCCATGGTCCAAGGGGAACTACTCACGGTACATCCGGGAGGCGTCCATGGCTATGGATGGTCTCCCGGAGGGGGTAGCTTCTCCCGGCAGGGTGCCGGAGCAGCTTCTCCAGGCAGCCCCGATCTTGAAACAGCGGCGGCGGCGGAACAGAGGCGAGATCACGAAAAAGGAGTTCGTCCTAGGGTTTTCCGTCACGGGGGATAAATATAGGCGAAGGGGGGCGTCGAGGGGACCCACCAGGCAGCCAGGAGGCCTCCTGGCGCGGCCTAGGGTGGGGCCGCGCCAGGGATCCTCCTGGCTCCCTGGTGGTGGCCCCCCTTCGCTGCTTTGGTGTTTCAGAAGCTTCCGCGACGCTGATTTTTTATCTGATTTTCCTGGATTTTTTGGAGCACTTTTAATGGCCGGAAAACCTGAAATACAAAAACAGCAGAAAACGGCAACTGGCAGATGGGTGCACTGGGTTAATAGATTAGTCCAAATATGTTCAAAAGTGTATGAAAGTTCAAGCAAAACATGGCAAAGTCACACAAAACATGCATGGAGCAAGCAGAAATTATATATACGTTTGGGACGTATCAGCTGTCAGTAAAACACAAGAGGTGACAGCTTCACGGAAACGATCTAACGGTAGAAAAGTTGATCTTCTAGGTCTTCAAATCTTCAGATCTTCAATGACGGTGGCTTCAGTTTTGCATTGTCGAAGCCATCTTCGTATGATTGAGTCACTTGTCAAGTTATTCTTCTGGTGGTTGTGTCTTCTTCAGTCTTGAAGCATACTAAATAGATGAGGGTCTAAGAAAACGTAAACTTATTCCACTCACGTAAAGGAAATGCAAGGCACGATACGCAACATCAATCAAAGACATATCAGGGCCACCGGGCACAAGACAAAACATAACAAAACAAATCATGACATAACGCATCAAGTTAACCAACAGCAAAACATGCATCTATCCACACCTCCAGTCAACATTAATGGGTACCATCATACACGTAGTGCACACCCAGGAATGTCTATCCTCCAATTGCCAAACAAGCTTCATTATGGCGACATCTTCCTCTTTCTCTCCAGACATGGACACATGTTGCTGTAGTGTCCCATGTTCCTGCACCGATAACACTCAACTTGGCTAAGGTCCTTCTTTTTCTTCTTCACAGGTGCTTCCCTGAATTCTTGGATAATTTTCTCCATTCGTTCCTTTTGATGCTGAGATACTTGTTGTGTCATGATGAAAAATTGACACTGAGCGGGGTAATGATTATTTCCTTCACACACGAAACATGTGACTTGAGCAGTGGGACATTCTTCACCCCTGTGCATTTCCTCACAATAGGGACATCCATCTTGGTGTCCTTGTTAGGAGTCTCCTACCTCCCCGCAAATTTCTCATACACGGGGCCTCTTACGGTTTACCTCCATTTGCATCGGGGTGATGAGGCGGGATCCCAACAAAATATTTGTAAACTCCTTCCAAGTATTTCTTATTTCTTGATTCGTTAATCGCCTGATGCATTATCCACCAAGTAACATCATCTTCTACTAGGTACTTGGCAGCATAGTGAACCATGCCCTCACTTCCACCCTTGTTATGCTCCATGTGTTCCTCCATATTATAAATCCATTGCTCCACCTTCAGTCTAGTCATCACCGCAGAAAAGGTGAGTCCTACTTCATACTCCATCTATTGAGCCCAAACGACAAGGGTAGGGGAAACTAGGATACGAACAAGAAAAAGAAACTAAATGTGACACCAAGCAAAAGCACACAGACAAGCATAAGGCAAAACACCTACTTGCAAACAACAACACATAACAAAAATCAATCAAGTCACAAAATCAAACCACACAAACAACACCTAGAGTAAGGTCATATGTGCAAGACATATAATCTCATCATACTACGCACAATTCGTTTATCTAACTTCACATAAAAGTGGTGGTCTGAATCTAAGCTTCATCCTTCTCAGCTAGGCTGATCTTAAAAATCCTTACATTCTATCTCTGGTAGTGGTAACCTTAATTGATCCACAAGGTTGATAAGTTACTTCTCAAAAGTCTCGTCTTCAGGGGTACGAAACCCAGAGGGGTATTTACATTAAAGCAAGACAAGGAGTTTAGAAAATGAATTATAGATGAGAGATACTGGTGGAGAGAGTAAGAAATCAAAGAGTGATAGAATAATCTTGTTCCTATGGCTTTTCCTATCCATTTTCTAGGGTCACGACCTACAGTCAACATGGGCTCTGATACCATTTGTAACGACCCGATTCGCTAAGAATCCAAGTCTCTATGCATTCTGTGCTAGTCCTAGGATCAATAGCTAGCACGCACAGTACATGATGTAATATCAAGAATAAACCAAATGTCATATATATTACATCGAAGATCCAGTATTACAATAAAACATACCTGCATAGCTCAAGGCTAGCTTGCAAATAAAATACAGCAGAAAAACAATAAAATCTTCGTGGCGTCCATCAAATCCACCGGCACAGTTGAGTATAGACATCGTAACCCTACAACGCATCACTTACTCGTCGTATACAATCCAGCAACACCGAAGGTTACAGCCCGACAACGGGTCAGTACATCTGATATGTACGACAAGTCACACGGAAAAGGATATAAAAGACCTATCGCTACATGCAAGGATAAGTCAAAGGAAAGGCTTCTGGTTTTATTTTGCAGAAAGCTGATTTTTCCCAATATACCTAGTCAAAGTTTTAGTTTAACTTACTACTTAAGATCGAACTGGTCACACCAATTCCAATCCACACCCTTTATATTTCTAAATGCATAATGAAAAATACAGGATGAGGTATGGTCAAAGTGTAACTTGCCTCATACATTCGATGAAGTTCTTCGCTCTCACGATCCAGATAACTCTACTCGTCTCACTCCGAGAAATCTATCGTAAAGGAAAGATACCACATAAGCAATCACGCATGAAGGAACCAAAAGATTAACAAATCAAAAACAAAGGTTTTAGCAACAAAACAAAAACAAAAAGGCTTGACACGGCACCAGTGTCGATGTGCTCGAAGGTGACAGGTGGAAGGTGAAGTCGAGAGAGTTAACAGAAAAAGAATTGTGGATATAAAAGATTATGATCATGGATATAAAAGATGTGAAAAGAATTGCGGAAAAACGTACTGGGCCGGGTGGCTACGAGTCTTTCTTTTTATTTAAAACTCAAACTTCAAACAATTTTACAGAAATAAATACTCATCAGAAAAATATGAAATAAATTTCTAAATTCATCAAATAATCTAAAGAAAATTAGGCAATGAACATATTTTTCAAAATAATAAATAAAAGTAATGACATTTTTCCAATGACTTTATTTAGTTATAAAATATTTGAAAAATCAACAAAAACCTCAAATAATTATTTAAACAATTTCCACTCCATTTTTCCGAAGAACTCATTTTATCTTCTCTCATGTTATAATTATTGTTGAATAGAAAATTATTTAAATAACTCCAATAAAAAATAATATTTAAAACATTTCCAAAAAAATTATTGAAGGAGTCATATTACCTTCTCTCATTTTAATTTATTGGATTTGTTTTAAATACTAAATTGCAAAGCTCCAACAATGAATATTAGGGAAGGTCATTTTATTCCCTCTCATTTTAATATTCAATTCAAATCCAAAAGTTTCAGATCCTAGTGAAAATCAGTCATATCAAGAAAACAATCATTATTATAAATAATATATTAACATTCCAAAATTTGGAAAATTTTGGGATGTTACATTTCTCATACATACGAATACACAGGAGAAAGACCAACCAAAGGGTCCACCCACATGGAGGCGGTGTCCAGGGGACGCGGCCCAGCCCCTGGCCGCGCCATTTACTCGCCTGCGAGCCTAGAGCACCCTCTCGGGTTCCCTCTTCGCCTATATTAACCCTCCTGACCTAAAAGTTATGGGGGCGGAGAAAATTTATAGAAGCATGCCACGGAGTGATGGGTGTAGATAACACCTCCTTGTTTGTTACCCCAAGTGGAAGGTTATGATGTCGATAGTAGAAAATTTTCCTAAGTGAAAATACCAAGGTTTGTGTCTCCCGTAGGATTACGGAGACAACAAGTAGGTGGTTAGTAACTTCCTTGGCGCTTAGAAATTAATTGACATGGACATGCACACAACACACAACTAACTTTTCTCCCAACGATTCAGAGGGTTTTCAATCCCTTCGGCCTTGCTTTTAACAAAGTATTAAATGCAAGAGGAAATAAAAGTGCAACTGGAAAGAAAGGAAAAATAGTAACTTTCAGTGGTGTAAATATATGAAGATGATATGGACCGGTGCGTCATGGCGCTAACTATTGATGTCTCTCTCCCAAAAGACGATAAAACTTATGATGGGTGAATAACGAGGGGATACCCACACGGCTCACCTCCGTGAGGGTACCCGGTGCGTGTCAAGACTGGTGGCCCACTAGAAGCCTCGTAGGGCCCAACATCAGCCTATTGAGCCCACTCGAGGCACCGATGATTGAATCGACTTGGATTCCAAGACCACGTGGAGTCCAAGACTTGGCATACAAGGCTACGTAGATTAGGAAGATTCTTGTAAACCCTGGATGGAATCCTCAGGACCTAGCCTTGTATATAAAGGCTGGGAGAGGGGACGTCTAGGGACACCACATATTCATCTCGCAACACCTTCTGGCTTAAGAAATCTTGCAGGACCTCACTGTAATGGCCTCCATCATGTAATACATTCAGAAGGAAGTAGGGGTTTTACCGATCAAGGGCCCTGAACCTAGGTAATTCCTTGTCTCCTGTTAGCCGACGAGATCACCAACCACACACTCTCCTTCCATTCGATCTAATCCAGGGTACCTAACCATGGGATTTGATGAGTTCCACCCTCGTTAGTGAACAAATTGCAGCTGGGAAATTGACAGGATTATGAATGCACCACAATGCTAATTATGAAAGGAAAGAGTGCAAGATTCAATTGTATGGGCATTACACCAAGACAAGTAGACCGTTTATTCATCACCATCTACTTACTGATCACCCACCTTGAGATATCTAATCCAGAACATCTCGCTGGTATTAAGTTGCGAGCCACAACTAATGTTGTTGTAAGAACAAAGTTTTACCCCCATGTGTTTTGGATATTGTTGGACAAGACAGTAGAGGAACTAACAATGTTTTCGAGTATAAACAGTTGATTAGGTTCCTAAAGCACAAGATATAAGGAAGACCTTCAAGGAAGATGGACAATATGTCAAAGCTTATTCCTTGGAGCGAAGCTTTATCACAATGGGTGACCCCTAAAAAGTTATTATTCCCTGAAGCATAACTCACCGAAGGAAATGAAGAAGACGGCGCAAGACTTAGTAGTTTTTGTGTAGTTCTTTTTCTATTCTTTTGAGTCATAGGAAATACCGTACTATCAAGAGGGGTTAGTAAGTCGAAACCAAAGTTATTGTGAAAACTGCTCAGTTCGAATCAAAACCAGTCAGAAGCCTCAGAGGAGAAATATTATGTGTCCTGAGTTAAGCTTCGGTAGCAAAGACTTCGTACTTTCCTCTTCCGAATCAAAACTCGGACCGTGAGAAAGCTTTACTTGTTCATCAAGTAAAGTTGCGCATTGATGACAAATACGACCGTTGTGGACACGTGTCAAGCTATCGCCTTAGGTCAGATCAGTCATTTCGCACCCTGGGATCGCCACCTATAAATACGCCGCCCCTGCCGCCACTAGCTGTTGACTGCTCTGAGATTATTCCCTGAGAGATTATTCCCTGAGAGAGACTGCCGCCACTAGCTATAAAAGTCCTATTGAACTGAGCTGATTCACTATGACTTAGGTGGAATTTTGCTAGCCTTGTTATCTTGGAGGACTGCAATCCTCCTAGATGGTTAGAGAGTCGTCTTCAGAGAGTGTAGAGAAAGTGTCGCCTCGAAGTTCAAGTTTGTCAAAGGTTTCGGAGATTTCCTCAATAATCTACCACGAGTCAAAACTGGCCAAGCTCAAGGAGATTGGTGCAGTGGAGCAACGGACGGCGAGAGGGTATCTCCTGTGTTCAATCACAAGTTCATCCAACCAAACGTAGCACTTTGAGAGTGTGAACTGGTCGAACAAACATCGTTGCGTACTGAGTTTTTTTACTTCCTGCACTTACATTCTGTACTATTTTGCTTCCATGTTATGCTTCGCTGTGATTTTATTAGCTATGATTAGCTTCTTTATTAGTTTTGCTTCCTAGTTCTCTGAATAATTGTTCTTCCCTTGCTGTAATTATTCTTCACTTCGAAGTTTCTTCCGAAAATTTGAAGTGATCAATCACTCCCTCCCCATCTGATCACATCATTGGTCTTTCAGTTGCAAACTCAAAGCAACGGATGATTCCTTTAACACTCTATGCGTAATGTAAGAATGTCGGGACCCGGGGTTAGCGTATGCAAGTCCCTCTACGACATAGGCATATGGAGAGCCGAGAACCGTACCCACTTGTTTAAGCAGACAAGGCCAAGCACAGAACGTTCTCGGAAAGCATCGTACGTGAGGGGCATCCCATCCAGGCCGGATGATCAACTGAGATGGGTCCTCATCGTCCGCACACAAGCCCAATGATATGGGTGATGAACTCCCATATTCACAGACAAGTCGCCTCAACCATACTATCGACTATCTGATTACTCTTACATAGACTTACTCCATCCCGATCACTTAATCGGGGTCTAGGGCGGGCTCGATCATACCACAAAGTGTGCACGATACGGAGTCTCGAGCAATCGCATCGCGATGCCCCAAGCTGCGCCCATCTAAGGGCCACTTGTTGTATGAAAGACCGCCAGCCAGATAACAACTAAGGTCTCAAAAACCCATACAAAGACATGCATATTATAAACATACACGCAGCACACATGCCTTGTATGAACAGCAGGTATCATTGCAATTCTCTACAAAGTATACATTTTATTGATAACTCTCACAGAGTGCACACAGAGATCACAAGCATGTGATCCAACATTACAACAAACAAGCGGAAGCAAAGTAGGTCTGAGTACAGACAAGTTTAACAAATGGCTTAAGAAGCCTTATTTAAACACAAGCCCTCCACGAGGGAACTAGTCGTCTGACTGGGACTAGACTAGCTTGATCTTCAGTCGTCGAGCTCGATGAAGAAGCCACCTTCGGGGTCAGTGGGTTCATCAAAAACATAGAATAAGCAAACGTGACTACAAAGTCGTACTCAGCAAGACTTACATAGGAGTTATACTACTCATGCACATGTATCAAGGTAAAGGGAGGTGGGGTTCAATTGCAGAAATGCCAGCTTTGACTTGGCTAGTCCTGAACTACGAGTACCAGACTTTGAGGTAAGAAGCGTACACGAGTCCACTACTTTCTCCAACCAATTACACCACTATGGTGCCTTCCTCGACTTCCCCACGAGAAAGCACGCCATAGCACTCACACTTATCTTGGTGTATTTTAGAAGTATCCAGTTCAAGTTGTCTAATAATCAAGCTAAGCTTTCCAAGCAGTCCTTAACCGCGGACGCGGCTATTCGAATAGTTTTGTTAACCCTGCAGGGGTGTACCGCTACACACACATGATCATCATTTACCGCCTTTGATCTCGACACCATTCAAGGGGTGTCAGCGAGGATTCTCACCACAACTGTTACCTCATAGCCTATCTAGTCCAAGAAAGTCGCCTACCTGGGTTGGATACCACTATCGTGAACCCGGTCGGTTTACCGAAGTGGACCCAAGTGATGTGTGCGTGGTGCATATGCCGGTCTTGATTGAGTCGTTCTCTCACTTAGCATCCAGGCCACAAGCCTACCAGAACTCCGAATTACTGCGACATCTGGACATCGAAAGGGATGAGTTAATAGTTTGAGAGGGGTCAGTGAGCCCAATGTGTGGTTGTACTCTTCATCTTGGATCACCACACAAGAACTCGGACTTAGGGCGGTGTTCAACGAGACAACCCACTGTGTACTCCTACACAGCCTCTCATCGTTCACCTTGTATTAGGGTAGATTCACCAACACCTTTACACCAACATCATCTTGATCACTACCATCCCGACTCACATAACAGTAACATCATTGTATCACTCTAAGCATGCAATAAGAAGTAACAATTGCAGGGGCCACATGATATCAATCAACTCCTACATTTGCTAGGATTGTGGTTTGGTTACTACTGTGACAAATGATAGGTCATGCAAAGGAATGGGTTCATCTATGCGGTAGAAACGTAGCATGGTAATCATCCTATACAATGCATAAGTGAGACATGAGAGAGAATTGGGATTTTATCGACATGATCAATGGGGGTTTTCTTGCCTTGTTGAGGAGGTTCGGGTTCGGGGTCTTCAACGAAGGGGGCTGCCTCCTGTTCCGGTTCCACCTCTACTCTACAAACAACAAACAAGGTAGCAAAGTAAATACAATGCACAATCACATGGTTGAAGGTTGAAACTTGATGTATATGTTTTGATGTCTGAAGCAATTCCACTTAAATGGGGTATTTGCAAATGAATTTGCAAATTTAAAATACACATATGAATTCCAATTTATCCAAGTTGCATATGACATTGTTTGATCAAGTTAAACCATTTTCAAATGTGTATGATGTGCCTCTGAAGTTCAAGTATAATGTGGTATGTTGATATGGTTCAAATTGCAAAAGCATTTGAAAAGAATTTTATTTAATTCCATTTAAACCAAATAGCAAATGCTACTGGTCACATTTTAAATTCAACTCAAACATGGTTGAAATTTGGATATTTGGATAGATAATTTTCTCCTCATCATTTTTCATATATTATTTGTTAAATTTGGAGTTAATATGAATTTTCTATGTATTTCCAAAGTTTGGGGTAATTTCTGCCTTTTCTGGAATTTCTTGAATTCTTTTTATACTAGAAATTCATTATTGCATCACTGTGACATCAGCATGACGTCAGGGGGCCACTGACTGCTGGGACCCACTGGTCAGCCTCTCACTGTTTAATTAAAACGATTTGAAAAAGATTTAACTTAACAGGGGGGATTAGTGTGGCTGGGCCCACATGGCAGTCACTGTGGGGGGGGGGGGATAAGGCTTAAGCTAAGCACGGTTTAAGGATAACCCACCGGCTGCTTGACGCCGGTGGCCTGGCCACGGCGGTGCGGCACGGCAACGTGCTCTGGGCACGCGTTTGATGCGCCAGTGGCATCAAACTGGAGCTGGGAGAGCGCCGCATCGAATGGAGCCAGCCAGGGGGGCCGGAACTCACTGGAGCGACGCCGGCGTCAAGCCCTAGCGGCGGCCGTAGCTCGGGCTCGAGGCAAAGCTTGATATGGAGCTCCACTTGAAGCAGCAAAGGGAGCAATCAAAGCTGTGGAGCGCGGCGAAGACGACGGACAAGGAGGCGAGCTCGATTGTGTAACAGGTGGTCGTCGCCATGGATCCCGGCGGTGAGAAGCTCCGGCTCCCATGGAATATTATTCTAGAGAGGAGGAGAAAGACGATGGAATGGCTCGGGGGAACCGTGAGCTCACCGTGAGTTCAACGAAGGCAGTGGCGCGGTCGTAGCTGCTCTATGGTGGCCGGAATCGAAGAAATCTCGCGGCGGTTCCGGCGAGAAGGAAACGGCGATTGCGGCGGCTCCTTGATCAATCAGGTCACCAGCTTCGACGGCTTGGCGTGGACGACGACGTTGCGCGAGGGGGACGTGATCTCCGGGCTCTTCTCCAACGTTGGCTGCGAGTTCTTGCGACGGTGAGCGGCGGCTGTTCTAGGGGAAGAAGGGGGAAACGCGCATGGAGCTCGAGAGGAAGCGACGAGTGGGGGAATGGAGGAGCCGTGCCTCTGCGTGTCTCCTGGCGCGAGTAGGAGGGCTGGGGAGGCGCCAGGCAGGCTAGGAGCTGCCGCCGGCGTCGGCATGCCCTCCAGCGAGGTGCTTGCCGCGCTGGGGGAAGACGACAAGGAGGCTGCGTGCCTGGGCTGCTGGGACGGTAAGTTGGTCCGGGGAGGCCCAGGTAAGTGGGCTCCTTTCCCTTTTCTATTTTTTGTCTGTTTAATCTTTCCTTTCTTTTCTGCAATTTTGTTTTGCTGTGCTAATTAAATAGCTAGGCATTTTATTAAATGCTGAAACTTTTTATGTGGCTTCACAAAAAATTAGGCTAGCCACTTGTAAAGTTTGAACATTTTTAAAATTCAAATTATTTGAACTTTAAATAAAATAGGGGTTTGATTAATTCCAAGGCACTGTTTGAATATTTGAAAAATCTATGAGCATGGGGTGGGTCCCACGTCACTTGATATGTGATCACACTCATTTATAAGACTTTTTAAAAATCTAACATGAATTTTTGGAGAAGATTTATTTCTGGCCTTTTGAATTAATTCATCTAGGGGGGTTCCTTCTCCCATTTTTCTTTTGAATTTGATTTCAAAGACTTCTTTTGAAATTTTTAACATGATGCAAGAAGACTTTGATCCTAGCACATTACCTAACTTGGGGTAATGACAACTCGCCCCCACTCAAAAGAATCTCGTCCCGAGATTCAGAAGTTTGCGGGAGGAAGGTGGGGTACTCGGCACGGAGACGGTCTTCTCTTTCCCACGTAGCTTCTCTCTCAGAGTGGTGTGACCATTGCACTTTCAGAAACTTAATCTTCTGACGACGAGTGACATGCTCTACGGAATCAAGAATACGAATGGGGTATTCTCGATAAGAAAAGTCATCTTGGAGATCAAGCGTTTCATGGTCGACTTCGCGGATGGGGTCCTTGAAGCAACGTCTGAGTTGTGACACATGGAATACATCATGTACTCGGGAGAGGTGCAGGGGTAGTTCAAGTTGGTAGGCAACCTCTCCACGTTTAGCAAGAATGCGGAAAGGTCCGATGTAACGTGGGGCGAACTTGCCTTTGATACCGAAACGTTGGGTTCCCTTCAGAGGAGTAACCCGAAGGTAAGCCTTCTCGTCCAGATTATAGCTCTCTTGACTATGATGACGATCATAGTAGCTTTTCTGACGAGACTGGGCTGCTTTCAATTGATCACGAACAATGCGAACTTTCTCTTCTGATTCCTTGATCATATCCGGTCCAAAGAATTGTCTTTCACCGGTTTCTGACCAGTTTAGGGGTGTTTGACATCGTCGTCCATAAAGGAGTTCAAAAGGAGCCATGTTCAGACTAGATTGGAAGCTATTGTTATAAGCAAATTCGGCAAATGGAAGAGACTTCTCCCAATTCTTTCCGAATGAGATAACACAAGCTCTGAGCATGTCTTCAAGAATTTGGTTCACCCTTTCGACTTGACCGCTAGACTGAGGATGGAAAGCTGTACTAAAGGAGAGATGAGTTCCCATAGCATTCTGAAAGCTTCCCCAGAATCTAGAGGTGAAAAGGCTACCACGATCAGAATTGATTTCCAAAGGAACACCGTGAAGGGATACAATTCTAGAGACGTACAAGTCCGCTAACTGGCTAGCAGTTATAGAATCGCGAACTGGAAGGAAGTGAGCAACTTTGGAAAGCCTATCTATGACAATGAAGATGGCATCGTTTCCTTTCTGGGTTTTTGGAAAGCCGGTGATGAAGTCCATACCGACTTTGTCCCATTTCCACTCTGGAATAGGCAAAGGTTGAAGTGCACCAGCAGGTCTTTGATGTTCTGCCTTAATGCGACGACAAACATCACATTCGGTAACAAATTGAGCAATGTCTCTCTTCATCCTAGTCCACCAAAATCTCTGGCGTAGATCTCGGTACATTTTTGTGCTACCGGGATGAATCGAGAGGGGTGTGTCATGGGCTTCTTTGAGGATGAGTTGCTTAGTTCCCTATTCTTAGGTACTACCAAAGGATTTCCAAAGAATACCGTTCCTTTGCTATCTGTGGAGAAACATTTAGCAACTCCGCTAGCAATGTTCTCCTTGATCCGGCGAACACCTCGTGCACGCCTTTGGGCAACTATGATTTGATCCTCAAGAGTTGGTTTCGCCACCAAGGTAGAAAGATAGCCATGAGGAACAATCTCAATATTGAGCTTGCGAAATTCCTCATGAAGAAGTGGTTGATACTGTTGTAACATAAGGTTGTTACAATACGACTTACGACTTAGTGCATCAACCATGACATTGGATTTGCCTAGGGTGTAAGAAATTCCTACGTCGTAATGTTTAATCAACTCAATCCAGAGTCTTTGCCTGAGATTAAGATCTGGCTGGGTGAAAATGTATTTGAGGCTTTGGTGGTCGGAATAGATCTCACAACGATTACCAAGGAGGTAATGTCGCCAAGTTGTTAGGGCATGAACTACGGCAGCGAGTTCAAGATCATGGGTAGGATAGTTCTCTTCATGTGTCCGCAACTGGTGTGAAGCATAAGCTACCACATGTCGATCTTGCAGAAGTATGCATCCTAACCCTTGCCGTGATGCGTCACAGTAGATCTCGAAATCCTTTTTGGTGTCTGGAGGTGCAAGTACGGGTGCAGAAGTCAATCTCCTTTTTAGCTCTTGAAAGCTTTCCTCGCACTTGGGAGTCCATAGGAATTTCTTATCTTTCTTGAGGAGTTCAGTTAGAGGCTTTGCAACTTTAGAAAATTTCTCGACGAAGCGGCGGAAATAGCTGGCTAGGCCAAGAAAACTCCTAACTTTCTTAACCGATTCAGGTGGAGTCCAGTCAAGGACGGCCTGAACTCTCTCGGGTTTCACAGCAATGCCTTTTGCAGAAATCACGTGGCCTAAGTAGGTCACTTCTGGTAGCCAAAATTCACACTTGGAGAATTTAGCATACAGGCGATGCTCTCTAAGTTTCATCAATACCAGTCTTAGGTGTTCGGCATGTTCTTCTTCGTTCTTCGAGTAGATGAGAATTTCATCGAGATAAACTACAACAAATTTATCTAAGTACTCCATGAAGATTGAATTCATCATGCGTGAGAAAGTGGCGGGGGCATTTGTTAAACCAAAGGACATGACGTTGTACTCGTAAAGACCATAACGAGTAGTAAAAGCCGTTTTGGGAATGTCCTCGTTTCGGATTTTGATTTGATGATAACCCAATCTCAAATCCATCTTGGAGAAGACAGAGGATCCTGCAAGTTGATCATAAAGATCATTGATCCTGGGCAGTGGGTACTTGTTCTTTATCGTCGCTAAATTTAGCGGGCGATAGTCTACGCACATCCTTTCTGTTCCATCTTTCTTCGTTACGAACAGAACGGGGCAACCCCATGGCGATGAGCTAGGGCGGATGAAGCCTTTTTCCAACAAAGCTTCCAGTTGGGTTTTAAGCTCAGCTAACTCACGTGGGGCCATTTTGTATGGGCGTCTAGAAATTGGTGCGGTTCCTGGCACAAGATCCACTATAAACTCTACACATCTGTCGGGTGGCATGCCCGACAGCTCTTCAGGAAAGACATCCGGGAAGTCACGAACCACCGGAACATCTTCAAGGTCGGGAAGGGGAACTACATTCAAAGAATGCACTTGGGTTCTTGTTCTGGGTGAGGTGTAGTTGACGGTCTTGCCTGAAGGGTGGGTGAGTTTCACTGATTTGCCTTTGCAATCAAGGTAGGCATTCTGCCTTGATAGCCAATCCATGCCAAGGATTACATCGATGTCTGAAGACTTGAGGGCTATGAGTGAAGCACGGAATACTAAACCCTCAATTGCAATTTGATTACCATGGCTTACTCTTTTAGTTTGCCATCCTGACCCTGGAGTTTGAATAATCATGGGGGTGGACAATTCAACAAAAGATAACTAATGACGAAGTGCATAACTTTCCGACATGAATGAATGTGATGCTCCTGGGTCGAAAAGAACGGAAGTAGGAACATAATTGACTGGGAGCGTACCAAGAATGACGTCAGTGGTGTCTTCAGTCTCTTCGGCGGTAATCTGGTTCACACGTCCACGAGTGGCGGGAGGAGCGGGTTTGGTGGTGTAGACCTTCTGGGGTGGCTTGCCACGACCATTGTTGTTGCCTCCGGCACGGGGTGGAGCATTCTGATTCTGGAGCTGGTTCTGGGGACACTCGCGGGAGTAGTGGCCTGCCTCACCACACTTTTAGCAGGCTCCAAAGACAGTGCGTGGAGCTGGGTTGTTCGGTGGAGCGGGGTGGAACTGAGCTGGGGGACGAGGCGCCACATAGGATGGCCTCGGTGGGTTGTTCTGGCGGAACATACTGTTGGGGATCCAGATCTTGCGCTTCTGGGAGCCTGAACTGGATGAACCATCGTCTCTAGGGTGTTTGCGGAAGTCATTGGGGGTGTTCATGTCCTCTGCCTTGATGGCCTTGTTGACAAGGACCTGGAAGGTGGCACAGTCATGCAGGTTGAGCTCACGATGGAGTCCGGAATTGATTCCACGACGGAACCTCTCTTGCTTCTTTGCATCGATTGAGACCTCTTCAGTAGCATAACGAGCAAGTCGGTTGAACTCACAACTAAACTCGTCAACGGTCCTTCTGCCTTGGGTGAGGTTGCAGAACTCCTCACGCTTGCGGTCCATAAGACCCTTTGGAATGTGGTGCTCGCGGAAGGAAGTGCAGAATTCATCCCAAGATGTGGGCGGTCCAACGGGACGCATGTTCAGGAATTTCTCCCACCAAGAGCTAGCTGCACCCTCAAGGTGGTAAGTGGCATAGCTGACCTTGTCGCCATCTGCAACATGGCCTGCCTGGAGCTTCCTCTCGATGCTGCGAAGCCAGTCATCGGCGTCAAGGGGCTGGGTGGAGTAACTGAAAACCGGGGGATGAAGCCGGATGAAGTCGTTCAAGGACACCAACTCGTTGCGCTGCTGAGTGGTGTTGCGGGCAATGACCTCCAGCAAATGGTGAGAGTCTCGGCGGTTCCTCTCAACCTGCATCAGAACCTGAGCCATCGTGGGTGGGGGTGGAAGGTTGCCTTCCTCCTGTTCATTCCCACGACCCTGGGAACGACCAAGCTGGCCACGGGTTCCTTGAGACATCCTGAAGGTGAAAACCAAAGTCAAATAGAGTTGATTGGAAGAGTCTAAAGAAGGTATTGAAGTACTGGAAGGATTACAGAGAAAAGGAAGTAATCATCTTGACAACATGGTGATAAAAGCATACAAGCCATATATTCACAAGCTGTCATACAAACCATACATCGTTTTAGTAGAAGCGCCAAGCTAATACAAACATGATGAAGATGATACATCCTTCAGAGGCACTCTGACTTCCTATACATTATTTATCTAAGCCTCTGGAACTTAGAACACCTTGCACACAATACACTAAGATACTACTACATCCTCACTAAGTAAGACCACAGGCGGTCTCACTCATCTCCATATCCATAGTAGTCCTCGTAAAAGTTACCCGCGTAACCCGGTAGCTGAAGGTGACCATCGGAAAACACGGAGGCCTGTGGACCCTGATATCCATTTGGGCAAGGATGGGGCCTAGGTCCAGCGTAGGGTGGAAGCAAAGGACCACGAGGTGGAAAAATGCCTCCAATCTCGGGCCAAGCAACTCGAGAAGGCATCTGAGTCCTGACTGGGTAGATAGCATCATACTCGACTGATCCAACACTCACGAAGGGCGCCAAGAGTGTCAGTGCTCGATACAGACGAACACGGGTGGCGTGAAGCTCGAAACGGAGAGCGCGTGCATCACGATCTCGATCACAAGCAAACCTAGCAGTCATCTGAAGCAAAGTGTCCTCCAACGAGTGATCTGTGTACAGTCCAGTGTAATATCCCTCTTCTCCTGGAAGTGCAGCAGGGATATAGAGGAACGAGGTCTCTCTCAGCATAGTTTGCTCCCCTCTCAGCAGGGTAATACATGAGTATGCAGCATCCTGCACAGCCATGTTCTCAGTCATGCCAATGCCATGTCCAAAGTGGATAGGCTGAGTGACTCCATTGTGGTGCGGGTAGATCCTGACAATGCAGTGGAACTAGGTCTGGTTGAAGTCAAGGAACTGCTCCTCAACGGTGTACTCAGGGTACCATCGGTATCCAATGTAGGACATCATCTCGATCAGCATGGCGGGATGGCCACGCACAACGAGGCACCTGGTCAAACGAACAATCTGCCGAGGGGGAAGATCTGCCATCTGAAACAGAAAGAAGGAGTTTGCAAATGCATCAGATTATGAAGAAAATTGGAATGACTCGGATAGCATAACGGTTGTAATTGCAACAAAAAGACAATTTCTTACAACATGGAAACAGCACTTACATACGATGTAAGAAATCAGGAAGCACAACAACTCTAACGAACCGATCACAACCTTCCTACGGCTACAAGGAAGCAAACAACGAGATGTTCTAATCAGACAGAGGTGAGCCTAGTCCTATCTTCCCGTAGAATAAGATAAGGGTGATTCAGAACTCAGAACGATGAGGGTAAGGAGAAAAAAAGAAGCCTTACGTTGTTCCCTTATATACCCAGAGTAACTATATAACTATAGCAAGCTAGACTTGACTTCGGCCAAGGCTGCTAGTCCTACAGTCAGTCCTACTCTGATACCAAGTCTGTCAGGTCCCGGAGTTAGCGTATGCAAGTCCCGCTACGACATAGTCATACGGAGAGCCGAGAACCGTACCCACTTGTCTAAGCAGACAAGGCCAAGCACAAAACATTCTCGGAAAGCATCGTACGTGAGGGGCATCCCATCCAGGCCGGATGATCAACTGAGATGGGTCCTCATCGTCCGCACACAAGCCCAATGATATGGGTGATGAACTCCCATATTCACAGACAAGTCGCCTCAACCATACTATCGACTATCTCATAACTCTTACATAGACTTACTCCAGCCCGATCACTTAATCGGGGTCTAGGGCGGGCTCGATCATACCACAAAGTGTGCACGAGACGGAGTCTCGAGCAATCGCATCGCGATGCCCCAAGCTGCGCACATCTAAGGGCCACTTGATGTATGAAAGACCGCCAGCCAGATCACAACTAAGGTCTCGAAAACCCATACAAAGACATGCATATTATAAACATACACGCAGCACACATGCCTTGTATGAACAGCAATTCTCTACAAAGTATACATTTTATTGATAACTCTCACAGAGTGCACACAGAGATCACAAGCATTTGATCCAACATTACAACAAACAAGCGGAAGCAAAGTAGGTCTGAGTACAGACAAGTTTAACAAATGGCTTAAGAAGCCTTATTTAAACACAAGCCCTCCACGAGGGAACCAGTCGTCTGACTGGGACTAGACTAGCTTGATCTTCAGTCGTCGAGCTCGATGAAGAAGCCACCTTCGGGGTCAGTGGGTTCATCTAAAACATAGAATAAGCAAATTTGAGTACAAAGTCGTACTCAGCAAGACTTACATAGGAGCTATACTACTCATGCACATGTATCAAGGTAAAGGGAGGTGGGGTTCAATTGCAGAAATGCCAGCTTTGACTTGGCTAGTCCTGAACTACGAGTACCAGTCTTTGAGGTAAGAAGTGTACACGAGTCCACTACTTTCTCCAACCAATTACACCACTATGGCGCCTTCCTCGACTTCCCCACGAGAAAGCACGCCATAGCACCCACACTTATCTTGGTGTATTTTAGAAGTATCCAGTTCAAGTTGTCTAATAATCAAGCTAAGCTTTCCAAGCAGTCCTTAACCGCGGACGCGGCTATTCGAATAGTTTTGTTAACCTTGCAGGGGTGTACCGCTACACACACATGATCATCATTTACCGCCTTTGATCTCGACACCATTCAAGGGGTATCAGCGAGGATTCTCACCACAACTGTTACCTCATAGCCTATATAGTCCAAGAAAGCCGCCTACCTGGGTTGGCTACCACTATCGTGAACCCGGCCGGTTTCCCGAAGTGGACCCAAGTGATGTGTGCGTGGTGCATAAGCCGGTCTCGATTGAGTCGTTCTCTCACTTAGCATCCAGGCCACAAGCCTACCAGAACTCCGAATTACTGCGACATCTGGACATCGAAAGGGATGAGTTAATAGGTTGAGAGGGGTCAGTGAGCCCAATGTGTGGTTGTACTCTTCATCTTGGATCACCACACAAGAACTCGGACTTAGGGCGGTGTTCAACGAGACAACCCACTGTGTACTCCTACACAGCCTCTCATCTTTCACCTTGTATTAGGGTAGATTCACCAACACCTTTCCACCAACATTATCATGATCACTACCATCCCGACTCACATAACAGTAACATCATTGTATCACTCTAAGCATGCAATAAGCAGTAACAATTGCAGAGGCCACATGATATCAATCAACTCCTACATTTGCTAGGATTGTGGTTTGGTTACTACTGTGACAAATGATAGGTCATGCAAAGGAATGGGTTCATCTATGCGGTAGAAACGTAGCATGGTAATCATCCTATACAATGCATAAGCGAGACATGAGAGGGAATTGGGATTTTATCGACATGATCAATGGGGGTTTGCTTGCCTTGCTGACAAGGTTTGTGTTCGGGGTCTTCAACGAAGGGGGCTGCCTCCTGTTCCGGTTCCACCTCTACTTGACAAACAACAGACAAGGTAGCGAAGTAAATACAATGCACAATCACATGGTTGAAGGTTGAAACTTGATGTATATGTTTTGATGTGTGAAGCAATTCCACTTAAATGGGGTATTTGCAAATGAATTGGCAAATTTAAAGTACACATATGATTTCCAATTTATCCAAGTTGCATATGACATTGTTTGATCAAGTTAAACCATTTTGAAATGTGTATGATGTGCCTCTAAAGTTCAAGTATAATGTGGTATGTTGATATGGTTCAAATTGCAAAAGCATTTGAAAAGAATTTGATTTAATTCCATTTAAACCAAATATAAAATGCTACTGGTCACCATTTAAATTCAACTCAAACATTGTTGAAAGTTGGATATTTGGATAGATAATTTTCTGCTGATCATTTTTCATATATTATTTGTTAAATTTGCAGTTAATATGAATTTTCTAAGAATTTCCAAAGTTTGGGGTAATTTCTGCCTTTTCTGGAATTTCTTGAATTCTTTTTATATTGGAAATTCATTATTGCATCACTGTGACATCAGCATGACGTCAGGGGGCCACTGACTGCTGGGACCCACGGGTCAGCCTCTCACTGTTTAATTAAAACGATTTGAAAAAGATTTAACTTAACAGGGGGGATTAGTGTGGCTGGGCCCACATGGCAGTCACTGTGGGGGGGGGGGGATTAGGCTTAAGCTAAGCACGGTTTAAGGATAACCCACCGGCGGCTTGACACCGGTGGCCTGGCCACGACGGCGCGGCACGGCAACGTGCTCTGGGCACGCGTTTGACGCGCCAGTGGCATCAAACTGGAGCTGGGAGAGCGCCGCATCGAATGGAGCAAGCCAGGGGGGCCGGAACTCACCGGAGCGACGCCGGCATCAAGTCCTAGCGGCGGCTGTGGCTGGGGCTAGAGGCTAAGCTTGATATGGAGCTCCACTTGAAGCAGCAAAGGGGGCAATCGAAGCAGTGGAGCGCGGCGAAGACGACGGACAAGGAGGCGAGCTCGATTGCGTAACAGGTGGTCGTCGCCATGGATCCCGGCGGTGAGAAGCTCCGGCTCCCATGGCGTATTATGCTAGAGGGGAGGAGAAAGACGATGGAATGGCTCGGGTGAACCGTGAGCTCACCGTGAGTTCAACGGAGGCAGTGGCGCGGTCGTAGCTGCTCTGTGGTGGCCGGAATCGAAGAAATCTCACGGCGGTTCCGGCGAGAAGGAAACGGCGATTGCGGCGGCTCCTTGATCAATCAGGTCACCAGCTTCGACGGCTTGGCGTGGACGACGGCGTTGCGTGAGGGGGACACGATCTCCGGGCTCTTCTCCAACGTTAGCCGCGAGTTCTTGCGACGGAGAGCGGCGGCTGTTCTCGGGGAAGAAGGGCGAAACGCGCATGGAGCTCGAGAGGAAGCGGCGAGTGGGGGAATGGAGGAGGCGTGCCTCTGCATGTCTCCTGTCGCGACTAGGAGGGCTGGGGAGGCGCCAGGCAGGCTAGGAGTTGCCGCCGGTGTTGGCATGCCCTCCAGCGAGGTGCTTGCCGCGCTGGGGGAAGACGACAAGGAGGCTGCGGGCCTGGGCTGTTGGGACGGTAAGTTGGGTCGGGGAGGCCTAGGTAAGTGGGCTCCTTTCCCTTTTCTATTTTCTGTCTGTTTAATCTTTCCTTTCTTTTCTGTAATTGTGTTTTGCTGTGCTAATTACATAGCTAGGCATTTTATTAAATGCTGAAACTTTTTATGTGGCTTCACAAAAAATTAGGCTAGCCACTTGTAAAGTTTGAACATTTTTAAAATTCAAATTATTTGAACTTTAAATCAAATAGGGGTTTTTTATTAATTCGAAGGCACTGTTTGAATATTTTAAAAATCCATGAGCATGGGGTGGGTCCCACATCATATGATATGTGATCACACTCATTTATAAGACTTTTAAAAAATCTAACATGAATTTTTGGAGAAGATTTATTTCTGGCCTTTTGAATTAATTCATCTGGGGGGGTTCCTTTTCCCATTTTTCTTTTGAATTTGATTTCAAAAACTTCTTTTGAAATTTTTAACATGATGCAAGAAGACTTTGATCCCAGCACATTACCTAACTTGGCATTGTGACAAAGAAACACTTGTGACACACAGTCACAAGCACCATTGTCTTACCCCTAATGGCAAAAACGCATTCCCTAGTCCCATGTTTCTATCAGTCAATCTGGACATTAGTAGGCATGAACCTGCTATCTAGCATATATAATGCTCCCTCTTGGAGTCATAATCTACTAATCGGCCAAACTAATAAATTACAATGGAGAACATGCAAGAAAACTCAAGAAAATTATATAAAAGGGATCTAAATATATTACTTCCACAATCTGCACATAATCTCATAATCCATCGGATTCCACTAAATACAACATAACAACACAAAAACTATAACAGGTATTCCTTGATTAAGATAGGCAGCTCACAAGGACTAGACAATGAAGCACAAGACTGGAGAGAATACTTAACCTAGATTGTTGTCATGAACCCTAGGTACAACGAGGAACTACTCACGAAGCATCTCAGAGGAAATCATGGTGATGGATGGGCCTCTAGAGATCAACCGTCCCTCCGACGGGGTGCCGTGACAACAACTTCTGCTGATCCCGATCTCGGAATCGTGATGGCGGCGGAACAGTGGCGTAAATGGGGAAAGGGAGTCCTCTGCGAGGGTTTTATGGATCCGAGGAATAAATACAGTCGAAGACGGGTACCATGGAAGGTCCCACCTGGCCAGGCGGCTAGGGTTCGCCGGCAGCCCCTGGCCGCGCCAGGTGGCCTCTTGACCAGGGGGTGGCTCCCCCTCGCCCCCTTTGTGCTTCCGGAAGCTTATGGAATTATAGATTTTCCGTAAATTTTCTGGAATTTTCCGACAATATATTTTCACCTTTTTATGCAATGCACAGACAATAATAAACATAAACTGGCACTAATCACTAGGTTAATAGGTTATTGATACGTCCAAAACGTATCTATAATTTATGCTTGCTCCATGCTTCTTTTGTGTGATATTATTATGATATTGATGCAATTACATACACTTTTGATCATATTTGGACTAACCTATTAACTCAGTGCACCCCAGTTCAAGTTCCTGTTTTCTGCTGTTTTTGTATTTCAGGTTTTCCCATTACTTAAAGTGCCAGAAAAATTCCGGGAAAATATAGGAAAAATCAGCGTACAGGAAGCTTCAGGAAGAGCCCAGGTGGGGCCAGAGGGGATCCAGGGGTGGCCCAGGCATCCACCTGGCGCGGCCACCCCCTAGGCCTCGCCAGGGGGGCGCCTGGGGCCCCTGGTCCACCTCTGGCTGCCCCCTTCTCCTATATATCCCTCTCGTCCCGAAACCCTCGAGGACAGAACCCTTTTTCACGATCTCTCCTCTGTTCCGCCGCCACCGCGCTTCCAATATCGGGAGCACCAGGAGCCCTCTTCCCGGCACCATGCCGGAGGGAGGAACCACCTCCGGGAGCTTCTCCACCTCCATGGATGCTTCCCGGATGTACCGTGAGTAGTCCACCTTGGACCATGGGTCCATAATCAGTAGCTATGTGATGTTCTCCTCCCCTCTTTGTTCTTCATGGTTTAGACCTCGTGAGCTTCCCTACATGATCAAGGCACATATGTAACCTTTCTGCTGTTGCTATGTTGAGTTTGCTGGGATCTGACGGATTATGAGACTATGTTCAGATTGTGATTGAGTAATATATTTGATTCTCCTCTTTTATATTTATGTTCTTTAGTAATTCTTGCATGTTCTCCGTTGCTGTTTATTGCTTTGGCCAAGTACTAGTTAGTGAATCCAAGAGGGAGCGTTATGCATGATTGTGGGTTCATGCCCCCTGATGACTAGCTAGAGTGACAGAAACATGAGTCTAGGGTATGTGTTGTTGCCAGAAGGGAGAAAACATTGGTGCTTGTACTTGCGGGTGGAAGGATTGTTTACTTTACGCAAAGTTCTTTAGTGCAGTTGTCTGTTGCTTTGAGTTTACACTTTGGGTGGGATTCGCAACTTAATACCAGCGAGATGTTCTGGATAGATATCTGAAGGTGGATGAGTAGTAGGTAGATGCAGATGGATTTCGGTCTACTTGTCTTGGCGTACCGCTCATGCTTTTGAGCCTCTTCCTTTCTTTATAGCATAGTTAGCATTGGTTTGCGCACATAATCCTGTCAATTTCCCAGCTGTAATTTGTTTACCTCGCATTGCTATTTTATCGTCTTTTGGGAGAGAGACATCACTAATGAACATCATGGGACCCCGGTCCATATTTCCAACACTGTTTACACCCACTATTTATTTTCTGCTTTATTTACTTTTTTGTTGTTATTGCTATCATTATTATCCCGTGCGTTTGATCCTTTGTAAACAACAAGGCCGGAGGGATTGACAACCTCTCTGAACTCATTGGGAGCAAATTTATCTGTTGTGTGTGCAGGTCCATGTCAAACGCCTAATTTTTGGTGCCGTTGTCACCTTCCTGTCGTTGTTGGAGTCCTACTGGAGACAAACCTTGGTATCTTCACCGAGGGAAATTTGCTACTGTCTACATCTCAACCTTCCACTTTGGATAACCAACAAGGGAGAGAAGCCATCAAAGTGAATTTCTGGCGCCATTGCCGGGGACTCCACTCTTCAAGATAGGGGAGTTGCACACTATCTTTTATCTTTTCTTTTTAGTCTTGTTAGCTTACCTTTCAGTTTTTTGCTTTAGTGTCCTTTATCAAAAAAAATAGTTACCTTGCTTGCTGTTGTTATGGGTTCCTCCGAGAACACCAAGTTGTGTGACTTCACTAGTCATAACAACAATGACTTTATCTGCACTCCTATTGCTCCACCTACCACATCAGCACCTTCTTATGAGATTAAACCTGCTTTGTGGAACCTTGTTATGAAAGATCAATTCTCCAGTGCTGGAGATGATGCTGCTTTGCACTTAAATAATTTTGTTGAGCTCTGTGATATACAAAAGTACAAAGAAGTAGATGGTGATATCATTAAGCTTAAGCTTTTTCCTTTCTCCTTGAGAGGAGGAGCTAAAATCTGGTTTCAATCCTTGACTAGGAATAGCATAGATTCTTGGGATAAGTGCAAGGATGATTTTATTGGGAAGTACTACACCCACCCCCCCCCCCCCCCGCTAAGATTTTCCAATTGAGGGGTAATATTATGAATTTTAAGCAATTGGATAATGAGCACGTTGCGCAATCTTGGGAACGCATGAAATCTCTTGTTAAGAATTGCCCTACGCATGGTTTGACTACTTGGATGGTTATCCCAAGTTTTTATGCAGGCTTGAACTTTACCTCGCGGAACTTGCTAGATTCGGCCGCGGGAGGAACCTTTATGTCAACAATGCATGGTGCTGCCACGAAACTACACGATGAGATGATGACCAACTATTCCCAATTGCACACCGAAAGAGCTCCAACAGGTAGGAAGGTAAACTCTGTCGAGGAGATCGCCTCCCTAAATGAAAAAGTTGACTTGATTATGTCTCTACTTACCAAGCAATTTCCTATTAATCCTCATGATGTTCCTTTAAATTCTTTGATTGCTCAAGAACAAGTAGATGTGAACTTTATCTCTAGAAACAACTTCAATAACAATGCTTATAGGAGTAATTTGGTAGCAATCCTAGACCGTTCCCCTCCAACAACTATGGGAACAACAACACTTATCCTAGCACCAAGAACTCCACTTATGAATTAGAGAGTATGCTTACAGACTTCATCACTACCCAAAAACCCTTCAACGTGTAGAGGAAAAGCTAGATAAATTAGATAATCTCTCGTCGAAGGTAGACAATTTAGCTGATGAAGTAGAATTGCTTAAAATTTGAACTTCTCCTCTTGAGGAGAGGAAGGTCACTCCTATGAACGTTATTCAAGTGCAAATTAATGAAAACATTAGGATGATGGCTAAACTTAAAGAGAGATGGGCTAGAGAAAAGGAGGAATAAGATAGAATTAAGAGCCTTCCTACACACCATACCATTGCTAATATCCAAGTTGTTGAGGATATCCAAACTCTTAGCACCCAATGCACCCCTAGTCCCATAGGACCTATTAATGGTGATGCTATGACCTCAACCGTAGAAGAAAAAACTCCTATGACTATAGAAGCTACCAAACAAGAGAGCCTAAAGGACACCACTACCACTTTACTTGATAATAGTGACCTTGATTTTGATAATTGCACCCTTTCTGAAGTTATTCGTTTCCTCCACAAGATGTCTAGAGACCGCCACACTAGCACACTTAATCTTTCCTTCACGGAGCATATCACTAATGCTCTCATTAAAGCTAGGAAGGAGAATCTTAGGGTAGAAGCCTCCATACCTAGAGAGCTAGAATATGGTTGGGATCCTATGATTAAAATTAAGTTGAATAACTTCTCTTGCTATGCTTTATGTGATGTTGGAGCTAGTACCTCCGTTATGCCCAAAAGAATGTATGATAAATTTTAATTGAAACCTTTTGACCCTGGTTCTTTTGTTGTTCGTCTTGTTGACTCTTCCGTAAAGAATCCTTTGGGGAAGATTGATGATGTTCCTATCATTGTCAATAACAATTATGTTCCCGTTGATTTTACTATTATGGACATTGAATGTGAACTTTCTTGTCCAATTATTTTGGGACGTCCTTTTCTTCGCACCGTGGGTGCTGTTATTGATATGAAAGAAGGGATTATAAAATTCTAATTCCCTCTCAAGAAAGGGATGGAACATTTCCCTAGAAAGAAGATTAATTTACCTTTTGAGTCCGTCACACGGGCTAGTTATTTTCTTGATAAGACTTGATCTTTTTGCATCATGCCTAGCTAATGGCTTTAAAGAAGCGCTTTCGGGAGGCAGCCCACAACGAATTTATGTTTTCCTTTTTGTTTTTCTTCTGTTCATAGTGGTATTGATGATTGTTACTACTGTACAAACATCATTGTATCTTTATTTTCAAGCTTTGTGCCAAGTTATAGCCTCATATGACAAGGGAAGTGAAAGTTGTGACATGCTGTCCAGAAAACAGATTCTGTCCTTGTGACAGGAAAAATCATAGAAAAATCCGAGTTCATCTTTTTGAGCTGAATTTTTTACACAACGTGCTCTATACAATAACGGAACTTTCGTATGTTCTGAGTTTTTTTATTTGAGTTGCAGAAGTATCCCTAAATAAATCTTTACTACCTGCTGGTCTGTTTTGCACAGATTCTGTCCTGTTTTTCCTTTTCTTCATTTTGCAAACCTTAAGCTCGCTTTTTCTTTGCAAAATCTGTTTGGAAATCTTTAGAAACAGTATATATTAAATAATATCCTTATTTAAAGTAGAGGAAAAATTATGTTATTATGGGTACTAACCTCGCTAATCAGATTATGATGAGTTATGTATGAAGGGAGTTTTCAAGTGTGCGAGGGAAGATGATAAAAGAAGATTCAGGAGTGTCAAACGCTCAAGCTTGGGGATGCCCCCATGCATCCCCAAGAAATATTGAAGTATACTCAAGCGTCTAAGCTTGGGGATGCCCCCGTGCATCCCTTTCTCCATCAACAATTATCAGTTCGTCTTTCGTTCCACTATATTTTTATCACTTCATGCGTTATGTGCTATGCTTGGAGCGTCTCGCTCTTTACTTTTCTTAGGTTTGTTTTTGCTTTTCTTGATGTTCATAACAAGATAGAACCCATATTTCTTTGTGTGGGAGATAAACACGCTCCACTTTCAAAACCTAGAACACATCATAGGATTCTTCATGCTTATCTTTGTTGTGTGTGTTCTTTATCTTTTTCGTAGCTGCTGTCATGTTTAGCTCTTAGTTTTCATGCTTATCTTTTTAACTTTTGTTTAGTTTGTTGCTGAACTCTCTTGAGTTTTCATGTTTATCTTGTTTAGAGAGTTTTCCTGTTGCACTGAGTTTTGTGTCTTGACTTGGAGTAGGTAATTGAGGTTGTTATTCAATTGTAGTAGTAACTTGCAATAGTTTTGAGGTATTGCCATGAGTAATGTTTGAACTTTTGGTGTCAAGTGCTTTAGCCTATTAGTGATACATGTCGTATTTTGGGCAATCCTGTTGGGGTTCGCAGCAGAAAACACAAATTTTTCCTAACTGGCGTTCCCTTAACCCAAGATCTAGCTAGCCGTATTACCGTAACAGACAGTAGTGCGGAAATAACATACCTCGGGGTGTAGTCCGTTGCGCGGGAAACGTTCCCGCAAACGTGGTTGATGTAGCCGATCATGTTTCACAGCCCCCTGGCTGTGTTGAGCACCCGGATGGGTGTAGTGCCACACGTGCAGCACCTCGTAGTACTCGCACACGTACGAGACTCGATGACGACCTCCGTTCTCCGATCCAGCGGAGGGGGCGGAAGCAGACCTCCGGACGGAGCTTCGGCAGCACGACGGCCTCCGCTTCTAGCAGAGAGGTCTCAATTCCACTACAGGCTCACACTAGGGAGCCCACCGTGGAAGAGACCAGAGAGGGGAGGAGACCGGAGAAAACCGATCTCAATTCGGAGTTATATTTATTTTCTCATGAATTTCTGTGTATTAATTATGTGCACCCTGCCTGTCTTTATATAGGCTGGGGAAGGGAGTCAACCCACCTCCCCTAGCAATGTGGGACTAAACCCTTTGCTAGGGGGTGGTCGGCCAAGGGGGGAGAGGGGGCGCACCCCTCATGGGCCCTAGGGCCCATGGCGCCTCCCCCCCCCTTTTCTTTTCTTTTTCTTTTCCCTTTAATTCCTTAATGGGCCTTTTTCTCCACTAAGGCCCATAGCACATATTAATTAGAAATAAAATGATTTTAATTATTAATTCAATTAATTAATAACTAAAACATATTATTTCATCTCCCGGTGCTCCGGAAACACTTCCGTCTCACTCCGAACTTGTTTCGGTTCAATACGGTACTCCTCCGATATTGTCTCCCTTATTCTCTGGTTGCTCCGATGGTTCCGAAAAGGTCTCCGATTTCATCGAGCCCTTAAGTGTGTTACCCTACGGTCCGAGAACACTCCAGTCATGACCGAGCAGAGGCAACAGTCAATGATCATCAGCGGGACCTGGATGCCCATAATGACCCCTGTGCATTCCGGATATCAATACCGATTGGACCTTACGCCGTATAGCATTCCCTTTGTCAGCGATACTGGATTGTTCCGAGATTCGATCAATGACATCCTATGTCTAGTTCAACCTCGTTCCGAACTAATCCTTATTCACTCGTTCCCGTGATATTCATCCCCGTGACCTAGTCACACGCTGCGCAGCTTCATGGATGGAATCTCATCGAGTGGGCCCCGAGTATCTATCCATTATATGGATTGACAAATCCCGCTCTTGTAAACAATACTCCTCAACGTATCTCCACGGAATACCTAAGATACAACCGTTATGACCCGCATATTTCAGTCAGGTGGTGGGATGTAAGTCAAAGCATCCGGGAAGATAGTGATTATGCACGTACTCACGGTCAAAGGAACGGTCTACCACGTTCTGTAATTACAACACTGAACCTTCACAAGATTTGATCATGCTGTAATGCTTACTTTGGGTAATGTTCATCACGTCACTTAGCCAGTGAGGTGACCTCATAGTCAAGAGACTTAATTGTCCATGATCGCGAAACCACGACCATCATGTTGACCATGAACTAGTTATCGATGTAGAGGCTAACTAGGAACTCTGGGTGTTTCTATACCACACCTGCATCATTGTTTCACTGATGCAGTTCTAGCACGGTATGAAACTGGTTATGAACTTGCTTAGATATATTGGAATAATCATATATTATTTGCCTCTAGAGCATATATCCAACAGTCTCCCACTTGCACTAGAGTGCTAATAATCTAGCCGCATTTTTCCGAGAATAAACATCTTATCACATAAGTGTTTCATTGATCATGCACGCTCATGGAAGAGGGTTCGTCAACGAACTGCACCAATTCAGATTCGTATGTTTCCTTTGCAACTGGTATAGGTCAAAAGCTCTTTTGACATACCACTCATTATCATATAATGGTTGGATATAAGTTTCGCGGGAGAGTGAGACTATTATTTCACAGTATCCTCCAATGATCTCTTGGTTCAGTCTTTAAGAAGACTCATCCATAGTCATATATACTGAGAAATACACTCAGCCAGAAGTCCAATACTTCTAACGCTAAACTTTTATCCATACGTCTACTTTCTTAAGTAGTATTATGTTTGTAGTACCGTGAATTTTGCTCACATTTCTTTCATGTCTTTGGTGATGTCTCTAATTCCATATAGACCCATAATATGGCTTGCAATTGTAATCTTGCATTACATTCAAGTCTATTATCATTTCTATATTTTAGAGAATAGTCCTCAGTATGCCTCTCATATACTGAATGCATGGACTTTATTCAGATTCTGTGTTTTACTCCTAAAGCACATCGGAATCTGTTCTTCTCCAAGAACTTTTGAGTCATTCTGTTGTTGGATTCACAACGCATGTTATATGGTAGAATCATATGTCAAGAACATATAAGATCACATGTCCAGTACATGGTGCATCTCTATTCTTCCATCAAGACATTGCTTGTGATATTTGGATTTCATCCATTATATAATTGCTAGCCACAAGAACCCGTTTCTTGTCTAGAAGATTATTCCAACCTTCACTTCGTTTCATTATCCGTATCTTAATCTACTCATATAGATTTCAACGTGTAATGTGTTGGTATTTCACATAAAAGAAGATTCTTGCAATCTTGTATTTTATTTGCCTTATGCTCTATATATATCATAATGCACATATGTATATGAGACGATTCTCTATGTACACAATCAATGCATATCCATATATATACATATGAGATCATTCTTCACACATATCAATGCATATATGTTTGAGACAATGATCATGCTCCCACTCAAATATATCCATCTTATACTCATATATTTGTGGTTCAGCTTTCATCAAGTCATTTTATTGTTCACTATGTCTCACATAATGACAAAGCTTCCAAAGCTCCCACTCAGAAAATTCCCTCTGCATTCCAAGTTTCAGGGAAGTCTTCAAAGCTCCCACTCAGTTTCATGAAACTGCAGGCCCACTCAATATTTTGGTCATCACAAAATCACTTGATCAAATCAAGTTTGAGGGTTCCTGTCTTGAGGTACTATAGTCCATCCTTTTAACGAAGTAACCTTCGTCTTGCCCATTACAATTCCCTTTCAAATCCAAATTTGACTGAGATGCAATTTCAGGCTATGGTCCATCGTAGTGTAAATGAAATATTTTATTGATTAAAGCATTACTACATTTCCGTAGTCAATCACCATTGAACTTTGGTCATAACCAAATAATTCTTTATGTCCATTACATTATTCTCAATAACTCTCCAGTTTGTCGAGAATATGAAATAACCGATTTATTTCACAGGACGTGAGCCATCCTTAATGTAACTCAATATTATTTCATTTCTCCTCGTGTTCTAGGTTACCATCATTCCTTTGTGTCTTCAAGCAATATTATTCCCTATTGTTTTATTAAGAAGACTCATGATTATTGTTCTGTACAGAACGTATTCATGACAACCTTCTAAATTCAACAATGGCTTCAACTCATATACCAAGATCAATCATCTTTGGCATATCCTTCCTTATGCAGTGTCATTACAGCGGAACATGCTTCCGTTGTAATACTCTGATATTCTGAAGGCAAGGTCCAATACCTCGGTCAAAGTTTCCATTATCTCCCATTGGATCTGTGTTGAGATACTTTTCTCGTATTACCAATTAAGCAACACAAATTTTGCTATTCGGGGAGAATATGTAATTTCAATTGCTCGTAGTTCTATTACAAAGAAATTCTTTCTTTTAAGAAACCTTATAACACCATCAGTTATGGAGCTATCATGTCTCGTTAAAACCAGGATGGTTTCCTATTCATGAAGTGGGTGTTTTAACTTAATGAATTAAACAACTTATTCGACAATAACTATAGTGCTAGGGGAAAGAACGTTTAGACCATACTACGGTTTAGTATGACTACGAATGGTTTAAGTAGTCTAGCACTTTCAACTTCCATCGTAGTTTGTGGTACAACTTCCACAAGTCTCCCATTATGTCAATATCAATACTTTTCACTCCGGATCGTAGCGTAGTGATATGTATCCTTGTATTCTCACTTCTTACTGTGATTCCCGAATCTCAGTTTTATGATCTCAATCGAATACAACTTTCAATTAATCATATGAAGTTTTTAATGATAACTCACATGCCCATTCTACATCATTTATGTATAATGATTGGCACAAGTTCTACTTGCTAGAACCTTGTCATGATCATATTTATTGCAGAGGTTCATAGATCGTGTATCTAATCCATCTCATGCAATCAAGTTATGATTCTTCATTCGATAATGAACTCACAAGTTAATAGATCATACATTTAATGAATTCATCAGTTATGAAGTCACCTCATGCAATCAGATCTTTGACTTGTTATAATCAAGACAACTTTATCATTAAACATTGAATATTTCTTGACAATAATAGTAGTATTATAAATGCTTTCTATCATATCATAAATCAAGACGTAATCAAAGTATAAGCACACTTTTATTCATAGAGATGGAACAACTGACTTGTCTCATTACATGAATAACTTTGTCTCGCGAGATGCAAGACACACAACTAAGTGTTCATACTATAATGATTACATAAGATTTATCTAATACTCTAAGTATCTCCTATGATAGATGTCTCGGTGGAATCCATGCTGGCCATCAACTGACTTGATATCCATCAATCCTCGATTTCACCTCTTCCCGTCCATGCAACAGCAGGTTCTGTTTTCATAAAACAGAATAAGTATCAAATACTCATTTACTGCATCTGTTGTATAAGGGAGTAAACATTTATAAAGTATATCAAGTATATACCTTCTCCATCGATGACTTCTGCATCCTCGAAAGGAGCAATGTCCGTGGTCAAGAGATCAGTCATGAAGTTCTGGAGACTCATATTAGCTCCTCTTCCGACATAGCTATGAACATAATCACCATAACTCGGAGGGAGTGAGTGCAATAACGTATTTATTGCAAACTCTTCAGTGGTGCTTTCGTTCATTGTCCAATATTCATAGTCCTCCACTAGGGTCAGGTACATCTCATGCATCCTGTCTAAGTGATCATCAAGGCTTGTGCGTTCTTCCATCTTTGTAGATAGAAACTTGCTTTCTAACTCAAATCTGGCAATTCTGAACTCACGTACGAACATTGTCTTTAGCGTGTCCATCATGTCATATGGGCCAGTGTCCTGTAACTGTATGCCCAACTCCTCTGACATGCTGAAGAACATGACATTCCTGACTACGGAGCATTTCTGTCGGCGAGCATAATGATCAAGTATCTCTTGATCGCCAACATCATCGTCTGGATGTTCTTCCACATGCATTTCTATTGTAAACAAGATGTCTGCTCTCTTGAGTGACGTCCTAAGGCGTGAATACCAATCAACAAAGTTTGACCCATTTTCTCTAAGTCTTTCACCTTCCATGAAGAAAGATAGTTCACGTTGCTCTAGTGCATTCATTTTCTACAAACATAATTGCAAGGAACACAATTAAGACTAGTTCACAACAAATGAGTTCATATAATCATATGAGCTCGCACTAAAACATTTCATCCCTAGGAAGTTTTAGTGATTACATGATCCAGATTCACTGCCCGACCTCGAATATCACACGGCCGACGGGTCAGTTTCAAAGGTAGACAACAACTTGTGCGATCACATTATCTTATATATACTGTGACTCATGCTCGATCTTTCGATCTCTAGTATTCCGAGGCCATATCTGCATATGCTAGGCTCGCCAAATTAACCTCCATGTTATATGCTGCTCAGCAAGGCCATATTTTCATATGCCAGGCTTGCCGAACCCAACCTCATGCGAACTCCATTGAATATGTAGGACAACTCCGGTATGTACGGAGCATCAAGCCATATGGGAGAACCTTCCAGGTGGTGCACACTTCGGTAGAATACTTGTGTTTGGCTTTGTTAAGGGATCATCTTATCACATGCTACCGTCGTGTATCTTATACTAGCAAGTTTTAAGATGTCTGGGCTATGGCAACACTAAGTCTACAGTGTCTCCATTTTAGTTTGTTTTATGATGACGATTACTACTTATTAGTAACACATAGCAAAAGCTATCACTACATCACAAACAAACAAACGATAGCCCCCACTTTGCAATACAAGGTTTAGACGATCTAGTTGTATATTGCAAGTTTTACGTGGCTGCTAGGGCTTTCATAGTTAAACAGGTTTTAACCTACGAGTCAACCACAACGTCAACCATACGATTGTCTCTATTACTCCCCGCACGGGGCCCTCCGTTGCAAATGCCACATCCGCTAAAGTAGAGAGACAGACACCCCCTTAGCCACTTTATACGGTACAAGCCGTATGTCAAGCGTGGAACCAGTCTCGCGTAAGAGTACGCGTAAAGTCGGTCGGGGGCCGCTTCATCAAACAATGCCGCAGATGTGAACAAGTACACGTGAGAGGGTAACAATCATACAATCAACGCCCACATCCCCGATGTGTTCTATCCGTACAGTAATACTAAGCATAGACCTAGCTCATGATACCACTGTTGGGGTTCGCAGCAGAAAACACAAATTTTTCCTAACTGGCGTTCCCTTAACCCAAGATCTAGCTAGCCGTATTACCGTAACAGACAGTAGTGCGGAAATAACATACCTCGGGGTGTAGTCCATTGCGCGGGAAACGTTCCCGCAAACGTGGTTGATGTAGCCGATCAAGTTTCACAGCCCCCTGGCTGTGTTGAGCACCCGGATGGGTGTAGTGCCACACGTGCAGCACCTCGTAGTACTCGCACACGTACGAGACTCGATGACGACCTCCGTTCTCCGATCCAGCGGAGGGGGCGGAAGCAGACCTCCGGACGGAGCTTCGGCAGCACGACGGCCTCCGATTCTAGCAGAGAGGTCTCAATTCCACTACAGGCTCACACTAGGGAGCCCACCGTGGAAGAGACCAGAGAGGGGAGGAGACCGGAGAAAACCGATCTCAATTCGGAGTTATATTTATTTTCTCACGAATTTCTGTGTATTAATTATGTGCACCCTACCTATCTTTATATAGGCTGGGGAAGGGAGTCAACCCACCTCCCCTAGCAATGTGGGACTAAACCCTTTGCTAGGGGGTGGCCGGCCAAGGGGGGAGAGGGGGCGCACCCCTCATGGGCCCTAGGGCCCATGGCGCCTCCCCCCCCCCTTTTCTTTTCTTTTTCTTTTCCCTTTAATTCCTTAATGGGCCTTTTTCTCCACTAAGGCCCATAGCACATATTAATTATAAATAAAATGATTTTAATTATTAATTCAATTAATTAATAACTAAAACATATTATTTCATCTCCCGGTGCTCCGGAAACACTTCTGGCTCACTCCGAACTTGTTTCGGTTCAATACGGTACTCCTCCGATATTGTCTCCCTTATTCTCTGGTTGCTCCGATGGTTCCGAAAAGGTCTCCGATTTCATCGAGCCCTTAAGTGTGTTACCCTACGGTCCGAGAACACTCCAGTCATGACCGAGCAGAGGCAACAGTCAATGATCATCAGCGGGACCTGGATGCCCATAATGACCCCTGTGCATTCCGGATATCAATACCGATTGGACCTTACGCCGTATAGCATTCCCTTTGTCAGCGATACTGGATTGTTCCGAGATTCGATCAATGACATCCTATGTCTGGTTCAACCTCGTTCCGAACTAATCCTTATTCACTCGTTCCCGTGATATTCATCCCCGTGACCTAGTCACACGCTGCGCAGCTTCATGGATGGAATCTCACCGAGTGGGCCCCGAGTATCTATCCATTATATGGATTGACAAATCCCGCTCTTGTAAACAATACTCCTTAACGTATCTCCACGGAATACCTAAGATACAACCGTTATGACCCGCATATTTCAGTCAGGTGGTGGGATGTAAGTCAAAGCATCCGGGAAGATAGTGATTATGCACGTACTCACGGTCAAAGGAACGGTCTACCACGTTCTGTAATTACAACACTGAACCTTCACAAGATTTGATCATGCTGTAATGCTTACTTTGGGTAATGTTCATCACGTCACTTAGCCAGTGAGGTGGCCTCATAGTCAAGAGACTTAATTGTCCATGATCGCGAAACCACGACCATCATGTTGACCATGAACTAGTTATCGATGTAGAGGCTAACTAGGAACTCTGGGTGTTTCTATACCACACCTGCATCATTGTTTCACTGATGCAGTTCTAGCACGGTATGAAACTGGTTATGAACTTGCTTAGATATATTGGAATAATCATATATTATTTGCCTCTAGAGCATATATCCAACAAATCCGTGTTTATTTTCGAAAAACCTACAAAATTAGTTGAGAACTTTAGCTACTAGATGGATCACTAATCTTTGGAGGGATCGAATATTAGAGTACACTCACGTACCATGAGTGGAGGATGCGCAAGGATAACCAAACCCCCATACACTCCTCCTCGGGGTACTTGTCTCTTTGTGAATCTCCTAATTAGATTGAGAGTTACTGATAATAAGTGCATGAGTTCTTCAGACTAATGTGAGTATTCAAAAGTTGACACTTCCATCTCCTCATATTTGCTAGCCTCTTATGTGCCGTGCATTGCCTCCTCCTCACTCCGAGAGTTGGCGTCCACCTTCGCCGGTACATCCAAATCCTTGGCACGATACGCTCTGTCATCATAAGCCTCATTATATCCTTCCTCAAAATAGTCACCATACTTACCTATCAAGGCATTTCCATAGCCTTTCCGATATACATTGCCATGCAACATCCACCTTCTCATGACTTGATCTTCATGTCATACATGCTTTTGCTTGATCGATGAGCCGCATGCTAGTAGGGCCTTGCCCTAATCATTGCTACATGACGCACTAGTATGATTGCATATCCTGCTACACTAGCAGAGGCATACATTTGCATACTTCATGATAGTTTCATTTTCTTTATGTTGAGTACTTTTGTAAAGTGTGAAAGATCTTCTATACTTCTTGTAATATAGAGTGTTGCCCCTAAAGTGAGGAAAAGATCCCAAAGAGGACAAAATCAAAAGATCCCAAAGAGGAAAAAATTAAAAGATCCCAAAGAGGACAAATGAGAGAAATAGAAAGAGCCATTGAGGCCACCAAAAAATAAAAAAATAGAAAAAAGAGAAAAAGAAATAAAAAGAGAGAAGGCGGCACACTACTATTCCTTTTGAGATATCCACACTCGTACTCCATCTTATATCTTGTACTCCATAGAGATTATCATTCATGCATATAGCTATGTGGGGACCTTCACACTATAGAACTTGGCCTGTATATTCCAATGATGAGCCTCCTCAAATGAGCTCTAGGTCTTCTTGAGAGAGCAAGTTGGATGCACCCCCACTATTTCCATTGGAGAGCTTACCTTAGCTCATATGTGCATCCGTTGCATGGCAATCCCTACTCCTCACATCATATCTATCATTTGGCTTTCTCTCGCCTATGATTGTCCTCATTGATGTGAGCCTTTCACAACTTTTTTTTGTCTTCCTCCCCTATCGTTTTTCTCTCTTTGTCATCCTAAGTGTCAACTTTCTTGCTTACGCTCATCCATTGCGTGAGTGCTCAAAATATCGAAAAGGAGTTGATCATTTTGACTTGTACCTGGCTAGTGATCTGGGGATGAGTCAAGATAAGATTCCAAAGAAGACCAAGTGTGAAACTTTAGTAGATTAAGTTCTCCACAATAAAAACTATGTTTTACTCTCTCGTATATCCATATCCCCTTTCTTGCACGCAAACACCATTTGGAGACATTCAAGTCACGGACAGCGAGAGCTCTTGAACCTTTATGTTCTTATGTTGCTTGTTTCAATGCTAATATAGACTCTTGCTTGTTATGACTTGAATTCAATTACATGCCTTGATTTCTTCACTTAAAAAGTTCTTGTATGGTTGGTAGCATTTCACCATAGAAATTATGTTTGTTATCATTTACCTACTCGAGGACGAGCAGGAATTAAGCTTCGGGATGTTGATACGTCCAAAATGTATCTATAATTTCTGCTTGCTCCATGCTTCTTTTGTGTGATATTGCTATAATATTGATGCACTTCCATACACTTTTGATCATATTTGGACTAACCTATTAACTCCGTGCACCCCAGTGCCAGTTCCTGTTTTCTGTTGTTTTTGTATTTTAGGTTTTCCCATTACTTAAAGTGCCAGAAAAATTCTGGGAAAAATATAGGAAAAATCAGCGTACAGGAAGCTTCGGGAAGAGCCCAAGTGGGGCCAGAGGGGAACCAGGGGTGGCCCAGGTGACCACCTGGCGCGGCCACCCCCTAGGCCATGCCAGGGGGGCGCCTGGGGCCCCTGGTCCACCTCTGGCTGCCCCCTTCTCCTATATATCCCTCTCGTCCCGAAACCCTCAAGGACAGAACCATTTTTCACGATCTCTCATCTGTTCCACCGCCGCCGCGCTTCCAAGATCGGGAGCACCAGGAGCCCTCTTCCCGGCACCCTGCCGGAGGGAGGAACCACCTCCGGGAGCTTCGCCACCTCCATGGATGCTTCCCGGATGAACCGTGAGTAGTCCACCTTGGACCATGGGTCCATGATCAGTAGCTATGTGATGTTCTCCTCCCCTCTTTGTTCTTCATGGTTTAGACCTCGTGAGCTGCCCTACATGATCGAGGGTCATATGTAATCTTTCTGTTGTTGCTATGTTGAGTTTGCTAGGATCTGATGGATTATGAGACTATGTTCATATTGTGATTGAGTAATATATTTGATTCGCCTCTTTTATATTTATGTTCTTGAGTAATTCTTTCATGTTCTCCGTTGCTGTTTATTGCTTTGTCCAAGTAGTAGTTAGTGACTCCAAGAGGGAGCGTTATGCATGATTGTGGGTTCATGCCCCCTGATGACTAGCTTGAGTGACAGAAACATGAGTCTAGGGGATGTGTTGTTGCCACAAGGGAGAAAACAACGGTGCTTGTACTTGCGGGGTGCAAGGATTGTTTACTTTACGAAAAGTTCTTTAATGCAGTTGTCTTTTGCTTTGAGTTTACACTTTGGGTGGGATTCGCAACTTAATACCAGCGAGATGTTTTGGATAGATATCTCAAGGTGGATGATTAGTAGGTAGTTGCAGATGGATTTCGGTCTACTTGTCTTGGCGTACCGCCCATGCTTTTGAGCCTTTTCCTTTCTTTATAGCATAGTTAGCATTGGTTTGCGCACATAATCCTGTCAATTGCCCAGGTGTAATTTGTTTACCTCGCCTGGCTATTTTATCGTCTTTTGGGAGAGAGACATCACTAGTGAACATCATGGGACCCAGGTCCATATTTCCAACACTGTTTACACCCACTATTTATTTTCTACTTTATTTACTTTTCTTTTGCTATTGCTATCATTATTATCCCGTGTGTTTGATCCTTTGTAAACAACAAGGCCGGAGGGATTGAAAACCTCTCTGAACTCGTTGGGAGCAAAGTTATTTGTTGTGTGTGCAGGTCCACGTCAACCGCCTAATTGCTGGCGCCGTTGTCACCTTCCTGTCGTTGTCGGAGTCCTACTGGAGACAAACCTTGGTATCTTCACCGAGGGAAATTTGCTGTTGTCTACATCTCAACCTTCCACTTTGGGTAACCAACGAGGGGCGAGAAGCCATCAGTTATTCCCAAATGTGTTGTATAAGGATATGAAAGTGCATCAAAACGTATAGCAAAGTCACGCAAACAAGCATGGAACAAACAAAATCTATAATACCTAAATATTTCATCCCCACTAACCTATTTATCTTGACATGCAAGCTATGCACATGATCAAGTAGGTCCACCATGTAAAAACTCTTCCACTAACTCTTCATGCACTCGGGGAGCTATGCACATGCTCCCATTAACTTGACTTGCACTCGGGGAACTATGTGGTAGCAAACCAAGGCTATGGCCCACCCAAGCTCAGTGAAAACCAGTGGGGGAGTGAGTGTAAAACTGATTAATGAAAGCAAAATTCTTAGCTTTCTTTAGAGTGGCTCGCCCAGTACATGCAACCTATCAAAAATAAATAATAACTTTTTATGCACTCAACTTCATAAATTATAGCAGTTTTTTTATAGAAAATCAAATTATGAGTTACATCGCATTTTATTTTTCTATATATGTCAAGTAACTAAATTAACAAAACAAAAATCAAACATATTTTTAGATTTTTCATCAAAATTTCTTAGATTTTTTTTACTTTAACAATATTTCTTTCAAAAAAGAATTTATAATCAAATTATACTTTGTTTCATAAATGTTCACATGTTTTAAAACATCAAATTCTTTCTTAACAGTTTCCGCAGCAACGCGCGGGGTATCATCTAGTTATAGATATGTTTGAGACGTATCATGGAGCCACACCACCTTGAAAGTCCAATCTAGAACTTTTGGAGCACTGATGAGGCACCCTGCCAGAGGGGAAGATTGTCACCGGAGGTCTCTACAGCACCATGCTATTGCAAATATGCCCTAGAGGCAATAATAAAATGTTATTATATATATTTCCACGTTCGTAATTAATGTTTATATTTCTGTGCTATAATTGCAATGACCCTGACTATGAGATTCAGAAGAAAACTCACTTGCATGTGTGGAAATGTAAACACCAAGAGTTCCTGGTTTAGCCTCTAAGACCAGCTCATGTGCTAACTGATGATTACGTTTTCTTAATCATGGACATTGTTCTTGTAACAAGGATGTCAGTAGCAATGGGAACATATTGTTAACAGAACAATGATGTTGAACCGACCCCAGTATTGAATGATATACTTAGAGATCACATCGTAACAACGTTATAAGTCATATCATGAAATATTCCTTAGACCATGAGAGTATCAAGTTGCTTCACACAGGAAGATGTGCTTTGGTTCTTAGATGAATCTTCCCGTTACTGGGGAGTAGTAAAATAAGTTCTGGGTACATTGGATAGTGTGTCTAGTAACTGTGATAGTTCAAGATTGGGATTTGCTCCTTCACGATGAAGAAGATATTCACTTCGGGCCCACTCGGTATGACGGTATCCATTATAGTTTGGCCAGACGCATTGTGATTCAGTCACGGGGATACCGGAATACGATAACGAGAAAAGGGACAAACGAGCAAAGAGGATAACGAGTGGCTTGGGTTCAAGAAGTTGTTACACATGGGTGCCAAACTTCTCTCCTCTAACTTTGTCATATATCGCGAAGAAAAGGGAATGGTACATGACTAAACATAATGGTTCACTCGAAGTTTCTTCGTGTATGTGCGGGAGTCAACATGGGTGTCCATGGCTCCGCTGTTGATTATTGGCTATTGACGGAAGGCTGTTGACCTATGTCTGAAAGATGTTCTGAGTCATGTCCGCATTATACCGAACCTATTGGGTCACACACTTAATGAGCAGTAGTCTGTTAGAATGCTGGAATGGTAGAAGGTTTAGTGGAAGCAAAACGGAATAGTTCATACGGGCACCGGAAGTAGTTTTGGGTATTTATGGAATTGTTCATAAGGCTACCAGAATAAGTTCTGGGTATTTAAAGATATGTACGGATCACTCTGTAATAGTCCCAGGTGGTTCTGGAACATATGAGAATTGTACTAGGGAAGTCCTGGATCAACCGGAATAGTTTCCGGATAATCGCTGGGCGTCCCGACAACCTTCGCGGTCATCAAGTGGCTTAAACTGTAACTCGGATGGTCTTGGAAACTATCTAGATGGTTACGGAACGTCCGAGAACGGTCCCGGAAGGTCCTGGAAGTGCTCCAGAAGGTTCCAGAAGGTCCTGGAAGGTCCTGGAAGCTTCTGGAAGGTTCCGGAAGTTTCCGGGCAGTACCACTCACTACCCCACGCCCCTAGCCTTGGGGGGAAAGCCACCTAGGCTGCCCAAGTCGGCCATGGGGTCGGGGGCACCATAAGGGAGCAATCCTACTCCAAGTAGGATTTCAATCCACTTTGGAGTAGGATTCCCCGGTGAGAAGGACTCCCTTTGGAAGTAGGAGTCCTATAGGGACTCAACACCTCCCTTGGCCGGCCAAGGGGCCTCTTGGCCACCTATATAATGTGGGGGAGGGGTGGGGGCGCAGCACAACCTGTCCCCCCAAGGCCTATGTGCCACCCTCCCTCCTCTAAACCCCGTTGCTCCACAATTAGACCCCGGTTTAGACGATGTTCTAGATCGGAATCCGTTAGGGTTTTCTCCCTCTAGTTTTCTCGGTGGCGTTCATCTCTGTACGGCGGAGCGCTGCTTGATTGCTGCTATGGAACGTGTGGATACTAATAGAGGGATCATATCTTTGGTCCTTCTCCGAGGAGCTTCTTCTTTCTCAGAGATCTTGTTCGAGGGACTTGCTCGAGGGACTTGTGCGTGGGACGGATCGAGGTGCTTCTTCTTCCTCAGTGATCTTGATCGAGGGACTGTTTGTGGGACGATCCGCGAGATCTACTTCAATGAGCTACACCAACTCTACTTCCGCTACATCGGTTGGTGAGCCATGACCTAAAACCTTGTATGCAATCTTCTTGGGTGATCTTGGGTTCTTGATTCGTAGGCCGAAAGTTTTGTTTTCTACTACGTTTCTCAACAGTGGTATCATGAGTGATCCATGAGTAGATGCATGTTTAGGTCTAGATCATATGTGTGATATGAGGCATTGATTTTCTTGTTGCTTCCCTGTCATGTGATTTTTCTATGCTTGATAGCAAGTTGAGGTTTTGCTACAAGGATTGAGTTTTCCATCGATCCCTCTATGCTGCTTTCAGTATGCTGGTTGCCTTGATCATGGTCTACATCAAACTCCTTGGATCTCATCTTAATCTCGCAATAGAAGATTTAACATGGAGGGGCTTGTGGATTTTATGAACTCAAATCCACACGGGGGGTCACGCGTTGAACGAAGTTTGGCGTGTGGCATTAGTTGATGCACGCACCCCGGACGTTAAACTTGCAACAATGAAGTATCGTGTTTGGTTTGTATAGGGAACAACGTTTGCTTGTAACCTGCTAATCAACCACGATAAAAGTCGTAACAACCCGTGTAGATGGCGATCTAACTGGTTTTTGCAAAATGTGCATGTGATGTGGTATAGCCTTCAAGATTTGCAATGTGTTTGTATGAGATGCTATATGTTATGTAATATTTATTCGCGACCTGCGTGTCGTGCTACGGCATGATGACTGGAGTCATATGATTGTCACTTAATTATGGCCTGCGTTCCAGAACTGTTTATTAGCTCGAGGCAAAGCAATAGATAGATGCAAGGTGATGATCTACGATGCGGAGGTGGACCCCGACGCACATACCGGAAGCCGTGGTGTTGGTCCCGGCGCCAAGGAGAAAGTTGGTGGACACGGTGACTTCTACCACGACGACGTGAAGACAAAGAAGACTTCACGAAGCAAAGGGCTATACTATATCACATAATTTTATGAACTGCCTGTGATGTTTATCCCTTTGATGCACCCTTGTTTGATGCGCGGTAGTCGTATTTTATTAGGGTGATCTCTCGCAAAACAATATCAAGTTGATAGTGTTCTTCCAACTGTAGCACCGTCTATACTATGTTTCACATCGGAGCAGGTCATGTCACATGGGTGCACACGGTGTGACGCATAAAAGGCGGGTGTGTTAAGAACACACTGCAATTACACTTGGTTGTCTTGACGGTTTGGATAAAAGTTTGCTACCGGAACACGCCCATCGAAAGATGAACAAGAATCACCTTTGGCGTGATTGGCAAGTTGGCCTACCGGTCCAGTCTAAGTCATCAGTGATGTCACATCAATGGCGGACGATTGGGTCGGATCTTGAATCACTCCAGCATCAATTACGAGAGATATTGATCTGAGTGGGAGCGCACTTAATAATTAAATTGATTAATCATAAGTGCAACTTAATTATGAACAAAGTATTAGTATTTGCATTATCGTTGTAGAATAATGGCTCGCGTTACCACCTTCCCAATTGATTTTGATTAACTGTATTATCTGGTAAAAACTTTACGATTGGTACCGTATTGTGAGGACTATACTCAGTAGTGTCGAGAAGGAGCTTGTCCTATCGCAAATTTTTGATGCTCTCCCGCTGATGCTATGGATGATGTGACTTAAGTCAATAATCCAAAATGCTAGAATTCCACCACAGCTAAGTGCATTGTCTTCACCACCATGAAACCCGAACTTCAAAACGTTTGGGATAGTTATGTTATATTCATGGAACTGAAAAATTGTTTTCAGTAGTAAGACAATTAATGTTGGATATAAGATATATAGTACAATGTATGATTGTAAGCGTTAGTGAAAATGTTCACTGTGCTCTAAACAAAACTGATAAGTGTGGGATCCAGAAGAACACCGATCATATGATGATGAGAATCAAGGGAAAGGAAGTCCAAAGGATGTTAGTAAGACTTACACGTAGGAAATTCCATGGCCTGCGCCACCCTTGATCATGTCTGATCTTCTGTGAGTAGGATTGACATTTGAAATAGAACTATGATACGTATAAAGGCAAAATGAAAGTAGACTGGAATATCCAGCTCAGAAATGAAAGTCATACAAAGTTATAGATGAATTCATTGCTGGTCAAGAGATGTAATTCTTGGGAATCATGATTAATCAGTTAATTGTGGATTCTGTATATTGTTATTAAACTCTTGATCACCGGAATATCACATCGATTGCATATTGTTGCAACTCGATGCAAGAAATACTATGGCCTTTATGACTAGCTAATGATGAGTTTTGACATGCTCGGGAACACGGTAAAAGGTTTACTATACCGTGTGTTGACTCTAAGATTATCTTCATAATTCATTTTAGAGTTGAGTAAATTGTTACTACACTTTAGCCTTGTTGCAAAACATCATTTCGAATCATGTTTGTTGCAAGAGAGTTGTTCAAAGCTATGAATAACGTAAAGGCCATACTTCCATTATGAATAGGTTGTATGATATGAATCTTGATAATAATAATAAACATCCATAACACTGACGCTAAACGTCGCAAGACTGACAGAAATACCACATAGTTGTGGCACTGCCGTTAATCACAAGTGACATAACATGCATGAAGAATTTCCATAACTGATGGACTTTCGAGTCATATGATTATGAATCACTTGAAGCTTGCGATCTTTGTCTCGAAGTAATGTGACTAAAACATCGTTAATAGGCCATACATGAACGGGAAACTAAACCATTGGTAATCATACATGATGATGTGTGTAGTCTAATAAGTGTAGTTGTGTGCAGTGGATTCCCTATCTTCACTCATGAGTTGAAGTAGATATGTAGATATATGTTCAATAGAGACATACGTCTGAAATCTTTGCAAATGTTCAAGGAATTTTAGAGTGAAATAAAAATTCATTGTAACAAGAAAATAAAGCTTCTTCAAATTAGATTGTATAAAGTAATATTTGAGTTACAAGTTTAGCAAACGTCTGATGAGTTGTGAAGAAGTGTCATAACTTGCGTCTCCCGGAACACCACTATGAGTAAAGTGTTCGAGAGATGTAATCAAGCCATGTATGACACGGTAAGATCAAATATGACGTTTATCAATTTGCCATTATACTTATTAAAGTTATGCGTTACTGACTACGGTTTTTACACTGAAAAGAGCACCATCAAATCTGTTGAAATGACACCATATTAGATGTGGCATGGACTGTTAAAACCATGTTGTCTTTTCTTAAAATTTGGGTATATGAGGCATATGTTTGACATCCTGAAAACCCCAAATCAGATAAGTGCTACTTTGTTAAGGTTATGCCAAAAGTTTTGGTATTCCTCTATCACTACACAAAAGCAAAATTGTTTGTTGTTAAGAACGGTGTGTTTCGAAGAAAAATAGTTTCTTACAAAAGAGTGAGTGGGAGGAAAGTGCAACTTGTCAAAGATTGTTGAATCCTAAGAGAAGTGCGCAGCTGAACCACACAGGTTAGACAAAACTTGTACAAACATTTTTATGTAAACGAGATATTGTTGTTCGACAATGATAAACCTGTGATATACAAAGAAGCGTTGATGGGCCCTGACTCCGGGATTTGGCTAAATGCCAAATAATCCGAGATAGTATCCATGGAAGTAATTCAAGTTTTGAACTTGGTAGACCCTCCGAAAGACTAAAAGTCTGAAGAATATATGTATGGATCTATAATTGATTCAGATGAAATTGTTTTATCCATAAAGCTCAACTCGTTGGAAAAATTGTTTTCTAGCAAGTTCAAAGGTTGACTACGGCGAAATAGTTTCAACCGTAGAGATGCTTTAGTCAGTTCGGGTTATATTAGCAATTACTACATATCTCATTTATAGGATATGGTAGAATGAACGTCACAAAGTTCCTACACGGAAATATAACAAAGGTCGTATATGTGATACGACCGGAATGTTTTGTCGATTCAAAGGATGCTAAAATAGATGCAAGCCTTGGATATCCAGTGATGGACTGAAGCTAGCACAATGGAGATGGAATTTTCGTTATGATGAAATTACCAAAAGAGTTTGTTTTCATCAGGAATAAACGAAGATGCTTGAATGTTCAAGAAAGTAAGTGGGAGCTGAATTATATTTCTAAAACCTTATGTAGATGACATATTGTTGATTGGAAATGATGTAAATTTCTTGACATGAATAAGGACTTCATTGGAAATAGTTTTCAGTTGAAGAACTTGGGCTAATATAGCATTAGTATTGAGCACAGTGATCTATTAAGATAGTAAGTGGATGATCATGCTAAATCCAACACTACATATTGACATGATACTAAAGTAGTTTAGTATGAAACGCCAAGAAACATGTTCTTGTCGAAGTCATGGTGAAAAGTTGTTTGCAGAAATCGGTGTTGATGAACACAGATAGGCAAAGACACGTGAATTGAATTCCACTCACCTGTGTGTTTGGATTAATCATGTACACCATAATATGTAAAACAACCAGATATGTCCAGTGCTCCAAAAGGTTGTGAGCAAGATACCAAAGTGATCAATATGTTGATCATTGGACAAACAGTGAAAAGTTAAACTTATGATAGATAAGATATGTTTCTCGGAAAATGGAGATAATGAAGAGCTCGTTGTAATAAGATACACCAGCTGAATTTTTTATGTAAATAGTTACACCAATTCAGTCTTCATACTTACTCCGACCGATTTTCGATTTTAATTGGGATTATGTGTTTCACACGTAAGGGTGGCACAGTATGAAGGAACTGTGTTAAGTTAGATACTGTGGCGAATTCTACAACAGAGGCTAAGTATATATATTGTTGCTTAAAGAAGTGACAAGGGAGGGTATTTTGAATCATCAGTTCATTTACGAACATGGTATGGTTTCCTAGATGCTTGAAGCTCATGGAATATTGATGAATGATTTCATGACTTATTCTAAAGAAACCAAGGTCCTACCAAATGATCCAAAACATATACAAAGCTAAACTGATAAAATTAGTGAATTTTATGATAGCGTGAAAACGCGAAGATATGCAAGATACAAACGGGCCTGAAACGTCAGATCCGATGATGAAGTCTATACCGAAAATGAAGCATGTATTACACCGGTATGCCATCGGTGTAAAGTGCTCAAGCACTGATAATATTATTGACTCTAGTGCAAGTGGGAGACTGTTGGAAATATTCCATAGAGGCAATAATAAAATGTTATTATATATATTTCCACATTCGTAATTAATGTTTATATTTCTGTGCTATAATTGCAATGACCCTGACTATGAGATTCAGAAGAAAACTCACTTGCATGTGTGGAAATGTAAACACCAAGAGTTCCTGGTTTAGCTTCTAAGACCAGCTCATGTGCTAACTAATGATTACGTTTTCTTAATCATGGACATTGTTCTTGTAACAAGGATGTCAGTAGCAATGGGAACATATTGTTAACAGAACAATGATGTTGAACCGACCACAGTATTGAATGATATACTTAGAGATCACATCGTAACAAAGTTATAAGTCATATCATGAAATGTTACCATATACGTAATTCCTTAGACCATGAGAGTATCAAGTTGCTTCACACAGGAAGATGTGCTTTGGTTCTTAGATGAATCTTCCCGTTACTGGGGAGTAGTAAAATAAGTTCTGGGTACATTGGATAGTGTGTCTAGTAACTGTGATAGTTCAAGATTAGGATTTGCTCCTTCACGATGAAGAAGATATTCACTTCGGGCCCACTCGGTATGACGGAATCCATTATAGTCTGGCCAGACGCATTGTGATTCAGTCACGGGGATATCGGAATACGATAACGAGAAAAGGGACAAACGAGCAAAGCGGATAACGAGTGGCTTGTGTTCAAGAAGTTGTTACACATGGGTGCCAAACTTCTCTCCTCTAACTTTGTCATATATCGCGAAGCAAAGGGAATGGTACATGAATAAACATAATGGTTCACTCAAAGTTTCTTCGTGTATGTGCGGGAGTCAACATGGGTGTCCATGGCTCCGCTGTTGATTATTGGCTATTGACAGAAGGCTGTTGACCTATGTCCGGAAGATGTTTTGAGTCATGTCAGCATTATACCGAACCTATTGGGTCACACACTTAACGAGCAGTAGTTTGTTAGAATGTTGGAATGGTAGAAGGTTTAGTGGAAGCAAAACGGAATAGTTCATACGGGCACCGGAAGTAGTTCCGGCTATTTATGGAATTTTTCATAAGGGCACCAGAAGAAGTTCTGGGTATTTAAAGATAGGTCTGGATCACTCTGGAATAGCCCCAGGTGGTTCTGGAACATATGAGAATGGTACTAGGGAAGTCCTGGATCAACCGGAATAGTTTCCGGATAATCGTTGGGCGTCCCGACAACCTTCGCGGTCATCGGGTGGCTTAAACTGTAACTTGGATGGTCTTGGAAACTATCTATATGGTTCCGGAACGGTCCCGGAAGGTCCTGGAAGTGCTCCAGAAGGTTCCGGAATGTCCCGAAACGATCCTGGAAGGTCCTGGAAGGTCCTGGGAGCTTCTGGAAGGTTTTGGAAGTTTCCGGGCAGTACCACCCACTACCCCACGCCCCTAGCCTTGGGGGGCAAGCCACCTAGGCTTCCCAAGTCGGCCATGGGGTGGGGGCGCCATAAGGGAGCAATCCTACTCCAAGTAGGATTGCAATCCACTTTGGAGTAGGATTCCTCGGTGGCAAGGACTCCCTTTGGGAGTAGGAGTCCCATAGGGACTCAACACCTCCCTTGGCCGGCCAAGGGGCCTCTTGGCCACCTATATAATGTGGGGGAGGGGTGGGGGGCGCAGCACAACTTGTCCCCAAGGCCTATGCGCCACCCTCCCTCCTCTAAACCCCGTTGCTCCACAATTAGACCTCGGTTTAGACGCTGTTCTAGATCGGAATCCGTTAGAGTTTTCTCCCTCTAGTTTTCTCGGTGGCGTTCATCTCTGGACGGAGGAGCGCTGCTGGATTGCTGCTACGAAACGTGTGGATACTAATAGAGGGATCATATCTTTTGTCCTTCTCCGAGGATCTTCTTCTTTCTCGGAGATCTTGTTCGAGGGACTTGCTCGAGGGACTTGTGCGTGGGACGGATCGAGGTGCTTCTTCTTCCTCGGTGATCTTGATCGAGGGAATTTTTGTGGGACGATCCGCGAGATCTACTTCAACGAGCTACACCAACTCTACTTCCGCTACATCGGTTGGTGAGCCATGACCTAAAACCTTGTATGCAATCTTCTTGGATGATCTTGGGTTCTTGATTCGTAGGCCGAAAGTTTTGTTTTCTACTACGTTTCCCAACACATGCTTGCCGCCCCAGTGATGTGTGAGTAGTCCATCCTTGGACTATCGGTCCATAGCAGTAGCTAGATGATTGTATCTCCTCCTTGTGCTTCATTGTTTTAGATCTTGTGAGATGCCTAACATGATCATGATCATCTTTATGTAATTGCTATATTGTGTTTGTTGTCTGATGGATTATTAGATTATGATCAGATTGTTCATGCTTTTGATATTATATTTATGATATGTTTAAAACGTACTCTTGCATGCTCTCCATCATGTGTGATTACTTTGGCCAAGTAGTGGCATATGTCTCCAAGAGGGAGGTTTCTACTCGATAGTGGGTTCATGCATGCCCCTTCATGCCTAGCCAACAGTGACAAAAACGTCCAGGAACAAGGATGTGTTGTTGCTACTAAGGGTAAACAATAGGTGTTTATGTCTATTCATTGATCATAGATGTTGCTTACATTACGTTCTAATGCGAGCTTATTGGGATTGTCTGTTGCTGTTGCAACTTAATACAAGAGAGATATGCTGAATAGCGGTCTCAAGGTGGATTCCTACTTATAGATGCAGCTAGAGAGCGGTCTATATATATGTTTGACGTAATGCCTACATGATTAGTATCTTGAGATTTATTATATCATAATTACCATTTTGGTGTGTTTATAATTCTGTCAATTGCCAGCTATAATTTTTCACCCAACATATTTAACATCTTATGGAGAGACACCACTAGTGAAATTATGGGCCCAGTTACGTTGACACACTCTTTTACAAGTGTTAGGATTTAAAACCGTTTGGATGTACATGTTATGTGATTTGTTTGGGGCATCTCGCTCTTTATTTTTTAGTTTTATTTTGTTTTTGTTTAGTTTTGTTTGCTGGTCCTAACAATTTGGATCCTAGCATGCCTTGTATGGGAGAGAAACACACTCCACTTTTACCTAGAATGCTCATAGTTTGCAACTTTTATCTTTTTGAGTGTTCAATGTTTATTACTACATGCAACCATGTTTAGCTCTTGTTCTTCGTGTTGATTTCTGTCTAAGGGCTGAGAATTATAATTTTAGGGCTCTCTTGAGTTTCATGTTTATCTTTTTTAGAGAGTTGGCCTTATTGCACTAGGTGTGTATCTTGCTTTGAGTAGGTAATCAAGGTTTTTAAATTAAGTATAGTAGTAACTTGCAATAATTCAAGTAATGTTTGGACTTTCAGTTATGGTAAACTGAAAGTCATTGTTATTGTTTACACCGACATCATTTACTACTTTACTTTTCCTTTCAGTTGCATTATTAATATTTCCTCTTTGTGTTTGATCCTTTGTAAAAAGCAAGGCCGGAGAGATTGACAACCCGTCTATACTCATTGGGAGCAAAGTTATTTGTGTCTTGTGTGCAGGTCAAGGTCAAGTAAACAACATTTGGGTGTAAACGACGCCATTGCTTACTTACCACCTTCTTGATGTCTTTGGAATCCTGCTGGAGACATTACCTTAGCCTCTAACGTGTAAGGGAAATTACCGCTATCTGCATCTTAACATTCCACTTGGGGTAACTAACAAGGAGGTGTTATCTACTCCCATCAATGAGGAACTCGATCAACAATTTTACTGGTTATGAGGTTTGGTCACTTGTGGCAAGACCTAATGGGAATCATAATGTCATTGCGACCAAATAGGTATTCAAGAATAAGGAAGATGAGCATGTACAAGTCAGTCACTCGTAACAAGTAAAGGTTAGTGGCACAAGTATTCACCAAAATTGAAGGATTGGATTTCTGTAAAACTTTTCTTCTGTTGCCCGTCTTGAGTTCATGCATATCTTACTTGCATTTGCCCCTCATCATGATTTTAAGTTATATCAAATGGTCCTTTGTTTGAATTGGTTTATTTCAAGCAACATTATGGTTTCGAAGACCCCAATCACCCCACTCACATTTATAAACTTCATAAGGCACTGTATAGTCTTAAGCAAGCACCTTGTGCTTGGCATGCTCAGCTTACAACGTTTCTAACTGAGAAGGGGTTTGAGATCGGGTTGATATATTCCACCCTCTTTACTAAGAGGGTAAATGAAGATTTGTTTGTTTGTCAAACCTATGTTGATGATATTATATTTGGTTATACTAATCATGCTTGTAATGTTGAGTTTAAGATCTAATGACCAATGAGTTTTCCATGTCTACGATGTGAGAGTTGAAGTTTTTCCTCGATTTTCAAGTCAAGCAATTGGGAGGAGGAACATCCACCAATCAAGCCAAATATATTCAAGAAATTCTCAAGCGGTTCGATTTGGATGATGACAAGCCAATAAAGACCCCAATGTCAACCAATGGACAAGTTGATCCTGATCCCAATGGTAAAGATGCGGATCAAAAAGTATACAACCATATGATCGGTTCTTTGCTTACCTTTGTGCATGTAGGCCAGATATTGTGTTTAGTGTGCGTATGTGTGCAAGATTTCAATCTGCTCCAAAGGAGATCCATTTTGGCGGTAAAAATAATTTTACAGTATGATATTTGCTTCATACCCAAAACTTAGGCCTTTGGTATTCCAAAGGTTCAACATTCATGGTTGTTGGGTATTCGTATTTGGATTGGGCCGATGACAAGGTGGACGGCATGTCTACATGGGGTTCATGTCAATTCCTAGGGAGAACTTTGGTGAGTTGTTCATCCAATAAGAAAAATTGTGTCTCCTTATCAACTACTCCCTCCGTTCCAAAATAACTGTCGTAGCTTTAATATAACTTTGTACTAGAGCTAGTAAAAAGTTGAGACATTTATTTTGAAACGGAGGGAGTACAAAGTTGAGTATATTGCCATCAGAAGCTGGTTTGCTCATTTATTGTGGATGACGCAAACTTTGATGGATTATGGTCTCAAATGTGACATAGTGCCTCTATTGTGTAACAATGAAAATGCAATCAAGATTATGGATAATCCCATGCAAAGAATCCAAACAAAGCGTAATGATATCCGACATCATTTTCTTCGGGATCATGTGGCATGAGAAGACATTGAGATATTTCATGTGGGCATAAAAAACAGCTTGCAGATATTTTCACGAATCCACTTGATGAAGAAAGATTTCGTGAGCTGAGGCATGAGCTAAATATCGTGGATTTGAGTAACATGAGTTGACTCTCTTGCATACGCACACTCTCAACTATATCTTGTTTATATTTCTTCGATTGCTTGAAGGGATTAGACCTTCATGGTGAGGTTGATCGTGCTCCGACGTGATCAATAACCCCTCAAAGTTGGTTTAGTGATCGCCAAGCTGCAACGTCTTCGCACGTTTGTGGTAAAATCATCAAAGTCGTCTTCATCAAAATCGATAGTTACCATCTCATCGAAACATCGGGACACCGTCCCCTCTATCAGTCGGTGTCATGGACCACTACAAGGCGATGGATCACACTTAACCGCGCGGCTCACACGCGACCGGCGCAAGGCGCGGCTGGCCATATATGTGGGAAGTCGGATCTACAAGGGAGGTCCCTTGGCAACATCGATAACATAGGTTGAGGTTTGGTTGCGGCAGCCTACTTGGTGCAGGCTTAATGGTTTTCTTATGCACGGTTCATCTCTTGAATCGGTGTTTTTTTGGATTCTAGAACAAGCGGTCGTCTGTTTGACCATGGATGGCACGGGTCTTGGTGTCTGCTGCGATTAATGGTTTTTTAATGGAAGGTTATGGTGAAATCAAAGTCGTTGCATCATGCACGAGTCATGATGATGACACATGTGATAAACCTCGACATTGTTTTTCTTATCAGCAGTGTGTGTGTGTAGGGGGATAGCTACGACAATTAATTTTGTCATGTATGGGTTATTGTAGCGATTTTATAAAAAATTATGGATTATATACAAGGTCATTTCATTTTCCATGTTAAACTTGGATTTATAATTTTGGTCAACAAAATATGGATTATATGTCGTAAAATATATATCATTAGATTTTTTTTTGAAATGTGTGCACCAAGGACAATTTTTTTTGTCATATAATTTACATTTTGTTTCCAAATTAATGGTCAAAGTTAGACATAAAAATATGAAGTGACCATGTATAATGAAATGGAGGGAGTACTATTAAGAAAAACTTATGAAATTAGATCTTCGTAAAATGGTTTAATACTTTATATCTATATTTTGTGGTTTTACCTTGCTACTACTTGACTTCATGTAAGGATCACTCAGCAGCTGCACGCAACAGACAAGGAAATAATAAGTCAAACACTTTTGCTTCGGTACACCCCCCCTAAACACAACGACGGCTGAGATTAGCCCATACCTCTTCATAACCGGGGGCACGATGGTCTTTGTTTGCGAAAAAAAATCGCGTCGCGCTCGCGTCGTCCACGTCGGCCCCATACGAGATCACCCCGTAAAAACGACGTGGCGCGACGGGCCACGTCACGACGGTCAAGTGCGTCGCCGCGCGCGGGTTGACCCCATCCAGAGAGGGCTCGCGCGACGGTTCGCGAGACTGTCGCGCCATTAATACCGCGTCTCGTCGCTGGCGCCGCCTCGCTACCCCCGCCGTCTACCGGGGTTAATGTCACCCGCCATCCACCGGGGTTAATGCACCCGCCCCAACCACCGGGGTAAATGCCACCCACCCCCTCCCCTCCCCTCCCGTCGCCGCGACGTTAAATAGCCAGCCCTCCTCGCCCCGCGCTTAACCAGATCCACCGACGCCCCCCTCCCCACCCCATCCACCCCTGAGACCCCCTCCCGGTCACCTCTCCTCCCCGACGACGATGTCACGCGGCGGCGGCAGCGGCGGGTCCTGGCCGGCCCACATCACGGTGCCCGACGCGGAGGACCTCTTCGGCTACCGTGTTCTGGTCCCGCCAGCGGCCCGTCTCCCCGGTGGCCGGACCGGCTTCCACGTCAGCGAGGACGGATACTGCGTGCCAGGCCCCGCCCCGCCCGGCTCGCGCGGCGGTCCTAGCCGGTAGAACGCCCGCGGCCGCCACGAGTTTTGGTCCGGCCGCACCTTCCAAGACGTCCTCCGCGAGGCGCACCGCAACGACGCGCGTCGCAACGACTCTCGGCGACGCGGTAACGACGCGCGCCATCACCGGACGACGCCACCTCCCTCACCCACCTCTCCTGCGCCGGCCCAGATCCCGGCCAAGATCCCGCCGGAGGTGGCGGCTTTGTCCGAGGCTGGCGACCGCGAGGACTCGCCGGGGCTCATCTGGGCTATCCGCGAGTCGGTGACCGCGCCCAGCTGGGTTCCGCCTCGCGCGCCCGGTGACCCCGACGACGCCCTGGCTTCACCGAGGCCATCCGGCTGTCTACGCTGGCGTCGGCGGGCGGCAACGGCGGCTAAGGTGGTGGCAACGGCGGCTACGGCGGGTACGGTGGCTACGGCGGTGGAGGTGGTGGCCCCAGCGGGCACGGTGGTGGAGGCGGCGGGCGCGGTGGGCCCAGTGGCCACGGCGGGCGCGGTGGACAGGGCGGGCGGGACGGCCACGGCGGGCCGGACGACGACGACGGCAGTGACGACGGCAGCGTCATGTCATACTCAGCGTTCGACCTCGACTGCAGCGACGACGACGAGTAGATTAGGACTAGTTTTTTTTTTAAGTTCTTGTTTGTTTAAGTTTGAATTTCATTCACTTCGGTGTAATATATCCTAAAATGAATGAAATTCGTTGGTTTTTAGTTTAAATTTTGTTCAATTTGATATAATATATTCTAAATTAGTTTATATGAACTATACACAAAATCAAACATCTACATAAACTTGTTGCATCAAATTTATTTGACAAATACATTAAAATTCTATTACACATTGGATTAGTACTAAAAATTATATTACACATGCTGGCGTTTTTCGGACGAGGGTTGGGTAGCGAGCAGAGGGGATTGCTGCAAGGTGCGTCCAGTGTGGCCGGACAACGAGTGTAGCCGGTGTCCGCGATGTATTGCCGAAATTGTGGAGAAATGTCAAAAAGGAGAGCCGAAGGCAAGAACACATCCACACCTAAGTTCAGGTTCAGCACATTATGATGCCAAGCTAGTCACAGTCACACTTAAGTTGAGCACATTATGTGCGCATTATGATGCCTGTTAGTGACAGTATTGCATAAACTTTTAGAAAAGTTGATTTTACGACCAACTCGGAACGAGCTGAAATTTTTTGGGGCACTTGGTGTTGACATTTGAGGTGTGCATGCCAAATTTGAACGATTTTTAACAAAGGTGGCAAGATTTTTCACGTGCGGGCGTTTTTTGGGCATTTTAGACGGAAAAAAATGCAGAAAAATCATAACTGGTCGGAACGGATTGAAATTTTGCGTGTGTGGTTTGCATGTAGTAGGTAGGCACTAAAAAAAATTAGAGATCATTCTGAGTCCCTGAAGATCCACTTGCTTCACAAAGTGAAGGGCGTGGGAGAAAGTTTCCAGTGTACAACACGGGTTGATCGGTCCGAGTGCACGGTGATGCAATAAGGTTTGCATGATGGTATATGATGTTAGTAAGGCTTTCCCTAGCATGTTTGAGTTGTAATCGAGCAGTCGCTACCCCAACGTGTCAACGTATAGGGGGGTAGACGGGGGGGCATTTACTGGGATTTTTCAAAGAAAAAAAGAAAAGAAAATGTAAGTGGTGTAGAAATTGAATGTAATTGCGCATGTGTTGCTGTTTTGATGGTGTGAGTGTGTAAAAAAAGATGGGGTTCTTTCTTGATTGTCGAAAAATTGAGGTGCTCCGAGACCGAGCCTTCCGGGCTAGTCTGGGAGCCCCGTTTTAGAGAAGTCGATTTTACGACCAACTCGGAACGAGCTGAAAGTTTGTGGGGAACTTGGTGTTCACATTTGAGGTGTGCATCCCAAGTTTGAACGATTTTTTAAAAATGTGTCAAGATTTGTCACATGCTGGCGTTTTTCGGGCATTTTAGACGGAAAAAAATGCAGAAAAATCATAACTGGTCGGAACGGATTGAAATTTTGCGTGTGTGGTTTGCATGTAGTAGGTAGGCACTACAAAAAATTAGAGATCATTCCGAGTCTCTGAAGATGCAGTTGCTTCACAAAGTGAAGGGCGTGGGACAAAGGTTCTGGTGTACAAGACGGGTTGATCGGTCCGAGTGCACGGTGATGCAATAAGGTTTGCATGATGGTATATGATCTTAGTAAGGCTTTCCCTAGCATGTTTGAGTTGTAATCGAGCAGTCGCTGCCCCAACGTGTCAACGTATAGGGGGGGTACACGGCGAGGGGGGCATTTACTGGGATTTTTCAAAGGAAAAAAGAAAAGAAAATGTAACTGGTGTAGAAATTGAATGTAATTGCGCATGTGTTGCTGTTTTGATGGTGTGAGTGTGTAAAAAAAAGATGGGGTTCTTTCTTGATTGTCGAAAAATTGAGGTGCTCCGAGACGGAGCCTTCCGGGCTAGTCTGGGAGCCCCGTTTTAGAGAAGTTAATTTTACGACCAACTCGGAACGAGCTGAAAGTTTGTGGGGAACTTGGTGTTGACATTTGAGGTGTGCATGCCAAGTTTGAACGATTTTAAAAAAATGTGGCAAGATTTGTCACGTGCGGGCGTTTTTCGGGCATTTTAGACGGAAAAAATGCAGAAAAATCATAATTGGTCGGAACGGATTGAAATTTTGCGTGTGCGGTTTGCATGTAGTAGGTAGGCACTAAAAAAATTAGAGATCATTCCGAGTCTCTGAAGATGCAGTTGCTTCACAAAGTGAAGGGCGTGGGAGAAAGGTTCCGGTGTACAAGACGGGTTGATCGGTCCGAGTGCACGGTGATGCAATAAGGTTTGCATGATGGTATATGATCTTAGTAAGGCTTTCCCTAGCATGTTTGAGTTGTAATCGAGCAGCCGCTACCCCAACGTGTCAACGTATAGGGGGGGTAGACGGCGGAGGGGGCATTTACTCGGATTTTTCAAAGAAAAAAAGAAAAGAAAATGTAAATGGTGTAGAAATGGAATGTAATTGCGCATGTGTAGCTGTTTTGATGGTGTGAGTGTGTAAAAAAAGATGGGGTTCTTTCTTGATTGTCGAAAAATTGAGGTGCTCCGAGACGGAGCCTTCCGGGCTAGTCCGGGAGCCCCGTTTTAGAGAAGCCGATTTTACGACCAACTCGGAACGAGCTGAAAGTTTGTGGGGAACTTGGTGTTGACATTTGAGGTGTGCATGCCAAGTTTGAACGATTTCAAACAAAGGTGGCAAGATTTGTCACGTTCGGGCATTTTTCTGGCATTTTAGACGGAAAAAAATACAGAAAATGCATAACTCATTGGAACCGATTGAATTTTTGCGTGCGTGGTTTGCATGTAGTACGTAGGCACTACAAAAAATTAGAGATCATTCCGAGTCTCTGAAGATCCACTTGCTTCACAAAGTATTATGATTATAAAAAAATTAAAATATAATTTTTTTTATTTAAACCAAAGGTTTAAAGAGGCGAGCAACTTAAAAAAAAACATGACGACGTGGGCGTATCAACGGGGATAACGACGCGACCGACATGCATGGGCAGTTCCCCTTATCACGTCGCACGTGCCCTAGATTCCATAACACGTCGCCCACGGCGCCGCCGCACCCCCGCACGCATATAATCCCATCTCGCCCGACGCTAACCCCCAAGACACCCTGCCGTTCCCCCTAGACGGCCACGTAACGACGCCGCCGCCAGTGGTTCGAATCCCGCCGGCAACGTCGCCAGCAGGAGGAGGCCGACGAAGACGTTCACGGCGCGTGTGACAGCGTCGCGCCGTGTGTCGTCGCGGCGGGCGTGACGTGTTACATCGACCGGGGGGCTTTGCGCGGGAGGCCGCGGCGTGATCAACACATCAAGGAGGTAAATTTTTTGTTTCACTAATTTTATTTCTGTAATTATGGAATAAATTGTAAATTTATAATATATTCTTATTATTTTAGTATGGACGAACACAATGCAATATATTGTTCTATTGAGAAGTGGTGCACAGACAAGGTATTGTTTTTTGGAATAAATTTAGTAGCTTATTTAGAAACTTAATAAAAAAAATATGTAGGCTTATTTCCCAATGAACGTGAATGATAATCACTGGATAACTGTTGTCATGCACAACGCTAAGAAAGAGTTTCAAGTTCTTGATTCCCTTGGTCCAGTTGACAACAGTATTCTTAAAACCATCCGTACTCTGGTATGTTTACATCTCTTACTTACATATTTTCTATCTTGTTGGAACATGCATCACTAAAGCTTAAAAAAATTATTTTTCCAGAGAGCATAAATTGCTAAAGAAATTACGGAGGCCAACAAATATGTAGAAACCAAATTTCCTGATATCTCTGCATGGCCCATTATGGAGTATGATATGCCAAGACAATCTGATGGGTAAATCATGATTTCAAATATAATATGTTAAATAATTGATATCATTATCTAATCTAACGCTTTTCTTTCAGAGTTTCGTGTGCACTGTTCGTAGTGAGATGCGTCGAACACTAGGATGGAGACAATTGGACATCTACATTTGACCAGCAAGAAATTAATGATTCAAGGGGTTATATTCTTGCGGAACTTATCTTTTCAGAGGCAAACACACTTCTCAAAGTGAAGCACAAAGTACTGAGACTTATTTCGCAACATTAAGTGCTAGGATACGGAAGGGTTTTTGTCCCGTAGAAGGTTTCCCTAATGTGTTCTATTCTTATTCTCTTATTGTAATGATACTATATACATTGAAATACATTTTTCTTATAATGATTTTGGGTCCGCATTATATACATTTTGAGTAATATCAATTTTCGCGTCCGCATGCAACGACGCACTGTAGCGTCGCGCCCCGCATGCAACGACGCACTGTAGCGTCGCGTCCCGCGCAAGTGGACCGCCACGGCTCGCCCCGCGCCCGGCATGCAACGACGCGCTGTGCTGTCTCGCCCCGCAGCAGGATGGAAAAATGCAGCGTCGCGCCCCACGAGACGTCTCGCCCCGCGTCCCCGTCTCTTCCCAAACGTCGCATTTGGTGGGGCAAAAATAAAAATTTGGCAGGGTGTGCACGCCGCGAATTATGTCAGGTAGCGCGACGGCGCAATGTATGGGGCGCACCCCGCCAGTTTTTTTTCGCGTCGCTGTGGAATTGGCGTCGGCTGCACAGCGTCGTCCGCGTCGTTGTGGAATTAGCAAAACAGCACTAACAAGTAATATACAACACTAACAAAACAGCACAAAACTCACAACTTAAATAATATCATAAAATTTAACATCTCTCACATCACACAAGTAAATTTTCTTGAGTACAACGTAATTTATTTTAAAGTATCAAATTGTCTTGTTTCAACAAATAACGCAGAGCATGTCTACAGTTCATACCTGCAAAATAAAAATAAATATTTGTTAGACAAGAAAGTTTAGAAAACTACATCATTTGAAAAATCATGTCTACAGTTCACACCTTTTTTTTTGCATGTTGCCTTGTTATGACCTGGAAGGCGACACAGGCTGCACAAAGGACCGCTTGCTATCTCGTCAAAAGCTTTCGGTCTATCATTTTTTGTAACTTATGGACCCCCTTTCTTGCCTTTTTTAGGTGCACCCTTGGTCCTTATATTCGCAGGGTCACCAATAGTACATGTATTTTCTTCAGCTGCATTTGCCATCATACTCTTATACCTTCTCTGCCCTATAAGTTTCTCCATTGGAATCTTTATTTGCAATATTATATCATCCAGACACTTCATCAACTCATCGAACAGGAAGGTATCATTTGATGCAATATGGAAAGCTTGTGCGCCTTTGATGCTTAGCCTACTGTACCGTGAACGCTGTTCTGCCCCTGCCCAACCCCATCCAAACAAATCACTCATTCGCTGGGCAGGCAATCCATGTCTCGCATGTTTGGTCAACCGACGGAGTACACAACAGTTTGGTATTTCAGACAACATAAGAACATTTGCCAACACAAACAAAATATGTTTGCAAGGCAACCCTTTTCGAACCATGCTTCCACAAGTACATGATATTGTATCATCTGAGTTACTGGGTTCATATATAACATCATACCTGAAATTGTGGTTATTCTGCCATGTCACAATACAGGTACGTCGCTCAACTCCCTCTAGCGTCTCAAATAACTCCAATTCTGCCAGCTTCAAAAGATCTTTTTGCAGAATATAAAAATTAGGAGGAGTAAAAACAAGGGCGGCATGATCCTCAATAGCCTTATATGCAGTAATCGATGGTGGAAGTGACTGATTAGCAGTGCAATCATCTTTCGCCTCGTTCTCACGTAGGCGATCTATGCAGTTCTCATAATGCACTACGAAATCAACAATTGTCATACCATAGTCCAGATGGAGATGCAGGGAGAAGTTCAGACTTTCGCTCCTCTGATTACTACGCATACCAAGGAAGAATCCACCTGAAAGATATGAAGCTGCCCACAGTGTCTTTTTCCTGTACATCCTGTTAAGCCATTTTGCAGTTCTAGTTGTCTGCCACCTCACAACAAAAGTGGTCCATCTCTTCTCAAAGTTGGCTGGCGAGGTCGCGTAGTAAATCAACGACTTGAACTCAGTAAATGATTTGTGATAAAGGTGCCTCTGCATGTTTTTCTCCACATGCCATGAACAAACACGATGAAAGATATCTGGAAGGACAGTACGAATCGCTCGTATCATTGCAGCGTCTCCGTCTGTAATTATTGATTTCGGTTTCACCTGACAATTTGCTTTCATAAAGGTCTGTAGCAGCCACACATAGATGTCTTCCGTCTCATTCGACACAATGGCACAAGCAAACACTGTGGTGCAACGATGGTTGTTAACACCAACAAATGGGATGAACGGCATACCGTATCTGTTCATCTTATACGTGCTGTCAAAAACAAGCATGTCTCCATAATCCTGATAGTCCCGCCTAGATTGCGCATCACACCAGAACATACTCTTCAATCTCTCCTCTGCATCTAGTACATACTCAAAAATAAGTCCGGGTCTTTCTCCTTTCTACTCTTCATTATGCCGACCGCCGTCTGAGCATCACCTTTAGCAAGCAGCTTCCTTTTCTCTCTGCAGCAAAGATTGTACACATCACGCCTCACAAGTCCGCATTTATCATACGAACCATACCTGCTGATAAAATTGTCAACAATGATATGCTTACGGATCCCCTTCCCCGATAGCGCTAAAATCTCTGCCTTCTGGAAGTCATCTATCCGCCTATGTGACCACAAAAACGGAACCTCATCGGGTCGAGCGAGGTCATGGTTGTGATCATCCACAAATGTCGCGACGAACCAGACACCACGAGATCTATCCATCTTCACCACCAAGTGCGCACAGCAACCGCAACGAGTCTCCCCCCTTAGCCTGCGGGTGCGCCCCTCCATGGTTATGTATTTCCTCTGCCGTTTCCCCGCCCTAAAACAAACAAACCGCCTGTACCTTATAATTCCCGAAGAACCTTTTCCTCTTTTCACCTTCTCTTTTCTGACGCCGAACCCACGCTCTTTGGCAAGATTGTTGTAGAACATGTACGCATCCCCTTCTGATTGAAATGTCATATCCATAACCTTAGAATGTGTCTCGAACATTTTTTCCAGTTTATCAGTCTCCTCAATGTCAATCTCTACTTCACCTTCATAATCGATACGATCATCTATGCCCTCCTATAGAAATACACAATAAACCATGTGAGTTATACTCTATCATAATCTAGTTCATTGTACTGGCAACCGTACAAAAATGATTTAACGTACCTGATTTAAGTTATCGGAAAATGATTCCTCATTATAATTTTGCGCTTCCTCAACATCCACATCTTCCTGTATAATAAATACACACAATAAATCAAGGTTTTATTTTGCAAACTTAAAGAAGCTCCTAAATATATGTCACTTACGTTTTCACTGCGTGCGCCATCTTCATCATTTTGAAAATCCTCCGAAGGTAAATTATCATATGAAGACCATGATTCATTCGCACTTTCATAATCTTCATCATTAATAGAACTGTTATCAGTTGCATCGACGGTATCTATATCGTAATCATCCCTCGAATAACGAATTTCCTCCATTGAAACAAACCTCCGTACGAAAAATGTACTACAATAATTATAAAAAATCATTAATATCATCTATAATAACAACAGTAAAATATATGGCTAATTGTCCAACTTTTTTTAAGATGGTTTAGGTCTCAAACCTTCGATAAAGGCGGCGTGCTAACTCCGACGATCGACGATGATGACGGCCACGATGAAGTCGGTTCGACAGCGCACGTCCACTGCAAGACGTCGCGGCGGGGTGATCGGCGACAAGGACGGCGACGTTATGGACGATCTAGGTCGAGGCGGCGGCGTCAGACTTGTCGGGGTCGTGGGCGGCGTCGTCAAGAGGGGTGGGGGAGGGGGTGGTGTGGTGTGATCGGGGACGGGTGCGGCGGCGTCAGGGGGTGATCGGGGACGTGGGGCGGCGTCGGGGGTTATCGGGACGTGGGCGGCGGCGTGTTATCCGCGCAGGCGTCGGCGTCGCGATCAAACCAACCGCGATCGGGGCGTGCGGCGTCAAGCGACGGGTCAACTGGGGTCAGGGCGTACGTGGCGACGTTTCTCCAACTAAGCAGTGACGTGGCTGGGCGGGGGCGGGGGGGTTGGCGACGTGGGCATGTACATATACGGTTTCGAAATACGTTTCGTGTGAAATGACCCCCGCTGCCCTTCTACGTTTCGTGGGGGGGGTGTACCAAAGCGGGTCTCTAAGTCAAATTGAAAAAAAAGTGGGTTCCCAGTTAGATAGGGAGAGATTTTCTATGTCATGTATCATGAACTGATAGAGCCAAACTACAAAAGGAGGTACCAGCTGGGCCATGACCATGCATTCCATTACAAAAAAGCGTTTCTCCTCGATGCTCTCCTCGATGCTGTCATCCGCAGCGGGGGGAATCCAGATTCATCAGAGGACCTTCGCGGAAGTCGTCGCTTCCCCGCAGGCCGTGCCCATGGCGGCGCCTCACAAGGCTGCAGGCGGAGGATCGTCTGTGACAACTCTAACGACTTCTCTTCTACGCCAGGGGTCCTTGTTTGGCGTCTCCGCGGGTCCCCTGACTTTTGGTTCCATCGCCGAAGGTCGAGTGCCAGCGCATGAGGATCGTCGTTCACCCTGGTCGCATCTGAGACTTTGGTTTGAGGGTTTGTGGAGAAACGTAGACGGACGACATGACTTCGCCATACTTGGGCAGACTACCTCACCGGTGGTCAGCTCCACGCCGATTCCTGTGGTGGAGGCATCGGCTACGATGGCTATGATCGAGGGAGCTACTTCACCAACACCGCTTCCTTCCGCAATCCCGCATGAGGAGGTCTCGGCTTCGAAGTTTGTGGTCCCTTCTGCTGTCACTCCACCGGGACTTGGCCGGCTTGAGCAGGAGGCTGTACCTGACCAAGTGTCTGCCGAGGAGAGGACGACCACTGGGCCTATCTTCTTGACACCTAAGGTGGGTATGGACAACAGGCCACGGGTTGATCAGTCGCTGGCTACTACGCCAACTTATCTTCAAGTGACTGCGAGGAAGACTACTAAGGATGTTACTCCGGTGTGTGGCTGCAAGCCAAGTTCTGAGATTTCGGTTGCTGTTGTGAACACGGTGCCTACGGAGAGTGCCAGCGCGGCTCCCTGTATGATGGATGTCGCCCGGGGTGGAGCATGCAGGCCGAAAGGGTTGCTTGTGACACCCAGCTTCGGATCTGCTGATGTTACCAGCAGCAGGCCGGCTTCCTACACTTCTCCGACCCCGGCTATACAGCAGCAACGTGCAAGCTCGTCGACTTGTGGACCGGAGCGGGTGGTGTTGCCAACTCGATCCTTTGTCGTGCCGGGTGCCTCGTTCTTCGCCGAAGGGTGGTCGCACGGGGATGCCGACCTCTCCGACTCCGCTAGGTGCTGCGGCGGATGAGGTCCCAGTTGCGCAGGTTGTGGTCGAGGGGGATCCTACAACGACTGCGCCCCCTTCCGCAGCACCACAAGGCGGGAGCTTGGCGTCGATGGGTGTGGTAGAGGGGGCAGCATCCCCAACACCGCCCCCTTTGGCTGCACCGCAGGTAGCTAAGGCTGGGATCAAGGGTGCATCTTCTCCACCATCGCCCCCTTCGGCATCGTTGCATGGCCCTGGACCATGTGCTCTTCCTAAGGCTATGCCTAGGCGAAGCATGCGCCATCCAATCGCGGCCGACGGATCTTCGGCGACGGACGAGAACGCGTTAGCCAAGGCAATGCGACGCAAGGCGGCAATGTTGGAACCCATAGCCGTAGGTACGTCCAAAAAATATGAGTCATTTCAATCTTTTTCTACTTCTAAGCTATCATCCAACCTAGCCAAGGTAGGAGTCAACTTAGGTAGAAATGAAAATGAGATCATTGTCTCGACCAACGCCTTGAAGCATATGGAGTATGACCGATTAAAGGTCTATCCAGGTGCATCTAGTAGGTCGGTCACCACACCCCTAGAGGATGAGGAAGCGAATGCCACTACTGATGGACAGCTTCTATCACATCTTGTGGGTGAGATGACGGAGGTGGGTATGGATGAGGTGGAGCTAGGATCTATTTATGATCTGCATGCTTCCGGCCGGAAATCCAAATTTGCCAAAGACAAAAAGAACAAAAAAATGAAAGGATCCTCGAAACAGCCAAAAACTCCGATTGTTTCCCAATGAACGGCATCTTCATGAATAGCAGAGGTCTTGGTGACTTGGCTAAGCATTTGAATATTGCGCAATATGTTCGGGATCATAAATTGGATTTTCTGGCTATTCCAGAAACCGGGAGGAGGGATTTTCCAGTAAGTGTTCTAGATCGCCTTTCTGGCGGCATGGATTTTACTTGGCACTCGATCCCTCCTCGTGGTAGATCTGGCGGCATTCTTCTTGGTGTACATTCAGACTCCATGGAAGTTCTAGCTTATACGAGTGGGGAATTTCATATAAAATTCCACATTCGTAACAAAGCCGATGGATTCATTTGGAGTCTGATAGCTGTGTATGGTGCTGCTCAAGAGGAGCGTAAGGCTGTTTTTCTGCGTGAACTGGTGAACCTAGCGAATAATGATCCTCATCTATCCTAATAGGTGGAGATTTTAATTTACTACGGTTCCCACATGAGAAAAGCAAGGGGAGATTCGATAATCATTGGCCTTTCTTGTTCAATGCTGTCATTGATAGCTTGGACTTGAGAGAGGTACATATGACAGGTAGACGATTCACTTGGGCGAATAGTCTACCTGAACCGACATACGATAAATTGGACCGTGTACTAATGAGCACTGATTGGGAAGACAAATACCCATTAGTAACAGTACACGCCCTTGAACGTATTGAGGATCTATCGGATCACGCCCCTCTACTCTTATCAACCGGAACGTTGAAACCAAACGCGCGACACCGCTTTAAATTTGAGCTGGGATGGTTGCTGCGGGATGGTTTCGATGATATGGTTAAAAGGGTGTGGTCAGCTCCGGTCCCGGGTAATAGTCCTATTCGAAGATGGAACGCAAAAATCCTTAACTTGCGTAAATATCTTCGTGGATGGGCTAGGCACACTACCGGGATTCTAAAAAAAGAGAAGGAGCGTTTGCGCACCATCATTGACGAGCTTGACCGCGCGGCAGAAACACGAGTGCTAACCCAGCAGGAGATTGAGCTTAAAAGCCAATCCAATGCGGAGGTGGCACGAATGTTGCGGGAGGAAGAGCTCAGATGGTACCAAAGATCAAAATCTAACTCCATCCTGAAGGGAGATGCGAATACGAAATATTTTCAGAATGTTGCCAAAGGCAGACATAGGAAAAAAAGTATTCATGCTCTAAACCAGGATGAGGGAATGATTGAAGGTCAGGAATAACTTAAGGCTTATATTACAAGCTACTACAAAGGACTGTTCGGCGCTCCGACTGAAAATATCTTGTCTATGGATGAGACTCGGACGGAAGACATACCCCAGGTCTCTAATGAGGAGAATACCTTTTTAAAATCCCCTTTCACTGAAGAGGAGATTAAAAATGTGGTTTTCCAAATGGAGCATAATAAGGCACCTGGGCCAGATGGCTTTCCTGCTGAGTTTTATCAACACTTTTGGGATGCTATTAAGACGGACCTTATTGAGTTGTTCCAATGTTGGCATGTTGGAAAACTTGAATTGTTTCGTCTTAACTTTGGGGAAATTGTTTTGTTACCTAAGGTTTTGGAGGCAGAAAGGATACAACAGTATAGACCAATATGCCTTCTTAACGTTAGCTTCAAAATTTTCACGAAGACCGCAACCATTAGATTAAATTCAGTGGCTGATCATGTGGTTAAACCTACACAAACGGCTTTTATGCAAGGTAGGAATATCCTCGACGGAGTCCTGGTTTTACACGAGGCCGTTCATGAGATGCACACTAAAAAGCTTAGCGGAGTCATTTTCAAAATTGACTTTGAAAAGGCTTATGATAAAGTGAAATGGTCGTTCCTCCAACAAACTCTGAGAATGAAAGGTTTTTCAGAGGAGTGGTGTGCTTTGATCCATAGTTGTGTTTCAGGAGGAAGTGTTGCCGTTAACGTCAATGATGAAATCGGACGCTTCTTCCAAACCAAAAACGGATTAAGGCAAGGTGATCCTTTATCGCCCATATTATTTAATATTGTGGCTGATATGTTAGCGATCATGATTGAACGCGCCAAGCTAGATGGCCAAATTGAGGGAGTAGTCCCACACCTAGTGGATGGAGGATTATCTATTCTTCAATATGCAGACGACACAATTCTTTTTATGGAACATGATCTAGATAAAGCTGTGAATCTGAAATTAATATTATCAGTATTCGAGCAGTTATCTGGATTGAAGATTAATTTCCATAAAAGTGAATTGTTTTGTTTCGGCGAGGCCCAGGATGCATCAGCTCAATATGCCGAGATATTCGGATGCGGGCAAGGTCAATTTCCTATTAAGTATTTGGGGATACCCATACATTATAGGAGACTGACTAATGCGGAATGGAAACACGTCAAAGAACGTTTGCAAAAAAGGCTAGCTAGCTGGAAAGGGAAGTTGTTGTCCCTGGGTGGAAGATTGGTACTCATAAATTCAGTTTTAACCAATATGGTACTGTATATGATATCATTCTTTCAGCTACCTAAAGGGGTCTTACATAGATTGGATTATTTCCGATCGAGATTCTTTTGGCAAGGGGATAACGAGAAGAAGAAGTATCGACTGACCAAGTGGAATGTCGTTTGCCGTCGGAAGGACCAAGGAGGGTTGGGTATTCATGACCTTTAGGTCAAGAACTCCGCTCTCCTCGGAAAGTGGTTATATAAGCTACTGACTTCGGATGGTGTCTGGCAAACGCTCCTTAGGCGAAAATACATAGGCACAAAAGCGTTATCTCAGGTTGTATGGAAGCCTGGAGATTCACATTTTTGGTCTGGTCTCATGGCGACAAAGAACGACTTTTATCGCTTTGGGGTTTTCAAGATTAAGGACGGGTCGGAAATAAGATTTTGGGAGGATATATGGCGAGGAAATTCCACACTCCGAGATCAATACCCGGCTCTATATAACATTGTGCGACATAAGGGAGACACGCTGGCCACGGTCATGCACGAGCCACCCCCTAATATTGCATTCAGGAGAGACTTAATCGGTCCTAGACTAGCGTCTTGGAATGCCTTGTTAGAACGGTTAGCGGTAGTGCAACTGTCACAAGGCCACGATGAGTTTCAATGGAATCTCAATAGGAATGGAAAATTCTCTGTGGATTCTATGTATAGGGCGCTTGTCCAACCTGAAATATCAGTCGATAATAATTATAAAATATGGAAAATGAAGATACCTCTAAAGATTAAAGTCTTTGCATGGTATCTTCGAAAAGGTGTCATTCTAACGAAAGATAATCTTGTCAAGCGCAACTGGCAAGGGAGTAAGAAATGTGTTTCATGTGCTCATGACGAGACAATAAAACATCTTTTCTTCACTTGTAAGGTGGCACGTTCTATTTGGTCAGCTATCCAAATGGCTTCAAACTTATTTCAACCCACATCCGTTGCTAATATTTTTGGCAATTGGCTTAACGGGATAGATAATAAGCTTAAAACCATCCTTAGGGTAGGAGCGCTCGCCGTAATATGGTCGCTCTGGCTATGTAGAAATGACAAGATATTTTCGGATAAAAACTTCACTTGTTTGCAGGTTCTTTATCGATGCACGGGTATTCTCCGTTCGTGGTCCATCATACAACGGGTGGAATATCGAGGCCTTTTTATGGAGGCGTGTGCACGACTGGAAGCGGTGGCGAGTGATATTTTTATCCAACATGGGTGGCCGCGTGATTTGCGCATAGAACTACCTTGAGTGGCGATAGTTCTTTTCATTTGTAACTTGTCGTACGCTCTTTTTTTTCCTTTTGGTTGCGGCTGTGTGCATCTTAGCTATGCAGAGGCCGGGTGTACTTACTTATATAACCTTTTGAGTAATAAAGCCCTTTATCCAAAAAAAATTACAAAAAAGCGGCAGCACTACTAGCACTCATGTTGTGCGAAATAAGAAGAAAGCAAAGGCTACAACGGAGCCCTCCAAAGAGGGGTTCATGAATAAACTGATCAGCTACAGGCTTGTGGCGTAACAGGTGTCTTGTAATAATTGGTTGCTTTGGGTGAATATTCCCCTCTAACTAATAGTATGAAGGAGTATGGCCTTTTTGAAAACATCATTTTTGACAAATCAATAATTGCAGTGATTGTGTTGCACGACTCAGACAAGGAGTTTAGAAAGCTCTCCATTATCAAAATGTGTTAACGACAGAAAGGGCTTCCACATCCTTTTAGTGGTCATGCTGGTTAAATAATCCTTAACAAGTCTATGCACTATATAAAGGGAAACACATCCTCAAGGACTATCCAAATTATTTTTCCGATTACTAAATCACAAGCTAACTTTCTGAACTTGATAGGGAAAATTGTACTCTCCTTTGTAAAATTAGGAAGACTAAAGAGATTAGAAGGGAAAATATAAAGAGTACTTAACAAGTTGCTAAAATCAATAGTTTTGAAAATATATTTCGCATCTGACAATTAATAAGTCCACAAGGAAAAGATGGCAAGCAAAGCTAATTAAGTTACCTGCACTTGCTCATGCAACCAATTAATGTAATTTATGGCTTCATATAGAACTGATGCTGTATCGGTCTGTACAAAGGAGGAACGATGCCATTATTCTCTTTTTTTGTGGCATCATGATGTAAACAAACATGGAACATAAATGAACAAAGGAACACGCACATATATGCTTGAACTTACCTTCCCAAATGGTGAAACGATCTGTTGAAGTGCGGTTACCTTGTCTCCTAACTTTACTTTGGGCACCTGCCCCTGCTAAACGGAATGCTAATTAATTCATTATGAAATGGTAGTGTCTCATGAATATATGAACCCACAGCTTAAATTGGCTTGGAAAGTTTGTCTCATGAATGTGTGTAACACTGCCATACTTTGAGAGACGACGACGTGGGCGAGCAGGCTTCGTGCTTGGACTTCTTCACGTTCCCTGCCGATTCCTTCTCCGCTTCCGATCTCTTCTTCTTGGACTCGCTCGATGCCGTACTACTCCCGCTGCCACAGCCGCCGCTGCTTCTTGTCTTCACCTACGCATGGACACAAGTACAATATCATCCATCCAGCAGATGCCTCTGGCCATTTGATCTTTGATGCATGCTTTTCTTTCTTATTACATGTACCGGCGACGACATTTCTTGCTTCTTGTACTCCACCGACGACGTCTTCGCCGGGGAGGTGGACGGCAACTCCCCGCCGAACGATATCATGTCCGACACGCTTGTAGCGTAGTCACCATCTTTCCTCGCCCACTGCACGTGCATGGCAACGTCACCGCCGGCACCGGCGCCGCCTCCGTACATCGTGTTGCTGCTGAGCCCTAGCATGGACCTGTACCCTAGCCCGATGGGGATCGTGAAGTCTAGGCTGGTGGTGCTGCTGTTCCCGGCCGCTTCCTGCAGCATCGCGCCGTGGCCGCCCCCGCCCATCTCGTGCTCGACGTTTCCGTCGGAGTCCAGGAAGAAGGTCTTGGCGCCGTGGCCAATGGAGACGGCGGTATCGCATGACGTGGCGGAGCCGCCAACGCTGTGGTGGTGGCCGCTGACGCCGTGGCACGGATCGGGCGGCGCGATGGACCAGTTGCTCACCAGGTCTGATAGGTCAGCCGTGAGCCGCGCTGGTGCTCCGTGGTGGTGCGCGAGCTTGTTCACGTGGCCAGCGTCGGCGGCGGAAGCCAGGTGCTCGTCCATATTGGCCGCGTTGAACTGGTGGACGTGCGGCCTTGCGCTGCCGCCGCCGTACTCCATCTTCTTGAGGTAGTCGCAAGCTGGCGGCTCCGCGAAGAGTTCCGGTGCGAGCGTCCTTGAGTTTAGCAGCTCGACGAAGTTCTTGCCGCCGTTGTCGTCGTGGTCGTCATGCACCACCTGCATGTTCCTCCCAACCTCGCCGCCGGCGCCCCTGAGTTATCCTCAAATTGATTTTATTAAAAGGTGAGCAAAAAGAGAATGTGCACAGCGGTAATTTAGCACTTCTGCTTCATTAAATTAGTATAAGCAACTAGTCCTGCTTATTGTCATCTATCATTTGGCAATCAATTGAAGTGTCGAAAGCCTCTTTTTGTGATGTGTAGAATGTAATCTTTGGGAATTGGACTAAAGTAGTACTACTGGCAAGCAAGCAAGGGAACATGGGGACGTGGCATTTTTACACCCGGGAGCATATGCTTTGGTTCTTAAAATATATTTTTAAACACATTTGAAATGTTAAAAAAATCAGATCAAACTTTTGGATGTACATCTTGTTGTTTTATCTGTTCCTAAATTCGTATGACGAAAAATTGATATATTTTGTGTCGTGTGTAAAAATAAACAAAAGAACATAGCTAAAAAGGCTTTTCATGAGATTATTGTTTGTACACGTCATAAAAATATTGGGTTTCTACGAAACTTTGCATGGATATGTATAGTGTTGACATGTACATACCAAATGAATAATTAATAATAATATTATATCTAGTTTGGCATCGTTATACAAAGAATTTTAACATGGTTTCTCGTACCGCTCCTCAATTCACATGAGAAAGAAAAGTATATAATACATATAATAGTTAATCAGACCCATTACTTAATCAAATCAACGGTTCAAATGCATTATATACTTACCTTCCATGTGGAAAGAGAATGCAAGAGGGAACTGCTTGTTGTCTAGCTAGATACCAAAGCCTAGGATATATGCAAGCTTACATATTACTGCATAGGATGGAACATTTATTACTCTTTGATGAATTAACAAATTTTGTTCCAAGCAAGCCATCTCAGTTATATATGCTGATTCCAATCCTAGTGGCCTCACTTGCATCTGTACTTAAATTTAAATTAAGTTTCTGGAACCTATTTATCAAGCTAACTTGAGGATTCTAGAAGAACCTTGTGACCGAAGATCGAAGCACAATATATAGATGCCTATATCCATATATACACATGCAATATGGTAGCAAACTAAAAGTCGCATCTAGATTTGTATTGTCAAAATTACCCCTTCCCATATCACACTATTTGAAAAGCTAGGTAGCTCCTTTTTTGCCTTGCTTTGCTTTAGTTCCTCTCTTGTGCTTTCCCCTTCCTGCTGAGACAAACTGACTCAGAATCTAGAGCATAGACTACAACTTATCACATTCATAAGTAATACAAATTCATATACAGATCGTATTCATATGTTTGCATATATATTGTTCCATTTTTTTATCCTTCTTTAACTAGTGTGTAGCACTGCACGTAGCTTTGTAGAGCGAAGGGAATAGAGAAGAGAATAATTAAGAAGCAGGATTAGATTGATCGGAATTAGTATCACACTAGGTATTTTTTTTGTAGAATACGCACAAGCGTGCGTATCATCTATTCATAGAAAGAAAGCGGGTAGAGAAGCCCGTCCACCTTACATGCCCCGGCCTCGCAGGGCCGTGAGCCAAGAGTACAGATTACACTTCACACCTAGCCCACCTAGACAACCTAGCTAAACGGAGCGACACCTCGGATGAGAAGAAGCCCGCGCTACCCCACTCCATCGCCGTGGCCGAAATCTGTCAAGCTAGCTGTTGCACGCTCGGAGTCTCACCATCAAAAATCACCGCGTTGCGGTGCTTCCACGTCTCCCATAAGACGAGCTGAACAAAAGTGTGTACATCTCTGCGCGAGTGGGGGGTGCAGGGATGGCGGTGCACCAGGCCAGCAAACTATCTCCAACCTTAGGCGCCCACTCCGCATGTCCCCAGGCTACCAACGCACCGAACCACACCGTGCGTGAGAAAACGCAGGTGAGAAGCAAATGATCCACCGACTCCTCCATCTGATCACAAAAGGGGCAGGCGTCCTGGCGGGGCAGGTCACGTCGAGCAAGCCTATCCGAGGTCCAAACCTTATTCTTGAGAGCTAGCCAGCAGAACAACCGGCACCTCAAGGGAGCCCTGGACTGCCAGGTGAATGTGGCCCCCAGGTCTAGCTCTCGACCCATAAACTTGCACGCGTAAGCCGAGCGCACGGAGAATGTCCTAAAGGCCTCCCAATTCCAGTGAATTACATCTGGGTGATCCGGGCACTGCTGCATCACCGACACCCGCGACCATAGAAGAAAGAATTGCCCCAACTCGGCGGTGTTCAAGTCCGGGCCAACATCCCGAGCCCAGGAGCCATCCCAACTCTGGGCCACCAATCGGGATGCCCAAGCCCTCGAGCTGACCTTCCTGAAGATGAGGGGGCGATCTCCTCGGCCCTCCATCCACCAAGCCACCTATCTTCCCAGAACAAGCAGTTCTCACCATCGCCAAGTTCAACAGAAACCGCGGCCTGAAAAATCTGTTGGGCTGCGCGCGTACTCTCGACGGGGAACTCCGACCAAGGCCTCGTCGAGTCGCATCGCTTCAGCCAGAGCCAGCGCGCCTTCATCGCGTGGTTGAGCCACCGCAGGTCCGGAAGACCCAATCCACCGGCCCATCTCGGCTGGCAGACCACGTCCCAAGCTACCGCACACTGGCCCCCATTCGCATCCTCCGAGCCCGACCAAAAGAAGCTGCGGCAGATCTTCGTCACCTTCGCGAGAACCTTGGCGGGGATGTCAAGAGCCAGCATCGCGTGGACCGGCATGGCGCAGAGCACTGAGTGCACGAGGAGGAGCCTGCCAGCCTTGTCCAGCGAACTCGCCCTCCAAGTCGGCAATTTCCTCGCAAGACCATCCACCACATCTTGAAAATGGGTTGCCGAAGGCTTTCTGATTGTGAGAGGGAGGCCCAGGTATTTTATTGGAAACGTCTCCGACCTGAACCCAAGTGTTTTCCGGAGCCAATCCACCTGATCATCTGAGCAGCGAATAGGCAAGACGCTGCACTTATCCGGATTAATTCGGAGACCGGAAGCCACCCCAAAGTCGTGAAGAATGGTCAAACACACCTCAAGATCACTCCAATCCGGCTTGAGAAAGAGCATGACATCATCCTCAAAGAAAGACAGCCGGTGCGAGAGGTCAGAGGGAGCGAATATATATTCCCGAGATTAGAATCTAGGCAAAGCGAATATGTTGATGTCCTTGTGTACTGTACTCACATGAGGACTTGGTTCCAAAGGTGGCTCTCGGCGTCTGCAGCTGCAGCTGCCAAGGAGTCGTCCATTCTGATGACGGAGTGGTTGGTGGAGGTGTTGGTGAAGGAGGTAAAAAAATTACACTAGGTACGTAGGTGGTGTGGTGGAAGACAATATATATTCCCGAGATTAGAATCTAGGCAAAGCGAATATGTTGATGTCCTTGAGTACTGTACTCACATGAGGACTTGGTTCCAGAGGTGGCTCTCGGCGTCTACAGCTGCAGCTGCCGAGGAGTCGTCCATGCTGATGACGGAGTGGTTGGTGGAGGTGTTGGTGAAGGAGGTCTTCTGCATGGCTGCTTTGGAGTCGGGCAGGTCGTCGTCTGCGACTGCGCCCGAGGAGGATGGCATCGGCCTGTGTTGAGCGAGCGGAGCCCAGCACGGCATGGCTGCTGTGGCGGGCGGTGGCGGCGGCCAAGCCAGAGTAGTGGAGTAAGGATGCATGTCCCGCCACCATGAGGCTGGAGCTGGAGATGGGGGATGCAGCAGCGATTTCGCGACGGAGGCCTCCGAGCTCTCTTGGGCCATGCACTGCATGCACTACGTACGTGCTGTTGCGAGGCAATTAAGTAAGCTTCCTTCCCTCTTCCTGGAAGTGTGGCACCCGGCGTCGCGGAGCTAGGAAGAAGAGAGGAGGCTGGGAGGAGGTGGAATTTGGCTTTGTCCAGAGGTCAGTTCGTGGGTGTATTCTGCCGAGTGCTTTTAAGGAGGGGATGAGATGGCTATGTTGGAGTGATTTGACACGCTCTCGAATAACTGTCCTTGCACATCTCACTCCTTTTCGGTCGCAACCTCCTTCATGTGGGTACCAGGTTCTCGCCTAGTCCTTTTGAACTGTTCGTAATAAATTTGTGATTGCGCATGTCATTTTTTTCAGTCCATTTATGTGATTGTTAAAATGTGGTCTCGCTTAGTAAGCGACAACATCGCGATGACAACGACGAGCTTTCTTTCGGTCTTCACTCCATTGATCGGCGTTTGGCGCCCACTGTTCGAAAATCTATTGGGTTTAGTCCCACGTCGGATGTGGAGGGAGACATAACACGACTTATAAGGCACAGGGCATCCTCTCCTATCACGCTAGTCTTTTGGGAGGAGAGGGCCCAAGGCATGTGATAAGTCAGTGTTGCTCTCCGGTAGGACGGGATGACGCATGTGGGTCGGAAACGGTTGTATAGCTGACCCTGGAATTGCGCAACAAGTTGTATCAGAGCCTAGGTATCCAAAATAAAATCTCGATAAACTCACGGATGGTCGGTTTAATGGGACGGAACTGTTGGTGTTGTCGGGCTCATGGCAATCGATGTGTGAGGAGGAGATTGTTGGGTTTAGTCCCACATAGGATGTGGAGGGAGACTGTAACACCCTCAGTTGTCTGTAACAGTAATCACTTTTACTGTGGACTAATCACTGTTGCTAATCACTATGCAAACCATGCCAGGACCCACTTTGCTTTTGATCATATTCAGAAATGCCTTTTGGTTGCTATGAAAAATAATGTTGCAAATAAAACTTGCCCAAAATTTATACAACCACTTTTACTAAATCACAAATAATCAGTGGGTCATGCCCATGTGGTTATGGTATTTTATTATGCCTCTAAAAAATTCAAACAATTCAAATACCAGCCAAAACAGCACCAATTGTCATTCGGTTATTTAAAAGGAATACTAAATATATTTCTTTTGACCCCAAACTTTTTGTAGCACTCTAATGATATACAATACTAATTATGGGCCAGGTTACACATTTTACAAAAATGCAAAAGGCACTAAATTAAAATACAAACAAAAAAAGACAGAAAACAAAAAGCAAGAGAAAATGGAAAAACTACCTAAACCTCGCCCATGGCAAGGCCCACCCCGGGCCCAAACCCCCTTTTCTCCTCCTCCTCCCCACCTACCCCCTCCCCTGTTCCACTGTCGCCATGGACAGGGCGCCATGGCATGGCCATGCCGGCCCCTCCTACCTGCTCCCCCCCCCTCTCTCACCTGCCCCGTTGACGATAAGGGTGCCCACAGCTGCCCCCCTGTCCTCACTTCCTCCCCTCCCCCTCGCCTCGCTCTCTCTCTCTCTGCTACCAGTAAGGTCCGCGCACCCGCGATCACGCCCCCGGCGACGACGCGGCCAACGACGAGGACTGACCGCGCCACGGTGTCCGGAAGATTGCACGTGCACGGCCTCGTCTCCCCCATCATCTCGCTCGAGCTGCCGGCCACCCCATCGTCGGAATCGAGCTCTTCTTCCCCGCCACAGCCGCCGGCCACCACCGCGCCATTCGGCGCCCGTGAAGCTCCCTCGAGCTCGCTGTTACCCCTACACGCTCCACGGTGAGCCGCAGCTCCAATTGCCCCATTTTCCCCTTAGATCTCGCCGTATAGCCGCGCTGCCACGGACACCATGCTCCGGCCGCCGCCCGGCAAGTCGCCGTCGTCGCCTTGGCTCGTCTGTTCTTGCGCGAAGGAGAGGGATGGACTCGTGTTGTTCTGTAGATCGTGTAGGAGCTAACGGCTCGCGATTTGGTCCACGGTAGCGAGCTTCCGCACCTCGCCGAGTTCCCTGTACATGTCGACGGCGGGCATGGCTGGGTTAGCCAGTGGGCTAACAGCCACTGACCCGTGGGGCCACTCCTCCCCCTTTGATTAACACTAATGGCATGTTAAGACTAACCCCCTGCTAACAGCCTATGACAATGGACCCCCCCCCCCTCTAATTAAAACAATAGTAAATAACCCCATGTGAGGCTGACAGGTGGGCCTGCCCCACTTAACCCCCCTGTTAGATTAAATAAAAATGTTAGTTAATAACTGTTAGACTGACAGCTGGGCCCCACTGTCAGATTAATAATTAAAATGAATTTAGATAGTTTGAGTCACTGACATGTGGGCCCAGTGCCTATTTTGATTTATTAAAATGTTTTATAAATAAACAGAGGCTGACATGTGGGTCCCACATGTCAGGCACTGTTTTGGATAATGTTCTGGATAATGTTGAATAAATAATAAAAGAAATTAAGAAAATCATTTAAATGGTTTAAAACTTTGAAATTCAATAACTTTTAAACCGTAACTCGGATTCAAAAACTTTATACATGAAAATTGATCAGAAAAATATAACGAATACAAATACGATATCCGTATGTGTATCACACCCCTCTAACACAACGAACATCGAACCGTCCCCCTCCGGGCCGGCAGTCCGATAAATTGTCCGGTACTGTTAGAGTACCCGGATGAATTTATTCCGAACACGAATGTTTCTCGGAATAGATCAACTAGCACGGATACACCCCCCACTATGCTTGTCCGGTTCCCACGACACCCCCGGCTTGATCCTTCCCCCTCCGGACACCCTGTCCGGTAATCATTCGGAGCCGGTAGTTCATCGTCAGATGAATTTCGCTCCGAGAAACGTGCATTGCACTGCGTTAGAACACCGTTAATATTTCATCCGTCTTGTCATGCATTTGTTTGTATATGCTTGCTGTGTATTTACTGTTTCTTCCCCCCTTAATCTCCGGTAGACCCCGCTGCTGCCGTTGACTACACCGCTGCTGAGTACGACTACTTTGTCGGCGACCCTACTACTACCGTCGAGCTTCCAGGAAAGCAGAGCCATTCTCTTCCCCAGATATCGCCTATCTTTCCGTACATTTCTTGCACTAGGCATTGTTACTGCTGCTGCTACATTGCTTACCTATTCAATTGCATAACCTGTTTTTGTCGCCCCTTGATGTACCTCTTTTATCCTATGCTGCCTATTATTATTATTATGCATTATTCAGCAGTGAGCCCTGCGCATTGTTAGCTAGGATTAGATAGAGGGTCGTGATCACTCCGGGGAGTGAACGCGGATACAAATATTATAACTGCACAGGTACGGTACAAAGCAGACACCGCTAAAGGCCCCTATCTGGGTTATGCCTAGTCACCTCAAGTGTGAGCTATCAAGGAGTAATCCTTGTACTCCCCTCGAGGCTGACTTTGTCTTACCGCCATAGGGTCCTGAACAGCGATTGTCCTTCAGGTGAGAAGTCGGGCGACCCAACGGTGCCCGCGAGTGGTATTGCGACGGGACGACAGGGAGGGTACGACCAGTGTACCGGTGTGCTTGGCCCCTGATCGTTGGCCGCGAGAGTTACCAAACCACGAAAGTCGAGCTCCTCCAGGAGCACACGCGAGACAAGGTAAGGAGACGGTTCACCTTGTTGGTAACCGCAGTGACTTGGTGGGACGACGGGGCAGGCACCGATGTACTGGTGGTCCTGGCTGCTGTCGTTGTCCGCGGGTCAGTTAAGTCGAGGCAACGATAACGGTTGTCACACAGGTTAATTAAAATTCTAAATGGTTCAGTGAATGTCTTGAGTTGGCTATATGCCATGTACGCACTACCTACCCATGGGAATTACGAGTTTATGGGCTCCTCTGCTTCGTAGTGTCGTCCGAGGACTCTTCAGACGTCAGCAGTACCGCGGGCTGATTGCCGGGAAGTGCGCTGTCTTCTTTGCTCGAGCTGTGTTGTTTTTGTTACAGCTTCCCGGCCACCCACGCACCGTGCAGGAGTACGTCAGGGTTGGGGTCCAAGGCCCTGAGTACTTAGGATTTAGACCGGCGGATGGCCTCTCTGTTGAGTTCGAAAGATGGGCTATGAAGTGTTGGATAGCCTCGCTGGAGCGTTCCCTAACAAGGTTCCCGCCACCCTGGAGATCCGTGCGTGTAGCGTAACACAAGTGCACCCCTGCAGGGAAGATTAATCTATTCGAATAGCTGTGTCCACGGTAATAGGACGCTTTATGCTGAAGCTGGATCTTACCACTAGAAACTATTATTATTAAACTGTATGGTTCCGGGTTTTCTTCCTCGCGGGGATGTCGAGGAGGTGAACTCGGAGGCATTGTTAATTGTTACAACTTATTATTATACAATGCTGCAGCAACTTCTCCTGCATTGTTACTTTATGCTTTATATAAACTGTTGGCTGATTCTTACCTCATGCTGCAAGACATCGTCGGAAGATGCTAGTCTTCGATAGGCCTAGCTTCTTACCTTTGCTCTGGATTTCTATCCTACAGTCCACTATATACAGCCTCTTCTTTCCGTTGATACAATGCATAATGCTTAGTAGCAGACGTAAGACTCGCGGGTATACTAGATACTCACCTGCTTTATTTCCTTTACTGTTTTGCCTGATCGGCCGCTGCAGCCGACGTTGGAGCCCAGGAGCAGGAGTACCCCGGAGGCGCCTACTACGACGTCGAGTTCCCCGTTGACCAGGAGTAGTTCGGTGGATCCCAGGCAGGAGGCCTCGCCTTTTCGATCTATATCTCTAATGTGATTTGTGCTAGCCTTCTTAAGGCAAAACTTGACTAAGTATGACTGTACTCAGATATTATGGCTTGTATGACTTATGTATTCGGGTCCGCGTGACCCCCTCTATTGTAACATATTTGTTTATCCTTTTGTGTTTAGTGTTGTGCTGTGATATTATCACCGTGGCACCCTAATCTCAGCCGTGTACCCTGCGTGTATGATTACTGTACACGGATTGATTTTGGGGGCGTCACAGAGACATAACACGACTTATAAGGCGGGGGACACCCCCTCCTATCAGCCTAGTCTTTTGGAAGGAGAGGGCCCAAGGCCTTTGATAAGTCAGTGTTGCTTTTTGATTGGGCAGGGTAACGCATGTGGATCGGAAACGCTTGTGTAGCGGCCTTGGAATTGCGTAACAGAATCAACACACAAATAACAACAAACAAAAAATCAACACAAGGGACACAAGGATTAACCGTGCAAACCCCCTCCGAGGAGAAGGGTAAAAATCATGGGCGCCAGCCAGCAAACTTTCACTATTGTGGAGCGGTTAAAGAACACCAAGGGATTTACAACTTGATCAATTATACCGTGCGTTGGCTTACAAGGGGTATATATAAAGGCAGACATGACCTAGGTCGATATTGATACATACTTGAACTCCCGGCGACGGGCCTCCGCTTTGCTCCATTAAAAGTTAGCCTTTAGTGTTATATATGAATTTGGATCACAACTTCAACACCCACGCTCCCCCAAGCTTGACTAGATTCTTGGTGGATTTTTGGCATGTTTTGTGTTGATGCCTCAACATAACTCTTGTTCTATTTTATTTTACTATCAAACATGCTCGTGCGTTGCTACGGGATAAACAAATCTTCGTATATCTAAACATAACGGTCATACACAAATCTTCGCCTCTGATCCTCTTCTCGTCCTCTATTGTCGTCGATGTTGTTGTCATCATCGTCGATGCGGTGGATGAATGCGGCGCCCAGGACACGCCTTGGGTGCAGTAGACCTGCGAGGGTGGCGGCGGTGGGGGCAGATGTGGCGACAAAGGCGACATCGGTGGCTTTAGCGGCCAGAACGCAGACGGCAACACGTCAAAGGTTCAGGCGGTCCTCACGAGGTCGCGGATCTGGGTGTTGTCGTTGTCCATGGGTCGTGGTGGCAGCGGGGCCGGTGCTAGATCCTCGTACCACGACCTAGTTGGTGGTATCAGGGGAAGAGGAGGCGGCGGGTGCTGATACGTCCAAAATGCATCACTATTTTACATCATAATTTACCTTTAGTCATTGATACATTACATATTATGATGATGTTCTGTCACAACCCTAGTTTTGGTATGTGCTCTTTATTTCTAGAAATAATTGCATCATGTTTAATTTTCCTATTTAATAATTGCGGATTTGGAAAAGCCTCAAAATGTATTTAAATAAAAGGCCAGAGAAAAATCTTTTTCCAAAAATCCACTGATGATTTTGAAAATCTCTATAAATGGGCAGATCACATTTCAAGTGTTATGGGTCCAACCACATGCTCAAGGAATTTTCAAATATTCAAACAGAGGCTTGGAAATTAAATTTCAATGCTATTTGAATTGAATTTCAAAAATCTTCAAAACTTGGGAATGGCTAGTACTATGTCACATAAGTCCAAATAAAATATTTGGAGATTTTATAAAAATGTTTGGGTATTTTATCCAATACAAAACAAATAAAAACTAAAGCAGAAAAAGAAAAATAAGACAAAGGGCAGAGCCACTTACCTGGCCCACCTGGCCCAGCAGAGGAGGCCCATCCCAAAAGGGCAGGGTCGTCTTCCTCCCAGGCCAGGCAGGCAGGCAGCTCGCCGCTGGCCACGGCATGGGCGCCAGGCAGCTACCTGCCTGCCCCTGCCCCCTTTAGCGGCGCCGTGGACGCCCCCAAGCTCCCCCCCTTCCATTCCCCCCTTCCTTTGGACCTCCTCCTCTCTCTCCCGTGCGAGTCCGCGAGGTCCCGAGCGCTGTGCAGTTCGCCGCCGTGCGCCACCACGGCCACTGGCCTCCCCTCGCTGCCCTACCGTGTCTAGGAGCTCCGTCTCCGCCGTCTTCATCACGTCGCGCAACCAATTGGACCAAGGAGCCCCGAGATCCGTCGTCCCCTTCGTCGTTCTCGTCGCCAGCTGCCGGAACTCGCCGTAAAATACGCCGCATGCAGCGCCTACCCGAGCTCTCCGGCCTCTCCTTCATGCTCAAGGTGAGCATGCACTCTTTTCCCCTCAATCCCAGGCCCCTCTCGTGGCCCATTTCGCCGTGGCCAGTGAGCAGCGCTCCGGCCGCCGCGCCTCTCGACGCCGGCGAGTCCTCCGACCTCCTCCGTTCTTCCCGTGTGCCCCACTGGATGCGCGCGTTCGAGGGCTTCTCTCAAGTACCCTTGGCGCAGCCATCCATGGCCGGAGCCGCCGTCCGCAACGGACGCCGCCACGTCAAGTGCCACCGGCGGCTAAATGCCGGTAGGCTGGCTTAATTAGGGGGCTAACCCCTGGTTAGTTTGGCCCTAAGCCACTGACAGGTGGGGCCAGCCCCCCCTTAATCCGCTAAGTAAGTTTATTTAAAACGGGGATTAACCCCTGGGTCACTGACCAGTGGGCCCCGCTGGTCAGCCCCCCCACACGTCAGCACTGCGTCAGCCTGGCGCAATAAATCAATTTCTTTATTTAAAAGAATTTCTAGAAAACTATTAAATCTTTGAAATTCAATAACTTTAAACCATAACTCCAAATCAAAAGTGCTATATATGAAAAATCATCAGAAAAATGCAAGGATTCCAAATATCATATTTTCATAGATGAAAAACACATCTATGATGATGGACCAGTAGCATTTAGCTATTTGGGTTATTTGGAATAATTTAAAATAAATGTTTAAATCATTTCAAATAAATGTTTACCATATCCAAACATTAGCAAATGCAACTTGGGATAATTTGAACAACATTTGGAGTTTGAATTTTAATTCCTTTTTCAAATCAACTTCAATTAACTTGTTGCAAATTGAACATAGATCACATCAGTACCATGCCATGATTCATTTCTTGAATGTGCATTGCAATGTGATGTTTACATTGTTGTTGTCTCGGTGTTTGTTTCTTCTCGATAGATCCATCGCTGGACGTAGTTCCTGTTTTCTCCGAAGAGTGGCACCCCCTAGTCTCAACAATAAGGCAAGCAAACCCCCTTTGATCATATCTATAAAAACCCAGTTTCCCTCTTGTTCTCTTATGCATGATTAGGTGTTTCACATGTTACCGTTCTACCGCTAGTTGAACCCATCATTTGCATGACCTATCATTGCTGCCACAGTATTAAGCAAACCTTAACCTAGCAGATACAAGTTTGTTTGTGTTCATCATGCGGCCCTTAATCCATGTTATGCTATGCCATGCTAGAGTTGTATGCAATGAAGATGATCCATCTGGGTGATGTATCGGGATGGTAGTGAACACATGCAACAAGGTGGTAACGTGTTGATGAAGTCACCCTAATATAAGTGAACAATGAGAGGATGTGTAGGAGTACACAGTGGGTTGTCTCATTTACACTTCCCTAGGCCCCGAGTTCTTGTGTTGTGATCCAAGACACAGATTACTAACACATGTTGGGCTCATTGGCCCCTCTCGACCTATTAACTCACCCCGACTATGGTCAAGGATTTCCATGGGTTATTGTTTCTCGATTTGATTTCATATTGTAGCACGGTTTTAGGCAAGCGCAGCACCATCCGTCGAGGTGGGCTTGTCGGACCGTCCATACATCGTCTGGGTCCTGAACGGAAACCCCGGTCGGATTCCCGATTGGGGTATATACTCAGATAGGCGATCCCCTGGACTAGAGTTGGAGCCGTGAGTTAAGTGTCGTGGTACTATCCTCGCCGACACCGCTTGAAGGTGACGAGTTCTAGGCGGTAAGTGGTAGCTACGTATGTGAAGAAGTACACCCCTGCAGGGTTAATGAACTATTCGAATAGCCGTGTCCGCGGGTATGGACTACTTAGAGATCTTTACTTGATTATTAGACAACTCAAATGGATACTCTAAAAATCTCAAGATAAGTGTGAGTGCTTTGGGTTGCTTCCTCGTGGGGAAGTCGAGGAAGGATCCATGGTTGTGTATTGATGTGGTGATCAAGATTAGATGGACTCGTGTGCGCCTCTCATCTCAAATCTATGTAGTCGTAGTAAAGGATAGCCAAGTCAAAGCTTTCTGCATTACAACCCCACTTGCCTTTACCTTGATACCTGAGCATGAGTAGTATAGTTCTGACATAAGTCTTGCTGAGTACGACTTTGTACTCACGTTTGCTTAATCTATGTTTTAGAGACGAGACCACTGACCCTGATGGTGGCCTCCCCCTCAAGCTCGACGCCGACGAAGTAATGTACTCCCAGACAGCAGCCTGGTCCCTCTGGAGGGTCGTTGTGTTTTCTGAAAGGCTTCTTAAGCCATTTGTTAACCTTGTCTTTACTAAGACATAATTTTCTTCCGTTGTTGTATGATGTAATGTTGGGTCACAGTTATGTGATCTCTGCTTGTAACACTACTATATCTGCTCTGTATAGCAGATGCAATAAAACTATGAGTTTGTAGAGTTCATGTTGTGTTACCTGCTGTTTACATTAGACATGTATGATGCGTGTATGATTATAACGTGCATGTCTTAGTGTGGGATTCGATAGCTTAGTTGAGTTCTTGCCGGCGGTCTTTTATACACCAAGTGGACCTTAGATGTGCGCAGCTTTGGGCATCGCGATGCGATTGCTCGTGACTCTGTCACGTGGCACACTTTGTTGTATGATTGAGCCCGCCTGAGATCCCGACTAGGTGATCGGGCTGGAGTCTGTTTATGTACGTGTTATAATTCAATCGATAATATGGTTGAGGCGACTTGTCTATGAGTATGGGATTTCACCACCCATAATTATTTAGACTTGTGAGCGGGCGATGATGACCCATCTCAGTTGATCATCTGGCCTGGATGGGATGCCCCTCACGTTCGATGCTTTCCGGGAGTGTTCTGTGCTTGGCCTTGTCTGCTTAGGCAAGTGGGTACGACTCTCGGCTCTCCATATGATTGAGTTGTGACTGGAATTACATATGCAAACCCCGGGTCCCGACATGTTCTTATAGTGTTTTGGCTTGTTTTACACAGTTTACAACTTTCCGGTGCCGAAACAGTAGACGCAAGAATCAGCGGGGAAAAGTGCACATAGAGTGGGCATATCAGCACATCTCCAAATGATCTGAAATTCATGGGAAAGAACTTTCTGGAGAAATCACGAAATCACGCAAAAGTGGAGCCGGAGGGGGGCCACCAGGCTACCAGGCGGCCTGGTGGCGCGACCACCCCCAAGGCCGCGTCAGGTGGCCGCCTGTGAGGTGGGACCCACCCATGGGCTCTCCTTCGACACATATATCCCTCGTAACCTAAAAACCCCAGAACAAAAGTTGGATCCAGAGTTCCGCCGCCACTCCGTGGCGGAAACCTACAGAGAAGAAAAGACTTCTCCGGCGGGCAGATTCCGCCGGGGAGAACTCCTCCCGAAGGGGGAGATCGTCCTCATCGTCATCACCATTATCACGGGCATCATCGAGATCATAATCACCATCATCCTCATCACCAGCACCATATCCATCTTCATCCCACCTCACTTTACCATTGCAATATGTGACGTACCTTGCACTATTCATCCCCTCTACTCTACCGGTGTTGATTACTCTTTTGTGGTGAATGCTATCGAGTTTTGTTGGAGAATTATTGTTATGACCAGATTGTTCATCCTATATTTATCACCTCTGATCATGATCTCTTTTATGTCATATGCTAGTGAGTAGTTCCTTTAGTTCTTGAGGACATGGGATAGGTCTAGTTGTTAGTAGTCATATGATGTTGAAGTAATTGATGTCACGAGAGTTTACTTCTCGCCCCTCGTTGGTTACCCAAAGTGGAAGGTTGAGATGTAGACAACAGAAAATTTCCCTCGGTGAAGATACCAAGGTTTGTCTCCAGTAGAACTCCGATAACGACAAGAAGGTGGCAACGGCGCCAGAGATAAGCGGTTGTCCTGGACCTGCACACACACCGGATAGCTTTGCTCCCAACGAGTACAAAGGGGTTTTCAATCCCTCCGGCCTTGTTGTTTACAAAGGATAAAACGCATGGGATAATAATGATAGCGATAGCAACGGAAAAATAATAAAGCAGTAAATTGATAGAGGGTGTAAACAGTATTGGAAATATGGACCGGGGTCCTATGATGCTGACTAGTGATGTCTCTCTCCCAAAAGACAATAAAATAGCCATGCGAGGTAACCAAATTACAGCTGGGCAATTGACAGGATTATGTGCGCAAACCAATGCTAATTATGCTATGAAGAAAGGCAGAGGCTCAAAAGCATGGGCGGTACGCCAAGACAAGTAAACCTAAATACATCTACATCTATCTACTAATCATCCACCTTGAGATATCTATCCAGAACATCTCGCTGGTATTAAGTTGCGAATCCCACCCAAAGTGTAAACACAAAGCAACGGACAACTGCATTAAGGAACTTTGTTTAAAGTAAACAATCCTTGCACCCGCAAGTACAAGCACCGTTGTTTTCCCCCTTGTGGCAACAACACATCCCCTAGACTCATGTTTCTATCACTCAAGCTAGTCATCGGGGGGCATGAACCCACAACCATGCATAACGCTCCATCTTGGAGTCACAATCTACTACTTGGCCAAAGCAATAAACAGCAACGGAGAACATGCAAGAATTACTCAAGAACATAAATATAAAAGAGGAGAATCAAATATATAACTCAAACACAATCTGAACATAATCTCATAATCCATCGGATCCCAGTAAACTCAGCATAGCAACAGCAGAAATATTACATAAGTGCCTCGATCATGTAGGGCAGCTCACGAGGTCTAATCCATGAAGAACAAACAGGGGAGAGAAGAGGTCTTCTGGTGCTCCCGATCTTGGAAGCGCAGAGGCGGCGGAAAAGTGGAGAGATCGCGAATAAGGGTTCCCGTCTCGGGGTTTTTGCGTCACGGGAAATAAATAGGCGAAGGGGGCAGCCAGGGGGTCCACCAGGGGTCCAGGCGGCCCCCTGGCGCGGCCCCACCCTAGGGCGCGCCGGGAGGGCGCCTGGGGCCCTGGTGGCTCCCCTCTGGCCCCCCCTCGGAGATTCCGGAAGCTTCCTGATCGCTGATTTTTTATTGGATTTCCCCGAATTTTTGGAGCACTTTAATATGGGGGGAACCTGAAATAGAAAAATAGCAGAAAACAGGAACTGGCGCTGGGGTGCACTGAGTTAATAGGTTAGTCCAAATATGATCAAAAGTGTATGGAAGTTCATCAATATCATAGCAATATCACACAAAAGAGGCATGGAGCAAGTAGAAATTATAGATACGTTTTGGACGTATCAACATCCCCAAGCTTAATTCATGCTCGTCCTCAAGTAGGTAAATGATAACAAGCATAATTTCTGTGGTGACATGCTAACAAACATATAAGAACTTTTAAGTAAAGCAATCAAGTCAAGTAATTCAATTCAAGTCATAACAGACAAGAGTCTATATCTAGCAATTAAATAAGCAACATAAGAACATAAAGGTGCAAGAGCTCTCGCTGTCCGTGACTCGAATGTCTCCAAATGGTGTTTGCGTGCAAGAAAGGGGATAGGGATATACGAGAAAAAGTATTTTTGTGTTGAGAACTCAAACTACTAAAGTTTCACACTTGGTCTTCTTTGGCATCTTATCTTGACTCATCCCCAGACCACTAGCCAGGTACAAGTCAAAATGATCCACTCCTTTTCGACATTTTGAGGACTCATGCAATGGATGAGCGTAAGCAAGAGAGTTGACACTTAGGATGGAAAAGAGATAATATGGTGGAGGAGGAAGACAAAAAGGTGTGAAAGGCTCACATCAATGAGGACAATCATAGGCGAGAGAAAGCCAAATGATATATATGATGTGAGGAGTAGGGATTGCCATGCAACAGATGCATATATGAGCTAAGGTAAGCTCTCCAATGAAACTAGTGGGGGTGCATCCAACTTGCTTTCTCAAGAAGACCTAGAGCTCATTTGAGGAGGCTCATCATTGGAATATACAAGCCAAGTTCTATAGTGTGAAGGTCCCCACATAGCTATATGCATGAATGATAATCTCTATGGAGTACAAGATATAAGAGGGAGTACGAGTGTGGATATCTCAAAAGGAATAGTAGTGTGCCCCCTTCTCTCTTTTTATTTTATTTTTCTCTTTTTTCTATTTTTTCTATTTTTTTGGTGGCCTCAATGGCTCTTTCTATTTCTTTCATTTGTCCTCTTTGGGATCTTTTAATTTGTCCACTTTGGGATCTTTTAATTTGTCCACTTTGGGATCTTTTCCTCACTTTAGGGGCAACACTCTATATATTACAAAAAGTATAGAAGATCTTTCACACTTTACAAAGTACTCAAATCATAAAGAAGATGTAATTATCATGATGTATGCAAATGTATGTCTCTGCCAATGTAGCAGGATATCCAATGATACTAGCGCGTCATGTAGCAATGATTAGGGCAAGGCCCAACTAGTATGCGGCTCATCGATCAAGCAAGTAGCATGTATGACATGAAGATCAAGTCATTTAGAAGGTGGATGTTGCATGGCAATATACCTCGGAAAGGCTATGGAAATGCCTTGATAGGTAGGTATGGTGGATGTTTTGAGGAAGGATATAAGGAGGTTTATGATGACAGAGTGTATCATGCCAAGGGTTTGGATGTACCGGCGAAGGTGGACGCCAACTCTCGGAGTGAGAAGAAAGCAATGCACGGCACAGGAGAGGCTAGAAAAATATGGGAAGGTCGAAGTGTCAACTTTCGAATACTCACATTAGTCCGTAGAACTCATGCACTTATTATCGGTAACTCTCAATCTAATAAGGAGGTTCACAAAGAGACAAGTACCCCGAGGAGGATTGTATGGGGGTTTGGTTATCCTTGCGCATCCTCGACTCATGTTACGTGAGTGTACTCTAATATTCGACCCCTCAGAAGAGTAGTGATCCATCTAGTAGCTAAAGTTCTCAACTAATTTGTAAGCTTTGAAAATAAACACGGATTGCCCAAAATACGACATCTATCACTAATAGGCTAAATCTCTTGACACCAAAATTCCAAACATTACTCAAAACAATACCTCAAAACTATTGCAAGTTACTACTACAACTGAATAGCAACATCAATTACCTAATTCAAGTCAAGACACAAAACTCACTGCAACAGGCAAACTCTCTAAACAAGATAAACATGAAAACTCAAGAGATTTCCAGCAACAAACTAAACAAAATCTCTTAAAAAGTTAAGCATGAAAACTAAGAGCTATAATGTCAGCAGCTTTGAAAAGATAAAGAACACACACGGCAAAGATAAGCAGGAAAAAGTCCTATGTTGTGTTCTAGATTTTGGAAGTGGAGCGTGTTTCTCTCCCACACAAATAAAGCTAGGTTCTAACTTGTTATGAACATCAAGCAAAGCTAAATAAAACTAAAATTAAAACCTAAGAGCGAGACGCTCCAAGCATAGCACATAACGCATGAAGCGATAAAAATATAGTGAGACGAGAGACGAACTGATAATTGTTGATGGAGAAGGGGATGCACGGGGGCATCCCCAAGCTTATACTCTTGAGTCTTCTTGAATATTTCTTGGGGATGCATGGGGGCATCCCCAAGCTTGAGCGCTTGACACTCCTGAATCTTCTTTCATCATCTTCCCTCGCACACTTGAAAACTCCCTTCATACATAACTCATCATAATCTGATTAGCTAGGTTAGTACCCATAATAAAATAATTTTTTCTCTACTGTAAAAAAATATAATATTGAATAGCTACTGTTTCTAAAGAATGCAAAATGGTTTTTTCAAAGAAAAAGCAAGCTTAAGGTTTGCAAAACGAAGGTAAGGCAAAACAGGACAGAATCTGTGAAAAACGGACCAGCAGGTAGAAAAGATTTTTTTAGGGATACTTCTGCAATTCAAATCAAAAAACTCAGAACATACGAAATTTCCGTAATTTTATAGAGCACTCTGTGTAAAAAAAACAGATCAAAAATATGAACTGGGATTTTTCTATGATTTTTCTAGTCACGAGGACAGAATCTGTTTTCTAGACAGCATGTCACAACTTTCACTTCCTTTGTCATATGAGGCTATAAATGGCACAAAGCTTGAAAAGTAAAGATACAATGATGTCGCTACAGTAGTAAAAATCATCAAGACCACTAAAAACAAAAGAAAACCAAAAATGAAATCCTAAATTCGTTGCGGGCTGCCTCCCGAAAGCGCTTCTTTAAAGCCATTAGCTAGGCTTAATGCAAAAAATCAAGTCTTTTCAAGAAAATAACTAGCCCGTGTGACGGACTCAAAAGTCAACTTAATATTTTTCCTAGGGAAGTGTTCCATCCCTTTCTTGAGAGGGAATTGGAATTTTATAGTCCCTTCTTTCATATCAATAACAGCACCCACGGTGCGAAGAAAAGGCCGTCCCAAAATAATTGGACGAGAAGGTTCACATTCAATGTCCATAATAGTAAAATCAACGGGAACATAATTGTCATTGACAATGATAAGAACATCATCGATCTTCCCCAAAGGTTTATTTACGGTAGAGTCGACAATACGAACACGAAAAGAACAAGGATCAAAAAGTTTCAATTCAAATATATCATACATTCTTTTGGGCATAACAGAGGTACTAGCTCCAACATCACATAAAACATAGCAAGAAAAGTTATTCAACTTAATTTTAATCATAGGATCCCAACCATCTTCTAGCTTTCTAGGTATGGAGGCTTCTACCCTAAGCTTCTCCTCCCTAGCTTTGATGAGAGCATTAGTGATATGCTTTGTGAAGGCAAGATTAAGTGTGCTAGTGTGGGTGTCTCTAAACATCTTGTGAAGGAAACGAATAATTTCAGAAAGGGTGCAATTATCAAAATCAAGGTCACTAATATCAAGTAAAGTGGTAGTGTCCTTTAGGATCACTTGTTTGGTAGCTTCTATAGTCATAGGAATTTCTTCTTCTACGGTTGAGGTCATAGCATCACCATTAATAGGTCCTATGGGACTAGGGGTGCATTGGGTGCTAAGAGTTTGGATATCCTCAACCACTTGGATAGTAGCAACGGTATGGTGTGTAGGAAGACTCTTAATTCTATCTTCTTCCTCCTTTTCTCTAGCCCATATCTCTTTGAGTTTAGCCATCATCCTAATGTTTTCATTAATTTGCACTTGGATAGCATTCATAGGAGTGGCCTTCCTCTCCTCAAGGGGAGAAGTTCTAATTTTAAGCAATTCTACTTCATGGGCTAAATTTTCTACCTTCAACGTGAGGTTATCTAATTTGTCTAGTTTTTCCTCTACACTCTTGTTGAAGGCTTTTTGGGTAGCGATAATGTCTTTAAGCATACTCTCTAATTCAAAAGTGGAGTTTTTGGTGCTAGGATAAGTGTTGTTGTTCCCATAGTTGTTGGAGGGCAACGGTCTAGGATTGCTACCAAAGTTACTCCTATAAGCATTGTTGTTGAAGTTGTTTCTAGAGATAAAGTTCACATCTACTTGATCTTGAGTAATCAAAGAATTTAAAGGAACATCTTGAGGATCAATAGGAGATTGCTTGGTAAGTAGAGACATAATCAAGTCAACTTTTTCATTTAGGGAGGATATTTCCTTGACAGAGTTTACCTTCCTACCTGTTGGAGCTCTTTCGGTGTGCCATTGGGAATAGTTGGTCATCATCTCATCAAAAAGTTTTGTGGCAGCACCAAGTGTAGTTGACATAAAGTTTGCTCTCGCAGCCGAATCTAGCAGGATCCGCGAGGTAAAGTTCAAGCCTGCATAAAAAGTTTGGATAACCATCCAAGTAGTCAAACCATGCGTAGGGAAATTCTTAACAAGAGATTTCATGCGTTCCCAAGCTTGGGCAACGTGTTCATTAGCCAATTGTTTAAAATTCATAATAAAGCTCCTCAATTGGATAATCTAAGCAGTGGGATAGTACTTCCCGATAAAAGCATCCTTGCACTTATCTCAAAAGTTTATGATATTCTTAGGCAAGGATTGAAACCAGATTTTAGCTTCATCTCTCAAGGAGAAAGGAAAAAGCTTAAGATTAACAATATCACCATCTACTTCTTTGTACTTTTGCATATCACAAAGCTCAATAAAATTAATCAAGTGCAAAGCAGCAGCATCTCTAGCACCAGAGAATTGATCTTTCATAACAAGGTTCAGCAAAGCAGGTTTAATCTCATAAGAAGGTGCTGAAGTAGAAGGTGTAGTAATAGGAGTGCAGATAAAGTCACTGTTGTTGTGACTAGTAAAGTCACACAACTTGGTGTTCTCAGAGGAACCCAAAGTTGCAGCAAGAAAGATAACTATTTTTTTGATTTTTGATAAAGGACACTAAAGCAAAAACTGAAAGGTAAACAAACAAGACTAAAAAGCAAAGATAAAAGATAGTGTGCAACTCCCCTATCTTGAAGAGCGGAGTCCCCGGCAATGGCGCCAGAAATTGCTTTGATGTCATGAGAGTTTACTTATCTCCCCTCGTTGGTTACCCAAAGTGGAAGGTTGAGATGTAGACAGCAGCAAATTTCCCTCGGTGAAGATACCAAGGTTTGTCTCCAGTAGAACTCCGATAACGACAAGAAGGTGACAACGGCGCCAGAGATAAGCGGTTGTCCTGGACCTGCACACACACCAGATAGCTTTGCTCCCAACGAGTACAAAGGGGTTGTCAATCCCTCCGGCCTTGTTGTTTACAAAGGATAAAACGCACGGGATAATAATGATAGTGGTAGCAACGGAAAAATAATAAAGCAGTAAATTGATAGAGGGTGTAAAAAGTATTGGAAATATGGACCGGGGTCCTATGATGTTCACTAGAGATGTCTCTCTCCCAAAATACGATAAAATAGCCATGCGAGGTAAACAAATTACAGTTGGGCAATTGATAGGATTATGTGCGCATACCAATGCTAATTATCCTATAAAGAAAGGCAGAGGCTCAAAAGCATGGGCGGTACGCCAAGACAAGTAGACCGAAATCCATCTGCATCTACCTACTAATCATCCACCTTGAGATATCTATCCAGAACATCTCGCTGGTATTAAGTTGTGAATCCCACCCAAAGTGTAAACTCAAAGCAACAGACAACTGCATTAAAGAACTTTGCGTAAAGTAAACAATCCTTGCACCCCGCAAGTACAAGCACCGTTGTTTTCCCCCTTGTGGCAACAACACATCCCGTAGACTCATATTTCTGTCACTCAAGCTAGTTATCGGGGGGCATGAACCCACAATCATGCATAACGCTCCCTCTTGGAGTCACTACCTACTACTTGGCCAAAGCAATAAACAGCAACGGAGAACATGAAAGAATTACTCAAGAACATAAATATAAAAGAGGACAATCAAATATATAACTCAAACACAATCTGAACAGAATCTCATAATCCATCGGATCCTAGCAAACTCAGCATAGCAACAGCAGAAATATTACATAAGTGCCTCGATCATGTAGGGCAGCTCACGAGGTCTAATCCATGAAGAACAAAGAGGGGAGGAGAACATCACATAGCTACTGATCATAGACCCATGGTCCAAGGTGGACTACTCACGGTTCATCCGGGAAGCATCCATGGTGGTGGAGAAGCTCTCGGGAACACCAGAAGACCTCTTCCCGGCACCCTGCCGGAGGGAGGAATCATCTCCGGGAGCTTCTCCACCACCATGGATGCTTCACGGATGAACCGTGAGTAGTACACCTTGGACCATGGGTCTATGATCATTAGCTATGTGATGTTCTCCTCCCCTCTTTGTTCTTCATGGATTACACCTCGTGAGCTGCCCTACATGATCGAGGCACTTATGTAATATTTCTGTTGTTGCTATGCTGAGTTTGCTGGGATCCGATGGATTATGAGATTATGTTCAGATTGTGTTTGAGTTATATATTTGATTCTCCTCTTTTATATTTATGTTCTTGAGTAATTATTGCATGTTCTCCGTTGCTGTTCATTGCTTTGGCCAAGTAGTAGATAGTAACTCCAAGAGGGAGCGTTATGCATGATTGTGGGTTCATGCCCCCCGATGACTAGCTTGAGTGACAGAAACATGAGTCTATGGGATGTGTTGTTGCCACAAGGGGGAAAACAACGGTGCTTGTACTTGCGGGGTGCAAGGATTGTTTACTTTACGCAAAGTTCTTTAATGCAGTTGTCTGTTGCTTTGAGTTTACACTTTGGGTGGGATTCACAACTTAATACCAGCGAGATGTTCTGGATAGATATATCAAGGTGGATGATTAGTAGGTAGATGCAGATGGATTTCGGTCTACTTGTCTTGGCGTACCGCCCATGCTTTTGAGCCTCTGTCGTTCTTTATAGGATAATTAGCATTGGTATGCGCACATAATCCTGTCAATTGCCCAACTGTAATTTGTTTACCTCGCATGGCTATTTTTATCGTCTTTTGGGAGAGAGACATCACTAGTGAACATCATAGGACCCCGGTCCATATTTCCAATACTGTTTACACCCTCTATCAATTTACTGCTTTATTATTTTTCCATTGCTATCGCTATCATTATTATCCCGTGCGTTTTATCCTTTGTAAACAACAAGGCCGGAGGGATTGACAACCCCTTTGTACTCGTTGGGAGAAAAGCTATCTGGTGTGTGTGCAGGTCCATGACAACCGCTAATCTAGCGCCGTTGTCACCTTCTTGTAGTTATCGGAGTCCTACTGGATACAAACCTTGGTATCTTCACCGAGGGAAATTTGCTGCTGTCTACATCTCAACCTTCCACTTTGGGTAACCAACGAGGGGCGAGAAGTAAAGTCTCGTGACATTAGCAGACAACCTCTCCAGGATGGAAAACACACCACATGATCCTATTTCGGTCAACGATAGCTTTCTTGATGAACAGTTAGTTGTTTTCGGGGTACAATCTCTTTCCAATCCTTGGTTTGCAGATTATGCTAATTTTATCGTTGCAAAGTTTTTGCCTCCAAGTTTAACATTAGCAAATGAAGAAATTCTTCCATGACTTGAGGCATTACTTTTGGGATGACCCACATATTTTTAGAGAAGGTGCGGATGGAATCGTGAGAAGTTGCATACCAGAGCATGAGCAGAAGGATATCTTGAGGCAATGTCATGACAGTCCTTACGGAATACATCATGCTAGTGAGAGGACCGCGCACAAGGTTCTCCAATCAGGTTTTTATTGGCCTAATATCTTTAAAGATAGTAGAAATTATGTTTTATCTTGTGATAAGTGTCAGAGAGTTGGTAATATTTGTAGGAGAAATGAGATGCCTATGAATTATTCTCTAGTCATTGACACTTTTGATTGTTGGGGTTCTAATTTGATGGGTCCTTCTCCTCCTTCACATAAGTACACTGACATTTTAGTAGGTGTTGATTATGTAACCAAGTGGGTTGAAGCAATCCCCACTGAGAGTGTTGATCACAAGACATCTTTGAAAATGCTTACAGATGTAATCTTTCCTAGGTTTGGTGTACCAAGGTACCTCATTACTGATGGAGGATCACATTTTACACATGGTGCTTTTAGAAAAGCTTTAGCCAAGTATGATGTCAATCATATAATTGCTTCACATTACCACCCTCAAACTAGTGGTCAAGTTGAGCTCACAAATAGGGAGATCAAGTTGATCTTACAAAAGAAAGTGAACTGTTCTAGAAAGGACTGGTCCAAAAATCTAGCAAATGCCTTGGGGGCGTATAGAACTTCTTACAAAAACCCCATGGGCATGTCTCCTTATAAGATGGTATATGTAAAAGCTTGCCATTTTCCTATAGAATTAGAGCACAAAGCTTTCTATTTAAACCTTCAAAACAGTATTACTCCTTGTTTTGTGCCTCTTTTTTAGCTCATAAGGAAGTAGTAGATAATTCATGATCTTCTCACACTGGACAAGCTTTATCTTGGGTTTGCATGTCTAATCTGTGAACCCCTAACGCGAGGAGGGATTGGTATGAGTGCGCCCAGTGATAACCCACAACTGTAGGGGATTGGGATAATCTTCGCGGGTAAGAATAACCCAATTTATTTATTCGACACAAGGGGAGCCAAAGGATACTCAAAAGATTTAACAGTTGAGTTTTCAATTCAACCGCACCTGAAATACACTTTCTTGCAACGAAGTATTAGTAGCAACGGTGATATGGAAGTGATAGTGGCAATGGAAATAGTGGCGGTGAAACAGCGAAAGTAAAACAACAAAAGTAAACAACTAGTAACCAGCAGGATTGAAACACTATAGGCTAGGGAGATGGATGGTTGGGCGCTTATTAAATGAGAGTGAACATGTAATAGATTCTAACACGGGGAAAGGCACACAGAAAATCAAGGATCATCTAGGCAATATTAAACATTAGGCATGCATCGACCCCAAGGTAGTTGTACGTGCTTGCAATAAGAACTTGCACAACATCTTTTTTCCTACCATCCCGCTACGAACGGGGCCAAAAGTAACTTATGGAGATTAAGGTGCTCCTATCAAAGAGCACCGGAACAAAGAATTAACACTCAATGGATACATGAAATCCTCAAATTATAGTCCATCCCCTTTGGTGTCCCAAGGTGTCACCTTTGGGATCGCCGGTTCCAGACTATAATAGGTGCATACAACTAGATAGGTTCAAGAACATAAATAAACTCATGAAAAAACAAGTGGTTCAGATATGAAAACATGGCACTCGGGCCCAAAGTGACAAGCATTAAGAGCAACAAGTTGTAGCAAAGATGATAAACACCAAAGTAGATGATAGGCAACATGCCCCCAACAATCTGACGAATTATTACATGATCTAACTCATCCAATCCCTACCATCCCCTTTTCCTACAGCAGGGAATTACTCACACATGAAAGGATAAGTCATGGAGGGATGATGGAGTGGCAATGGTGATGACGATGGCGACGATCTCCCCTCACCGGAGGCCAAAACAGCGTCCAGATTAGCCCTCCCAGAGAAGAACAGAGGGTGGCGGCGGCTCCGCGGCGAGAACTAGGAAAACGACTTATGTTCTGGGGTTTCCTCGCGACGGGTAAAAATAGGTGCCAAGGTAGGTCACCAAAGGGGGTGGGACCCACACCGGAGGCCTCTCGGCGCGGCCAGGGGGTGGCCGCGCCAGCAGGGCCCCTGGGGTCTGTGACGCCCCTAAAATCAATCCATGTATAGTAATCATACACGCAGGGTACACGACTGAGATTAGGGTGCCACGGTGAGAATATCACAGCACAACACTAAACACAAAAGGATAAACCAACATGTTACAAGATAAGGGGTCGCACGGACCCGAATACATAAGTTATACAAACCAAAATATCTGAGTACAGACATAGTTAGTCAAGTTTTTCCTTAAGAAGGCTAGCACAAATAACATCAGAGATACAGATCGAAAAGGCAAGGCCTCCTGCCTGGGAGCCTCCTAAACTACTCCTGGTCCTGTTCAGCGAGGGGCTCGACGTAGTAGTAGGCGCCTCCTGGGTACTCCTGCTCCTGGGCTCCAACGTCGACTGCAGCGGCCGATCAGGCAAAACAAAAAGGGAGAAATGAAGCAAGGGTGAGTATCTAGCATACCCGCGAGTCTTACTTCCGCTACTAAGAATTTATGAATTTGTATCAAATGGAAAAGGGAGGCTGTATATAGTGGACTGCAATATAGAAATCAGAATAAGGATAAGAAGGTAGGCCTATCGAAGACTAGCATCTTTCGACGAATCTTGCAGCACAAGAAGAGAACATCCAACAGTTCATATAAAGGATAAAGTAACAATGCAGCAGAATTTGCTGCAGCATTGTATAATAGTAAGTTGTAATAATTAACAATAATAAATGCCTCCGAGTTCCCCTCCGCGACTTCCCTGGGAGGAAGAAGACTCGGAACCATATAGTTTAATAGTAGTAGTTTGTAGTGGTAAGATCCATCTTCAACATAAAGCATCATGTTAACGTGGACACGGCTATTCGAATAGATTAAACTCCCTACAGGGGTGCACTAATGTTCATCCTGCACGCTCGGATCTCCAGGGTGGCGTACACCTTGTTAGGGAATGCCCCACCGAGGCTATCCGACACATCACAACCCATCCTAGGCTCAGCAGAGAGGCCATCCGCCAGACTATATCCTATGCGCTCAGGGGTCTAGGTCCCTCACCCTTCCACGCTCCTGCACGGTACGAGACTGGCCGGTGAAGCAAAAGCAAATCCAAATGCACCTGTTGCAGCAAAGAAGACAACACCGCTTCCCGGTAATCGGCCCGTCGTACTGCTCACGTCTGAAGAGCTTTCGGACGAAACTACGAAGCGGAGCGCCCACAACGTAATCCCACGTGTAGGTAGTGCGTACAGACCAATGGGTCTCTCAAGTCATCCACCGAACCATTTAGCATTTTAATATTATCTCGCAGACAACCGTTATCGCTTTCTGACTAACAACACAATGGACACCGAATAGCAACAAGGACAACCAGTAACGTCGGGGCCTGCCCTGTCGTCCCGTCAAAGCACACGGTTACCAACAAGGTGAACCGTCTCCTTACCTTGTCTCGCGTGTGCTCTTGGTAGAGCTTGACTTTTCGTGGTTTGGTAACTCTCGCAAGATACGAGTAAGGGCCAAGCACGCCAGTAACGTTGGTCGTACGCTCCCTGTCGTTCCCGACGCAATACTGCTCTCGCGGGCACCGTTGGGTCGCCCGACTCTTACCTTTAAGGACAACCGTTTCTCAGGTACCTAGGGCGGCTATATAGAGTCAACAACGAGTGGAGTACAAGGATTACTCCTTGATAACTCACACTTGATGGTGGCTCGGCAGAGCCGAGCTAGGGGGCCTTAGGCGGTGTTTGCATTGTACCGTACCTGTTACAATTAATATATGTTGTATCCGTGTCACTCCCAGAGTGTTCGCGGCCCGCTATCTAATCCTAGTTGTCTAACAAAGCGCAGGGCTCACTGTTGAATATAATATATATTTATAAGGCAACATAAGATAAAGGAAGGTGCATCAAGGGGCGACAAAAAACAGGGTATGCAATTGAATAGGATTTTAACGTAGCAGCAGAAGTAACAATGCCTAGTGCAAGAAATGTACAGAAAGATAGGCGATATCTGGGGAATAGAATGGCTCTGCTTGCCTGGAAACTCGACGGTAGGGGTAGGGTCGTCAAAGAAGTAGTCGTACCCAGCAGCGGTGTAGTCGGCGGCAACAGCGGGGTCTACAGGAGAACAAGGGGGGAGAAACAGTAAATATAAAGCAATCATATACAAACAGATGCATGACATGACAGATGCAATGTTAATGGTGTTCTAACACAGTGCAATGCATGTTGCTCGGAGCGGGAATTCATCCGGGGATGAAATACCGGCTCCGGGTGATTATCGACAAACGGCTCGGAGGGGGGATGTCGATGTTCGTTGTGTTAGAGGGGTGTGGTTGGTATACGAATAGTGTATTATTAGTCGTTATATTTTTCTGATCAATTTTCATGTATAAAGTTTTTGAATCTGACTTACGGTTTAAAAGATATTCAATTTTAAAGTTTAAATCATTTTAAATCATTTTCTGAATTTATTTAATTCATTTATTCAAACATTATCCAGAACAGTTATTTGACTGGTCAAACCTGACTAGTGGGTCCCACTGGTCAGCCTCACATTTATAATAAAACAATTTTTTCAGTAAATCAGTAGGGAGGCCCACATGTCATACACTCGCAGATTTAATAAATCATTAATTTTAATAACTTACAGCTGGGGCCCAGGTGTCATACACTGTTATCTATTTAAATTCATTTTATCTATTTAACCAGTACAGGGGACCCAGCTGTCAGCCTAACAGAGATACATTAACAGTTATTTTAATTAACTTAATGGCTTAGGGCCCACTGTCATCCACAGGGGGGGTTCTCTGTTTACTTAAATGGGGGGTATGCTAATAGGTGATTAGCTGCTTAACAAAATGGGTCTGGCCCACAGGTCAGTGGCACCAAGTCGGTGCCTGTGAACGCCGGCGACGGCCGTGACACGACGGCGAGGCTGCCGGCCAGCTCCAGCGACCAAAAGGAGTGGCGCTGGGCGGAATCGAACGGGGGCGACGTCGCGCATCCGGTGCTGCAACAAGCGCGGGCCAGAACAGCCAAACAAGACGGCGGCGACCATAGCCGCGGGGCCGGAGCACGAATGCGCGGGGTGGCCGTTCCGGTGCACCAAACTAAGAACGAATAGGGGGAAATGGGCGTATGCTCACAGCGGTGAAGAGGAGAAGCTCGAGGGGGCCGGGGGAGGTCAGGACATCATCATCTGGCTGGGTCTTGCTGGTATCAACAACGAGAAAGAAGAACCAAATGGAAACAACAACTAACTATGGCTCTTGGCCCAGACAACGTCCTAGGCGTAGGGGAGATCAAAACAAGAAGTCACGCCTAGACGACGACGCCCGTCCTGGGCTGCAGTAAGTAGATCGAGAGGTCGTTCCGCCCCTTGTCCCGGAAGATGGGTAATATGTTCTCATACAATGCTGCTCCAACTTTTTTCTAGAGGGCCTAGCTGGCGAGCGATCCCAGTCCGCGGCTGAGAACAAGACAACAAGCGAGCGTACCTTTGTTCGCTTCTTTTCCTAATTGTACCCACGAGTTATTTTGAATAATAAAACTAGAATTTCACGTGCTGCTAAGGAAAAGATGAGATAATAGACTCAGTTAGGGCAACAGATGATAGCGACTCGCCAGACTCGAACTGGCATAGGCGGATCGGATCAAACGAAATTAGCCTTTCTTCCATCGACAGGAATCGCTTTGGTTACGCGGTTCAGTTGGCGATAAAAGCCAACCTAATCTGCGGGTCGGCCAGCCAACTCTTCAAATGAAGAACTGATTTCCCCACTTCAGCACGAGAGTCACAATCAACAAATCACTCCTCATCTTGATTTTCATTTTGTTGTAGTTTGGGTGGGAGTTTCTCTAGCTCGTCCCTAAAATGAAGCTCGATAAGATCCAATATAACTCTTCTTTGCCCCTCACTGTCATCTGTCTGCTTGACGGAATCAATTAATCCCGCGTCTGTGGAATGAAAGTTCTCCGAGATTTCCGCTATACATTCGCTTTTTACAGCATCAGCATCTCCCACGTGAGCACATAATTGATCATAGAGTAGTTGGATCTCCCATTTTTTGGAATCTTCCAAATTCCACTTCAGCATCCAAATCTGGATCAATACCAGAAGAAACATCTCGGAACAATGTTCTAGCGCCATGCCAAATGTGTCCGAAAAAGAAAATGCATGCCCCTTTTTTTCATGGAAAAAGGAAATATGAATTTCTCCATTCATTGAACCCTAGTTCGGGACTAACGGGGCTCGAACCAACAGCTTCCGCCTCCAGTGGCGAACGGGTGAGTAACGCGTAAGAACCTGCACTTGGGAGGGGAACAACAACTGGAAACGGTTGCTAATACCCCGTAGGCTGAGGAGCAAAAGGAGAAATCCGGACCTTCACGACATCAATGGCGCGGCGGCCTTGGTGGAGGAATCCACCTGATTCGCGGCATGAGGAGCTCCCTGGCGATCGTGGCTTGCAGCAGGTGAAGAGGAATAGCGCGGGGTGGCTTCCATACACAACGGAACGGCGGGGAGAGGTCGATGGCCACGCGCACGGCGGAGGAGCGCCCATGGGCGGAGCTCGGGCATGGAGGAGAACGAGGCAGAACTGAGCGAGGGGGAGAATGGAAGCGTGGTCCGATCCACGAATCACGGGGCGAGCAAATATTTCTCCGCGGGGCACTGTCGCGACCGAGGAGACGAGTTGGTGCGGCGTGAGCGGCTCGGGCGCGTCCATAGCGTGAGACAGAGGAACTGGGGAAGTAGAATAAAAGGAAAAATGGGCCGGGGTGGGCCAGGGGGTGGGCTACGCCCTGTGCGTTTCTTAACCGTTTTGCTTTTATCTGTTTTCTTTTCTGTTACAGCCTATTGGCAATTTTAAATAGGTTAGACATTTTTGCTAAACATGAAACTTTCTCCAATAATATTGATGCAACATACAGAAGTGCCACAAGAAGAATTGGACTTTTATAAACTCAATTGATATTTGTTTGGAATTTTCAAATTGCAAATGGTGTTGTTTTGCTGCTGGTATGATTTGTTTGCATTTTGACATAGCTTGATAAATTACTACAACCATACTAGCATGGTCCAGTGATTATTAGTGATTTTACAAAAGTTGTTGAATAATTTTTGGACAAAGTTTAATTGTCACATGATTTTTGATATTAACCGAAAGGCATTTTTGGAATGTGATCAAAAGCAAAGATGATCATAGCATGATTGGAAAAGTGATTAGCAACAGTAATGGTCAACAGTATAAGTGATTACTGTTACAGACACTTGATACGGTGAGGATCTCTCACTCCTCGTTGGTTACCCAAGTGGAAGGTGAGATGTAGCGTAGCAGCAAATTTCCCTTAGCAAAAATGCTAAGGTTGAGTATCGTCCAGGAGGACTCGCAGAGATACAAGAAGTTTGTAAAGTGAACAATGGCGCCGTTCTCAACCAAGGGTTGCTAACTTCACCTGGACCTGCACACAGATACAAATAACTTTGCTCCCAACGAGTACAGAGGAGTTGTGAATTCCTCCGGCCTTGCTGTTTACAAAGAATAGAACGCACAGGATAATGATAGTGATAGCAACTGAAAAGTAAACTAAATATGTAAACAATGATATGAAGATGGACCGGGGTCCCGTGATTTTCACTAGTGATGTCTCTCTCCCAAAAGACGATAAAAGTGCTAGCGAGGTAAACAAATCACAGTTGGGCAATTGACAGGATTATGAAGGCACCGCAATGCTAACTATGCTGCAAAGAAAGGAAGGGCTCAAAAGCAATGGGCAGTACGCCAAGGTAAGTAGACCGAAATCCATCTGCATCTACTACGAATCATCCACCTTGAGATATCTATCCAAAACATCTCGCTGGTATTAAGTTGCGAATCCCACCCAAAGTGTAAATCTAAAGCAACAGACAACTACATTAAAAGAACTTTGCATAAAGTAAACAATCCTTGCATCCGCGGATGCAAGCACCGTTGTTTTATCCCTGGTGGCAACAGCACATCCCCTAGTCTCATGTTTCTGTCACTCAAGCTAGACATCAAGGGGCTGAACCCACAATCAAGCATAACGCTCCCTCTTGGAGTTGCAATAAATCACTTGGACAAAGTAAAATACGGCAACGAAAAACATGCAAGAATTTACTCAAGAACAAAATATAAAAGAGAAGAACCAAATATATTACTCATCACAATCTGAACATAGTCTCATAATCCATCAGATCCCAACAAACTCAGCATAGCAACGGCAGAAAATTACAAAGGTGCCTCGATCATGTGAGGCAGCTCACGAGGTCTCGAAAGTGGAGGCACAAAGAGGGGAGAGATATATCACATAGCTACTGGTCACGGACCCATGGTCCAAGGGGAACTACTCACGGTACATACGGGAGGCTTCCATGGCTATGGATGGTCTCCCGGAGGGGGTAGCTTCAACCGGCAGGGTGCCGGAGCAGCTTCTCCAGGCAGCCCCGATCTTGAAACGGCGGTACAGAGGTGAGATCGCGAAAAAGGGATCGATATTAGGGGTTTACACCCCGAGGGGTAAATATAGGCGGAGGGGGGTGTCGAGGGGACCCACAAGGCAGCCAGGAGGCCTCCTGGCACGGCCTAGGGTGGGGCCGCGCCAGGGACCCTCCTGGTCTCCTGGTGGTGGCCCCCTCCGTTGCCTTGGTTATTCCGGAACCTTCCGGGTCGCTGATTTTTTATCTGATTTTGCCGGATTTTTTGGAGCACCTTTAATGGCCGGAAAACCTGAAATAAAAAAATAGCAGAAAACAGCAACTGGCAGCTGGGTGCACTGGGTTAATAGATTAGTCCAAATATGCTCAAAAGTGTATGAAAGTTCAAGCAAATCATGGCAAAGTCACACAAAACATGCATGGAGCAATCAGAAATTATAGATACGTTTGGGACGTATCAACACTGAGGGTGTTACAAATCTCCCCCACAACAGGAATTCTCGTCTCGAGAATCTAAGCGGCAGAGGGGGAAAGATCGGGGTATTCTTCATGAATAATATCTTTGCGTTCCCAAGTGTCTTCATCATCAGAATGATGCGACCACTGAACTTTGAGGAACTTGGTTGTCTTGTTGCGGGTTCGACGTTCAGACTGATCAAGAATGCGGCTCGGATGCTCTTGATAAGTCAAGTCCTGTTGCAATTCAACCAGATCATGTTCCACTTCACGAATAGGGTCCTTGAAGCAGCGACGGAGTTGCGACACGTGGAATACAACATGAACCTGAGAGAGGTTTAACGGCAATTCCAAACGGTATGCCACTGGTCCACTCCTGGAAAGGATACAGAACGGGCCAATGTAGCGAGGAGCTAACTTGCCTTTGATCCCAAAACAATGAGTGCCCCTGATGGGAGTGACACGAAGGTAAGCTTGTTCGCCGGGGTGATAGACCATTTCCTTGTGTTTGCGGTCATAGTTTCTCTTCTGGAGGGACTGAGTAGCTTTCCAATGTTCACAGATAACGCGAACCTGATCTTCAGCGTGCTGGATAATGTCCGGACCAATGAGGGTTCGTTCCCCAGTTTCTGACCAATTCAGAGGGGTTCGACACTTACGTCCATAAGGAACTTCAAAGGGTGCTATCTGCTGACTAGCCTGATAGCTATTATTGTACGAGAATTCAGCAAACGGAAGAGATTCCTCCCATTTCTTACCAAATGAAATGACACAAGCTCGAATCATATCTTCAAGCACTTGATTGACTTGTTCGACTTGTCCTTGCGACTGGGGGTGATAAGCGCTGCTGAAGTTTAGGTGAGTGCCCATAGCTTCTTCGAAACTATCCCAAAATCTTGAGGTGAAAAGGCTGCCACGGCCTGAACTGATCTCCAACGGAATACCATGGAGGGAAACAATTCTGGAAACATATAAGTCTTCTAACTGACTAGTAGAGATCGTTTCCTTTTAAACTTGGAGAATCGGCCGATGACGACAAAGATCGCATCATGACCCTTATGTGATCGCGGAAAACCGGTGACGAAGTCCATTTCCATCTTATCCCATTTCCATTCAGGAATAGAGAGTGATTGCAGAGTTCCAGCAGGTCTTTGATGTTCTGCTTTGACACGACGGCAAACGTCACACTCATCAACATAACGAGCAATGTCTTTCTTCATGCCAGGCCACCAGTACCGCTGTCGAAGGTCTTGGTACATCTTGGTGCTACCTGGGTGGATCGAAAACGGGGTATCATGAGCTTCTTTCAAAACATCCGGAGTCAAGTTTAGATTGCCCTTGCTAGGAACCACTAAACGATTCTTGAAGTACAACGCTTGGTCATAAGCAAACCTGTAGACCGAGGGCTTTCCTGTGGTGAGATATCGCTTCATCTTTTCGACATCCGAATTAGCTTTTTGGATGAACTTGATGTCTTTGTCGAGATCTGCTTCAACAACAAGGGAATTCACATACCCCTGTGGAACAATCTCAAGGTTCAGCTTTCGAAGCTCTTCATACAGAAGTGGCTACTCTACTTGACTTCCAGTTCACTACAATAGGCTTTGCGGCTCAGGGCATCAGCCACCACATTAGCTTTTCCAGGGGCGTAAGAAATTCCCATGTTGTCGTCGGCTATTGTCTCGAGCCATCTCTGCTGGCGGAGATTCAGGTCTGGCTGAGTAAAAAGGTACTTCAGGCTTTGGTGGTCGGTGTAGATCTTGCAACGATTACCAACCAGGTAATGTCGCCACAGCTTCAATGCATAAATTACCGCTGCCAATTCGATACCATGTGTTGGATAGTTCTCTTTGTGAGCACACAACTGACGAGAGCCATACGCAATCACTTTGCGCTCTTGCATTAGGACACAGTCTAATCCTTGATGAGACGCGTCGTAATATATCACGAAGTCCTTCTGGGGATTAGGGGCAGCAAGCACTGGGGGAGAAGTGAGCTTGTCCTTCAGATCTTGAAATCTTTCTTGGCATTTATCATTCCACTCAAACTTGACGCCTTTGTGAAGCAGATTAGTCAGAGGCTTGGCAATCTTGGATAAGTTCTCGATGAAACAACGGCAATAGCTGTCAAGGCCGAGGAAACTTCTGACTTGTTTGACAGTCCTGGGAGGAATCCAGTCAAGAATAGCCTGAATACGTTCGGGGTTGACGGCAACGCCATCCTTGGAAATCACATGACCAAGGTAGGTTACCTCGGGAAGCCAGAATTCTCGCTTAGAGTACTTAGCATAGAGTTTGTGTTCTCGAAGCTTTTCCAGCACAAGGCGAAGATGTTCAGCATGTTCTGCATCGGTCTTGGAGTAAATCAATATATCATCCAGATAAACCACAACAAACTTGTCGAGGTATTCCATGAATATATAGTTCATCAATCGGGAGAATGTGGCTGGTGCATTGGTCAAGCCAAATGACATGGCAGTGTACTCGTATGAACCATAGCGAGTAATGAATGCGGTCTTCGGGATGTCCTCATTACGGACCCGGATCTGATGGTAACCCAACCTTTAGTCGAGTTTTGAAAACACCATGGATCCAGCAAGTTGATCATAAAGATCATTGATCCGAGGGAGGGGGTACTTGTTCTGTATCGTGGCCTGGTTGATAGGTCGGTAATCTTGGACCAAATGGTTCGTGCCATCACTCTTCTTGACAAAGAGCGAAGGTGCTCCCCAAGCAGAGGAACTTGGACGGATGAATCCTTTGTCGAGGGCCATGTCGATCTCCTTCTTCAATTCAAGGAGGTGGTGAGGTGGCATATTATACGGGAGCTTGGCAATAGGGATGGTGCCGGGCTTCAAGTCGATGACGAATTCAACTTCTCTAATCGGGGGTATCCACGGCAGTTCTTCTGGGAATACGTCGGTAAAATCACAAACAATTGGAACTTTCTAAATCCCTTCGAGAGGTGCGACATTCAAGGCATTCAGAGCATATATACGAGCTTCGACATTCATCGACACAATGACAGTATGACTCACAATCGCGCCAGATGGATGAAAGAGTTGGATGACCTTGGTGCCACAATAAAGTGCGGCATCATGGGCTTTCAGCTAATCCATACCCAAGATAAGGTCAATAGTGGATGTTTTCAGAATATGTGGGGAGACAAGGAACTCAATCCTTTCGATCTCGACGGTGATGTTAGGTGCCAGCATGTCAACGTGACACATGCCTCCGAGTGTTTTAACGGCCAAGGGGGTACACATCTTTTCGTGGTATATGCCATGCTTAGATGCAAATTCTCCAGACATAAATGAATGCGATGCTCCTGAATCAAATAAAACAGTAGCAGGTATTGTGTTAACGAGGAGGGTACCCATCACAGTAGCGGGTTTTTCCTGAGTTGCTTCAACATCAATGTTGTAAGCATGACCACGAGCATGAGTCTTTGACCCAGTATTATAGTTGAGGGTCCCATTGTTTCCACGGCCATTTCCGCGGCCAGCAGGGTGAACTACCAGTTGATTCTGTCGCTGGGGGCACTCTCTGGAAATATGGCCTGGTTGACGGCACTTGAAACAAAATCCATCTTGAGGACGAAGGGGTGAAGTCTCAGTCTTCGGCTGTCTCGGCGGGGCGGAGGCATACGGGGTGCAACATACGATGGCCTTGGTGCAGGGGAAGGTGGGCGATACACGTTGTGCGGAATCCAGACGCGTTTCTTCTGCATTGTGCTCATATGAGCCAGCATCACGGGGGCGCTTCGGCGAACCCCCGAACTTAAGTTGCGCGGTCTCGAGAGTGATAGTCCGGTTCACAATGGTGGCGAAGTCGGGGAAGACATGCAAAGCCAGTGCAAGCTGGAGATCTGAGTTGATTCCATCATGGAACTACTCTTGTCTACTTGCATCATTTGGGAGGTCACTTGCAGCATAGCGGGAGAGGCGGAGGAATTCCCTCTAATATGCCTCAACAGTTTTCTTGCCCTGAACGAGGTGCCGGAACTCGTCCTTCATACGGTTCATAATCGCCTGGGGGACATAACGAGCACAGAAGGGAGTCTTGAAGTCATTCCAAGTGACGATAGTCCCTTCAGCTAGCGAGCCCTTGTGGGTGTCCCACCACTGGGCAGTGGGACCACGCAGGAAATAGGACGCGAAGGTGACGTAATCAGCAGCGTGCACCCCAGCAAACTCCAGCTGACGAGTGATGTCACGAAGCCAATCATCGGCATCCAGCGGCTGTTCAGGTTGGTGGAAGGTAGGGGGATTGAGACACATGAAATCCCGTAGAGTAACCACAGGCGGTTGGTTCTGGTTCTGGTTCTGGTTCTGGAGATGATCTATGACTCCTTGCATAAACACTTGGTTCATCTAAAACTGCTGCATCATCGCGGCCATGTAGTCCGGCGGCAGAGGTGGATCATTGGAACCACAACCACGACCACCACGACCAGCCATCCTGCTAGAATTTGACAGGGGTATTTTAGCGATGAAAATTTAACGAGATACCGGAAACAAGCATGAGGTAATGCGACAACGAAGAGGAGGCTCGGATATATAGGAGTAGTCATACAAGACATACACATCCACAGACGGAGTCAATCAAAAATCGGACAGCGTAACGTCATAGAAATTAAGGAAAAAGGACACACTAGGCAGCGCGCAGACCGCGGTAAGGAATACACGACGCGACATAGCTTCCGCTAAGTCAATCACGCCGCAAGAAAACTGTTGGCCACAGGAGTTTGTGCCAGAGAACGCGCGGCCTGCCCCGAATGAGAAAGGGGATCCACGGTCCGGGACCTGGGTCAGAAATCCTGCGACATGACTCAATCGGGGGGTAAGCACCAGAACACCGGGTGGAATCAAGAGAACGTGATCCTAATGTCAGAGTTAGTAAAACTTACCATCAAGGATAAGAGAGCAGAGTCCCAGAGCATAGGTATGGAGAAAAGGATCCTAATACCATAGATATCACGACGGGCTGATATCGATGCGGGCCCGTAAGCCAAACATTAATTTAGCAAAATAGTTTTTCCAAGTCTAGACTCAAATTCGACCAGGTAGTGGTTGGTTGGCTTCCTACAGACAGCCGGCTCTAATACCAACTTGTGACGCCCCTAAAATCAATCTGTGTATAGTAATCATACACGCAGGGTACACGATTGAGATTAGGGTGCCACGGTGAGAATATCACAGCACAACAATAAACACAAAAGGATAAACCAACATGTTACAAGATAAGGGGGTCGCACGGACCCGAATAAATAAGTTATACAAACCATAATATCTTAGTACATAAATAGTTAGTCAAGTTTTGCCTTAAGAAGGCTAGCACAAATAACATTAGAGATATAGATCGAAAAGGCAAGGCCTCCTGCCTGGGAGCCTCCTAAACTACTCATGGTCCTGGTCAGCGGGGGTCTCGACGTAGTAGTAGGCGCCTCCTGGGTACTCCTGCTCCTGGGCTCCAACGTCGACTGCAGCGGCCGATCAGGAAAAACAAAAAGGGAGAAATGAAGCAAGGGTGAGTATCTAGCATACCCGCGAGTCTTACGTCCGCTACTAAGAATTTATGAATTTGTATCAAATGGAAAGGGGAGGCTGTATATAGTGGACTACAATATAGAAATCAGAATAAGGATAAGAAGCTAGGCCTATCGAAGACTAGCATCTTCCGACGAGTCTTGCAGCACAAGAAGAGAACATCCAACAGTTCATATAAAGCATAAAATAACAATGCAGCAGAAGTTGCTGCAGCATTGTATAATAGTAAGTTCTAATAATTAACAATAATAAATGCCTCCGAGTTCCCCTCCTCGACTTCCCTGCGAGGAAGAAGACCCGGAACCATACAGTTTAATAGTAGAAGTTTGCAGTGGTAAGATCCAGCTTCAGCATAAAGCGTTCTTTTACCGTGGACACGGCTATTCGAATAGATTAAACTCCCTGCAGGGGTGCACTACTGTTCATCCTACACACTCGGATCTCCAAGGTGGAGTACACCTTGTTAGGTAATGCCCCACTGAGGCTATCCAACACATCGCAGCCCATCCTAGGCTCAGCAGAGAGGCCATCCGCCGGACTATATCCTATGCGCTCAGGCGTCTAGGTCCCTCACCCTTCCACGCTCCTGCATGGTACGAGACTGGCCGGTGAAGCAAAAGAAAATCCAAATACACCTGCTGCAGCAAAGAAGACAACACCACTTCCCGGCAATCAGCCCGTGGTACTGCTGACGCCTGAAGAGCTTTCGGACGAAACTACGACGCGGAGGGCCCACACCGTAATCCCATGTGTAGGTAGTGCTTACAGACCAACGGGTCTCTCAATTCATCCACTGAACCATTTAGCATTTTAATATTATCTCGCAGACAACCGTTATCACTGTCTGACTAACAACACAACGGACAATGAACAACAACAAGGACCACTAGTAACGTCGGGGTCTGCCCTGTCGTCCCGTCAAAGCACGCGGTTACCAACAAGGTGAACCGTCTCCTTACCTTGTCTCGTGTGTGCTCTTGGTAGAGCTCGACTTTTCATGGTTTGGTAACTCTCGCGAGATACGAGCAAGGGCCAAGCACGCCAGTAACGTCGGTCGTATCCTCCCTGTCGTTCCCGACGCAATACCGCTCGCGGGCACCGTTGGGTTGCCCGACTCTTACCTTTAAGGACAACCGTTGCTCAGGTACCTAGAGCGGCTATACAGAGTCAGCAACGAGTGGAGTACAAGGATTACTCCTTGATAACTCACACTTGATGGTGGCTCGTCAGAGCCGAGCTAGGGGGCCTTAGGCGGTGTCTGCATTGTACCGTACCTGTCACAGTTAATATATGTTGTATTTGCGTCACTCCCAGAGTGTTCATGGCCCGCTATCTAATCCTAGTTGTCTTACAAAGCGCAGGGCTCACTTCTGAATATAATATATATTATAAGGCAGCATAGGATAAAGGAAGGTACATCAAGGGGCGACAAAAAACAGGCTATGCAATTGAATAGGATTATAACGTAGCAGCAGCAGTAACAATGCCTAGTGAAAGAAATGTACGGAAAGATAGGCGATATCTGGGGAAGACAATGGCTCAGCTTGCCTGGAATCTCGACGGTAGGGGTAGGGTCATCGACGAAGTAGTTGTACCCAGCAGCGGTGTAGTCGGCGGCAGCAGCGGGGTCTACCGGAGAACAAGTGGGGAGAAACAGTAAATATAAAGCAAGCATATACAAACAGATGCATGACATGACAGATGCAATGTTAACGGTGTTCTAACGCGGTGCAATGCACGTTGCTCGGAATGGGAATTCATCCGGGGATGAAATACCGGCTCCGGGTGATTATCGACAGACGACCCGGAGGGAGATGTCGATGTTCGTTATGTTAGAGGGGTGTGGTTGGTATACGGATATCTTATTCTTAATCTTTATATTTTTCTGATCAATTTTCATGTATAAAGTTTTTGAATCTGACTTACGGTTTAAAAGATATTCAATTTTAAAGTTTAAATCATTTAAATCATTTTCTGAATTTATTTAATTCATTTATTCATACATTATCCAGAAAAGTTATTTGACTGGTCAAACCTGACCAGTGGGACGCCTCACATTTATAATAAAACCATTTTTTTAATAAATCAGTAGGGAGGCCCACATGTCATACACTCAGAGATTTAATAAATCATTAATTTCATAACTTACAGCTGGGGCCTAGGTGTCATACACTGTTATCTATTTAAATTCATTTTATCTATTTAATCAGTACAGGGGCCCCACCTGTCAGCCTACCAGAGATACATTAACAGTTATTTTAATTAACTTAATGGCTCAGGGCCCACTTGTCGGGGATAGAATCCTGACAATAGATGTAGGGGTGTAATAGGAGCTAAATGAATCTGTACGTAGAGTGGTTGACGCAGGGAGATTATACAGGTTAGGCCTCTCCTTGGAGATAACAACCTTAATCCTGTCCCAGGCTTACTGGGGTTTTCTTGCTCAAAATCTGAGGAAAGTGTTGCGCCTGCCCGTACTGGATGAGGGGGGAGGCTTATGTAGAGTGCGCCTCTGCCCCTTCAATGCCTCAGTTTAATGGGTCTTAATTACAGGGTTAAATTCATATACTAAATACAGGAAACAGTATCTTCATTACTGCTAATAAAGGAGGAGAAACGCCTGCGGTCTTGAATGCTTCACGTCCCTTGCGTTCCTATCTTCCGAGCAACGAACAGCTCACCGGTCCTCTTCTCCGAGTAGATAACTACTCGGATCCTATTTGCTTTCCGAGTAACTAACTACTCGGAAGTGGTCTCTTCTTCCGAGTAACGTGTTACTCACAGAAACTGTGAATTGAGCTTCTGAGATTGACAAAGCTCTGTATTCTTTAACGATCTTATTTATTTTATTGGGTGTGTTTGAGACCAAAGGGTTTGAGGGTACCCCTTGGTTTCCGTTGCCTAAGGGTATACCTTAGGTGTGACCACGACAATAGCCCCCAAGTGCTTTCGGGTGCTCGCGATTGAGCTAGCTGACTTTTGTCAGATTTCATGAGGTATGTCAAGGTTAAACTCAATAAGAGGCCGGAAGGACTTTATTGATATTTGAACTTTTCCCTCGAGCGTGGGTTGGGCAGGTTAAAAGAAAAATCTGCGACACTCAAACGTCTCTCGGAAGAGGTGGACTGAGGCCTCGTAAGGCGTGTCTTGGAGTAAAAGGACTTAAACCCCATATAAACCATATTTGTAAAGTTCGATATCCTAAAGCATCGTAATGAGCCTTAGGTCATACCACATGGGATATCGATTCTTTACCCCCTGCGTCGGGTCATACTAGTGGCATGGCATTCTTCGTCAGAGACGGACCATTAGCGAATCAACTATTCAGACTTTTACTTGATTAGTTGGTAAGTACAAGATTTTCATTTTGCAGTGAGCTTCAAGAACATAGTTCCTTCATGATTAGCTTACTTAGCTTCAGGTGGTTCCCCCTGTCGTTGTTCCGAGTGACAACTTACTTAGTCGTCTTGGGGGTTCAATAATTTCTTCCGAGCGGTGACTTACTCGGAGAGTTTTACCAATCGATGTTGTATTTGGTCTTGTAAAGTTGACAGAAATTCTTCCGAGTAGCTTGTTGCTCGACGCGGCGTTATGTGCCTTCCGAGTAGTCAGAACGGTCTCGGGCTTCGAATCGAAATATGATTCGGTTTAAATGAAGCGGATCTTGTCTTGTCAGAGAATCTTCTTGTCAAGGTAAGTGCATAGGCTGTCAGGCATGTCTCCTTGATTCTCGCAGCGGTCTTTTAGGATAATCATTAACTGCCGTATGGGGAAGTGGGAGAGATTGTGGGGAAGTGGAGCAAATTATGGGGAAGGCAATCGGCACGCCCGCAATGGGATGCGAATCTTACGCGTGGCGGTTGCCATCCTGAGCTATAAAAGCTCCCCCCACGACCCAGAACAGATCTGGGTCTTCTTCCTCTCACGCCTCTTTTCTAGCCCTTTCTCTTCCGTTTTCTTGCTTCCGCCTCCAGGGAGTTCTTCCTATTCCTCGCCGGCTGTTCGTGCTTCACCCTGGGAGGTCGCCATTCTCGCTGCTCCTCCGTCGCCGTCGGGACCATGTCTGTCGTGGAATGGCTCCCTTCGGTCGTGACAGAGGACATGCTGCTAGGGTAGCAGGATGCTGGCCTGGTTCCTCGCGAGGGTTGTCGTCTTCCCACTCTTGGAGAAGACGATCCTCTTGTTGGGATACGGGGCAGAAAACACAAATTTTTCACACCTACGGTACCCGAACCCAAGATCTATGCTATGGCGATGTAAAGTAACGGAGGGAATCGGTGTTCATACCTTTGAAGACCGAAAGCGGGAAACGTTCTTACGAACATGGTTGGCGTAGACTCACAACTACGACCTCCCTGTCGTGTAGAAGACCACCACGGCGAGGATGACTCCCGGTAAACCTCCAGCGACGAAGCAGCACCACAGGTGTAATGCCTCGAAGGGATTATACACGTACGGCACAATCGATGTTCCTCCCGGGCTCCGAACCAGGCGAGCAGCGGAAAGAAGACGGCTACGGATCCCGACTCCGGCAGAGCGACGGCCTGCCTTATGGTGGAGAACTCCAATCCTGGTGCAGACTCCAAACAAGGGGAGTCCACTTCCGGAAATGGAGAAGGAAGAAGAAGGAGATCAATTGTTGTATGGAAAAAGGGGGGTCTACCCCTCTATATAAAGGCCAAGGGGGGGTGTGATCCCTCTTCCCTCCCCCATGTGGGACTAAACCCCCAAGGGGGGAGGGGTGCGCCGGCCTAGGGGGGGTTGGGCCCCACCCCTTGGCGCCAAGCCCAAGGGGGGGAACCCCCTCCTCCCCTAATGGGCCTCTAAGGCCCATATAGCCTTTTTTCCATTATTTTAATTATTTAATAAGTTTTAAATATTTAATTCAGATAATTAAATAATAAAAACATTATTAAAACAATTAAACTTTATTTTGAACTATTCAAAATGTCCGGAAACCATTCCGTCCTCCTCCGGAACTATTCCGGTGATTTCTCCTATTTCACCGATTGATCCCGTAACTGTCCTATGCATCGATTGCCCTTAAGTGTAACACCCTAACGGTCCGGGAAACAGCAGACATGGTCGAGACTCTTCTCATGGACCAATGACTAGTCAGTTGGACCTGGTTACAATCCTTGACAGCCCCTGCGCTTCCATCGAATGAGCTTCGATCGCTTTTGGAAACCGTTAACGATACGACGTAATCCCTTTGTTCTGCGGTACTTTGTTTGTCCGAGGTTCGATCGTCGGTATCCCACATACCGTGTTCACATCTCGTTCACGACAAAAAACTTCTCTCGTCCATGATCATTGCATCTCTTGTGACCTAGTCACGTCCTTGCAAGGGGTTGATGCAATATCACCGAGTGGGCCCAGAGTACCTGTCCTGTCACAAGGACTGACAAATCCCGCTTTGATCTATTAACATACTCATCAACCATCTATTTCGGAATACCCAAAGTGCTCCGTTATAGCCAGCATATTTCAGTCAGGCGGTGGGATACAAATCAAAGTCTCCTCATAGATCGTGATTACGTATGATCATTACGGTCTAAGGACTAAGCCATACGTTACAAAGTCATAGCAACGCTGAACTATGTGACTCGATCACATTGCATTACTTTAGGTGGGTGTCTGTCCATCACATCATTCCCCTAATGATATGACCTCATTGTCAATGGACTTAAGTGTCGCCATGATCAGGAAAGCTTGATCAATCAATTGCCCAATGAGATAGTTTACCCGAGTTAAACTACGGACCATGTTTTATACTACACCTGTATTAGTATTTCCAAGTAATACAGTTATAGCACTGTATAAAACGTATTATGAACAAAATAGATATGTGACAAATATCTTTATTAATTTGTCTCTAGGGCACATATCCAACAGTCTCCCACTTGCACTAGAGTACAAATTACACTAGTTTACATCAGGTATGTATCTAACACCAATGGTCTCTCGGTGTTCTTCAAACTTGCCCTGTGGAAGAGGTTTAGTCATCAGGTCTGCTGCGTTCAGATCCGTATGTATCTTGTGAATCCTAGTGTGTCCATCCCTGACGTAGTCTCGCGTCACATGGAACTTTCGGAGGATGTGCTTGGCTGTAGAGTGAGTTCTTGGCTCCTTCGCGTTAGCAATGGCACCCGTGTTGTCGCAGAAGATTCCCACGGGGTCAGTGCAACTTGGAAAGACGTCAAGCTCGATCACGAACTTCTTCATCCACAGCGCCTCGTTTGACGCTTCGCAAGCGGCAATATACTCCGACTCCATTGAAGATTGAGCGACGACTGACTGTTTGCCGCTCCTCCAGCTAATCGCGCCTCCGTTCAACATGAAAACATATCCCGTCTGGGACTTTGAGTCATCTAGGTCTGAGCCGAGGCTTGCGTCAACGTAACCCTTTACGGTGAGCTCCTCATCAACTCCTCCATAAACAAGAAAGAGATCCTTTGTTCTTCTCAAGTACTTAAGGATGTTCTTCACTGCTGTCCAATGGGCCATTCCCGGATTACTCTGGTAGCGATTAGTCATACTAATGGCCAGCGCTAAATCCGGTCTGGTACATAACATAGCATACATGAGAGAACCTATGGCTGAGGCATAGGGCTTTGAGGACATCTCCTCTTTCTCTTTAGCTGTGGTCGGGCATTGAGTCACGCTTAATTTGACACCTTTTATGACTGGCAAGAGACCTCTCTTGGAGTCATCCATTTTGAACCTTTTCAAAATCTTGTCAATATAAGTATTCTGACTCAAGGCCAACCTCCGATTAGGTCTATCTCTATATATCTTAATCCCCAGTATGTACGCAGCTTCACCTAGGTCCTTCATGGAAAATTGTCCATTTAGATATTCCTTCACTTCCTCTAAGAATTTCTTATCGTTCCCTATTAGTAATATGTCATCCACATATAACACAAGGAATGCTACAGAGCTCCCACTCAGTTTCTTATAGACGCAGAACTCTTCGACGTTTTGGACAAATCCAAAAGCTTTAATGAACTCATCAAATCGAAGATTCCAGCTCCGAGATGCTTGCTTCAACCCATAGATGGACCGTTGAAGCTTGCAAACCTTACCAGCATTCCTTGGATCGACAAACCCCTTTGGTTGCATCATATACAACTCTTCCTCAATGTTGCCATTTAGGAATGCAGTTTTCACATCCATCTGCCATATCTCGTAATCATGATATGCAGCTATTGCTAGTAGGATCCGAATAGACTTTATCATCGCTACAGGAGAGAATGTCTCCTCGTAGTCAACTCCTTGAATTTGTCGGAAACCCTTCGCGACAAGTCGAGCTTTGTAGACAGATACGTTTCCGTCTGCGTCAGTCTTTTTCTTGAAAATCCATTTATTCTCGACGGCCTTGCGGTCCTCGGGAATATCCACCAAAGTCCATACTTTGTTGGTGTACATGGAGTCTATTTCGGATTTCATGGCTTCAAGCCATTTCTCGGACTCGGGTCCCTCCATTGCTTCTTTGTCACTCGTAGGTTCATCTGACTCAACAGCCGAGATTGCATTCACAAGCTGTCCGTAAAACTCAGTAGGTTGACGGACTCTTGATGACCTACGGGGCATAAAAGGTTCCTCTTCATTCTCATCATGATCATCGTGAATGTCATGATCGTTATGAATGTCGTTCTGGCCATTCTCTTCAACTCCCACTGTGGAAGATGGTTCCAGAACATATTCCGTAGCCATTTCATCCAATTGGAGTGATTGGTCAGTTACTTCATCGAGGTCTATTTTTCTCCCACTCAACTCTTTCGCGAGAAACTCCTTCTCAAGAAAGTGTCCCGTCTTGGCAACAAACGTTTTGCTGTCAGACTTGTTGTAGAAGGTGTACCCACAAGTTTCCTTGGGATAGCCCACAAAGATGCACTTATCCGCCTTGGATTCAAGTTTGTCAGGCTGTAGTTTCCTAACATAAGCCTCACAACCCCAAATCTTCAGGTGAGACAACTCAGGTTTAGTGCCATGCCATTCTTCAAATGGTGTTGTCTTTACGGATTTGGATGGTGCCCTATTAAGAATATGAATGGCGGTTTCTAATGCATACCCCCAGAATGACACAGGCAAATCAGTATGAGACATCATCGATCGTACACTATCCAATAGGGTTCGATTACGTCGCTCAGCTACACCGTTTCTCTGAGGTGTGCCTGCCGGCGTAAGCTGTGGTACTATGCCACAAGACTTCAGATGATTGCCAAACTCGTGACTCAAATACTCGCCACCTCGATCCGATCGAAGGTGCTTGATTTTCCTTCCGAGTTGATTTTCGACCTCATTTTGAAATTCCTTGAACTTTTCAAAGGTTTCAGACTTGTGCTTCATCAAGTAAATATACCCATATCTACTCAAGTCATCAGTAAAGGTCACGAAGTAACGAAGATCATTGCGAGTGGGGATGTTCATGGGTCCACATACATCCGTGTGTATGATCCCCAATAAGACATCCGCACGCTCCATCACACCATTGAATGAAGTCCTTGTCATTTTGCCCATGAGGCATTGTTCACATGTATCAAGGGATCCAAAATCCAATGAGTCAAGAAGTCCATCCTTATGGAGCTTCTCCATGCGTTTTACACCAATATGACCAAGTCGGCAATGCCACATCATCATGGGATCTTCATTATTCTTCAATCTTTTGGCCTCAATATTGTTAACGTGACTCACGTCACCATCGAGATTAAGTATGAATAAACCATGCGACTCCGGTGCGTGAACATAAAACATATCATCCTTATAAATCGAACAACCAATTGTATCGGACTTAAAAGAATAGTGGTCTCGCTTCAAGCAAGAACCACTCACGATGTTCACACTCAACGCGGGTACATAGTAACATTTATTCAGAACTAAAACCAATCCCGAAGGGAGACTAAGATGCTTCGTGCCGACCGCCAAGACTTCAATCTGGCAGCCATTCCCCACGCGCATCGTCACTTCATCTTTGACCAAGCGTCTCCTATTCCTTAGTCCCTGAATGGAATTAGAAATATGAGCGACAGATCCTGTATCAAATATCCAGGATGTGTTCCCAGCGCTTGTCAAGAGAAGATCAACAATATGTATATCAAATATACCTTCGTCTCTCTTGGTGACCTTGCCAGCCTTCTTGTCCTTTAGGTACTTGGGACAGTTGCGCTTCCAGTGACCTTCACCCTTGCAGTAGAAGCACTCCACTTCGAGTTTAGGCTTGGGTGCCTTGGGAGGAGCGGCAACTGACTTGCCATCCCTCCTGGGGCCACCTCTCCTGGCCTTCTCCCGTCTGCTTGACTTCTTGAAGTCAGTGGTCTTGTTGACCATGAAGACGGCGTGCTCCTTCTTGATTTCAACCTCAGCGCTCTTTAGCATGGCGAACAACTCAGAAGGGGTTTTGGTCATCCCCTGCATGTTGTAGTTCAGCACAAAGCCTTTGTAGCTAGGGGGAAGCGACTGCAACACCCTATCAACCGCAAGTTCATCTGGAATCTGACATTCCAGAGCATTAAAGCGTTGAACGTAGCCAGACATTTTGACCACGTGCTCACTCACGCTGCCGTGCTCATCCATCTTTGCTGAGAAGAAGGCTTCAGAATCCTCGTACCGTTCATCCCTGGATTGAGGTGCGAAGACCGCCTTGAGGTCGGTGATAATCTCATATGCACCCATCCTCTCAAAGCGTTTCTGCAGCTCAGCCTCCATGGAGTAGAGCATGCCACTCTGGACAAGGTTGTAATCATCAGTCCTGGAGAGATAGACATTCTTCTCGTCCTGACTGGCATCATCTGCTGGTGCGTCACCTAACGCGTCCTCTAGTACGTATGCCATTTTGAGGGGAACGAGGAGAATCCTCAGGGTGCGGAACCAGTTGGTGAAGTTTGTCCCATCTGTTTTTAGCTTATCTTTCTCTAGGAATGATCCTAAGTTGAACGAGGGGCGAGGTGCTGCCATCTACAAGGTTGGATTCACAACGATACATATTTAGACTTTTGTTCATAATGTGGAGTTTCAATTTAATCTTAAAATTCTAGAAAGCTCCCACTTAGATAAACACCTCTCAATTTAACTAAGTGATTACACAATCCCAGCCCCCATACCTCCCCCGATATGTACGGCCCAGTATGCGAACCAGGTAGGCCTCTAAGCCAATCACATCAGGCATGTGACTCGTGCTCGACCTTTCGGTCTTCTGTGTTCCAGGCCCGCATCTACATACGTCAAGCCTGCCAATCGAACCTTGATGTTAGCTGTTCAGGCAAGGCCATATCTGCATATGCCAGCCTCGCCGAACCCAACCTCATGCGAGCTCCGTTGAATATGTAGGACAACTCCGGTATGTACGGAGCATCAAGCCATATGGGAGAACCTTCCAGGTGGTGCCCATCAAAAAGGGAGAACACAATGTTGGTATTGTGAGAGATGGTCCTGTTTCGTGCTACCGTCGATGTATCTAGCATACTAGCATAAAACAGGAAGTAAAACTTTAAATCATACAACCTATGATCCCCCTTCATGCAAAGCAAAGTTAGAACGTCTTTCTACTTTAGCTTGTGCAAGTTTTACGTGGCTGCTAGGGGTTTCGAGAGAGAGAACCGATTTCTATCCTGCGAAAAACAAGCCACAACACCGTCTCTTATTCGTCTCTATTACACCCCTGTCGGGGCCCTCCGTTGCAAACATCTTCGCATCGCTAATGCAGAGAGACAGACACCCCCCCCCAGCCACTTTATATGGTACAAGACATATGTCAAGCGTGGAACCAGTCTCGCGTAAATGCGTAAGGTCGGTCGGGGGCCGCTTCATCAAACATTGCCGCAATGCTGAATGAGTACACGTGGGAGGGTAACGAATGAAGATTCGATGCCCACATCCTAGATGTGTTCTATCCGTACAATACATCTACGCATAGCTAGCTCAGGATACCACTGTTGGGATACGGGGCAGAAAACACAAATTTTTCACACCTACGGTACCCGAACCCAAGATCTATGCTATGGCGATGTAAAGTAACGGAGGGAATCGGTGTTCATACCTTTGAAGACCGAAAGCGGGAAACGTTCTTACGAACGTGGTTGGCGTAGACTCAGAACTACGACCTCCCTGTCGTGTAGAAGACCACCACCGGCGAGGATGACTCCCGGTAAACCTCCAGCGACGAAGCAGCACCACAGGTGTAATGCCTCGAAGGGATTATACACGTACGGCACAATCGATGTTCCTCCCGGGCTCCGAACCAGGCGAGCAGCGGAAAGAAGACGGCTACGGATCCCGACTCCGGCAGAGCGACGGCCTGCCTTATGGTGGAGAACTCCAATCCTGGTGCAGACTCCAAACAAGGGGAGTCCACTTCCGGAAATGGAGAAGGAAGAAGAAGGAGATCAATTGTTGTATGGAAAAAGGGGGGTCTACCCCTCTATATAAAGGCCAAGGGGGGGTGTGATCCCTCTTCCCTCCCCCATGTGGGACTAAACCCCCAAGGGGGGAGGGGTGCGCCGTCCTAGGGGGGGTTGGGCCCCACCCCTTGGCGCCAAGCCCAAGGGGGGGAACCCCCTCCTCCCCTAATGGGCCTCTAAGGCCCATATAGCCTTTTTTCCATTATTTTAATTATTTAATAAGTTTTAAATATTTAATTCAGATAATTAAATAATAAAAACATTATTAAAACAATTAGACTTTATTTTGAACTATTCAAAATGTCCGGAAACCATTCCGTCCTCCTCCGGAACTATTCCGGTGATTTCTCCTATTTCACCGATTGATCCCGTAACTGTCCTATGCATCGATTGCCCTTAAGTGTAACACCCTAACGGTCCGGGAAACAGCAGACATGGTCGAGACTCTTCTCATGGACCAATGACCAGTCAGTTGGACCTGGTTACAATCCTTGACAGCCCCTGCGCTTCCATCGAATGAGCTTCGATCGCTTTTGGAAACCGTTAACGATACGACGTAATCCCTTTGTTCTGCGGTACTTTGTTTGTCCGAGGTTCGATCGTCGGTATCCCACATACCGTGTTCACATCTCGTTCACGACAAACAACTTCTCTCGTCCATGATCATTGCATCTCTTGTGACCTAGTCACGTCCTTGCAAGGGGTTGATGCAATATCACCGAGTGGGCCCAGAGTACCTGTCCTGTCACAAGGACTGACAAATCCCGCTTTGATCTATTAACATACTCATCAACCATCTATTTCGGAATACCCAAAGTGCTCCGTTATAGCCAGCATATTTCAGTCAGGCGGTGGGATACAAATCAAAGTCTCCTCATAGATCGTGATTACGTATGATCATTACGGTCTAAGGACTAAGCCATACGTTACAAAGTCATAGCAACGTTGAACTATGTGACTCGATCACATTGCATTACTTTAGGTGGGTGTCTGTCCATCACATCATTCCCCTAATGATATGACCTCATTGTCAATGGACTTAAGTGTCGCCATGATCAGGAAAGCTTGATCAATCAATTGCCCAATGAGATAGTTTACCCGAGTTAAACTGAGGACCATGTTTTATACTACACCTGTATTAGTATTTCCAAGTAATACAGTTATAGCACAGTATAAAACGTATTATGAACAAAACGGATATGTGACAAATATCTTTATTAATTTGTCTCTAGGGCACATATCCAACACCTCTTCCATGGGACGGTGAGCCAGTCATTCTCCTTTCACATGTTGACTATGGGTTCTTTCTCCCCCCCGCATCCTTTCTTCTTGGATTTCTTGGCTTTCACGGGCTCCCAACTTCATCACATCGTTCCCAATGCCATTTCCCTCCTCTCTAGCTTCTTCACCCTATGCGAGGGCTATTTGGGCATAGAGCCCCATTGGCATCTTTTTCGTACCATATACACCATTAAGCCTCAGAAGGCTAAGAAGTCCGGAGAGGGCGGTGGTATGGAATTCAATCACATGTGTGGTGGTTTGATTTTTGCTCGGAAACAAGGGGATCAATATTTTTCCTCCAACCTGCACGATTCTGTAAAGAATTGGCAGAATAGTTGGTTTTATTGTAAGGTGGCGGAGGAGTCGGGGGTACGCACATTGCCCCCTTACTCGGACGTGAGGCTGACCACTTCCCAGGATTGGAATCCTCGGCTCACCAACACCGAGAAGGAGCAGGTGCTCCCCTTGATGCGCGAGATCATCAGGTTGAAGAAGAACGGCTTGGATGCCATGGACCTGATCGCCACGTTCGTTATTCGGAAGATCCAGCCTCTCCAAGCTAGGGCTCGGGGGATGTGGACGTACTCCGGGCTACAAGATGATACTCGGTATAACCGATCCGAGATGCCCATGGATGAGTTTGAGGCCCAAATGAAGATGATTACTAGCGTGACTCATGGTCTTCAGCCAGTGGGCCAAGTGAAGCCCCTTAGCAGCGAGAACTCTCCGACTTTGGTATGTTTTCTTGTATCATATGTGCCTTGGGATGCACTTTGCCTATTTGTTTCTAACTCGGACCCTTTGGGTTTCTTTGCTAGGATTGTTCCCAATTCCATTCTCCCATTCCTCTAGCCCTGCAACATCCCGCCGAGGAGGATGAGGACAGCACTGCTGGCGCGGGGATCGGAGTTGAGGATGGAGAGGAACTGGAGTCCGAGGTGACTCGTTCTCAGGCGGCGTCCGAGCAGCGCTCGAAGAATAATCAAGACTGTGAGTCGGCGAGGGAGGGCCTTACTCGAACTCGCAAGAGGGCCCACCCTCCGAGTGGTGAAGAAGGCAGCGGCAAACTTCCGTCCCTGGGCTCCAGTTCTAGGAAAGTTGCACCGATGAAGAAGAAGAAGAAGCTTGTCACACTTAGTGGCAGGGAGGTTAACCCCTCAGGGGATGCTGCTGTTGATAAGGCTAAGGGAGCTGGATCTGGTCCGGCTAAAGTTTCTCCTCTGAGGCGTGCTTTAAAAACCGTTCAAAAGTAATGCTGTTAGTTCCCTTGGACTCGGTACTTCATTGGGTTTTCAGTCTTTTTTTATCGTTCCGTTTTGTAGTGTCCGTCCGAGTGGTTCTGAGTCGCTTCCTGGGATTGAAGATCCCGGTGTTGAGTATTACGAGGATATCAGCACCTGCGGAGTGACTGACTTTCCTGTTATGGATACCATTCCAGAAGATGATGCGGCTGTCGGTAGGGATTCTTGATCACGTATGTTGGTTCTTTTGTTACTGCAACCTCCTGTTTTTGACTATTTGTTGTGTCTTCCACAGATATGGACATTGATTCCTCTACAGGTCCGAATCGGATCGTGGGTGAGCCGGCCGCCACTGCGGTCGCTCCTCCCGAGGTGATTATCCTTGGGGGAGAGGTACCACTTGGGTCTGGTCGCCCTACCGCCAGTAGCTTCCCTGCCCCTTCTGCTGCACCTGAGGCTTTCATTGAGAAAGTTGTTGAAAAAGCTTCTGCCATCCCAGCTACTGCTCAAAGGGATGAGCCTGCTTCTTCGGCGTCAATTCCAGTCAGTGCTCCAATCGAGAGTGCCATCATCGGTGGCCTAAAGGAGTCCTTGGTGAAGGCTTCTCAGTTTGAACTGTGCTTGCGCGAGCTAGCTTCCGAGGCCGAGCTGGTGAAATCCAACATGCACGTAAGTACTTATGTAAGTTTTCTGCCCAGTGGGTGTTCGAGTAACTTTCTAGCAGAATTGTTGTTACTCTGTAGGTTTGAAACTTCCGCTGCGGACACTTCTTAGTGTACCCAGTGGGTGTAGCCCCCAAGGCTCCGAGTAGCTTGCAGAAGTTATTCGGAGTCTTCTGTAATGAGGTTAAAGATTAATGGACTTCCGGTGGGAGAACTTCTTAGTGCATCCAGTGGGTGTAGCCCCCAAGCCTCCGAGTAACTTTTGAAGTTAGTCGGAGTATTTTGATGGGATTTTTTATTTTGCTGAACTTCCAGTGGGAGCACTTCTTAGTGCACCCACTGGGTGTAGCCCCCAAGCCTCCGAGTAACTTTTGAAGTTATTCAGAGTCTTTTGATAGGAGACCTTGTGTATACCACTGTTTTTCTTCCCTTTCGTAGGAGGCTTGCAAGATTGGTTCTCCCTTTGTGAAGTTACAAGAGGAGAACGTGGCTGCGAAGAAGACGTACGAAGTGCTGCTTGAAGAGCACAACAAGCTGAAAAAGCAACATGTTGAGGACAATGGTGAGTGATACTGATTTAGACTTTGTGCGTGCCCTTGCATTGGTATCTTTTTTCTTCCTTTTGTTCCGGTTCATATATCCTGTCCTTCTTTCTGTTGTGCTATTGCAGAGGCGGCCAATAAATCTTTTGATGCAAACGTCACAGAGAACGATGATTTCGTTGCGAAGATGAAGAAAGAGATAGATCAGGTCAAGAGGCGTGCCAAGGAGAAGAATCTTTTGGAGTCAAACTTGCATTACTACAAGGAAGCGGTGAAAGAGAACGAGGCCAACATCGCAAAGCTTGAGTCCGATTTGGAGAAGTTGTCCGAGCTGCGCACCAAGGAGGAAGAAAACCGCAAAGCCAAGCTGGAGATAACTCGGAAAGCGGTGAGAGCGGCTGAGGAATATTGCGCTGGGCGGTTTGCTGTCTTCAGCGAGACTTTGTCTGGTGAGTTGTGTGATATTATTCTTGAGAATGCTTGGTATCATGCCATTCTGTTGTATGTTAATCTTGTGTTGGTGCAGCATACGGTACCGACCCCGGAAGCCTAGCAGTCCTGAATGGCAAAGTTTGTTGAGATGATGAAGAGGGAAAATTACACGCCAGTGACCACGGAGTTTGTTTTGGCTCGAGGGCTGATGACCATGAGGTGCGCGAAGATGAAGAGATTTTCCGAAGAGGTCATGGGTGCTACCCTTGCTCTGAAGAGCAGGCTATCCCCTGGCGAGGGAAGTAGAGTGAAGCTTGATACCGTCGTTCCCATCCTGCAAGAAGCTCCTCAGCAGTTGACGCGCTGGAATAATCTGCGGCGCGGAGTGGTGCAAACTATGCGCTGACCTTGACTAAAGCCCACTATCCGGAGCGAGTCCATAATCTTGAGAGGGTTGGTGGTGGTGATCCTAATGAGGGTCAAAGCTGCACCACCTTCCTTTCTCGATATGTAGAGACCGCCAGTCGGATTGCGCTGATGCCTGACCTGGACTTTTTTGTGGAGTCGACTGGTGTAACAAGTGAGTCGGACGAAGCTGGCGAGGAATGAGCGAGCTCAGTTGGTGTGGAGCGTCGCAAAAACTCTTTTAAATTTGCCTCGTAATGCCGAGTGGATCTGTAATGAATTTCGCCGTTGATGTTGTGCCCTGGGCACTAGACATGTTTTTTCTTAAGCTTATCTATGCGTGCTTCTGAAATGGTCATCTTGGTGCAGGTATTTAGAAAAGGAATTTCTAAGTTCTTAGGAAAAATTTCTAAGTTCTCGTCCGAGCTGCGCACAGCTCGTGTGGAAACCTGATTTTAAAACCTTAAGCAACCCCCCAAGTCTTCAGAGGCTTGGTGAGTACTTAAGGAAATTTTGCAAGTTCTCGTCCGAGCTGCTCACAGCTCGGATGAAAACCTGATTTTAAAACATTAAGAGGCCCCCAAGTCTTCAGAGACTTGGTGAGTACTTAGGAAAAATTTCTAAGTTCTCGTCCGAGCTGCGCACAGCTCGGATGAAAACCTATTTTTAAAACATTAAGCGGCCCCCAAGTCTTCAGAGACTTGGTGAGTACTTAAGTAAATTTTCTAAGTTCTCGTCCGAGTTGCGCACAGCTTGGATGAAAACCTAATTTTAAAACATTAAGCAGCCCCCAAGTCTTTGAAGACTTGGTGAGTACTTGGGAAAAAAAATAAGTTCTCGTCCGAGCTGTGCACAGCTCGGATGAAAACCTGATTTTAAAACATTAAGCAGCCCCCAAGTCTTCTGAGACTTAGTGAGTACTTAGGAAAATTTTCTAAGTTCTCGTCCGAGCTGCGCACAGCTCGGATGAAAACCTGATTTTAAGTAACGGTGGTAAAATACAGAGATTGGACAAGACGCTCTGTTGTGCCAAACAATATCTTATTCAAGTCTTACAATTGCACTCATGCATAGAAATGACGCAACAACTGGGTGTTCCATGCACGAGGCTCTTCTATATTATTAGTTACATCATACAACCGATAAGCTCCATTGCGCAGTACCCTGGAGATGACATAGGGCCCTTCCCATGGGGGAGCTAATTTGTGATCCGAAGTTTGCTTGATTCGCAATACCATGTCGCCTTCTTGGAAGGAGCGAGCTCGGACATGTCGGTCATGATATCGGCGTAGGTCTTGCTGATAAAATGCTGAGCGGGTGAGAGCTAAGTTCCGCTCTTCTTCCAAGAGATCAACACCATCTTCTCGTGCAGCTTCGGCTTCAGCTTTAGTGTACTGGCTTACTCGGGGGGCATTGTGCTTGAGATCACTTGGGAGAACCGCCTCAGATCCGTAAATGAAGAAGAAAGGGTTGACCGAGTGGAGAGATTAGGTGATGTACTCAATCCCCATAAGACCGAAGGGAGCTCTTCGACCCAGGCGCCTGTTGCTTCCTTCACTTCCCTGAGGAGACGGGGCTTGATTCCTTTGAGTATTAACCCATTTGCTCGCTCGACTTGGCCATTGGATTGGGGGTGTGCTACAGAGGAAAAATTGACGTGAATACCCTTGCTCCAACAGAATTCCTTAAACTTGGTCGAGTTGAAGTTTGACCCATTGTCCGTGATGATGTCACGTGGCACGCCAAAACAATCTATCATGCCTTGTATGAAGCTAATTGTTGTGGCTGAGTCTAAGGCTTTGATAGGTTTTGCCTCTATCCATTTGGTGAACTTTTCCACTGCGACTAAGATGTGGGTAAAACCATATTTGCCTGTTCTCAATGGTCCGATCATATCAAGCCCCCATACTGCAAATGGCCAGGCTAGGGGGATTGTCTTCAACTCGGAAGCTAGTTTGTGCGGTTGATTGGCATAAAATTGACATCCTTGGCAATGGTCCACAATATACCGAGTATCGCTGAGGGCCTGAGGCCAGAAGAAACCAGCTCGGAAAGCTTTTGCCACTAGTGTCCGACTTGAGGCGTGGTGGCCGCAGTCACCCGCATCAATGTCTTGCATGATACAACGGCATTCGTCCTTGGAGATGCGTCGCTGAGGGAGATGAGTGATGCTGTTTTTGTACAACTCTCCATTGATCACCGAGTAGGATTTAGATTTGTGGACAATCTTCTTAGCCTCTATCTCATCATCTAACAACTCTTGCTTTTGCAAATAAGCCAAGATTGGGAGTGTCCATTTGGTAGGAATGACTTCCACATCGAAAACCATGTCAACTACTGTAGGTATATCCTCCTTGTTGGGTATGTTTTTGTCAGGCATCATATCTGGATCGTCCTCCAGGAAAGGATCTTCTTTAACTGTTGGCGAGTGCAAGTGCTCCAAATAAATTCCAGATGGGATCTCACTCCGAGTGGAGCCCAACTTGGCCAGGTTGTATGATGCCTGATTATGAATCCTTGTAATATGATGGAGCTCTAGCCCATCAAAAAAATTCTCCAATTTTCTCACTACTACACAGTAAGTTGTCATAGTTGGGCTCTGAATATCCCATTCCTTCATTACTTGATTTATCACCAAGTCTGAGTCTCCGAATACCATCAGCCTCCTGATTCCAAGTGAAAAAGCCATTCTCATACCATACAAAAGGGCTTCATACTCGGCCTCGTTATTTGTTGCTGGGAAATGTATTTGGAGAACATATCTCATCTGATCTTTCCTTGGTGAAACTAGTACCACTCCTGCTCCTGCTCCATTCAGCATCTTTGATCCATCAAAAAACATTGTCCAATGTTCTGGGGTTGGTTGTGGGGGGTTTTGGACTTCGATCCACTCGGCCAGGAAATCCACCAGTGCTTGCGACTTGATTGCTTTTTTGGGCTGATAATGGAGATCATAGGGTAAAAAATCCAAACTCCATTTTGCAATTCTTCCTGTTGCGTATCTGTTGTTCATTATCTCTGCGAGAGGAGCTTCTGATACTACTGTGATGGAATGGTCTTGAAAATAGTGTGCAAGTTTCTGTGATGCCAAGTAGATTCCCATTGCCAACTTTTGGTAGTGAGGATATCTTTGCTTGGATGGTGTGAGGACCTCGTAGATGAAGTACACAGGTCTTTGTACCTTCTGTGACTTCCCTTCTTCTTCTCTTTCCACCACTATAGCTACGCTGACAACTCGTCTTGTGTCTGCAATGTACAATAAGAGTGGTTCTTTTTCTTGAGGTGCTGCAAGGACTGGCCGAGTTGATAGTTGCGTCTTGAGCTCTTCAAAGGCCACTTGAGCTTCTTCAGTCCAAACGAAATTTGGCGATTTTTTTCATCAGCTGGTAGAGAGGTAGGGCTTTCTTTCCAAGTCTAGAAATGAATCGGCTGAGTGATGCAAGGCAGCCTGTTAACTTCTGGACATATTGGAGTTGTACGGTGGCTTCATGTTCTGGATTGATGCGAATTTTTCTGGGTTAGCTTCTATCCCACGCTCGGAGACCATGAATCCGAGTAACTTCCCTACTGGTACACCGAAGACGCACTTCTCAGGGTTGAGCTTGATATTGTAGGCTCGGAGGCTCTGAAAAGTTTCAGCTAGGTCGGCCAACAAATCGCTTCCTTTAGCCGAGTTGATCACAATATCATCCACATAAACCTCAACATTTCTGCCAATTTGCCAAATCAAGCAGTTCTGCATCACATGTTGGTATGTGGCTCCTGCGTTTTTAATCCCAAATGGCATCGTGGTGTAACAGAAACATCCAAATGGGGTTATGAATGTTGTTTTAAGTTCGTCTCGTTCATATAATCGGATTTGATGATAACCCAAGTACGCATCGTGGAAACATAATCTCTCGCAACCCGATGTGGAATCCACAATCTGGTCAATGCGAGGAAGAGGCAAATGGTCTTTTGGACAAACTTTATTGATGTGACGGAAATCAACACAAGTTCTCCAAGTTTTATCTTTCTTCAGAACCATTACAGGATTTGCTAACCACTCGGAGTGGAAGATTTCTGTAATGAATCCGGCTGCTAATAGTCTGGCTACTTCTTGTCCGATGGCCTTCCTTTTCTCGGAAGAAAAACGCCTAAGGGGCTCTTTCACCGGTCTTGCCTTTGGATCAACGTGTAATTTGTGCTCAGCCAACCCTCTTGGGATTCCAGGCATATAAGCAGGGTTCCATGCAAACATATCCCAATTCTCACGGAGGAAGTTGATGAGCTCGAGTTCCTATTTGGGATCCAAGTCGATTGCAATATTGGTGTACTTGTCTTTCTCTGTGGGATGTATCTGCACTCTCTTGGTTTCTCCGGCTGACTCAACCGAATATGCTTTCTTTGGTTGCAGCAGCTCGGATGAATAAACAACTTTTTTGTACTCGGCCAGTTCAATCTCAGCCATTTGCTGGTCGGCTATCAAGGATCCCTTCTGCAACAAATCTTCAGCTTGCTTGTAATCTCCCGAGATGGTGATCACGCCGTGTGGGCCGGGCATCTTCAGTTTCAGATAGATGTAGCATGGAATGGCCATGAACTTTGCATAGGTTGGTCTTCCGAGTAGGGCATGATAAGCACTCAGAAAATCCACTACCTCAAAGGTGATCTTTTCTTTTCGGAAATTACTCGGAGTACCAAAAACCACATTGAGGGAGATCATTCCGAGTGAGTGTGCCTTTTTTCCCGGGATGATTCCATGAAATTCCAGATAGCTTTTGCGAAGCTTGGACATTGGAATGTTCATACTCTTCAGAGTGCTGGCATATAGAATGTTTATTCCGCTGCCTCCATGCATCAGGACATTTCTGAGCCTAAAGTTTCCATTCCCTGTTTCTACCAGAGGATCAACAATCAGAGCATCCCTTCCTGAGTGAGGGATGTGGGGAGGGTGATCCGACTGGTCAAAGGTGATCGAGGTGTCGGCCCACTTCATGTAACTCGGAGTTGATGGAGCTGCCGAGTTGACTTCTCTGAACCTTATCTTTTCAACTCTATTCGACTCCCGACCTGCGAAGATAACTAGCACTCTGTCTTCTCTTGGCAAACCTTCGTTGTCCAGATCTGGGCTTTCCGCCTTCTTTTTGCCAGTGTCCTTATCCTGCTGAGGTCCTGTCTTCGCATTCTGGGTTGCTCTTCTGATCAGACGACACTGCCGAGATGTATGCTTTGGGAGAATCAACTTTCCTTCAGCATCTCGGGTGGTGTGAAGAGGACAGGGCTTATCCAGAACCTCATCGTCGTTTGACGGCTTTTTCTGACGTGCTGTCATTCCTTTCGCGCTTGACCGTTGCCGTGAATTCCCGAGGCATTTCCTGCTGCGACCAACTCTGCATCTGTTGGGGCATCTTCTGTTTTTCGTTTGTTGTTGCCTCCAGTTTTTTACTTCCACTACAAGACATATGCTAATACACAACGCTCTATTTCCGTCGCTACATCGTCACTGTTTTTAATTCACGACGATCTTACGACGAAAAACCGAGCGTCGAAAACGAGGTGTCAAAAGCTGAAAGCAAAGACGTTTTGGTCAAAATCGTCGTAACTTTCACGACGATTTCTAAATCGTCGTAACCTTTACGACGATCCTAAATCGTCGTTGGCAATCTAACCCAATCCTACGTGGCAGTCCTACGTGGCAAAATTGCGACGAAATCAAAATGTCATGGCTAAAATCAGCCCTACCCAATTCACTTGATCACATGGGCTGGTTTTGAACTCTTGGGCTTTTCTTTTTCGGGCCTTAGCCTATTTACATCTCACTCCAAAAAAATCAAATAATTTTGGTCAAATAATTTGAGCCATGGTCTTTTTAATGCTCAGTTACATTTGGCCCAATCCACTTTCAACCATTTTTAATTTCGAATTTTATCACATGGTTGAACAAGCTGGTTCCTTTTTTCGTTGTGGTCTATTTCTTACAAGGCCTATGAAGGGCCTATGAACGACAAACCATACATTGCTACCAAAACCACAAAAGACTCACATTCAGATACATATCATTTAGATAACACGACGAAATACACAAAATCTTGATATACACAGTACCAAGTGCACAATCAGGAATCATATCATTTATACTCACAATCTGCTACCAAATTACAATTCAACAAAATATCACATGAGCGGTAATAGCAGCATTTGACTCTACAAATGCTTGGTCAAAATTTTCATCATGGTTAGCATGAGCCTTTGGCGGACGAGCAGCCACACCTTCTGCTCGTTGGAGCCATCTTAAGAAAGGTATAATTGCTCCAGTTTTATATCTGGAAGAAATGCAACCCATTGGTTATGTAGCAACAAAAGAGACGCCATACAAGAATATAACAGATAATGAAGCATAGAAGTCAGAATTACTCATCTTTACAATATAACAATACTATAGATTCTCTTCAAACAAACTAGGACCTAGAAAATCTTAACGCAACTATCGAACATAAATGGTCCACCTAAAGAAAATATGGGCAGTAAGACTTTCAGAATATCATCTACAAATTAACAATAAATGTTATTCACACAGTATTTAGTCAACAGAAATTTATGAAGAATTGTAGTGGTGTAACAACTTCAGTAGAAAGGGGTTTATACAAGTTACTGAGAATAGCTTTTTGATATTTATTATTTATCATGTTATGAGAGAAAGAAATTACACATAGCTTTCTTAAATAATATCAGTAAGAACAACTAGAAAAACTAGTCAACTACATGAAGTTCACCAAAACTTAACTATTTTTTTGCGCACGAGAAATGAGAGATAAAATAATTATAACTAATTAAATAAGCTTAGCAAGTTCAAACATTATTGGTGTGCCACTTATGTGTACAGTACTAGGCATATAATCACACTAATGATGATGAATTCACACTGAATAACAATTAGCTTAAACATAGCCAATTAGCATAAGCATAGCCAATTTCTGCTGCACAAGTGTATTGGATTTAACTTTTAACATGTGAATAAAGGATAAATTCCTCAATAGAGGGGCACTATTGGAAGAGAAAAGCATGCAAACGAGCAAGAAACAAAGCAGCACATGATTACAAGACAAGTAATCAGTCATAGTTAGCGACAAGTCCAAAATTCTTCATGTGTTAAGACTACACAGGTGCATTTTTGTACTAAACAATCCTTGAATGTTGAACATTTAAGAATGACAGTAAGAAATATTTCTAGAACATATACAAGAATTACTGAGATGAGGTAGAGTAATTGCTAAAAGTAGCTAATCATACTCCTGACAACAGAGAATTCAGAAATTTTCTAAATTGAATGCAAGCAAGTTTGCACATGACATCGGCAAGTATGTAGTCCCTAATTAGATTAGATGTTCCGACTTATGATCGACATACATAGGCAATTACTGGAATCCTCCTACATAGGGAGGAATAGAGATGAAAACCTGAACAATAAAATATTGCTCTTAATAATTCAAGTTACTCCTAATAATTAAAATCAAAAAATGTTGGGAAGGATCTGATATTCAAGGTACTGCAAATTTAAGTTAATAGAAGGTGACGAGGGGGTGACCCCACGACTCCTATGTATGGGCCTACCCGGTGTACCCGAAGACAGAAGGCCCACCGAGATGGCGCCTGGACCCAGCCTTGGCCCATTAGTGGCACCGACGTAGGAGTCTGCGACTCATAAGAAAGGTGCAAACCTGCCGTAAGGAACAAGATCAGGGTTAGGAAAACCTCATCTGTAATCCAGGACGGACTTCCCGAGACCTAGCCTAGTATATAAGGGCTAGGAGGGGAGACGTCGAGATCAAGCAATACACCATTTGTAACCCTAGCCTTGTGCGCACTAGCCTTGGCTTCCCTTTAATCGCCATCTCCAATCAATAACATCGAGCAGGAACGTATCCTCCTGTTAGCCGACGAGCTATCGTCCAACCTGTGCCTCTCATGACTAACCCAGGGTCCCTGACCATGGGATTTGCCGGGGTACATCCCCGTCAATTGGCGCCGTCTGTGGGAACTACACAGGTTGGAATCACGATCTCGGCGGTTCCGTCTCCAGCAAGCTAAAACTCAAGAGCAAGAACCAGATGCAATCCATCAGAAGAATTCAAGATCACGGCAAGCATCTCTGCCGCCCCAGCGAGATCGCTCGGCCTACAGCTGTGCCAGGACCAACACTATGGCGGCAGCCGAGCCCACCGCCAGCAAAGGAGAACTTGACGACCCAAAAGAAAGGCGCCAGGGTTCTACACAGAGATCCCGATCGACGAGCTACAGCACGAAGCAGAGGACCCGCCGACCACTCGACGACCCGCCACCACCCAGGCACCCGCCGCACAACAAGACACCTACTCCGAGCTCGAGATCAGCGATCGTCAAAATCATCGCCAACAAAGAAGGAATCGACGACCTAGAAGACAAGCGCGAGGATTCTACGAGGAGACCCCGCTCGACGAGTCGCACTACACAGCTACGCGCTCGCCGACCACTCGACGACCAGCCACAAGGACAGTTGTCGCCTGCCAGGACAGCGACTCTGAGACTCAGAACGGCGAATACTACGACCCAAATCGAAGACCAGACGAATTTCCCAACCTTATCGAGAACCAGAATCTGAGCGCGGGGATCGAAATCGATCCACGAGTCCACGAGCACCCGCCAGATCACGCGCTATTTTTTCGAATCTCAAGGAAGAAACGACACGCCGGATCCAGCAAACTCACGGTCAAGGAGCAGCTAGAAGGACCCTACACGATCCACTGCTTCCAAGACGACCGGGGATACATCAGATCGGGCCACACTCTGGGAAACTGTCGCCTGTTCAACGAACTCGCCGACAGCCTCAAGGAGGAAAAACAGCGAGAAGCCAAACGCACCCGACGAACCGAGCAGCCGCTGACTCCAGGTCCCGAAAGACGCTCCAACCCGACTCAAGGATAGGTGTTCACGATCTAAGAAAGCGGGGTATCGCAAGCCCAACAGGACGCCTACACCCTGCAAGCCAAAGCAGCTGAGAATCTAAACACAGTCGAAGTCTACCAGCTACACAGCGCAGAAACCACCATCACGTTCGACCAGAGTGATCACCCACCTACAGTTCCAAGGCCGGGGCACGCGTCTGTAACACCCTCAGATCCAGTACAGTAATCACTACAGTGATTCCACTGTTAGTGATCATTACTGTTGATGATCAAGCCATGATCACCTTTGATCATATCTCTGTCAATTTCCAACCCGGATAAATTTTTCAAATTGGGTAAATGATAAAACTTTACTCCAAGAGATGTGGATGCCAGTCAATCAACAATGATCATGGTTAAACCAAGTCAACTCCTAGCCATTTGAATAATCACAAGTCAGTGCTAATGATGGAACCAATGTTGTGAGGTTATCACAATTGTTTTAAAATAAAATAAAATAAATGGAAATCATAGTTCAACCAAAAATGATGGAACCTAAAAATTATTAGGCCATGATTAATATATCACTGGATATTTCATTAAAGTGATTTAGGAATAATATGAAATAAAAATAAATGCTTGGAATTTGTTAGATTGCCATGATAATCTTAATAAACAAGTGGGAATTTTAAATGAACTAAAAATTATGGAAACAATTTTTATAAAATGCCTAATAATCAGTAGGCCATAATAAAAGTGAATTAGGGTTTTATTGTAATGTTTTAATAATGTAGATAAATAAAAACAGTAGCAAAATAATAGCTTTTACCTCATATTAAAATGCCTAAAGGTCTAAAGGATTTTATTTTTGTACCAAACTTTTTGTGGCATCATGTTAAAGTGTAACACTAATATAGGTGCAATTATAACATTTTACAAAAATCAAAACCTAGCTAAACTAAATACAAACAGAAAAGAAAATTTAAAAGAAACAAAACAAAGAAAAAAAAGAAAAAAAACCTAAACCCCGCCTGGGGCGAGGCCCACCCCAGGGCCTAGCCCCCTCTCTCCCCCCTGTTCCCTCTCCCCACCTGTCCCGTCCCTCTCTCTGTGTGCGCACGCGCCATGGCAGAGGAACAGGGCGCCATGGCCCCCTCTACCTGCTCCCCTCCCCTCCCTCAACAGCCCCTTTGGATGAGGATAAGGCCGAGGCCAACCCCCCTCTCTGGAGCTCTCCTATGCCCCCCTCCTCCTTCCCACGCCCCCGTTTCCCTTCCCTGTATCCCCCTCCCAGCGTCTTCCCCACCCACACCCGAGCCGCCATGGGCGCAGCTTCTTGAGCTCGCGCGACCATTGGCCGAACCAGCCCAGTCCAGCATGTCCTTGGAGTCCGCCTTCGACGACTACGTCTTCCCGCAGAACGAATCGAGCCCGGAGCCACCATGACGTGTGAATCAAGCCCGTCTTCCTCCTCTGCCCCGCCGATGTTCGACTCCGATCCCGGCCGCCACGATACTCCCCCGAGCCCTCTGCCTCCTCGACGTGCTCCACGGTGAGCTTGGCTCAATTTCCCCCAATCCCCGCTCGATTTGGTGGCCTATGTCACCGTCCCCGTCCCCGTCACGCCGCGCTCCCCGCATCCGTGGCCGCTGCCATCCACCATTGGCGCGCGTGAGCCGCGCCCTTACTGCTCGGCTCCGGCCCGCCGTCGTGAGTGTTTCCAGCCCCCCAGCATGCGCTCCTTCCCGGCCACCGCCGTGCTCGCTGTGGCTGCGGCCACCACAGCCTCGGCCACGCCATGGTCGCGGTTCCCCCTTGCTCACCCCAGCTGCGGCTGCTGCTGCGCGCCCGGACAGCGTGCGTCCGGGGCCTCGCCGCCCTCTCCGCCGCTCCCCTGCCTTGGCCCTCGCCGGAGCAGCTGGCGCCGCCGTGCCTCCTGTTCGCCGGCGGGCGCACGCGAGTTGAACCGGGGGCTAATCCCCATGTTAATTAAACTCACGCCCTTGGGATGACATGTGGGTCCCATACCCCCTCCTCTAATTAACTATGATTTAAAATGTTGTTAATGTAATACTGTGAGACTTACAAGTGGGCCCTAAGCGATCTGATTAATCTAAAATAAATGTTAATATATCTGTTAGGCTGACAGGTGGGGCCCTTGTACTGATTAAATAGATAAATAAATTTAAATAGATAACAGAGTATGACATGTGGGCCCAGTTGGATAATTAGATGTAAATTAAACATTTTTATTATTACTGCCTATGACATGTGGGACCCACTGGTCAGTAGGTCCCACTTGTCAGTATTGACCAGTCAAAATCACTGTTTTAGATAATGTCTATATAAATAATAAAAGAAATTCATAAATTCATTTAAAAATGATTTAAATTTCAGAATTTAATATCTTTTAAACCGTAAGTCAGATCCAAATATTTTATACACGAAAGTTGATCAGAAAAATATAACGGATACGGATACGCTATCCGTATGTCTACCACCCCCCTCTAACTTACCGAACATCGACCTTCCCCCCCCCCCTTCGGGCCGTCTGTCGGAAATTCCCGGTACCGATAAAAGTTGTCCAGATGAAAAACTTTTGTATACGAAAGTTATTCAGAACGGATCACCGAATACAACTACGATACCCATACCTTCACCACACCCCTCTAACGTACCGAACATCGAACCGTCCCCCTCCGGACCGTCTGTCCGATAAATTGTCCGGTACTGCTAAAGTACCCGGATGAATTTATTTCGAACACGAAAGTTGTTCGGAATAGATCAACTAACTCGGATACACCACCCACACATGTGTCGGATGTCCACGACACCTCCGGCATGGTATCTCCCCCCTCCGGACACCTTGTCCGGTAATCACCCGGAGCCGGTAGTTCATCCTCAGATGAATCCCCGCTCCGAGTATCGTGCATCGTATTGCGTTAGAACCCCGTTTACAATTCATCTGTTATGTCTTGCATTTGTATTGCTATTATTGTTGTGTATATATTGTTTCTTCCCCCCCCCCTTAATCTCCCGTAGACCCCGCTACTGCCGTCGACTACACCGATACTGAGTACGACTACTTCGTCGACGACCGTACCGCTACTGTCGAGCTTCCAGGCAAGCAGAGCCATTCTCTTCCCCAGATATCGCCTATCTTTCCGTACATTTCTTGCACTAGGCATTGTTACTGCTGCTGCTACGTTACAATCCTATTCAATTGCATAGCCTGTTTTTGTCGCCCCTTGATGTACCTTCCTTTAATCCTATGCTGCCTATTATTACTTATGCATTATTCAGCAGTAAACCCTTCGCATTGTTAGTTAGGTTTAGAATAGCGGGACGTGATCACTCTGGGAGTGATCGTGGGAACGATATATTACAACTGCAACAGGTACGGATCCATGCAGACGCCCTAGGGAACCTACAACGGCGAGACTCTGCCGAGTCGCTTCGAGTTTGACTTACGAGTGGAATGGACTCGTATTTCACTCTCGTCGGCTCAGTAGCGCAGCATCACCGGGATGATACGAGGTTTACCTCTTTAGTTCATTCCGCTGATGTCTCTGTCAAACCTTTTTAAGTGTACCATCGAGGGTGATTCCTCCTGGTTTCACTTAATGGTGGGAACTCGAACCAACTGGTGTCCTTAAAGGTAAGAAGTCGGGCGACCCAACGGTGCCCGCGAGTGGTATTGCGACGGGACGACAGGGAGGGTACGACCAGTGTACCGGTGTGCTTGGCCCCTGATCGTTGGCCGCGAGAGTTACCAAACCACGAAAGTCGAGCTCCTCCAGGAGCACACGCGAGACAAGGTAAGGAGACGGTTCACCTTGTTGGTAACCGCAGTGACTTGGTGGGACGACGGGGCAGGCACCGATGTACTGGTGGTCCTAGCTGCTGTCGTTGTCCGCGGGTCAGTTAAGTCGAGGCAACGATAACGGTTGTCACGCAGGTTAATTAAAATGTTAAATGGTTCAGCGGATGTCTTGAGTTGGCTATATGCCATGTACGCACTACCTATCCGTGGGAATTACGAGTTATGGGCTCCTCTGCTTCGTAGTGTCGTCCGAGGACTCTTCACTCAAACTCAAGATGCCAGGATCCACGGGCGTCATCACAGTCAACGGAAGCTTCACCAAATCAGGCCAATGTGATCGCGATTTCCACAAAGTGTCCGACATCTTCCCGCTAGCAAGTCGAAGCAAGTCAAAAGAATACGGGCGCGATTTCAGGATCGACAGGGACACGGTCACACACCAAGTGCACCCGACGGACCCAGAAAAAACAGTCCGCGTGTACGCCCACCTCCGGGAAGAGCAAGCGACTGCCCTCATCGCTTTCCTCCGTGAAGAATGGGAAATATTTGCCTGGTGCCCAGCCGACATGCCAGGAGTACCGCGCGAGTTCGCAGAACACGCGCTGCACATCAAGCCAGACACCAGACCAGTGAAGCAGGCATTACGAAGATTCTCGGAACCGAAGCGCAGAGCAATTGTGGAGGAGATCAACCGACTACTGGACGCCCAATCCATCCGAGAAACGAAGAAGGCCACTTGGACCGCCAACCTTGTGTTGGTCCCCAAGAAAGACACAGACGTGTTGCGGATGTGCGTCGACTACAGGCCAACCAACAAACACGGCCCAAAGGATCACTTTCCCCTGCCAAGAATCGATCAGATAATCGACTCGACAGCAGGATGCGACCTACTATCGCTCCTCGACGCCTACTCAGGACACAATCAGGCCAAGATGGAGGAAAAAGACGAAGAGCACGCCTTGGCCGTCACCCCTTGCGGCACATCCTGCCCCCCACAAAATGCCTTTCGGCCTAAACAACGCAGGAACAATATACCAACGAATAACGCAAGAATACATGAGAAACCAGATTGATGGAAACATCCAGGTCTACATAGACGAGATCATCATCACAACCAAAGAACTCGGACCAAAAGCAGAAACAGAGGATGACAACACAGGTGAACCAGCCAAAGTGGAAGCCGCAAACCCAATCGTCAATGAAGAAGCCAACAACGCAGTCGAGGAGCCAGAGCCAGCCGCACCCGAAAACCCATCTTGGAGAGAGCCGCTCCTCAGATTCCTTATCAACGGCACCCTACCGCAGGACGTCGCAGAAGCCAGACGCATCAGTCGGCGATCCAAAACATTCACAGTAACCAACGGACAACTCTACAAGCGGAACATTTCCCGGGTCCTACAAAAATGCATAGACGAGGAAAACGGCAAAACCCTACTGCTGGAGATCCACGAAGGCACCTGCGGGCACCATGTCAGCAGTCGAGCACTCGTGGCAAAAGCCTTTCGAGCAGGACTCTACTGCCAACAGCCATGAGAAACGCAGAAGACATCATACGGCGCTGCATCGCCTGTCAAAACCTCACCAACAGACCACATGCTCCAGCCTCAAGACTCAAGACCATACCACTATCATGGTCGTTCGCCACCTGGGGACTGGACATGGTGGGCCCGCTCAAGAAATCATCAAAGGGAGGAAGAACACACCTACTAGTAGCCCATCACCAGCTCCACAGCCCTCACGGCAATGAACTTTATCAAATCAATAATCTTCAGGTTCGTAGTACCACACAACATCATCACGGACAACGGTACGAACTTCACAACAGCAGAATTCCAGAACTTCTGCGACGAACTAGGCATCAAAATCAACTACGCATCAGTCGCGCACCCGCGGTCCAACGACCAGGTGGAAAAAGCAAATGGCATAGTATGCGGAGGAATCAAAAAACGGCTCCTTGCACCACTCGAGCAGGCCGCGGGCAACTGGATAGAAGAACTCCCTGCGGTACTTTGGAGCCTGCGTACCACCCCAAATACCGCAACCCAGTACACACCTTTCTTCATGGTGTACGGGTCGGAGGCAGTGCTACCACACGACCTCAAATTTGGGGCACCCCAAATTTCGAGTTACGAAGAAGAAGAAGCAGAAGAAGCACTGCAAGATGACAAGGATACAACAGACGAAGCAAGAGACACAGCCCTAGCAAGGTCAGAGGGGTACCAGGACAAGCTGCACACTTATCAAAGAAGCCGCCTGCGCACCAGAACATTCAACAAAGGAGACCTCGTCCTGCGACTGATACAAGAGAAAGTCCACAAGCTTGCCCCCAATGGGAAGGACCGTTCATAATCTCAGAAGACATAGGAGGATGCGCCTTTAGACTGAAGAACCCGAAGACTGACGAGGACGTGGGGATCCATGGAACGTAGCGAACCTACGCCTGTTCTACCCATAGTCTACACCAATCATGCTCAACTGGCAGCTCATGTAACCCCACGACGCAATAAAATGATGTTGCCCAAACACCACGACCCCAAAGCACTCGGGGGCTCGAGTACAAAACTCCCCCCGAGAGATGATATCGTCGCTCCCGTGATCTTTATCCAAAGCACTCGGGGCTCGAGTACAAAACTCCCCACGAGAGACGATATCGTCGCTCACGCGATCTTTACCCAAAGCACTCGGGGGCGCGAGTACAAAACTCCCCCCGAGAGACGCTATCGTCCCTCACGCGATCTTTACCCAAAGCACTCGGGGGCTCGAGTACAAAACTCCCCCCGAGAGACGCTATCGTCGCTCACGCGATCTTTCACCAAAGCACTCGAGGGCTCAAGTACAAAACTCCCCTCGAGAGACGCTATCGTCGCTCACGTGATCTTTCACCAAAGCACTCGGGGGCTCGAGTACAAAACTCCCCCCGAGAGACGCCATAGTCACTCACGCGATCTTTACCCAAACCACTCGGGGGTTCGAGCACCCCCAATCCCCCGAGGCGCTATCGTCGCTGATGCAGCCCAAAAATTAAAAGGTCCAAGCAAAAACCCCTGACAGGTGCCACCTGCTGAAAACTGATCGGAATCAAAGGGAAGACACATCTACAACCAAAAGGAACACCAAGTACTCTGGACACAGGCGGATGGAGCACAGGACACAGACAATCCTTTAGTCTTCACCTGATCGCCAACGATCACCTAAAGACTCGGGGGCTAGTCCCATCGGGAGCGCTGTCACGCACCCGATAAAATACAACAATTAACAGAAGAACGATGAAAACAATAAAGCTCAGCCTACGTTCGACTCTACAACTCGAACGTAGCCTCGGGGGCTACTCCCATCAGGAGCGTTGTCGCGCACCCGATAGAATCCACAGTACAAAGACTCGACGGACTCGAAGACAGCTCTAGCTGAAAGACTTAAAGATAGATCACATCACCAAAGGACTCGAAGACAGATTCCATTACAAGGAGGCAAACACACTTCGCATTACAAGGACCCGAAGGTCATCCTCAGTACAAAAGATTCGAAGTACATTGGATAGAAGGCAGCTCTGATTACTCGAAGGCAATCCTCATTACATGGAGAAATAACCTAGTTACAAAAGACACAAAACAGCCGATAAGCCTACAACAGCAATCACCCAAGAAATTATGACTTCTACATATGTGAACATGCTGGGATCATTGGCACTGAGACAACGAGCATCATCACAGACAAAGGAGTCGAAGCAGCCAGCTCACGATGCCAATGACATAACAAAAGGTGAAGCTCGACTTATTTGCGGAGCACCGAAGACGATGCTCCACCAGCTTCTTCTCCTGATCCATCAGCTTCTTCTCCAGCTCCACTCGAGCTGTCGGCGAAGATGACGCCGCTGCCTCCAGTTCTACAAGGTCGCCTGGCGCGCCCACTTGATCGGTGGCGTGACGTCGAGGTCCTCTCCAGAGCCGGAGGGCACGGCATCACCACCCAAAGAGTCGCCGGAGGAGGAAGCAGTTGAAGATGCAAGCATAGGACTCCTCGACCTGACGGAACCGTCGTTGCTTGTCTCCTGACAGTATGGATCCATGCAATTACCGCTCGGGTCAAAAGCGCGGATGGTAAGAGTATCTTCTTCATCAAAGCGGCAACAGAGGGTATCACCATCATGCAAGTTCAAGCGTCGAGCAATCGACTCCCAGCCAAAGCCAAGAAAAATCAAGCGGGAACTATCGATCTCCAACTTAACATAAGAGGGAGATCGAGTGCACCCCTGAAGACGAAGTAGCAAGCCATCAAGCCTACGCTCAGAAACAAGGGCAAAAAATGCAGAAGGAAGCAGAATGCGAACGGCGTTCCGCCCACGGATGCATAGGAGGAAATCATAACGCCAAAAACCCTCCTCCGAGGAAGAAGAGGAAGGCGTCGACGGTGCACCACGACGGCCACCGCGAGAAAAGCGCGGAGTACGACCATCGCGACCACGACAAACCCGGACGCGGCTAGTCATACCTACACTTTGTCTTGGCTCGGTCTTAGCCCCATGAGGAGATGAAGAAGAGGAGTAAGAGGGACAGAGAACAAACACTACAACCGGATAAAGAAAAGGGGTATATTTATAGCACAACCCCAAGGGCACGCAGAAGCCCAGACGACGGCAGCAATTAATTCAAAGACCAAGCATGCCGGGCAATTCGAATTCCAAGACAAAGATGCCTTCACACGGGCAGCACTGTGCACTGGACGCGTCAAATCTCGCGCGTTTTCAATACACGCATCGGTAACTCAACAGGCGGCTGCAGCACGCCACCAAGACCATCATTATAACCGGTCATGAAGACTTGACGGTTCACAGACAAAGCATCTTTGACGGTCCTCCAGCAAGGAGATCGTTATCCTTACCAAGAAGAGGTAAATTAAAATGGCAGCCCAAAAAGAAAAACGCAGCCTGCAAGCACCGTTTTTACTGACTCAAATACATTTTTCAAATATATTTAACTCCCATCGGGAGCGTATCCACCTATGAGAGTTTCAGGTGCTCCCTCACCTAAAAGAAAAGACGTGCTCGAGTGATTACTCGAACCCATGAGAGTTTCGGGTGCTCCCTCACCCAAAGGAAAGATGTACTTGAGTGATTACTCGCACACATGAAGAGTTTCGGTTGCTCCCTCACCACGACACAACATAAGCAGACCTGCACTCGCCAGATCGAGCGGTCCCAGAGTATCGGGTGCTCCCTCACCCCAAGAGCAAAAGCCTGAGTACCCAAGCACTCGACGACCTCCCGAGCAAATGCTACTCTACATTACTCCTCGCCCGAGCGCTTGACCAAGCTCCGCGAGTGACCGCTAAAACATCTCACTTGATTGTTTATTCCAAATGGGTGCATTACTAATTAGGCTCCGTGCCTCATTAAAAAATACATATTCCTGAAACACGATACATTGTGCCCAGATGCCACGCAAGCTTAGCGTGTAGGTAAAACCCCGCTGCACAGATTGGCCGGGCTGGGACTTACCGCAGAGTGATTTCACTCCTAACCTTGTCCATGTGCTTGCATGATAAAAAAAAGGCGAGCGAACGCGCCTAGTATACAAACTTTACAGGCGACAATTGATCACTGTAAGACCTGCAGCGACATGACTTTTGCTCGACACCAGTGTTTCAAGTTAATGTCGAGTGACGTGAGCTTGATTGGGCTACTGCGGTTTTTGCCATTAGCGCAATTTACCAAGGCTCGACCAGTAGACTACTTAGGCCCTTTCAGCTTAGCAATCCCTCGACTCATATGTATGGGCCAACCCGGTGTACCCGAAGACAAAAAGCCACCGAGATGCCGCCTGGAACCAGCTTTGGCCCATTAGTGGCACCGACGTAGGAGTCCTCGACTCATAATAAAGTTGCAAACCTGCCGTACGGAACAAGATCAGGGTTAGAAAAACCTCATATGTAATCCAGGACGAACTTCCCGAGACCTAGCCTAGTATATAAGGGCTAGGAAGGGAGACGTCGAGATCAATCAATACACCATCTGTAACTCTAGGCTTGTGCGCACTAGCCTTGGCTTCCCTGTAATCACCATCTCCAATCAATAACATCGAGCAGAACGTATCCTCCTGTAAACGACGAGATATCGTCCAACCTGTGTCTCTCATGAATAACCCAGGTTCCCTAACCGTGGGATTTGCCGGGGTACATCCCCGTCAGAAGGTGTCCTGAAACAAAACTCATAAGTACTTGCTTGGATGTGTTTAGATAGCATAGAACATCTCCATATATCTAAATCAACCTTATGTGTTTACACAAAGTAGACCAGCACATCTAAATTCAAACGAGACGTCCATATATCTCCAACGATGCTAGATAATCAAACTTTCGAAGTTGCCGAGCATACAGATGAATTACAGATATGTGTCTCTGTTCTGCTCCCACCAGACCATATGTAAGAGATGGCAAAAGGGAAGCAGTAGCATACCAGGCTGAGCACATCTACATAATTTTGATCTTCTCCTTCTCGGCCTTGAAACGGTCTGCCTCAGCGAGAATTGTCATCCTGCTGTTATTCCCTGCGAGTACTAAACAAGTTCATCGGAGTATACAAGTCAGTGTTACTAAACAAGTTCGTCAGAGTACAAAAAGGGAGAACATGGAGTACCTATTACTAGAAGTATTGATAGGTGAACATTTAAGAACTGAGAGAAATAGATGGATTACATACCCTAAAACATAAATATCCGAGTGGTCACAAGCAGGAATGAAGTAATCAAGGTTCAACTCAGCAGTAGGTGTGTATCCTCCAGCATTCCATGTAGAAATAAATATCCTGTGTAATGAGTTCGATTAAATAAAATTCAAGAGACCAATATGATTCCCAACTAAAGAGTGATACGTACATAACTGAACATGCAAGTTATCTGTTTGATTTGACCTAAAAGATTCAGTTTATATAGCACTCAGAGAACAAGCTAGAAAATGGCTCAGTCGCATGCTCCTAACTTCTGTTTCCAGTGCAGCCAAGTGCCAGATAGAATAAGTGAACATGGAACAGTATAGAATAGTACTCCTGCTCCTACATACTTCACTTTCTAGCATGCTCACTCACCCGGCAGGAATTATTCTTCAGACTTGGTTATTCAACAGCGGCCCTGACAAAACCGTCCTATACATTCATTCACACATAATGAAATATCCCCTCAAATAAATCGGGCATGCATGTGTAAGAACGGAAATACATTTGCTGTGCAGATTTCTCCTAGAGAAAAAAAAGGCATCGGCTGCGCCCATTGCTTCTCCTACTTAACCAGAAATGCAGAACTAATGGACAGCATCGTGATTCATGATAGGTACAACCTATACAACACCAAATCCTCACACACCGAGCTCCAACCAGTCAACCACTCGGAAAATGGAGCCTTTGGAATTAGGATCTCACCGTGAGTCGGATGTAGCCGGCGGAGAGCGCGGTGCTCCCGCGGCCGGACGGGAAGGGCTGCCGGCCGCCGGGGTTGAACAGGATGAAGCCGTGTAAGAGGGAGGCCGGTGTTGGCCTTCACCACGGTGGAACAGGACGGGGCATTTAGCTTGAGGGCAGCCGTCCTACAGTTGGACTGCCACGAGCACACGACGGAAGGGTGGCGTCGAGCCGCCGACTCGCCGACCCGTCGTCGACCAGCCCACCAGGAAGGGCGTCGAGTAGAACAGGTGGTGGTTGTCCTGCTACCTTATCTACCAGGAGGGGAAGGCGTCGTGGGACTGTGCCGCCGGATCTGGTCCTAGCAAAGCGAGGAGATCGCCCATCTTCTGGTTCCTACCAACCCCCCGACGAAACATCAGTGCGCCTTGGGTCGGCGACCTGCGGCGGCAAGGTGGGTGCAAGGCAGGAGGGGCTGTGGTGACCAGCATCCCGACGGAGGACGTCCATCTCGGCATCGAAGAGGCGATGTGTGGTGATCTGGCATGGGTGGTTTGGATCGATGTGGAATCAGAGAGAGGAGGAAGGTTCGGGGTGGCTCGAGATCTGACGCGAGAGAAGGAAACAGAGGAGGTAGGTGGTGGCGGGGGCGGCGGGGTGGGGAAAAAGATAGGGTTAGGGTTATGTTATGGGGAAAAGGTTACCGTCAGCCGGCGGATAATCTCTTGCGCGTCGGCCTTTTCCTGCGCTTGCCACGTCTACACGTGGGTTTCTAGCCTCTGTTGCAATGGTCCGATCGCAACAAAGCCTTTGTTGCAAATCTTGTTGTTTCATGTGCGTGTAGTTAGATTTTTTTTTACTTGGATCCCTTTACAGCAGAAGCTCTCTTGCAATGGTCCAACCGCAACAGAGGCTCTGTTGCAAAGTTCGTTGTCTTAGATACATGCGATCGAGAGAAAAAAAATGCTTAGATCCTTGTCTCACGTGCACGTGTAATCGAAAAAAATGCTTTAACTAGCGTATAAATAAAGTTTCGCAACAAGCATCATGTTGCAAAAGAGCTTCGCAACATCATTTATGTTGCAAAGAGGCTTCACAACATTGTTCTTTGTACAAGCACCGGGTTACAAAAATATCTCTGGGCACAAAAATGCTTCGTAACAAGTATTCTGTTGCAAAGGAGCTTCGCAACAAGCCTCCCGTTGCAAAGAATGTTATACGTGACACGCTAAATCCAACGACGTCTATAAAAAATCTCTGCGCACAAAAAAGCTTTGCAACAAGCATTCTGTTGCAAAGAAGCTTCGCAACAAGCCTCCCGTTGCAAAGGAATATTCCTTTAGCATCTTTTGATCATACGCATCTTCGGTGCTAATCGGACGGTAGTGAAGCCGGCGGATCCTTTCGAAGGATCATCCGGCGGACGCGTAGCACTGCCCTATGTTATGTGAGAAGCTTTGTGAGGGTAAAGAAGTTGGGCTGAGGCCTGAAGAGGTTGGGTTGAGGTCCGTGGACGTGTGAAAAGCTTTGTGGTGGATGATTTTTGGCGGGTCCAAAATGATCGAGCGGGCAAATCTGGCGTGAAACGAAAATGCATCGAAATATTTTCAATGCTCAATTTTTAGCACGTAAATGTATAAGTTAAATTCAAAAAAATGTATAAGTTTATCCTAAAAAATAATTAATTAAATGCGATAAAACGGAGGTCGCGAATTACCAGGTGTGGTACGCACACCTTCCGATCCATGTAGCCAGTATAGTGATCGTTGATCTGATCAGTCATACGTGATCGCAAGGTGTTCCAACATAAAAAATAAATTGTGATAAATTTTTTTGATTCAAATATATAAGGTAGTAATAATCCAAATACATAGTAAAAAATAAATAGTAATAACAGTGTATTCGTGTTTTTCATCTCTGTTGTGTATAGGAATCGGGTCAGATTTAAACTACACGTGATTGATATTTTGATCGTTCTTTTTCCAAAAATAATTTCTAGATACACAACTACCTATTTCATCAGAAATTTTATAAGAGTTTGAAAGATTCGACCCCATCAATGAACGATCATGCCCGATGTTTTTATCGCATTTTAAAACCGATATGATTTAAAAAAAAGCTGAAAATGTAAAACTTTCGCGTTGCATACTTTGTTCAAATGATCTCATATTTTGCACAAATGTGTATCTTGAAATGGCAAACAATGTTGCCGAAGAAAGTTTTCATTTTATTCACACGAAAAAATTATTTTGCATTCTCCGGGTGCCAAAAAGAGGGATTTTTATGAAAAACCTACCACATATTTGTTGCAAAATTATAGCGAAACATTTTTATATACCTCTCATAAAAAATAAAAATCCCACCGATTCAACAGAAATCGGGTCAAGTTTGAACTACAAGTGTTTAATAGTTTTGGAATGTAAACAATGTTGCATAAGGAAGTTTTCCTTTTCATTCCACGAAAAAACCAAATTTCATTTTCTGAGTATAAAAAATGGGGTTTTTTGTGATTAAACTAACAAATATTAGTTGAGAAATTGGACCATTTATTTTTATGTACAATTGAATAAATAGTTAAATATAAAATATGTTCATACACCTCTCATAAAAAAGACAATCTTTTGTTGATTCAGTTAGAACTGGGTCAAATTAAAACTACATGTGCTAGATTGTTTGCTCTTTATATTTTCAAAAAATCATTTATAGAAAAATAAGTAGCTATTTTATTATATATCCACCAAAACTTTGTCAACAATAAACACCTAGCTACGAAATCCAATAGTTGAATGATGTGGGATCGAATTGACCCAACAAGTGACATATAAGCATAGTTAGAACATGTTACAACGTTAATATAATCGTCGTAAATGTTACGACGATTTAAATTGGTCAAAATGGTCTAAAAATAATATCGTAAATTGTGTGCATCGGTTTATGACGATCTCATCTTATGCAATTATGACGTTATTGACTCACATCGTCATAATTTTAGAGGGATTTGATCCCCCTAAAACGATTTACGACCATCTCGTATGTAATCGACATGGATTTATGACTAATTCATCCACGGCTTCTTAGAGAACGTCATGTATGAGCATATTTCTTGTAGTGTTCTGGTTATGTGCCGAGCTGTTGCCTCCTCGGTGCTGCTGGGTTTTCTGGCGAATCTCCTCTTCACCATTGGCATACTTATTTGTTATCTCCATCAATCTTCCGAGTAGGGTAACGTGGGGTGATCTTACCAACTTGAGACTCAGCTCTCTGTACTTGAATCCTTGCTTGAAAGCATGTATGGCTTGGAATTCAGAGACTCCCTCTACCGAGTTGTGAAGCGTGATCCATCTCTTAATATAATCCCGAGTGGATTCAGTATTTCCTTGCACACACAGCTATAGCTCGGTCAGCCCTCCAGGCCTCTTGCAAGTCCCTTCAAAGTTCTTGAAAAAAACCCTCTCAAGGTCTTCCCAAATCCAAATGCTACCGGGGGAGCTGATTTAACCATGTCCGAGCTGAGCCTTCTAGCATCAAGGGCAGATGCATCATGGCTATCTCATCTCCTCCCCCTGTTGGGGTTCGCAGCAGAAAACACAAAATTTTCTAACTAGCGTTCCCTTAACCCAAGATCTAGCTAGCCGTATTACCGTAACAAATAGTAGTGCGGAAATAACATACCTCGGGGTGTAGTCCGTTGCGCGGGAAACGTTCCCGCAAACGTGGTTGATGTAGCCGATCAAGTTTCACAACCCCCTGGCTGTGTTGAGCACCCGGATGGGTGTAGTGCCACACGTGCAGCACCTCGTAGTACTCGCACACGTACGAGACTCGATGACGACCTCCGTTCTCTGATCCAGCGGAGGGGGCGGAAGCAGACCTCCGGACGGAGCTTCGGCAGCACGACGGCCTCCGATTCTAGCAGAGAGGTCTCAATTCCACTACAGGCTCACACTAGGGAGCCCACCGTGGAAGAGACCAAAGAGGGGAGGAGACCGGAGAAAACCGATCTCAATTCGGAGTTATATTTATTTTCTCACGAATTTCTGTGTATTAATTATGTGCACCCTGCCTGTCTTTATATAGGCTGGGGAAGGGAGTCAACCCACCTCCCCTAGCAATGTGGGACTAAACCCTTTGCTAGGGGGGTGGCCGGCCAAGGGGGGAGAGGGGGCGCACCCCTCATGGGCCCTAGGGCCCATGGCGCCTCCCCCCCCTTTTTCTTTTCTTTTTTCTTTTCCCTTTAATTCCTTAATCGGCCTTTTCTCCACTAAGGCCCATAACACATATTAATTAGAAATAAAATGATTTAATTATTAATTCAATTAATTAATAACTAAAACATATTATTCCATCTCCCGGTGCTCCAGAAACTCTTCCGGCTCACTCCGAACTTGTTTCGGTTCAATACGGTACTCCTCCGATATTGTCTCCCTTATTCTCTGGTTGCTCCGATGGTTCCGAAAAGGTCTCCGATTTCATCGAGCCCTTAAGTGTGTTACCCTACGGTCCGAGAACACTCCAGTCATGACCGAGCAGAGGCAACAGTCAATGATCATCAGCGGGACCTGGATGCCCATAATGACCCCTGTGCATTCCGGATATCAACACCGATTGGACCTTACGCCGTATAGCATTCCCTTTGTCAGCGATACTGGATTGTTCCGAGATTCGATCAATGACATCCTATGTCTGGTTCAATCTCGTTCCGAACTAAATCCTCATTCACTCGTTCCCGTGATATTCATCCCCGTGACCCAGTCACACGCTGCGCAGCTTCATGGATGGAATCTCACCGAGTGGGCCCCGAGTATCTATCCATTATATGGATTGACAAATCCCGCTCTTGTAAACAATACTCCTCAACGTATCTCCACGGAATACCTAAGATACAATCGTTATGACCCGCATATTTCAGTCAGGTGGTGGGATGTAAGTCAAAGCATCCGGGAAGATAGTGATTATGCACGTACTGACGGTCAAAGGAACGGTCTACCACGTTCTGTAATTACAACACTGAACCTTCACAAGATTTGATCATGCTGTAATGCTTACTTTGGGTAATGTTCATCACGTCACTTAGCCAGTGAGGTGACCTCATAGTCAAGAGACTTAATTGTCCATGATCGCGAAACCACGACCATCATGTTGACCATGAACTAGTTATCGATGTAGAGGCTAACTAGGAACTCTGGGGTTTCTATACCACACCTGCATCATTGTTTCACTGATGCAGTTCTAGCACGGTATGAAACTGGTTATGAACTTGCTTAGATATATTGGAATAATCATATATTATTTGCCTCTAGAGCATATATCCATCAGTCTCCCACTTGCACTAGAGTGCTAATAATCTAGCCGCATTTTCCGATCATAATCATCTTATCACATAAGTGTTTCATTGATCATGCACGCTCATGGAAGAGGGTTCGTCAACGAACTGCACCAATTCAGATTCGTATGTTTCCTTTGCAACTGGTATAGGTCAAAAGCTCTTTTGACATACCACTCATTATCATATAATGGTTGGATATAAGTTTCGCGGGAGAGTGAGACTATTATTTTACAGTATCCTCCAATGATCTCTTGGTTCAGTCTTTAGAAGACTCATCCATAGTCATATATACTGGGAAATACACTCAGCCAGAAGTCCAATACTTCTAACGCTAAACTTTTATCCATACGTCTACTTTCTTAAGTAGAATTATGTTTGTAGTACCGTGAATTTTGCTCACATTCCTTTCATGTCTTTGGTGATGTCTCTAATTTCATATAGACCCATAATATGGCTTGCAATTGTAATCTTGCATTACATTCAAGTCTATTATCCTTTCTATATTCTAGAGAATAGTCCTCAGTATGCCTCTCATATACTGACTGCATGGACTTTATTCAGATTCTGTGTTTTACTCCTAAAGCACATCGGAATCTGTTCTTCTTCCAAGAACTTTTGAGTCATTCTGTTGTTGGATTCACAATGCATGTTATATGGTAGAATCATATGTCAAGAACATATAAGATCACATGTCCAGTACATGGTGCATCTCTATTCTTCCATCAAGACATTGCTTGTGATATTTGGATTTCATCCATTATATAATTTCTAGCCACAAGAACCTGTTTCTTGTCTAGAAGATTATTCCAACCTTCACTTCGTTTCATTATCCGTATCTTAATCTACTCATATAGATTTCAACGTGTAATGTGTTGGTATTTCATATAAAAGAAGATTCTTGCAATCTTGTATTTTATTTGCCTTATGCTCTATATATATCATAATGCACATATGTATATGAGACGGTTCTCTATGTACACAATCAATGCATATCCATATATATACATATGAGATCATTCTTCACACATATCAGCGCATATATGTTTGAGACAATGATCATGCTCCCACTCAAATATATCCATCATATACTCATATATTTGTGGTTCAGCTTTCATCAAGTCATTTTATTGTTCACTATGTCTCACATAATGACAATGCTTCCAAAGCTCCCACTCAGAAAACGCCCTCTACATTCCAAGTTTCAGGGAAGTCTTCAAAGCTCCCACTCAGTTTCATGAAACTGCAGGCCCACTCAATATTTTGGTCATCACAAAATCACTTGATCAAATCAAGATTGAGGGTTCCTGTCTTGAGGTACTATAGTCCATCCTTTTAACGAAGTAACCTTCGTCTTGCCATTACAATTCCCTTTCCAATCCAAATTTGACTGAGATGCAATTTCAGGCTATGGTCCATCGTAGTGTAAATGAAATATTTTATTGATTAAAGCATTCCTACGTTTCCGTAGTCAATCACCATTGAACTTTGGTCATAACCAAATAATGCCTTATGTCCATTACATTATTCTCAATAACTCTCCAGTTTGTCGAGAATATGAAATAACCGATTTATTTCACAGGACGTGAGCCATCCTTAATGTAACTCAATATTATTTCATTTCTCCTCGTGTTCTAGGCTACCATCATTCCTTTGTGTCTTCAAGCAATATTATTCCCTATTGTTTTATTAAGAAGACTCATGATTATTGTTCTTTACAGAACGTATTCATGATAACCTTCTAAATTCAACAATGGCTTCAACTCATATACCAAGATCAATCATCTTTGGCATATCCTTCCTTATATAGCGTCATTACAGCGGAACATGCTTCCGTTGCAATACTCTGATATTCTGAAGGCAAGGTCCAATACCCCGGTCAAAGTTTTCATTATCTCCCATTGGATCTGTGCCGAGATACTTTTCTCGTATTACCAATTAAGCAACACAAATTTTGCTATTCGGGGAGAATATGTAATTTCAATTGCTCGTAGTTTTATTACAAAGAAATTCTTTCTTTTAAGAAACCTTATAACACCATCAGTTATGGAGCTATCATGTCTCGTTAAAACCAGGATGGTTTCCTATTCATGAAGTGGGTGTTTTAACTTAATGAATTAACAACTTATTCAACAATAACTATAGTGCTAGGGGAAAGAATGTTTAGACCATACTACGGTTTAGTATGACTACGAATGGTTTAAGTAGTCTAGTACTTTCAACTTCCATTGTAGTTTGTGGTACAACTTCCACTAGTCTCCCATTATGTCAATATCAATACTTATCACTTCGGATCGTAGCGTAGTGATATGTATCCTTGTATTCACACTTCTCACTGTGATTCCCAGATCTCAGTTTTATGATCTCAATTGAATACAACTTTCAATTTAATCATATGAAGTCTTTAATGATAACTCACATGCCCATTCTACATCATTTATGTATAATGATTGGCACAAGTTCTACTTGCTAGAACCTTGTCATGATTATATTTATTGCAGAGGTTCATAGATCGTATATCTAATCCATCTCATGCAATCAAGTTATGATTTTCATTCGATAATGAACTCACAAGTTAATAGATCATACATTTAATGAATTCATCTGTTATGAAGTCACCTCATGCAATCAAATCTTTGACTTGTTGTAATCAAGACAACTTTATCATTAAACATTGAATATTTCTTGACAATAATAGTAGTATTATAAATGCTTTCTATCATATCATAAATCAAGATGTAAACAAAGTATAAGCACACTTTTATTCATAGAGATGGAACAACTGACTTGTCTCATTACATGAATAACTTTGTCTCGCGATATGCAAGACATACAACTAAGTGTTCATACTATAATGATTACATAAGATTTATCTAATACTCTAAGTATCTCCTATGATAGATGTCTCGGTGGAATCCATGCTGGCCATCAACTGACTTGATATCCATCAATCCTCGATTTCACCTCTTCCCGTCCATGCAACAGCAGGTCCTGTTTTCATAAAACAGAATAAGTATCAAATACTCATTTACTGCATCTGTTGTATAAGGGAGTAAACATTTATAAAGTATATCAAGTATATACCTTCTCCATCCACGACTTCTGCATCCTCGATAGGAGCAATGTCCGTGGTCAAGAGATCAGTCATGAAGTTCTGGAGACTCATATTATCTCCTCTTCCGACATAGCTATGAACATAATCACCATAACTCGGAGGGAGTGAGTGCAATAACGTATTTATTGCAAACTCTTCCGTGGTGCTTTCGTTCATTGTCCAATATTCATAGTCCTCCACCAGGGTCAGGTACATCTCATGCATCCTGTCTAAGTGATCAACAAGGCTTGTGCGTTCTTCCATCTTTGTAGATAGAAACTTGCTTTCTAACTCAAATCTGGCAATTCTGAACTCACGTACGAACATTGTCTTTAGCGTTTCCATCATTTCATATGGGCCAGTGTCCTGTAACTGTATGCCCAACTCCTCTGACATGCTGAAGAACATGACATTCCTGACTACGGAGCATTTCTGTCGGCGAGCATAATGATCAAGTATCTCTTGATCGCCAACATCATCGTCCGGATGTTCTTCCACATGCATTTCTATTGTAAACAAGATGTCTGCTTTCTTGAGCGACGTCCTAAGGCGTGAATACCAATCAGCAAAGTTTGACCCATTTTCTCTAAGTCTTTCACCTTCCATGAAGAAAGATAGTTCACGTTGCTCTAGTGCATTCATTTTCTACAAACATAATTGCAAGGAACACAATTAAGACTAGTTCACAACAAATGAGTTCATATAATCATATGAGCTCACACCAAAACATTTCATCCCTAGGAAGTTTTAGTGATTACATGATCCAGATTCACTGCCCGACCTCGAATATCACACGGCCGACGGGTCAGTTTCAAAGGTAGACAACAACTTGTGCGATCACATTATCTTATATATACTGTGACTCATGCTCGATCTTTCGATCTCTAGTATTCCGAGGCCATATCTGCATATGCTAGGCTCGCCAAATTAACCTCCATGTTATATGCTGCTCAGCAAGGCCATATTTTCATATGCCAGGCTTGCCGAACCCAACCTCATGCGAACTCCATTGAATATGTAGGACAACTCCGGTATGTACGGAGCATCAAGCCATATGGGAGAACCTTCCAGGTGGTGCACACTTCGGTAGAATACTTGTGTTTGGCTTTGTTAAGGGATCATCTTATCACATGCTACCGTCGTGTATCTTATACTAGCAAGTTTTAAGATGTCTGGGCTATGGCAACACTAAGTCTACAGTGTCTCCATTTTAGTTTGTTTTATGATGACGATTACTACTTACTAGTAACACATAGCAAAGCTATCACTACATCACAAACAAAAAAACGATAGCCCCCACTTTGCAATACAAGGTTTAGACGTTCTAGTTGTATATTGCAAGTTTTACGTGGCTGCTAGGGCTTTCATAGTTAAAACAGGTTTTAACCTACGAGTCAACCACAACGTCAACCATACGATTGTCTCTATTACACCCCGCACGGGGCCCTCCGTTGCAAATGCCACATCCGCTAAAGTAGAGAGACAGACACCCCCCTAGCCACTTTATACGGTACAAGCCGTATGTCAAGCGTGGAACCAGTCTCGCGTAAGAGTACGCGTAAAGTCGGTCGGGGCCGCTTCATCAAACAATGCCGCAGATATGAACAAGTGCATGTGAGAGGGTAACAATCATACAATCAACGCCCACATCCCCGATGTGTTCTATCCGTACAGTAATACTAAGCATAGACCTAGCTCATGATACCACTGTTGGGGTTCGCAGCAGAAAACACAAATTTTTCTAACTAGCGTTCCCATAACCCAAGATCTAGCTAGCCGTATTACCGTAACAGATATTAGTGCGGAAATAACATACCTCGGGGTGTAGTCCGTTGCGCGGGAAACGTTCCCGCAAACGTGGTTGATGTAGCCGATCAAGTTTCACAGCCCCCTGGCTGTGTTGAGCACCCGGATGGGTGTAGTGCCACACGTGCAGCACCTCGTACTACTCGCACACGTACGAGACTCGATGACGACCTCCGTTCTCCGATCCAGCGGAGGGGGCGGAAGCAGACCTCCGGACGGAGCTTCGGCAGCACGACGGCCTCCGATTCTAGCAGAGAGGTCTCAATTCCACTACAGGCTCACACTAGGGAGCCCACCGTGGAAGAGACCAGAGAGGGGAGGAGACCGGAGAAAACCGATCTCAATTCGGAGTTATATTTATTTTCTCACGAATTTCTGTGTATTAATTATGTGCACCCTGCCTGTCTTTATATAGGCTGGGGAAGGGAGTCAACCCACCTCCCCTAGCAATGTGGGACTAAACCCTTTGCTAGGGGGGTGGCCGGCCAAGGGGGGAGAGGGGGCGCACCCCTCATGGGCCCTAGGGCCCATGGCGCCTCCCCCCCTTTTTCTTTTCTTTTTTCTTTTCCCTTTAATTCCTTAATGGGCCTTTTCTCCACTAAGGCCCATAGCACATATTAATTAGAAATAAAATGATTTAATTATTAGTTCAATTAATTAATAACTAAAACATATTATTCCATCTCCCGGTGCTCCGGAAACTCTTCCGGCTCACTCCGAACTTGTTTCGGTTCAATACGGTACTCCTCCGATATTGTCTCCCTTATTCTCTGGTTGCTCCGATGGTTCCGAAAAGGTCTCCGATTTCATCGAGCCCTTAAGTGTGTTACCCTACGGTCCGAGAACACTCCAGTCATGACCGAGCAGAGGCAACAGTCAATGATCATCAGCGGGACCTGGATGCCCATAATGACCCCTGTGCATTCCGGATATCAACACCGATTGGACCTTACGCCGTATAGCATTCCCTTTGTCAGCGATACTGGATTGTTCCGAGATTCGATCAATGACATCCTATGTCTGGTTCAATCTCGTTCCGAACTAAATCCTCATTCACTCGTTCCCGTGATATTCATCCCCGTGACCCAGTCACACGCTGCGCAGCTTCATGGATGGAATCTCACCGAATGGGCCCCGAGTATCTATCCATTATATGGATTGACAAATCCCGCTCTTGTAAACAATACTCCTCAACGTATCTCCACGGAATACCTAAGATACAACCGTTATGACCTGCATATTTCAGTCAGGTGGTGGGATGTAAGTCAAAGCATCCGGGAAGATAGTGATTATGCACGTACTCACGGTCAAAGGAACGGTCTACCACGTTCTGTAATTACAACACTGAACCTTCACAAGATTTGATCATGCTGTAATGCTTACTTTGGGTAATGTTCATCACGTCACTTAGCCAGTGAGGTGACCTCATAGTCAAGAGACTTAATTGTCCACGATCGCGAAACCACGACCATCATGTTGACCATGAACTAGTTATCGATGTAGAGGCTAACTAGGAACTCTGGGGTTTCTATACCACACCTGCATCATTGTTTCACTGATGCAGTTCTAGCACGGTATGAAACTGGTTATGAACTTTCTTAGATATATTGGAATAATCATATATTATTTGCCTCTAGAGCATATATCCAACACCCCCTACGATTGGCACGGCTATTCTGTAATCATCCAACCATGTCTAGGGTTTGGCATCGCCCCGATACTTATCTACTCCTTGAGCTATCCTGGAGTGAGGAGGAACGGGAGTAGACCGAATTCTTTCGCTGAAGCAAACTGGCCCTGTAGCCATTGAGGGACGAGCCTGATCCTGCCGATGGGACCTAGCATGATCAACTCGGCTCTACACCAGATGGCTTCGGGCATCATCTTCAACATCATCATATCGGTTGCCTCATGCTGATGGAAATCTTCTCTCCGAGGAGCGCCTCGACCAGATCTGTGAGCCTCATAGTTATCTGGTCTTCGGTACTCTGTGTGCCAATACTGATCTTGGCGGTAATCTCCTCGAGGATCATCTCTGCGCCGGGGGGGAGTTGTTCATATTTCTCTGTGCCTCACCATAAGGCGTATGCACTGACTGCGACGTTCCTGCGGGAGGAACCTGGGAATGGACCCGCAGCTGTGATTGACTTACTGCATCGTTTTGATCTACTGCGGCTTGCAGCAAGAACGCCAAATGCTGAATTACCTCTGTTGCCGCTCCACTGGGATGCAGAGAGTTCGCAATCCGAGTCGCGGCTATGAGATTTTCTACTGGAGTTCCCATAGCTTGGAAGGGTTCTCGTCCTTGCCCTCGCAGTTGCCGACTTGTTCTGCTTTGCTTGAGCCGGGCGACTTTGGGAGCCTGACGTTCTAAGGTGTTCTCCAACTCGGCCAAACGCTCCCGCTCGGCCAGGTTGGTTAACCTAGCCGCCTCCAGGCCTCGTCCTTCCGGAGTACTTGTCTCAATGGGAGTGTTCAACAGACGCTCTACCGCCTCTGCCTCCTCCCGTTCTTCCTGAGTAAGAGGTCGGGGCTGCCGACTCGACTCTCCGAGTTCTAACCTTCGGAAGGCAGACACAATCCGAGTTGGCTCTCGACCATCAGCCCCGGACTGGCTGTTAGCTTCGTCTCGGGCATGGCCATCTCGAGCTGGTGATGGTTGAGGAGGTGGGGTTTCCGCCATGCATACTTCTGCAACTGTGACTGGAACGCCGCTGCTGCCCTCTTCTTCTTCATCGGGCTCAGGGTCTGATGTCGCCATGCCTTCTTCTTCAGCCGAATCGAACAAATGAAAAAGAGATGCCGATGAGCCTTCTCTTGCGGTGAATTCATCCAGGGCCCTCTGGGCTGACTCCACCGAGTCGATGACCGCCACCTGCTGCACCTTGACTTGTTTTCTGCGACGATGAGCGCGTGGATGACCCGAATGCTTCTTCTTGTGGTGGACTGGTAAGGGAGCTGGTGCTTGACGATGAGCCTATAGTTGGAGGCCTAGAGCCCCCGATTCGTCAGCTCAGAAGTGGATGCTACCTCTCGAAGGTAGCAACTGTGCCTGGAGCGGTGAGTCCGCCAACCAAGCGGAATCATCAGCCACAAAGGCTAACGATCCGAAACAAAACATCTCACCGTCGATGAGCTCGGAGTCGCGAATCGATGAGGAGGATGAAGAAAACGCCATCTCTATGATTGCCGATCAACTCAGCCCCACGGTGGGCGCCAACTGTCGAGGATAAAATCCTGACAATAGTTGTAGGGGTGTAATAGGAGCTAAATGAATCTGTACGTAGAGTGGTTGACGCAGGGGAGATTATACAGGTTAGGCCTCTCCTTGGAGATAACAACCTTAATCCTGTCCCAGGCTTACTGAGGTGTTCTTGCTCAAAATATGAGGAAAGTGTTGCGCGTGCCCGTACTGGATAAGGGGGGAGGCTTATATAGAGTGCGCCTCTGCCCCTTCAATGCCTCAGTTTAATGGGTCTTAATTACAGGGTTAAATGCATATACTAAATACAGGAAACGGTCTCTTCATTACTGTTAATAAAGGAGGAGAAATGCCCGCGGTCTTGAATGCTTCACGTCCGTTGTGTTCCTATCTTCCGACTAACGAACAGCTCGCCGGTCCTCTTCTCCGAGTAGCTAACTACTCGGATCCTGTTTGCTTTTCGAGTAACTAACTACTCGGAGGTGGTCTCTTCTTCCGAGTAACGTGTTACTCGGAGACACTGTGAATTGAGCTTCTGAGATTGATAAAGCTCTGTATTCTTTAACGATCTTATTTATTTTATTGGGTGTGTTTGAGACCAAAGGGTTTGAGGGTACCCCTTGGTTTCCGCTACCTAAGGGTATACCTTAGGTGTGACCACGACACCACTATCATCCACAGGGGGGGTTCTCTGTTTAGTTAAATTAGGTAAGTGGCCCGCTCTTCTCGCGGGCTAGTATTGACAAAGTTAGAAAGAAAGAAGTAGACATTTGCTGGTTATTTAAGTTGATATTGAAGTGGAGGATGTTTTCCTCGTTAAGAGATTTGACAACTGGTCAATGAGAAATTTTATTCGATTAACTCTTATAGATAGTTTCCTTCTTAATGAGTTCCTTATTTTGAAATACATAACGCTTTAGACATGGAGCTTTTATGAAATAATGCTTAAATTATAAAATAGGTTGAAGAGATAAATCCAATAGCTCGCCTAAAAGAGCAATCTATATCTCTTATAAAACAAAAGATCACTAAGATGCATTTATGGTGTCTATCTCAACAGGCAAGCTATTCGCAACGTCCACTATTGTAGCCGATGATTTATCCATGTCATCCACTAACATTCATCATGATAGCGTAAAACCCTACTAAGATGCATTTATGGTGTCTATTGTAACAGCCCAGTTTTCACAAAAATTAAAAAAATTGTTTTCGGCGTGAATTGTTTGATTGTCTGATTTGTTTGCGGTGTTTGCATCCCCGATTTATCGATCGATGATTATTTTCCCCCTCTTATCTCGTATCGGACGGAGACCGACCTTTGCCACCCTGACACTCGACCGTTGCGACACCGGGTTTCACCCGATCACCGTCGCGAAAACCGCACGAGACCAGCCGTAGCCAACGGAACGAAAAACCCCGTTTATTTAATAAATGGATTATTTTACGGGGCGCCGAAAAATGTTGTCGGAATGTCACCGCAGTGAGGTACGATCGACGGGCTCGACGCGTTGAGCGCGTGGTTCGAGATTTCGTCAGAACCGGAGTCCGTACGGAGTCTCGGCGGTCACGAACGCAATCACCGGACGCGCGAGAGGGGTACCAGGGGCATTTGCGTAAACTGGCCAGCCAACCTGCCTATATAAAGACCACCAGCCTCCCACACCAAATTAGGGTTTCCCTAAATGAAATTTGTAGCCACCCCCTCACCAAATTCGAAGATCATCCCCTTAGCCCTCCAAAATCCCGAAACCCTAGCCCCTGGCCCCTCCAGAGCCGTCAGATCTGTGATCCGACGCTCCAGATGGCGCCACGTCGCCTCCCAGTCCAGCCAGCCACCTCCCAGATCGAAACGGGCCCCGCAGGGTCTGGAACCGCCGTCGCGGGCCTGCCAAGCCCATCTGGGTCGCGCCGCCGCCCGTGGAGAGCACGGCCACCCCGGCCGCCACCGTTTGCCGGTGACCTCGTCGTGGCCGCCGCCCTGGCGAGGAGCTCCTCCGCCTCGCGCCTCTCCTCTCCTCCCTCGCCTCCTTCCCTTCTCCCACAGACCACGGCGTCGCCGCCCGCCGCGAACAGAGCTCTGAGGCGCCGCCGTCGCCATGGCACCACTGCCCGCAGAAGCTCGCCGCCGTCCGACTCGGACCGCCCCAAGACCAGGCGCAGGCCGCCGCCACCTCACCCATCCACCGCGTCCGCGACCCTCTTCGGCCACCTCCTCGCTGCAGCACCGCCCTGTGGCTCGCCGGCGAGCCGCCGCCGCTCCGGGCAGCCTCGATCCAGATGGGATCGGGCGCCGGTTGCCTGGCCGCCGGGTGACGCCCGCGTGGGCCGGATTCGCCCCAACGGCCCAGGCCGCCACAGCCCGAGGCCAGCCTGCTTCCCCAGCCCAGCCGGATCCAGGCCACGGGCCACTAGGTGAGCGCCCCCTTTTTTATTTTTATTTTTTATTTTTCCTGCTGTGCACTATTGGGCCGGCCCAGTAGCTTTCGGTCCGTTTAGGTTTTTTCCCTGCTAGCTTTTTTTATATATATAATTGGCAGATTGTTTTATAATTTTGCGGTGCCCGTAACTTTTAACGGTAGTCCGGATCGCGACGCGTAAAATATGAAACTTGCTTAGTTTTGTGTGTAGTTTAATAAAATGTGCTTTGTTTCCATGTTTGACTTTGTTTACATGCTCTTTACCTGCTAATTACAACTGCTTGCCACTGTAAACTGTAATTGCAATAACTTTTTAACCGTTGCTCCGTTTGGAGTGTTCTTTATATGTAACTTGACTAGAATTGCATGTAGATTGTGTTTATGCTGTTCTTTCTTGCTAATAAAAATAATAAAATATTGTTTAGGGCAAAACAGTACCGAATTATATTTTTATCGTGGGGTCCGCAATAGTTTGCCATGTCTAGGATTTTACCCCACTTAAATTGACTAGCTTATGTAGTTTATTTATGCTTCGCTCACCTTGTGTAGCTAAACAACTTGAACCTTTCTAAATGTGCGGTATCGTCGCGTGCGACGAGTACTCCACTTAAATTGTTAGTAACCGCTCTCGACGGTAGGTGCGATGTCTCATGTTGCTTCTTGTTGATGCTTGATCGTGTTTGCCTTGTAGTAATAGAGTGCTTGCTCGTTGATTGCTTTCCAGTGTTTACCGTCTTGTGTGCTTCGCGGGTACATTTCGGAGACGATGCGAGCTTGCGATCAACTACACCTTCGGAACCCGACTTATCAACTGGCAAGGACTATACATTACTTATGATCCATTCTATTTCAACCAGCGGTTTGCATGCTATTCTAGGTTAGGTTCGATGTTTGATCCTACCACATGTTTACAGCCTCTTTCAAACCGATACAGCCATGTCCCTTCCCAGCAAAACTTGTACTGCTATGTTACTATTGCTCGTTGCTCAGCCCATGCTTAGTATGCATGCTTAGGATGCTACGTTGTTACCCCTGTTACTCCTTGGTTTGGGATATCACATTATTGTATTGTTGTGGATGATATGGGTATTATAAATGTTGACTATATTCGACGAAGGATGGAAGGTCTAGGCTATCCCGCCTCGACGCTTTGTTCCATTCGAGTCACCTAGGACCCGAGTTCCAGGTATTGGTTTTAAGACTGGGCGTGCCTAACCGCGTGTGGGATTTTATGGGGTCCCCTTTTCTTACCTATCTAGCTTCAAACATTTCTAGTGGTGGCCCGAGCTGATTTACCATTTGAAACCCCGTGTGTGTGCTTGGTGGATCCCCTCGCAATTTTTAAACAACCCGGACCAGCGGAGACATGGTTTCCCTGTTGGTCCACCTTTGACCGGCGAGGGCCCGAGTCCTCATGTGAGGCGTCTCGGTAACCCAAACCCTGTTGAGACGGAAGAGTCCGATCCGAGAGCATGGCCAGCTTTTGGATTGGGTGTCGACTCCCCGGGGGCCACCCGGATTTGTTCGTTGTTAGTTAGACGGACCTGTCGTTTCGTATCTCTTGGAACTAAATCATAAAATGGTTGCCTGTGATGGGTAGCAACCGAGAGAGATGGACGTGCGTGCGGAGCCTTGTAATGGGAAGTTGGTACACCCATACAGGGTTAAATCTTTTCGAGAAGCCATGTCCACGGTTATGGACGACTTGAGACCTACTCCTTGTTCATAGACAACAACAACTGAGATAATCTTAATATAACTTGATCAACGTGTGTGTGTGCTTTGACTGCTTCTTCTTCGTCGGGATGCGAAGAGGAGGACAAGGATAGGATAGGTGTTATGTTTGCGTAGTAGTTGATAGTAAGACATGTTGGAGGCGATTCCTCATCGAATGCTTGGCTTCTTATCTTACTCTCTAGATCGATGGCCACTTCATTAAATGCTAGTGCGGCAGCAACCTAACCACTTACCCCATCCTTACCGTAAACTACTAGTTGTCCTAGAATGACGAGTGATGAAGTCCTTGCTGGGTCAGTTGAGCACTACAGTTGGATGCTGAGTACTTCTGTACTCATGATACTACCCCCCAAACTCTTTTCAGGGTTCTCGATCGACAACAGGTATGGTGATCGACGTTTCACGTGGATACTCGACGACGACGACTAGTTAGGCGGATCCCGACGGAGGGCCTGGACCCGTGTGGTTATGGGGATCGATGTTTTCCTCTTTGCCACTAGGCAATTGATTGTAGTGTGTACTCAGACATGTATCTTCCGTTGTTGTATTGTATTAAGGCAGTTGTATGCCGCTTGTATGAGATGTTGTATCCTTGTATCTGTAATGTTGTGATATCATGTTGGAAATCCGGGGCATATGATTACGTCATATGTCGCGGTGGGACCGATATGTGCTTCGTCCCCGGATCTGGATGGAAACATCTAGATCGGGAACAGTACCGCATATCGGGCCTTACAACTTGGTATCAGAGCCTTACCGACCGTAGGATCCCTTTTCTGGCCGAAGTCGAGTCTAGACAAAAACTATTTTGTAGTTACTAAGTTAGTTGTCGGAGAGTAGGATTCTTTTTACTCCTTACCCTTGCTCTGGTCAGGACAAGTGCCGTAAGTGTTTTACTCTCATCTTATCCCCTTCAAAACTCTAGGATCTCGAGTGTGTGGAGTATCGAAATCGTTACAATGCTTTGCTTGGGAAGTATTGTCTCGATTCCGAGCTCAGGTGGGAATTTCTATAGTACCTTTAGCTTCTCCGGTTTCGGATAACATCTGGGTCGTCCATTGCCATCCCTCCTTTTACCGGTGTTTTCACGACTTGCGTCGAAAATCACTATCCATTGATCTGGTTTTCGCGATCGTTCCTCCTCTTGTCACTGACGGTTTCGTTTTTCCGACGATGTCGTCTCTCTGCAGAAAGTTTCTCGATGGAGGTTCGTCGTTCGACATGGAGCACAGTCCCTTGTTGGTGGCGTTGAAGATCGTCGTCTCTCTTTTCTCTTCCCCCCTCTCCCCCGGATCGTCCTGGATCTCGGGACAAGATCCCTTGTTGGTGGTGTTGTATTGTAACAACCCAGTTTTCACAAAAATTAAAAAATTTGTTTTCGGCGTGAATTGTTTGATTGTCTGATTTGTTTGCGGTGTTTGCATCCCCGATTTATCGATCGGCGATTATTTTCCCCCTCTTATCTCGTATCGTACGGAGACCGACCTTTGCGACACCGGGTTTCACCCGATCACCGTCGCGAAAACCGCACGAGACCAGCCGTAGCCAACGGAACGAAAAACCCCGTTTATTTAATAAACGGATTATTTTACGGGGCGCCGAAAAATGTTGTCGGAATGTCACCGCAGTGAGGTACGATCGACGGGCTCGACGCGCTGAGCGCGTGGTTCGAGATTTCGTCGGAATCGGAGTCCGTACGGAGTCTCGGCGGTCACGAACGCGATCACTGGACGCGCGAGAGGGGTACCGGGGGCATTTGCGTAAAATGGCCAGCCAACCTGCCTATATAAAGACCACCAGCCTCCCACACCAAATTAGGGTTTCCCTAAGTGAAATTTGTAGCCACCCCCTCACCAAATTCGCAGATCAGCCCCTTAGCCCTCCAAAATCCCGAAACCCTAGCCCCTGGCCCCTCCAAAGCTGTCAGATCTGTGATCCGACGCTCCAGATGGCGCCACGTCGCCTCCCAGTCCAGCCAGCCACCTCCCAAATCGAAACGGGCCCCACAGGGCCTGGAACCGCCGCCGCGGGCCTGCCAAGCCCATCTGGGTCGCGCCGCCGCCCGTGGAGAGCACGACCACCCCGGCCGCCGCCGTTTGCCGGTGACCTCGTCGTGGCCGCCGCCCTGGTGAGGAGCTCCTCCGCCTCGTGCCTCTCCTCTCCTTCCTCACCTCCTTCCCTTCTCCCGCAGACCACGGCGCCTCCGCCCGCCGCGAACGGAGCTCTGAGGCGCCGCCGTCGCCATGGCACCACTGCCCGCAGAAGCTCGCCGCCGTCCGGCTTGGACCGCCCCAAGACCAGGCGCAGGCCGCCGCCACCTCACCCATCCACCGCGTCCGCGACCCTCTCCGGCCACCTCCTCGCTGCAGCGCCGCCCCGTGGCTCTCCGGCGAGCCGCCGCCGCTCCGGGAAGCCTCGATCCAGATGGGATCGGGCGCCGGTTGCCTGGCCACCGGGTGACGCCCGCGTGGGCCGGATTCGCCCCAACGGCCCAGGCCGCCACAGCCCGAGGCCGGCCTGCTTCCCCAGCCCAGCCGGATCCAGGCCAGATGGGCCACGACCCACTAGGTGAGCGCCCCCTTTTTTTTCCTGCTGTGCACTGTTGGGCCGGCCCAGTAGCTTTCGGTCCGTTTAGGGTTTTTTTCCCTGCTAGATTTTTTATATATATATAATTGGCAGATTGTTTTATAATTTTGCGGTGCCCGTAACTTTTAACGGTAGTCCGGATCGCGACGCGTAAAATATGAAACTTGCTTAGTTTTGTGTGTAGTTTAATAAAATGTGCTTTGTTGCCATGTTTGGCTTTGTTTACATGCTCTTTACCTGCTAATTACAACTACTTGCCACTGTAAACTGTAATTGCAATAACTTTTTAACCGTTGCTCCGTTTGGAGTGTTCTTTATATGTAACTTGACTAGAATTGCATGTAGATTGTGTTTATGCTGTTCTTTCTTGCTAATAAAAATAATAAAATATTGTTTAGGGCAAAACAGTACGGAATTATATTTTTATCGTGGGGTCCGCAATAGTTTGCCATGTCTAGGATTTTACCCCACTTAAATTGACTAGCTTATGTAGTTTATTTATGCTTCACATTTTGCTATGTTTGTGTGCTATGTCATGCTTCTGTGCTTGCCATGTTAACAACCTTTTGCTCACCTTGTGTAGCTAAACAACTTGAACCTTTCTAAATGTGCGGTATCGTCGCGTGCGACGAGTACTCCACTTAAATTGTTAGTAACCGCTCTCGACGGTAGGTGCGATGTCTCATGTTGCTTCTTGTTGATGCTTGATCGTGTTTGCCTTGTAGTAATAGAGTGCTTGCTCGTTGATTGCTTTCCAGTGTTTACCGTCTTGTGTGCTTCGCGGGTACATTTCGGAGACGATGCGAGCTTGCGATCAACTACACCTTCGGAACCCGACTTATCAACTGGCAAGGACTATACATTACTTATGATCCATTCTATTTCAACCAGCGGTTTGCATGCTATTCTAGGTTAGGTTCGATGTTTGATCCTACCACATGTTTACAGCCTCTTTCAAACCGATACAGCCATGTCCCTTCCCAGCAAAACTTGTACTGCTATGTTACTATTGCTCGTTGCTCAGCCCATGCTTAGTATGCATGCTTAGGATGCTACGTTGTTACCCCTGTTACTCCTTGGTTTGGGATATCACATTATTGTATTGTTGTGGATGATATGGGTATTATAAATGTTGACTATATTCGACGAAGGATGGAAGGTCTAGGCTATCCCGCCTCGACGCTTTGTTCCATTCGAGTCACCTAGGACCCGAGTTCCGGGTATTGGTTTTAAGACTGGGCGTGCCTAACCGCGTGTGGGATTTTATGGGGTCCCCTTTTCTTACCTATCTAGCTTCAAACATTTCTAGTGGTGGCCCGAGCTGATTTACCATTTGAAACCCCGTGTGTGTGCTTGGTGGATCCCCTCGCAATTTTTAAACAACCCGGACCAGCGGAGACATGGTTTCCCTGTTGGTCCACCTTTGACCGGCGAGGGCCCGAGGCCTCATGTGAGGCGTCTCAGTAACCCAAACCCTGTTGAGACGGAAGAGTCCGATCCGAGAGCGTGGCCAGCTTTTGGATTGGGTGTCGACTCCCCGGGGGCCACCCGGATTTGTTCGTTGTTAGTTAGAGGGACCTATCGTTTTGGATCTCTTGGAACTAAATCATAAAATGGTTGCCTGTGATGGGTAGCAACCGAGAGAGATGGACGTGCGTGCGGAGCCTTGTAATGGGCAGTTGGTACACCCCTGCAGGGTTAAATCTTTTCGAGAAGCCGTGTCCACGGTTATGGACGACTTGAGACCTACTCCTTGTTCATAGACAACAACAACTGAGATAATCTTAATATAACTTGATCAATGTGTGTGTGTGCCTTGACTGCTTCTTCTTCGTCGGGATGCGAAGAGGAGCACAAGGATAAGATAGTGTAAGAGCAAAGTTTTGCCCCCGTGTGTTTTGGATATTGTTGGACAAGACAGTAGAGGAACTAACAATGTTTTCTAGTATAAACAGTTGCATAGGTTCCTGAAGGACAAGGCAAGTGATAAAGCTTCAGTGAAGGTTTTCATGTTAGCGAAGCATTAACCTCGGAGCGAAGTTTAATCACGAAAGTTGACCCCCAAAAATGAAGGTGTCCTGAAGCTCTACTTATTGAAGGAAATGAAGAAGACGACGCAAGACTTAGATGTTTTTGTGTAGTTCTTTTTCTGTTCCTTGAGTCATAGGACAAACCGTACTATCAAGAGGGGTATTTAGTTTGTGGACATCGAAGTCATTGAGAAATGCTCAGATCAAATCCAAACCAAGTGAGAAGCCTGAGTGAAGAAATTCATGTGCACTAAGTTAAGCTTCGGTAGCAAAGACTTCGTTCTTTGGCTTCTGAAGCAGAACTAAGTCCGTGAGTCAGCTTTACTTGTTCCTCAAGTAAAGTTGCGCATTGATGACAAATCCGACCGTTGTGGACACGTATCAAGCTGTCACCTTGGGTCAGTTTGGTCATTCCGCACCTCGGGATCGCCAACTATAAATACGCCGCCCCCTCCTCCATTTGTGGGTGGCTGCTCTGAGATCATTCCGAGAGAGACTGAAGAGAGCACCCCAAAACCCCCCCGAAGCAAAACCCAAAATCCAGATACTTTAACCTAAGTCCCATTGATCTGAGTAGATTCGAAATGACTTAGGTGAAAGCTTGCTAGCCTTTTTATCTTGGAGAGCTGCAATTCTCCTAGACGGTTAGAGAGTTGTTCTTCAGAGAGCGAAGAGTAATTGTCGCCTCGAAGTTCAGTTTGTCAAAGGTTTCGGTGATTCCCTCAATAATCAACCACGAGTGAAGAACTGATCAAGCTCAAGGATTTTGATGCAGTGGAGCAACGGACGGAGAGAGATTTGCTCCAGGTGTTCAATCACCAGTCCCTCCAACCAGACGTAGCGCTTTGCAGAGCGTGAACTGGTCGAACAAACATCGTCGAGTCCCAGTTCGTTTTACTTAAAGCATTTACCTTCAGTATTGCATTTGCTTCACTGTTATGCTTCAATGTGTTTTGATTCGGTGCATTTAGTTTCACTTCCAGTTATTCCTCGCTACTCCGCACTGCTTATGCTTCACTTCAATAGTTTCAGTAGAAATTTTTGAAGTGATCATTCACCCCCTCCCCCTCTGATCACATACTTGGACTTTCAATTGGTATCAGAGCTAGTCACTCCCTACACCCTGTGTGTTTTGGATTAACCTCCTGGAGTGCCTTCAAGTATGTCTTCTAGTATGTCTTTCACAGCTATTCGCTCTGGCGAACCTATTCCTATTTTCAATGGGAAGGACTACCCGTACTGGAAGGACAAGATGAAAAGAAATATCATGGCTATCAACTCAACTGCCTGGCAAGTTGTCTTATATGGAGTCACTGTTGCTGATGAGAAGGCCATCACCCCTGAAGAAGCAACGCTGATTGATCTTGATTCTATAGTTTGGGTTTACATCACCAATCACTTGACACCTGAAAAGTATCATGAAGTGAAAAATATTCCTACTGCCAAAGGTGTCTGGGACTATCTTGAAAAAATTGGTGAAGGTGTTTCTACCCAGAAAGATGCCAAAATTGACACTCTCCGAAGCAAATTCTATCGCTTCAAGAGAAACGAGGGTGAAAAAGTCAGCTCCATTTACAGCAGACTCACAACTCTTGCTAATGAGTTGATTTCCCTCGGTGCTGATGACATTACTCCTCACTCAGTTGTAAGAACTTTGCTTCGCTCATTAGATGACTCGTTTGATCACATTGTGCTGATGATCAAGGAAAGGACTGATTTCAGACGTCTTGTTGCTGCTGATGTTCTTGAGAGACTCACTACCTTTGAAATGGAAGAAGATGAGAAACGTGACATAAATGGTTCACGAAGAAAAACACATGCTTTGAAAGCAAAAGCTTCACGTCATTCTTCACCCGAAGTCAGTTCTGCTTCAGGTGTCGAATCATATGATCCTGCAAGTATTGGGAAGGATTTGGCATTGATCATGAGACGCTTCAATCGCTTCCAAAGAAAAGGTTTTTCTTCACCGAGAAAGAGTTATTCTTCAAGAAGCTCCACTCACTCATCTCACCGTTCATCCTCAAGAAGCTCTCCATCAAAAGACAATTGTTGCTACAAATGCAAAAAACCAGGTCACTACATTGCTGATTGCCCTCTGTGGGAAGCTGAGAACAAAGCAAAGCATTCGCTCAGAGACTCCTCAACCAAGTCCCACAGATCTTCCAGAAGCTATGAATCCAAGAGACATGATTCCAGTTCGAGAAGAGATAAGAAGAAAGATTCTGATGATGACAAGAAGAAGAAGTATCACAAGAAGCGTGAGGGTTTTTTCATCGAAGACTCACACGTCTCGTCGAAGCAGCTCTCACCGAGCCAAGGCCTATCTTGGAAAGGAGATGAACTCCGAAGACGAAGCCTCTGGGTCCGAAGCTCATTCAGGCTCAAGGTCTGGGTCTGGATCCGAATCAGATGGTGTTGCTGGTTTGGCATTCGCTTCAGCAGATGCTTCGGCAAAAGCTTCGAGTTCATTCTTCACCAACAACAGTAGTGAAGATGAATCTCCTGCATATTGCTTCATGCCCAAGGCGAAGGTATCTTCATCAAAATCAAACTATGATACTTCTGATTGTTCTTCATATGACAGTGATTCAAAGATAAGCTATGCTAAACTTGCTAAAATTGCTTCAATCCAACAAGATGAACTTGATTCACTAAGCAAAACCATTAAGAAATCAGAGACTCTGTTGATCGATGAGATAGAGAAAGGTCAAACTTTAACCAACGAGCATGAAGCTCTGAAAGAAAAATTTGAAGAGTTATCCTCCCGGCATGATCTTCTTTCAGTTGATTATGAGAAGCTCAGCTATGAATTTCTTCAAAGGAAAATGGCTCTCGAAAAACTGAAAGAGGCTCATGAAGAGTTGGAAAATGTCAATCTCTCTCTCATGGCTCAACAAGGTTCTGAAGAAAATCATGAAACTGAATCACCTTGTTTGTATTGTTTGGAACGAAGCAAAATTGATTCCAAAGGCAAAGCTCCTATTATTATTGATGATACTAATGCCTCTGATGAGGAAAATTCTGCTGTTACCGAGGAACTCCTCAGGTTGAAAAACTTATTTGAATCAGGGATGTTTAAAAGTGTGCAAGGTCACCAGTATCTCTGTGATATCCTGAGGAAGGCTCTCCTTCACAGGAATCCCAGGAATGAAGGTGTTGGTTTCGAGAGAAAGATACACCCTGATGGAACCTATTGGGAACCTGAGCAGTATCCTAAAACTGTTTGGGTCCTTGCGACGGGGAACCCCATTGATATAGCTAACCTTTCAGGTTTTGATTGCAAGATGAACAAAGCTATTGTAGACGAATCTCTTGATTCTGACTACAAGCTCATCAAGGACGAACAGGGAAAGGTTACAGCTGAGTATGTTGGTACTCCTCCTAAGAATGGCTTCTATAAGAGGCAGATATGGGTGCAGAAAGCACTTGTGAAAAAATTGCCTGCTAACCATACTATGCAGGGAAAGTCTTCGGTACCACCGAATCATTTCTATTCTCTTGAAACAAGAAATGATCCTCTGGTGCCCGAATCAAATGTTCCGCAGAAGCAATACTATCGTACTGGTCGTCATACTTATCGTCCTCATAATAATAATTCTAAGATTGCATATCCTCATTCTTATGCTAACCATTCGCAGAGGACTTACATTTATGGTGTGCTTGATGGTACACCGAAGCAATACACTCCTGTTCGATTTAATATTGCTTCAACCAGTGCTTCAACATCTTCTCAGTCACCTGCTCGTTTGTGGGTGGTTAAGAAGAACTAATTCTTCTGCAGGGCTATGTCTCCGGTGGATCCGAATGGGTCATGGATAGTGGTTGCACAAATCATATGACCGGAGACAAGGAGTTATTCACCGAAGAAAAATTATCTCACTCTTCTCAGAAGTACATTACCTTCGGTGATAACAACAAGGGTAAAGTTTTAGGTTTGGGTAAGGTTGCCATATCGAAAGATAAGCACATCGACAAGGTTATGCTAGTCCAATCCCTTGGATATAATCTTATGTCTATTTCGAAGTTATGCGATATGGGTATGCTTGTTCTATTTTCTGCTTCGCGTTGTGTTGTGTTTTCACAGGATGACTATGCGTTTGTCTTCGAGGGTTACCGAAAAGGAGACCTGTACATTGTTGATTTTTCTTCGGGCCCTGTTGTACCCACATGCTTGATGGCAAAAGCTTCATCTGGTTGGTTATGGCATCGAAGACTTGGTCATGCAGGGATGAGAAATCTTCATAACTTAGTGAAGAAGAATCATATTATTGGCCTTAGCGAAGTTAAATTCGACAAGGATCGTCTCTGCAGTGCTTGTGAAGCTGGTAAAATTACGAAGAAACATCATTCAGCAAAGACTATCATGACTACCACTCGTCCTCTTGAATTGCTTCATATGGATCTTTTGGTCCTCAAAATTATGCAAGCCTGGGAGGAAATAAATATGGTCTAGTTATTGTTGATGACTTCTCTCGTTATTCTTGGGTTTTCTTTTTGGATGACAAGAGCAAAGTTGTTGAAATCTTCAAGTCATTCGCCAAGAGAGCTCAAACAGAATATGAATTGTCGCTGAAGCATATCTGAAGTGATAATGGAACTGAATTCAAAAATACTCATATTGAAGATTTTCTTGATGATCATGGTTTTACTCATGAGTTCTCTGCCGCTTATACACCTCAACAGAATGGTGTTGTTGAAAGGAAGAATAGAACTCTCATTGAGATGGCCAGAACTATGCTTGCTGAATACAAGACTCCTATTAGGTTCTGGGCCGAAGCAATTAACACAGCTTGTCATATCATCAACAAGGTTTACCTTCACAAATTTCTGAAGAAGACTTCACATGAGCTTATCACTGGTAACAAACCAAATGTTTCGTACCTTAGGGTGTTTGGTGCTCCATGCTTTATTAGAGATATGAATCATAGCTCCAAATTTGCCCCTAAGGCACATGAAGGTTTTCTTTTAGGTTATGGCTCAAACTCTCACACCTACAGAGTCTATAACTCTCACTTTGGGAAAGTTATGGAAACTGTGAATGTGAGGTTTGATGAAACTAATGGCTCTCAAAAAGAGCATTTGCCTCATGATCTAGATGAACCTCCTCTAGATGAAGTGATCAGGTCCATGGCTATTGGAGAGATTCGCCCTGTTGTAGCCAATGCTAGTCAAGAAAATAGGGATGATGATGGTCCAATGTTCCCACACATAGCCCGGGGCGCTGGAGATCAACCTCCTGAAGCTAATGATGAACAGGACGAAGAAGTACAAAGGAACGAAGGAAATGCTAATCTCGAAGGAAATGCTGAAGCTGAAGGTGAAGCAGATCCTGAAGCTGAAGCAGATCCTGAAGCAGAAGCTGAGCCTGAAGCTAATGATTCAACCCTATCACGAGTTCGAAGAAGAGTTGATGTTGACTCAATTCTTGAAGAAATTCATCAACCAGGTCGTCCTACAACTCGTTCTCGTACTCGTTTGGCTAACTTCTGTGGAAATTTTTCGTTTGTCTCCATGTTAGAACCGTCGAAGTTTGATGAAGCCATGAAGGATCCAGATTGGTTAACTGCCATGCTCGAAGAACTTAACCAGTTCGAGCGAAACAAAGTCTGGTCCTTAGTTGATAGACCTGATCCCACGAAGCACAACATCATTGGTACTAAGTGGATTTTTCGCAACAAGCAAGATGAAGATGGTATAGTGGTAAGAAACAAAGCACGACTGGTAGCACAAGGTTACACCCAAATTGAAGGTATCGATTTTGGTGAAACTTATGCTCCAGTTGCTCGTCTCGAATCCATTCGTGTTATGCTTGCTTTTGCAAATTTCAATGGTATTCTGCTTTATCAAATGGATGTGAAAAGTGCTTTCCTTAACGGAGAAATCGAGGAAGAAGTGTATGTCATGCAGCCTCCAGGTTTTGAAGACCAGAAGAAACCCGACATGGTGTACAGGTTACACAAGGCCCTCTATGGGTTGAAGCAAGCACCTCGTGCTTGGTACGACACATTGAAGGACTTCCTTCTGAAGAAAGGCTTCAAACCAGGAACCACTGACCCAACACTTTTCACTCGATCTTATAATGGTGATTTGTTTGTATGTCAAATCTATGTAGATGATATCATTTTTGGATGCACTAACACTGATATCAGCGAAGAATTTGCAAAGATGATGTCGAAGAAATATGAGATGTCTATGATGGGTGAATTGAAGTTCTTCCTTGGACTTCAAATCCGTCAACAGAAGAATGTCACCTTTATTTCTCAAGAAAAATATCTCAAGGACTGCCTGAAGAAGTTTGGTCTCACTGAATGCAAAACCATTAAGACGCCTATGCCTACCAATGGTTTCTTAGATGCAGATGAGAAGGGCAAAGCCTTCGACCAGAAGAAATATCGGTCTATGATTGGATCCCTTTTATATCTTTGTGCATCTAGACCTGACATTATGCTTTCAGTGTGTATTTGTGCTCGTTTTCAGGCAAATCCAAAGGAATCACATCACACTGCTGTAAAGTGAATTCTTCGTTATCTTGCTCACACACCTACCTTGGGTTTGTGGTATCCCAAGGGAGCTCAGTTTGATCTCATTGGGTATTCTGACTCTGACTGGGCTGGTGATCGTGTGGATAGGAAATCAACTTCAGGGACTTGTCATTTCCTTGGAAGAGCACTTGTGTGTTGGGCTTCAAAGAAGCAAAACTGTGTTTCAATATCTACTGCTGAAGCCGAATACATTACTGCTGGGTCATGCTGTACTCAGATTCTATGGCTGAAGCAAACGCTGAAGGATTATGGTATTCATGTGAAGAAAATCCCTCTCCTATGTGATAATGAGAGTGCAATCAAAATTGATCACAATCCTGTGCAGCACTCTCGCACGAAGCATATTGACATTCGTCATCATTTTCTTCGTGATCATGTTCAGCGTGAAGATATTGTTATTAGTCATGTCAGAACTGAAGATCAACTGGCAGAAATTTTCACGAAACCATTGGATGAGAAAAGATTCTGTACATTAAGGTGTGAGCTCAATATATTGGACTCACGACATGTACTGTAAGATCGAATTTTTTTTCTGTATATACTCAGTTACTTTGTTGCTTACTTATTTAGTTTCGTTGTGTGCTTTTGCTTTGTTTAGTTTATTTTTCGTTTGGATTTTGTCCTCTATGCTTATCACCTTTTGCTTCGTTTGGTTTTTCTTCGAGGTGATAAGTTTCAGACCCTACCCCTTCTGTTTCTTTTTCTTTCTAACTCTATCTGTCCATATTGGGTGAGCACAATTGAAACGGGAAGTATTTTGCTTCGAACATCATTGAGTTCCGAATCAAATGCTTCCAATTCTTATCGAAGTTTTACTCATGTCGAGGACTTATTCTTCGGTCGTTGAGATCCCGTCTAATCCGGGTCGTTGAGATTTTCTTGCGATTCGCCATGAAATCCTCGCCGTAGAATCCGGAGAGATAGACGCTGGGGGCCGTTCGATCTGATCTGACAGCTCTTGTTAGACCGGCCTATATAAGGCATCCCACCCCAGCGAAGCGATCCCACATCTTCATTCGCATCTCCCCGGAACCCTATCTCCCGAGCGCCGCTAAGCTCTTCGTCTCCGTCGCCGCTCTCGCCGTTTCACTGCCGGAAGAGCGCTGCCGTGGACTTCACGTCGTCGACGAGCACGTCTTCACCGCTCATCGCCGCCGTAGCTGCTCGACGTCACCGAGTTAGGGTACGCTGAGCCACGATCCAATCTCCATCTCTGTTCTTCCTTTTCAGATTGGATCCGTGTTCTTAGTCTTTTTGGTTGAATTCTTTAGGTTTGTTTGATCCGTTGGATCGTTGCACCATTGTGAAACCTGTTTCTGCTAGTCAAGGTTTCCTCCTCGTTTCAGGTTAGAAGCTAGGGTTAGTATTCATCTGTTCTGTGTTAGGGTTTCTGCTCATCTTGTGTGAGATTAAATCTAGCTCAGAACAGACCGGAATCCCTACCCAAAATTCTTCCCTGAATCTCCTGTCAAAATTGTTTTTGGATCGAAACTTTTGCTGGTGCTCATTCGATACTCGCCTTTTTCCCTCGCTACCTTTGTGCTGTTCACAGGATGTCTGAAGAGTTTGACTTCGGTAATGAATCACCAAATCTCGATCACATCAACGAAGCCGAACGTACTGCTCCGAAGAAGAAAGGAGGAAGAACTAAGGAAAGAAACAACGCCAGAGGCATCCCCGAATCAATTCGCATTGCTCTGGGTTATGACACTCCTCCTGAAGAGACCAAGGATCAGCGCAACAACCGCTTGCAAAACATTCGCAGGTACTGGGCTGTTCGATGGTACAAGTACAAGAGCATTCCTACCTGGAAGTGGATTATGCAGTTTGCCTTCAGTCCGCCCTTTCGGTACTCTTCAACCATGTGCAGTCAGTACACTGAAGAAAATCATCACCTGTACTACCCTGTTCCACCGAAGCTTCCTCACCCCAACACCCTCAAGACACCAGAGGATTACCCAGAAGAACAAGAACGATTGAGAATCGCAGCTGAAGCCAAGAGGCTGAAAGAAGAGAAGAAGGCAGCCAAGTTGGCTGAAGCTGAAGCCCAAGGTGCTGGGAAAAGCTCAAAGAAGAAGAAGAAGCTGAAGAAGAAGTCAGCTTCCCCACCCCATGCTACAACAGAGGATGAAGAACATGCCAGACTAGAGCAAGCTTCTCTGGAAGATTCCATCATGGATGAATCCAATGCAGCTGATGATGAAACTGAATTCGAAGCAGATGACGAATCGGATGATCCTGCTCCCCCCAAGAAACAAAAACTTCAGAACCCACTGAAGAAAAAGCCAGGAGAGAAACCTGAGGCTAAGGTCAAGCCTTCTGCTCGTCCCACCATTGATGTCTCCAATTTGGTTGTCACGAAGCCCTTGGACTCCAAGCCACCGGCTGATGCCCCCGACTCTGAGAGGCGATAAAAGCAGAAGCACGACCCCGCTAAGAGACAACCTACAAAGGCTTCAGCAACAACGAAGCCCAAGCAGTCTGCTGCAGCAAACCCTTCAGCGAAGCACAAGCTCACTGAAGAAGTATTGAGACAGAAAGACCTCGAAGAGGCACTTGAGCGCAACATCCTTGCCAGAAGCGCAGCTGACCAAAAGAAGGCAGATGAGGATGCTGCCAGACAGAAAAAGGAATTGGACTCAGCCAAGATGGTTGCAGAAAAGGTTGAGATGAAGCGCAAGCTCGCCGAAGCCGCAAAGAATGAAGAGAAAGCAGCTGCTGAAGCTAAACTGCTTGCTGAACATGAAGCTAAACGCAAGGCTTCATTAGAGAGCCTCAGAACGAAGAAAGCTGAGAAAGCAGCTAGGGCAAGCCAGAAGAAGCCCGTCGTCGATATGACTCCCTCAGCTATTCCATCGAAGCAGAGAGGCATATTTTTGTTTGAAGCTCCCGCTGAAGCTGATCATCAGAGTGTCCATCCAGTCCTTGACTCTCGTGAAGGCGAACTCTGGGATCAGCTGGGCATCACTGAAGCCCTTTGGGAGAAGTGTGCAGCTGAAGATCCTGACGCTGTTGACATTGGAGAAGTGTATATCTCCAGGTCTATCGAAGCTATGATCAGTACTATGATCAGTCAGCTGAAGGATTTGCATTCAAGAGACAGGGCTGAAATGAAAAAGATTCACAACTATCAGAAGCGAGCTGAATCAGAACTTGATGAAGAATTCAAACAGCACGCCCTGCAATTGCTTCAACGAGTGACAGAAGTCAATTCCACCACCATGGACAATATCAAAATCTACAAAGGCAAAGTAAAGGCCGCTGTAGATGACATGGTGAAGAACCATAATGCTTCCATTATGGAAAGGGATTCGAGGAAACGTAAGGCTTCGCCCGAAGCTGAACGAGTTGTTGCACCGGCTCAATCTCCTAAGCCTGCTCCATCTAAGGCAACAGGACCGTCACCGAAGAAGAAAACCACCAAGAGGCGCAAGATTACTTTGGCCTCAGCCGCAGACATGGATACAAGTGATGAACAGCCCCCGGAATCTCCTGAAGCCGTTCCCACTCCTGCTCCGAAGCCAAAGCCATCCAAGCCCGCATCAAAGCCTTCAGCTCCACCCACCAAGACTCCCACCTCCTACCAGAACCACCCCCAAGAAAACTCCACCCCAGAAAGCTCCTACCCCCACTCCAACGCCTGCAAGAAACCCCTCACCTATACCACCTCGAGTTCCCACACCCATCCGTGCTCCAACCCCCGAACCACAACGGATTCCCACTCCACCAGTTGCTCCCGCACCACCTCCATCACCTCCCCGTGAAGCTAATGCTCCATCACCAACCCACTCCAGAACCCATGTATCCCGAGATTTTTCCCCGGCCAGAACAGTTCAAGAGTCTGAAGCACATGTGCCCGACACCGAAGCACATGATGACGAAGACGAACAAGTACAAATTCTGAATCCGTCGCAAGAGCAAGCGCTTGTAGTCGCTCAATCTGCTGGCCCTTCAAGAGCTAACCCTATTGCTCCTCTGCAAAGAATTCGTGACCGATCGCGCCCCTGCTAAGATACACAGCTTGACTCCAATTACCCTCGTGAAACTTTTCCTATTTTCAAGGGTGCTGGTTATTCTTCAAGGCATGGCCCAGAATTCAACCTGGAACAACATAGGAAGCGCCATCGATTCTTTGGTGTTAGTCCATATGCTTCTGACCGCACAGCGGATGATCTTCGTTTTTGGACTGCTGAACAACAAGTCTTATACACCAAAGTCTTCTGCCAGCAAGGAGTTCTGTTTAGGCACAAGTTTCTGGACTTGCGAAGTCTTTCCACTGCATCATGCTTTCAGAACGTCCTCGAAACTATTGAAAATCAGAATTTGACTCGGTTGTTTGCATTGAGCACTCCCTTCAACTCAGAGCTCATCAAGCAATTCTATGCAACCCTTTATGTGTCTGGTGATGCCAATGAACCCAGCTCATGGACGCTGGAATGGATGATTCAAGGCAAAGTCTTCAGAATGACCTCTGCTGAATTCATGGAAATTGTTAACATCCCAAGGCATTCTGGAGTCCACGAAAAGATTCATGTTGCACCTGATCTGTCTGAAGAAGAATTTGCAACTCTGTTGGATCCTGAAGCCACTGATAACCACACACCTCAAAACATTCGCCCGAAGCATTTGAATTTCATTTCAAGAACTTGGTTCTTCATCCTGTCAAACTCATTGATTCCTTTGAGTACTGCTTCGGAAGAATCGAATCTTTATCCTGAGATAAGGCATGCAATTATGAAGCTCACACATGGTCTCATATTTGACTTTGAGGATTGCTTCATTCGGAATTTGGTTCATGCAGCAGAGCTACCTTTCACACTGAAACCCTATGCTCCCTGGCTGCAAGTAGTATGTAACTATGGTTGGAACGAAGACTTTGTGGCACGCCATCATCCGAAGCTTTTCCTCCCACCTGTGCGTGACTCTTTGGAACTGCTAAGGAAGCCCAATGATCCTTTTGCCACATATGTTGGTGTGCGCCATGAAGTCAATGAGCGCAACTTATCAAAGAAGTTCTAGAAAGACTGCCATCATTTTGAAGTTAATCTTCGCACGCAACAAATGCTTGACAACTTAATTGAAGCACTTCCACGCTAGCTACAGTTTCTTGCTGATGAGATCAACCGTGTTGGCAATATAGCACTCAACAACAATCAGTACTTGCGTGTGCTCAAGCGTCATTCCTGGAAAGGTCTCCGGAAATTCAACTCAGTGAAAGGTCTTCGTAAAGATCGCATCTACAAAGAGTATCCGTACCTCGAGCGACACTTTTCACGCGATGACTCAGTGGACCGCCCGAATCAGAAGATCCCTCCCCTGCACAAGATTGATGAAGTGTTCTTCGTCAACGAGCCTGAACCCATCCGGCCAGATACCGTCTCAGAGAATGATTCCATCACCTCAAAGGACGACGACGGCCTTGACGACAGCGACCTCGACATCAACCTCATCACTCAGGCTCGTCACGAAGCTCTTCCTACGTCTTCTTCCGAAGAAGAATCCTCAGGCGACCAGTCTTCCTTGGATGAGTCTTCGTCGAGCTCTGCTTCGTCGGGTTCTCAGGGTGCTGATGCTGCGTAATAGTTCTCTCGAACCTCTTCTCAACCTTTTGTCCAATCATTGAAAAAAAGGGGGAGAATGAGGGCATCGATGAGTTAGTTTTGCATCGGGGAAAGGGTTCTTGTTTTCTGCTATTTGCTTCGTTTGGTTAAAGTTACAACAAACATTCCAGTTTCTTCGATTGGGTTGTAACTTAAGTTTTACTTCAGTCATGCTACTCCTGTGCTACACTTAAAGTTTTAATAACCCCCTTTGCTTGCAAGTATTGCTCCGTATCTCCTATCTTGCAGGTGGTAATTATTTTTCACAGGTCATTGGAAGAAATTGCATACTTTCTTGGATATATATCTTCAATGCAATTTTTCACAGGTTATTTTGTTTCGCTCTCCACCGAAGAAAAATATCTCAAGCATTAACTTCGATTGTATAAATCTTTGATGCTTGTATGCAGGGGGAGCCAAAACTTCATATCTTAGAGTTTGTCCCATCCTTCAAAAAAAAACTTCAATATCTTTTATCGATGCCTGTTTTGTCAACAATAGTCCAAAAAGGGGGAGATTGTAAGAGCAAAGTTTTGCCCCCGTGTGTTTTGGATATTGTTGGACAAGACAGTAGAGGAACTAACAATGTTTTCTAGTATAAACAGTTGCATAGGTTCCTGAAGGACAAGGCAAGTGATAAAGCTTCAGTGAAGGTTTTCATGTTAGCGAAGCATTACCCTCGGAGCGAAGTTTAATCACGAAAGTTGACCCCCAAAAATGAAGGTGTCCTGAAGCTCTACTTATTGAAGGAAATGAAGAAGACGGCGCAAGACTTAGATGTTTTTGTGTAGTTCTTTTTCTGTTCCTTGAGTCATAGGACAAATCGTACTATCAAGAGGGGTATTTAGTTTGTGGACATCGAAGTCATTGAGAAATGCTCAGATCAAATCCAGACCAAGTGAGAAGCCTGAGTGAAGAAATCTCATGTGCACTAAGTTAAGCTTCGGTAGCAAAGACTTCGTTCTTTGGCTTCTGAAGCAGAACTAAGTCCGTGAGTCAGCTTTACTTGTTCCTCAAGTAAAGTTGCGCATTGATGACAAATCCGACCGTTGTGGACACGTGTCAAGCTGTCACCTCGGGTCAGTTTGGTCATTCCGCACCTCGGGATCGCCAACTATAAATACGCCGCCCCTCCTCCATTTGCGGGTGGCTGCTCTGAGATCATTCCGAGAGAGACTGAAGAGAGCACCCCAAAACCCCACCGAAGCAAAACCCAAAATCCAGATACTTTAACCTAACTCCCATTGATCTGAGTAGATTCGAAATGACTTAGGTGAAAGCTTGCTAGCCTTTTTATCTTGGAGAACTGCAATTCTCCTAGACGGTTAGAGAGTTGTTCTTCAGAGAGCGAAGAGTAATTTTCGCCTCGAAGTTCAGTTTGTCAAAGGTTTCGATGATTTCCTCAATAATCAACCACGAGTGAAGAACTGATCAAGATCAAGGAGTTTGATGCAGTGGAGCAACGGACGGAGAGATATTTGCTCCAGGTGTGCAATCAGCAGTCCCTCCAACCAGACGTAGCGCTTTGCAGAGCGTGAACTGGTCGAACAAACATCGCCGAGTCCCAGTTCGTTTTACTTAAAGCATTTACCTTCAGTATTGCATTTGCTTCACTGTTATGCTTCAATGTGTTTTGATTCGCTGCATTTAGTTTCACTTCCAGTTATTCCTCGCTATTCCGCACTGCTTATGCTTCACTTCAATAGTTTCAGTAGAAAATTTTGAAGTGATCATTCACCCCCTCCCCCTCTGATCACATACTTGGACTTTCAGATAGGTGTTATGTTTGCGTAGTAGTTTATAGCAAGACTTGTTGGAGGCGATTCCTCATCGAATGCTTGGTTTCTTATCTTACTCTCTAGATCGATAGCCACTTCATTAAATGCTAGTGCGGCAGCAACCTCACCACTTACCCCATCCTTACCGTAAACTACTAGTTGTCCTAGAATGACGAGTGATGAAGTCCTTGCTGGGTCAGTTGAGCACTACAGTTGGATGCTGAGTACTTCTGTACTCATGATACTACCCCCAAACTCTTTTCAGGGTTCTCGATCGACAACAGGTATGGTGATCGACGTTTCACGTGGAGACTCGACGACGACTAGTTAGGCGGATCCCTGCGGAAGGCCTGGACCCGTGTGGTTATGGGGATCGATGTTTTTCTCTTTGCCACTAGGCAATTGATTGTAGTCTGTAATCAGACATGTATCTTCCGCTGTTGTATTGTATTAAGGCAGTTGTATGCCGCTTGTATGAGATGTTGTATCCTTATATCTGTAATGTTGTGATATCATGTTGGAAATCCGGGGCATATGACTACGTCATATGTCGCGGTGGGACCGATATGTGTTTCGTCCCCGGATTTGGATGGAAACATCTAGATCTGGAACAGTACCGCATATCGGGCCTTACATCTATCCCAACATGCAAGCTTTTCATCCATACAATTATACACGTCACCAATTTTAGTCATCAAATATAAAATAATTTTACATCAAAAATTGTGTTTTTTGACTATCGTGATCAACTAAATCTTGCAGGTTCGTATAATTTTTTTCATAATTCATACATGTTTACCTCCTTTTGTTTAAACAATAAAATTCTTAAAAATATTTCCATCGCAACATGTAGAGTGTATCCACGTCATTTTATCTATCAACCAATCCACATCATCTCCACTACATTTATTAACTTGATGCTTAAACCATATGTTACAAGCAACTAAGCTGCAGAACTGGGGTTGCTACACACTTTGATATATCTAAACAAAGATCATAATTCATAAATATTCCGACAATCATCGATACAATGTCAACCAAATAACCAAAGGAAACTATATGTTAGGAGAACATACATCATTATTTAGTCCAAACATCAAGAATATAATTCATATAACAATAATTTGTTGTTGATGTACACTAACGTGGGACTTAGATCAATGTGCATGTCAATAATACAAAATATGGTGTCTTACTATGCAAGAAAATAATGTGGAGACTTTCGATGAAAAAGTCATACACCACTGTTTAACTAAATATTTTAGAGCATAGCTAGCTAGGAAACTAACCACATATATCTCTATTATTATTAAACGTCATCGTCGTCGTGATGGTTCAACAATCCCTCACTCCTACTCTCCACCCCGCGACTTCTCCAACACGATCCCACGATCGATCAATCGCCATCCCCTCCCCTGCACGCAAAAAAGAAACCCATCACATTCGCCCCCACCCGCCCTTCTCTCTCTCCCAAGTCCCGATCCCCTTCTCCTCTCCTATCCGTGGCCGCCGTCGATTCTGGCCGCCGCCGTAGCCCCTGGACCTTGCACTCGCCATCCCGGGACTCCGCGCCGCCACTCTACCTCCCCCATCGTGTGGATTCGTGGCCTGCTCCACCTCCCGTGGCACCCCGGCAAACCCTAGCTGCCGCCTGTCGCCGGCTCACGGCGCCGCCATGGGCTGCCGGCACGGTGCCCACGCCTCCCGGTGGTCTCTCTTATGTCTACTACGCGCATCTGCGTGGCCGCGCCCCTCGCGCCTCCGATCCCCCTGGCGCCCTGCCCCCGTGGTGTGTTCGTCTTCGCCGTGTGGGACGACGTCCGGCACAACCCCAGCACCCCACTGAGTTTCGGCATCGGCTGCAAAACCTCCAAGGTGAGCCTTTCTTCTCCCCTCTCTAAGATGAACTTGGTGGAGATGCTCTTGTGGTGTGGTTTGTAACCATGGTGGATTGGATGGACGTGGTTTGTAACCATGGTGGATTGAATGGCCATTGTGGGCTTGTTCTTGTCTTGCTTCACTGGTTTTGGTGATGTCCTGACATTAGTAGCTGCATCAATTGTTCATATATGGTTGTGTGTTGTTTTCTTGTGCTCCCACTGTCCCCTCCTCGTTCCAATCCCCTATTTTCTGAGCTCTGCATCAATTGTTCATATATGGTTGTGCGAAGGATTTTTGGTTTTCCATGTTGCGGTGTTAGGCTCGTGAATTTGAAAAAATAAAGCATCTCCGTTTGTCCTGCCGTGATAGGGTAAATTAGGTTTGGAGGATTTGATCAAATAATGCATCTCCGTTTGTGCGCGTAATTAGATTATGAGAAATTGAAAAAAATAACACATCTCTGTTCATGTGCTTTTGGAGAATTTGACAAAAAATGCATCTTTGTTCAAGTGACTCGGAGAGAACATGCAAGCTTAGTGAGCCAGGGTGGAGGTAGCAGTCGTGTGCAGGTTGTCCACTACATGTTTATTGTAATGCCTTACTCAAAAAGAAATTTATTATTTTGCTGCCTATATTCAGAGGTTGTGCTTGATTCTTTGATTTTATTTTTGCAAAGATCTACTTGCAGTTCCTGTCTACCACATGTGTATATGATGACTACTTTTATCCTTAAAGGCATTGGGAGTTCTTGAAGGGAATAGATACAAATGGTGTATCAAATGGTAAGGCAAAGGTGTGTGCTTTTTTGGCCATTATTACCTTTAACTGAAGTTCTGTTGTGTTGTCATATTCAAAATTATTGTGTTGCCATATTCAAAACTATAGTTCTTTGCTTGCAGTATCTTGAAGGGAGAATATTTTGATACTTATTTCCTGATGATTTTAAAATTTCATTGGGCTACCAACCTGAATCTAGAGTACTGGTTTGTTTTGTGGGAATTCTCTCTCTTTGTCTGGAACATGTGTTTTATGGCTGATGTAAATTCCATATTTTTAGGTGCTTGTCAAGTTTAGGTGGAAAGCTTGACATTGAGGAGGCACATAGGTTTGCTTATTCTTTTTTTGGGTTGGCCCATGAGAGGGAGACCAAAGAAACTTCATGTTTCAGGTGCACAAACTTCAATTGGTTTCAGATGCACATCCTCTTTCCCTTGTGTTTGTCTCCCTTCTAATCTGTAGCATTACACATATTGGTAAATATAGTTAGTTATTTCTGGAAGTTGCGAAAGTCAGAGCATATACATGCTTGGTTTTACTTCAGTTAGTGGCCGGCACTCTGTAATTACTAATAACTAATTCGTATAAAATATACCTGAAGAAAGTGTGTCCTTGTTTTGTGCAGATAACTACTTCGTGTTACATACTTTCTTTATCACTTGCTCAATGTCCGGTTAATCGATGTAGACAATAAGAATTAGAAGCATTAATATTAGTGATTACTTTTTAGGAAATTGTTTTTTGAGACACCAAAGAGAATTTATTAGGGAGATATATAAAACGTGTGTGAATATAACAATGTGCAGTAATTGGTGAGGGGCATTACGTTCAGAACCTGAATAAAGAAGATATTCTTATGAATGATCCTTGATTTTTCCTGGAAGTTTAGCTGCGCTACTAATTCCCAAAATCCATTATATAGAGATTCAGACTGTGTAACACAAGAACAATACTTTTTACCAAGGAAAACTAAAAGTCAAGCAAACATATAGTATTCAACAATGATACTAATTGGTGTAAACACCACGAATTCTTAGGCTGGTAATCACAAAGAAGCTAGCAGCCATACTGTTAAACACTAATGTATTTATTGTAAACATCAAGAAATCTCATAGCCTTCTAAGCATATACCATATCAAAAGCTTGTTAGCTAATCCAATCACTGGGAACTCACCCTACATGACTAAGGTTCAAAATTAATAATTATGCAATGAAATGCTGAATGTCATGTTCATCGGCACACAAATTATTTTGACTCCATTACTTGAGATTATCATGTTCCTTGCCCTTTTTTTAGTACTGTACATCAGTACACTAACTATTTTCACTACATCAGTATAGCAACTCTGACACCATTTTCTGATTTTACTTTTTCCTCAATGATACCAGAATGCCCCTGTGTCTGAAATAAAAAGATTCTTTTAGAAGTGTCGCTTATCATTTAACTGGAAGCTACTTATGACAAATCATCTATATTGTTAAATCCCACTTCTCAATAGGCTTCAGTGAAGATTATAAGCTGGCAATGTCATATAATCTTCAGACATAGGTGTATCTCAAATACATATTATAAATCTACTGTTTAGCTTTTTCAGTCACAGCCATGAGTGAGATGAGCTGGTGGTTGAGGAGAAACGAGACGATGTGCATGGCGGCAGGGTAAGCAGGGGGACCCCATCAAACGCGCCCAAGAGGAAGCAACAGGGGAGGTTGCTACTTGCTGCGGATGAGACAGGTAAGCCACTCCTTGCTTTTATCCGTTCTTCAATTTTTTCTGTCATCCGTGCAACATCGCTGGCGGGGAAGATCACATCCTGGTGAATAGGCACCCCCGCATATTATTTGTTTTGCTGATTACATGCTAGAACTTTCGATCATTCATGGGAAACGAGTTATACGTAAAGGATTCCAGTTGGAGACTTTGGCTTTATGTGTTTTTCTTTGTGGAACTCGTGGTGTTTCAGTGGCATGAGAGCACGAGACTGGAATTTTTTTCGTGGATTCAGTGCTAATTTGTGCCCGATGTTTTGTTCTGCTAGCCTGGGGGTGGGGCAGTGGATTTGTAGGTATATGTTTTTCGGGATTCAAGCATTGAGAGAGCGAAGGATTAAATACTTAATTCATTGGGATTCAGAATCTCTGGAAGCATGGAGTGTCTCAACTTGGATCGATTCCTTCACAGAAGTGTATTGTGTTTCATACTATTATTTTAGCTTACAGATTTATGAGTTGTAGGTTTTGCACACTAAGTCAGTACATGAGGTAATTATTTACATACTCTTATGTTCTTGTCTTTCTCAGGTTTTGATCTTTCATCATTCTTCAGTTCAACTATGTATTCAGTTCGTTTTAGTTTTCTTCATTTCTTTCAGCAAAGGGACCTACTCACCCTTGTATTTCAATATTTTGCTTTTGTCATTTCTCTCATCATCAAATCACTATTTGTCTATTTCTTCTGTTCTCTTTCTTTAGTCATTAGTTTTTCAGTTTTAGTTTTTTCTTCAGTCTTTCACTTCTTTAATTTTGAAGTGATGATATAGGAAGGAAATATTTATAGCATAAGAACGAGTTTCTGTATTTTCAGCACAATATGAAATCCACTTCCAATTGATACAGATATATTGGTGGTTTTTCATCTTGTTTTCTTCCCTAAGTTTTTATAAAGGAAAAGGGGAAGTATACTATTTGGTAACACTGCTACCTTTAAGATCCTTGTACTGTACTAGCTTCTGGATGTGTAAATGCAGTTAGAGTTGGTAACTGCTACCTCTAATTAAGATCCGTGTACTATTGCCCATTCATTTGTTGTTGCATGTGTAAATGTGATTAGAGTTGGGGAAACGAAAAATCTTTGTTTTAGAAAAAAAACAAAAAATCCTTATTATTTGTGTATCAAATTGTTCCTGCTACGCATAAAACACGCCGTCTCTTTATTGGTGTGATATTCGAGTTTCGAGTTTTGCTCTACTGCATCCATGCCTCCTTTCAGTGTGTGCCTCACCTGCCGACGAACTCTCAGTAGAGTTGGCTTGCTATGATTGGGTATGCTAGATAGATAAAACTATATAATTCTATTTTACATCTTGTTTTGAGTATTTTATTTGGTTATAAATGATGGCGAAACTGATTCAAGCGAAAGGGAGGAAGTAGACAAAGCCTTGTATTCTTGTGGGGAAGGGGAATGTTGCCATGGCAGCGGTCATGCTACATTAACATTGATGTGCATGACGATTGTAGAAGAAAGGAAGTCTTTGAGAAGGGCATGTGGGGTGTTTGAGGTCTATGATTTAATTTAATTTCATTGTGAAGATCAGCGGAATGCCATGATGAAACAAAGGATGTGGCTTGGAGTGCAAAGGAAATTATTGAACATGTGAGGACAAAAAATGTTGATCTATAGCAGCACACAGGTATATAGCTAGCTAGCCCTACCCGTACTCTTTATTATTACATAATTGATGGAGGGCGAGCGTTCATAGTTGTGTCATGCCATATGGTGTTCATCTTGTACTGGTGGAGGCTGCACAAGCACAACCTGCTATGGGAGGAGATGATGATGAGTGGGATTGGATAGTGGTACGAGAAGATGATAGGAGGAAATGATGTCGTAGAGGTCCACATATGAAAAAGGCATCGGCGATATAATATAATTGAGAAGACGACGAGCGTTGTTAGTACGTAAGAGGGATGGGCCCGATGTACAACTGGAGGGCGTGGATGTGATGATGAATTGGTCGCATTTGTAGAAAGGAGAAGCAGTTCTCTCTCTGATCCCAATTAAGTATCATGAGTTGTGCTATTGAATTGAACACACTTAGTTATTTTGCCACCACACTGGACCGTAGGGAGTATGTCATTCCGTAGCAACGTACGGGCACTCAACTAGTTCATATATGAAGGCATACTTGATCTAATACTACTTCGGGTACCTCTAACCATCACAATCAAAGCAAGTAGTGAGTATATAAACTAAATCCTGGCGGGTACGGCAGTATGTTTGTAAGATACCTATGTTACTAACTGAATCCATATATTCTCACTACTTGAATTATGAACGATGCAACACATAATTGGAAATCAATGCGAGATAATATAGCATCGTAGATGCTACACTTACGTGATCCCCTACGGACTGTTTCTGACGGTACGCTTTTCCATCAACAACTGCACCCTTTGATTTTCAGTTATGGTTCTCACCTCCTCCCTAATCCCCAACCATAATTTGACAAATCAGCTCATAACATCAATACGGTAAGAATCGTTTGTCCATAGATGCATGTAGCATGTAGCATGTAGCATGCATATTTCATATAGCATCGATGCACTTAAAGAAAAATCAAGTACGCAAATATATTGACTAAAAAAAACTTGAAAATTATTCCTTCTGTTTGTTCCCGGTTCATGTACACTTTTGGAATGCTGAAGAAATCACAACCTTGAACACAGAAAAGTACGCAATAATTAGAGAATATAAATTGGTTGTAGATGTAATCAGACTAAAACTTGTAACATAATGGAGAGAATTACATAGGGACATAGGTGAGTAAATTCTTTGATCTGTTTTCTTAGCTCTATTGGCTGCAATATATTAATCTATCAAATCAACAATTTGGATTGTTTGCTTTATCGTGTGAACTGGCAAGCAAAAAAGGCTTATAGCAGAAACGGTCTGAACAAAGCCGACAAAAAACACGCTGAAAGGAATCGGATGAAGCGAGGCGAGTGGGATGGAGCTACACAGCAAAATAGGTCCCTCGACCAATATTATTTTGGTCTTGGGATGGAACTCACTACGTCGGTTGTACCATATGTACCGACAACAATAAGTCGTATGGTGACTTATTGATGTTTACACAATGTATGTTGCATTTTGTAATTCGATTCAGAATTGAGATTCCATCGGAAGTCAATCATATATGTCTGAATCTAGTGAGCCACACGGATATGTGATCACTACATCTATCAACTGCACAGATAGATAATTTTATACTGCCAATGATATAAGTTATCGGAAAGAGATTCCACTTCTGGAGAATAATTGGGTATCTGCGTAAACCCTTGTGCTACAATACTTGCTCTATGTTTCACCACCTCGGTGTTCTCATTCTGTTTCCAGAAGAAAATAGGTGTAGGTATTGCTTATGTGAATACCTTCCCTTATTGAGCAAGATTATTTCTACCTAGGATTGCATCCTTTGCTTGAGTTCAGTCCGAGTGTTGTTCACACTTTTCCATGGCCATGGTCTTTGGACATGAATCATTTGAAAGGTTTTTGCAATCTAGTTGAGAAATGTATGTCGACAATTGTAGACTTCCGGTTAAATGTTTCTCCAGAATCTATATGTTTATATATAGTTGATGGAAATATCATTACCCATGGTGACTGCTCGCGATTTCCCAATGCGGTTGAGTCGGGTATTCCGATGTCCCGGTCATTGTGTGCACTATGACCTGGGTTCATGGAGGTTTCCTATCCACTGGGTGTATACTACCCATTAGGTGTCTATCAACGTGAAGTTGACTTGCATTTACTGATTCAATGGCCATAATATCCTTGCTTGCGAGAAGCTGAATCCTGATGTATTGTTGCCATGCTTCTCCCCCTGTTGCTTTGAACGAGGAGTGGAGTGATTTTTGTTGGTACCTTCACTCTTTCAGGCATATTTTTTTCAGGATTGTAGGATTGTGTGACACCTTTATATTCAGTAAATGAATTTGGCAGGTTAGTTGCAATGTGTTGCAAATCTTCTGAACGCATGGTCTAGATATTTGAGTACGTGGATTTGAGGTAGAAATGTGTTGAACATTCCAATAATTTCCTGGCATTATGCATGGTACTTGAATTCTCCCCCTAATGCCTGGAAATATTCCTCGGTGTAGCAGCATACTGGCCTAGAATAACTCCCCATGAGAGGGGCTTGAGGTATTGATGGAAATACAGTTATTCCTCACATAGATCCCACATATATGTTGAGGGGCCAATGATGTATGCCGGAGTGGTGATATCGGTGTATAACCGAATTATCGCAGATGGGAAATGCTTGAGAGATTTCCACGTATCAAAGATAAAGGGGAATAATATTATGCAGTTTGTCATGAGCGTGTAAAACTGCATGACTCCAACGTAAAGTTGGTAGATTGCAATTTTATAGTAAAAATCATGCAAATGAGCTCAATTCTTTGGATAAAGGATTCTACCAAACCATTTTGAGTCTAGACACATAGGACAAAGTGCTAAAATTCAATTCTAGGGCCATATTAAAGGCACGCAAGTAGAATTTCGTGACATTATCTATTCGATTTGTTTGAAATCGATGTTCAGGATAATGAGCCAATGGTTTAGTGTGGCTAAATGCACACATGATACATCATGTAGATGTGTCTTTTAGAACCATGGAATACCTGAATGGTCTAGTCAATGGTTGGGAAGAGCCACTTACGTCAACTTGATGAATTCAAGGAGTTTGAGTGGTCCATCGTAGAATTTAAGGTGTACGAGCCTTAAAGTTAGCTTCCTTGCATTGTATGTAATGCACATAAAATCCAAATATTGTTAGAATGTAGCATCATTTAAGTCATGATCAATAAAATTGCCGATAGTTTCTGTTTCAACCCAATGTCGAAATGACCAAGACGAGTATGCCAAGTTGTCATGTGAAAGACATTTTGGAAGCTATCATGTATGCAACATATGCTACGGGTTTTGTAGTATATGTAGTACAATCCTGATGATAAGAAGACAATGGACTTGCCATATCCGTGTATGGTGAAGAGAAGATTTTCTCTTTGTTGTCATCATAAGTTTCTCTATGGAAACTATTTTGACGGATATCTCTATAGTAGTAGGGTATGAGTTATATGTAGACACACAATAGAGCATCTTTGATAACACTCGAGTACCCATAGGGATAATAATTATGACCCAAGTCAATAATTACATCATCGCGTGCAACGATTGTTTGAATATTTCCTGACCTCTTAACAAGAGTGGAAACATTATATTTCCCTGAATATAGAGTTTGTGGTGCATATGTCCACAAGGCACGTATCATCTTTCATCTAATTGACCCCCATAAAAATCTATATATAGATTTGAAGATTTCCAGTATGAAAATTTCTATCATATATATAGAATACATACAAATGTATTTGTACCAAAGTGCTGATACAATATATTGTGATATACAATATATAATGACAATAATCATGTTCTTATTAGAACATCATAAATTGACATAAATAAATAGATCACTAAGGAGACTAAGGGACTAAATGTATAGTCTCCAAACATGTTGGTTGAAGCATATTCAACCATCACGCTCTCCATGCTCATAGGATCCCGTGACAGCTTGATGGTGCCAAGTTGAGGGTTTGAGGTGAGTTTCAAACCATTACCCTTGAGGTCCATTGCGTCCCGAAGGCATGGCTTGGATCGCATGCGCTATTCCATGGGATGCAAGATTGATCTTGATGTCCATGACCCGCTTAAGTAAGTTGTGACCATTGAGTGCAAGGGCCTCAAAATACTTAGCCATCGATTACTTATAGGAGCAAACCAGAGATAGTTAATTTACCAGGAGTAAATTAAAACCATCGTGGTTTGTAATAAGAATGCAAAAAAAATCGATTCAAGTGTATAACCTGAAAATGCTCAACCTCAATTGTGGTAACATAGCACATTGAAGATCATCTAGATCTCATGGTAATAGGCTGCATAATCTGACAATGTCAGTAGATGCGCATGGTTCTATTACCTTGTGTATGGCACAATTTAATTATGAGAAAAAACATGTTGGAGGTAATCGTTTGTCGAGATTGACAGAACGTAGGCCTCTCCGTAAGAGTGATAGTCTGCGCATGGGCAGTAGATCTAGCTCATTACCTAGTGTTTTCCTAATATAATGAGGGAGATGTAATTGTCAAAAATTTGCGAGTCAGTTGTGCGGGAGAAATCAATCTCGACTGCAATGACACGTTCATTAAGAATGAAAATGTGGTAAACACATAGAACATATCATATGTGTGCGGGAGGCATCAATCTCGACCGCTAAGTCATGTTCATGAAAAATGGCAATGTGGTAAACACATAGAACATATCATGTCCGATGAAAAACCGGTAATTTGTGTATCTATTTGAAAGAAATTGAAAATTTTGAATTGCAAATAGATATATTATTCTTGACATGTGTTTAACATGGAAATAAATACATCAAAGAAATATTCCGGAGTACAACGTACTCAGCGGAAAAATAGTATTGTAAAAGTACTAAATTTATCTTTGCAAAAGATTGTTAAAATCTCAATTGCAAATAATAGATATAAATAATCTCAACATTTATAAGCATGAAAATTATTTATATCATAAATTTCTGGAGCATTATACTCAACAGAAAAAATGTTTGAAACAACGGGGTCTAGAACAGGTAAATACTAGTAAATAGTACTTTTATTAGGACCAATTTAACCCCTGTTTCAGCCCATTTTTTCATTTCCTGAATATGGAAGGATCTTAATGCAAAATGGCGAAGGGATAAGAATTCCCTGTCTTCTTCCCCGTACGTGCAGTTACTGTAACTGCCGTAGTCCTTGGGCTCGCCGGCAACGGGCGGCTAGGAGCGCGGTCGGGCGTGGACATGGGGGCCAGCCAAGGGCACAGCCGGGCGAGCGGACGCGGGGAGGAGGCCGGACGAGGTGCGCAGTCGACGGCGCAGAGATCACGGCCATGGCCTCCAGGGAGTGGCGCAGAGGCCGGGCGCGCGGCGCGGATGCCGCGGGCGTGGACAGGGGCGGCCACAGTCTGGCGCTGCCGGCCACGGCGAGGCCGAGCGCAGCCACGGCCTGGCTAGGGCTCGGGCAAGCGGGCATGCCGCAAACGTCATTGTTCAGGGAGCCGAATCCATCAGGAGCGCGAGAACGCGGTCAAGGGCGCGGCGCGGACGGGCAGCAGCCGGGCGAGGCCGAGCGGCCACGGCGCGGTAGTGATGCAGACCGAGGGTGTCTGCTTCCGCAGCCGCTGTTTCCGAAGAGGAGGCCTCGCCATGGAGGTCCAGCCACGAGTGCGAGCCGATGGCTGCAAACGGCAGGAAAGAAATTTGATGTGGTAAATGCATCCTTGTCTTACCTGTTCTTTCTTCTGTTCTACCCATTCTTCTATTTTGGAATGATTCCTTCATCTTGCCATTTTCACACGCTGCGTTGGGAGATGATGCGCCAGTGGGCACCGCCGCCGTGCAGAATGAGAAAACTGTGCCCAGAAGCCTGCGGGAACGAGGGCCTCTCACGCGCCGGCCGATGGCCGTCTCCATGGACGACGGAGGGGCTAGCGCCTCTGTGTGGCCTGTTGCTCTTGGTAGAGACGAGTGACTGATAACGTGTTAAGAGAAAAGTGAAATCCTCTATTCTATTAATTGATGATGCAGGTATATATACAGATGGAAGGACACCATGAAGAGGTGCCTCTTCATGAAGGGGTGGAAGTTACAAGGGTAGATTTACCCCATAATTAACACATGTTAATTATTTCTAACAGTTCCGGCCTGTACGGGCTCTCATCAAACGCGCCCAAGCGGAAGCAACAGGGGAGGTTGCTACTTGCTGCCGATGAGACAGGTAATCCACTCCTTGAAAAATGAGGTGACACATATTCATCATTTTTGCAAAATGAAATCTTTATTATCATGTTAGCTGCGTTGAAAATCCACCACACCACCACAATATCAAGAGTATCATTTAATACTACATTACTATACAATTTATTCGTAGTCATAATTATCAGGCAATGACCGAGTACTAATATCATGAGGCATGTTTTTACTCTTTTTTCATGTCTTTTTAGCTTGGACTATCTTTGTATTTTTGACCCATAAGAATTATTTTAGGTTGGATAGAGAAAAAAATACTATCCATGCATTAAAATGGGGGAATAAATAGTTTAGACAATATGTAGGATTTCATCTTATGTTTCCTTTTTCAGACACTTCCACCTCATATGCACTGTATCAAGTTTTTCCAATTTTATCATACCCTTTTTCCTTAAAAAAATGCTTTAAATTCCCCATGTCTTATTAGCTTGCCACAGTTTTAAGATAATGTAATTCATTACATACTCTAATGTAGCTCACATAGGGCGACACTCAACGTCCAGCTCGACGGGGTTAGTCTGCAAAGTTTTAACAATAACCCTCCTGGTGTGGTTCAATAATAGACGTGTTGTGCAGCGACTGAGCTCATTGCCTTGAAAGACAACATTTCAACTTTTGAGATCACATGTTTGTCGCGGGCATCGTCGACAGGAATGATAATGAGGATAAGCGCCGACACGAGTGGAAAGCTATGTTAAAATAAAGGTTGTTGATATGTTTTCTTAGCTTAATCTGTTGCAACGCACGGGCAATTTTCCTAGTATATTATTACAAAAACAGCTTTCCGTATGTTGATAGTCCTTTCAATATTTATCTTTACTACCTAAAAATATATACTATTTATTTTTCTATTGTGGGAGACATATTCATTCAATTTCCTCGTAATTAAATTGCCATTCGGTGACCAATAATATTCATACAAATTATATATAAGAAAATGTTTTCTTTCAAAATAATGGTTTAATTATTTTACTTGTAATCATGAGGCAGTGCAGCTGTATTTGACTTCTAGGCGGAGCGGGAGGTCTCCATTTTAATGATGTTTTTATTTATTTTATTTTAATTATCTACTGGCATTAAAATTAGGTACAAGACAGTATCATTAATAATAAATTTAATACAATTGAATTATATAATCATATAATTAATTAAATTAATGTAGGAGGAATAATTTACAACTAATAATAATATGACAATTTTTTAATTCTTAAAATAGTAATTCTAATTGCTATAATAAAATAAAGCTATAAGTTAGGAACACAAAAAATTACTTTACATTTTTATTTTATTTATTTACTACCGTGAACTAAAAAAAAGTAAAAGGAGGTAATAGGGCGGTCCAGTAGTTATTTTTATCCTCTCCAATCAATAGGAAAAAATGTGTGAAGCAGGCCATTGGCCCAATAATGATAGGCGACCCACTGGTAAATGAGAACTGCTCCCAGCCCATCCAGGCTGGCCTAATAAGGTGAATCTAGTGAAGGAATCATTTTTTTATTATGGACACTCTGGATTGCGGGTTGATGACCTAATAAGGGAGGGCTTTTATGCAAAAAGTTAAAACGGACTAATAGGCGACCTCCGCTTATTATTAGGCGTAGGTATAGATTCTTAAAATAGCAATTCTAATTTATGGGACCATCGTAGCTAACTCAACGTCTCAGCCTAGTCAGTGCCTAATCATCATCAAAGGGATGAAAACCGCTTGAGATTGATAGAAACCACTCAAGGGGATTATTAACCCGGTTTTAGTAATTTGAGGGTACTATTTATATCAGTTTTGAGTTCAGGGGGTTATGTATCCCAAAGAGTGGATTTGAGGGTGATTATTGTACTTCTTTCTTTTTTTATTCTGGACATTCTGGACTGCGGGTTGATTATCTAAAAAGGGAGAGGCTTTTATGCAAAAACGTTAAAACAGACTAAGAAAGCCACCGCCCTTTATTATTAGACTATGAAAATTGCCCATGCGTTGCAATGGGAAAAAACAATATCTTAGACATCTTATCATGACTCAACATCTTCATACACGCATGTACATACCCGCTATTTCAACATGGTGGTCCATTCGGCGCTTATCCTCCTTCAAGCCCTCGCTGATATGTCCACCTAACTATAATGCATCCCAACATAATCAATCGTAAGGTGGACAACAAACATCGACATCCTCTTTGGCGCAGATTATATCGAAACTTACACCTAAAGCACAGTCATGATATCACTTTTCGGCATTTGTAAGTGGGTGAAGCCTCGAGTTGTATGAGCTGATATATAAGAAAGGTAGGGTAAGCAACCTAGTTACTTCTCACCTCCATGTGAATAAAATCATGACAATATGTCTCTGGATTTTGCTTTGCCATAACATATTATATATGAAAAGTTATTAATGATTTACCACACAATTTATTTGGTCAAACTGGCACACACAATCATTATACATTTTTCATCAAACTTTTTTTCTTGCGCTAAACGAAACTATCAGAATATCCAGATGGATGTTGGAAACTTTGAAGCTAAATAGGCATTATAGGGACTTTTGTCGATGAGTATGGCTTGATCAATTGATACCGCGCCACGTTTTTCTGGGGCTAGCCAAGTTAACTCCACACTTATGCTATACTTCATGTGAATGCATTATATATATTATACTTCATACCTGTGTTCTAACGTCTAGAAACACATTATGTCGAAATCACCAATGGTAAAAGCACTTATGTTATACATCCTCGGCGTACATATTTTATAAAAGTGATGGTAAAAACATTTATGTTATACATCCTCGGAGTATATAGCATAAAACTATCACAATTGGGGCCGTCTTTCCGAAAAACTACCACTTTTAAAACTTTCGTTGATATCTACTGAATTTTTGGTAATCACTCACAAAAAACTACTCCCTCCTTCCCAAAATATAAGGTGCGCTTTGACTTTTCTGGTCTTCATTGTTTAACTTTTACTATGATTATCACTTATTACATGTCTATTAAATTAGTATAAATATACATGAAATTGAACTATTTTGCAAGACAAATATTATGTTATCATTTATACATATTAAGTTTGTTCCTTTTTATATGTATTTACTGTCAAAGTTGTGCATCAAAGACCGTGCAAAGTCAATCATGCCTTATATTTTGGGAAGGAGGGAGTACCGAGTTTTTGTAATGACTATCTTACCTAATTTCAATCGCGGTTATAACAGACTGGGCCCGCTTGTCAGAAACCGTTAGCGTTGACTGTTAGCTTTGACCGTTATATGACAGATGGAGCCCACATGTCAGTCCCTTTCATTTTAAAAAAACTTTTTTCCAAAAGAATAATAAAAATATTGAAAAAAATCAAATTTTCCCTCGGAAAAAATATGTTTTTACTGAATTTTTTTACACGTCAACCCAGAAAAAATATTTTTCCGGAAAAAATTCAAAAAAAATTGGGAAATTTTTTTTTTTAGCGAAACTTGGCAGGAGCTCTGCCTATTCATATATAGAAGAAGAGAGAACAAAGGTCTTACAACCCACACGACAGGAGATCCACATGCGGATTACTCCCCAAGCTGAACAACACGCGGCGGCCCCGAAGGGTGCAACACACCTGAAACTTGACGAAGTTCCTCATAAGCAAGGAAGGCCACCTCAAGATAGGCTTGGCGCCTACCATCGAAGATGCGCCTGTTTCTCTCCTTCCAGACATTCCACATGATGTAGGTGATTCTCGCACTACGAACACGAGCATTGGCAGAGGTTGTGTTCGAAATGATCTTACACCACGCCGAGTCAACGGAGTTCAGAGTCCCAATGAAAGGCCCGAGCTTATCCTCAGACCACGTATCGATGGTGTTCCAAACCGCCACCGTGAACGGGCATTCCATACACAAGTGAGCCACAGTCTCCGGATGGGTGAGGCAGAGCTGGCAGGTGGGATCATGTGGCCAGCCCTTGGTGGCAAGCAGGTCGGCCGTGAGGATGCGCTTATGGAGGACAAGCCAGGCAAAGAACTTGGCTTTGGGCTCCGCAAAAGCCCTCCAGACTTTAGATGGCTCAAACTTAGGGAAGGATCCTTGGAACTGAACCGCGTAGGCCGAGGCCGCGGAGTAGCATCCGTCCTCCGTCCATAGCCACCTAATGGCGTCGGCCTGATCCTCCAAGAGGTTCGTCTCCGGATGGAAAATATTTTTTAAACATCCATGTTGAGGCCGGCCACCACGTTAGCAGCCGAGTAGGAGCCTGCCTGCTCAGCGCGTAGCTTGGCCTGCCGCCGGCCGCCACCTCTTGCCAATATCCTTTCCAGCAATGAATCCACACAACGTGGATGAAGATGAATCAACCCATGGCCAACCTCCCTCTTCCTTTGTTTTTGTTTTGGAGCCCAGAATATCCATTCTCAGTGTGCATGCACGTTCCTCCTCATTGTCTCTAGTTTTGCCTTGAGCTGGTCCCAGCAATTGCATGTGAATTATTTGCATCCTGCTCGTTTTCCCCCATCGTAGTAAGTTTCCCTTCCTTGTTCTTGTCTCTATGCAGCTTGCTGATATTACAGTAACTTGCTAAACTATATAAACAGGGTGTAATTTGTTTCACAGAGCGAGGTGGGACAATTTTTAGCGTCAAATAGTCTAATACAACCTTTCTTCCGATGAAGGCCTCAAGAGTACATGCCCACTCAAAGCCCAACGGCCCAGCCAAGCGACATAGAGCCCAACTACCTAGGCTAGCGACACAGAGTACGACTTAACCCTGCGAATCATTTTCTTTTTCTTATTTTGGAGTGCGGGTTTATTTTAATAAATACCAAGGGATTTCTGCAAAATAATCATAATGGACTAAGAAATTATTATTAGGTAAAGATAAATAAGTTGTTTGTTGAGCTTTGCTACATCAAACATCTTCCTTTGTCTTAGCATTTTCACTTCTTGACTAATAACATATTCTTTCAAAAGCTTAAAATGATCTCATCAAAATATAAGAGGAAGAGAAAAAGTTGAAATTTATTAGTTATTCATTGACCAAGAACATGTTTGCCATGGTTTAATGAGTTTACTTAGCCCTAAGTTTGATTATAATTGATATTACTCTTTCATAAGGGCCTTCTGAGCTGAGATTGTTGTTGATGATGGTTGAGTCTAGTAGAAAAATTATGAAGCTTCTTGTCCGTATTCTTATTTATCGACAATTCACAATCTAAACTTGTGGACAGGTTTACCGAGCTCAATTCGCTTGGGGACAAGCGAGGTTTAAGCTTGGGGGAGTTGAAACGTCCAAGATGCATCACTATTTTACATCATAATTTATCTCTATTCATTGATATATTTCATATTATGATGACGTTCTTATAGTGTTTTGGCTTGTTTTACACAGTTTACAACTTTTCGGTGCCGAAACAGTAGACGCAGGAATCAACGGGAAAAATTGCACATAGAGTGGGCATATCAGCGCATATCCAAATGACCTGAAATTCACGGGGAAGAACTTTCTGGAGAAATCACGAAGGCACACAAACTTGGAGCCGGAGGGGGCCACCAGGCTCCTAGGCGGCTTGGTGGCATGGCCACCCCCTAGGCCGCGCCAGGTGGCCGCCTGGGAGGTGAAACCCACCCCTGGGACTCTCCTTCGACACATACATCCCTCGTAAACTAAAAACCCTAGAACGGAAGTTGGATCCGGAGTTCCGCCGCCGCTTCGTGGCGGAAACCTAGAGAGAATAAAAGACCTTTACGGCGGGCAAATTCCGACAGGCAGAACTCCCGGAGGGGGAGATCATCCTCATCGTCATCACCATCGTCACGGGCATCATCGAGATCAACATCACCATCATCCTCATCACCAGCACCATCTCCATCTTCATCCCACATCACTTTACCATTGCAATCTGTGTCGTACCTTGCACTATTCATCCCCTCTACTCTACCGGTGTTGATTACTCTTTTGTGGTGAATGCTATTGAGTTTTGTTGAAGAATTATTGTTATGACCAGATTGCTCATCATATATTTATCACCTCTGATCATGATCTCTTTTATGTCTTGTGAGTAGTTCCTTTATTTCTTGAGGACATGGGAGAAGTCTAGTTGTTAGTAGTCATATGATGTTGAAGTAATATGTGTTGATTGATATTTAAGTTGTGGTGCTATTCTTCTAGTGGTGTTATGTGAACGTCGACTACATAACACTTCGCCTTTTTAAGGACCTAGGGGAATACATTGTATATAAAGCACTACTGGAATTCCTTAGTTTTCCATGTGCCAACCTCTTTGCCGTCTGTTCCGTCGGGGTAGACGGCAAAGAGGTCCTCTGCCGACTGCTGCCCTAAAACCAGACGGTAATGGCAGACTGACGGCAATGAGGTCTTTTGCCGTCTGCACTTAGGTATACAGACGGCAAAGGGCCGTTTACCGTCCAGGGGAAGACGGAAAAGCCCCTAGTGGGCCCGCCTAGGCCGATCCACAAGTGACAGTTAACGTCCAGGGGATTTGTCGTCTGCCCATGGACGGCATAGAATCTTTTGCCGTCCGGGGCAGACGGCAAAGCCCCTGGCCGTTAACCTGGCCGACGTGCCTCCTCTCTCTCCCACTCTCTCCACTCTCCAACCGCGCGCCTCTCTCCCACGCCACCGCCGTCGCCGCCGGCGGGCCCTAGCCGTCGCCGTCGTCGGGCCGTCGCCGTCGCCGTCGTCGGGCCGTCGCTGTCTCCGCCGCCGGGATCCCACCCCAGCTCGCCCCTACGCCGCTGGATCCAACCCAGCGGGATCCCGCACCCGCGCCCCTTCCCGCGCCGGATCCCAGTCCGCCCTCCTCCGGCCCTCCGTCGCTTCCTCCAGCCCGCCGCCGCTTCCCTACTCCACCGACCTCCTCCACCAACGCCGCCTGCCGCCAGCCTCCCTGCCCCCAGGTGAGCACCCATTTTTTCACTTTATTTTTTCTGTTATTTGCTATATGTTAGACTTTAGTTAGATTAATAGTGTTAATTATTAGGTTAGTTGCTATATGTTAGATTTTAGTTATATTATTAGCGTTATTTTTTATTTTTTCTGTTATTTGTTATATGTTAGATTATTAGTGTTAGTTTCTGTTATTTGCTATATGCTAAATTTTAGTTTTTAATTAGTTAGGATGTTAGTTTTTAGAAAAAGAAAATAAGAATAAAAAGATATAAAGAAAATTAGAACAAAAGGAAAAAATAAGAAGAAGGAGGGAAGAGAGAAGAAGAGGAAAGAAGAAGGAGGAGGAGGAGGAAGAGAGAAGAAGAAAGAAGAAGAAAAAGAAGGATAATAAGAAGGAGAATAAGAAGAAGAATAAGAAGAAGAAGAAGAAGATGATGAAGGTGGAGGAGAAAGAAAAGCAAGGTGGAGGAGAAAGAAGAGGAAAGTGGATGAAGAAGAAGAGGAAGGTGGAGGAGAAAGAATAGGAAGGTGGATGAAGAAGAATAGGAAGGTGGAGGAGAAAGAAAAGGAAGGTGGAGGAGGAAGAGAGAAAGAAAGAGAAAAAATAGAAGAAGAATAATGAATGGAGGAAGAATAAAAATAAAAATAAGAAGAATGAGAAGAAAAAGAAGAAAAAGAAAGAAAAGAAAAGAAAAGAAAATCAAGAATAAGAAAGTAGATATAGTTACTAATTAGATATTAGTATTACTTGGCTTAATTGCCGGTGCTAGTAATTTGTGTTGATTTTCTGCATTTTAATGTGTAGTTGTTTCCCCTTCACCTCGAGCACCATCATCGAGGGTATCGTGTTCGACGACCGCCCTGCGTTTCTAGGGTGAGTAGAAAATGTCCTCTATCCTCTCCCCCTTCCTTTGCTCTGTTCCGGCCTTTGTGCCGATGGCACTAGCTAGCTATAGATAGTTTCAATATACAGTCGCGTAACCAGTATGCGTCTCCCGTTCGAAAGGATTACAGTTATTAATATGCATTCATTTGCATATTTATAATAGTAATTCTTTCGAATTGTCTAACGTTATCCATGGACAGCCCGAGTATGTGTAGATTGGGTCGTTTTTCCATGCTCTATTCTTGACCCGACGTGGAATTTCGTCAGCGCCTCCCTGTTGTTCTCCGGATACACAACCTCTCGGCTTGTTGTCGAGACGTGTATTAGGAGAACAGCGGGAAGGTGCTGCCGAAATTTTGCGTCGGGTCGGGAGCAGAGCATGGGAAAACGAACCCAATCTACACATACTCGGGTGGGATTAGGACCTATCTTTACCTATTAGTGTGTAGGTAAATTAATTGCATATGCCGTAGCTATGTATAAAAGTAATAAAAAGTCGACGTAATAAAATTGACAAACTTGTATATTTGTTGTTTAGTAGCTAGCTAGTGACAAGATGAGCGATGATCGTGCCTGGATGTACACCGGTCGCCCTAATCAGAAAGAGATCAGCACTGAATGGGCAATGAAAACCAAGGACTTTCTGAGAGCAGCGTTTGCAAATGGTCAGATAAAAACTTGGTGCCCCTGTGTTAGGTGCTACAACTATAAACAGGCAACAGAGGTGGATATGGGTAAACACTTGCAGAAGTGGGGTTTTAAGCCTAATTATACGGTGTGGACTTTCCATGGTGAGTCTGCCGGACGCAGGAGAGAGGAGGTGGTCCGCCAGTGCACGGACGAGTACAGAACCGGGATCGAAGACATGGTGCAGGACTTTGACGATGCGCGGGATGAGGACGATGAGATGGAGGAAACTGCGAAGGCCTTCTATGAGATGTTGGAGTCCTCAAAACGTCCTCTACACGCTCACACTGAGCTTTGTGAGCTCGATGCCATCGCACAAGTGATGGCTCTGAAGGCACAATTCAACTTGGGCAAAAAATGCTACAATGCAATCATGACCATATTTGGGCGGTTTCTACCAAAAGATCATGTTATGCCTGCAAACCTGTACCAATCGAATAAGATCCTCAAGGTACTTAAGATGCCCTATGAGCAGATACATGCTTGTGAGAATGGATGTGCTTTATTTAGGAAAGAGTATGCGCAGTAAGACTATTGTCCCAAATGCAAGTCATCCAGGTATGTTGTGGTAGACAATGGTCAAGGTGAGAAGACACAAACCAAAATACCCGTAAATGTTCTTCGGTATCTTCTAGTGATACCAAGAATTCAACGCCTTTACATGATGGAAGAGACAGCCAGACAGATGACATGGCACAAATATGGGAAGATAATGGAATTTGATGCAGATGGGAAGCCGATGTTGACTCACCCATCAGATGGTTTAGCATGGAAGCACTTCGATGAAAAACATGTGCAAAAAGCTAAGGAGCCAAAGCATTGCCGAATCGCCGTCGACACGAATGGGTCCAAGCGTGGCCTTAAGCATAGCAAGTCGGAATGCCGAAAGAAGTATCTTTCGAGGGACCATTACATGATGGTAACCCCTTATTGCATCTTTTAGTTTCGTTGATTTCATTCCTAGCTAGCTAGTCCTATATAATTGCTAATCTTCATGTTTACTAACTTAGGCGCCACCGAGATGGTGTGCGGATAAGCCGGATTGTTGGGAGGTCATTGTGGACCAGTGGTGCTCAGAAGCCTGGTTGGCCGCCCACAACAATGCCAAGGACCGGCGCGCCCAGATGGTTGGTGTGCCACACCATCAAGGCAGCCGCAACTTAGCTGGTTACGGGCAAAAATGAGTATGTGTGTTTTGCTAATATTGTCTTTTACGCACCGACAACTTAGCAGTTTACTAATATTGTGCTTTGCTTTGTCTTTTAGGCGGAGCATAATAAAAAAGAGCCTCTTGGTGTGTTCGACAATTATGGCATGGCCCATACAGCGTCGTACAAGAAGTCCAAGGCACTCTCAAAGTCGGATATTGCCACTCCGTCGACTTTCACCAACGTTTCCGCCTACGGTAAGATGAAGGCTTATACCGAGGTGGCGAAGGAGAAGCACGGGCAGGATTATACCCCGGTTGGGAAGCCTATAGACCCGAAGCTGGTGATGATCTCTGGTGGAGGAAGGCGCCATGGCGCCATGGCCATTGGAGATAAGTTGATTCGGTGCAATAGGATTCTTCCTGAGATCAAGGCGCGCCAAACGAGCTCTTCTCCTGCTATAAGGACTCGTGCGCGGCCAGTCGATCTCGCTATCGAGGTTAGCCATAAGGACTCTTGCATTCTTGTGTTCTCTCATCAAATATTACAGTGCTAACTACAGGAGTGGGGTTGCAGGAAGCTCTTGAGAGAGAGCGACAGAATACCCAGCGGCTACTCGAGGAGAAGAAGTGGTTGGCGGAGGAGAAGGCAGCAGAGAGAGAGCGGTTGGCGGAGGAGAGGACGGCGAAGGCTCTTGAGGAGGCCGCGACACGCCACGATGCGTCGAACCGGGCCTTGTACGAGCTCATCGTGGTAAGTCACTTGTTCATATTCACCAAAGAACGCATGTTATAATGTTTGCTTATATTAGGAACTAATATGATTGACTCATGAAAACAAATGTGTAGACTATGTGCGAGAAGACTGGCCAGGCCGCTCCACCGATGCCGATCATCTCTCCTGTGGGGACGGTGAGTATCTTTCAATGATCATCCATACCTTATTGAGTGGTGTCATGCTAACCGCTAGTTGATCTTTTCGTGCAGCATAACTCTCGGGCTGCATCCCATGACCCTTCTCCCCCGTCAACCTCGGGCAACCCGACTGATGCTTCTCAGCCACCTCAGCCTTGAGGGCTACACTTCGGTAAGTTGTCTTCCATACTTACCTTCAGAATTCCTATATTTATCCGAAAATGCCATACTTTGCTTATTTTGCACCAAAAGGGCATAATTAGCTTGTTACTTCAAAAATGGACATAGTCAACTTAGTTAGACATAGTTATCTCAAAACATATCATAGTTAGCTTAGTTATCTCAAAAAATGACATAGTTAGCTCAACAAATGGTATAATTAGCTAAGTCGGCTAAAAAATGGCATTATTAGCTAAGTTAGCTAAAAAATAATATAATTAGCTAAGTTAGCTAAAAAATGGAGGCTATTTCTTCATCATCTTCACCATGCATCATCTTCTCGTATGCTTCCTCTCCATTCTTCTCTTCTTTCTTCTTCTTCTTCTTCTTCCTCTCTTTCTTTTCTTCTTCTTCTTCTTCTAACTTTCTTTTCTTTCATTTTGCAGAGTAGCTTCACGGGAGTCATGCATTCATGGAGTGGTGCTTCTTCACTTGTAGAATATTTGTTTATTTTGAGACTTTTGTTTGATGGAGTGATGTATGTGTTTGACACTTGTGTGCACTATGTATATAGATCACTTGATGTTCATTATGTATTAGGAGACTATATAGATTACTTGATGTTTATTATGTGTTTGGATCACCTGATGAGATGTGATTTGTGCTTCTGGTACTGCTGGTATATATGTATATATATTTTGTTTTGTCAAATGCAGGGAATTATAAGAAAACAAAAAAAAATAGTGGTTATGCAGCCTCTTTGCCGTCTGCTTGTAGTCGGCAAACCCCTTTGCCGTCTACTGGTGGTCGGCAAAGGTGACACGTGGCACCCAGCTGTGCAATCTGGGAACAGACTGGGTGCCATTTGGTCTGTATGCTGTCTGCATATGCAAGGCAGACGGCAAAGAACATTACTATGCCGTCTGCACGGCAGACGAAAAAGATCTGATGAGAGGTGACATCTTGATGACGTCATCAAATCTTTGCCATCTGTCGGTAGACGGCACACCACTCCGTTAACGGTTGACGGAGGGGCTTGTAACCTTTTTGCCGTCAGGCTGTTGTTGCCGTCTACTTGCCAGTATGCTGTCGGTAAAGGGCTTTGCCGTCCGTCGATTATGTGCAGACGGCAAAGCACCTCTTTGCCGAAGAAACTGTTGACAGGAGCTGTGCCGTCCGGGAGCAGATGACAAAGCTCTTTGCCGACAGCTAAAGGTGTGTTTGCCGTCTGCCAAGGCAGACGGCAAACAAGAGAATTCTAGTAGTGAAGGATGCTTATGGTGGGTTGCCGGAGTGACAGAAGTCTGAACCCCAGTTCGCATAGTTTTGCACGAGGGAGTGTTGGATCCTAAAGTTTATTGCTATGGTTAGGCTTTGCCTTAATTTCTCTCTTGTAAGTGCGGATGCTTGCAAGGGGTTTAATCATAAGAGTGTACTTGTCTTAGCCTAGACGGTGCACTAGCATAGATGCACCCACACAACACTTATCAACACAAAATATAGTACTAGACGGAGTATGCCGAAAGCACTTGACTACCTCTCCCTTGTGTCCTCGGGAACGATATAGTCTTTATAAGTTTAATCCTTAGGATTATCCTTTGTTCAAATGTATTGGGCCACTTGCTGCACTTTATCACCATTTACTTTCCTTGCTTTTATTTTCTTGTTTCTTATAGCAGAAAACCCATAAAAAGTTACCTTTCAGTACTTGCAGTTATTCCTTTCTCCACATCACTTGTCCGTACCTTCTGATCCTCGTTGGGTCCGACACTCTTACTTATCAAAAAGGCTACGATAGATCCCCTACACTTTTGGGTCATCAGGTGCGGGTAGAGGCGTCGTGGGGATCCGCGGACGTCACATCGAGAAAGTCTGTGAGCCCTGGCCACTTCTAGCGCTCCTCCGCTCGATCTCCTCGAGGGTGGTCCAACTCCTATCCATGGGAACGCAAAGGTGGGACTATTAAATAACGTGAGAGCACCAGGTTCTAGTGTGGTCTGAAGAAGCTAGCTGACTTGGTTGGGTGGATCGTTCTGCACAGGAAAACTTAGTGGGTTCTATCCAACGCAATATTTTTGTGTTAATTGGCTTCGAGCCCACGAGAGAAGCCCATTAGCATACGAAATTTTATCTGTACGAAGTGTTTTTTAACGAATACTTTTTCTCACTTTTAGGTGGCATTGGTGGTAATTTCTATTAACTTTAAGGTCAAATAAGATGACGGACGAAAAAAGTGGAGAAACGCACCTCCCTTTATTATTAGGGAAAGATTTTGGTACTCTTGAACTTGTGAACACTTTATATGGTATGGTATGGCAGTTGCTTTATGTATAAAGTGGGACGCGAGCCTTTTGATGTTTTAATCCTTTTCAAAGCCTCACTACTAGGAAAAATCCTATAGGCATATCAGCCGTACCAACGTGAGGTAACGACACCGAACTGTTGGTATATAGTAGCAGCACTGGCTACGATCCCGCGTTGCAGGTAGGAGGGTAGTAGAAGCATGTGGTAGGAAAACTCACGCTACTACTAAGAGGGGCCCACCTTATCTCCCAGGGAAGAAAATTGTACAACGTGTGGTCCTAAACCCACGACAGCGCTAGGTGGGCGCCCAACGTTGTGGCTACGTAAAAATGGGCCAGGCTGATGGTGCTCCTCTTAGCAGCAGCGTGGCCCGTGAGCCGAGCGTTCTAGGTAGACCTTTTGTACCAGGGTGACCTACTAGTCCCTCGTTGTAGTTAACCCTATTAGTACGGATGAATCGACACCTGATACGTCCCAAACGTATCTATAATTTATGTTTGTTCCATGCCCTTCTAGGTGACATTGCTATGTGTTTTGCTACACTTTTATATCTTTTTACATATATTTGGACTAACCTACTAACTCAGTGCACCCAGTGCCTGTTTTTGTCTGCTAATGTCTGTAAGTTGCAGGTTTTTACCCATATTTACACAGCTCCAAAAATTCCAGAAAAATCATATAAAAAATCAGCGTACATGAAGCTTCCAGAGTAATGAAGGAGAGACGGGGGAGCCAGGCCCCACCCAGGCGGCTAGGTGGCGTGGCCCCCCCTCATGGCCGCGCCACCAGGGCGCCTGGGAGGTGGGGCCACCCTGATGGCTTCTCGCCCCTCGTTGGTTAACCCAAGTGGAAGGTTGAGATGTAGCACAACAGTACGTTTCCCTTGGCAAAGATACCAAGGTTGAGATCGAACCAGGAGGACTCCAACGACGACAAGTAGGTGGCAAAGTGAACAATGGTGCCGTTCACAACCTAAGTTGCTTACTTTTCCTGGACCTGCACACACAACAGATAGCTTTGCTCCCAACGATACAGAGAGGTTATCAATCTCTCCGGCCTTGTTTTTTACAAAGGGTAAAATGCAAGGGTAGATAGTAGTGATAAATGCAAAGTAAAGTAAAAGTAGGAAGTAAATTGAGGGTGTAAACAGTGGTGAAAATATGGACCAGGGTCCCATGAAGTTCACTAGTGTTGTCTCTCTCCCAAAAGACGATAAATAGCTATGCAAGGTGAAAAAAATTACAGTTGGGCAATTGACAGGATTAAAAACGCACCGCAATGCTAACTATGCTGCAAAAGAAAGGAAGAGGATCAAAAGCATGGGCAGTATGCCAAGTGTAACACCCTCGGAATCAGTAACAGTAATAACTACAGTGATTCCACTGTTAGTGATCATTACTGTTGATGATCAAGCCATGATCACCTTTGATCATGGCTCTGTCAATTTCCAACCCTGATAAAATTTTCAAATACTTGTGGGTTATGATATTGCTCCAAGAAATGGTGGGTGATTATTAATCAACTTGCAATACCTAAACCAATTTAACCTTAGCCATTTGAATAATTAAAAGTCAGTAATGATTAGGAAACCAATGATGTTGGGTTATCAAAATTTTCATGGAAATTACAATAGTAATGAAAGTCTTTGTTAAACCAAAATTGTGGGATCTATTTATAAAATGCCTGGCAATCATTAGGCCATGATTATATAGCAATGGTTATTTTATTAAAATGGTATAGTAATATTAAGGAATAATAAATGAAATAAAAACAATAGTTGAGAATTATTAAATTGCTTTGGATTTTAATAAACAAGTGGGAATTCTAAATGAACAAAAAAAATTATGGAAACAATTTTATAAAATGCCTAATAATCAGTAGGCCATAATAAATGTGAATTAGGGTTTTATTATAATGTTTTAATATTATAGATAAATAAAAACAGTAGCAAAACAGTGGCTTTTAATACCTTTTAAATAAAACAAGATATCAAATGATTTTTTTATAAATCACAAAAATCTTATTAATATTCTATAATATATAACACTAATATTGGGGCCAGCCCCATGTTTTTACAATTTGATAAAGTAACTAAAATAATTAAAAACAGAAAAGAAACAAAAAAGGTGCAAAAACCTATCCTACGCCCCTAGGCGCTGGACCACCCCGGCCCAGCCGCCCCCCTTCCTCTCTCCTCTCTCCCCCACTATTCCCCCTCCCCCACCTCCCCTGTTCCCGCACTGTCGCCGGGGACAGAGTGCGTCACCGCCGGCCCCTCCTACCTGCTCCCCTCCCCTCTCTCACCTGCCCCGTCGACGACAAGGATGCCCAGCTGCCCCCCCTGTCCTCACTCCCTCCCCTTCCCCTCGCCTCTCCATTGCGTTTCCCCATTAAGTCCGAACGCCATGGCCGCCTCGGCCGCGAGCTCGCCCGCGTAGCTGCCGTCGCCGCCTCGCCTCGCCACCAGGACAGGAAGGACCGCCTGCTTCTTCTCCTTCATCCCCGACCCCGCGCCCGAGCCGAAGAGCCCCGAATCGATCGAATCGACCTCCTCCACCCCGCGGATCCTCAACGCCGTCGCCGTCGTTCTTCTACCCCTGCTGCTTCCGAGCACTCACCGGACCTTCTTGTGTCCTCAGGGTGAGTAACCGCACCACCCCCCCTCCATTGTGGGCTCGAATTCGAGCTCTGGTTCGTACTTCCCGCCACTGTGTTTCGGCCGCCGCCAGGACTCGCCGTAGTCGTCCCTGTCGTCCACCGAGACCACCATTAGATTTGTGGCCCAAGCCACGGTCGATTTCATCCCCTCCGCCGCTCATTTGGTCACCGGAGCTCCAGCTCCGGCTTGCCTCCGTGTTGCTGTTGCCGCCGGCGTGCCCGTGCCATGTACAACGGCTAATCATCCCCCTCTCTGTCTCTTACAAGCGGGCCCAAACCAGTAAAAATTAGCTTAAAAAAACTGTTGGATTAAATGCCTCTGTTAGACATACATGTGGGCCTTAGCAAACAGTAACCCCTCTATTTAAATTAAATCAGTTGTTTAAGAGGTATCTCCATGACAGGTGGGCCCTCTGTTAAATTAGTTAGTTTAAATAAAATAGAAGTTAAAATGTTAGTATGACATGTGGGCCACCACACTATTTTAATTAATAAAAATGAATTAATAAAACATTAGAGGCTGACATGTGGGACCCCCATGTCAGGTTTGACTGGTCAACCACTGTTCTGGATAATGTTTGAATAAATGAATTAGAGTAATTCATAAAATCATTTAAATTGATTTAAAACTTTAAAATTCAATATCTTTTAAACCGTAAGTCAGATCAAAATACTTTATACATGGAAGTAGATCAGAAAAATGTGTAGAATAGTAATACGCTATCCGTATACCAACCACACCCCTCTAACACACCGAACATCGAACCGCCCCCCCTCCGGACCGTTTGTTCGATGATTTGTCCGGTACTGTTACAGTATCCGGATGAATTTATTCTGAACACGAAAGTTGTTCAGAATAGATCAACTAACCCGGATACACCACCCACACATGTGTCGAATGTCCACGACACCTCCGGCATGATATCTCCCAGATAATCACCCGGAGCTGGCCGTTGATTCCCGGATGGATTCCCGCTCCGAGCAACGTGCATTGCACTGCGTTAGAACACCGTTAAATTTGCGTTTGCCATGTATTGTATTTGTATTGCTATTATTGCTGTGTATTTATTGTTTCTCCCCCTTTTTATTCTCCGATAGACCTCGTTGCTGCCGCCGACTACACCGTTGCCGAGTACGACTACTTCGTCGACGACCCTACCCCTACCGTCGAGCTTCCAGGCAAGCAGATCCATTCTCTTCCCCAGATATCGCCTATCTTTCCGTACATTTCTTGCACTAGGCATTGTTACTGCTGCTGCTACGAGTACAATCCTATTCAATTGCATAGCCTGATTTTTTCGCCCCTTGATGTACCTTCCTTTAATCCTATGCTGCCTATTATTACTTATGCATTATTCAGCAGTAAACCATGCGCATTGTTAGTTAGGTTTAGAATAGTGGGTCGTGATCACTTTGGGAGTGATCGCGGGAACGATATGTTACAACTGCAACAGGTACGGATCAATGCAGACGCCCTAGGGAACCTACAACGGTGAGACTCTACCGAGTCGCTTCGAGTTTGGCTTACGAGTGGAATGGACTCGTGTTTCACTCTCGTCGGCTCAGTAGCGTAGCATCACCGGGATGATATGAGGTTTACCTCTTTAGTTCATTCCGCTGATGTCTCTGTCAAACCTCTTTAAGTGTGCCATCGAGGGTGATACCTCCTGGTTTCACTTAATGGTAGGAACTCGAACCAACTGGTGTCCTTAAAGGTAAGAAGTCGGGTGACCCAACGGTGCCCGCGAGTGGTATTGCGACGGGACGACAGGGAGGGTACGACCAGTGTACCGGTGTGCCTGGCCCCTGATCGTTGGCCGTGAGAGTTACCAAACACGAAAGTCAAGCTCCTCCAGGAGCACACGCGAGACAAGGTAAGGAGACGGTTCACCTTGTTGGTAACCGCAGTGACTTGGTGGGACGACAGGGCAGGCACCGATGTACTGGTGGTCCTGGCTGCTGTCGTTGTCCGCGGGTCAGTTAAGTCGAGGCAACGATAACAGTTGTCACGCAGGTTAATTAAAATGCTAAATGGTTCAGTGAATGTCTTGAGTTGGCTATATGCCATGTACGCACTACCTACCCGTGGGAATTACGAGTTATGGGCTCCTCTGCTTCGTAGTGTCGTCCGAGGACTCTTCAGACGTCAGCAGTACCGAGGCCTGCGCCGGGAAGTGGTGTTGTCTTATTTGCTCGCGCGGTGGTGTCTTATTTGTATTTGCTTCAACTTCATCGGCCAGCCTCGCACCGTGCAGGAGTACGTCGGGGTTAGGGTCCAAAGCCCCGCGTACATAGGATATAGTCCGGCGGATGACCTCTCTGTTGAGTTTGAAAGATGGGCTACGAAGTGTCGGATAGCCTCGGTGGAGCGTTCCCTAACAAGGTTCCCGCCACCCTGGAGATCCGTGCGTGTAGTGTAACACAAGTGCACCCCTGCAGGGAAGATTAATCTATTCGAATAGCCGTGTCCACGGTAACAGGACGCTTTATGCTGAAGCTAGATCTTACCACTACAAACTATTATTATTAAACTGTATGGTTCCGGGTTTTCTTCCTCGCTGGGATGTCGAGGAGGTGAACTCGGAGGCATTGCTAATTATTGCAACTTATTATTATACAATGCTGCAGAAACTTCTGCTGCATTGTTACTTTATGCTTTATATAAACTGTTGGCTGATTCTTACCTCATGCTGCAAGACATCGTCGGAAGATGCTAGTCTTCGATAGGCCTAGCTTCTTACCCTTATTCTGATTTCTATCTTGCAGTCCACTATATACAGCCTCTTCTTTCCATTGATACAATGCATAATGCTTAGTAGCGGACGTAAGACTCGCGGGTATGCTAGATACTCACCTGCTTTATTTTCCCCTTTTATTGTTTTGCCTGATCGGCCGCTGCAGTCGACGTTGGAGCCTTGGAGTCCAGGAGCAGGAGATCCCCGATGCCGATCACCACAACGTGAAGATCCCCGATTCCTTCTACGACGTCGAGTTCCCCTTTGACCAGGAGTAGTTTGGAGGTTCCCAGGCAGGAGGCCTTGCCTTTCCGATCGAGTGTTGATTTTCTGCTATCCTTCTTAAGGCAACCTTGTACCCTTGTGTCTGTACTCAGATACTATTGCTTCCGCTGACTTTGTGCTCTCGAGCTGTTGTATTCGAGCCCTCGTGGCCCCTGGCTTGTGTTAAACATCTTGTATTATTTTATTTGTAGAGTTGTGTTGTGATATCTCACCGTGAGTCCCTGATCTCGATCGTGTACCTTGCGTGTATGATTACTGTACACGGTCTGATTTTGGGGGCGTCACACCAAGACAAGTAGACCAAAATCCATTTGCATCTACTCACTAATCATCCACCTTGAGATATCTATCCAAAACATCTCGCTGATATTAAGTTGTGAGCCCCACCCAAAGTGTAAACACAAAGCAACAGACAGCTGCATTAAAAGAGCTTCGCGTAAAGTAAACAATCCTTGCACTCGCAAGTATAAGCACCGTTGTTTTCCCCCTTGTGGTAACAACATATCCCATAGACTCATGTTTCTGTCACTCAAGCTAGTCATTGGGGGCATGAACCCACAATCATGCATAACGCTCCCTCTTGGAGTTACGATCAATCACTTGGACAAAGTAACAAAAAGCAACGGAGAACATGAAAGAATCACTCAAGAACATAAATATAAAAGGAGAAGAACCAAATATATTACTCGTCACAATCTGAACATAATATCATAATCCATCAGACCCCAGCAAACTCAACATAGCAACAGCAGGAAAATTACATAGGTGCCTTGATCATGTAGGGCAGCTCACAAGGTCTAATCATTGAAGAACAAAGAGGGGGAGAGGACATCACATAGCTACTGATCATAGACCCATTGTCCAAGGTGGACTACTCATGGCTCATCCGGGAAGCGTCCATGGTGGTGGAGAAGCTCCCGGAGGTCAATCCTCCCTCCAACAGGGTGTTCGGACAGGGTCTCCTGGCAGTCCCGATCTTGGAAGCGTGGCGGAGGCGGAACAAAGGGGGGGATCGCGAAAAAGGGTTCTGTCCTTAGGGGTTTCGGGAAGATAGGTAAATATAGGCGAAGGGGGCAGCCAGGGGTGGACCAGGGGGTCCAGGCGCCCCCCCAGGCCACTCTTATTGTACATTGCAGCCACAAGCCGAGTTGTCAGCGTATCTATAGTGGTGGAAAGAGAAGAAGAAGAAGGGAAGTCACAGAAGGTACAAAGACCTGTGTACTTCATCTCCGAGGTCCTCACACCATACAAGAAAAGATATCCTCACTACCAGAAGTTGGCAATGGGAATCTACTTGGCATCACAGAAACTTGCACACTATTTTCAAGACTATTCCATCACATCAGTATCAGAAGCTCCTCTCGCAGAGATAATGAACAACAGATACGCAACAGGAAGAATTGCAAAATGGAGTTTGGATTTGTTACCCTATGACCTCCATTATCATCCCAAAAAAGCAATCAAGTCGCAAGCACTGGTGGATTTCCTGGCCGAGTGGATCGAAGTCCATAACCCCCCACATCCAACCCCAGAACATTGGACAATGTTTTTTGATGGATCCAAGATGCTGAATGGAGTAGGAGCAGGAGTGGTACTAGTTTCACCAAGGAAAGATCAGATAATATATGTTCTCCAAATACATTTCCCAGCAACAAATAACGAGGCCGAGCATGAAGCCCTTTTGTATGGTTTGAGAATGGCTATTTCACTCAAAATCAGGAGGTTGATGGTATTCGGAGACTCAGACTTGGTGATCAATCAAGTAATGAAGGAATGGGATATTCAGAGCCCAGCCATGACAACTTACTGGGTAGCAGTGAGAAAATTGGAGAAAAAATTTGATGGGCTAGAGCTCCATCATATTCCAAGGATTCAAAATCAGGCAGCAGACGACCTGGCCAAGTTGGGCTCCACTCGGAGTTAGATCCCATCTGGAATTTATTTGGAGCACTTGCACTCGCCAACGGTTAAAGAATATCCTTTCCTGGAGGCCGATCCAGATATGATGCCTGAAAAAAACATACCCAACAAGGAGGATATACCTGTAGTAGTTGACATGGTTTTCGATGTGGAAGTCATTCCTCCCGAATGGACACTCCCAATCTTGGCTTATTTGCAAAAGAAAGAGTTGCCAGATGATGAGATAGAGGCTAAGTAGGTTGTCCGCAAATCTAAATCCTACTCGGTGATCAATGGAGAGTTGTATAGAAACAACATCACTCAGCTCCCTCAGCGATGCATCTCCGAGGAAGAAGGCCATTGTATCTTTCAAGACATCCATGCGGGTGACTGCGGCCACCACGCCTCAAGTCGGACACTAGTGGCAAAAGATTTCCGAGCTGGTTTCTTCTGGCCTCAGGCCCTCAGCGATGCTCGGTATATTGTGGACCATTGCAAAGGATATCAATTTTATGCCAATCAACCGCACAAACCAGCTTCCGAGTTGAAGACAATCCCCCTAGCCTAGCCATTTGCAGTATGGGGAATTGATATGATCGGACCATTGAGAACAGAAAAATATGGTTTTACCCACATCTTAGTCGCAGTGGACAAGTTCACCAAATGGATAGAGGCAAAACCTATCACAGCCTTAGACTCAGCCACAACAGTTAGGTTCATACAAGGCAGCATACATCGTTTTGGCGTGTGATACGGTGAGGATCTCTCACTCCTCGTTGGTTACCCCAAGTGGAAGGTGAGATGTAGCGTAGCAGCAAATTTCCCTCGGTAAAGATACCAAGGTTATCGAACCAGTAGGACTCCAAGAGATACAAGAAGGTGTCACGACGCTTGACGTGGACCTGCACACAGCAACAAATAACTTTGCTCCCAACGAGTACAGAGGATTTGTCAATTCCTCCGGCCTTGCTGTTTACAAAGGATCAACGCAAGAGATAATAATAGTGGCAACTGAAAGTAAACTAAAGATGTAAACAGTATTGTGAAGATGGACCGGGGTCCCGTGATTTTCACTAGAGATGTCTCTCTCACAAAAGACGATAAAAGCGCTAGCGAGGTAAACAAATCACAGCTGGGCAATTGACAGAATTATGAAGGCACTGCAATGCTAACTATGCTGCAAAGAAAGGAAGGGCTCAAAACAAATGGGAAGTACGCCAAGGTAAGTAGACCGAAATCCAACTGCATCTACTACGAATCATCCACCTTGAGATATCTATCCAGAACATCTCGCTGGTATTAAGTTGCGAATCCCACCCAAAGTGTAAACTCAAAGCAACAGACAACTGCATTAAAAGAACTTTGCGTAAAGTAAACAATCCTTGCACCCGCGGATACAAGCACCATTGTTTTATCCCTAGTGGCAACAACAAATCCCCTAGTCTCATGTTTCTGCCACTCAAGCTAGACATCAAGGGGTTGAACCCACAATCAAGCATAACGCTCCCTCTTGGAGTTGCAACAAATCACTTGCCCAAAGTAAAATACGGCAACGGAGAACATGCAAGAATTTACTCAAGAACAAAATATAAAAGAGAAGAACCAAATATATTACTCATCACAATCTGAACATAGTCTCATAATCCATCAGATCCCAGAAAAATTAGCATAGCAACACCAGAAATTACAAAGGTGCCTCGATCATGTGAGGCAGCTCACAAGGTCTCGAAAGTGGAAGCACAAAGAGGGGAGAGAAGTACATCACATAGCTACTTGTCACAGACCCATGGTCCAAGAGGAACTACTCATAGTACATACGGGAGGCGTCCATGGCTATGGATGGTCTCACGGAGGGGGTTCCTCCTCCCGACAGGGTGCCGGGGCAGCTTCTCTAGGCAACCCCGATCTAGAAATGACGGCGGCGGCGGTACAGAGGAGAGTTCGCGGAAAAGAGATCGATATTAGGGGTTTCCACCCCGAGGGCTAAATATAGGCGGAGGGGGGGTGTCGAGGGGACCCACCAGGCAGCCAGGAGGCCTCCTGGCGCGTCCTAGGGTGGGGCCGCGCCAGGGACCCTCCTGGTCTCCTAGTGGTGCCCCCCCTCCGCTGCCTTGGTGATTCCGGAAGTTTCCGGGTCGCTGATTTTTTATCTGATTTTTCCGGATTTTTTGGAGCACTTTTAATGGCCGGAAAACCTGAAATAGAAAACAACAACTGGCAGCTGGGTGCACTGGGTTAATAGATTAGTCCAAATATGCTCAAAAGTGTATGAAAGTTCAAGCAAAACATGGCAAAGTCACACAAAACATGCATGGAGAAAGCAAAAATTATAGATACGTTTGGGACGTATCAACATCTGCAAGCTTAATTCCTGCTCGTCCTCGAGTAGGTAAATGATAACAAGCATAATTTCTGTGGTGATATGCCACACAACCATATAAGGACTTTTAAGTAAAGCAATCAAAGCATGCAATTCAATTCAAGTCTTAACAAGCAAGAGTCTATATTAGCATTGACACAAGCAACAAAAGAACAAAAGGTGCAAGAGCTCTCGCTGTCCATGACTCGAATGTCTCCAGATGGTGTTTGCGTGCAAGCAGGGGTCTGGGAAAAAGAGAGAAAAAAGGTTGTTGAGAACAACTATCTACTAAAGTTTCACACTTATTCTCCTTTGGATTCTTATCTTGACTCGTCCCCAGACCACTAGCCAGGTACAAGTCAAACTGATCCACTCACTTTCGATATTTTGAGCACTCATGCAATGGATGAGCGTGAGCAAGAAAGTTGACACCTAAAAGGCGAAACATAAAGAAGGTGGAGGAGGAAGAAAAAAAGGTCTGAAAGGCTCACATCAATGAGGACAATCATAGGCGAGAGAAGGCCATATGATAGATATGATGTGAGGAGTAGGGATTGCCATGCAACGGATGCACATGCGAGCTAAAATCTCTCCAAGGGAACTAGTGGGGGTGCATCTAACTTGCTTGCTCAAGAAGACCTAGAACTCGTTTGAGGAGGCTCATCATTGGAATATACAAGCCAAGTTCTATAGTGTGAAGGTTCCCACATAGCTATATGCATGATGATGATCTCTATGGAGTACAAGGGATAGAGGATGAAGTACTAGTGTGGATATCTCAAAAGGAATAGTAGTGTGCCCCCTTCTCTCTTTTTTAATTTTTCTTTTTCTCTTTTTTCTATTTTTTTCTATTTTTTGGTGGCCTCAATGGCTCTTTCTATCTAACTCTCCTCTTTGGGATCTTTTGATTTTGTCCTCTTTGGGATCTTTTCCTCACTTTAGGGGCAACACTCTATATTTTACAAGAATATAGGAGATCTTTCACACTTTACAAAGGTACTCACATAAAGAAGATATAACTATCATGATGCAAATGTATGCTTCTGCCAGGATAGAAGGATATGAAATGATACTAGCGTGTCATGTAGCAATGATTAGGGCAAGGCCCAACTAGCATGCGTCTCATCGATCAAGCAAGTAGCATGTATGACATGAAGATCAAGTCATGAGAAGGTGGGTGTTGCATGGAAATGTATCTCGGAAAGTCTATGGAAATGCCTTGTAGGTTGGTATGGTGGCTGTATTGAGGAAAGATATAAGGAGGCTTATGATGACAGAGCGTATCGTGCCAAGGGTCTGGATGCACCGGCGATTATGCGCCAACTCTCAAGGTGAGAAAGGACAATGCACGGTACCGAAGAGGCTAGAAAAAAGTATAGGTGGGTGGAAGTGTCAACTTTCGAATACTCACATTAGTCCTAAGAACTCATGCTCTTATTATCGGTAACTCTCTATCTAATCAGGAGGTTCACAAAGAGACAAGTACCCCGAGGAGGAGTGTATGGGGGTTTGGTTATCCTTGCGCATCCTCGATTCATGGTACGTGAGTGTACTTTAATATTCGAACCCTCCAGAGGTTAGTGATCCATCTAGTAGCTAGAGTTCTCAACAGGGGTTTTTGGTTTTCGAAAAACACACGGATTGCCCAAAATACGACATCTATCACTAATAGGCTTGAGCTCTTGACACCAAAAGTTCAAACATTACTCTAGTCAATACCTCAAAACTATTGCAAGTTACTACTACAACGAGAAAAGCAACTTCAACTACCTACTTCTAGTCAAGACACAAAACTCAGTGCAACAGGAAAACTCTCTAACAAGATAAAACATGCAACCTATAGAAAGTTCAACCTAAAACAAAAGAAAAGCTCTAGAAAAACTAAAGCACTACAACTAAACAGAGCATCACCTAAGAAAAGAAAAGAACAACTCACAGCTAAAAGAATAAGCATGCAAATCCTATGAGGAGTTCTAGTTCAAGCGGAGCGTGTATCTCTCCCACAAAAAAGAGTAAGCTGGGGTCTAACTTGTTATGAACAGCAAGCAAAGCTAAAGAAAACTAAAAACAAAACCTAAGAGCGAGACACTCCAAGAATAGCACGTAACGCATGAAGTGATAAAAATATAGTGCAACGAGAGACGAACTGATAATTGTTGATGGAGAAGGGGATGCACGGGGGCATCCCCAAGCTTAGACGCTTGAGTCTCCTTGAATATTTCTTGGGGGTGCACGGGCATCCCCAAGCTTGAGCGTTTGACACTCCAAGATCTTCTTTCATCATCTTCCATCGCGCACTTGAAAACTCCCTTCATACATAACTCATTGTAATCTGATTTGCGAGGTTAGTACCATAATTAAATAATTTTCCTCTACTGGAAATAATGATAAACTTGAAGAGCTACTGTTTCTCAAGATTTCCAAAAGGTTTTTGCAAAGAAAAAGCAAGCTTAAGGTTTGCAAAACGAAGAAAAGGCAAAACAGGACAGAATATGTGAAAAACAGACCAGAAGGTAGAAACGAATTTTTCAGGGGTACTTCTGCAACTCAAATCAAAAAACTCAGAACATACGAAAGTTTTGTAATTTTATAGAGCACGCTGTGTAAAAAATTCAGCTCAAAAAGATGAACTGGGATTTTTCTGTAATATTTCTAGTCACGGGGACAGAATCTGTTTTCTTGATAGCATGTCACAACTTTCACTTCCCTTGTCGTATGAGGCTATAAAAGGCACAAAGCTTGAAAAATAAAGATACAATGATGTTGCTACAGTAGTAAAAATCATCAAGACCACTAAGAATAGAAGAAAAGCAAAAAGAAAAACCTAAATTCGTTGCGGGCTGCCTCCCGAAAGCGCTTCTTTAGAGCCATTAGCTAGGCTTAAAACAGAAGATCAAGTCTTTTCAAGAGAATAACTAGCCTGTGTGACGGACTCAAAAGGTAACTTAATATTTTTCCTAGGGAAATGTTCCATCCCTTTCTTGAGAGGGAATTGGAATTTGATATTCCCTTCTTTCATATCAATAACAGCACCAACTGTGCGAAGAAAAGGACGTCCCAAAATAATCGGACAAGAGGGCTCACACTCAATGTCCATAATAGTGAAATGAACGGGAAAATAATTGTCATTGACAATGATAAGAACATCGTCGATCTTCCCCAAAGGTTTATTTACGGAAGAATCAACAAGACGAACACCAAAAGAACAGGGATCAAAAGTTTTCAGTTCAAGCATATCATACATTCTTTTGGGCATAACAGAGGTACTTGCTCCAACATCACAAAGAGCATAACAAGAGAAGTTATTCAATTTAATTTTAATCATAGGATCCCAACCATCTTCTAGCTTCCTAGGTATGGAGGCTTCTAGTCTAAGATTCTCCTTCCTAACTTTGATTAGAGCATTAGTGATATGCTCTGTGAAGGCAAGATTAAGTGTGCTAGTGTGGGGGTCTCTAGACATCTTGTGTAGGAAACCAATAACTTCAGGTAAAGTGCAGTTGTCAAAGTCTAGGTAACTACTATCTATCAAGGAGGTGGTGATATCATTTAGGCTCACTTGTTTAAAAGCCTCTATGTTCATAGAGGTTTCTTCATCTATGGTTGAGGTGGTAGCATCACCATTGATAGGTCTAGTGGGACTAGGGGTGTGATGGGTGCTAACAGTTTGGACATCCTCAACTACTTGGATAGTGGATACTGTGTAGTAAGTAGGAAGTCTCTTAATTCTATCCTCTTCCTCTTTTTCTCTAGCTCATCTTTCTTTGAGTTTAGCAATCATCCTAATATTTTCATTGATTTGTAACTGGATAGCATTAATAGGAGTGACCTTACTCTCCTCAAGGGGAGAGGTTCTAATTTTTAACATCTCAACATCAAGGGCTAAGTTGTCTACCTTCAAACAAAGATTATCTAATTTAGCTAGTTTTTCTTCCACATTCTTGTTGAAGGCTTTTTGGGTAGTGATAAAGTCACTAAGCATACTCTCTAGTTCAGATGTGGGGTTCTTGTTGCTAGGGTAGGTGTTGTTGTTCCCATAAGTGGATGGAAACGGCCTAGGATTACTAGCAAAGTTTCCCCTATAAGAATTAGTATTAAAGTTGTTTCTAGCAATGAAGTTCACATCTACTTGATCCTGAGCAATCAAAGAATTTAAAGGAACATCCTGAGGATCAATAGGAGCTTGCTTGGTAAGTAGAGACATGATAAGGTCAACCTTTTCATTTAGAGAGGAGATCTCCTCGACAGAATTTACCTTCTTACCAGTTGGAGATCTTTTGGTGTGCCACTGAGAGTAGTTCATCATCATCTCATCAAGTAGCTTTGTGGAAGCACAAAGTGTGGTTGACATAAAAGTTCCTCCTGCGGGCGAATCTAACATGTTCCGCGAGGTAAAGTTCAAGCCTGCATAAAAAGTCTGGATAACCATCCAGGTAGTCAGTCCATGTGTGGGTCAGTTCTTGACAAGCGTCTTCATACGTTCCCATGCCTGGGCAACGTGTTCATTATCCAATTGCATGAAATTCATAATGTTACTCCTCAATTGAATAATTTTAGCAGGGGGATAATACTTCCCTATAAAAGCAACTTTGCATTTACTCCAAGAATCGATACTGTTCATGGGTAAGGATTGCAACCACTTCTTGGCTCTTCCTCTCAAAGAGAAAGGAAAAAGCTTCAGCTTGACAATGTCTCCATCCACTTCCTTGTACTTTTGCATATCATAGAGCTCGATAAAATTGTTTAAGTGCAAGGCAGCGTCCTCTCCAACACCTGAGAATTGATCTTTCATAACAAGATTAAGCAGAGCAGGTTTAATTTCATAAGAAGGTGCTGAAGTGGCAGGTGGAGCAATAAGAGTGTAGATAAAGTCACTGTTGTTGTGACTAGTGAAGTCACACAACTTGGCGTTTTCATTGGAACCCATAGTAGCAGCAGGTATTTTTGGTATTTTTGATAAGGGACACAAAAGTAAAAACTGAAAGGTAAACTAACAAGACTAAAAAGCAAAGATAAAAGATAGTGTGCAACTCCCCTATCTTGTAGACTGGAGTCCCCGCCAACGGCGCCAGAAATTGGCTTGATACGGTGAGGATCTCTCACTCCTCGTTGGTTACCCCAAGTGGAAGGTGAGATGTAGCGTAGCAGCAAATTTCCCTCGGTAAAGATACCAAGGTTATCGAACCAGTAGGACTCAAAGAGATACAAGAAGGTGTCACGGCGCTTGACGTGGACCTGCACACAGCAAAAAATAACTTTGCTCCCAACGAGTACAGAGGAGTTATCAATTCCTCCGGCCTTGCTGTTTACAAAGGATCAGCGCAAGAGATAATAATAGTGGCAACTGAAAGTAAACTAAAGATGTAAACAGTAATGTGAAGATGGACCGGGGTCCCGTGATTTTCACTAGTGATGTCTCTCTCCCAAAAGACGATAAAAGTGCTAGCGAGGTAAACAAATCACAGCTGGGCAATTGACAGAATTATGAAGGCACCGCAATGCTAACTATGCTGCAAAGAAAGGAAGGGCTCAAAAGCAATGGGCAGTACGACAAGGTAAGTAGACTGAAATCCAACTGCATGTACTACGAATCATCCACCTTGAGATATCTATCCAGAACATCTCGCTGATATGAAGTTGCGAATCCCACCCAAAGTGTAAACTCAAAGCAACAGACAACTGCATTAAAAGAACTTTGCGTAAAGTAAACAATCCTTGCACCCGCGGATACAAGCACCGTTGTTTTATCCCTGGTGGCAACAACACATCCCCTAGTCTCATGTTTCTGTCACTCAAGCTAGACATCAAGGGGCTGAACCCACAATCAAGCATAACGCTCCCTCTTGGAGTTGCAACAAATCACTTGGCCAAAGTAAAATACGGCAACGGAGAACATGCAAGAATTTACTCAAGAACAAAATATAAAAGAGAAGAACCAAATATATTACTCATCACAATCTGAACATAGTCTCATAATCCATCAGATCCTAGAAAACTCAGCATAGCAACAACAGAAATTACAAAGGTGCCTCGATCATGTGAGGCAGCTCACGAGGTCTCGAAAGTGGAAGCACAAAGAGGGGAGAGAAGTACATCACATAGCTACTTGTCACGGACCCATGGTCCAAGAGGAACTACTCACGGTACATACGGGAGACGTCCATGGCTATGGATGGTCTCACGGAGGGGGTTCCTCCTCCCGACAGGGTGCCGGGGCAGCTTCTCCAGGCAGCCCCGATCTAGAAATGGCGGCGGTGGCGGTACAGAGGCGAGTTCGCGGAAAAGAGATTGATATTAGGGGTTTCCACCCCGAGGGCTAAATATAGGCGGAGGGGGGTGTCGAGGGGACCCACCAGGCAGCCAGGAGGCCTCCTGGCGCGGCCTAGGGTGGGGCCGCGCCAGGGACCCTCCTGGTCTCCTAGTGGTGGACCCCCTCCGCTGCCTTGGTGATTCCGGAAGCTTCCGGGTCGCTGATTTTTTATCTGATTTTCCGGATTTTTTGGAGCACTTTTAATGGCCGGAAAACCTGAAATACAAAAAACAGCAGAAAACAACAACTGGCAGCTGGGTGCACTGGGTTAATAGATTAGTACAAATATGCTCAAAAGTGTATGAAATTCAAGAAAAACATGGCATAGTCACACCAAACATGCATGGAGCAAGCAGAAATTATAGATACGTTTGGGACGTATCAGCGTGCCACATGACATCATCACGGAGAAAGGGGCAAACTTCAACTCGGCCGAGTTTGAGGAATTCTGTTGGAGCAAGGGTATGCAGGTCAATTTTGCCTCTGTAGCACACCCCCAATCCAATGGCCAAGTCGAGCGAGCAAATGGGTTAATACTGAAAGGAATCAAACCCCGTCTCCTCAGGGAATTGAAGGAAGTAGCAGGCGCCTAGGTCGATGAGCTCCCTTCGATCTTATGGGGATTGAGGACATCACCTAATCGCTCCACTCGGTCAACCCCTTTCTTCCTCGTTTATGGATCAGAGGCGGTTCTCCCAAGTGATCTCAAGCACAACGCCCCCCGAGTAAGCCAGTACACTGAAGCTGAAGCCGAAGCTGCACGACAAGATGGTGTTGATCTCTTGGAAGAAGAGTGGAACTTAGCTCTCACCTGCTCAGCATTTTATCAGCAAGACCTACGCCGATATCATGACCGACATGTTCGAGCTCTCTCATTCCAAGAAGGCGACATGGTATTGCGAATCAAGCAAACTTCGGATCACAAATTAGCCCCCCCATGGGAAGGGCCCTATGTCATCTCCAGGGTATTGCGCAATGGAGCTTATCGGTTGTATGATATAACTAATAATATAGAGGAGCCTCATGCATGGAACGCCCAGTTGTTGTCTCGTTTCTATGCATGAGTGCAATTGTAAGACTTGAATAAGATATTGTTTGGCAAAACAACGCGTCTTGTCCAATCTCAGTATTTTTCAACCGTTACTTAAAATCAGGTTTACATCCGAGCTGTGCGCAGCTCAGACAAGAACTTAGAAATTTTCCTAAGTACTCACCAAGTCTCAGAAGACTTGGGGGGCTGCTTAATGTTTTTAAATCAGGTTTTCATCTGAGCTGTGCGCAGCTCGGACGACAACTTAGAAAATTTTCCTAAGTACTCACCAACTCTCAGAAGACTTGGGGGCTGCTTAATGTTTTAAAATCAGGTTTTCATCCGAGCTGTGCGCAGCTCGGACGAGAACTTCATTTTTTCCCAAGTACTCACCAAGTCTTCGAAGACTTGGGGGCTGCTTAATGTTTTAAAATCAGGTTTTCATCCGAGATGTGGCAGCTCGGACAAGAACTTAGATTTTTTTCCTAAGTACCCACCAAGTCTCTGAAGACTTGGGGGCTGCTTAATGTTTTAAAATCAGGTTTTCATCCGAGCTGTGCGCAGCTCGGACGAGAACTTAGAATTTTTTCCTAAGTACTCACCAAGTCTCTGAAGACTTGGGGGCCGCTTAATGTTTTAAAATCAGGTTTTCATCCGAGCTGTGCGCATCTCGAACAAGAACTTAGAAAATTTTCCTAAGTACTCACCAAGCCTCTGAAGACTTGGGGGCTGCTTAAGGCTTTAAAATCAGGTTTCCACCCGAGCTGTGCGCAGCTCGGACGAGAACTTAGAAAATTTTCGTAAGAACTTAGAAATTCCTTTTCTATGTACCTCCAAAAAGATGACCATTTCAGAAGCACTCATAGATAAGCTTAAGCAAAAGCATGTCTAGTGCCAGGGCACAACATCAACGGCAAAATTCATTACTGATCCACTCGGCATTCCGATGCAAATTTAAAAGAGTTTTTGCGACACTCCACACCAACTGAGCTCGCTCATTCCTCACCAGCTTCGTCCGACTCGCTTGTTACACCAGTCGACTCCACAAAAAATTCCAGGTCAAGCATCAGCGCAATCCAACTGGCGGTCTCGACATATCGAGAAAGGAAGCTGGTGCAACTTTGACCCTCTTTAGGATTACCACCACCAACCCTCTCAAGATTATGGACTCACTCCGTAAAGTGGGCTTTAGTCAAGGCCAGTGCATAGTTTGCACCACTCCGCGCCGCAGACTGTTTCTAGCGCGCTAACTGCTGAGGAGCTTCTTGCAGGATGGGAACGACGGTATCAAGCTTCACTCTACGTCCCTCTCCAGGGGATAGCCTGCTCTTCAGGGCAATGGTAGCACCCATGACCTCTTCGGCAAATCTCTTCGCCTTCGCGCACCTCATGGTTAGCAGCCCTCGAGCCAAAGCAAACTCCGTGGTCACTGATGTGTAATTGTCCCTCTTCATCATCTCAGCAAACTCTGCCATTCGGGTCTGCTCGGCTTCCGGGTCGGTATCATATGCTGCACCAACAAAAGATTAACATACAACAAAATGGCATGATACCAAGCATTCTCAAGAAAAATATCACACAACTCACCAGACAAAGTCTCGCTGAAGACAGCAAACCGCCCAGCGTAATATTCCTCAGCCGCTCTCACCGCTTTCCGAGTTATCTCCAGCTCGGCTTTGTGGTTTTCTTCCTCCTTGGTGCGCAGCTCGAACAACGTCACCAAATCGGACTCAAGCTTTGCGATGTTGGCCTTGTTCTCTTTCATCGCTTTCTTGTAGTAATGCAAGTTTGAATCCAAAACCTTCTTCTCCTTCGCACGCTTCTCGACCTGATCTATCTCTTTCTTCATCTTCGCAACGAAATCATCGTTCTCTTTGACCTTTGCATCAAAAGCTTTCTTGGCCGCCTCTGCAATAGTACAACAGAAAGAAGGACATGATATATGAACCAGAACAAAAGGAAGAAAAAAGATACCAATGCAAGGGCACGTACAAAGTCTAAATCAGTATCACTCACCATTGTCCTCAGCATGTTGCTTTTTCAGCTTGTTGTGCTCTTCAAGAAGCACTTCGTACGCCTTCTTCGCAGCCGCGTTCCCATCTTGTAACTTCACAAAGGCCGAACCAAGCTTGCAAGCCTCCTATGAAAGGGAAGAAAAACAGTGGTAAACACAAGGTCTCCTATCAAAAGACTCCGAATAACTTGAAAAGTTACTCGGAGCCTTGGGGGCTACACCTAGTGGGTGCACTAAGAAGTGCTTTGACGAGGGGGTAACCCCACGACACCTGCGTGTGAGGATACCTGGTGCATACGGAGACAAGAGGCCCGCTGGAAGCTTCGACAGACCCACGACTGGCCTGGTCTAGGCACCGACGTTGGAGTCCGCGACCAATATGGAAGTCAAGACTTGGCGTTTAAGGCAAGGCTAGAGTTAGGCAATCGTCTCTGTAACCTGAGATGGACTCCCCGAGACCCAGCCTAGTATATAAAGACTGGGAGGGGGACGCCTCAGGACATCCAATCTACAATCAACACCTCTGGTCTTGTGCGAACTCGCCTAGACTTCCACTGTAATCGCCCCCTCACTTAATACAATCGAGCAGGAAGTGCTTCTCCTATTAGCCGACGAGTATCGCCAACCTGTTCCTTCTCTACGATCTAACCCAGGGTCCCTGACCATGGGATTTTCCGAGGCTGATCCTCGTCAATTTGCGCCGACCGTGGGGACTACACAGGTTGGAATCACGATCTCGGCGGTCCCATCTCCAGCAAGGCGCAACTCAAGGGCTCGAACAAGATCCAACCCACTCGAGGAATTCAAGTTCATCGCAAACCTCTCCATCGCTCCACCAAGATCGCTTGGCCCGCAGCCAGACCAAGTCCAACGCTTTGGCGACTACCAAAGTTGTCACTACCAAAGTTGTCACCGACGGAGAAGGACTCGACGATCCAGAAAGCAAGCACAATCTACGACCGCAAAACCAACCAGGACGCCGAAACAAATACTGGAATTCTACGCGGAAATTCCACCCGAGGAGTCGCAACACGCGACATAAGCCTCGCCAGCCACTCGAAGACGCGCCGCCACCCGGACACCCGCTTCAGGACAAGACAACGACTCCGAAACTCATATCAGCGAGTACTACGACCCAGATCAAAGACCAGATGAATTCGCCAAATTCATCCGGAACTAATCGATTACCGACGGAATAGAGCTTGACCCAAGGTTCCACTCTCGCACAGAAGACCACTCACAGTCGTTCCAGGTCATGCAAAGAAGAAGGCACCCCGGTTCAAGCAAGCTTTCAGCCAAAGAACAACTGGACGGACCCTGTACAATCCACTATTTCCAGGACGACTGGGGACACCTTAGGGCAAGCCACACCCTAAGAGATTGTTGTCTGTTCGCTGAACTCTCCAACAACCTTAAGGAGGAGAAGCAGCGCGAAGCCAAACGGCCCGAGGATCCGAGCAGTCGCTAGCACCAAATATAGAAGAGCAATACCCTATGTCTCACGGACGAGTCTGCATGATCCAAGAAGGACGACCTTCAAAAGCAAAACAGGACGCCCACACCCTACAAACCCGAGCAGCCGAGGGCCTAAAAACAACAGAAAACTACCAGCTATACGGCGCAGAGACCAACATCACCTTCTCACAAAGCAATCACCCACCCGCAATTCCAAGGCCAGGGCACGCACCACTGGTCCTCAACGCTCAGATCGGCGGCTACGACATGGACAAAATTTTCATGGACGGAGGCAACATCTTAAACAGAATCTTCACCAGCACCTTCCGCAAGATTCTGATTCCGCGGTCAGTCTGGAAAAAATCAGATGTCACAATCTACGGCGTAGTTCCAGGCGAAGCAGCTACCTCCCTCAGAACAATCGAGCTCGACGTCATCTTCGGCAACAAGGGAAACTTCGCAAGGGAAGTGCTCGACTGGCAGTCCCAATACCACGTCATACTATGACGACCCGCATTTGCGCAATTCATGGCGATCCCGCACTATGCGTACCTCAAGCTCAAAATTCCAGGACCCTCAGGAGTCATCACGGTCAATGGGAGTTTTATAAAATCAGACCAGTGGGACCGTGACATTCATGAAGTCTCCGACACGTTCAGAGCCCAGCAACAGATCGAAGAAATAGCCATGGTAACAGACAGGAGCGTCTTTCCACTAGCAAGCAGAAGCGAGTCAAAGGAATTCAAGCGTGACTTCAGCGTCGACAGCGACACAGTCACCCACCAAGTTCACCCAACGAACCCGGACAAGACGGTCCGAATCTATTCCCATCTCCCAGAAGAGCAAACAGCCGCCCTCATGGCCCTCCTTCGCGAAGAGTGGAAAATCTTCGCCTGGCGCCCAGCCGACATGCCCGGAATACCATGAGAGTTTGCAGAACACGCAGTACACATACATCCAAACACCAAACCAGTAAAGCAGGCGTTGCGCCGATTCTCAGAACCTAAGAGCAGAGCCATTGGAGAAGAGATCAACCGACTAATCAATGCGCAATTCACTCGAGAGACGAAGAAGGCCATTTGGATCGCAAACCCAGTCTTGGTACCCAAAAAGGGCACCGACGTACTGCGGATGTGTGTCGACTACGGGCCCGTCAACAAACATTGCCCGAAGGACCACTCTCCCCTGCCAAGGATAGACCAGATAACCGACTCCACCGCAGGATGCGACCTCCTATCTTTCCTCGACGCCTACTCAGGATACAACCAAATCAGGATGAAGGAAGAAGATGAAGAATACACCTCGTTCATCACCCCCTATGGTGTATTCTTCTACAAAACAATGTCTTTCGGATTGAAAAATGCCGGAGCCACGTACCAACGGATGATGCAAGCGTGCCTGAGAGATCAAATCGGCAGAAACGTCCAAGTCTATGTCGACGACATCGTCATCAAAACATACAGCGCAGGCACACTACTCGACGACCTCCGCGAAACCTTCGCCGCTCTCAACAGGAACAGAATCAAGCTCAACCCAAAAAAGTGTGTGTTCGGTGTCCCAGCCGGAAAACTACTCGGGTACATGGTCTCCGCTCGAGGAGTCGAAGCAAGCCCTAAAAAAGTCCAAGCAATCGCCAAGATGCAAGAACCAGTTAACATCCGGGGCGTACATCAACTCACAGGAAAACTCGCAGCACTGAGCCGCTTCATCAGCAGGCTGGGAGAAAAATTGGAGTGGACAGAGGAAGCCCGCAACGCATTCACAGACATAAGGAAAACCCTCTCGACACCACCAATCCTTGCGGTGCCCAAGGAGCAAGAACCACTCTACCTCTACATAGCGGCACACAGCAGCGTAGTCAGCACGACGCTCGTCGTCGTGCGCATGGAAGAAGGAAAAATCCAGAGCATCCAAAGGCCAATCTACTACCTAAGCATGCTCCTCAGAAAATCTCAGAAGCGGTACCCGCACTACCAGAAGCTCGTATACATCATCGTCATGACTTCAAGGAAAGTAACACATTACTTCGACGAGCACCGCATCACGATCGTGAGTAGCGCACCACTCGCGGACATCCTCAACAATCCCAGAGCAACTGGCAGAATCGCCGAATGGAACATCGAGCTCAGTCCCCGTGATCTACAATTCAAGCACCCAACGGCGATCAAAGCCGAAGTACTCCAAGACTTTCTGTTCGAGTGGACAGAAGTGCAAACACCCGCCCCCCCAGACTTGTCCAACTCATGGAAAATGTTCTTCAACGGATCGAAAAGACAGCAAGGAGCTGGAGCAGGCGTCGTACTAATCTCCCCCAAAGGAGCCAAACTCCGATACGTGCTTCAGATCAACTTCAGCAATGCCTCAAACAATGAAGCAGAATACGAGGCACTACTCCATGGCATGCGCAGGGCGAAAGCTTGCGGCGCCACTCATCTCTCAATCTATGGCGACTCCAACCTTGTCGTCCAACAGGCAATGAGAGAATGTGAAGCATTCGCAGAAAACATGATGGCTTACCAGAAGCTCTACAACACCCTGGAAGGAGGATTCGACGGATGCGAGCTAAACTACATCTCCAGATAAAATAACACAGAAGCATACGAGCTCGCAAACATTGGATCAACCCGAGGACCCATCCCTCCAGGCGTTTTCCTTGAAAGCATCAGTCAGAGGTCAATCAAAACCAAGGCACCCGCACCGAAGTCAGTCGCCGAGGACGAGGACACAAACGAACCAGCACAAGTGGCGGTGGTGAACCCAACAAACGACGCAGGCAACAAAGCAGTCGACGAAGCAGAACAAGCTACACCCGAAGGTCCAACTTGGACAAAACCGTTCCTTCGATTCATAATCGAAGGCACCTTACCACAAGACGTTGAAAAAGCCCGACGCATTAGCCGACGATCTAAAGCTTTCACGATAATCAATGGACAACTCTACAAGAGCAGCATCTCTTAGGTCCTCCAAAAGTGCATCGAGGAGGAAGACGGCAAGGCCCTATTGCTCGAGATCCACGAAGGCACTTGCGGGCACCACGCGAGCAGTCGTGCACTCATGGCCTAATCCTCCCGAGAAGGATTCTACTGGCCAACCGCAATAAAAAAAGAGGAAGACATTGTACGACGCTGCATCGTCTGCCAAAAATTCGCTAGCAGGCCGCACGCCCCAGCATCAGAACTCAAAACCATACCGCTATCCTGGCCGTTCACCACCTGGGGACTCGATATGGTGGGTCCACTCAATAAGTCTTCAAAAGGAGGCCGAACACATCTACTAGTAGCAGTAGAAAAGTTCACCAAGTGGATCGAGGCAGTACCAATCACCAGCTTGAAAGCCCTCACGGCAGTCAACTTCATCAAGTCCATCATCTTCAGATTAGGCGTACCCCACAACATCATCACAGATAACGGCACAAACTTCACATTGACAGAATTCCAGAACTTCTGCCAGGATCGGGGCATCAAAATCAACTACGCGTCAGTCGCGCACCCACAATCTAACGACCAGGTGGAGAAAGAAAACGGTTTAGTGTGCGGAGGAATAAAAAATCGGCTCCTTGCACCACTCGAACAAGCTGCAGGCAACTGGGTAGAAGAACTCCCCGCAGTCTTGTGCCGTCTGCGCACTACCCCCAACACCTCAACCCAGTACACACTCTTTTTTATGGTGTATGGAGCAGAAGAGGTACTACCGCACGACCTAAAGTTTGGAGCTCCCCGAATCTCGGGATATGAAGAAGAAGAGGCAGACGAAGCACTACAGGATGATAAAGACACTACAGACAAAGCAAGGGACACAGCCATATCAAGGTCAGAAGGATACCAGGACAAATTACGCACGTAACAAAGCAGTCGCCTGCGGACTAGAACTTTCCGCAAAGGAGACCTCGTCCTACGACTAATACAAGAAGAAGTGCACAAACTTGCCCCGCAGTGGGAAGGACCCTTCATAATATCCGAGGTGATAGGAGGAGGTGCATACAGGATGAAGAATCCGAAGACCGACGAAGAAGTGGGGAACCCATGGAACGTGGAAAACTTGCGCCTGTTCTACCCATAGCCTACCCATAGACACCACCAGGAGTATCGGCAGCAGCACCGATCGGCAGCTCATGTAAAAAACTTGAAGCAATAAAAGGTGTTGCCCAAATAATACCACTAAAGCACTCGGGGGCTCGAGCACAAACTCCCCTCGAGAGACGCTATCTTCGCTTACGCAACACTACATATAAGCACTCGGGGGCTAAAGCAGAAACTCCCCCCGAGAGACACTATCTTCTCTTACACGACGCTACATAAAAGCACTCGGGGGCTCGAGCACAAACTCCCCCCGAGAGACGCTATCTTCGCATACGCGACGCTACATAAAAGCACTCGGGGGCTCGAGCACAAACTCCCCCCGGGAGACGCTATTTTCGCTTACGTGACGGTACACAAAAGCACTCGGGGGCTCGAGCAAAAACTCCCCCCGAGAGACGCTGTCTTACCTTACGCAACGCTACCTAAAAAAACTCGGGGGCTAGACCGCATAATCCCCCAAACAGACGACATATTCTTCTTACACATCCACAAAAGCAAAGATTCAGGAGCTCAAACACCAACTCCCCCGAAAAACGCATCACTTCACTCATATACCCCACTCAGAACTTTTGTTCAGCATCAAGAGCGTTTTAAGATAAGGACAAAGCAAGACAGAGAAATTCCTTAGTCTTCACCTGATCACAAAGGATCACCTAAAGACTTGGGGGCTACTCCCATCGGGAGCGCTGCCGCGCACCCGATGAAAATTTGGAACAACCAATAAGCTACAAGAAAGGACGATCCGGGAGAATAAAATCTCACAACCTACGTCTGATTCTAAAAATCAAACGTAGCCTCGGGGGCTACTCCCATCGGGAGCGCTGCCGCGCACCCGAAAACCTCATTGCAAAGGAGTCGACGACGTGCCTCTTACAAAAGGAGCATCACAAAGGTTTCGAAGACGTGTCTCTTACAAAAGGAGTCGAAAAGGAGTCGAAGACGTTTTCTCATTACAAAGGAGTCGCAGACGTTTCTCATTACAAAGGAGTCGCATACGTTTCTCATTACAAAGGAGTCGAAGACAATTTCTCATTACAAAGGACTTGAGGAAAGTTTCTCATTACAAAGGAATCGGGAAGCTACCATAAGGATTACATTACCAATTATCTCAAGGAATTATGACTTCTACATATGTGCTCGTGCCGAGATAATTGGCACTTTCGTACCATAACCTGACAAGCATCACCACAGACAAAGTAAAAACTAAGCCTAGGACGAAGCAGGCCGCTGCCCTCTAGTTCTACAAGGTGCCTTGTCTAATGACGCACCCGCTTGACGACCGGCGTCGGCAGAAGATGAAGCCACAGGAGAAACAGGTGAAACGCCCCTCGATCCACCAGAACTATCACTGCTTGTTTCCTCCCAGAATGGATCCAGACGATTGCCACCAACATCAAATGCACGAACAATGAGAGTATCTTCACCATCAAAACGACAGCAAAGACTATCCCCATCGCGCAAGTTTAGCCGCCGGGAAAACGACCTCCAGCCAGAATCAAGAAAAATCAAGAAAGAGCTATCAACAGAAAGCTCCACCCAAGCAGGAGATCGAGCACACCCTTGAAGCCGGAGCCACAGACCCCTCAAATTAAGCTCAGAAATCATGGAGGCAAATGAGAATGGAAGAGGGATCCGAGTAGCGGTGCGACTGATAACACGCAGAAGAAAGTCGTAGCGCCATACACCTTCTTCCGCGCAAGAGGAAGAAGGCGTCATCGCAGCCCCATGAAGACCACCACTCGACGAGCGAGGTGTACGGACACCACGACCACGCCGGCAACGACCTCGACCAGCCGGAACAGCACCACGCCTTGGAGCCATAGGAAGAAGAAGAAGAAAGGAAAGAAAAGTGCGAAGAATGGATGCCAGGGTCAGGCAAACAATAGGAGGTATTTATAGCACAATCCAAGGGCAAACCAGGAAAAAATACAGAAGCCCAGGCGGCGCCATCATTAAATCAAAGACCAAACACGCCAGGCGTTACGAATTCCAAGACAAGATGCCTTCACACGGTCAACACTATTTAAAGGAAACGTCAAATCTCGCCTGTTTCCCATACACGCCTTGGAAATCCAACGGGCACCAGGCAGCCCGGCATCCATGTCGTCATTATTACTGGCCAGAAGATGCGACGGATCGAAGACCAAGCATCATCATAGGCCACCAAATAGCATCACAATGCCTATCAACGTGACATATCAAGAAGGACGGATCAAGATAAAAGCAATTGAAAAAAACAAAAGACTGGAAAAGGCTACCCATCTCTTGGTGCCAAAATATTTTGATTCCAAAATCTTTTACTTCCATTGGGAGTACCTTTATTAAAACAGAGTAAGATCTAAAAAACTCGAGAGTTTGGGTGCTCCCTCACCAGAAGGCAAAGACGTGCTCGAGTAACCACTAGCACCAAACAGTAATCACGACATCTACAGAGTTTCGGGTGCTCCCTCACCCAGAAGACAAATATGTACTCGAGTGACCACTCGCCCTAGTAGAGACGACGCACCTTCAGAGTTCGGGTGCTCCCTCACCCTGAAGACAACAAAGCATTCGAGTGACTACTCGCAAAAGACTCACCAAGTATTCAACAATATAATCTACTCACGCACTCGACGGTTTTCCGAGTGGGCGCTTTCTTATTCTCCTCGCCCGAGTCCACAAAAAATCCGCGAGTGACTGCTAATAGCTCGCTTGATAGTTTATTCCAAGTGGGTGCATCGCTAATTAGACTCCGCGCCTCTATAAAAATGATACCTGGGTTGCGACTTGATGTACCCACATGCCACACAAGCTTAGCGTGTAGGTAGGACCCCGCTGCGTAGACGGCCGGGCCGGGACTTGCCGCAGGGCGACTTCATTCCCGACATTTTCCATGCGCTCGCATGATAGAGAGATGAGCAGATAACGGACGCGTTAAGGATGTTTACTGGGGCCGGCAGCATTGATCCTATAATACCTGCAGCGGCATGAACTTTGCTAGACACCGGTCGTTCCCAAGTTCGTGTCGAGGGACACGGGCTTGATTGGGATACTGAGGTATTTTCCACTAGCGCAATTCACCAAGTCTCGACCAGTCGACCACCTTGGCCCCTTTCAGCTTAGCATCCCTCGAAATAAAGCATTTATCATGGCTAAAGCTGTCAGCGACTCGCAGCCGCGCTGCGCATACGGAAGCAAACGAGGATGAATTTGAGTCCCTGCGCGACTCTTCGAGTCCCCCAGGCACTCGGGGGCTACTGACAAGGGGGTAACCCCAGGACTCCTGCGTGTGAGGATACCTGGTGCATACGGAGACAAGAGGCCCCCTGGAAGCTTTGACAGGCCCACGACTGGCCTGCTCTAGGCACCGACCTAGGAGTCCTCGACCAATATGGAAGTCAAGACTTGGCGTTTAAGGCAAGGCTAGAGTTAGCCAATCGTCTCTGTAACCTGATACGGACTCCCTGAGACCCAGCCTAGTATATAAAGACTGGGACGGGGGATGCCTCAGGACATCCAATCTACAATCAACACCTCTGGTCTTGTGCGAACTCGCCTAGACTTCCACTGTAATCACCCCCTCGCTTAATACAATCGAGCAGGAAGTGCTTCTCCTGTTAGCCGACGAGTATCGCCAACCTGTTCCTTCTCTACGATCTAACCCAGGGTCCATGACCATGGGATTTGCCGAGGCTGATCCTCTTCATGCTCCCACTGGAAGTTCAGCAAAATAAAAACTCCCATCAAAAGACTCCGAATAACTTCAAAAGTTACTCGAAGCCTTGGGGGCTACACCCACTGGGTGCACTAAGAAGTGCTCCCACCGGAAGTCCATTAATCTTTAACCTCATTACAAAAGACTCTGAATAACTTCTGCAAGCTACTCGGAGCCTTGGTGGCTCACCCACTAGGTACACTAAGAAGTGTCCCCAGCGGAAGTTTCAAACCTACAGAGTAACAACAATTCTGCAAGAAAGTTACTCGGACACCCACTGGGAAGACAACTTACATAAGTACTTATGTGCATGTTGGACTTCACCAGCTCGGCCTCGGAAGCTATCTCGCGCAAGCACAGTTCAAACTGAGAAGCCTTCACCAAGGACTCCTTTAGGCCACCGATGATGGCACTCTCAATTGGGGCACGGACTAGAATTGACGCCAAAGCAGCAGGCTCTTCCCTTTGAGCAGTAGCTGGGACGACAAAAGCTCTTTCAACAACTTTCTCAACGAAAGCCTCAGGTGCATCAGAAGGGGCAGGCAAGCTACTGGCGGCATGGAGACCAGACCCAAGTGATACCTCTCCCCCAAGGATAATCACCTCAGGAGGAGCGAACCTAGTGGCGGCCGGCTCACTCACGATCCGAGTCGGACCTGCAGAGGAATCAATGTCCATATCCGTGGAAGACACAACAGATAGTCAAAAACAGGAGGTCGCAGTAACAAAAGAACCAACAGACAGAAGTGATCAAGAATCCTTACCGACAGCCGCAACATCTTCTGGAATGGTATCCATAACAGGAAAGTCAGTCACTCCACAGGTGCTGATATCCTCGTAATCCTCAGCACCGGGATCCTCAATCCTAGGAAGCCACTCAGAACCACTCGGACGGACACTACAAAACGGAACGGTTAAAAAAGACTGAAAAACCAATGAAGTGCCGAGTCCAAGGGAACTAGCTGCATTACTTGTGAACGATTTTTAAAGCACGTCTCGGGGGAGAAACTTTACCCGGACCAGCTCCAGCTCCCTTAACCTTATCAACAGCAGCATCCCCCAAGGGGTTAACCTCCCTACCACCAAGTGTGACAAGCTTCTTCTTCTTCATCGACGCAACTTTCCCAGAACTGGGCCCAAGGACGGAAGTTTGCCGCTGCCTTCTTCACCACTCGGAGGGTGGGCCCTCTTGCGAGTCCGAGTAAGGCCCTCCCACGCCGACTCACAGTTCTGATTATTATTCGAGCGCTGCTCGGACGACGCCTGAGCACGACTCACCTTGGACTCCAGTTCCTCTCTGGCCTCAACTCCGATCCCCGCGCTAGCAGTGCTGTCCTCATCCTACTCGGCGGGATGTTGAAGGTCTAGAGGAATGGGAGAATGGAATTGGGAAAAATCCTAGCAAAGAAACCCAAAGGGTCCGAGTTAGAAACAAACAGGCAAAGTGCATCCCAAGGCACATATGATACACGACAACATACCAAAGTCAGAGGGTTCTCGCTGCTAAGAGGCTTCACTCGGCCCACTGGCTGAAGACCATGAGTCACGCTAGTAATCATCTTCATTTGGGCCTCAAACTCATCCATGGGCTTCTCGGATCGGTTATACCGAGTATCATCCTGTAGCCCGGAGTACGTAGACATCCCCCGAGCCCTAGCTTGGAGAGGCTGGATCTTCCGAATAACGAATGTGGTGATCAGGTCCATGGCATCCAAGCCGTTCTTCTTCAACCTGATGATCTCACGCATCAAGGGGAGCACCTGCTCCTTCTCAGCGTTGGTGAGCCGAGGATTCCAACCCTGTGAAGTGGTCAGACTCACGTCCGAGTAAGGGGGCAATGTGCGTACCCCCGCCTCCTCCGCCACCTTACAATAAAACCAACTATTCTGCCAATTATGTACAGAATCGGGCAGGCTGGAGGCAAAAAATTTAACCCCTTGTTTCCGAGCCAAAAACAAACCACCACACAGGTGATTGAATTCCATACCACCGCCCTCTCCGGACTTCTTAGCCTTCTGAGGCTTAATGGTGTATATGGTACGAAAAAGATGCCAATGGAACTCTATGCCCAAATAGCCCTCGCATAGGGTGAAGAAGCTAGAGAGGAGGGTAATGGCATTGGGAACTATGAGATGAAGTTGGGATCCCGTGAAAGCCAAGTTATCCAAGAAGAAAGGATGCGGGGGGAGAGAGAAACCACGGTCAACATGTGAAAGGAGAATGACTCGCTCACTGTCCCGTGGAAGAGGCTCGTCTTCTCCAGGAGCGGGAAGACGGCAACCCTTGCGAGGAACTAGGACAGCATCCTGGTACCCCAGCAGCATGTCCTCCGTCACGACCGAAGGGAGCCATTCCTCGGCAGACATGGTCCCAGCGGCGGCGGAGGAGCAGCGAGAATGGCGACCTCCCAGGGTGAAGCACGAACAACCGGCGAGGAATAGGAAGAAATCCCTCGCGGTGGAAGCAAGAACACATAAGAGAAAGAGAAAGGGCTAGAACAGAGGTGTGAGAGGAAGAAGACCCAGATCTGTTTTGGGCCGTGGGGGGGGGGATTTTATAGCTCAGGATGGCAACCGCCACGCGTCAGATTCGCATCCCATTGCGGGCGTGCCGGTTGCCTTCCCCATAATTCGCTCCACTTCCCCATAATTTCTCCCACTTCCCCATACGGCAGTTAATGATTATCCTAAAAGACCGCCGCGGGAATCAGGAGACAGGCCTGACAGCGTGTCCACTTACCTTGACAAGAAGATTCTCTGACAAGACAAGATCCCCTTCATTTAAAACCGAATCAGATTTTGATTTGAAGCCCGAGACCGTTCTGACTACTTGGACGACACATAACGCCTCGTCGAGTAACAGCCTACTCGGAAGAATTTCTGTCAACATTTCAAGACCTAATACAACATCGATTGGAAAAAATCTCCGAGTAAGTCACCACTCGGAAGAAATTATTGAACCCCCAAGACGACCGAGTAAGCTGTCACTCGGAACAATGACAGGGGGGAACCACCTAAAGCTAAGTAAGCTAATCATTAAGGAACTATGTTCTTGAAGCTCACTACAAATGGAAAATCTTGTACTTACCAACTAATCAAGTAAAAGTCCGAATAGTTGATTCGCTAATGGTCCATCTCTAAAGAAGAATGCCAGGCCACTAGTGTGACCCGACGCAGGGGGTAAAGAATCGATATCCCATGTGGTATGACCTAAGGATTATTACGATGCTTTAGGAGATCAAACTTTACAAATCTGGTTTATATGGGGTTTAAGGCCTTTTACTCCAAGACACGCCTTCCGAGGCCTCAGTCCACTCTTCCGAGAGACGTTTGAGTGTCGCCCGATTTTTCCTTTAACCTTCCGAACCAACGCTCGAGGGAAAAGTTCAAATATCAATAAAGTCCTTCCGGACCTCTTATTGAGTTTAACCTTCACATACCTCATGAAATCTGACAAATGTCGGCTACCTCAATCGCGAGCACCCGAAAGCACTTGGGGGCTACTGTCTTGGTCACACCTAAGTATACCCTCAGGCAGCGGAAACCAAGGGGTACCCTCAAACCCTTTGGTCTCAAACACACCTAATAAATAAATAAGATCGTTGAAGAATACAGAGCTTTATCAATCTCAGAAGCTCAATTCACAGTGTCTCTGAGTAACACGTTACTCGGAAGAAGAGACCACCTCTGAGTAGTTAGTTACTCGGAAAGCAAACAGGATCCGAGTAGTTAGCTACTCGGAGAAGAGGACCAGCGAGCTGTTCGTTACTCGGAAGATAGGAACACAACGGACGTGAAGCATTCAAGACCGCGGGCGTTTCTCCTCCTTTATTAGCAGTAATGAAGAGACCATTTCCTGTATTTAGTATATGCATTTAACCTTGTAATTAATACCCATTAAACTGAGGCATTGAAGGGGCAGAGGCGCGCTCTATATAAGCCTCCCCCCTCATCCAGTATGGGCACGCGCAACACTTTCCTCAGATTTTGAGCAAGAACACCCCAGTAAGCCTGGGACAGGATTAAGGTTGTTATCTCCAAGGAGAGGCCTAACCTGTATAATCTCCCTTGCGTCAACCACTCTACGTACAGATTCATTTAGCTCCTATTACAACCCTACATCTATTATCAGGATTCTATCCCCGACAATCACCGCCTAGGGACCAGGTGGGTCCCCTCTAGCCCCCCTTCGGGCATGTGGAAGCTTCCGCATCGCTGGTTTTTTATATATTTTTCTCGGAATTTTTGGGGCAGTTTAACTAATGGGAAAACATGGAATACAAAAATAGCAGAAAACAGAAACAGGCACTGTGGTGCACTGAGTTAATAGGTTGGTCCAAATATGATCAAAAGTGTATGAAAGTGCATCAAAAGCATAGCAATATCGCCCAAAACATGCATGGAGCAAGCAGAAATTATAGATACGTTTGGGACGTATCAACATCCCAAGGCTTAATTCCTTCTCGTCCTCGAGTAGGTAAATGATAACAAGCATAGTTTTTGTGGTGACATGCTACAAACCATATAAGAACTTTCAAGTAAGGAAAGCAAGGCATGTAATTCAATTCAAGTCATAACAAGCAAAAGTCTATATTAGCATTGAAAGAAGTAACATAAGAACATAAAGGTGCATGAGCTCTCGCTGTCCGTGACTCGAATGTCTCCAAATGGTGTTTGCGTGCAAGAAGTGGGAGATGGGATTGCGAGAGAGAGAGAGAGTAAAAACATACTATTTTTTTGGTTGAGAACTTAATCTACTAAAGTTTCACACTTATTTTCTTTGGAATCTTATCTTGACTCGTCCCCAGACCACTAGCCAGGTACAAGTCAAACTGATCCACTCATTTTCGACTTTTTGAGCACTCGTGCAATGAGGACATTCATAGGCGAGGGAAAGCCAAATGATAGATATGATGTGAGGAGTAGGGATTTCCATGCAACGTATGCACATGTGAGCTATGGAAAGCTCTCCAATGTAACTAGTGGGGGTGCATCCAACTTGCTTGCTCAAGAAGACCTAGAGCTCATTAGGAGGCTCATCATTGGAACATACAAGCCAAGTTCTATAGTGTAAAGGTCCCCACATAGCTATATGCATGTATGATGATATCTATGGAGTACAAGATATAAGAGGGAGTACGAGTGTGGATCTCTCAAAAGGAATAGTAGTGTTGCTCCCTTCTCTCTTTTTATTTCTTTTTTCTTTTTTTCTTTTTTTTTGTATTTTTTTGGTAGCCTCAATGTCTCTTTCTATTTAACTTTCATTTGTCCTCTTTGGATCTTTTTGTCCTCTTTGGGATCTTTTCCTCACTTTAGGAGCAACATTCTATATATTACAAGAAGTATACAAGATCTTTCACACTTTACAAAAGTACTCAGCATAAAGATGAAGCTATCATGATGTATGCAAATGTATGCCTCTGCCAGTGTAGTAGGATATGCAATGATACTAACGCGTCATGTAGCAATGATTAGTGCAAGTCCCAACTAGCATGCGTCTCATTGATCAAGCAAAAGCATGTATGATATGAATATCAAGTCATGAGAAGGTGGATGTTTCATCGCAATGTATCTCGGAAAGGCTATGGAAATACCTTGATAGGTAGGTATGGTGGTTTTTTTGAGGAAAGATATAAGGAGGTTTATGATGACAGAGCGTATCATGCCAAGGGTTTGGATGCACCGGTGAATTATGCGCCAACTCTCGAGGTGAGAAAGGGCAATGCACAGTAATGAAGAGGCTAGAAAAACATGAGGAGTGGAAGTGTCCACAATCGAATACTTACATTAGTCCGAAGAACTCATGCACTTATTATCGGTAACTCTAAATCTAATCAGGAGATTCCCAAAGAGACAAGTACCCCGAGGAGGAGTGTATGGGGGTTTGGTTATCCTTGCGCATCCTCGACTCATGGTACATGAGTGTACTCTAATATCCGATCCCTGCAAAGATTAGTGATCCATCTAGTAGCTAGAGTTCTCAACTAGTTTTTTGTAGTTTTTAGAAAATAAACACGGATTGCACAAAATGCGACATCTATCACTAATAGGCTAAAGCTCTTGACACCAAAAGTTCAAACATTACTCAAAACAATACCTCAAAACTATTGCAAGTTACTACTACAATTGAATAGCAACCTCAATTACCTACTTCAAGTCAAGACACACAACACAGTGCAACAGGCCAACTCTATAAACAAGATAAACATGAAATCTCAAGAGAGTTCCAGCAACAAACTAAACAAAAGCTCTTAAAAATAAATAAACATGAAAACTAAGAGCTAAGCATGATAGCAGCTACGAAAAGATAAAGAATGCACACAAAAAGAAAGATAGGCATGAAAATCCTATGATGTGTTCTAGTTTGAAGTGGAGCGTGTTTCTCTCCCACACAAAGAAAGGTGGGTTATAACTTGTTATGAACAGCAATCAAAGCTAAAGAAAACTAAAAAGTTAAGAGCAAGATGCTCCAAGAATAGCACATAACGCATGAAGTGATAAAAATATAGTGGAACAAAGGACGAACTGATAATTGTTGATGGAGAAGGGGATGCACGAAGGCATCCCCAAGCTAAGATGCTTGAGTCTCCTTGGATATTTCTTGGGGTGCATGGGGGCATCCCCAAGCTTGAGTGGTTGACACTCCCGGATCTTATTTCATCATCTTCGCTCGCACACTTGAAAAATCCCTTCATACATACTTCATCATAAGCTGATTAGGGTGGTTAGTACCCATAATAAAACAATTTGCCTCTGCTGGAACTAAAGATATTATTGAAGTGCTACTGTTTCTCAAGATTCCCAAAAAGTTTTTGCAAAGAAAAAACTAGCGAAAGATTTGTAAAAACTGGGAAAGCGCAAAACAGGGCAGAATCTGTGATAAACAAACCAGCAGGTAGTAAATATATTTTTTGGGGTACTTCTGCAACTCAAATCAAAAAACTCAGAATAGATGCATGAAACCTAATTGTATAGAGCATGCTGTCAAAACAATTCAGATCGAAAAGATGATCTGGTCATTTCAGCCAAATTTTTCCATCACGAGACATAATCTGTTTTCTGGACAACACATCACAACTTTTGAACTTTCTTGCAATCGGAGGCTAAACTTGGCACAAAGCTTGAAAATAAAGATACAATGATGTTGCTACAGTAGTAACAATCATCAAGACCACTAAACACAGATTTTTTTTTGGGTTGCCTCCCAACAAGCGCTTTCATTTACGCCTTTGATCTAGGCACAAAGCAAAAAATACCAAGTTTTATCAAGTGTAAGAGAATACCTAGCCCGTGTAATGGACTCAAAAGGTAAATTAATATTCTTTCTAGGGAAGTGTTCCATGCCCTTCTTGAGAGGGAATTGGAATCTTATATTCCCTCTTTCATATCAACGACAACATCAACGGTGCGAAGAAAAGGACGTCCCAAAATAATTGGACATGAGGGTTCACACTCAATGTCCATAATAGTAAAATCAACGGGAACATAATTATCGTTGACAATAATAAGAACATCGTCAATCTTCCCCAAAGGTTTCTTTACGGAAGAATCAACAAGACGAACACCAATATAACAAGAATCAAAAGGTTTCAATTCGAACATATCATACATTCTTTTGGGCATAAAGGAGGTACTAGTTCCAACATCACAAAGAGCAAAGAAAGAGAAGTTATTCAATTTAATTTTGATCATAAGATCCCAACCATCTTCTAGCTTTCTAGGTATGGAGGCTTCTAACATAAACTTCTCCTCCCTAGCTTTAATGACAGCATTGGTGATATGCTCCATGAAGGCAAGGTGTAGTGTGCTAGTGTGGGGGTCTCTAGACATTTTGTATAGGAAACAAATAACTTCAGGAAGGGTGTAGTTATCAAAATCAAGGTCACTACTATCAAGTAAGGAGGTAGTGATGTCATTTCGGCTTACTTGTTTGAAAGCCTCTATGTTCATTGGAGTTTCTTCTTCTACGGTTGAGGTAATAGCATCACCATTAATGGGTCCATTAGGTGGACTAGGGATGTGATGGGTGCTAAGAGTTTTGAGATCCTCAACAACTTGGATAGTAGCAATGGTATGGTGTGTAGGAAATCTCTAAATTATATCTTCTTCTCCTTTTCTCTAGCACATCTATCTTTAAGTTTGGCCATCATCCTAATGTTTTCATTAATTTGCACTTGAATAGCATTCATAGGAGTGGTCTGCCTCTCCTCGAGGGGAGAAGTTCTAATTTTAAGCATCTCAACATCAAGGGCTACGTTGTCTACCTTCAAAGAGAGGCTATCTAATTTGTCTAATTTCTCTTATACACTCTTGTTGAAGGCTTTTTGGGTAGTGATAAAGTCCTTAAGCATGATCTCTAATTCAAAAGTGGAGTTCTTAGTGCTTGGATAAGTGTTGTTGTTCCCATAGTTGTTGGATGGGAACGGTCTAGGATTGCTACCAAAGTTAGTCCTATAAGCATTGTTGTTGAAGTTGTTTCTAGAGATAAGATTCACATCTACTTGTTCTTGAGCAACAAAGGACTTTAAAGGAACACCATGAGGATCAATAGGAGCTTGCTTGGTAAGTAAAGACATGATCAAGTCAACTTTTTCATTTAGGGAGGAGATCTCCTCGACAGAGTTTACCTTCCTACCTGTTGGAGCTCTTTCGGTGTGCCATTGGGAATAGTTGGTCATCATATCATCTAGTAGTTTTGTGGCAGCACCAACTGTTGTTGACATAAAGGTTCCTCCCGTGGCCGAATCTAACAGGTTCCGCGAGATAAAGTTCGAGCCTGCATAATAAGTCTGGATAACCATCCAAGTAGTCAAACCATGCGTAGGGCAATTCTTAACAAGATATTTCATATGTTCCCAAGCTTGGGCAACGTGTTCATTATCCAATTGCTTGAAGCTCATAATATTACTCCTCAACTGGATAATCTTAGCTGGTTGATAGTAATTCCCAATAAAAGAATCATTGCACTTATCCCAAGAATTTATGTTATTCCTAGGAAAGGATTGAAACCAAATTTTAGCTCCTCCTCTCAAGGAGAAAGGAAAAAAGCTTAAGCTTCACAATATCACCGTCTACTTCTTTATACTTTTGCATATCACAAAGCTGAACAAAATTATTCAAGTGTAAAGCAGCAACATCTCCAACACCAGAGAATTGTTCTTTCATAACAAGGTTCGTCAAAGAAGGTTTAGTTTCATAAGAAGCTGCTGAAGTGGCAGGTGTAGCAATAGGAGTGCAGATAAAGTCATTGTTGTTGTGACTAGTGAAGTCACACAACGTGGTGTTTTCAGTGGTACCCATAGTAGCAACAGTAAGCAGGACAAGATTTTATTTTTATTTTTGATAGAGGACACTAAGATAAAAACTGAAAGGTAAACTAACAAGACAAAAAAGCAAAGATAAAAGATAGTGTGCAACTCCCCTATCTTGAAGAGTGGAGTTCCCGGAAACGGCGCCAGAAATTGTCTTGATGGCTTCTCGCCCCTCGTTGGTTACACCAAGTGGAAGGTTGAGATGTAGCACATCAGTAAATTTCCATTGTCAAAGATACCAAGGTTGAGATCAAACCAGGAGGACACCAACGACGACAAGTAGCTGGCAAAGTGAACAATGGCGTCGTTCACAACCTAAGGTTGCTTACATTACCTGGACCTGCACACACAACAGATAGCTTTGCTCCCAACGAGTAAAGAGAGGTTGTCAATCTCTCCGGTCTTGTTGTTTACAAAGGGTAAAATGCAAGGGTAGACAGTAGTGATAAATGCAAAGTAAAGTAAAAGTAGGAAGTAAATTGAGGGTGTAAACAGTGGTGGAAATATGGACCGGGGTCCCATGAAGTTCACTAGTGATGTCTCTCTCCCAAAAGAATATAAATAGCTATGCAAGGTGAACAAGTTACAGCTGGCCAATTTACAGGATTAAAAATGCACCGCAATGCTAACTATGATGTAAAAGAAAGGAAGAGGCTCCAAAGCATGGGCAGTACGCCAAGACAAGTAGACTGAAATCCATCTGCATCTACTCACTAATCATCCACCTTGACATATCGATCCAGAACATCTCATTGGTATTAAGTTGCGAGCCCCACCCAAAGTGTGAACCCAAAGCAATAGACAACTGCATTAAAAGAACTTTGCGTAAAATAAACAATCCTTGCAGCCACAAGTACAAGCACCGTTGTTTTCCCCCTTGTGGCAACAACCCAACCCCTAGACTCATGTTTCTGTCACTCAAGCTAGTCATTTGGGGGCATGAACCCACAATCATGCATAACACTCCCTCTTGGAGTTACGTTCAATCACTTGGCTAAAGTAATAAAAAGCAACGGAGAACATGAAATATTTACTCAGGAACATAAATATAACAGGAGAAGAACCAAATATATTACTCATCACAATCTAAGCATAATCTCATAATCCATCAGATCCCAACACTCTGAACATAACAACAGCAGGAAAATTACATAGGTGCCTTGATCATGTAGGGCAGCTCACAAGGTATAATCATTGAAGAACATAGAGGGGGAGAGTACATCACATAGCTACTGATCATGGACCCATGGTCCAAGGTGGACTACTCACGGCTCATCCGGGAGGCGTCCATGGTGGTGGAGAAGCTCCCGAAGGTCAATCCTCCCTCCGACAGGGTGCCGGAACAGGGTCTCCTAGCAGTCCCGATCTTGGAAGTGTGGCGGCGGTAGAACTGATCGCAAAAAAGGGTTCTGTCCTTGGGGTTTTTGGGAAAATAGGTAAATATAGGCGAAGGGGGCAGACAAGGGTGGACCAAGGGGTCCAGGCGGCCCCCTAGCGCGGCCTAGGGTGGGGCCGCGCCCCCTGGACGCCAATGCACCAGGTGGGTCTCCCCTAGCCCCCCTTCGGGCATCCGGAAGCTTCCGCATCGCTGATTTTTTATATATTTTTCCCGGAATTTTTGGGGCACTTTAAGTAATGGGAAAACCTGAAATACAAAAGCAGAAGAAAACAGAAACTGGCACTGTGGTGCACTGAGTTAATAGGTTAGTCCAAATATGATCAAAAGTGTATGAAAGTTCATCAAAAGCATATCAATATCACCCAAAACATGAATGGAGCAAGAAGAAATTATAGATACGTTTGAGACGTATCACACCCCCTTGCATTTTAGTTGCTATCGTTATCACTACTATCTACCCTTGCGTTTAATCCTTTGTAAACAACAAGGTCGGAGAGATTGACAAGCTCTCTGAACTCGTTGGGAGCAAAGCTATATGTTGTGTGTGTAGGTCCAGGTCAAGGAAGCGACTTTAGTCTTAAAATGGTGCCATTGTTTCCTTGCCACCTACTTGTCGACCTTGGAGTCCTACTGGATACATAAACCTTGGTATCTTCACCGAGAGAAATTTGCTGCTTGGCTACATCCAACCTTCCACTTGGGGTAACCAACGAGGAGCGCTATCCTGCGCCAGCAAGTAAATTTCTAGCGCCATTGCCGGGGACTCTAATCTTCAAGATAGGTTATTTGCACACTATCTTTTATCTTTGCTTTTTAGTCTTGTTAGTTTACCTTTTAGTTTTTATCTTAGTGTCTTTTATCAAAAAATCACAAAAAATTGTTTGCTTTGTTCTTGCTTGCTGCTACCACTATGGGTTCCACTGAAACACTAAGTTGTGTGACTTCATTAGTCACAACAACAATGAATTTATCGGCACTCCTATTGCTCCACCTGTGTAACAACCCAGATTTCATAAAAATGAAAAAAATCGTTTTTGGTGTGAATTGGTTGATTGCCTGCTTTATTTGCGGTGTTTGCATCCCCGATTTTTCGATCGACGATTATTTTCACCCCTTATCTCGTACCGGACGGAGACCGACCCTTGCCACCCTGACACTCGACCTTTGCGACACCGGGTTTTCACCCGATCACCGTCGTAAGCCGCACAAGACCAGCCGTACCAACGGAACGAAAAACCCCATTTAATAATTAAATGGGTTATTTTATTGGGCGTCGGAAAATATTCTCGGAACGGTATCGAAGTGAGGTACGACTGACGGGCTCGCCGCTCTGAGCGCGTGGTTCGAGATTTCGCCCGAATCGGAGGTCGTATGGACTTCCGGCGGTCAGAAACGTGGAGTACCGGACGAGAGGGAGAATACCCAGGGTGTTTGCGTAAAATTTCTAGCTAGACCACCTATATAAAGACGACCACTCTCCCACCCTTTCTAGGGTTTCCCCTTGAAAAGTTTGCAGCCACCCCCCTCACAAAACATCCAGATCTGCCAATTAACCCCTCAAATCCCGAAACCGTAATCCTAACCCTCGATCTAGACCGTTAGATCCAGATCGGAGGGCTCCTAGTGACCCTCAGCCTTCCCCAACCGCAGCTCCCAGCAACCGGGCCCCGCAGGGCCCTCCCCACCGCCGTCGCGGGTCGATCTGGGCTTGGAAGCCCTCGGCCGCCCATCTCCTCCAGCTGTCGCGCCGCCGTTGCTCCGTCGAGCACGCAGAGCCGCCGCCGCCCCAGGTCAGTCGCCGGCCACCTCCTCCCCTTCTCTCGCACCCCCCTGACCTCCCTCACCTGCCCTCTCTCTCCCAGGAGCCGCCGCCGTCATGGCCAGTAGGCCCGAGCTCGCCGACGTCCCGTACGTGCTGCCGCCGCCGACCCCCTGCACCTGACCGCCCGATCCGGCGTGATCTGTGCGAACCCGAGCCGCCGCACCCTGTTTCCGCCTTTGACACCGCTCGCCGGGAGCCACCCTCGGCCTCCTCTTCGCCGGAGTTGGCGTCGACCGCCACCGTCTGGTACGGGATCAGATCGATCCGATCCGGCCTCCCGTGGACGCTCGCTGCTTCCAGCGCCAGCACGTGGGCCGGCCTGCCCACATTGCCCAGCACCGCGGCCCGTCTCCGGCACGGCTCGTGAATCCCCTCTCCGCCCAGGTGCGGAACACACTATCCGCCGCTCACTGCCTGCTGGGCTCGGCCCACCAAGGTGAGCTGCCCAGCCACCCCCTTTTTTAATTTTTTATTTGTTTTCTCTGTAGTTGGGCTCGGCCCAGTGTTATATGATGCCATGTGCGACTTTTAGTTATATTGCGCCCTGCTCTGTTAGGCCCAGATCAGTGCAGTTTCACCCCAATGCCTTTTTTATTTGTTTGGCCTTATTAAATAGCAGATTAATATACGATCTAGCGAGGCCTGTATCTTTTTAACCGTTTGTCGGATCGAGACGAGTTCAACATGAAAGTTGATTAGTTTTCGTGTAGATTAATAAAATGTGCTCCTTTGCCATGTTTGAACTTGTCTACATGTTGTTTATCTGCTAATTACGTCACATGCCACCGTATTTGAAATAGGTCGTATCTTTTTAACCGTTGCTCCGTTTAAAATGTTTCTTACACGTAACTTGACTAGAATTTCATGTAGATTGTGAATGTGCTGTTCTTGCTTGCTAATAAAAATAATAAAATTATGTTTAGGGCAAAACAGTACCAAATGCAATAATTATCGTGGGGTCCGTAATAGTTGTCATGCATAGGTTTTACCCCCCACTTAAAGTGACTAGATTAGATAGCTTATTTATGCTTCACCTCTTGCCATGATTGTGTGACATGCCATGCTTGAGTGAGATGTCATGCTAACAACTTTTGCTCATGTTGTGTAGCTAAAAAACTTGAACCATTCTAAATGTGCGGTATCGTCGTGTGTGACGAGTACTCCACTTAACCTGCTAGTAACCGCTCGACACGTTAGATCCGTACCGTAGTGCGTTGTCTCGTGTTGCCTTCTTGTTGATGCTTGCTCGTGATTGCCTCATAGTAATAGATGCTTGCTCGTCGATTGTCTTTTCCAGTGTTTCCTTCTTGTGTGCTTTCGCGGGTACTTCTCGGGGACGTTGTGAGCTTGCGATCGACTACACCTTAGGTTTCGTCTTCTCATCGGGTAAGGGGGAGCATATATAATGCTTATAACTTTCAGCTCACTCGCGCCTAGGTGTAGGATAGAACAATTGCTTGATCCTACCACTTTATATTCATGCCTCTTAAATAAACCCAAACATCCATGTCCTCCACATCCCAGCAAACCTTGTTCGGCTATGTTACTATTGCTCGTTGCTCAGCCACTGCTTAGTATGCATGCTAGGATGCTATCAACTGTTCCCTCCTGTTACTCCTTGGACTTGGCTATCACATTATTATATTGTTGTGGATTGTATGATTATTATAATGTTGACTATATTCAACGAAGGATGGAAGGTCTAGGCTATCCCGCCCCGACGCTTTATTCCATTCGAGTCACCTAGGACCCGAGTTCCGGGTATTTTTTCTCTTGACGAGCGTGCCTAACCGCGTGTGGGATACTATGGGGTCCCCTCTTCTTACCTACCTAGCTCCAAACATTTCTAGTGGTGGCCCAAGCTGATTTTGTTGGCCCAGACCTCGACGACGCCGAGTACTTTTCGGCGACGGCGATGATGATTGGCGACAACGACGACGACCAACGAAGAACCTTGGTAGCACGTACGCGTATTAAACTAGCACGACCTAGCTGCTACTGTTGCGGTGATGTGCATGTACAAACCAAATAATCAAGCTGGCTGGAAGCGCACGTACACATATAGCTTCCTGATCGATCGATGTATCCGGCGAGACGCGAACACAAGATATTATGGCTACGGGAGCTTGTCGCTCCCGTTATACTTTGTATTAATCTGGCTTTTTCGACCGTGTTACAAAACTCAAGTAGACGCATATATATATATGCATAACTAGCTAGCAGTTGGTCAGCTTTTGATCCTAGTTCGACTAGAATACATGCATGCATATGAATCGGACACCACTAGCCGGAGAGATCGTTCCTGTCCAAACCAGACTAGGACTCGTGGTTAATTCCAACAATCACCCCCCTAAACACGATATCCTCACTTTACAGCTTGGACGCCGATCCTCTTTCGCATGTTCAAGAATTTCTGTCGTCCTAAAGATCTGGTTAGGATATTTGCAAGATGATCATCGGTACAAATATAGTTGACTTCAATCTTGCTTTCTTCCACGCACTCTCGTAGATAGTGATACTTCATATCATTGTATTTGTATCTATTGTGATACACTGTATTCTTCCACAAAGAGATTGTAGACTTGTCGTCAACGTTGAGCACCACTCCTTTCGGTTCTTCACCTGTGAGGTCACCGAGTAGCCTTCCTAGCCACACACCTTGACACGTCGCGGTTGCAGCCGCAATATACTCAGCTTTCCGGGATGATAATGCGACCACCTTCTGCTTTTGTGATAGCCAACTAATTATGTTTCCTCCCAGGAAATATGCCATGCTCGAGGTACTCTTATGATCATCCATATCTCCTGCAAAGTCACTATCATTGTAGCCTAGTAGCTCCATCATATCCTTCTCCTTCTCTCTCAAATAAACCAAACCAAAGTTTATTGTCCCTTTGATGTACATGAGTATATTCTCCACAGCTGTCCAATGATCCGTCGTGGGTGCTTCCACGAAGCGACTCACTATGCCAACGGAATAGGCCAAGTCCGGTCGTGTATTCACAAGATACCTTAAGCTTCCGACCACTTTTCTATACTCCGTTGCATCAACCGCGGGTGCTTCACTCTTCTTGCTAAGTTCAAGACGAGCCTCCATTGGAACATGAGTTGGCTTGCAATCATTCATGCCACAACTTTCCAGTACCTTCTTTGCATACGCCTCCTGGCATAGCGTGACCCCTTCCGGCTTTTGTTGTACCTCGATCCCAAGGTAGTAACTCAAGAGACCTAGAATCCATCTTGAAAATCTCTTTCATTTTCAGCTTAAACTTTGCAATCACCGTTTCATCTGCTCCAGTAATCAACAGGTCGTCGACGTAGATGCCAACTAGTAGATGATCCTTTCCTTGTCCTTTGTTATACATCATATGCTTGAGTGGACTTTTCTCAAAGCCGAGAGAAACCAATGTACTGTCAAGCTTGATGTTACATGCTCGAGGGGTTTGTCGTAGCCCGTACAATGCCTTGTGTAGCTTCAATACCATGTGTTCTTCTCCTTCTTGGATGTACCCCGGTGGTTGCTTCACATATATTTCTTCTTCTATCTCCCCGGTCAAAAACGCGGATTTCACATCCATGTGATGTATCCTCCAAGATTCTTGAGCCGCGAGAGCAATAAGTAACCTCACTGATTCCATCCTTCTAACTGGAGGGAACACTTCTTCGAAGTCCACACCTTGGTCTTGTACGCATCCTTTAGCTACAAGCCTTGCCTTGTGCTTCACAAAATTCCCTTCGACATCTTTCTTGACTTTGTACACCCACTTGAGCTCAATCGGTTTGTGTCCGTTGGGAAGATCCAAAAGCTCCCATGTCTCGTTATCTTGGATTGATCCCAACTCTTCATCCATAACACGACACCAACACTCCTTCATAATTGCGTCTTCAAACTTTTCCGGTTCCTCGATATGCAAACACCGTTGCCCTTTCTTCATCTTCACCGATTTTATTTGAAGCGCTTCCTCTGAAGAGATGTCAAACTCTCGGCGTTTATCTGTTATTGAAGAAGATACACTTGCTTCTGAACTTGCCAAAGTTCCTATTTCTGACAGGCACCATTGGGTCGACTTATGGGGTGGACTTCTGGCGCCACGTGTTTGCCTAATCCTAGAATGATCACATAGTCGCGCTTTGCATCATGGTCTTCTGGCATGACCCTGTTGGCGTGCCTTGTGTTGTGGTCTTCTGGCGCCACTTCTTCGCCTATGGTGGTGAATTCTGTGTCAGTAGCATCGACGCAATTTTTTGGAGCTTGATTATGATGGCAAACTTTTTCCTCCCCAAGAGTGACAATTACTTTAGGCAACGCTTGAAAGTCTGGATCCTCCTATTCCACTAGCTCGCACATCAACATCATGTCTCCATCATCACCTTCCTCCTCCATGAGCGCCCTCTGCTTCGGTGCTTCCTCGCAGTCAACCTTGAAGTGTCCGAGGAGACCACACTTATGACACCTTACTTTTCTGATGTCAAACTTCCTCCTCGGTGGTGCAGCCTCGTCATCCGAGTCGGCGAAGTCCTTTCTCGCCGAACGCTTGATACGTCAAAAATGCATCACTATTTTATATTGTAATTTAATCCTATCCATTGATATATTCCACTTTAAAGTATTGTTCTTATGTTGTTTTGGCTTGTTTTACAAAGTTTACAACTTTCCGGTGCCGAAGCAGCAGAACCAGAATTCAGCGGTGAAAAGTGGACACCAAGTTGATTAATCAGATCAAGTCCAAACGCGATGAAAACTTACGGGGAGTAGTTTTATAGGAATTGACTGGGGATCACCGAAGATGGAGGTGAGGGGACCCACAAGGGAGCCAGAAGGGTGCCTGGCGCGACCCCCCTCCTGGCCGCGCCAGGCACCCTCCTGGATGCCTGGTGTCCCCCCTCGGTGCCCCCTCTCGCCTATAAGACCCCCGTGGGGCGAAAACCCTAAAAAGAGAAGATTTTCTGTGTTTCGCCGCCACCACGGGGCGGAAACCTACAGAGGAGAAAACCCATATCCGGCGGGCAGATTCTGCCAGGGAGATCACCTCCCAGAAGGGGAGATCGTCGCCATCATCATCATCATCGTCACGGGCATCATCGAGATCATCATCAACATCATCCCCAACATCAGCACCATCTCCATCTCCATCCCATCTCATCTCACAATTGCAACTTGTGTTGTAATCCGTACTATCTATCCTCTCTACTTTGTTGGTGTTGATTACTACTTTGTGGTGAATGCTATTGAGTTTTGTTGGAGAAATATCATTGTGTCCAGATTTTTTGTCACCCATCTATCACCTCTGATCATGATCTCTTTTATGTCTTGTGAGTAGTTACTTTAGTTCTTGAGAACATGGGAGAAGTCTCGTTGTTAGTAGTCATATGATGCTGAAGTGTTATGTGTTGTTTGATACTTAAGTTGTGTTGTTATTTCTCTAGGGGTGTTATGTGAGTCGAACACTTAACACTTCACCTTTCATGGGCCTAGAGGAATACATTGTGCACAAAGGATGCTTATGGTGGGTTGCCGGAGTGACAGAAACCTGAACCCCAGTTCGCACACTTTTACACAACGGAGTTATGGATCCTTGATCGTAATGTTGTGGTTAGGCTTATGCCTTAATTACTACCTTGTATTTGCGGATGCTTGCAAGGTGTGTAATCATAAGAGTACACTTATCTTAGTCTAGAAGGTGTACTAGGATTGATCCACCCACCAACTCTTATCAACACAATACATATTACTTGGCGGAGTATGGTGAAAGTAACTTGGTTATCTCTCCCGTGTGTTCTCGAGAACGCTTGAGCTTTTATAAGTTTAGTTCGTAGGCTTATCCTTGTGAAAGGATTGGGCCACTTGATACTCCTTAGTTACCCTGTTTACTTTGCTTGTCTTTTACTTCTCTGTTGCTTAAACCAAAACCCCCTAAATATTTACCTTTGAGTGTGTGCAGCCTTTCCTTATCCAGTGTCACTTATCAGCACCTTCTGCTCCTCGTGGGTTCGACACTCTTATTTATTGAAAAGCTACAATTGATCCCCTAGACTTGTGGGTTATCAAGAATCGTTTATTGGCGCGGTTAACAGGGGAGGAAACCCAACTAAACCTATTAACTTCACCGCCATCAACGAGCTTTTCTGGTGCCGTTGCCGGGCAGTGTAGCGCTACTGGTAAGTGAAGCCGGTAAGGAAACCATTATTTTCTGTTGTTACCTTCAGTCCTTATGGACTCTTCTACTGTTGGTTCGTTGCTGGTAAGGAGCCGCCCCACGACTGTGGTGGTCACTCCTACCCCTACTGAAATTGTGCCCTATAAAATACCATCTGGTATTATTGATTATGTCTTGGCTAATCGTTATACAGGAGAAGGACATCCGGGAGAACACCTTCTATATTTATCACAATTATGTTCTTTATTTAAGCTTGCAGGTGTAACAATGGAGTTCGTCATGAAGAAACTATTCTCCGTATCACTCAAAGATAAAGCTTCATATTGGTATAAGCTACTCGATAACTCTGATCTGCTTGAATGGCTAGAGCTTATGTCTCTCTTTTATGCAAAGTTTTATCCTCTTCGTGAAATTCACCAAGACAGGAACTACATGTACAACTTTTGGTCTCGCGACGGAGAGAGCATCGCTCAAGCTTGGGGGAGACTGAAGTCCCTGATGCTCAAATGCCCAAACCATGAGCTCCCCAAGGAAATTATACTTACAAATTTGTATGCCAAGCTTTCTCGTCAGGACATGGAGATGTTGGATGCCTCCTCTAGTGGGGTATTCCAGACCAAAAGTATGGAAGAAAAATGGGATCTTATAGAAAGGATCCAGAAGAACACTGAAGACTGGGAAATTGATAAAGGTATTGAACCCGCTATAAACTATGAGCATGACTACATTGAGAGTTATGTGAAGACTGATTACTTTAATACCTTTTGCTCTAAAATTGGTCTTGATTCCCAGCTAATGGTTGACTTTTGCAAGGACTTTGCTTCTCATATTGATTCTTCTAAGAAGAATGAGAGTCAACATCATAAACCTTTCAAGGAGTCACCTATTGAGATTAATGTTACAGATCTTGTTTTACCTGCAGTTGTGTATGAACAACCTCCTTATCCCTTAAGGATAAAGGAGCACTCTTTTGTTACAGTTATTCTAAACAAAAATGGAAGGACCACTAACGAACCTAAAGACATGATCAAGGTCAAGCCTCAAGTTGCAATGGTCAAGGATCTGGTAACCAGTGATATTGAAGAATCCACTATTAGTTTTTGTGTTGTTTCCACTAACATTGTCACAACCAAGAACAAAGGCCCAATTTCAGGTACACCAGTTGTATCTGTCAAAATAGGAGATCATAATTACTATGGGCTATGTGATTTGGGATCTAGCGTCAGCGCTATTCCCTTCACACTTTATCAAGAGATCATGCACGAGATTCAGCCGTGTGAGATCGAGGACATTGATGTCACGATTCATCTTGCAAATAAACAAACAATCTCTCCAGTTGGGATTGTGAGAGATGTTGAAGTACTCTGCGGGAAGGTAAAATATCCTACTGACTTTCTTGTACTTGGTTCAGTGCAAGATAGGTTTTTCCCTATTATCTTTGGTAGGCCCTTCCTCAGCACTTGTGGAGCTATAATAGATTGCAAGAAATGTAAAGTTTCTGTTGAATTCAACGGTGAGCCGTATGAATTTAATTTTTCTAAGTTTTCTAAGAAGCCTCGTGGTACTGACTTGTCAAGTAATGACAAGATTATTGAAGAAATTGCTTCTATTGCTATTCATCCTGATGATACTTTGCAACAATTTATGGAAGACCACGAGAATGCCATACATATGCAGGAGATGGATTAACTAGAAGACATATTTTTAAGACAAACACCTACCCTGAAGCACAACCTCCCGGTTGAACCTTTAGGAATCCTCTCGCAACCAAAAGAAGACCCGGTGTTTGATCTAAAACCACTACCCGATACGCTCAAGTATGCTTATTTAGATGAAAATAAAGTATATCCTTTTATTATCAATTCTAACCTTTCAGGGTATGAAGAAGAGCGATTATTGGAGACACTCTGCAGACACCGAGGTGCTATTGGCTATACTCTTGATGATCTCAAGGGTATTAGTCCATCCATTTGCCAACAGACTAACAATATCGAGCCCGATGCTAAACCAGTTATTGATCATCAACGACGGTTGAATCCAAAGATGAAGGACGTGGTTAGGACGGAGGTTCTCAAACTTCTAGCCGTAGGTATCATCTATTCTATAGCTGATAGTAAGTGGGTAAGTCCCATTCATTGTGTTCCTAAGAAAGGAGGTATGACTGTTGTTCCTAATGATAAAAATGAACTAATACCTCAGAGGACTATTATTGGATATAGAATGTGTATTGATTTCAGGAAGTTGAACAAGGACACCAGGAAGGACCACTATCCTTTTCCCTTTATTGATCAGATGATCGAGCGGCTGTCTAAAAACACCCACTTCTTCTATCTTGATGGGTATTCTGGCTTCTCCCATATTCACGTTAACACAACGGATCAAGAGAAGACCACCTTTGCGTGTCCTTATGGTACTTATGCATATAGGCGTATGCCTTTTGGTTTGTGTAATGCACCTTCTACTTTTCAGAGGTGTATGTCTGCAATATTTCATGGTTTCTGTGAGGAGATTGTAGAAGTTTTCATGGACAACTTTTCCGTCTATGGAAACTCCTTTGTCCACTATCTCCACAATCTTAATAAAGTTTTGCAGAGATGTGAAGAAACGAATTTGGTGCTCAATTGGGAGAAGTGCCATTTCATGGTTATCGAAGGGATAGTTCTTGGACACAAGATTGCCGAAAGGGGAGTTGAAGTGGACAAGGCAAAAATTGAAGCTATTGAAAGGATGCCCTATCCAAGGGACATCAAAGGTATTCGTAGTTTTCTAGGTCATGCTGGTTTCTATAGAAGATTTATCAAGGACTTTTCTAAGACCTCGAGACCCCTTACCAATCATCTCCAGAAGGATTCTCCTTTTGTATTTGATGAAGATTGTAAGGAAGCTTTTGAAGTTCTTAAGAAAGCCTTGATAACCGCTCCTATAGTACAACCACCTGACTGGAATTTGCCCTTTGAAATTATGTGTGATGCTAGTGATTTTGCTGTTGGAGTTGTTTTAGGACAAAGGGTTGACAAGAAGCTGAATGTCATCCACTATGCCAGCAAGACACTTGATAGTGCTCAAAAGAATTATGCTACTACCGAGAAGGAATTCTTGGCAGTGGTGTTTGCTTGTGATAAGTTTAGACCGTATATTATTGATTCTAAAGTTATTATTCATACTGACCATGCTGCCATTAAGTATCTTATGCATAAAAAGGACGCCAAACCAAGACTCATTAGATGGGTACTCCTTCTTCAAGAATTTGATTTGCATATTATTGATAGAAAAGGAGAAGACAATCCGGTGGCGGATAATCTTTCAAGGATGGAAGATATCCCACACGATCCTATTCCAGTCAACGACAGTTTCCCAGATGAACAACTTGCTGTTGTAAAATTACAATCTCATTCCGACCCTTGGTTTGCAGATTATGCTAATTTTATCGTTGCAAAGTTTTTGCCTCTAGGTTTTACATTTAAGCAGAGGAAGAAATTCTTCACGGATTTGAGGCACTAATTTTGGGATGATCCACATCTTTACAAAGAAGGTGCGGACGGGATCGTAAGAAGGTGTATACCGGAGCACGAGCAACAGGACATTCTTCGAAAATGTCACGATAGTCCCTATGGAGGACATCATGCCGGTGAAAGGACCGCACATAAAGTTTTACAATCAGGTTTTTATTGGCCTACTCTTTTTAAGGACGCCCGAAGGTACGTTCTATCTTGTGATAAGTGTCAGAGAGTTGGTAACATTAGCAGGAGAAATGAGATGCCTATGAATTACTCACTAGTGATCGAACCTTTCGATTGTTGGGGTTTTGATTTTATGGGTCCTTTTCCTCCTTCACACAAGTACACACACATCTTAGTTGGTGTTGATTATGTAACCAAGTGGGTTGAAGCAATCCCCACTGGGAGTGCTGATCACAAGACATCTTTGAAAATGCTCAAGGATGTATTTTTTCCTAGGTTTGGAGTACCAAGGTACCTCATGACAGATGGAGGGTCACACTTCACGCATGGAGCTTTTAGGAAAGCTCTAGCCAAGTACGATGTCAATCATAGGATTGCATCACCGTACCACCCTCAAACTAGTGGGCAAGTTGAGCTCACCAATAGGGAGATCAAGTTGATCTTACAGAAGACAGTAAACAGTTCTAGAAAGGACTGGTCAAAGAAGTTAGGAGATGCTTTATGGGCGTATAGAACTGCTTACAAAAACCCCATGGGCATGTCTCCGTATAAAATGGTCTATGGCAAGGCTTGCCATTTACCATTAGAGTTAGAGCACAAGGCTTTCTGGGCTGTCAGAGAGTTAAATGCTGACCCAAAGCTAGCTGGTGAAAAGCGTCTCATGAACTTGACTTCTCTAGATGAGTGGAGGAGTGAAGCTTACGAGAGCGCTAAAATGTTAAAGGAAAAGGTAAAGAAGTGGCACGATAAAAGAATTCTGAAACGTGAATTTAATGTTGGTGATAAAGTTTTGTTTTTAGATCTCGTTTCAGGTTTTCTCCAGGTAAACTACTTTCCAGATGGGAAGGACCTTTTCATATGGAAGAAGTATATCGGTCTGGTGCAATCAAGATCAATAATTTCGAAGGCACCAAACCTCAAGTTGTGAATGGACAAAGACTGAAACATTTTTTGGCAGGTGATCCAAACAATGTGGATGCAAACATGATATATACAAAGACTCACGAACAACATGTTGCAGCCAGTTTCAGACTCCGGTAGGAGCAGAATAAGAAAAGGTATGAATTATGGTAAGAAAACACCGCGAACGTCAATAAAAGTTTACTTTTCAAAGTTTTTGCAAAATTAGGAAAATTCCAAGCCCGAGTGGAGCCGGAGAGGAGCTCCCGGGGCCCCAGGAGGCCTCCTGGCGTGGCCCCCCTCCTGGGCGCGCCAGGCACCCTCCTGGGTGCCCTGGACTCTGACTCCGACTCCATCTAGGCTTGAAACCTTCCTTCTGTTGCAGAAATTTTTGCTATATATTTGCCCGGATAGTCCCAGCACCGTATCTCGCGATTTCATGTGTTTTCTTTCTCGGTCTGTTTCTGCCAGGAAAACTTTCAGCAGATCTAGGTGCCATGGCTTCCCCAAGTTCCCCCAAGGACAAGTTAGTCATCAACGTCATCAACCCTTACCTCGCAGAGGTGAGGAAGCACCCCCAGATCCTTCGTGTGGAGGATGGTGTCCTCCACAAGGAAGATCTGAAGGGACCTGTCAAGGGAGGGAGCACCGAGGAGATGCTGAAGGAGATGGAACATGAGGTATTCAAGTTCAAGAAGATGGTGGAGTGTGGTGTTGAAGCTAACTTCGATATCATGAACGAGATAGAGGCTTCCCACAAGAAAGAGATGAAGGAGATGTGGTTAAGTTTGGCCGCACTAGAAGAAAAAGTTTATGGGCTCCAAGCACAGATCTATGATCTAAAGAACCAGAACTGTGAGTATGAACTAAAGTTTCTGCGCATGGGTTTGGGTGATGAGTGCAGGATCTTGGAGACGGGAATGTCCTTCGAGACTGGAGAACCTTTGCCTTGGAAGCGCTTCTACAAGTAGTACGTGATCAACAAGAACAAGAATGAGGAGTAAAACTCCTCGGGTAATGGCATCCCCTTAGCTTGTTCCAAGCTTGGGGGAGTGCCGGGTATCTTTATCTTTATCTTTGTCTTTAGGAGTCAAGTAGAGTCGTATCATCTCTAGGGAAGTTACTTTATGAAATAGGTGTTGCTTTGAGGTCTATCACTCCTTTTGTGAAGAGCTTTGTATCCGTGAGTGTGGGGTCGTCTATGAAGGAATATTAATGAGAAGTCTATTGGTTTCTTCGTTGCACTCGGTATTCTCTTCATGCAATCGACATTATGAGTTGATTCTTATGGGGAGTATTGACCTTATATCAGGTATGGATTCGAAAACTTTATTTAAATCTTGGCAAGTATAGCTTTGGTCATAACAATAAGCATGTTTTTCTCAAAGTAGCGACATAGCCAAAACCTTTGTGTTATTATGCTTGAAGTGTTATGTTGACAAGGAAGACAACTTGATGTTTCATGCTAGTTTTAATGTTTATGCTTTGTATTGCTTGCATCTAAGTTGTCATCAATTGTCTATTCTCTCAAAGCCTTGCTAGCCAAAACTCTGTACTAAGAGGAATTCTGCTTGTACTTCCATACCCTGAAACCAACATCTTCCACTTGAGTCCACCATACCTTCCTATTTGTGGTATTCCACTACCACTCCTAAAGTATATAATTTATGTGCTATCTCTAGATGTTCAAAATCTTTTGTTTTGTGCCACTGATTCAGCTCATGAGGAAGTGGTGGGTAACCCATGATCTTCTTAATTTGGACAAGTTTTATCTTGGGATTGCATGCCTAATCTGCAAACCCCTAATACGAGAAGGGACTGGCATGAGTGCCCAGCTCATAAAAGATAAATACTAACGCACAAGTTCCTTCACCCATTTATGAGTGATAAACAAAGGAATTTAAGGGGATGTGATCGTCCCCACATGGGAGCCGTTCCTTGAAACTTTTCCAAATCATGAAGTGAGCGAGTTATCCATCAACAGTCGTTGACGGATCGTGCACCTCCCAAAGGCCTGTTTTATTCTGTTTGATCTAGAGATGGCACATGAGTTTTCCCTGCTTACCATTTTGCACGGGGTTTATCCTTTATTTTGTGCTGAGTCAGTCCTTCCTACTTCCTTCCTTCTTGAGAGAGAACAAACACTTGATGTTAATAAAGATTCTTGCGTACAAAACTGCATTGAAAGTTAGCATGTTACATCTTTGTTGACATTATCTTTTGATAAGTGAGTTGTTTGCAAAAGCTTATGCATAGTAAACATCTTCCTTTGTGTTAACATGTGCACTTCTTGACTGATAACATGTTCTTTCCAAAGCTTCAACTGGTTCCATTATAAGTGAAAAGAGCAAAAGTAAAAGTTATTAGTTGTTCCTTGACCAAGGCTATGTTTGCCATGATTTGATGAGTTTTCCAGGTCCTACTTTGTTATAATTGTTAATACTTTCTCATAAAGACCTTATGAGTTGAGGTTGCTGTTGAGGATGCTTCAGTTTGGTGAGAAATCTTGATGCTTCTTATCCGTATTCTTTTATCGACGCTTCACTCTCTAAACTTGTGGAAAGGTTTACCGAGCTCAGCAATCGCTTGGGGACAAGCGAGGTCTAAGCTTGGGGGAGTTGATACGTCCAAAAATCGTCACTATTTTATATTGTAATTTCATCCTATTCATTGATATATTCCACTTTAAAGTATTGTTCTTATGTTGTTTTGGCTTGTTTTACACAGTTTAGAACTTTCCGGTGCCGAAGCAGCAGAACCAGAATTCAGCGGTGAAAAGTGGACACCAAGTTGCTGAATCAGATCAAGTCCAAACGCGATGAAAGTTTACGGGGAGTAGTTTTATAGTAATTGACTGGGGATCACCGAAGGTGGAGATGAGGGGACCCACCAGGCAGCCAGAAGGGTTCCTGGCGCGGTCCCCCTCCTGGCCGCGCCAGGAACCCTCCTGGATGCCTGGTGGCCCCCTCGGTGCCCCCTCTCGCCTATAAGACCCCCTGGGATGAAAACCCTAAAAAGAGAAGAGTTTCCGTGTTTCGCCGCCGCCACGGGGAGGAAACCTACAGAGGAGAAAAGCCATCTCCGGCGGGCAGATTCCACCGGGGAGATCACCTCCCGGAAGGGGAGATCGTCGCCATCATCGTCATCATCGTCACAGGCATCATCGAGATCATCATCAACATCATCCCCAACATCAGCACCATCTCCATCTCCATCCCATCTCATCTCACAATTGGAACTTGTGTTGTAATCCGTACTATCTATCCTCTCTACTCTGTTTGTGTTGATTACTACTTTGTGATGAATGCTATTGAGTTTTGTTGGAGAAATATCATTGTGTCTAGTTTGTTTGCCACCCATCTATCACCTCTGATCATGATCTCTTTTATGTATTGTGAGTAGTTACTTTAGTTCTTGGGAACATGGGAGAAGTCTAGTTGTTAGTAGTCATATGATGTTGAAGTGTTATGTGTTGTTTGATACTTAAGTTGTGTTGTTATTTCTCTAGTGGTGTTATGTGAGTCGAACACTTAACACTTCACCTTTCATGGGCCTAGAGGAATACATTGTGCACAAAGGATGCTTATGGTGGGTTGCCGGAGTGACAGAAACCTGAACCCCAGTTCGCACACTTTTGCACAAGGGAGTTATGGATCCTTGATCGTAATGCTGTGGTTAGGATTATGCCTTATTTACTACCTTGTATTTGCGGATGCTTGCAAGGTGTGTAATCATAAGAGTACACTTATCTTAGTCTAGAAGGTGTACTAGCATTGATCCACCCACCAACACTTATCAACACAATACATATTACTTGGCAGAGTATGGTGAAAGTAACATGGCTATCTCTCCCGTGTGTTCTCGCGAACGCTTTAACTTTTATAAGTTTAGTTCCTAGGCTTATCCTTGTGAAAGGATTGGGCCACTTGCTAGTCCTTAGTTACCCTCTTTACTTTGCTTGTCTTTTACTTCTCTGTTGCTTAAACCAAAAACCCCTAAATATTTACCTTTGAGTGTGTGCAGGCTTTCCTTATCCAGTGTCACTTATCAGCACCATCTGCTCCTCGTGGGTTCGACACTCTTATTTATCGAAAAGCTACAATTGATTCCCTAGACTTGTGGGTTATCAAGTATCATTTATTGGCGCGGTTAAAAGGGGAGGCAACCCAACTAAACCTATTAACTTCACCGCCATCAACGCTGCTTCCCTTTCTTCTTGCAGCCACTTGTGGATCCTCCTTGCTTTTCTTTCGACAGGGCCATCCACTGCGCCTTCATAAGCATGAGGTGCTCATCGTTCCTCCCGTCTCCGAGACTGTGACAGATACGCTTATCATGAGCCTTGTATCGTCCAACGAGGTCATCCAAGGTGAGAGTCGCGAGATCAACACACTTCTCGATCGCCATGAAAATCTGCAGATACCTCGGAGGGGCCGCGCGCAAGAACCGACGGACAACTGAGGCCTCCGTAAGGTTTTCTCCAAGCGCGCGTATTCCATTGACGGGAGTTACTACACGTGAAGCGAACGCGTCCACGGACTCATCGTCGCCCATAACCAAAGTCTCATAGTTCCTTAAGAGAGTCTGGAGATTGGCTTGCTTGACGCGGGTATGCTCCTCGAATAGGACCTTCAGCGTATCCCACGTCTCCTTCCCCGTTGGTTTAGTGATCAGGTGTTGGAGGACATCTATCGGCATCACCGAATAAATTGCCGACGCCGCCTGCCTATCTTTGCGGTGCTCGGCTCCCTCCTTCTTGAACTCATCGCCACCTAGATTGACCGCGTCCCACAGCTCGTTGGCGCGAAGGGTGCACTCCATCAGCGCCTGCCAGATCCCGAAATTTCCACGGTCGAATTGTGGATACCCTGATCTCACCGGAGCAGCAGTTACTTTAGCCGCACCGGAGTACTCTGCCACCAGCTTATTCTTGTTGTCGTCCACCATGACCTTACGTTACTAGAAGATCAAACTTAGCTCTAGATACCAATTGTTGGCCCAGACCTCGACGACGCCGATTACTTTCCGGCGACGACGATGATGATTGGCGACAATGACGACGACCAACGAAGAACCTTGGTAGAACGTACACGTATTAAACTAGCACAAGCTAGCTGCTTCTACTGCGGTGATGTGCGCGTACAAACCAAGCAATCAAGCTGGCTAGAAGCGCACGAACACATATAGCTTCCTGATCGATCGATATATCCGGCGAGACGCGAACACAAGATATTATGGCTATGGGAGCTTTTCGCTCCCGTTATACTTTATATTAATCTGGCTTTTTCGATCGTGTTACAAAACTCAAGTAGACGCATATATATATGTAGAACTAGCTAGCAGCTGGTCGGCTTTTGATCCTAGTTCGACTAGAATACATGCATGCATATGAATCGGACACCACTAGCCGGAGAGATCGTTCCGGTCCAAACCGGACTAGTACTCGTGGTTAATTCCAACAGATTTACCATTTGAAACCCCGTGTGTGTGCTTGGTTGGATCCCCTAACAGTTTTTAAACAACTCGGGCCAGCGGAGACAGATTTCCTTCGTTGGTCCACACCTGGAAGCTAGGGGGCTGCCCACAATTGTGAGTTAGTTACCTCGACCTCGTCCAGACGGAAGAGTCCGATCCGAGAGCGCGACCGGCTTTTGGATTGGGTGTCGACTCCCCGGGGGCCACCCGGATTTGTGCGTTGTTAGTTAGAGGGACCTGTCGTTTCGGATCTCTCGGGACTAAATCATAAAATGGCTGCATGTAGTGGGTAGAAACTGAGAGTGATGGGTGTGCGTGCGGAGCTTTGTAATGGGCAGTTGGTACTCCCCTGCAGGGTTAAATCTTTTCGAGAAGCCGTGTCCACGGTTATGGACGACTTGAGACCTACTCCTTGTTCATAGACAACAACAACTGAGATAATCTTAATAACTTGATCAATGTGTGTGTGCCTTGACTGCTTCTTCTTCGTCGGGATGCAAAGAGGAGGACAAGGATAGGATAGGTGTTATGCTTGCGTAAGTAGTTGATAGCAAGACTTGTTGGAGGCGATTCCTCATCGAATGCTTGGTTCTCATCTTACTCTCAAATAGACCGTTAGCCACTCATATATTGCTAGTGCGACTGCAACCTCACCACTACCCCCATCTTACACGTGAGAAGTTAGTTACAAGACTTTTGATATAGCTCACCTCTTTCTTTTCTCTTTACGCACGTTATGCAAACGACATTGGACTTCAGAGGAGCTCGACGACCCTTCTTCTGGACGCCTTTGCGGAGACTCGACGACGACTAGTTAGGTGGATCCCGACGGAGAGCCTGGACCCGCGTGGACGTGGGAATGGTGTGTTTTACCTTTGCCACTAGGCATTTGAATGTAGTCTGTACTGAGACTTGTAGCTTCCGCTGATGTATTGTATTAAGGCAATTGTATGCCGATTGTATGAGATGTTGTATCCTTGTAGCTGTAATGTTGTGATATCATGTTGGAAATTCGGGGCATATGGCATTGTCATATGTCATGGTGGGACCGATATGTGCTTCGTCCCCGGATCTGGATGGAAACATCTAGATCTGGAACAGTACCGCATATCGGGCCTTACAACTTGGTATCAGAGCCTTACCGACCCTAGGATCCCCTCTTTGGCCGAAGTTGAGTCTAGTCAAAACTATTTTTTAGTTACTAAGTTAGTTATCGGAGATTATGAATCTTTTTACTCCTTACCCTTGCTCTCGCCAGGACAAGTGACGTAAGTGTTTTACTCTCGACTTATCCCCCTTCGAACTTTAGGGTCTCGAGTAAGTGGGGTTTCGGAATCGTTACAATTCCTTGCTTGCAGCGTATTGTCTCGATTTCGACCCGAGGTTTGGGAAATCCTGTAGTACCTTTAGTTCTCCCGACTCTAGGTAAACATCTTGGTCGTCTGTTGACTTCAGCCCTCTTGCCTAGTATCTTCACAATTCCAGTGAGAATGCTTCCCTTGATCGTCGCTTGAATTGTCCTTCTTCCTCTTGATCTCCCGATGGCATCATTCTTCGATGTCGCCATCTCTCTGCGGAAGGTTTCTCGACGAAAGTTCATCGTCGACATGGAGCAGAGTCCCTTCTTGGTGGTGTCGAAGATTGTCGACTCTCTTTTCTCTCCCCTCCTCTCCCCCGGATCGTCCAGGATCTCGGGACGATATCCCTTGTTGGTGGTGTTGTATTCTAACAGCCCAGATTTCATAAAAATTAAAATTTTGTTTTCGGTGTGAATTGGTTCATTGCTTGCTTTGTTTGCGGTGTTTGCATCCCCGATTTATCGATCGGTGATTAGTTTCACCCATTATCTCGTACCGGACGGAGACCGACCCTTGCCACCCTGACAATCGACCTTTGCGACACCGGGTTTTCACCCGAGCACCGTCGTAACCCGCACAAGACCAGCCGTACCAACGGAACGAAAAACCCCATTTAATAATTAAATGGGTTATTTTATTGGGCACAGGAAAATATTCTCGGAACGGTATCGAAGTGAGGTACGACTGACGGGCTCGCCGCTCTGAGCGCATGGTTCGAGATTTCGTCCGGATCGGAGGTCGTATGGACTTCCGACGGTCAGAAACGTGGAGTACCGGACGCGAGAGAGAATACCCGGGGTGTTTGCGTAAACTTGCCAGCCATGCCACCTATATAAAGACCACCACTCTCCCACCCCTTTCTAGGGTTTCCCCTAGCAAAATTTGCAGCCACCCCCCTCACAAAACATCCAGATCTGCCAATTAACCCCTCAAATCCCGAAACCCTAGCCCCAACCCTCGTTCTGGACCGTTAGATCCAGATCGGAGGGCTCCCAGCGCCCCTCAGCCTTCCCCAACCGCAGCTCCCAGCAACCGGGCCCCGCAGGGTCCTCCCCACCGCCGTCGCGGGCCGATCTGGGCTTGGAAGCCCTCGGCCGCTCGTCTCCTCCAGCCGCCGCACCACTGTTGCTCCGGCGAGCTCGCCAAGCCGCCGCCGCCCCAGGTCAGTCGCCGGCCACCTCCTCCCCTTCTCTCGCACCCCCCCGACCTCCCTCGCCTGCCCTCTCTCTCCCAAGAGCCTCCGCCATGGCCAGTAGGCCCGAGCTCGCCGGCGTCCCATACGTGCTGCCGCCACCGACCCCCTGCACCTGACCGCCCGATCTGGCGTGATCTGTGCGAACTCGAGCTGCCGCACCCCGTTTCCTCCTTCGACGCCGCTCGCCGGGAGCCACCCTCGGCCTCCTCTTCGCCGAAGTTGGCGTCGAACGCCGCCGTCTCGTACGGGATCAGATCGATCTGACCCAGCCTCCCGTGGACGCTCGCTGCTTCCAGCGCCCGCACGTGGGCCGGCCTGCCCACGTGGCCCAGCACCGCGGCCTGTCTTCGGCGCGGCTCGTGAAGCCCCTCTCCGCCCAGGCGCGCAACACACTATCCGTCGCTCACCCCCTGCTGGGCTCGGCCCACAAAGGTGAGCTGCCCAGCCACCCCCTTTTTTTATTTTTTATTTATTTTCTGTGTTGTTGGGCTCGGCCCAGTGTTATATGACGCCATGTGCGACTTTTAGTTATATTGCGCCCTGCTCTGTTAGGCCCAGATCAGTGCAGTTTCAGCCCAATGTCTTTTTTTATTTTTTTGGGCTTATTAAATACCAGATTAATATACGATCTAGCGAGGCATGTATCTTTTTAACCGTTTGTCGGATCGAGACGAGTTCAACATGAAAGTTGCTTAGTTTTTCATGTAGATTAATAAAATTTGCTCCTTTGCCATGTTTGAACTTGTCTACATGTTGTTTATCTGGTAATTACGTCGCATGCCACCGTATTTGAAATAGGCCGTATCTTTTTAACCATTGCTCCGTTTAAAATGTTTCTTACATGTAACTTGAATAGAAATTCATTTAGATTGTGAATGTGCTGTTCTTGCTTGCTAATAAAAATAATAAAATTATGTTTAGGGAAAAACAGTACCAAATGCAATAATTATCGTGGGGTCCGTAATAGTTGCCATGCATAGGTTTTACCCCCCACTTAAAGTGACTAGATTAGATAGCTTATTTATGCTTCACCTCTTGCCTTGATTGTGTGACATGCCATGATTGTGTGAGATGCCATGATAACAAATTTTTCTCATGTTGTGTAGCTAAACAACTTGAATCATTCTAAATGTGCGGTATCGTCGTGTGTGACGAGTACTCCACTTAACCTGCTAGTAACCGCCCTCGACGGTAGATCCGTACCGTAGTGCGTTGTCTCGTGTTGCCTTCTTGTTCATGCTTGCTCGTGATTGCCTCGTAGTAATAGATGTTTGCTCGTCGATTGTCTTTTCCAGTGTTTCCTTCTTGTGTGCTTCCGCGGGTACTTCTCGGAGACGTTGCGAGCTTGCGATCGACTACACCTTCGGTTTCGTCTTCTCATCGGGTAAGGGGGAGCATATATCATGCTTCTAACTTTTAGCTCACTCGCGCCTAGGTGTAGGATAGAACGATTTCTTGATCCTACCACTTTATATTCATGCCTCTCAAATAAACCCAAACAGCCATGTCCTCCACTTCCCAGCAAACCTTGTTCGGCTATGTTACTATTGCTCGTTGCTCGGCCACTGCTTAGTATGCATGCTAGGATGCTATCAACTGTTCCCTCCTGTTACTCCTTGGACTGGGCTATCACATTATTATATTTTTGTGGATGATATGATTATTATAATGTTGACTATATTCGACGAAGGATGGAAGGTCTAGGCTATCCCGCCCCGACGCTTTGTTCCATTCGAGTCACCTAGGACCCGAGTTTCGGGTATTGTGTCTCTTGACGAGCGTGCCTAACCACGTGTGGGATACTATGGGGTCCCCTCTTCTTACCTACCTAGCTCCAAACATTTCTAGTGGTGGCCCAAGATGATTTACCATTTGAAACCCCGTGTGTGTGCTTGGTTGGATCCCCAAGCAGTTTTTAAACAACTCGGGCCAACGGAGACAGAGGTCCTTCGTTGGTCCACACCTGGAAGCTAGGGTGCTGCCCACAGTGACGAGTTAGTTGCCCCGACCTCGTCCAGATGGAAGAGTCCGATCCGAGAGCGCGGCCGGCTTTTGGATTGGGTGTCGACTCCCCAGGGGCCACCCGGATTTGTGCGTTGTTAGTTAGAGGGACCTCTCGTTTCGGATCTCTCGGGACTAAATCATAAAATGGCTGCCTGTAATGGGTAGAAACTGAGAGTGATGGGCGTGCGTGCGGAGCCTTGTAATGGGCAGTTGGTACACCCCTATAGGGTTAAATCTTTTCGAGAATTCGTGTCCACGGTTATGGATGACTTGAGACGTACTCCTTGTTCATAGACAACAACAACTGAGATAATCTTAATAACTTGATCAATGTGTGTGTGCCTTGACTGCTTATTCTTCGTCGGGATGCAAAGAGGAGGACAAGGATAGGATAGGTGTTATTCTTGCGTAAGTAGTTGATAGCAAGACTTGTTGGAGGTGATTCCTCATCGAATGCTTGGTTCTCATCTTACTCTAAAATAGACCGTTAGCCACTCATATATTGCTAGTGCGACTGCAACCTCACCACTACCCCCATCTTACCCGTGAGAAGTTAGTTACAAGACTTTTGATATAGCTCACCTCTTTCTTTTCTCTTTACGCACGTTATGAAAACGACATTGGACTTCAGAGGAGCTCGACGACCCTTCTTCTGGACGCCTTCGCGGAGACTCGACGGCGACTAGTTAGGAGGATCCCGGCGGAGCGTGGACGTGGGAATGGTGTGTTTTACCTTTGCCACTAGGCATTTGAATGTAGTCTGTACTTAGACATGTATCTTCTGTTGATGTATTGTATTAAGGCAATTGTATGCCGATTGTATGAGATGTTGTATCCTTGTAGCTATAATGTTGTGATATCATGTTGGAAATCCGAGGCATACGACATTGTCATATGTCGCGGTGGGACTGATATGTGCTTCGTCCCCGGATCTGGATGGAAATATGTAGATCTAGAATAGTACCGCATATCGGGCCTTACAACCTGCCACTTCAGCACCTTCTTATGAAATTAAACCTGCTTTACTGAATCTTGTTATGAAAGATCAATTCTCTGGTGCTGAAGATGATGCTGCTTTGCACTTGAATAATTTTGTTGAACTTTGTGATATGAAAAAGTACAAAGAAGTATATGGTGATATTGTTAAACTTAAGCTTTTTCCTTTCTCCTTGAGAGGAGGAGATAAAGCGTGGCTTCAATCCTTGCCTAGGAATAGCATATATTCTTGGATAAGTGCAAGGATGATTTTATTGGGAAGTACTACCCACCTACTAAGATTATCTAGTTGAGGAGTAACATTATGAATTTCAAACAATTGGATAATGAACACGTTGCCCAATCTTGGGAACGCATAAAATCTCTTGATAAGAATTTCCCTACACATGGTTTGACTACTTGGATGGTTATCCAGACTTTCTATGCAGGTTTGAAATTTACCTTGTGGTATCTATTAGACTCGGCCGCGGGAGGAACTTTTATGCCAACTACACTTGATGCTTCCACGAAACTATTGGACGAGATGATGAAAAACTACTCTCAATGGCACACCGAAAGAGCTCCAACAGGTAGGAAGGTAAACTTTGTTGAGGAGATCTCCTCTTTAAATGGAAAAGTTGACATGATCATGTCTTTATTTACTAAGCAAGCTCCTATTGGTCCTCATAATGTTCCTTTGAATTCTTTGGTTGCTCAAGAGCAAGTTGATGTTAATTTTATCTCTAGGAACAAGTTTAATAAGAATGCTTATAGGAGTAATTTTGGTAGCAACAATCCTAGACCGTTCCCATCCAACAACTATGGGAACAACAACACTTATCCTAGCACTAGAAACTCCACTTCTGAAATAGAGAGCATGCTTAAGGACTTTATCACTTCTCAAAAAGCCTTCAGCAAGAGTGTAGAAGAGAAATTAGAAAAACTAGATAGTCTCTCTTTGAAGGTAGACAATATAGCTCATGATGTAGAGATTCTTAAAATTAGAACTTCTCCACTAGAGGAAAGAAAAAATACACCCATGAATGTTATCCAAGTACAAATTAATGAGAACATTTGAATGCTAGCCAAGCTTAAGGATAGATGGGCTAGAGAAAATGAAGAGGAAGATAGGATTAAGAGCCTTCCTACACACACTACTATCTCCACTATACAAGTTGTTGAGGATCTCAAAAAATTTAGCACCCAACGCACCCCTAGTCCCATTGGACCTATTAATGGTGATGCTAATACCTCAACTTTAGGACAAGAAGGTCCCATATTAATCTAGATACTACCAAGAGAATGAGCTTAGATGACATCACCACCACTTTAATTAATGGTAGTGATCTTCATTTTGATAATTCTAGTCTTTCTGAAGTTATCACCTTTTGGCAAAGAATGGCTAAAGACCCCCACACTAGCACACTTAACATTGCCTTCACCGAGCATATTACCGATGCTCTTATCAAAGCTAGGGAGGAGAAGCTCAAGCTATAGACTTATATTCCTAGGAAGCTAGAAGATAGTTGGGATCCCATAGTCAAAATTAAATTGAATAATTTCTCTTGCTTTGCTTTATGTGATGTTGGAGCTAGTGCCTCCGTTATGCCCAAAACAATGTATGATATGCTCAATTTGAAACCTTTTGATACATGTTGTTTTGGTGTCCGTCTTGTTGATTCTTTCGTAAAGAAACCTTTATGGAGGATTGATCATGTTCTTATTATTTTCAATGATAATTATGTTCCCGTTGACTTTCTTGTCATGGACATTGAGTGTGATCCCTCATGTCTAATTATTTTGGGATGTCCTTTTGTCTGCACCGTTGGTGCTATCATTGACATGAAATAAGGGACTATTAGATTCCAATTCCCCCTCAAAAAGGCAATGGAACACTTCCCTCGAAAGAAGATTAAGTTATCTTATGAGTCCGTTACACTGGAAAGCTATTCTTTTGATATTGACAAAACTTGATCTTTTTGCATCATGCCTAGCTAAAAGGCATAAAAGAAATCGCTTGTTGGGAGGCAACCCAAGATGTTTTTACTTTCAGTTTTAGTGGTCTTGAGGCTTTTTACTACTGTAGCAACATCATTGTATCTTTATTTTCAAGCTTTGTGCCAAGTTTTAGCCTCTCATTGCAAGAAAGTTCATAAGTTGTGACATGCTGTCCAGAAACGGATTTTGTCCCCTTGATGGAAAAATTAGCCAAAAATCACCGAATCATCTTTTTTATCTGAAGTTTATTTGAAAGTATGCTCTAAACAATTAGCTTTCATGCGTCTGTTCTGAGTATTTTGATTTGAGTTGCAGAAGTACCCCGAAAAAATTATTTACTACCTACTGGTTTGTTTTTCACAGATTCTGCCACGTTTTGCGTTTTCATCGTTTTGCAAATCTAAAGCTTGCTTTTTCTTTGCAATTTTTTTTGTAAATCTTGATAAACATTAGATCTTCATGAAAATCTTTATTTCCAGTGGAGAAAAATATATTTTATTATGGGTACTAACCACTCTAATCAGCTTATGATGAGTTTCATATGAAGGGAGTTTTCAAGTATGCGAAGGAAGATGATGAAACAAGATTCGGGAGTGTCAAGCACTCAATCTTGGCGATGCCACCATGCACCCCCAAGAAATATCCAAGGAGACTCAAGCGTCTAAGCTCGGGGATGCCCCCGTACATCCTCTTCTCCATCAACAATCATCAGTTCGTCCTTCTCCATGCTATATTTTCATCACTTCATATGTTATGTGCTAAACTTGGAACGTCCCACTCTGTACTTTTTAGTTTTTTTAGTTTTGCTTGCTTTTCATAGCAATTTGGATCCTAGCCTGCATTGTTTGGGAGAGAAACACGCTCCACTCCACCTTAGAACACAACATAGGCTTGCATGCTTATCTTTTTTTGTTCTTTGTCTTTTCGTAGATGCTATCATGCTGATCTCTTAGTTTTCATGCTTATTTTCTATTAGAGCTATTATTTAGGTTGACTTTGGAACTCTCTTGAGTTTTCATGCTTATCTTGTTTAGAGAGTGGTCTTGTTGCACTGAGTTGTGTGTCTTGCATGATGATACGCCTCAAACGTATCTACTTTTCCAAACACTTTTACTATTGTTTTGCCCTCATTCTTGCATGATTTCGACAAAACAAACCCGGACTAAAGATGTTTTCAGCAGAGCTGTCTGTATGGTTTTATTGTGTGCAGGAAAATGGATTTTTAGGTGTCTCAGAAAATTCCAGGAAAAATCACAGAAAATCCACGCACCCGAAGTGTTGGGGTTCGCAGCAGAAAACACAATTTTTTCTAACTAGCGTTCCCTTAACCCAAGATCTAGCTAGCCGTATTACCGTAACGAATAGTAGTGCGGAAATAACATACCTCGGGGTGTAGTCCGTTGCGCGGGAAACGTTCCCGCAAACGTGGTTGATGTAGCCGATCAAGTTTCACAGCCCCCTGGCTGTGTTGAGCACCCGGATGGGTGTAGTGCCACACGTGCAGCACCTCGTAGTACTCGCACACATACGAGACTCGATGACGACCTCCGTTCTCCGATCCAGCGGAGGGGGCGGAAGCAGACCTCCGGACGGAGCTTCGGCAGCACAACGGCCTCCGATTCAAGCAGAGAGGTCTCAATTCCACTACAGGCTCACACTAGGGAGCCCACCATGGAAGAGACCAGAGAGGGGAGGAGACCGGAGAAAAACCGATCTCAATTCGGAGTTATATTTATTTTCTCACGAATTTCTGTGTATTAATTATGTGCACCCTGCCTGTCTTTATATAGGCTGGGGAAGGGAGTCAACCCACCTCCCCTAGCAATGTGGGACTAAACCCTTTGCTAGGGGGTTGGCCGACCAAGGGGGGAGAGGGGACGCACCCCTCATGGGCCTAGGGCCCATGGCGCCTCCCCCCCCCCTTTTCTTTTCTTTTTCTTTTCCCTTTAATTCCTTAATGGGCCTTTTTCTCCACTAAGGCCCATAGCACATATTAATTAGAAATAAAATGATTTTAATTATTAATTCAATTAATTAATAACTAAAACATATTATTCCATCTCCCAGTGCTCCAGAAACACTTCCGGCTCACTCCGAACTTGTTTCGGTTCAATACGGTACTCCTCCGATATTGTCTCCCTTATTCTCTGGTTGCTCCGATGGTTCCGAAAAGGTCTCCGATTTCATCGAGCCCTTAAGTGTGTTACCCTACGGTCCGAGAACACTCCAGTCATGACCGAGCAGAGGCAACAGTCAATGATCATCAGCGGGACCTGGATGCCCATAATGACCCCTGTGCATTCCGGATATCAACACCGATTGGACCTTACGTCGTATAGCATTCCCTTTGTCAGCGATACTGGATTGTTCCGAGATTCGATCAATGACATCCTATGTCTGGTTCAATCTCGTTCCGAACTAAATCCTCATTCACTCGTTCCCGTGATATTCATCCCCGTGACCTAGTCACACGCTGCGCAGCTTTATGGATGGAATCTCACCGAGTGGGCCCCGAGTATCTATCCATTATATGGATTGACAAATCCCGCTCTTGTAAACAATACTCCTCAACGTATCTCCACGGAATACCTAAGATACAACCGTTATGACCCGCATATTTCAGTCAGGTGGTGGGATGTAAGTCAAAGCATCCGGGAAGATAGTGATTATGCACGTACTCACGGTCAAAGGAACGGTCTACCACGTTCTGTAATTACAACACTGAACCTTCATAAGATTTGATCATGCTGTAATGCTTACTTTGGGTAATGTTCATCACGTCACTTAGCCAGTGAGGTGACCTCATAGTCAAGAGACTTAATTGTCCATGATCGCGAAACCACGATCATCATGTTGACCATGAACTAGTTATCGATGTAGAGGCTAACTAGGAACTCTGGGGTTTCTATACCACACCTGCATCATTGTTTCACTGATGCAGTTCTAGCACGGTATGAAACTGGTTATGAACTTGCTTAGATATATTGGAATAATCATATATTATTTGCCTCTAGAGCATATATCCAACAGTCTCCCACTTGCACTAAAGTGCTAATAATCTAGCCGCATTTTCCCGATCATAATCATCTTATCACATAAGTGTTTCATTGATCATGCATGCTCATGGAAGAGGGTTCGTCAACGAACTGCACCAATTCAGATTCGTATGTTTCCTTTGCAACTGGTACAGGTCAAAAGCTCTTTTGACATACCACTCATTATCATATAATGGTTGGATATAAGTTTCGCGGGAGAGTGAGACTATTATTTCACAGTATCCTCCAATGATCTCTTGGTTCAGTCTTTAGAAGACTCATCCATAGTCATATATACTGGGAAATACACTCAGCCAGAAGTCCAATACTTCTAACGCTAAACTTTTATCCATACGTCTACTTTCTTAAGTAGTATTATGTTTGTAGTACCGTGAATTTTTCTCACATTCCTTTCATGTCTTTGGTGATGTCTCTAATTCCATATAGACCCATAGTATGGCTTGCAATTGTAATCTTGCATTACATTCAAGTCTATTATACTTTCTATATTCTAGAGAATAGTCCTCAGTATGCCTCTCATATACTGACTGCATGGACTTTATTCAGATTCTGTGTTTTACTCCAAAAGCACATCGGAATCTGTTCTTCTTCCAAGAACTTTTGAGTCATTCTGTTGTTGGATTCACAATGCATGTTATATGGTAGAATCATATGTCAAGAACATATGAGATCACATGTCCAGTACATGGTGCATCTCTATTCTTCCATCAAGACATTGCTTGTGATATTTGGATTTCATCCATTATATAATTTCTAGCCACAAGAACCTGTTTCTTGTCTAGAAGATTATTCCAACTTTCACTTCGTTTCATTATCCGTATCTTAATCTACTCATATAGATTTCAACGTGTAATGTGTTGGTATTTCACATAAAAGAAGATTCTTGCAATCTTGTATTTTATTTGCCTTATGCTTTATATATATCATAATGCACATATGTATATGAGACGATTCTCTATATACACAATCAATTCATATCCATATATATACATATGAGATCATTCTTCACACATATCAATGCATATATGTTTGAGACAATGATCATGCTCCCACTCAAATATATCCATCTTATACTCATATATTTGTGGTTCAGCTTTCATCAAGTCATTTTATTGTTCACTATGTCTCACATAATGACAATGCTTCCCAAGCTCCCACTCAGAAAATGCCCTCTGCATTCCAAGTTTCTGGGAAGTTTTCAAAGCTCCCACTCAGTTTCATGAAACTGCAGGCCCACTCAATATTTTGGTCATCACAAAATCACTTGATCAAATCAAGGTTGAGGGTTCCTGTCTTGAGGTACTATAGTCCATCCTTTTAACGAAGTAACCTTCGTCATGCCCATTACAATTCTCTTTCAAATTCCAAATTTGACTGAGATGCAATTTCAGGCTATGGTCCATCGTAGTGTAAATGAAATATTTTATTGATTAAAGCATTCCTACGTTTCCGTAGTCAATCACCATTGAATCTTTGGTCATAACCAAATAATGCCTTATGTCCATTACATTATTCTCAATAACTCTCCAGTTTGTCGAGAATATGAAATAACCGATTTATTTCACGGGACGTGAGCCATCCTTAATGTAACTCAATATTATTTCATTTCTCCTCGTGTTCTAGGCTACCATCATTCCTTTGTGTCTTCAAGCAATATTATTCCCTATTGTTTTATTAAGAAGACTCATGATTATTGTTCTGTATAGAACGTATTCATGATAACCTTCTAAATTCAACAATGGCTTCAACTCATATACCAAGATCAATCATCTTTGGCATATCCTTCCCTATGCAGTGTCATTACAGCGGAACATGCTTCCGTTGCAATACTCTGATATTCTGAAGGCAAGGTCCAATACCCCGGTCAAAGTTTCCATCATCTCCCATTGGATCCGTGTCGAGAGACTTTTCTCGTATTACCAATTAAGCAACACAAATTTTGCTATTCGGGGAGAATATGTAATTTCAATTGCTCGTAGTTCTATTACAAAGAAATTCTTTCTTTTAAGAAACCTTATAACACCATCAGTTATGGAGCTATCATGTCTCGTTAAAACCAGGATGGTTTCCTATTCATGAAGTGGGTGTTTTAACTTAATGAATCAAACAACTTATTCGACAATAACTATAGTGCTAGGGGAAAGAACGTTTAGACCATACTACGGTTTAGTATGACTACAAATGGTTTAAGTAGTCTAGCACTTTCAACTTCCATCGTAGTTTGTGGTAAAACTTCCACAAGTCTCCCATTATGTCAATATCAATACTTTTCACTCCGGATCGTAGCGTAGTGATATGTATCCTTGTATTCTCACTTCTCACTGTGATTCCCGAATCTCAGTTTTATGATCTCAATTGAATACAACTTTCAATTTAATCATATGAAGTCTTTAATGATAACTCACATGCCCATTCTACATCATTTATGTATAATGATTGGCACAAGTTCTACTTGCTAGAACCTTGTCATGATTATATTTATTGTAGAGGTTCATAGATCGTGTATCTAATCCATCTCATGCAATCAAGTTATGATCCTTCATTCGATAATGAACTCACAAGTTAATAGATCATACATTTAATGAATTCATCAGTTATGAAGTCACCTCATGCAATCAGATCTTTGACTTGTTATAATCAAGGCAACTTTATCATTAAATATTGAATATTTCTTGACAATAATAGTAGTATTATAAATGCTTTCTATCATATCATAAATCAAGACGTAATCAAAGTATAAGCACACTTTTATTCATAGAGATGGAACAACTGACTTGTCTCATTACATGAATAACTTTGTTTCGCGAGATGCAAGACACACAACTAAGTGTTCATACTATAATGATTACATAAGATTTATCTAATACTCTAAGTATCTCCTATGATAGATGTCTCGGTGGAATCCATGCTGGCCATCAACTGATTTGATATCCATCAATCCTCGATTTCACCTCTTCCCGTCCATGCAACAGCAGGTCCTGTTTTCATAAAACAGAATAAGTATCAAATACTCATTTACTGCAACTGTTGTATAAGGGGGTAAACATGTATAAAGTATATCAAGTATATACCTTCTCCATCGACAACTTCTCCTTCAATGGGTTCGACCTCCAGGTACTGAAGTCTATCCATGAAGTCAGAGAACTTGAGGCTTTCACCTCTGCCGACATAGCCATAGACATGGTCTGTATAGCTCGGTGGAAGCTAGTGTAACACCGTGTATATCGCAGACTCATGTGTGGTCTCATAGTCAAAATCATCTACGAGGCTCAGATGTATCTCATGCATCTTGGCCAAGTGTGCTTTCAGGCAAGAGCCTTCTTCCATCTTTGTAGAGAGAAACTCACTTTCTAACTCAAATCTGGCAACTCTAAACTGATGCAAGTTTGATGACTTCAGCTCATTGATCATATCGTATGTATCCAAATCAGCATACTCCTCACGCAAAGGTTGCGGAATGCTGGTTTCTATGATACCCTTGGCTATGGAATATGTCTTACGACGATAATGATAATCAATCGCTGCTTGTGCATCCATGTCGTTTTCTGGAGGGTTTCCCACATGCCTTTTAGTTAAGAATGAAAGGTTGATTCTTTTGAGCACGGCTCTAAGGCGTAAGTACCAACTAATGAAGTTTGACCCATTTTCTTTAAGTCTTTCACCATGTAAGAAGGAAACCATTTCAAGGTACTGGGTATTATCCATTTTCTACAAACATAATTGCAAGGAACACAATTAAGACTATTTCATAACAAGAGAGTTCATATAATCATATGAGCTCGCACTAAAACATTTCATCCCTAGGAAGTTTTAGTGATTACATGATCCAGATTCACTGCCCGACCTCGAATATCACATGGCCGACGGGTCAGTTTCAAAGGTAGACAACAACTTGTGCGATCACATTATCTTATATATACTGTGACTCATGCTCGATCTTTCGATCTCTAGTATTCCGAGGCCATATCTGCATATGCTAGGCTCGCCAAATTAACCTCCATGTTATATGCTGCTCAGCAAGGCCATATTTTCATATGCCAGGCTTGCCGAACCCAACCTCATGCGAACTCCATTGAATATGTAGGACAACTCCGGTATGTACGGAGCATCAAGCCATATGGGAGAACCTTCCAGGTGGTGCACACTTCGGTAGAATACTTGTGTTTGGCTTTGTTAAGGGATCATCTTATCACATGCTACCGTCGTGTATCTTATAGTAGCAAGTTTTAAGATGTCTGGGCTATGGCAACACTAAGTCTACAGTGTCTCCATTTTAGTTTGTTTTATGATGACGATTACTACTCACTAGTAACACATAGCAAAAGCTATCACTACATCACAAACAAACAAACGATAGCCCCCACTTTGCAATACAAGGTTTAGACGATCTAGTAGTATATTGCAAGTTTTACGTGGCTGCTAGGGCTTTCATAGTTAAACAGGTTTTAACCTATGAGTCAACCACAACGTCAACCATACGATTGTCTCTATTACACCCCGCACGGGGCCCTCCGTTGCAAATGCCACATCCGCTAAAGTAGAGAGACAGACACCCCCCTAGCCACTTTATACGGTACAAGCCGCATGTCAAGCGTGGAACCAGTCTCGCGTAAGAGTACGCGTAAAGTCGGTCGGGGGCCGCTTCATCAAACAATGCCGCAGATATGAACAAGTGCACATGAGAGGGTAACAATCATACAATCAACGCCCACATCCCCGATGTGTTCTATCCGTACAGTAATACTAAGCATAGACCTAGCTCTGATACCACTGTTGGGGTTCGCAGCAGAAAACAATTTTATTTCTAACTAGCGTTCCCTTAACCCAAGATCTAGCTAGTCGTATTACCGTAACGAATAGTAGTGCGGAAATAACATACCTCGGGGTGTAGTCCGTTGCGCGGGAAACGTTCCCGCAAACGTGGTTGATGTAGCCGATCAAGTTTCACAGCCCCCTGGCTGTGTTGAGCACCCGGATGGGTGTAGTGCCACACGTGCAGCACCTCGTAGTACTCGCACACATACGAGACTCGATGACGACCTCCGTTCTCCGATCCAGCAGAGGGGGCGGAAGCAGACCTCCGGACGGAGCTTCGGTAGCACGACGACCTCCGATTCTAGCAGAGAGGTCTCAATTCCACTACAGGCTCACACTAGGGAGCCCACCATGGAAGAGACCAGAGAGGGGAGGAGACCGGAGAAAAACCGATCTCAATTCGGAGTTATATTTATTTTCTCACGAATTTCTGTGTATTAATTATGTGCACCCTGCCTGTCTTTATATAGGCTGGGGAAGGGAGTCAACCCACCTCCCCTAGCAATGTGGGACTAAACCCTTTGCTAGGGGGTTGGACGGCCAAGGGGGGAGAGGGGGCGCACCCCTCATGGGCCCTAGGGCCCATGGCGCCTCCCCCCCTTTTCTTTTCTTTTTCTTTTCCCTTTAATTCCTTAATGGGCCTTTTTCTCCACTAAGGCCCATAGCACATATTAATTAGAAATAAAATGATTTTAATTATTAATTCAATTAATTAATAACTAAAACATATTATTCCATCTCCCGGTGCTCCGGAAACACTTCCGGCTCACTCTGAACTTGTTTCGGTTCAATACGGTACTCCTCCGATATTGTCTCCCTTATTCTCTGGTTGCTCCGATGGTTCCGAAAAGGTCTCCGATTTCATCGAGCCCTTAAGTGTGTTACCCTACGGTCCGAGAACACTCCAGTCATGACCGAGCAGAGGCAACAGTCAATGATCATCAGCGGGACCTGGATGCCCATAATGACCCCTGTGCATTCCGGATATCAACACCGATTGGACCTTACGTCGTATAGCATTCCCTTTGTCAGCGATACTGGATTGTTCCGAGATTCGATCAATGACATCCTATGTCTGGTTCAATCTCGTTCCGAACTAAATCCTCATTCACTCGTTCCCGTGATATTCATCCCCGTGACCTAGTCACACGCTGCGCAGCTTTATGGATGGAATCTCACCGAGTGGGCCCCGAGTATCTATCCATTATATGGATTGACAAATCCCGCTCTTGTAAACAATACTCCTCAACGTATCTCCACGGAATACCTAAGATACAACCGTTATGACCCGCATATTTCAGTCAGGTGGTGGGATGTAAGTCAAAGCATCCGGGAAGATAGTGATTATGCACGTACTCACGGTCAAAGGAACGGTCTACCACGTTCTGTAATTACAACACTGAACCTTCATAATATTTGATCATGCTGTAATGCTTACTTTGGGTAATGTTCATCACGTCACTTAGCCAGTGAGGTGACCTCATAGTCAAGAGACTTAATTGTCCATGATCGCGAAACCACGATCATCATGTTGACCATGAACTAGTTATCGATGTAGAGGCTAACTAGGAACTCTGGGGTTTCTATACCACACCTGCATCATTGTTTCACTGATACAGTTCTAGCACGGTATGAAACTGGTTATGAACTTGCTTAGATATATTGGAATAATCATATATTATTTGCCTCTAGAGCATATATCCAACACGAAGGACCATTACGCCAGAAGTGGGGCCAGAGGGCAGCCAGGGGGGCCCAGGCGCCCTGCTGGTGCGGCCACCTCTGGTGACCTACTTCGCCTCCTATTTATTCCCGTGGCGAGAAAACCCCAGAACAGAAGTCGTTTTCCCAATTCTCGTCGCAGAGCCGCCGCCACCCTCTGTTCTTCTCCGGGAGGGCTAATATGGAGGTTGTTTTGGCCTCCGGTGAGGGGAGATCATCAGCATCGTCATCATCATCACCACTCCATCCTCCCTCCATGACTTCTCCTTCCATGTGTGAGTAATTCCCTGCTGTAGGCAAAGGGGATGGTAGGGATTGGACGAGCTATATCATGTAATAGTTTATCAGATTGTTGGGGGCATGTTGCCTATCATCTAGATTGGTGTTTATCATCTTTGCTTCAACTTGTTGCTCTTAATGCTTGTCACTTTGGGCCCGAGTGCCATGTTTTCAGATCTGAACCCTATGTGTTTGCATGAATATATTTGTGTTCTTGATCCTATCTACGAGTTGTATGCACCTGTTATAGTCCGGAACCAGCGATCCCAAAGGTGACAGCTTGGGACACCAAATGGGAAGGACTATAGTTTGAGGATTTCTTGTATCCAATGATTGTTAATTCTTTGTTCCAGTGCTCTTTGATAGGAGCCCCTTAATCTCCATAAGTTCCTTTTGGCCCCGTTCGTAGCGGGATGGTAGGACAAAATATGTTGTGCAATCTCTTATTGCAAGCACGTACAACTACCTGTGGGGTACATGCCTAATGTTTGATATATGCCTAGATGATCATTGCTTTTCTGTGTGCCTTGCCCCAAGTTAAATATATGATGTATCTCATCCATGAAGCGCCCAACCATCCATATCCCCAGCCTACAATGTTTTTAATTCTGCTAGTTACTAGTGGTTTGCTTTCGCTGTTTTACTTTCGCTGTTTCACCGCTACTATTTCTGTTGCCACCATCACCTCCATATCGCAGTTACTATTAATATCTTGTTGAAAGTAAGTGTATCTCAGGTGCGGTTGAATTGACAACTCAACTGTCAAAGATTGTGGGTATTCTTTGGCTCCCCTTGAGTCGAATCTATAAATTGGGTTATTCTTACCCGCGAAGACTATCTCGATCCCCTGAAGTTGTGGGTTATCAAGGTTGTTTTCTGGCGCCGTTGCCGGGGAGCATAGCTTTATTCACAAGTCTACCTGAAGTATTTTACCAGCTGAAATTTATCCGCTATGGGTAGGAAAGAAGACCCCAAGGTTCTGATCTTACCATCCCGTAAAAGAAAAGGTACTGTTCTGAACACTAGTGCTACACTTGACTCACCTTCAATTATGAGTAAGTTTGCTTCACCTCCACCACATGATGCTTCTACTGAATCCGTTACTATGTCCGATACTTTTGATGATGCTTCTACTACTCTTGATGATATTGGTTCACTTGGATACGCTCTTGAGAATTAGATCGCTGCTGCTGCAAAAAAATCTGGAATTGAAATTCCTATTACTCGCTACCCTATTGGTGGAACTTACGATTATCCCGATTTGAGAATTTATAACTTTAAACAGTTGCAGGATGAGCACCTCCCTAAAGCTTGGGGGAGGTATTGCAGTCTGATCCAGGCTAGACCGGGACATGGAGTTCCTAAGAATGAATTAATTGATATATTATATGCTGGACTAACTGATGAATCCAGATCCTATTTGGACAGTTGTGCTGGTTGTGTTTTCAGGAAAAGAACACCGGACGATGCAGAAGAATTAATCGGCAAGATTGCCAAGAACCATGAAGATTGGTCCGTCCCTGAACCACCTCCACCACCAAAAAAGAGTGGCATGCTCGTCCTAAGCCCCTAAGATATGCAAGAAGCAAATAAGTCTATTAAAGAGAAGGGTATTAAAACTGAAGACGTGAAGAATCTACCCCCTATTGAGAAGTTGTGTGAGCCTACCACTCACCCTCCTATGGTAGAGGTACATTCTCTTTTAGATTTCAATGAAAGTCACGTCCCTCATGGTAAGCCTCCTGATCAATGTTTAGATGAGCTTGATAATTTTATTATGAACCAAAGTCACTTTAATGAGAGGATACAAAGTCAATTGCATGATAATTCCCTTGCTATCAAAATTTTGCTTGATGTTCTAGGTAGAACAGTTAATGATGTTAAATGTCTTGTGAAGCATTTTCATATGGTTCAAACTCAGCTTGAACAAATTTCTATTGTGCAAGAAGATTTGCTTGCTAACAATGCCAAATAGGATATACAGGCCTTCTGTATTAAAACCCGAGGTGGAACTAGCACTCAAGATCCTCTCTATCCAGAGGGGCATCCGAAGAGGATCGAGCAAGATTCTCAAATGCAGGAAGAAGAAATTGTTAGTTCTCCGAAGAAGAAGAAGCACAAAGAAGCTAACAATTCCAATGATCCAATTGCAAGTGAAGAGCTTGTTATTGATCCAAATAGTATATCTACCTCCGATGCTGAGACTGAAGACGGCGCTGAGCCTGAAAAGGATGGTGAAAATAATGATCCACCCGAAGTTCGAGAAGAAGAAGCACCCGACAAACGCAAGAGATACACTAGAGAAGACTTCATCGCAAGAAGACATGGGAAGGAAAGAGAACCATGGGTACAGAAACCCATTCCCTTTCAAGGTAAGTCTCTCAAAACTAAAGAAGAAGAGCATTACAATAAGTTTTGTGAGTGGATGAAACCTCTTTTTCTTAAAATCCCTTTGACTGATGCTATTAAGTTACCTCCCTATTCGAGATACATGAAAGATATTGTTACTAATAAAATAAAAGTTCCTAATGAAGCAATATTTGCTAGTCTTGCTAACTACTCTTTTAGTGGCAAGATTCCTGAGAATCTTGGCGATCCAGGTATACCCACCATTCCTTGCTCCATAAAGAATAATTATGTCAAGACTGCTTTATGTGATCTTGGAGCAGGAGTGAGTGTTATGCCTTTCTCTCTTTACAAGAGGCTTTGTTTAGAGAAACTAATCCCTATAGATATCTCTCTTCAGATGGCTGACAAGTCAACAACCTTTCCCATTGGTATTTGTGAGGATGTTCCCGTTGAAGTTGCTAATTGTTTGATCCTTACTGATTTTGTTGTGCTTGACATGCCCGAGGATGGGAGCATGTACATTATTCTTGGTAGACCTTTTCTTAACACCGCATGTGCTATTATTGATTGCAATAAAGGAAAGGTTACTTTTAACGTGAATGGTAAAGAACACGCGGTGTATTTTCCAAAGAAGACTGACAAAAGGCATGGCCTCAACTCTATAGAGAATATCAAGACCGTGAAGATTGGTGATTGGGATTGTCCTCTACATGTGCACCACAAATATAAAACCATTATGGTGGGGACAATATCCATCAAAGTGAAGGTACCATGAATGCTTCATAGTAAGTGAAACTTTTTGCTCTATGTATTGCTTGTTTAATAGTAGGACTTGATCAACCTTGATATCAAATGAGTTTTATATAAGTAAAAAGTAGAGGTTGTTATGTATGCATTTCTTTTAGCTTTTATCTTTCTTGCTGGTCCAAAGCTTTATATTTTTGAAGCTTCACGTAGCTAACCACTATTTCAAGTTTTCAGAAAGTTTTGCAGCTTTTTGAAGCTCGAAATTTTTTCAACTCTGAAGTTGTCAGAAAAATTCCAGAAAAAAAAAGTCCATGCCGGGAGTGATCCAGAGGCACCTGGGGCTGACCACGGGGGCCACCAGTGGCCAAGGCGTCCAGCTGGCGCGGCCTGCCCCCTCGCCGCGCCCACAGGGCGCCTGGGGCCCACAGGCCCCATCTCCAGGCGAGTCTTCTTCCTCTCTCTCTCTTTCTCTCCAAAAACACGAGTTCTGCACTTCCCCTATCGTTCTTGTTGTTCTTGGATGCGATTTTTGATCTCTCTCTACAGCATATCATTCGAGCTGAGATTTTGAGAAAATACTCCCTGGTATGTGACTCCTCCAGCCCTCCAATTTGATATTTGATTGGTGGCTTCATGAGTGAGTATTCAGTAGCTCTTGGTGCTGTTCATATGAGCTTGCAAGCATGTGTAGAAATTTATTTTCCAAGTTTTGATGCAAGTTTATGACTTAGAGAAGTGGGTAGAGTAGTTTGCCCCAACCCATTTTTCTTAAATCCTTGTTTTTGTGCATTGTCAAAAATTTCAGAAATAAGTTTCTTAGGAAAATCAAAAGGATGGCTTGGGAAGAAGAAGCCCGAGCATACTGATATAGTAACTAGAGTTGCAGCTTCATCCTCAGATGCTAGGGTGAGCTACAATGAAGATGTTGTGCCCCTGGAGTTGCTGGAAGATACAAGCCTAGCACGGGCAATGATGTTTCCGGGCAACGATTTTCTTGAAGCGGCAGGTATTAAAGAGGAGATTGATAACCTTTGTGCTAATGCAGGTTTGACACGGCTTGCAACATGCCGTGTTACTTAATACCGTAAACTCACCTCCTGTTTTATTAACAGTTTTAGATATAACCATGATGTTGGTTTTATTGAGTTTAAAATTTACAATGATCTTTTGACCATGTCTTAGGAAAGATTTTGTGAAATAATAGGAGTGCCGAACGTTGGACGGACGGCAAAGATGAAAACTCAGCCCACCGAGTTGAGAACGCTCTGCAACTCCCTTTGCAGCCAGGATACAAGGGATATCCGACGTTCAAAAACTTCCAGCATCTTATTTTCCCAGCTCAGGTATTTCGCATATTATATTGCTAGAGGGGTATTAGCTCGTGACAACACGAGCAACAGTTCTGCATCGGATATTTCTATCCTGGCAAATGCCCTCTTAGGGGAAACTACCTATAATGTGGGTGCCTTGATTGCTCTCCGACTTGCCCTTAATGGAAACAAGGAAGATCGCTTTGGTGGCGTTTACGCCACACTTATTCTTGAGTCTCTTGAGCGCACCCCACATCCTGATGATGAGGCTTTTCCTTTTATAAGCTTTGACCTTGCTGCTATGAAGAGGCATGAGTTTGTTACCAGGACTTTCGAGTTTGGTAACTTTATTTATATTCTGAGGTTTGGACTAATCGATATTCGAGAGATTCGTCTACCTACTCCTTTTTGGTTTGATTCTACTCGCAGGAACGGATGGTCCTTCAACGTCATCCAGTTCGATGAGTTCGTGGCCCAGCAGCAGTTCCATAACCCCATGGAGGGTGTTGTGCGTGATGAGGAGAAGGAACCCGTTACCAAGTGGGGTGAAGGGTCTTCTTCCGCTTGGAGCGCGGAGCCTTCTTCGTGGGAGGATCCCAGGACTTCGGTCTATGCACCTGAAGCCCCGTACGACCCATGGACACACCAGTACTACCCTGCAGCTGGAATCTCCTGGGGACCACTATAGCAGATGCCAACTTAGGCCAAGAGAATAAGCTTGGGGGAGTACGTGTCCTTCTCCCTTTTTCCATTGTATTATCCGTTTTATGATTGTTCGTTTTGATATTTTCGAAGTTTTTGCCTGTTCTTCTTTGATTCTTTCTTTGCAAAAACAATTAAAGATTTTCTCTTTCTTTTTCTTTCATTTAACCTTTGAAAAATCCAAAGAGATTTCTTTTCTCTCTTTAGTTTGCTTTGTTGCAGAGTTCAGCTCGAGTCCGTGATGGAATTTGCACTTGATTATATTTTCCTACGTTGGATCGTGCAAGTGACAAGGCAGTAATGACGAAGATCGACGAAAGGGATGCAACAAGGAAAACCGGTATGAACTCTTTTTGTTTATACTTTTGTACATATGCTTGTACTTATGATTTAGAGACCAGCTTGTAGCGACATAGTTCTATGTTTACAATGCTTTCCCAGTAGTTCATGCTTTCTTTGTGGCTAATCTCAAATAGCTATGTTACATAATGTGTTGTTCAAGTTATTTACATGCATTGCATTGTTCATGGTTTGGCATAGTGAAGTGGTATTTCCCTTTGGAGAATTCTTGGATTGACTTGCCACATGCTTACACATGTTTAAGACTAAAAAGTCTACTATGCCTTGATGATCTTTGAATTTTATAATAGTTATATCACTTTCATGCCCAATTCAATGTTGCTTTGTCGCTCTGCATGATTATGACCGTTATTGTTCTCTAGTTGGTCGCTTCCCAGTCTTATGCTAGCCTTCACTCGCACTAAGCGGATTTCTTCTTGTGCATCCAAAATCCTTGAAACCAGTTATTCCATATGAGTCCATCATACTTTCCTATGTGGTATTTACCGGCCATCCCAACGAAGACTTACTCGTACCATCTCGAAATTATTCAAATACACTCCTGTGTTGTGCCTCTGCTTTAGCTCATGAGGAAGTAGTAAGTAATTCGTGATCTTCTTATGTTAGATATGTTTTATCCCGGGATTGCATGTCTAATCTGCAAGCCCCTAATACGAGGAGGGACTGGCATGAGTGCGCCCAGGTCACAAAAGATAATCACAACTAACAAACCCTCATTCACGCTTTGTTTATGAGAAATCAGAAAACTTTGGTAGTGATAAACAAAGGAGATTAAGGGGATGTGATCGTCCTCATATTGGGAGCCGTTCCTCGAAACATGTCTAGCATAAGAAGTGATTGGGTTGTCTACTAGCATTCGTTGACGAATCATGCACCTCCCAAAAACATTTTATCTCTGTTTTCAAAACAAAGAGCTCTGGTACATGTTTAGTCTTTGCTTCCAACCACGGCTTTTCAACCTTGCCATCAAAATCCACGGTTCGAGAGTCTCCACCTTCCTCCTTCAAAGCACCAACTATGAGAGCATAATTTTCATTCTGAGTGTAATGTGCATAGTCCCAAAGTACTACATTGTCTTCTGCATGATTGTGGTATTACTTATTCTGAAGTTTTTGGTTGTAGTCTCCCTTAAAACTCCGGAGGAGTTTCTGCATTTATGTTTTGCTTCACTCATGGAGGCTAGTGAGATAACACTCTAATATGTTCAAGCTATGAGCATTGTAATCTTGTCTTGATTTTCAGTAGCATATTATTTACTTTGAGTTTTTTGTGATTGTTCACATGAAAGAAGGATTGCTTCGTGCATTGTCCTCATAGCATTGTTTCAATACCTTCTAGACTCTTTTCATAGTACATGCTTATATACATCTAATGAAGCAAAAGAGTTTGTCAAAGTTTTCTTTGTCGCATTCAGTTCGTTGAACTGAATTGCTTGAGGAAAAGCAATATGCTAAGCTTGGGGGAGTTGATACGTCTCAAACGTATCTACTTTTCCAAACACTTTTGCTATTGTTTTTCCCTCATTCTTGCATGATTTGGACGAAACTAACCCGGACTAACGATGTTTTCAGCAGAGCTGTCTGTATGGTTTTATTGTGTGCAGGAAAATCGATTTTTAGGTGTCTCCTGCCATACTGTGGCTGTGCACTTTAGCACTTCTTCTTTCAGAAAATTCCAGGAAAAATCATAGAAAATCCACGCACCTGAAGGACCATTACGCCAGAAGTGGGGCCAGAGGGCAGCCAGGGGGGCCCTAGGCGCCCAGATGGCGTGGCCCCACCCCGGGCCGCGCCAGGAGACCGCTTGGTAGGGTCCTCCCCCTCTGGTGCCCTACTTCGCCTCCTATTTATTCCCGTGGCGAGAAAACCCCAGAACAGAAGTCGTTTTCCCAATTCTCGTCGCGGAGCCGCCGCCACCCTCTGTTCTTCTCCGGGAGGGCTAATCTGGAGGTTGTTTTGGCCTCCGGTGAGGGGAGATCATCACCATCGTCATCATCATCACCACTCCATCCTCCCTCCATGACTTCTCCTTCCATGTGTGAGTAATTCCCTGCTATAGGCAAAGGGGATGGTAGGGATTAGATGAGCTAGATCATGTAATAGTTTATCAGATTGTTGGGGGCATGTTGCCTATCATCTAGATTGGTGTTTATCATCTTAGCTTCAACTTGCTGATCTTAATGCTTGTCACTTTGGGCCCGAGTGCCATGTTTTCAGATCTGAACCCTATGTGTTTGCATGAATATATTTGTGTTCTTGATCCTATCTACGAGTTGTATGCACCTGTTATTGTCTGGAACCGGCGATCCCAAAGGTGACAGTTTGGGACACCAAAGGGGATGGACTATAGTTTGAGGATTCCTTGAATACATTGATTGTTAATGCTTTGTTCCGGTGCTCTTTGACAGGAGCACCTTAATCTCCATAAGTTCCTTTTGGCCCCGTTCGTAGCAGGATGGTAGGACAAAATATGTTGTGCATGTTCTTATAGCAAGCACGTACAACTACCTGTGGGGTACATGCCTAATGTTTGATATATGCCTAGATGATCATTGCTTTTCTGTGTGCCTTTCCCCAAGTTAAATACATGATGTATCTCATCCATGCAGCGCACAACCGTCCATCTCCCCAGCCTACAGTGTTTTTAATTATGTTGGGTACTAGTTGTTTTCTGTCGCTGTTTCACCGCTACTATTTCCGTTGCCACCATCACCTCCATATCGTAGTTACTATTAATATCTTGTTGCAAGTAAGTGTATCTCAGGTGCGGTTGAATTGAAAACTCAACTGTCAAAGCTTGTGGTCATTCTTTGGCTCCCCTTGAGTCGAATCTATAAATTGGGTTATTCTTACCCGCGAAGACTATCTCGATCCCCTGCAGTTGTGGGTTATCACATGAGTAGATAATTAAGAATGCTATTACAAGTGTAGTGGAAACATGCATTAGTTTTTAGGTATTGATTTGAGTAATGTTTGTACTTTTGGTGCCAAGAGCTTGAGCATATTAGTAATAGGTTTCGTATTTTGGGCAATCCGTGCTTATTTTCGAAAACAATAAAAAATTAGTTGAGAACTCTAGCTACTAGATGGATCGCCAACCTCTGGAGGGGTTGGAATATATAAAGTACCCTCACGTACCATGGGTCGAGGATGCGCAAGGATAACTAAACCCCCATACACTCCTACACAGGGTACTTGTCTATTTGTGAACCTCATGATTAGATAGAGAGTTACGATAATAAGTGCATGAGTTCTTCGGACTAATGTCAGTATTCAATTGTTGGTACTTCCACCTTCCATATTTTGCTAGCCTCTTCGGTACCATGCATTGCTCTTTCTCATCTTGAGAGTTGGTGCATACTTCGCTGGTGCATCCAAACCCTTGGCATGATATGCTCTGTCATCATAAACCTCCTTATATCTTCCTCAAAACAGACACCATACCCACCTATCAAGGCATTTCCATAGCCTTTCCGAGATACATTGCCATGCAACATCCACCATCTCATGACTTGATCTTCATGTCATAGATGATTTTGCTTGATCGAGGAGCCGCATGCTAGTTGGGATTTTCCCTTATCATTGCTACATGACGCGCTAGTATCATTGAATATCCTGCTACACTGGCAGAGGCATACATTTTCATACATCATGATAATTTCATCTTTCTTTACGTTGAGTACTTCTTGTAAAGTGTGAAGATCTTCTATATTCTTGTAAAATATAAAGTGTTGCCCTTAAGTGAGGGAAAGATCCCAAAGAGGACAAATTAAAAGATCCCAAAGAGGACAAATGAGATATAAATAAAAAGAGCCAATGAGGCCACAAAAATACAAAAAATTAGAAAAAAGAGAAAAAGAAATAAAAAGAGAGAAGGGGGCAACACTACTATTCCTTTTGAAAGATCCACACACGTACTCCATTGTCATATTTGTACTCCATAGAGATTATCATTCCTTCATAACTATGTGGGGATCCTTAGACTATAGAACTTGGCTTGCATATTCCAAGGATGAGCCTCCTCAAACGAGCTCTAGGACTTCATGAGCAAGCAAGATGGATGCACACCCACTAGTTCCATTGGAGACCTTACCTTAGCTCACATGTGCATCCGTTGCATGGCAATCCCTACTCCTCACATCATATCGATCATTTGGCTTTCTCTCGCCTATGATTGTCCTCATTGATGTGAGCCTTTCACACCCTTTTTGTCTTCCTTTCCCATATTTTTTCTCTTTGCCATCCTAAGTGCCAACATATCTTGCTCGCGCTCATCCATTGCATGAGTGCTCAAAGTGAAAAGTGAGAGGATCAGTTTGACTTGTACCTGACTAGTGGTCTGGGGACGAGTCAAAATAAGATTCTAAAGGATACCAATGTGAAGTTTTAGTAGATTGAGTTCTCAATTAAACTATATAGTATTTTTATTCTCTAAACCCATCTCCCACTTCTTGCACGCAAACACCATTTGGAGACATTCGAGTCATGGACAGCGAGAGCGCTTGCACCTTTATGTTCATATTTTGCTAGTTTCAATACTAGATATACACGCTTTCTTGTTATTGTCTTGACTTGAATTGCGCATCTTACTTGCTTTACTTTGAAGTTGTTATATGTGTGTTAGCATGTCACCACAGTAATTATCCGTGTTATCATTTACCTACTAGAGGACGAGCAGGAATTAAGCTTGGGGATGTTGATACGCCCCAAACGTATCTATAATTTATGATTGTTCCATGCCCTTTTAGGTGACATTGCTATGTGTTTTTCTACACTTTTATATCTTTTTACACATATTTGGACTAACCTACTAACTCAGTGCACCTAGTGCCAGTTTCTGTCTGCTGATGTCTGTAAGTTGCAGGTTTTTTTCCATATTTATAGAGCTCCAAAAATTCTAGAAAAATCAACTAAAAAATCATCGTGAAAGAAGATTCCAGAGTACTGAAGGAGAGTCGGGTGGAGCCAGGACCCACCCAGGCGGCCAGGTGGCGCGACCCCCCTCCTAGCCGCGCCACCAAGGCGCCTGGGAGGTGGGGCCACCCCCTGGTGCGCCCCTTCGGCCTATTTTTACCCCTCGTTCTGAAAACCCTAGGAGAGACCCCCGCATCGTGAATTTCCTCTCTGTTCCTCCGCCCCCGCGCTTCTAAGATTGGGAGCACTAGAATACCTCTTCCCGGCACCCTGCCGGAGGGAGGATTGACCTCCGAGACCTTCTCCACCAACATGGATGCTTCCCGGATGTGTCGTGAGTAGTCCTCCTTGGACCATGGGTTCATGACCAGTAGCTATGTGATGTCTTTTCTCCAATCTTGTGCTTCAATTCCTAGCCCTTGTGAGCTTCCCTACATGATCAAGGCATCTATGTAATTTTCCTGCTGTTGCTATGTTGTGTTTGCTGGGATCCGATGGATTATGAGATTATGTTCAGATTGTGATGAGTTATATATTTTGTTCTTGAGTAATTCTTGCATGTTCTCCGTTAATTTTTATTGATTTGGCCAAGTAGTAGATAGTAACTCCAAGAGGAAGCGTTTATGCATTATTGTGGGTTCATGCCCCCCGATGTCTTGCTTGAGTGACAGAAACATGAGACTAGGGGATATGTTGTTGCCACCAGGGAGAAAACAACGGTGAGTGTAACCGCGGTTGCAAGGATTGTTTACCTTACGCAAAGTTTGTAAATGCAGTTGTCTATTGCTTTGAGTTTACACTTTGGGTGGGGCTCGCAACTTAATACCAGCGAGATGTTCTAGATAGATATCTCAAGGTGGATGATTAGTGAGTAGATGCAGATGGATTTCGGACTAGTTGTCTTGGCGTACTGCCCATACTTTTGAGCCTCTAGCTTTCCAGTAGCATAATTAGCATTGCGGTGCGTTTATAATTTTCTCAATTGCCCAGCTGTAATTTGTTTACCTAGCTTAGCTATTTTATCGTCTTTTGGGAGAGAGATGTCACTAGTGAACATCATGGGACCACGGTCCATATTTCCACCACTGTTTACACCTCCACTTTATATCCTGCTTTATTTCCTTTCAGTTGCTATCATTATCACTACTATCGGCTCTTGCGTTTAATACTTTGCAAACAACAAGGCCGGAGAGATTGACAACCTCTCTGAACTCGTTAGGAGAAAAGTTATCTGTTGTGTGTGCAGGTCCAGGTCAAGAAAGCAACTTTAGTCTTAAAACGATGCCATTGTTTCCTTGCTACCTACTTGTCGACCTTGGAGTCCTACTGGAGACATAGACCTTGCTATCTTCACCGAGGGAAATTTTCTCCTAGGCTACATCCAACCTTCTACTTTGGGTAACCAACGAGGAGCGCTATCCTGCGCCAGCAGCACCCGCCCCATTCCATATCACTCCTGTGTCGCCGCCTCCTTCCCTGAGGCTACACTTGTTGCCGGGGAGCATAGCTTTATTCACAAGTCTACCTAAAGTATTTTACCTGCTGAAATTTATCCGCTGTGGGTAAGAAAGAAGACCCCAAGGTTCTGATCTTACCATCCCGTAAAAGAAAAGGTACTGTTCTGAACACTAGTGCTACACTTGATTCACCTTCAATTATGAGTAAGTTGCTTCACCTCCACCACATGATGCATCTACTGAATCCGTTACTATGTCCGATACTTTTTATGATGCTTCTACTACTCTTGATGATATTGGTTCACTTGGTTACGCTCTTGATAATTAGATCGCTGCTGCTGCAAAAAAATCTGGAATTGAAATTCCTATTACTCGCTACCCTATTGGTGGAACTTACGATTATCCCAATTTGAGAAAACTCAAGGAGAGACTCCTTGAGGATGATTATATTATGCTTGATGATGATTTATGCAGGGAGCTAACAGAGTTTGTCGACTCTGACCCCGGTGCTATTAAGAAGCTTCTCGAAAAACACACCCTGAAGAACAAGACCGTTCCTGATCCTGAATTTGCTACATCTCCTATATGCATCAATGATCCTGATTATAATTTCTCTGTTGATCTTTCACTTATATCTATGGTTGAAGCTGACCCCTTTTATGGCAGAGAAAATGATGATGCTATTGCACACCTGACCAAACTCACTGAGTTGGGTTGCCTGTTTACTACGGATGAAAAGATACGAAACTTTTATCTGACTAAGCTTCTTCCTTTCTCTTTGAAGGAAGGTGCTAAAGCATGGTATGATGCACTACCATGTGGTTCCATTAAGAGTCCTCAAGACTTAGATCACTCTTTTGTTGATAAGTACTTTCATGCTCATATGCAACATGCTTCTTTACAAAGAATGTATAACTTTAAACAGTTGCATGATGAGCACCTCCCTAAAGCTTGGGGGAGGTATTGCAGTCTGATCCAGGCTAGACTGGGACATGGAGTTCCTAAGAATGAATTAATTGATATATTATATGCTGGACTAACTGATGAATCCAGATCCTATTTGGAAAGTTGTGCTGGTTGTGTTTTCAGGAAAAGAACACCAGACGATGCAGAAGAATTAATGGGCAAGATTGCCAAGAACCACGAAGATTGGTCCGTCCCTGAACCACCTCCACCACCAAAAAAGTGGGGCATGCTCATCCTAAGCCCCTAAGATATGCAAGAAGCAAAGAAGTCTATTAAAGAGAAGGGTATTAAAACTGAAGACGTGAGGAATCTACCCCCTATTGAGAAGTTGTGTGAGCCTACCACTCACCCTCCTATGGTAGAGGTACATTCTCTTTTAGATTTCAATGAAAGTCACGTCCCTCATGGTAAGCCTCCTGATCAATGTTTAGATGAGCTTGATAATTTTATTATGAACCAAAGTTACTTTAATGAGAGGATACAAAGTCAATTGCATGATAATTCCCTTGCTATCAAAATTTTTCTTGATGTTCTAGGTAGAACAGTTAATGATGTTAAATGTCTTGTGAAGCATTTTCATATGGTTCAAACTCAGCTTGAACAAATTTCTAATGTGCAAAAAGATTTGCTTGCTAACAATGCCAAATAGGATATACAGGCCTTCGGAATTAAAACCCGAGGTGGAACTAGCACTCAAGATCCTCTCTATCCAGAGGGGCATCCGAAGAGGATCGAGCAAGATTCTCAAATGCAGGAAGAAGAAATTGTTAGTTCTCCGAAGAAGAAGAAGCACAAAGAAGCTAACAATTCGAATGATCCAATTGCAAGTGAAGAGCTTGTTATTGATCCAAATAGTATATCTACCTCCGATGCTGAGACTGAAGACGGCGCTGAGCCTGAAAAGGATGGTGAAAATAATGATCCACCCGAAGTTCGAGAAGAAGAAGCACCCGACAAATTCAAGAGATACACTAGAGAAGACTTCATCGCAAGAAGACATGGGAAGGAAAGAGAACCATGGGTACAGAAACCCATGCCCTTTCAAGGTAAGTCTCTCAAAACTAAAGAAGAAGAGCATTACTATAAGTTTTGTGAGTGGATGAAACCTCTTTTTCTTAAAATCCCTTTGACTGATGCTATTAAGTTACCTCCCTATTCGAGATACATGAAAGATATTGTTACTAATAAAATAAAAGTTCCTAATGAAGCAATATTTACTAGTCTTGCTAACTACTCTTTTAGTGGAAAGATTCCTGAGAATCTTGGCGATCCAGGTATACCCACCATTCCTTGCTCCATAAAGAATAATTATGTCAAGACTGCTTTATGTGATCTTGGAGCAGGAGTGAGTGTTATGCCTTTCTCTCTTTACAAGAGGCTTTGTTTAGAGAAACTAATCCCTATAGATATCTCTCTTCAGATGGCTCACAAGTCAACATCCGTTCCCATTGGTATTTGTGAGGATGTTACCGTTGAAGTTGCTAATTGTTTGATCCTTACTGATTTTGTTGTGCTTGACATGCCCGAGGATGGGAGCATGTACATTATTCTTGGTAGACCTTTTCTTAACGCCGTAGGTGCTATTATTGATTGCAATAATGGAAAGGTTACTTTTAACGTGAATGATAAAGAACACGCGGTGTATTTTCCGAAGAAGACTGACAAAAGGCATGGCCTCAACTCTATAGAGAATATCGAGACCGTGAAGATTGGTGATTGGGATTTCCTCTACATGTGCACCACAAATATAAAACCATTATGGTAGGGACAATATCCATAAAAGCAAAGGTACCATGAATGCTTCATAGTAAGTGAAACTTTTTGCTCTATGTATTGCTTGTTTAATAGTAGGACTTGATCAACCTTGCTATCAAATGAGTTTTATATAAGTAAAAAGTAGAGGTTGTTATGTATGCATTTCTTTTAGCTTTTATCTTTCTTGCTGGTCCAAAGCTTTATATTTTTGAAGCTTCACGTAGCTAACCACTATTTCAAGTTTTCAGAAAGTTTTGCAGATTTTTGAACGTCAAAATTTTTTCAACAGTGAAGTTGTCAGAAAAATTTCAGAAAAAAAAATTCCATGCCGGGAGTGATTCAGAGGCACCTGGGGCTGACCACGGGGGCCACTAGTGGCCCAGGCGTCCAGCTGGCGCGTCCTGCCCCCTCGCCGCGCCCATAGGGCGCCTGGGGCCCACAGGCCCCATCTCCAAGCGAGTCTTCTTCCTCTCTCTCTCTTTCTCTCCAAAAACACGAATTCTGCACTTCCCCTATCGTTCTTGCTGTTCTTGGATGCGATTTTCGATCTCTCTCTACAGCATATCATTCAAGCTGAGATTTTGAGAAAATACTCCCTGGTATGTGACTCCTCCAGCCCTCCAATTAGGTATTTGATTGGTGGCTTTATTAGTGAGTATTCAGTAGCTCTTGGTGCTGTTCATATGAGCTTGCAAGCATGTGTAGAAATTTATTTTCCAAGTTTTGATGCAAGTTTTTGACTTAGAGAAGTGGGTAGAGTAGTTTCCCCCAACCCATTTTTCTTAAATCCTTGTTTTTGTGAATTGTCAAAAATTTCAGAAATGAGTTTCTTAGGAAAAGCAAAAGGATGGCTTGGGAAGAAGAAGCCCGAGCATACTGATATAGTAACTAGAGTTGCAGCTTCATCCTCAGATGCTAGGGTGAGCTTTAATGAAGATGTTGTGCCCCTGGAGTTGCTGGAAGATACAAGCCTAGCACGGGCAATGATGTTTACGTGCAACGATTTTCTTGAAGCGGCATGTATTAAGGAGGAGTTTGATAACCTTTGTGGTATGCAGGTTTGACACGGCTTGCAACATGCCGTGTTACTTAATACCGTAAACTCACCTCCTGTTTTATTAACAGTTTTAGATATAACTATGATGCTGGTTTTATTGAGTTTAAAATTTACAATGATCTTTTGACCATGTCTTAGGAAAGATTTTGTGAAATAATAGGTGTGCCGAACGTTGGACGGACGGCAAAGATGAAAACTCAGCCCACCAAGCTGAGAACGCTCTGCAAATCTCTTTGCAGCCAGGATACAAGGGATATCCGACGTTCAAAAACTTCCAGCATCTTATTTTCCCAGCTCAGGTATTTCGCATATTATATTGCTAGAGGGGTATTAGCTCGTGACAACACGAGCAACAGTTTTGCATCGGATATTTCTATCCTGGCAAATGCCTTCTCAGGGGAAACTACGTATAATGTGGGTGCCTTGATTGCTCTCCGACTTGCCCTTAATGGAAACAAGGAAGATCTCTTTGGTGGCGTTTACGCCACACTTATTCTTGAGTCTCTTGAGCGCACCCCACATCCTGATGACGAGCCTTTTCCTTTTATAAGCTTTGACCTTGCTGCTATGAAGAGGCATGAGTTTGTTACCAGGACTTTCGAGTTTGGTAACCTTATTTATATTCTGAGGTTTGGACTAATCGATATTCGAGAGATCCGTCTACCTGCTCCTTTTTGGTTTGATTCTACTCGCAGGAACGTATGGTCCTTCAACGTCATCCAGTTCGATGAGTTCGTGGCCCAGCAGCAGTTCCATAACCCCATGGAGGGTGTTGTGCGTGATGAGGAGGAGGAACCCGTTACCAAGTGGGGTGAAGGGTCTTCTTCCGCTTGGAGCGCGGAGCCTTCTTCGTGGGAGGATCCCAGGACTTCAATCTATGCACCTGAAGCCCCGTACGACCCATGGACACACCAGTACTACCCTGCAGCTGGAGGCTCCTGGGGATCACTGTAGCAGATGCCAACTTAGGCCATGAGAATAAGCTTGGGGGAGTACGTGTCCTTCTCCCTTTTTCCATTGTATTATCCGTTTTATGATTGTTCGTTTTGATATTTTCGAAGTTTTTGCCTGTTCTTCTTTGATTCTTTCTTTGCAAAAACAATCAAAGATTTTCTCTTTCTTTTTCTTTCATTTAACCTTTGAAAAATCCAAAAAGATTTCTTTTCTCTCTTTAGTTTGCTTTGTTGCAGAGTTCAGCTCGAGTCCGTGATGGAATTTGCACTTGATTATATTTTCCTACGTTGGATCGTGCAAGTGACAAGGCAGTAATGATGAAGATCGACGAAAGGGATGCAACAAGGAAAACCGGTATGAACTCTTTTTGTTTATACTTTTGTACATATGCTTGTACTTATGATTTAGAGACCAGCTTGTAGCGACATAGTTCTATGTTTACAATGCTTTCCCAGTAGTTCATGCTTTCTTTGTGGCTAATCTCAAATAGCTATGTTACATAATGTGTTGTTCAAATGATTTACATGCATTGCATTGTTCATGGTTTGGCATAGTGAAGTGGTATTTCCCTTTGGAGAATTCTTGGATTGACTTGGCACATGCTTACACATGTTTAAGACTAAAAAGTCTACTATGCCTTGATGATCTTTGAATTTCAGAATAGTTATATCACTTTCATGCCCAATTCAATGTTGCTTTGTCGCTCTGCATGATTATGACCGTTATTGCTCTCTAGTTGGTCGCTTCCCAGTCTTATGCTAGCCTTCGCTCGCACTAAGCGGAATTCTTCTTGTGCATCCAAAATCCTTGAAACCAGTTATTCCATATGAGTCCATCATACCTTCCTATGTGGTATTTACCGGCCATCCCAACGAATACTTACTCGTACCATCTCGAAATTATTCAAATACACTCCTGTGTTGTGCCTCTGCTTTAGCTCATGAGGAAGTAGTAGGTAATTCGTGATCTTCTTATGTTAGATATGTTTTATCCCGGGATTGCATGTCTAATCTGCAAGCCCCTAATACGAGGAGGGACTGACATGAGTGCGCCCATCTCACAAAAGATAATCACAACCAACAAACCCTCATTCACGCTTTGTTTATGAGAAATCAGAAAACTTTGGTAGTGATAAACAAAGGATATTAAGGGGATGTGATCGTCCTCATCTTGGGAGCCGTTCCTCGAAACATGTCTAGCATAAGAAGTGATTGGGTTGTCTACTAGCATTCGTTGACGAATCATGCACCTCCCAAAAACATTTTATCTCTGTTTTCAAAACCAAGAGCTCTGGTACATGTTTAGTCTTTGCTTCCAACCACGGCTTTTCAACCTTGCCATCAAAATCCACAGTTCGAGAGTCTCCACCTTCCTCCTTCAAAGCACCAACTATGAGAGCATAATTTTCATTCTGAGTGTAATGTGCATTGTCCCAAAGTACTACATTGTCTTCTGCATGATTGTGGTATTACTTATTCTGAAGTTTTTGGTTCTAGTCTCCCTTAAAACTCCGGAGGAGTTTCTGCATTTTTGTTTTGCTTCACTCATGGTGGCTAGTGAGATAACACTCTAATATGTTCAAGCTATGAGCATTGTAATCTTGTCTTGATTTTCAGTAGCATATTATTTACTTTGAGTTTTTTGTGATTGTTCACATGAAAGAAGGATTGCTTCGTGCATTGCCCTCATAGCATTGTTTCAATACCTTCTAGACTCTTTTCATAGTACATGCTTATATACATCTAATGAAGCAAAAGAGTTTGTCAAAGTTTTCTTTGTCACATTCAGTTCGTTGAACTGAATTGCTTGAGGAAAATAAATATGCTAAGCTTGGGGGAGTTGATACGTCTCAAACGTATCTACTTTTCCAAACACTTTTTCTATTGTTTTTCCCTGATTCTTGCATGATTTGGACGAAACTAACCCGGACTAACGATGTTTTCAGCAGAGCTGTCTGTATGGTTTTATTGTGTGAAGGAAAATGGATTTTTAGGTGTCTCAGAAAATTCCAGGAAAAATCACAGAAAATCCACGCACCCGAAGGAACATTACGCCAGAAGTGGGGCCAGAGGGCAGCCAGGGGGGCCCTAGGCGCCCTGCTGGCGCGGCCCCACCTCGGGCCACGCCAGGAGGCCGCCTGGTAGGGTCCTCCCCCTCTGGTGCCCTACTTCGCTTCCTATTTATTCCCGTGGCGAGAAAACCCCAGAACAGAAGTCGTTTCCCAATTCTTGTCGCGGAGCCGCCGCCACCTTCTGTTCTTCTCCGGGAGGGCCAATCTGGAGGTTGTTTTGGCCTCCGGTGAGGGGAGATAATCACCATTGTCATCATCATCACCACTCCATCCTTCCTCCATGAGTTCTCGTTCCATGTGTGAGTAATTCCCTGCTATAGGCAAAGGGGATGGTAGGGATTAGATGAGCTAGATCATGTAATAGTTTATCAGATTGTTGGGGGCATGTTGCCTATCATCTAGATTGGTGTTTATCATCTTAGCTTCAACTTGTTGCTCTTAATGCTTGTCACTTTGGGCCCGAGTGCCATGTTTTCAGATCTGAACCCTATGTGTTTGCATGAATATATTTGTGTTCTTGATCCTATCTACGAGTTGTATGCACCTGTTATTGTCCGGAACCGGCGATCCCAAAGGTGACAGCTTGGGACACCAAAGGGGATGGACTATAGTTTGAGGATTCCTTGAATACATTGATTGTTAATGCTTTGTTCCGGTGCTCTTTGACAGGAGCACCTTAATCTCCATAAGTTCCTTTTGGCCTCGTTCGTAGCGGAATGGTAGGACAAAATATGTTGTGCAAGTTCTTATAGCAAGCACGTACAACTACCTGTGGGGTACATGCCTAATGTTTGATATATGCCTAGATGATCATTTCTTTTCTGTGTGCCTTTCCCCAAGTTAAATACATGATGTATCTCATCCATGCAGCGCCCAACCGTCCATCTCCCCAGCCTACAGTGTTTTTAATTCTGTTGGTTACTAGTTGTTTTCTTTCGCTGTTTCATCGCTACTATTTCCGTTGCGACCATCACCTCCATATCGCAGTTACTATTAATATCTTGTTGCAAGTAAGTCTATCTCAGGTGCGGTTGAATTGGCAACTCAACTGTCAAAGCTTGTGGGCATTCTTTGGCTCCCCTTGAGTCGAATCTATAAATTGGGTTATTCTTACCCGCGAAGACTATCTCGATCCCCTGCAGTTGTGGGTTATCACATGAGTAGGTAATTAAAATGCTATTATAAGTGTAGTGGAAACTTGCATTAGTTTTTAGGTATTGATTTGAGTAATGTTTGTACTTTTGGTGCCAAGAGCTTGAGCATATTTGCAATAGGTGTCGTATTTTGGGCAATCCGTGCTTATTTTCAAAAACGATAAAAAATTAGTTGAGAACTCTAGCTACTAGATGGATCGCCAACCTCTGGAGGGGTTGGAATATATAAAGTACCCTCACGTACCATGGGTCGAGGATGCGCAAGGATAACCAAACCCCCATACACTCCTACACAGGGTACTTGTCTATTTGTGAACGTCATGATTAGATAGAGAGTTACGATAATAACTGCATGAGTTCTTCGGACTAATTTCAGTATTCGATTGTTGGCAATTCCACCTTCCATATTTTTCTAGCCTCTTCGGTACCATGCATTGCTCTTTCTCATCTTGAGAGTTGGTGCATACTTCGCCGGTGCATCCAAACCCTTGGCATGATATGCTCTGTCATCATAAATCTCCTTATATCTTCCTCAAAACAGACACCATACCTACCTATCAAGGCATTTCCATAGCCTTTCCAAGATACATTGCCATGCAACATCCACCATCTCATGACTTGATCTTCATTTCATAGATGCTTTTGCTTGATTGAGGAGCCGCATGCTTGTTGGGATTTTCCCTTATCATTGCTACATGACGCGCTAGTATCATTGAATATCTTGCTACACTGGCAGAGGCATACATTTGCATACATCATGATAGTTTTCATCTTTCTTTACGTTGAGTACTTGTAAAGTGTGAAGATCTTCTATATTCTTGTAAAATATAAAGTGTTGCCCTTAAGTGAGGGAAAGATCCCAAAGAGGACAAATGAGATATAAATAGAAAGAGCCAATGAGGCCACAAAAATACAAAAAATTAGAAAAAAGTGAAAAAGAAATAAAAAGAGAGAAGGGGGAAACACTACTATTCCTTTTGAAAGATCCACACTCGTACTCCATTGTCATATTTGTACTCCATAGAGATTATCATTCCTTCATAACTATGTGGGGATCCTTAGACTATAGAACTTGGCTTGCATATTCCAAGGATGAGCCTCCTCAAATGAGCTCTAGGACTTCATGAGCAAGCAAGCTGGATGCACACCCACTAGTTCCATTGGAGACCTTACCTTAGCTCATATGTGCATCTGTTGCATGGCAATCCCTACTCCTCACATCATATCGATCATTTGGCTTTCTCTCGCCTATGATTGTCCTCATTGATGTGAGCCTTTCACACCCTTTTTGTCTTCCTTCCCCATATTTTTTCTCTTTGCCATCCTAAGTGCCAACGTATCTTGCTCGCGCTCATCCATTGCATGAGTGCTCAAAGTCAAAAGTGAGAGGATCAGTTTGACTTGAACCTGACTAGTGGTCTGGGGACGAGTCAAAATAAGATTCTAAAGGATACCAATGTGAAATTTTAGTAGATTGAGTTCTCAATTAAACTATATAGTATTTTTATTCTCTAAACCCATCTCCCACTTCTTGCACGCAAAAACCATTTGGAGACATTCGAGTCATGGACAGCGAGAGCGCTTGCACCTTTATGTTCATATTTTGCTAGTTTCAATACTAGATATACACTCTTTCTTGTTATTGTCTTGACTTGAATTACGCATCTTACTTGCTTTACTTTGAAGTTGTTATATGTGCGTTAGCATGTCACCACAGTAATTATCCGTGTTATCATTTACCTACTAGAGGACGAGCAGGAATTAAGCTTGGGGATGTTGATACGCCCCAAACGTATCTATAATTTATGATTGTTCCATGCTCTTTTAGGTGACATTGCTATGTGTTTTGCTACACTTTTATATCTTTTTACGCATATTTGGACTAACCTACTAACTCAGTGCACCTAGTGCCAGTTTCTGTCTGCTGATGTCTGTAAGTTGCAGGTTTTTTTCCATATTTATAGAGCTCCAAAAATTCTAGAAAAATCAAAGAAAAAATCATCGTGCAAGAAGATTCCAGAGTATCGAAGGAGAGCCGAGGGGAGCCAAGACCCACCTAGGCGGCCAGGTGGCGCGGCCCCCCTCCTAGCCACGCCACCAGGGCGCCTGGGAGGTGGGGCCACCCCCTGGTGCGCCCCTTCGGCCTATTTTTACCCCTCGTTCTGAAAACCCTCGGAGAGACCCCCGCATCGTGAATTTCCTCTCTGTTCCTCCGCCCCCGCGCTTCTAAGATTGGGAGCACCAGAATACCTCTTCCCGGCACCCTGCCGGAGGGAGGATTGACCTGCGGGAGCTTCTCCACCACCATGGATGCTTCCCGGATGTGTCGTGAGTAGTCCTCCTTGGACCATGGGTTCATGACCAGTAGCTATGTGATGTCTTTTCTCCAATCTTGTGCTTCAATTCCTAGCCCTTGTGAGCTTCCCTACATGATCAAGGCATCTATGTAATTTTCCTGCTGTTGCTATGTTGTGTTTGCTGGGATCCGATGGATTATGAGATTATGTTCAGATTGTGATGAGTTATATATTTTGTTCTTGAGTAATTCTTGCATGTTCTCCGTTACTTTTTATTGCTTTGGCCAAGTAGTAGATAGTAACTCCAAGAGGAAGCGTTTATGCATTATTGTGGGTTCATGCCCCCCGATGTCTTGCTTGAGTGACAAAAACATGAGACTAGGGGATATGTTGTTTCCACCAGGGAGAAAACAACGGTGCGTGTAACCGCGGTTGCAAGGATTGTTTACCTTACGCAAAGTTTGTAAATGCAGTTGTCTGTTGCTTTGAGGTTACACTTTGGGTGGGGCTCGCAACTTAATACCAGCGAGATGTTCTGGATAGATATCTCAAGGTGGATGATTAGTGAGTAGATGCAGATGGATTTCGGTCTACTTGTCTTGGCGTACTGCCCATACTTTTGAGCCTCTAGCTTTCCAGTAGCATAATTAGCATTGCGGTGTGTTTATAATTTTGTCAATTTCCCAGCTGTAATTTGTTTACCTAGCTTAGCTATTTTATCGTCTTTTGGGAGAGAGACGTCACTATTGAAAATCATGGGACCACGGTCCATATTTCCACCACTGTTTACACCTCCACTTTATATCCTGCTTTATTTCCTTTCAGTTGCTATCATTATCACTACTATCTACCCTTGCATTTAGTACTTTGCAAACAACAAGGCCGGAGAGATTGACAACCTCTCTGAACTCGTTAGGAGAAAAGTTATCTGTTGTGTGTGCAGGTCCAGGTCAAGAAAGCAACTTTAGTCTTAAAACGATGCCATTGTTTCCTTGCCACCTACTTGTCGACCTTGGAGTCCTACTGGAGACATAGACCTTGCTATATTCACCGAGGGAAATTTGCTCCTAGGATACATCCAACCTTCCACTTTGGGTAACCAACGAGGAGCGCTATCCTGCGCCAGCAGCACCCGCCCCATTCCATATCACTCCCGCGTCGCCGCCTCCTTCCCTGAGCGCCTCTTCCTCCCCGACTGAGTGTCGTTGTCGTACCCGAGTGCATCTGATGGGTGCAAATAAAACCTCCTCATTGGTTACCCCAAATGGAAAGTTATGTTGTAGATAATAGCGACTTTTCCACAGTGAGATACCAAGGTTTGTCTCCCATAGGATTTCGGATAGGACAAAAAGATGGCAATGGCTCTAGAGATTATTTTTTTACGGTGGTTCAACCCGGACATACACACAAGACATAAATAACTTTACTCCCAACGAGTCAGAGAGGTTGTGAATCTCTCTGACCTTGTTGTTTACAATGGATCAAACACAAGAGATAAATGAAGTGCAACTGGAAAGAAAAAGGAAAGAGTAAATTAGAGCAGTGTAAATATATGATGGTGATATGGATTGGCGTGTCATGGCGCTCACTATTTTACTAGTGATTTTTCTCTCCCAAAAGACGATAAAACTATGATGGGTGAAACAATTACAACTAGGCATTTCACAGAATAAGGAACTGATACGTCCAAAACGTATCGATAATTTCTGCTTGCTCCATGCTTCTTTTGTGTGATATTGCTATGATATTGATGAACTTCCATACACTTTTGATCATATTTGGACTAACCTATTAACTCAGTGCACCGCAGTGCCAGTTCCTGTTTTCTGCTATTTTTGTATTTCAGGTTTTCCCACTACTTAAAGTGCAAGAAAAATTCCAGGAAAAATATAGGAAAAATCAGCGTACAGGAAGCTTCGGGAAGAGCCCAAGTGGGGCAAGAGGGGAGCCAGGGGTGGCCCAGCCACCCCCTAGGCCGCGCCAGGGGGGGCGCCTGGGGCCCCTGGTCCACCTTGGATGCCCCCCTTCGCCTATATATCCCTCTCTTCCCGAAACCCTCAAAGACAGAACCCTTTTTCGCGATCTATCCTCTGTTCCTCCGCCGCCGCGCTTCCAAGATCGGGAGCACCAGGAGCCCTCTTCCCGGCACCCTGCCGGACGGAGGAACCACCTCCGGGAGCTTCTCCACCACCATGGATGCTTCCCGGATGAACCGTGAGTAGTCCACCTTGGACCATGGGTCCATGATCAGTAGCTATATGATGTTCTCCTCCCCTCTTTGTTCTTCATGGTTTAGACCTCGTGAGCTTCCCTACATGATCGAGGCACATATGTAATCTTTGTGATGTTGCTATGCTGAGTTTGCTGGGATCTGATGGATTATGAGACTATGTTCAGATTGTGTTTGAGTAATATATTTGATTCTCCTCTTTTATATTTATGTTCTTGAGTAATTCTTGCATGTTCTCCGTTGCTGTTTATTGCTTTGGCCAAGTAGTAGGTAGTGACTCCAAGAGGGAGCGTTATGCATGATTGTGGGTTCATGCCCCCTGATGAATAGCTTGAGTGAAAGAAACATGAGTCTAGGGGATGTTCTATTGCCACAAGGGAGAAAACAACGGTGCTTGTACTTGCGGGTGCAAGGATTGTTTACTTTACGCAAAGTTCTTTAATGCAGTTGTCTGTTGCTTTGAGTTTACACTTTGGGTGGGATTCACAACTTAATACCAGCGAGATGTTCTGGATAGATATCTCAAGGTGGATGATTAGTAGGTAGATGCAGATGGATTTCGGTCTACTTGTGTTGGCGTACCGCCCATGCTTTTGAGCCTCTTCCTTTCTTTATAGCATAGTTAGCATTGGTTTGCGCACATAATTCTGTCAATTGCCCAGCTGTAATTTGTTTACCTCGCATGCATATTTTATCGTCTTTTGGGAGAGAGACATCACTAGTGAACATCATGGGACCCCGATCCATATTTCCACCATTGTTTACCCACTATTTATTTTCTTCTTAATTTCCTTTTCCGTTGCTATCAATATCATTATTATCCCGCGTGTTTGATCCTTTGTAAACAACAAGGCCAGAGGGATTGACAACCTCTCTGAACTCGTTGGGAGCAAAGTTATCTGTTGTGTGTGCAGGTCCACGTCAACCGCCTAATTTCTGGCGCCGTTGTCACCTTCCTGTCGTTGTCGGAGTCCTACTGGAGACAAACCTTGGTATCTTCACCGAGGGAAATTTGCTGCTGTCTACATCTTAACCTTCCACTTTGGGTAACCAACGAGGGGCGAGAAGCCATCAAAGCTAATTTCTGGCGCCGTTGCCGGGGACTCCACTATTCAAGATAGGGGAGTTGCACACTATCTTTTATCTTTTCTTTTTAGTCTTGTTAGTTTACCTTTCAGTTTTTGCTTTTGTGTCTTTATGAAAAACCAAAAAAATAGTTGCTACCTTTTGTCTTTGCCTTTGTCTGCCTACTGATGCTATCTCTACCATGGGTGCTGAACCACCCAAATATGGTAGGATGGACATGCTTCACTTGAATCGTCTTTGATCAATTTGTGCTCGCACTAAAAACCCAACCGACTTGGTTGAGGGAAAATCATTGGATGAGCATGCTCATTATACGCTGCACCGCCTATCTCAGAAAGGGAAACACTTATGGGATCAAATACATGTTTCTTATTGCCATGCTAAACTTTTGTGCCACATTTATGATTTTACTTGCTATTCTAATATAGATCATAAACACCTTCCTTTCCAATGTGAGTTTAATGAAAATGAGATCTTATCTTCTTATGCTAAAGGTGTTTATGATTAGTTTGATGTTGAAAAGATTGAAGAGTTTGTTGCTTTTAAAGGTGCCTATGAGATTGCTTCTTTGATTGAAAAGTATCACGATACTATTTTCGAGTCTATTCCAATTCTAATATTGAGGATTTTAAAAATAAAATGTTTGCTGCCCAAGAAGAGTCCAATGATTGCTTTGAGGAGGAATCCCATGATTCTGAGGACTCACTTGAAATATCCCTTTCTGAAAATTTTGATACTTGCTTTGTTGATGGCCAAGATGCCACTATGGATGATGCTGACAAAAATGAACTCTCTATAGTTCCTTATGTTAAGCATGAAATTTTTGGTATTGCACCCACACTTGATTTCCCCATTATCCTTTTGAAATCTCCAACTCCGGAGAATTTTCCTCTTATCAAAGCTCAATGTGATGGGTTGCATTTATCTTATGATCCTAAAAACCGTGTTGAAAAAAATACACGTGTGCTTGTAGGTCATGAACAATATGATTTATGTGATAGTTATATTCTTGATGTTGTTCATGATACTACTGAAAATTATTTTGAGAGAGGAAAGTTTGGTTATAGAAACTTCCATGTTACAAAAACACTTCTCTCTAAGTTGAAAGTTTTGAAGTTGTTCTTTTTGCACCTTCCTATGCATGTCACTTTGTTCTTATTTGATTTATTTTCTTACAAGTTGCCTATGCATAGGAAGTGGGTTAGGCTTAAACGTGTTTCATCTTTGCTTCTTGATGCTCTCTTTTGCTTCAAATTCTTATTCTTATGAGAAGCATCTTTTAAAATCTTTATGCCTAGCTTAAAGGTGTAAAAGAAAGCGCTTTTGGGAGGCAACCCACAACGAATTAGGTTTATTTTTCATTTGTTATGTCTTGATGTTTGTTACTACAGTAGCAACATCATTGTATCTTTACTTTTCAACTTTGTGCCAAGTTTAGCCTCCGATTGCAAGAAAGTTCAAAAGTTGTGACGTGCTGTCCAGAAAACAGATTCTGTCCTTGGACAGAAAAATTCGAATAAAATCACCAGATCATCTTTTTGATCTGACTTTTTTTGACAGCGTGCTCTATATAATTGGCTTTCGAGCGTCTGTTCTGAGTTTTATATTTGAGTTGCAGAAGTGCCCCAAATTTTTTTATTTACTACCTGTTGGTCTGTTTTTCACAGATTCTGTCCTGTTTTGCCTTTTCTTCGTTTTGAAAACCTTAAGCTTGCTTTTTCTTTGCAAAAACTTTTTGGCGATCTTGAGAAACAGTAGCTCTTCAAGAATATCCTTATTTCCAGTAGAGAAAAAATATTTTATTCTGGGTACTAACCTCGCTAATCAGATTATGATGAGTTATGTATGAAGGGAGTTTTCAAGTGTGCGAGGGAAGATGATAAAAAAAGATTTAGGAGGGTCAAACGCTCAAGCTTGGGGATGCCCCCGTGCACCCCCAAGAAATATTCAAGAAGACTCAAGCATCTAAGCTTGGGGATGCCCCCATTCATCCCCTTCTCCATCAACAATTATCAGTTCGTCTTTCCTTCCACTATATTTTTATCACTTCATGCGTTATGTGCTATGCTTGGAGCGTCTTGCTCTTTATTTCCTTTTAAGTTTTCTTTAGCTTTGCTTGCTGTTCATAACAAGTTAGAACCCAGCTTTCTTTGTGTGGGAGAGAAACACGCTCCACTTCACCCTAGAACACAACATAGGACTTTCATGCTTATCTTTGTTGTGTGTGTTCTTTATCTTTTGCGTAGCTGTTGTCATGTTTTAGCTCTTAGTTTTCATGGTTATATTTTTAAGAGCCTTTGATTAGTTTGTTGCTGGAACTCTCTTGAGTTTTCATGTTTATCTTGTATAGAGAGTTTGCCTGTTGCACTGAGTTGTGTGTCTTGACTTGAAGTGGGTAATTGAGGTTGCTATTCAATTGTAGTAGTAATTTGCAATAGTTTTGAGGTATTTCTATGAGTAATGTTTGAACTTTTGGTGTCAAGAGCTTTAGCCTATTAGTGATAGATGTCGTATTTTGGGCAATCCGTGTTTATTTTCGAAAAACTTACAAAATTTGTTGAGAACTTTAGCTACTAGATGGATCACTAATCTTTGGAGGGGTCGAATATTAGAGTACACTCACGTACCATGAGTCGAGGATGCGCAAGGATAACCAAACCCCCATACACTCCTCCTCGGGGTACTTGTCTCTTTGTGAACCTCCTAATTAGATTGAGCGTTACTGATAATAAGTACATGAGTTCTTCGGACTAATGTGAGTATTCGAAAGTTGACACTTCCACCTCCCATATTTTTCTAGCCTCTCCTGTGCCGTTCATTGCCTCCTTCTCACTCTGAGAGTTGGCATCCACCTTCGCCGGTACATCCAAATCCTTGACACGACACGCTCTGTCATCATCAACCTTATTATATCCTTCCTCAAAACAGCCACCATACCTACCTATCAAGGCATTTCCATAGCCTTTCCGAGATACATTGCCATGCAACATCCACCTTCTCATGACTTGATCTTCATATCATACATGCTTTTGATTGATCGATGAGCCACATGCTAGTTGGGCCTTGACCTAATCATTGCTACATGACGCGCTAGTATCATTGCATATCCTGCTACACTAGCAGAGGCATACATTTGCATACTTCATGATAGTTTCATTCACTTTATGTTGAGTACTTTTGTAAAGTGTGAAAGATCTTCTATACTTCTTGTAATATATAGAGTGTCGCCCCTAAAGTGAGGAAAAGATCCCAAAGAGGACAAAATATAATGATCCCAAAGTGGACAAAATCAAAAGATCCCAAAGAGGACAAATGAGAGAAATAGAAAGAGCCATTGAGGCCACCAAAAAATGCAAAAAATTGAAAAAAGAGAAAAAGAAATAAAAAGAGAGAAGGGGGCACACTACTATTCCTTTTGAGAGATCCACACTCGTACTCCATCTTATATCCTGTACTCCATAGAGATTATCATTCATGCATATAGCTATGTGGGGACCTTCACAATATAGAACTTGGGTTGTATATTCCAATGATGAGCCTCCTCAAATGAGCTCTAGGTCTTCTTGAGCGAGCAAGTTAGCTCATATGTGCATCCGTTGCATGGCAATCCCTACTCCTCACATCATATCTATCATTTGGCTTCTCTCGCCTATCATTTTCCTCATTGATGTGATCTTTAACACCTTTTTTTTGTCTTCCTCCCCCATATTTTTTCTCTCTTTGCCATCCTAAGTGTTAACTTTCTTGATTATGCTCATCCATTGCATGAGTGCTCAAAATATCGAAAAGGAGTGGATCATTTTGACTTGTACCTGGCTAGTGGTCTGGGGATGAGTCAAGATAAGATTCCAAAGAAGACCAAGTGTGAAACTTTAGTAGATTAAGTTCTCAACAGTAAAAACTATGTTTTACTCTCTCGTATATCCCTATCCCCTTTCTTGCACGCAAACACCATTTGGAGACATTCGAGTCACGGACAGCGAGATGTGCTGTTTCCACAAGGGAGAAAACAACGGTGCTTGCACTTGCGGGTGCAAGGATTGTTTACTTTACGCAAAGTTCTTTAATGCAGTTGTATGTTGCTTTGAGTTTACACTTTGGGTGGGATTCGAAATTTATTACCAGCGAGATATTCTGGATAGATATCTCAAGGTGGATGATTAGTAGGTAGATGCAGATGGATTTCGGTCTACTTTTCTTGGCGTACCGCCCATGCTTTTGAGCCTCTTCCTTTCTTTATAGCATAGTTAGCATTGGTTTGCGCACATATTCCTGTCAATTGCCGAGGTGTAATTTGTTTACCTCGCATGGCTATTTTATTGTCTTTTGGGAGAGAGACATCACTAGTGAACATCATGGGACCTCGGTCCATATTTCCACCATTGTTTACCCGCTATTTATTTTCTGCTTAATTTCCTTTTCCGTTGCTATCACTATCATTATTATCCCGTGCGTTTGATCCTTTGTAAACAACAAGGCCGGAGGGATTGACAACCTCTCTGAACTCGTTGGGAGCAAAGTTATCTGTTGTGTGTGCAGGTCCACGTCAACCGCCTAATTTCTGGCGCCGTTGTCACCTTCCTGTCGTTGTCCTAGTCCTATTGGAGATAAACCTTGGTATCTTCACCGAGGGAAATTTGCTGCTGTCTACATCTCAACCTTCCACTTTGGGTAACCAACGAGGCGCGAGAAAAGCCATCAGGAACGCACCGCAATGCTAATAATGCTAGCAGAGATTGCAAGGTTCAATCATATGGACATTATACCAAGACAAGTAGACCGTTTATTCATCAGCATCTACTTACTAATAATCAACCTTGAGATATCTAATCCAGAACATCTCGCTAGTATTAAGTTGAAAGCCACAACTAAAGTTACGAACTCAAAGCAACGGACAACTGCATTAACACTCTTGTGTAATGTAAGAAATCCGTGTGAAACGCAGTCACAAGCACTGATGTTTTACCCCTAATGGCAACAACACATTCCTAGTCCCATGTTTCTGTCACTCAAGCCAGACATTAGGAGACATGAACCCATTATCTAGCATAACACTCCCTCTTGGAGTCACAATCTACTACTTGGCCAAAGCAACAAACTTCAGCGGAGAACATGCAAGAACACTCAAGAACACAATATAAAAGAGGTCAAAATATATTACTTCCACAATATGAACATAATCTCATAATCCATCGGATCCCAGCAAACACAACATAACAACATGAAATAAACTATAACATATATGCCTTGATCATGATAGGAAGCTCACTAGGACTCAACATTGAAGCACAAGATTGGACTGAATACATCAACTATCTTGCAGCCATTAACCCTAGGTCCAGGAACTACTCATGAAGCATCTTGTAGGAAAGCATGGTGATTGTGGAGCCTCCGAAAATCAATCTTCCCACCGGAAGGCTGTCGGGACAGGAACTTATATTGATCCTGATCTCGGGATCACGATGACGGTAGAATAGTGGAGTAAACGTGGAAAAGGAGTCCTCCGTAAGGGTTTTCTGAACGAGATGAATAAATAGGCGCAAAGTAGGGCACCGGGGGTGGGCCCACCTGGCCAGGCGACCAGGGGAGCGACTAGCCCCTCGTCGCGCCAGGTGTCCGCCTGGCTAGGGGGTGGCTCCCCTTGCCCCCACGTCCCCCCCTTCGGGCATCTAGAAGCTTCCTTCATGTTTCCATTCTTGAAGTCGCAATGCCCCGGGAAGCCCCATGAAGGGAGTATCAGAGGAAAAATGGCCTACCCCGAACAAAGTACTAGCACAACACAAATTTTCCACTCGGTCTCACGCCTATGAAATGGGAAAAGTGTCTATCACTAATTTTCGGACAAAAATAAAGATAGAGCCCTACTTGAGATCTCTTCATCGCCAGAGGAACCCTTTTCGCCGACATCATCGTTTCCTTTCTTCAAACCATGCCTAGATTAAAAACGAAGCCCTAAGGCGATCTAGCAGCCCTCCATCTCCAAGGGCCAAAGTGCTTGCATCCCGAAGCGACTTAGCCTCACGAAGGCAACCACAAACATGAACCGATCATATGAAGGAGGGCCTCATGAGGGACTGCCTCGCGAGAAGAATCATGCTCACGAAGGGTAAAGACACTAACTGCAAAACACAGACAAGTTCAAAAGAGAACCCCCAACCCTTCTTATTTATGCCATCCACATTCAATTCTTTACATTGCAAAGTCAACATGACTCAATCAGCCAACAGGCTCCTCAGGATGATAAATCTGGAGTTAGCCACTTTCCCCTAATATACAGGCTTGACGATGGATCCCTCGGAAAGCAAACACAGTTGCTCATGAGCATTGTCTTCCCTGAGGATCTGGACCATCGGGAACCCTCGAAGCACGGATTTGTTGACAAAACTCCCAGAGGTGTATGAGACCGCCCGCTTCTTCGACATGCCCAAGGCAGCACGAGACAAACGCGTCGATCGCTGCTCACCTCACTCGATGAGCCAGCCTCCTTGAAAAGAGATTGGGACCACTTCTCCCACTATATTCGGAGGAACCGAATAATGGTTGGGTGAGAGGCAGGACCGCGCTGGCCGAGCCACGATGGTTCCATCAACTTCTTCTTCAGCTTGAAGACCGCTACAGCTTCCTCTATGCCACCGGAGTGGCCTCCTTCTTCTCCACGAGATGTGGCGCGTTCCTCGCCCCCTCCGTCGAGCGGTGACGGCTTCTCGCCCCTTGTTGGTTACCCCAAGTGGAAGGTTGAGATGTAGCACAGCAGTAAATTTCCCTTGGAAAAGATAGCAAGGTTGAGATTGCACCAGGAGGACTCCAAAGACGACAAGTAGTTGGAAAAGTGAACAATGGAGCCGTTCGCAACCTAAGGTTGCTTACTTTATCTGGACCTTCACACATAACAGATAGCTTTTCTCCCAGCGAGTACGGAGAGGTTGTCAATCTCTCCGGCCTTGTTGTTTACAAAGGGTAAAATGCAAGGGTAGATAGTTGTGATAAATGCAAAGTAAAGTAAAAGAAGGAAGTAAATTGAGGGTGTAAACAGTAGTGGAAATATGAACCGGGGTCCCATGAAGTTCACTAGTGATGTCTCTCTCCCAAAAGACGATAAATAGCTATGCAAGGTGAACAAATTACAGCTAGGCAATTGACAGGATTAAAAACGCACCGCAATGCTAACTATGGTGCAAAAGAAAGGAAGAGGCTCAAAATCATGAGCAGTACGCCAAGACAAGTAGACCAAAATCCATATGCATCTACTCACTAATCAACCACTTTGAGATATCTATCCAGAACATCTCGCCGGTATTAAGTTGCGAGCCCCACCCAAAGTGTGAACCCAAAGCAATAGACAACTGCATTAAAAGAACTTAGCGTAAAGTAAACAAGCATTGCACCCGCAAGTACAAGCTCCTTTGTTTTCCCCCTTGTGGCAGCAACACATCCCCTACACTCATGTTTCTGTCACTCAAGCTAGTCATTGGGGGGCATGAACCCACAATGATGCATAACACTCCCTCTTGGAGTTACGATCAATCACTTGGCTAAAGTAATAAAAAGCAACGGAGAAACATGCAAGAATCACTCAAGAACATAAATATAAAAGGACAAGAACCAAATATATTACTCATCACAATCTGAACATAATCTCATAATCCATCAGATCCCAGCAAACTCAACATAGCAACAGCAGGAAAATTACATAGGTGCCTTGATCATGTAGGGAAGCTCAGAAGGTCTAATCGTTGAAGAACAAATAGGGGGAGAGGACATCACATAGCTACTGATCATGGACCCATGGTCCAAGGTGGACTACTCACAGAATATCCGGGAAGCGTCCATGGTGGTGGAGAAGCTCCAGGAGGTCAATCCTCCCTCTGGCAGGGGTGCCGGGACAGGGTCTCCTGGCAGCCCCAATATTGGAAGCGCAGCGGCGGCGGAACAGAGGGGAGATCGCGAAAAAGGGTTCTGTCCTCGAGGGTTTCGGGACGAGAGGTAAATATAGGCGAAGGGGGCAGCCAGGGGTGGACCACGGGGTCCAGGCGGCCCCCTGACGCGGCCAAGGGTGGGGCCAGGCCCCCTGGCCGCCTAGGCGCCGGGTGGGTCCCCCTAGCCCCCCTTCGAGAATTTGGAAGCTTCCGCATCGCTGATTTTTTATATATTTTTCCCAGAATTTTTGGGGCACTTTAAGTAATGGGAAAACCTGAAATACAAAAACAGCAGAAAATAGAAACTGGCACTTTGGTGCACTGAATTAATAGGTTAGTCCAAATATGATCTAAAGTGTATGAAATTGCATCAAAAGAATAGAAATATCACCCAAAACATGCATGGAGAAAGCAGACATTATAGATACGTTTGGGACGTATCAACATCCCCAAGCTTAATTCATGCTCGTCCTCGAGTAGGTAAATGATAACAAGCATAATTTCTGTGGTGACATGCTACCAACCATATAAGAACTTTTAAGTAATGCAAGCAAGAGATGTAATTCAACTCAAGTCATAACAAGCAAGATTCTATATTAGCATTGAAACAAGCAACATAAGAACATAAAGGTGCACGAGCTCTCGCTGTCCGTGACTCAAATGTCGCCAAATGGTGTTTGCGTGCAAGAAGTGGGAGATGGGATTACGGGAGAGTAAAACATACTATTTATTTTGGTTGAGAACTCAATCTACTAAAGTTTCACACTTATTCTTCTTTGGAATCTTATCTTGACTCGTCCCCAAACCACTAGCCAGGTACAAGTCCAACTGAGCCACTCTTGTTTGACTTTTTGAGCACTCATGCAATTGATGAGCATACACAAGAAAGTTGACACTTAGGATGGCAAAGAGAGAAATGATGGAGGAGGAAGACAAAAATGTGGGAAAGGCTCACATCAATGAGGACAATCATAGGCGAGAGAAAGCCAAATGATAGATATGATGTGAGGAGTAGGGATTTCCATGCAACGGATGCACATGTGAGCTACGAAAATCTCTCCAATGGAACTAGTGGGGGTGCATCCAACTTGATTTCTCAAGAAGACCTAGAGCTCATTTGAGGAGGCTCATCATTGGAATATACAAGCCAAGTTCTATTGTGTAAAGGTCCCCACATAGCTATATGCATGTATGATGATCTCTATGGAGTACAAGGTATAAGAGGGAGTACGAGTGTGGATCTCTCAAAAGGAATAGTAGTGTGCACCCTTGTCTCTTTTCATTTTCTTTTTTCTCTTTTTTCTATATTTTTTATTTTTTTGGTGGCCTCAATGGCTCTTTCTATTTAACTCTCATTTTTCCTCTTTGGGATTTTTTAATTTGTCCTCTTTGGGATCTTTTCCTCACTTATGGGGCAACACTCTATATATTACAAGAAGTATAGAAGATCTTTCACACTTTACAAAACTACTCAGCATAAAGAAGATGAAGCTATCATGATGTATGCAAATGTATGCCTCTGCCAATGTAGCAGGACATGCAATGATACTAGATCGTCATGTAGCAATGATTAGGGCAAGGCCAAACTAGCATGCGCCTCATCGATCAAGCAAAATCATGTATGACATGAAGATGAATTCATGAGAAGGTGGATGTTGCATGGCAATGTATCTCGGAAAGTCTATGGAAATGCCTTGATAGGTAGTTATGGTGGCTGTTTTGAGGAAAGATATAAGGAGTTTGATGATGATAGAGTGTATCATGCCAAGGGTTTGGATGCACCGGCGAAGTAGGAACCAACTCTCGAGGTGAGAAAGGGCAATGCACGGTACTGAAGAGGCTAACAAAATATGAGGAGGTGGAAGTGTAAACAATTGAATACTTACATTAGTCCAAAGAACTCATGCACTTATTATCGGTAACTCTCAATCTAATCAGGAGATTCACAAAGATACAAGTACCCCGAGGAGGAGTGTATGGGGGTTTGGTTATCCTTGCGCATCCTCGACTCATGGTATGTGAGTGTACTCTAATATCCGATCCCTCCAAAGATTAGTGATCCATCTATTAGCTAGAGTTCTCAACTAGTTTTTTGTAGTTTTTTGAAAATAAACATGGATTGCCCAAAAAATGACATCTATCAGTGATAGGCTAAAGCTCTTGACACAAAAAGTTCAAACATTACTCAAAACAATACCTCAAAACTATTGCAAGTTACTACTACAATTAAATAGCAACCTCAAGTACCTACTTCAAGTCAAGACACACAACTCAGTGCAGCAGGCCAACTCTCTAAATAAGATAAACATGAAAAATCAAGAGAGTTCCAGAAACAACCTAAAAAAGCTCTTAAAAATAAATAAACATGAAAACTAAGAGCTAAGCATGATAGCAGCTACGAAAAGATAAAGAACGCACACAAAAAGAAAGATAGGCATGAAAATCCTATGATGTGTTCTAGTTTCAAGTGGAGCGTGTTTCTCTCCCACACAAAGAAAGGTGGGTTATAACTTGTTATGAACAGCAAGAAAATCTAAAGAAAACTAAAAAGTAAAGAGCAAGATGCTCCAAGCATAACACATAACGCATGAAGTGATAAAAATATAGTGGAACAAAGGACGAACTGATAATTGTTGATGGAGAAGGGGATGCACGGGGGCATCCCCAAGCTAAGATGCTTGAGTCTCCTTGGATATTTCTTGGGGTGCATGAAGGCATCCCCAAGCTTGAGTGTTTGACACTCCCGGATCTTATTTCATCATCTTCCCTCGCACACTTGAAAACTCCCTTCATGCATACTTCATCATAAGCTGATTAGAGTGGTTAGTACCCATAATAAAACAGTTTTCCTCTGCTAGAACTAAAGATATTCTTGAATAGCTACTGTTTCTCAAGATTCCCAAAAAACTAGCGCAAGATTTGAAAAACTCGGAAAGCGCAAAACAGGGAAGAATCTGTGATAAACAGACCAGCAGGTAGTAAATATTTTTTTTGGGGTACTTCTGCAACTCAAATAAAAAAACTCAGAATAGATGCACGAAACCTAATTGTATAGAGCACGCTGTCAAAAAAATTTAGATTGAAAAGATTATCTGGTCATTTTAGCCAAATTTTTCCGTCACGGGACATAATCTGTTTTCTGGACAACACGTCACAACTTTTGAACTTTCTTGCAATCGGAGGCTAAACTTGGCACAAAGCTTGAAAATAAAGATACGATGATGTTGCTACAGTAGTAAAAATCATCCAGACCACTAAAAACAGAAGGAAAAACAAATTGGGTTGCCTCCCAACAAGCGCTTTCTTTTACGCCTTTGAGCTAGGCACAAAGCAAAAAGACCAAGTGTTATCAAGTGTAAGAGAATAGCTAGCCCATGTAACAGACTCAAAAGGTAAATTAATCTTCTTTCTGGGGAAGTGTTCCATGCCCTTCTTGAGAGGGAATTGGAATCTTATATTCCCTCTTTCATATCAACGACAGCATCAACGGTGCGAAGAAAAGGGCGTCCCAAAATAATTGGTCATGAGGGTTCACACTCAATGTCCATAATAGTAAAATCAACGGGAACATAATTATCATTGACAATAATAAGAACATCGTCAATCTTCCCCAAAGGTTTCTTTACGGAAGAATAAACAAGACGAACACCAATATAACAAGAATCAAAAGGTTTCAATTCAAACATATCATACATTCTTTTGGGCATAACGGAGGTACTAGCTCCAACATCACAAAGAGCAAGGCAAGAGAAGTTATTCAATTTAATTTTGATCATATGATCCCAACCATCTTCTAGCTTTCTAGGCATGGAGGATTCTAACATCAGCTTCTCCTCCCTAGCTTTAATGACAACATTAGTGATATGCTCCGTGAAGGCAAGGTGTAGTGTGCTAGTGTGGGGGTCTCTAGAAATTTTGTATAGGAAACCAATAACTTCGGGAAGGGTGTAGTTATCAAAATCAAGGTCACTACTATCAAGTAAGGCGGTAGTGATGTCATTTAGGCTTACTTGTTTGAAAGCCTCTATGTTCACTGGAGTTTCTTCTTCTACGGTTGAGGTAATAGCATCACCATTGATGGGTCCATTAGGTGGACTAGGGATGTGATGGGTGCTAAGAGTTTTGAGATCCTCAACAACTTGGATAGTAGCAATGGTATGGTGTGTAGGAAGGCTCTAAATTCTATCTTTCGTCTCTTTTTCTCTAGCCCATCTATCTTTAAGTTTGGCCATCATCCTAATGTTTTCATTAATTTGCACTTGAATAGCATTCATAGGAGTGGTCTTCCTCTCCTCGAGGGGAGAAGTTCTAATTTTAAGCATCTCAACATCAAGGGCTACGTTGTCTACCTTCAAAGAGAGGCTATCTAATTTGTCTAATTTATCTTATACACTCTTGTTGAAGGCTTTTTGGGTAGTGATAAAGTCCTTAAGCATGCTCTCTAATTCAAAAGTGGAGTTATTTGTGCTTGGATAAGTGTTGTTGTTCCCATAGTTGTTGGATGGGAACGGTCTAGGATGGCTACCAAAGTTACTCCTATAAGCATTGTTGTTGAAGTTGTTTCTAGAGATAAGGTTGACATCTACTTGTTCTTGAGCAACAAAGGAATTTAAAGGAACACCATGAGGATCAATAGGAGCTTGCTTGGTAAGTAAAGACATGATCAAGTTAACTTTTTCATTTAGGGAGGAGATCTCCTCGACAGAGTTTACCTTCCTACCTGTTGGAGCTCTTTCGGTGTGCCATTACGCATAGTTGGTGTCAGAACCCCAACTAGGGTAAGTGCTAGGGTTGTTTGATCCCTTTGCATCATGCAAAAGTTTCAAAAGAAAATTCAAAAATGGGGAAAAGAAAAGCCCTGAGAATTTTTTTCAAATGGCCAGATAAAAATCTTTTTCCAAAAATCATTTGAATGTTTGGAAAATTCCTAGAAATGATGGTGATCATTTTAAAAGTGGTTTGGGTTCATTTCCATGCCCATGGAATATTCAAAAATTCAAAAGGTGCCCTGGAAATTAAATTTGACCCTATTTGAATTGAAATTCAAAATATATTGAATTTCAAAAATGTCCAAATTCTATATGTGGCTAGCTACTGGTCACCTAGGATTTTTAAAAATGTTTGGGCATTTTATAAAATTGCCTAGCTATTTATACCTAGGCAAAAAAAAATAACAGAAAAACAAAACAGAAGAAAAAGGAAAAGACCCCCTGGCCAATCCGGCCCAACTGAAGCACCCCCCCAGCCTCCCAGCCCAGCCCACCTGGGGAGGGCACATGCGTCTTCCTCCCCAGGACAGGAAGGCAGGCAGCACGTCGGCGACCGCCGTGGGCGTGCCAGGCAGCTACCTGCCTCCCTCTCTCTTCTCGTGGCGCCTGGAGACGCCTGGAAGGCCACCGCGTCCACTCCCCCTCTCGCCATCTCCTCTCTACCTCTCCTCCTCGCCGTTCTTGCGCCACCCGAAGCACACGCCGGAGCAAGCCGCCGCAACAGCGTGGCCATCGACGTCGAGAAGCCTAGCTACCGTGTCTAGAAGCACTGTCACCGCCGTCTTCGTCTTCCCGCGGATCCAATCGAGCCTCAGAACCCCTGGAGCAGACGCCGTCCTCGATTCCTCACCGCCGGCCGCCATTTATTCCGGCGAGGAATTCCTCCACGCCAGCCTCTCCCCGGCCGCACCGAGCTCCGCTTCGTTCTCAGGGTGAGCCTCCACTTCCTCCCAGCCTCTCCGTGCACCTCCCCGTGACCCCGTCGTCCTTTTCCACCGGACCCGAGCCCAGCATCCGCCAGGCTCAACGCCGGCGAGGCTCCCGTGCTTCCCGTCGACACCAGCCTTGTCTGTGTGGTGCGCGAGTGCACGGGCTTCATCCCGGTGCACTCAGCGTTACAGATGGCGCACTGCGCCTCCGTCTGCGTGCCACGCCGCCGTGCGGGAAGGTCACCGGCGGCTCAACGCCGGCGGGTGGTGTGGCCGTGGTTAATTTAACCACTAATCAGCCCACCCAGCGAATGACAGGTGGGCCCCCTGGCCCCTAACCCCTCTGTTTAGTTTAAACAGAGAGGGATTAGCCCCTCTCCCACTGACAGAGTGACCCCACCCGTCAGAGCCCCATTGACGTCAGCCATGCGTCATGCTGACGCAGTAATTAGAAAAACATTTATAGAAATTACAGAAATTCCAGAAAATAACCAAAACTTCAATAATTCATAGAAAATTCATATTAACTCCAAATTAAACATATAACATATGAAAAATTATCAGAAAAATACAAGGATTAAGAATATGCAATTTGTTTTTATGTTTGACCATTTTAAAATGGAGGAACAGTAGAAAATGTGCATATGGCTTAATTTGAATTCAAATTTGAAGTTTGAATTTGCATTCCAAATGCAATATACTTCAATTAAATTGAATTTTCCACAAATCAGTACCATTTACATCATGTCACAACTTAACATGTGCTTGAGCATTGTACTTTATTTGTGTCCCCCTTTGTTGATGATTGTGCCGGTAACAGCTTTGCCGAGACGGTGATCACCCCCGAAGAAGAAGACCACCGTTAAACCCAGTGTATCGTCAGCAAGGCAAGCAAACCCCATTGATCATGTCTATAAAATCCCAATTCCCTCTCAGTCTCGCTTATGCATGTTTAGGAGATCACCTTGTATCGATTCTACCGCATAGTTGAACCCATATCCGATGCATGACCTATCATCTTGTCATAGTAGTAAGCAAACCACAATCCTATTTGACATAGGAGTTGGTTGATATCATGTGACCCCTGCAACTGTTAATGCTTATTGCATGCTTAGTGGTACAATAAGGTTGCTTTTGATGTGAGTCGGGATGATGGTAAACATGGTGTTGATGAAAGTGAAACTGTGTCGGTGAATCCACCCTAATACAAGGTGAACGATGAGAGGCTGTGTAGGAGTACACAGTGGGTTGTCTCGTTGAACACTGCCTTAAGCACCGAGTTCTTGTATGGTAATCCAAGACAAAGAGTACAACCACACATTGGGCTCACTGATCCCTCTCGGCCTAGTACCTTGATCCGTGTCGACGTCCAGGAGTCACATTAGTTCGGGCTTTCCATTTGACATGTGCATAGAAAAAGAACGAAGGAAATGGTTGCATCATATAGATATGTGAGTGCACCTGTGAGGCAGGAAAACCATCTGCCAGAGGTGGCGTCTCGGTCACTTACATTGTTTGAGTCCTTTTCGTTGATCCGGCCGGGCTCTCGAGCGGAGGCAAACTCAGATAGTCGACTCCTGGAATAGACCGGTTGTGAGCGAAGTGTCGTGGTGCACATCCTCGCTGTCACCTCTTGAACGGTGGCAAGACCTGGCGGTAACCGATGGTCATGTGTGTGTAGCTTACACCCTTGCAAGGTTAACAAAACTATTCGAATAGCCGCGTCCGTGTTTATGGACTACTTGGAACCTGTACCTGATTATTAGACAACTTGAACTGGATACTTCTAAAATACACCAAGATAAGTGTGAGTGCTATGGCGTGCTTTCTCATGGGGAAGTCGAGAAAGGCACCATAGTGGTGTATTGGTTGGAGATGTAGTGGACTCGTGTACGCTTCTTACCTCAAGTCTGGTAATCATAGCATAGGACTAGCCAAGTCAAAGCTGGCACTTCTGCATGATGAAACCGCACCTCCCTTTACCTTGATACTTGAGTATGAGTAGTGTAGTTCTGATGTAAGTCTTGCTGAGTACGACTTTGTACTCATGTTTGCTTATTCTATGTTTTAGATGAGAACCCGGACCCCGATGGAGTCACCGACCTGAAGCTCGACGTTGACTAAGTTAGCATAGTCCCAGACAGCAGTCTGGTCCCTCGTGGAAGGGCATGTATGTTTACAAGGATTCTCTAAGCCATTTGTTAAACTTGTTTGTACTCAGACCTAATTTGCTTCCGTTGTATGATGTAATGTTGATCACAGACATGTGATCTTTGTATGCTCTATGTGTATATCAATAAAGAGTACTTGTAGAGTTATGTGATGATACATGCTGTTCATACTAGACATGTGTGATGCGTGTATGATTATAACATGCATGTCTTAGTATGGGTTTTCGAGACCTTAGTTGTGATCTTGCTGGCGGTCTTTTATACACCAAGTGGCCCTTAGATGTGTGCAGCTTGGGGCATCGCGATGCGATTGCTCGTGGCTCTGCCACGTGCACACTTTGTTGTATGATCGAGCCCTCCCTAGACCCCGACTAAGTGATCGGGCTGGAGTAAGTCTATGTAAGAGTTAGGATCCAATCGACAACATGGTTGAGGTGACCTGTTTATGAATATGGGATTCACCACCCATAAGCATTTAGACTTGTGAGCGGACGTTGAGGAACCATCTCAGTTGATCATCCGGCCTGGATGGGATGCCCCTCACGTTTGATGCTTTCCGAGAGCGTTCTGTGCTTGGCCTTGTCTGCTTAGACAAGTGGGTACGGCTCTCGGCTCTCCATGTGATTGTATCATGACTGGAATTACATACGCCTATTCCGGGTCCCGACAGACTTGGTATCAGAGCAGGACTGTCTGTAGGATTATTCAACCCTTGGTCGAAGTCGAGTCTAGCATTCTATAGTTATATAGTTACTTGGGTATAAGGGAACAACGTAAGGCTTCTTTTTCTCCTTACCCTCATCGATCTGAGTTCTGAGTCACCCTTATCTTTTCTACGGGATGATAGTACTAGGCTAATCTATGTCTTACTAGAACATCTCGCTGAGTGCTTCCTTGTAGCCGTAGGAAAGTTGTGGTCGTCCAGAGTCTTCGTGTTTTGAGTTCCTTGAGGAAGTTTTGTTCAATCTCCTCGAGGTCGTCTTGTTTTCCATCCCGGTGTAGCCGTTATGCTGCCGGAATTATTCCGAGTTTCTGTGGATCATTGCCTTCGCATTACAATCTTTTCCGTCTTCTTCATGTCCTTGTTGTCTTTGATTCCATCGTACAACCTGTTCTGATTGTTGATTTTTATCACACAGGATGTCAGGTGGCACTCGTAGTGTTGTTCGTCGGAATTGAGACCGTGTTCGGAATCGAAGTGTTGATGAACCTCTACCACCGCCTTCTGCGGCGGAAATCATGATGGAAGCTGAGAAGAATCAACGTGATCAAACACGCCTTCTGGAGCTCATCGAGCAGAATACCGCTCGTCAGCGTAATGTGGTTGTGAGCATTCAGGACTTCATCCTCCTCAAGCCACCGGTATTCCAATGTTCTTCTGAGCCCCTTGAAGCTGATGATTGACTCTGTTCCATCGAGCTTAAGCTTGATACTGCACATGTTGCTCCCGATGATCGAGTTATATTCGCGGCATACTTTTTGGAAGGTGCTGCTGCTGAATGGTGGGAGAACTATGTTGCTATGTAGCCAGATAGTCACGTAGTGACTTGGCAGGAGTTATGTGTTGCCTTTCGAGGGTACCACCTTCTGGATGAATTGATGGAGCGAAAGAAAGAAGAGTTCTACAACCTGACTCAAGGAGAGATGTCCATTCATGAGTATGTGAGAGAATTCAACCGTCTTGCTCGGTATGCCCAAGATGAGATCACCACCGATGCCAGAAAGCAGGCAAGGTTCCGTAAGGGACTTAGCCCCATCCTTCGTCATGATCTCAACCTCATCGAATTTGCCACCTTTGAGGATTTAGTCAACAGATCCTTCAGAGCTGAGCATGGCAATGAAATTTTCGAGGAGTCCCGCAAGCATGCTCTTGAGCATGCCCCTTCTTCCAGTTCAGCCCCTCAGAAACGCAGAATTTGGATTCCAACCAGAGCCATACCTCAAAACTTTCTACAGAGACCACCATCCAATATATGCCATCCACCCCAACACATTATTCCACCCCAGAATGATGGTGTGCAACCAAGTAATCCCACTCCTAGCAATTCAGACAGGGTATGCTTTAAGTGTGGTCTTCCAGGCCAATACTATCGTCAATGCCCTCAGGTCTTGATGGCACCACGTCATTCTCGACCCAAGCCTCCAAAGAAATCAACCACCAAAGCCTTTCCAGCAAAGCCTTCATCCACTAGTAGTGGTTGTGTGAACAAAATCTCAGGATAGGACACCACTGATGCTTCTGACGTCATTCTTGGCACACTCCCAGTCAATCATGTCCCCGCCTCCGTTCTTTTCGATCCAGGAGCTTCTCATTCATTCATGTCGGAGAGTTATGCACTTCGTCATGAGTTTCCTTTTGAAGAAATGTTTTCTCCAATGATCATTCAAACTCCTGGTTCAAAGTGGAAAACTAATAGAGTAAGCCATGGCAATCAAATTGCAATTGAGGGTTTAGTATTCCTTGCTTCTCTTGTAGCCCTCAAGTCTTCGGACATTGATGTCATCCTAGGAATGGATTGGTTATCAAGGCAGAATGCTTTCCTTGATTGTAAAGCCAAGTGAGTTAAGCTCACCCATCCTTCAGGCCAGACCATTGATTACACCTCACCCAGAACAAGAGCCCAGGTACATACTTTGAATGTGCGTCCCCTTCCTGACCTTGAAGATGTTCCGGTGGTTCGTGACTTCCCGGATGTCTTTCCTGAAGAGCTGCCGGGAATGCCACCTGACAGGTGTGTAGAATTCATAGTGGATCTTATACCAGGCACATCCCCAATTTCTAGACGTCCATATAGAATGGCCCCACATGAGTTAGCTGAGCTAAAAACCCAACTTGATGCTTCGTTGGCAAAAGGCTTCATCCGCCCTAGCTCATCGCCATGGGGTTGCCCCGTTCTGTTCGTAACGAAGAAAGATGGAACAAAAAGGATGTGCGTAGACTATCGCCCGCTAAATCTAGTGACGATAAAGAACAAGTACCCACTGCCCAGGATCAATGATCTTTATGATCAACTTGCAGGATCCTCTGTCTTCTCCAAGATGGATTTGAGATTAGGTTATCATCAAATCAAAATCCGAAACGAGGACATACCCAAAACGGCTTTCACTACTCGTTATGGTCTTTACGAGTATACCGTCATGTCCTTCGGTTTAACCAATGCCCCCGCCACTTTCTCGCGCTTAATGAATTCGATCTCCATGGAGTACTTAGATAAATTTGTTGTGGTTTATCTTGATGACATTCTCATCTACTCGAAGAACGAAGAAGAGCACGCAGAACATCTTAGGTTGGTATTGATGAAACTTAGAGAGCACCGCCTTTATGCCAAGTTCTCCAAGTGTGAATTTTGGCTACCAGAAGTGACCTACTTAGGCCACGTGATTTCTGCGAAAGGTGTTGCAGTCAATCCCGAGAGAGTTCAGGCCGTCCTTGACTGGACTCCACCTGAATCAGTTAAGCAAGTTAGGAGTTTTCTTGGCCTATCCAGCTATTGTCGCCGCTTCGTTGAGAACTTCTCCAAAGTTGCAAAGCCTCTTACTGAACTCCTCAAGAAAGATAAGAAATTCCATTGGAATCCCAAGTGCGAGGAAAGCTTTCAAGAGCTAAAAGAAGATTGACTTCTGCACCCGTACTTGCACCTCCAGACACCAAAAGGGATTTCGAGATCTATTGTGATGCTTCACGGCAAGGGTTAGGATGCATACTTATGCAAGATAGACATGTGGTAGCTTATGCTTCACGCCAGTTGCGTCCACATGAAGAGAACTATCCTACCCATGATCTTGAACTCGCTGCCGTAGTTCATGCCCTGAAGACTTGGCAACATTACCTCCTTGGTAATCGTTGTGAGATTTATTCCGAACACCAAAGCCTCAAATACATATTCACCCAGCCAGATCTTAATCTCAGGCAAAGACGCTGGATAGAGTTGATAAAATATTATGACTTAGGGATTTCTTACACCCTAGGAAAAGCCAATGTCATGGCTGATGCACTAAGTCGTAAGTCGTATTGTAACAACCTTATGTTACAACAGTATCAACCACTTGTTCATGAGGAATTTCGAAAGCTCAACCTCGAGATTGTTCCTCGTGGATCTCTTTTCAACTTGGTGGCGAAACCAACCCTTGAGGATCAAATCATAGTTGCCCAAAGACGTGCACGAGGTGTACGCCGGATCAAGGAGAACATTGCTAGCGGAGTTGCTAAATGTTTCTCCACAGATAGTAAAGGAACGGTATTCTTTGAAAATCGTTTGGTAGTACCTAAGAATAGAGATCTAAGGCAACTCATCCTCAACGAAGCCCATGACACACCCCTCTCGATTCATCCCGGTAGCACAAAAATGTACCGAGATCTACGCCAGAGATTTTGGTGGACCAGGATGAAGAGAGACATTGCTCGATTTGTTGCCGAATGTGATGTTTGTCGTCGCATTAAGGCCGAACACCAAAGACCTGCTAGTACACTTCAACCTTTGCCTATTCCCGAGTGGAAATGGGACAAAGTCGGTATGGACTTCATCACCGGCTTTCCAAAAACCATGAAAGGAAATGATGCCATCTTCGTTGTCATAGATAGGCTTTCCAAAGTTGCTCACTTCCTTCCCGTTCGCGAGTCTATAACTGCTAGCCAGTTAGCGGACTTGTATATCCCTAGAATTGTGTCTCTTCACGGTGGTCCTTTGGTAATCAATTCTGATCGTGCTAGCCTTTTCACCTCTAGATTCTGGGGAAGCTTTCAGAATGCTATGGGAACTCATCTATCCTTTAGTACAACTTTCCATCCTCAGTCTAGCGGTCAAGTTGAAAGGGTTAATCAAATCTTGGAAGACATGCTCAGAGCTTGTGTTATCTCATTCGGAAAGAATTGGGAGAAGTCTCTTCCATTCGCTGAATTTGCTTATAACAATAGTTTTCAATCTAGTATGAACATGGCTCCTTTTGAACTCCTCTATGGACGACGATGTCGAACACCTTTAAACTGGTCAGAAACCGGTGAAAGACAACTCTTTGGACCGGATATGATCAAGGAAGCAGAAGAGAAAGTTCGCATTGTTCGTGATCGTTTGAAAGCCGCTCAGTCTCGTCAAAAGAGCTACTATGATCGTCATCATAGAGAGGAGAGCTACAATATTGATGAGAAGGCTTACCTCCGGGTTACTCCTCTGAAGGGAACCCAAAGATTCAGTATCAAAGGCAAGTTGGCCCCATGTTACATCGGTCCTTTCCGCATTCTCGCTAAACATGGAGAAGTTGCCTACCAACTTGAACTACCTCCTCACCTTTCCCGAGTACATGATGTATTCCATGTGTCACAACTCAGGCGTTGCTTCAAGGACCCCATCCGCGAAGTCGACCATGAAACGCTTGATCTCCAAGATGACCTTTCTTATCGAGAGTACCCTGTTCGTATTCTTGATTCAGCAGAACGTGTCACTCGTCGTCAGAAGATCAAGTTCCTGAAAGTACAATGGTCACATCACTTTGAGAAAGAAGCAACCTGGGAAAGATAAGACCGCCTCCGTGCCGAGTACCCCACCTTCCTCCCGACGACTTCTGAATTTCGGGACGAGATTCTTTTGAGTGGGGGTGAGTTGTCAGAACCCCAACTAGGGTAAGTGCTAGGGTTGTTTGATCCCTTTGCATCATGCAAAAATTTCAAAAGAAAATTCAAAAATGGGGAAAAGAAAAGCCCTGAGAAATTTTTTCAAATGGCTAGATAAAAATCTTTTTCCAAAAATCATTTGAATGTTTGGAAAATTCCTAGAAATGATGGTGATCATTTTAAAAGTGGTTTGGGTTCATTTCCATGCCCATGGAATATTCAAAAATTCAAAAGGTTCCCTCGAAATTAAATTTGACCCTATTTGAATTGAAATTCAAAATATATTGAATTTCAAAAATGTCCAAATTCTATATGTGGCTAGCTACTGGTCACCTAGGATTTATAAAAATGTTTGTTCATTTTATAAAATTGCCTAGCTATTTATACCTAGGCAAAACAAAATAACAGAAAAACAAAACAGAAGAAAAAGGAAAAGACCCCCTGGCCAATCCGGCCCAACTGAAGCCCCCCCCCAGCCTCCCAGCCCAGCCCACCTGGGGAGGGCACATGCGTCTTCCTCCCCAGGACAGGCAGGCAGGCAGCATGCCGGCGACCGCCGTGGGCGTGCCAGGCAGCTACCTGCCTCCCTCTCTCTTCTCGTGGCGCCTAGAGACGCCTGGAAGGCCACCGCGTGCACTCTCCCTCTCGCCATCTCCTCTCTACCACTCCTCCTCGCCGTTCTTGCGCCACCCGAAGCACACGCCGGAGCACGCCGCCGCACCAGCGTGGCCATCGACGTCGAGAAGCCTAGCTACCGTGTCCAGAAGCACTGGCACCGCCGTCTTCGTCTTCCCGCGGATCCAATCGAGCCTCAGAACCCCTGGAGCAGACGCCGTCCTCGATTCCTCACCGCCGGCCGCCATTTATTCCGGCGAGGAATTCCTCCACGCCAGCCTCTCCCCGGCCGCACCGAGCTCCGCTTTGTGCTCAGGGTGAGCCTCCACTTCCTCCCAGCCTCTCCGTGCACCTCCCCGTGACCCCGTCGTCCTTTTCCACCGGACCCGAGCCCAGCATCCGCCCGGACTCAACGCCGGCGAGGTTCCCGTGCTTCCCGTCGACGCCAGCCTCGTCTGTGTGGTGCGCGAGTGCACGGGCTTCATCCCGGTGCACTCAGCGTTACAGATGGCGCACTGCGCCGCCGTCTGCGTGCCACGCCGCCGTGCGGGAAGGTCACCGGCGGCTCAACGCCGGCGGGTGACGTGGCCGTGGTTAGTTTAACCACTAATCAGCCCACCTAGCGAATGACAGGTGGGCCCCCTGGCCCCTAACCCCTCTGTTTAGTTTAAACAGAGAGGGATTAGCCCCTCTCCCACTGACAGAGTGACCCCACCCGTCAGAGCCCCCATGACGTCAGCCATGCGACATGCTGACGCAGTAATTAGAAAAACATTTATAGAAATTACAGAAATTCCAGAAAATAACCAAAACTTCAGTAATTCATAGAAAATTCATATTAACTCCAAATTAAACATATAATATATGAAAAATTATCAGAAAAATACAAGGATTAAGAATATGAAATTTGTTTTTATGTTTGAACATTTTAAAATGGAGGAACAGTAGCAAATGTGCATATGGCTTAATTTGAATTCAAATTTGAAGTTTGAATTTGCATTCCAAATGCAGTATACTTCAATTAAATTGAATTTGCCACAAATCAGTACCCTTTACATCATGTCACAACTTAACATGTGCTTGAGCATTGTACTTTATTTGTGTCCCCCTTTGTTGATGATTGTGCCGGTAACAGCTTTGCCGAGACGGTGATCACCCCCGAAGAAGAAGACCACCGTTAAACCCAGTGTATCGTCAGCAAGGCAAGCAAACCCCATTGATCATGTCTATAAAATCCCAATTCCCTCTCAGTCTCGCTTATGCATGTTTAGGAGATCACCTTGTATCAATTCTACCGCATAGTGGAACCCATATCCGATGCATGACCTATCATCTTGTCACAGTAGTAAGCAAACCACAATCCTAGCTGACATATGAGTTGGTTGATATCATGTGACCCCTGCAACTGTTAATGCTTATTGCATGCTTAGTGGTACAATAAGGTTTCTTTTGATGTGAGTCGGGATGATGGTAAACATGGTGTTGATGAAAGTGAAACTGTGTCGGTGAATCCACCCTAATACAAGGTGAACGATGAGAGGCTGTGTAGAAGTACACAGTGGGTTGTCTCGTTGAACACCGCCTTAAGCACCGAGTTCTTGTATGGTAATCCAAGACAAAGAGTACAACCACACATTGGGCTCACTGACCCCTCTTGGCCTAGTACCTTGATCCGTGTCGACGTCCAGGAGTCACATTAGTTCGGGCTTTCCATTTGACATGTGCATAGAAAAAGAACGAAGGAAATGGTTGCACCATATAGATATGTGAGTGCACCTGTGAGGCAGGAAAACCATCTGCCAGAGGTGGCGTCTCGGTCACTTATATTGTTTGAGTCCATTTCGTTGATCCGGCCGGGCTCTCGAGCGGAGGCAAACTCAGATAGTCGACTCCTGGAATAGACCGGTTGTGAGCGAAGTGTCGTGGTGAACATCCTCGCTGTCACCTCTTGAACGGTGGCGAGACCTGGCGGTAACCGATGGTCATGTGTGTGTATCTTACACCCTTGCAAGGTTAACAAAACTATTCGAATAGCCGCGTCCGCGGTTATGGACTACTTGGAACCTGTACCTGATTATTAGACAACTTGAACTGGATACTTCTAAAATACACCAAGATAAGTGTGAGTGCTATTGCGTGCTTTCTCGTGGGGAAGTCGAGAAAGGCACCATAGTGGTGTATTGGTTGGAGATGTAGTGGACTCGTGTACGCTTCTTACCTCAAGTCTGGTAATCGTAACATAGGACTAGACAAGTCAAAGCTAGCACTTCTGCATGATGAAACCCCACCTCCCTTTACCTTGATACTTGAGTATGAGTAGTGTAGTTCTGATGTAAGTCTTGCTGAGTACGACTTTGTACTCACGTTTGCTTATTCTATGTTTTAGATGAGAACCCGGACCCCGATGGAGTCACCGACCTGAAGCTCGACGTTGACTAAGTTAACATAGTCCCAGACAACAGTCTGGTCCCTCGTGGAAGGGCATGTATGTTTACAAGGCTTCTCTAAGCCATTTGTTAAACTTGTCTGTACTCAGACCTAATTTGCTTCCGTTGTATTATGTAATGTTGACCACAAACATGTGATCTTTGTATGCTCTATGTGTATATCAATAAAGAGTACTTGTAGAGTTATGTGATGATACCTGCTGTTCATACTAGACATGTGTGATGCGTGTATGATTATAACATGCATGTCTTAGTATGGGTTTTCGAGACCTTAGTTGTGATCTGGCTGGCGGTCTTTTATACACCAAGTGGCCCTTAGATGTGCGCAGCTTGGGGCATCGCGATGCGATTGCTCGTGGCTCTGCCACGTGCACACTTTGTTGTATGATCGAGCCCGCCCTAGACCCCGACTAAGTGATCGGGCTGGAGTAAGTCTATGTAAGAGTTAGGACCCAATCGACAACATGGTTGAGGCGACCTGTCTATGAATATGGGATTCACCACCCATAAGCATTTAGACTTGTGAGCGGACGTTGAGGAACCATCTCAGTTGATCATCCGTCATGGATGGGATGCCCCTCACGTTTGATGCTTTCCGAGAGCGTTCTATGCTTGGCCTTGTCTTCTTAGACAAGTGGGTACGGCTCTCGGCTCTCCATGTGATTGTATCGTGACTGGAATTACATACGCCTATTCCGGGTCCCGACAGTTGGTCATCATATCATCTAGTAGTTTTGTGGCAGCACCAAGTGTTGTTGAGATAAAGGTTCCTCCCGTGGCCGAATCTAACAGGTTCCGCGAGGTAAAGTTCGAGCCTGCATAAAAAGTCTGGATAACCATCCAAGTAGTCAAACCATTCGTAGGGCAATTCTTAACAAGAGATTTCATATGTTCTCAAGCTTGGGCAACGTGTTCATTATCCAATTGCTTAAAATTCATAATATTACTCCTCAATTGGATAATCTTAGAAGGTTGATAGTAATTCCGAATAAAAGAATCCTTGCACTTATCCCAAGAATTTATGTTATTCCTAGGCAAGGATTGAAACAAAATTTTAGCTCCTCCTCTCAAGGAGAAATGAAAAAATCTTAAGCTTAACAATATCACGTTCTACTTCTTTATACTTTTGCATATCACAAAGCTGAACAAAATTATTCAAGTGTAAAGAAGCAGCATCTCCAACACCAGAGAATTGTTCTTTCATAACAAGGTTCATCAAAGCAGGTTTAATTACCTAAGAAGCTGCTGAAGTGGCAGGTGTAGCAATAGGAGTGCAGATAAAGTCATTGTTGTTGTGACTAGTGAAGTCACACAACGTGGTGTTTTCAGTGGTACCCATAGTAGCAACAGTAAGCAAGACAAGCAAAGTTTTTTTGATAGAGGACACTAAGATAAAAACCGAAAGGTAAACTAACAAGACAAAAAAGCAAAGATAAAAGATAGTGTGCAACTCCCCTATCTTGAAGAGTGGAGTTCCCGGCAATGGTGCCAGAAATTGTCTTGATGGCTTCTCGCCCCTCGTTAGTTACCCCAAGTGGAAGGTTGAGATGTAGCACATCAGTAAATTTCCCTTGTCAAAGATACCAAGGTTGAGATCGAACCAGGAGAACTCCAACGACGAAAAGTAGGTGGCAAAGTGAACAATGGCGTCGTTAAAAAACTAAGGTTTCTTACTTTACCTGGACCTGCACACACAACAGATAGCTTTTCTCCCAACGAGTACTCAGAGGTTGTCAATCTCTCAGGCCTTGTTGTTTACAAAGGGTAAAATGAAGGGTAGACAGTAGTGATAAATGCAACGTAAAGTAAAAGAAGGAAGTAAATTGAGGGTGTAAACAGTAGTGGAAATATGAACCGGGGTCCCATGAAGTTCGCTAGTGATGTCTCTCTCCCAAAATACGATAAATAGCTATGCAAGGTGAAAAAATTACAGCTGGGCAATTGACAGGACTAAAAACGCACCGCAATGCTAACTACGCTGCAAAAGAAAGGAAGAGGCTCAAAATCATGGGCAGTACGCCAAGACAAGTAGAACAAAATCCATCTGCATCTACTCACTAATCATCCACCTTGAGATATCTATCCAGAACATCACGCTCGTATTAAGTTGCGAGCCCCACCCAAAGTGTAAACCCAAAGCAACATACAACTTCATTAAAAGAACTTTGCGTAAAGTAAACAAGCATTTGATAACCCACAACTGCAGGGGATCGAGATAGTATTCGCGGGTAAGATAACCTAATTTATTGATTCGACTCAAGGGGAGCCAAAGAATATCAACAAGCTTTAACAGTGGAGTTGTCAATTCCACCGCACCTGAGATACACTTACTTGCAACAATATATTAATAGCAATTGCGATATGGAAGTGATGATAGCAACGGTAATAGTAAAACTACAAAAGTAAATAACTAGTAACCAGCAGAATTAAAAACACTGTAGGCTAGGGAGATGGATGGTTGGGTGCTGCATGCATAAGACACATCATGTATTTAACTTGGGGAAAGGCACACAGAAAAGCAAATATCGTCTAGGCATAAATCAAACATCAGGCATGTATCCCACAGGTAGTTGTACGTGCTTGCAATAAGAACTTGCACAACATCTTTTGTCCTACCATCCCTCTACGAACGGGGCCAAAAGGAACTTATGGAGATTAAGGTGCTCCTGTCAAAGAGCACCGGAACAAAGCATTAACAATCAATGGATACATGGAATCCTCAAATTATAGTCCATCCCCCGTGGTGTCCCAAGCTGTCACCTTTGGGATCGCCGGTTCCGGACTATAACAGGTGAAAAAAACTAATAGATAAGATCAAGAACACATATATATTCATGAAAACACAAAGGGTTCAGATCTGAAATCATGGCACTCGGGCCCAAAGTGACAAGCATTAAGAGCAACAAGTTGAAGCAAAGATGATAAACACCAATCTAGATGATAGGCAACATGCCCCCAACAATCTGATAAACTATTACATGATCTAACTCATCCAATCCCTACCATCCCCTTTGCCTACAACAGGGAATTACTCATACATGGATGGAGAAGTCATGGAGGGAGGATGGAGTGGTGATGATGATGACGATGGCGATGATCTCCCCTCACCGGAGGCCAAAACAGCCTCCAGATTAGCCCTCCCGGAGAAGAACAGAGGGTGGCGGCGGCTCCGCGACGAGAATTGGGAAAATGACTTCTGTTTTGGGGTTTTCACGTCACGGGAATAAATAGGAGCTTCAGTAGGGCACCAAAGGAGGGGGAGGCCCCTAGGCGGCCAGAGGGTGCGGCCCCACCCCTGGCCGCGCCAGGGGGGCGCCTGGGGCCCCCTGGGCTCCTCTCTGGTCCCACTTCTGGCATCTGTCTCCTTCGGGTGCGTGGATTGTCTGGTATTTTTCTGGGAATTTTCTGGGATGTCCAAAAATCCATTTCCCTGCGCACAATAAAACCATACAGACAGCTCTTCTGAAAACAACGTTAGTCCGTGTTAGTTTTGTCCAAATCATGCAAGAATGAGGGCAAAACAATAGCAAAAGTGTTTGGAAAAGTAGATACGTTTGAGACATATCAACCCCCCCAAGCTTAGCATATTGCTTGTCCTCAAGCAATTCAGTACAACGAACTGAACGCGACAAAGAAAACTTTGACAAACTCTTTTGCTTCAATAGATGTATATAAGCATGTACTACGAAAAGAATTTAGCAAGTATCAAAACAATGCTATGAGGACAATGCATGAAGCAATCCTTCTTTCAAGTGACCAATCACAAAAAACTAAAAGCAAATAATATGCTACTGAAAATCAAGACAGGATTATAATGCACAAATTTTGAGCATACTAGAGTGATATTTCGCTAGCCTCCATGAGTGAAGCAAAACATAAATGCAGAAACCCCTTCGGAGTTTTAAAGGAGACTAGAACGAGAAATTTCAGAAAAAATAATACCACAATCATGCAAAAGACAATGTAGTACTTTGGGACAATGCACATTACACTCAGAATGACAATTATGCTCTCCTAGTTGGTGCTTTGAAGAAAGAAGGTGGAGACTCTCGAACCGTGGAGTTTGATGGAAAGGTTGAAAACCCATGGATGGAAGCAAAGACTAAACTTGTACCAGAGCTCTTGGTTTTGAAAACAAAGGTAAAAAGGTGTTTTGGGATATGCATGCTTCATCAAAGAATGCTAGTAGACAACTCAATCGCATCTTACGGTAGACATGTTTCGAGAAACGGCTCCCAAGATGGAGACGATCACATCCCCTTAATCTCCTTTGTTTATCACTGCCAAAGTTTTCTGATTTCTCATAGACAAAGCGTGAAGGAGGGGTTGCTGGTTGTGATTATCTTTTGTGAGCTGGGCGCACTCATGCCAGTCCCTCCTTATTAGGGGTTTGCAGATTAGACATGCAATCCCGGAATAAAACATGTCTAACATAAGACGGTCATGAATTACCTACTACTTCCTCATGAGCTATAACAGAGGCACAAAACATGAGAGCTTTTGAATTATTTTGAGATGGTACAAGAAAGTCTTCGTTAGGATGGCCGGTAAATACCACATAGGAAGGTATGCTGGACTCATATGGAAAAACTGGTTTCAAGGATTTTGGATGCACAAGAAGAAATCCGCTTAGTGCGAGCGAAGATTAGCAAAAGACTGGGAAGCGACCAACTAGAGAGCAATAACAGTCATAATCATGCACAGCGAAAAAGCAACATTGAATTGGGCATGAAAATGATACAACTATTCTGAAATTCAAAGATCATCAAGGCATAGTAGACTTTTCAGTCACAAACATGTGTAAGCATGTGCCAAGTCAATCCAAGAATTATCCAAAGGGAAATACCACTTCAGTATGCCAAACTATGAACAATGCAATGCATGTAAATCATTCCAACAACACATTATGAACTCTAGCTATTTGGGATTGCCCACAAGGAAAGCATGAACACTGGGAAAACATTGTAAACATAGCACTATGTCGCTACAAGCTTGTCTCTAAATCATAAGTACAAGCATATGTACAAAAGTAGAACCAAAAAGAGTTCATACCAGTTTTCCTTGTTGCATCCCTTTCGTCTATCTTCGTCATCACTGCCTTGTCACTTGCACGATTGGACGTATGAAAATATAATCAAGTGCAAATGCCATCACATACTTGAGCTGAATTCTGCAACAAAGCAAACTAAAGAGAGAAAAGAAAATATTTTTGGATTTTTCAAAGATTTAATGAAAGAAAAAGAAAAAGAGAAATCTTTTTGTTGTTTTTGCAAAATAAAAGAATCAAAGAAGAACGGGCAAAAACTTCAAAAAGATCAAAGCAAAAAAAATAAAAACGGATAATACAATGGAAAGGTGAGAAGGGAACGTACTCCTCCAAGCTTAGGCTTTTGGCCTAAGTTGGTAGCAGCTACTGCCCCCAGGAGCCTCCTGCTCCGGGGTAAGGGTAAGTCCAGGAGTCGTATGAACCCTCCGGTGCGTTCACCGAAGCCCTCGGATCCGCCCATAAGGAAGGTCCTGCGCTGCAAGCGGAAGAAGATCCCTCGCCATGCCCGGTGAAGGTCTCTCCCTGGAAAGGTGGGAACTCACCATGCTCCTCCTCGTCGGGCACAACCCCCTCCATGGGGTTATGCGCCTGGTAATTAGCCAAGAACTCATCAAACTGTATTTTGTTGAAGGATCATCCATTACTGCGAGTGTTATCAAACAAAAGTGGTGCAGGTAGACGGAACTCATGAGTAATAGTCCTTTCAAACCTCAAAATATAATCAAGGTTACCAAACTGAGAAGTCATGGTAACAAACGTATGCCTCTTCATAGCCGCAAGATCGAGACTCGCGTATGAAAAGGGAACATCATCAGGATGCGGGGTGCACTCAAGAGACTCAAGGATAAGTGTGGCGTAAACGCCACCACATAAATCGCCCTTATTACTGTTTGTAACAAGGCGCCGAGCAATCAAGGCACTCACATTATACTCATTCTTACTAGAGATGGTGTTCGCATAAAGGGCGAAGTCTGGTGCAGAAACGTTGCTCGTGGTGTCACGAGCCAACACCCCTCTAGCAACAAAATACGCAAAATACCTGAGGTCTGGAAACAAGATGCTGGAAATCTTCGTGCGCCGAATGTCGGTCTCCTCCTGGCAGCAAAGGGAGTTGTAGAGGGTCCTCAACCCGGAAGGCTCCATGGTCATCTTAGCTGTCTGACCAGCATTCCACACACCTATTATATCACAAAATTGTGCCAAAGACATGGTTATGAGATCATTATAAAGTTTGAACTCAACGGTTCCAACATCATGGTTATAACAAAAACTGTTAACAAAACAGGAGGTAAGCTTTTTATATTGCACCACACGGCATAAAGCTAGCCGTGTCAAACCTGCATTGGCACAAAGGCCATAAAATTCCTCCTTAATTCCTGCAACTGTAAGAAAATCATCGCACGGATACATCATTGTGCATGATGGGTTTGTTTCTTCCAACATCTCCAGGGGCACGTGATCTTTATTGTCGCTCACCCTAACTGCTAAGGGTGAAGCTGTAGCTCTAGTGAATCGATCGGAGCGCTCGGGCTTCTTCTTCCCAAGCCACCCCTTTGCTTTTCCAAAGAAACTCATTTCCGAAAAAAAATTACAATTCACAAAAACAAGGATTTAAACAAAGTGAGTTGAGGCAAACTACTCTACTCACTTTCCTAAGACATAAACTTGCATCAAAACTTGGAAAATAAATTACTACACATGCATGCAAGATCATGTGAAGGACACCAAGAGCTACTAAATACTCACAAATGAGGCCACCAATCAAAAATCTAATTGGAGGGGTGAAGGAGTTGCATACCAGGGAGTATTTTCCCAAAATCTCCGCTCAAATGATGGGTCGTAGAGAGAGATCGAAATTCTGGACGGAGGGTAGCAAGAACGCAAGAACAAAGTGTAGAACTCGTGTTTTTGGAGAGAGAGAAGGGAGGAGGAAGAAGACTTACCTGGCTGGCTGCTCTGTGGGCCCCAGGCGCCCTGTGGGCGCGGCCAGGGGCCAGGCCGCGCCAGCTGGCCGCCTGGGACACTGGTGGCCCCCCCTATTCAGCCCTAGGTGCCCCTGGGTCACTCCTGGCATGGACATTTTTAATATAATTTTTCTATATTTTTTCTGACAACTTCACTGTTGAAAAAATTTCGACATTCGAAAAGCTGCGAAACTTTCTGAAAACTTGAAGCAGTGATTAGAATTGTGAAGTTTCAAAACCATATAAACTTGGTACAGCAAGGAGAATAAAAGCTAAAGCAAATGAAAACATAACAAGCTCCACTTTTTACATATATAAAACATGCTTACTAGCAAGGTTGATCAAGTCTTACCAACAAACTGGCGATATATAGAGCAAAAAGTCTCACCCCTTATGAAGTGATCATTGCACCTTTACTTTAATGGACATTGTCCCCACCATGATGGTTTTGTATTTGTGGTGCACATGTAGAGGACAATCCCATTCTCCTATCTTCACGGTCTCGATATTCTCTATAGAGTTGAGGCCATGCCTCTTGTCAATCTTGTTCGGAAAATACACCGTGTGTTCTTTGTCATTCACATTAAAAGTAACCTTTCCTTTATTGCAAGCTATAATAGAACCTACGGTGTTAACAAAAGGTCTACCAAGAATAATAGACATGCTCCCATCCTCGGGCATGTCAAGCACAACAAAATCAGTAAAGATTAAACAATTAGCAACTTCAACGGGAACATCCTCACAAATACCTATGGGAATAGTTGTTGACTTATCAGCCATCTGAAGAGAGATATCTGTAGGGATTAGTTTTTCTAAACATAATCTCTTGTAAAGAGAAAAGGGCATAACACTCACTCCTACTCCAAGATCACATAAAGCGGCCTGAACATAATTAATCTTTATGGAACAAGGAATGGTGGGTATACCTGGATCACCAAGCTTCTCAGGAATGTTGCCACTAAAAGATTAGTTAGCAAGCATCGTAGATATCACTTCATTAGGAACTTTTCTTTTATTAGTAACAATATCTTTCATATATCTCGAATAAGGAGGTAACTTAATAGCATCAGTCAATGGAATTTGAAGAAAAAGAGGTTTCATCCACTCACAAAACTTATTGTATTGCTCTTCTTCCTTGGTTTTGAGAGACTTACCTGGAAAGGGCATGGGTTTCTGCACCCATGGTTCTCGTGCCTTCCCATGTCTTCTTGCGATAAAATCTTCTCTAGTGTATTTCTTGCGTTTGTTGGGTGCTTCTTCTTCTTGAACTTCGGGTGCATCATTCTTTTCGCCAACCTTTTCAGGCTCAGCACCATCTTCAGTCTCAGCATTGGAGGTAGATATACTATTTGGATCATTGGAATTGCCAGCTTCTTTGTGCTTCTTCTTCTTCTTCCGAGAGCTAACAATTTATTCCTCCTGCATTCGAGAATCTTGCTCGATCCTCTTAGGATGCCCCTCTTGATAGAGAGGATCTTGAGTGCTAGTTCCCCCTTGAGTTTTAATCCCGAAGGCCTGTATATCTTGTTTGGCATTATTAGCAAGCAAATCTTTTTGCACATTAGAAATTTGATCAAGCTGAGTTTGAATCATATGAAAATTCTTCACAAGACATTTAACATCATTAACTGTTCTACCTAGAACATCAAGCAAACTTTTGATAGCAAGGGAATTATCATGCAACTGACTTTGTATCCTCTCATTAAAGTGATTCTGCTTCATAATAAAATTATCAAGCTCCTCTAAACATTGATCGGGAGGCTTGCCATGAGGGATGTCACTTGCATTGAAATCTAAAAGAGAGTGTACCTCTACCATAGGAGGGTGAGTGGTAGGCTCACACAACTTCTCAATAGGGGATAGATTCTTCATGTCTTTAGTTTTAATACCTTTATCTTTGATAGACTTCTTAGCTTCTTGCATGTCTTCGGGGCTTAGGACAAGCATGCCCCTCTTCTTTGGTGGTGGAGGTGGTTTAGGTACGGACCAATATTCGTGGTTCTTAACAATCTTGCCCATTAATTCTTCTACATCGTCCGGTGTTCTTTTCCTGAAAACACAACCAGCACAACTATCCAAGTAGGATCTAGATTCATCAGTTAAACCAACATAAAATATATCAATTAATTCATTCTTAGGGACTCCATGTACCGGTCTAGCCTGGATCAGACTGCAATACCTCCCCCAAGATTTAGGGAGGTTCTCATCCTGCAACTGTGTAAAGTTATAAATTTTTCGTAAAGCAGCATGTTGCATATGAGCAGGAAAATACTTATAAACAAAAGAGTGAGCTAAGTCTTGAGGACTCCTAATAGAACCACATGGTAGTGCATCGTACCATGCTTTAGCACCTTCCTTTAAAGAAAAAGGAAAAAAAGCTTAGTAACATAGAAGTTTCGTATCTTCTCATCTGTATTAAACAAGCCACCTAACTCAGTGAGTTTGGTCAGGTGTGCAATAGCTTCATCATTTTATCTGCCATAAAAGGGGTCAGCTTCAACCATAGATATAAGTGAAAGATCAACAGAGAAATTATAATCAGGATCATTGATGCATATAGGAGACGTAGCAAACGTAGGATCAGGTACGGTCTTGTTCTTCAGAGAATATTTCTCGAGCAGCTTCTTAATAGCGTCAGGGTCAGATTCGTCAAACTCTATTAGCTCCCTGCATAAATTATCATCAAGTATAATATAATCATCATCAAGGAGTCTCTCCTTGAGTTTACTAAAATCAGGATAAGTGTAAGTCCCATCAAAAGGATAGCAAGTATCGGGAATTTCAATCCCAGATTTCTTGGCAGCAGCAACAATCTGTTTCTCAAGAGTGTGACTAAGTGAACCAATATCATCAAGAGTAGTAGAAGCATCATCAAAAGTATCGGACATAGTGACAGATTCAGTAGAGACATCATGTGGTGGAGGTGAAGCAAACTTACTCATAACTGAAGGTGAATCAAGTGTAGCACTAGTGTTCAGAACAGTACCTTTTCTCGTACGGGATGGTAAGATCGGGACCGTGGGGTATTCTTTCTTACCCATAGCGGATAAATTGCAGCAGGTAAAATACTTCAAGTAGACTTGTGAATAAAGATATGCTCCCCGGCAACGGCGCCAGAAAACAGGCTTGATAACCCACAACTGCAGGGGATCGAGATAGTCTTCGCGGGTAAGATAACCCAATTTATTGATTCGACTCAAGGGGAGCCAAAGAATATCCACAAGCTTTAACAGTGGAGTTGTCAATTCCACCGCACCTGAGATACACTTACTTGCAATAATATTTTAATAGCAACCGCGATATGGAAGTGATGATAGCAACGGTAATAGTAAAACAGCAAAAGTAAATAACTAGTGACCAGCAGAATTAAAAACATTGTAGGCTAGGGAGATGAATGGTTGGGCTCTACATGGATAAGACACATCATGTATTTAACTTGGGGCAAGGCACACAGAAAAGAAAAGATCATCTAGGCATAAATCAAACATCAGGCATGTATCCCACATGTAGTTGTACGTGCTTGCAATAAGAACTTGCACAACATCTTTTGTCCTACCATCCCGCTACAAACGGGGCCAAAAGTAACTTATGGAGATTAAGGTGCTCCTGTCAAAGAGCACCGAAACAAAGCATTAACAATCAATGGATACATGGAATCCTCAAATTATAGTCCATCCCCCTTGGTGTCCCAAGATGTCACCTTTGGGATCGCCGGTTCCGGACTATAACAGGTGCAAACAACTCATAGATAAGATCAACAACACAAATATATTCATGAAAAAAAAAAGGGTTCACATCTGAAATCATGGCACTCGGGCCCAAAGTGACAAGCATTAAGAGAAACAAGTTGAAGAAAAGATGATAAACACCAATCTAGATGATAGGCAACATTCCCCCAACAATCTGATAAACTATTACATGATCTAACTCATCCAATCCCTACCATCCCCTTTGCCTACAACAGGGAATTACTCACACATGGATGGAGAAGTCATGGAGGGAGGATGGAGTGGTGATGATGATGACGATGGTGATGATCTCCCTCACCGAAGGCCAAAACAACCTCCAGATTAGTCCTCCCGGAGAAGAACAGAGGGTGGTGGCGGCTCCGCGACGAGAATTGGGAAATCGACTTCTGTTTTGGGGTTTTTGCGTAACAGGAATAAAAAGGATCTTCGGTAGGGCACCAGAGGAGGGGGGAGGCCCCCAGGCGGCCAAAGGGCGCGGCCCCACCCCTGGCCGTGCCAGGGGAGCGCCTGGGGCCAACTGGGCTCCCCTTTGGTCCCACTTCTGGCATCTGGCTCCTTCGGGTGCGTGGATTTTCTGGTATTTTTCTGGGAATTTTCTGGGACGTCCAAAAATCCATTTTCCTACGCACAATAAAACCATACAGACAGCTCTGCTGAAAACAGCGTTAGTCCGGGTTAGGTTCGTCCAAATCATGCAAGAATGAGGTCAAAACAATAGCAAAAGTGTTTGGAAAAGTAGATATGTTTGAGACGTATCAGCATTCCACCCGCAAGTACAAGCACCGGTGTTTTCCCCCTTGTGGCAACATCACATCCCCTAGACTCATGTTTTTGTCACTCAAGCAAGTCATTGGGGGGCATGAACCCACAATCATGCATAATGCTCCCTCTTGGAGTTACAATCAATCACTTGGCTAAAGTAATAAAAAGAAACGGAGAACATGCAAGAATCACTCAAGAACATAAATATAAAAGGAGAATAACAAAATATATTATTCATCACAATCTGAACATAATATCATAATCCATCAGATCCCAACAAACTCAACATAGCAACAGCAGGAAAATTACATAGGTACCTTGATCATGTAGGGAAGCTGAGAAGTTCTAATTATTGAAGAACAAAGAGGGGTAGAGGACATCACATAGCTACGGATCATGGACCCATGGTCCAAGGTGGACTACTCACGGATCATCCGGGAAGCGTCCATGGTGGTGGAGAAGCTCCAGGAGGTCAATCCTCCCTCCGGCAGGGGTGCCGGGACAGGGTCTCCTGGCAGCCCCAATCTTGGAAGCGCGGCGGCGGCGGAACACAGGGGAGATCGCGAAAAAGGGTTCTTTCCTCGAGGGTTTCGGGACGAGAGGTAAATATAGGCAAAGCGGGCAGCCAGGGGTGGACCAGGGGATCCAGGCGGGCCCCTGGCGCGGCCTAGGGTGGGGCCAGGACCCCTGGATGCCTAGGCACCAGGTGGGTCCCCCTAGCCCCCCTTCGAGCATATTGAAGCTTCTGCATCTCTGATTTTTTATATATTTTCCCGGAATTTTTGGGGCACTTTAAGTAAGGGGAAAACCTGAAATACAAAAACAACAGAAAATGGAAACTGGCACTGTGGTGCTCTCAATTACTAGGTTAGTCCAAATATGATCTAAAGTGTATGAAATTGCATCAAAAGCATAGAAATATCACCCAAAACATGCATGGAGCAAGCAGACATTATAGATACGTTTGGGACGTATCAACATCCCCAAGCTTAATTCATGCTCGTCCTCGAGTAGGTAAATGATAACAAGCATAATTTCTGTGGTGACATGCTACCAACCATATATAAACTTTTATGTAATGCAAGAAAGGAATGTAATTCAACTCAAGTCATAACAAGCAAGAGTCTATATTAGCATTGAAACAAGCAACATAAGAACATAAAGGTGCACGAGCTCTCGCTGTCCGTGACTCGAATGTCGCCAAATGGTGTTTTCGTGCAAGAAGTGGGAGATGGGATTACGAGAGAGTAAGAACATACTATTTATTTTGGTTGAGAACTCAATCTACTAAAGTTTCACACTTATTCTTCTTTCGAATCTTAGCTTGACTCGTCCCCAGACCACTAGCCAGGTACAAGTCCAACTGATCCACTCTTGTTTGAATTTTTGAGCACTCATGCAATTGATGAGCGTACGCAAGAAAGTTGACACTTAGGATGGCAAAGAGATAAATGATGGAGGAGGAAGACAAACAGGTGGGAAAGGCTCACATCAATGAGGACAATAATAGGCGAGAGAAAGCCAAATGATAGATATGATGTGAGGAGTAGGGATTGCCATGCAACGGATGCACATGTGAGCTACGAAAAGCTCTCCAATGGAACTAGTGGGGGTGCATCCAACTTGATTTCTCAAGAATACCTAGAGCTCATTTGAGGAGGCTCATCATTGGAATATACAAGGTATAAGAGGGAGTACGAGTGTGGATCTCTCAAAAGGAATAGTAGTGTGCACCCTTCTCTCTTTTTATTTTCTTTTTTCTCTTTTTCTCTTTTTTTTTATTTTTTTGGTGGCCTCAATGGCTCTTTCTATTTAACTCTCATTTATCCTCTTAGGGATCTTTTAATTTGTCCTCTTTGGGATCTTTTCCTCACTTAAGGGACAACACTCTATATATTACAAGAAGTATAGAAGATCTTTCACACTTTACAAAACTACTGAGCATAAAGAAGTTGAATCTATCATGATGTATGAAAATGTATGCCTCTGCAAGTGTAGAAGGATATGTAATGATACTAGAGCGTCATGTAGCAATCATTAGGGAAAGGCCCAACTAGCATGCGCCTCATCGATCAAGCCAAAGCATGTATGACATGAAGATCAATTCATGAGAAGGTGGATGTTGCATGGCAATGTATCTCGGAAAGGCTATGGAAATGCCTTGATAGGTAGGTATGGTGGCTGTTTTGAGGAAAGATATAAGGAGTTTTATGATGATAGAGTGGATCATGCCAAGGGTTTGGATGCACCGGCGAAGTATGCGCCAACTCTCGAGGTGAGAAAGGGCAATGCACGGTACTGACGAGGCTTACAAAATATGAGGAGGTGGAAGTGTAAACAATGGAATACTTACATTAATTTGAAGAACCCATGCACTTATTATCGGAAACTCTCAATCTAATCAGGAGATTCAGAAAGATACAAGTACCCCGAGGAGGAGTGTATGGGTTTTTGGTTATCCTTGCGCATCCTCGACTCATGGTATGTGAGTGTACTCTAATATTCGATCCCTCCAAAGATTAGTGATCCATCTAGTAGCTAGAGTTCTCAACTAGTTTTATGTAGTTTTTTGAAAATAAAAATGGATTTCCCAAAATATGACATCTCACTGATAGGCTAAAGCTCTTGACACCAAAAGTTCAAACATTACTCAAAACAATACCTCAAAACTATTGCAAGTTACTACTACAATTGAATAGCAACCTTAATTACCTACTTCAACTCAAGACACAAAACTCAGTGCAACAGGCCAACTCTCTAAATAAGATAAACATGAAAACTCAAGAGAGTTCCAGCAACAACCTAAACAAATGCTCTTAAAAATAACTAAACATGAAAACTAAGAGCTAAGCATGACAGCAGCTACGAAAAGATAAAGAACACACACAAAAAGAAAGATAGGCATGAAAATCCTATGATGTGTTCTAGTTTGAAGTGGAGCGTGTTTCTCTTCCACACACAGAAAGTTGGGTTCTAACTTGTTATGAACTGCAAGTAAAGCTAAAGAAAACTAAAAAGTAAAGAGCAAGACGCTGTAAGCAGAGCACATAACGCATGAAGTGATAAAAATATAGTGGAATGAAGGACGAACTGATAATTGTTGATGGAGAAGGGGATGCACGGGGGCATCCCCAAGCTTAGATGCTTGAGTATCCTTGGATATTTAGTGGGGGTGCATGGGTGCATCCCCAAGCTTGAGCGTTTGACACTCCCGGATCTTCTTTCATCATCTTCCCTCACACACTAGAAAACTCCCTTCATACATAACTCATCATAAGCTGATTAAAGTGGTTGGTACCCATAATAAAATAATTTTCCTCTACTTTAAATAAAGATATTCTTGAAGAGCTACTGTTTCCCAATACTCCAAAAAAAATCAAAGAAAAAACTCGCGCAAGATTTGAAAAAGTGGGAAAGCGCAAAACAAGGCAGAATCTAGGTAGTAAATAATTTTTTTGAGGTACTTCTACAACTCAAATAAAAAACTTCAGAACGTATGCACGAAAGATAATTGTATAGAGCACGCTGTCAAAAAATTCAGATCAAAAAGATGATCTGATGATTTTAGCCGAATTTTTCCGTCAAGGGACAGAATCTGTTTTCTGGACAACACGTCACAACTTTTGAACTTTCTTGCAATCGGAGGCTAAACTTGGCACAAAGCTTGAAAATAAAGATATAATGATGTTGCTACAGTAGTAGAAATCATCAAGACCACTAAAACATAAGGAAAAAAAATTGGGTTGCCTCCCAAAAAGAGCTTTGTTTTACGCCTTTGAGCTAGGCATAAAGCAAAAAAGATCAAGTTTTATCAAGTATAAGAGAATAGCTAGCCCGTGTAACGGATTCAAAAGGTAACTTAATCTTATTTCTAGAGAAGTTTTTCATGCCCTTCTTGAGAGGAAATTGGAATCCTATATTCCCCTCTTTCATATCAATGACAGTACCAACGGTGCCAAAAAAGGACGTCCCAAAATAATTGGACATGAGGGTTCACACTCAATGTCCATAATAGTAAAATCAACGGGAACATAATTATCATTGACAATAATAATAACATTGTCAATATTCCCCAAAGGTTTCTTTAAGAAAGAATAAACTAGATGAACACCAAAATAACAAGAATCAAAAGGTTTCAATTCAAACCTATCATACATTCCTTTGGGCATAACGGAGGTACTAGCTCCAACATCACAAAGAGCAAAGCAAGATAAGTTATTCAATTTAATTTTGATCATAGAATCCCAACCATCTTCTAGATTTCTAGGTATGGAGGCTTCTAACATAAGCTTCTCCTCCCTAGCTTTATTGAGAGCATTGGTGAGATGCTCTATGAAGGCAAGGTGTAGTGTGCTAGTGTGGGGGTCTCTATAAATTTTGTGTAGGAAACCAATAACTTCAAGAAGGGTACAGTTATCAAAATCAAGGTCACTACTATCAAGTAAGGCGGTAGTGATGTCATTTATCCTTACTTGTTTGAAAGCCTCTATGTTCATTGGAGTTTCTTCTTCTACGGTTGAGGTAATAGCATCACCATTGATGGGTCCATTAGGTGGACAAGGGATGTGATGGGTGCTAAGAGTTTTAAGATCCTCGACAACTTGGATAGTAGAAACTGTTGGATATGTGCCCTAGAGGCAAATTAATAAAGATATTTTTCACATATCTATTTGTTCATAATACGTTGTATACTATGCTAGAACTGTATTAACCGGAAACATTACTACACGTGTGGTATATAAAAACCTGGTCCCTAGTTAACTCAGGCATACTAGCTCATTGGGCAATCGATGATCAAGGTTTCCTGATCATGAGATGTGAACTGTCTATTGAAAATCAGGTCATATCATTAGGAGAATGATGTGATGGACACACACCCACCTATAGCATTGCAGTGTGATCAAGTCACATAGTTCAGCATTGCGATGAATTAATAACATAGTGACTCAATCCTTAGACCGTGATGATCATACATAATTGCTATCTATTAGGATGCTTTGAGTACATCAACCGTTACACTGAAACATGGTAACCATAAAGGTGTGTCTTGGGTAATCTGAAGTAGATATGTTGAGAAGTATGAAATAGATCAGAACGGGATTTGTCCATCCGAGTGACGGATAGGTACTCTGGGCCCACTCGGTGATATTGCATCAATAGCTAGCTAGTGACTTGGTCACATGAGATGTAATATGCACAGACGAGTAAACATGTTTGTCAAAGACGAGGGAGAACTAGATATTGGATACCGACGATCATACCTCGGACAAACATAGTACCGCAGCACAAAGGGATCAAGTCATATTGTTAACGGTTCAACGGCGAAGATGTTTATTCGATGGAAGCGCAGGGGCACATCAAGGATTATAACCAGATCCCACATGATGGTCATTGGTCAGGGAGTGTCTCGATCATGTCTACTATTTCCCGAACCGTAGGGTGTCACACTTAAGGGCAATCGATGCATTAAGGACAGATTCGGGATCATCGGTGAAATAAGAGAGAACACCGGAATTGTTTCGGGAGGTGCCGGAAGCTGTTCCAGATATTTTGAAAGGTTCAAAATAAATTTTATTGTTGTTTAAATATGTTTTATTATTTAATTGACAGAATTAAATATTAAAAAGGTGGAAAAGGCATATGGGCCTAAAGAGCCCATGAAGGGATAAGGGGGTTTCCCCCCTTGGCCCATGGCGCCAAGGGAGGGGCCTTGGCCCCCTCCCTAGCGGCACCCTTCCCCCCTTTGGGAGTTTAGTCCCACATGGGGGACGGAAGGAGGTCCCCCCCTCCTTGGCCTATATAAGGAGGTGTAGGGTACCCTTTTTCATCCATCCCATTGAGTTCTTTATCTCTCTCTTTCTCCGACCTAGAGCGGACTCCCATTGTTTGGAGTTTGCACCTGGTTGGGGGTTTCACCATCATCCGAACGCCGTCGCGTTGCCGGAATCGGGATCCGGATCAGTATTCTTTCCGCTGCTCTTCTGGTTCGGAGCCCGGAGGGCCATCGGTTGCACTGTACGTGTGTAATCCCGCGAGGCACTACACGTGTGGTGCTACTTCATCGCCGGAGGTTCTTCAACACGACAGGGGGGTCATAGGATCAGAGTCTACACCACGTTCGAGGAACATTTCCCTCTTTCGTTCTTCAAAGGTATGAACACCGATTCCTTCCGTTACATACATCAGCATAGCATCTTGGGTTTTGGAATCATAGTTGGAAAAATTAATTTTTTCTGCCCCGTTCCCTAACAGTGGTATCAGAGCAAGGCTATGCGTAGATGTATTGTACTGGTAGAACACATCTAGGATGTGGGCATCAATTCTCCAATTGTTACCCTCCCACGTGTACTCGTTTAGCGTTGCGGCAATGTCCTGATGAAGCGGCCCCGACCGACCTTACGCGTTTACGGGAGACTGGTTCCACGCTTGACATATGGCTTGTACCATATAAGTGGCTGGGGGTGTCTGTCTCTCTAACATTAGCGACGCGAAGACGTTTGCAACGGATGGCCCCGACAGGGGTGTAATAGAGACGATTGCAGGATTGGTGTTGTGGCTTGTTTTCACAGGATAGAAAGCGGTTCTCTCTCGAAACCCCTTAGCAGCCACGTAAAACTTGCAAAAGATAAAGTAGAAGGCGTTTTAACTTTCATTTGCATGTAAGGGGGGATCATAGCATGTATGATTTACAATTTTACTTCCTGTCTTGCTAATATGCTAGATATGCGACGGTAGCATGATAGGATAATCTCTCACTATAAAAACCAACCAAGTATCTTTACCCTAGTGAGCACCACCTGGAAAGATCTCCATTATGGAGGCATCGCGTGTCACACGGGTGTCAAACATATTTGCGTTCAAATGAGGTGGGTGTAGCAAGCATAGCATGTCCAGAAACATGGCCTTGTATGACACAGCAAGAAATCACTTAGGGTATAGTGGCGATCCTGGCATGTGTAGACATGGCCTTGGGACACAATGACCGAAAGGTTAAGCATGAGTCACATAGCGGATGTGGTTGGCATGATGGCCTACCTTAAACACATACGGATGGTCGTGTCACACGGGGGAGGTATGGTGTTCTAGGATTGTGTAATCACTTAGTAAAACTTTGAGGGATGTTTAACTGAGTGGGAGTTCTAGAATTGTTTTAAAAATTGAACTCCAATTATGAACAAAGTCAAAAATATGTATTTTGCAAATAACCATTATAGATGTTAGCACTTTCGCACCCCACATTCAACTTAGGGTCATTCCTAGAGAAAGATAAACTGAAAACCGATGGGTCAAACTTCACGTCCTGGTTCCGCACTCTGAGGATTCTCCTCATTCCCCTCAAAATGTCCTATGTACTTGAGACTGCATTAGGTGATGCACCACCAACTACCACTACTCTGGCTGAGAAGAATGTCTACCTCATTAAGTTGGATGATTCCTCCCTTGTCCAGAAGGGTATGCTCTATGCCATGGAGGTTGAAATGCAGAAACGGTTTCAGAGCATCAGTTCTTATGAGATAATCACTGACCTCAAGACCACCTTTGCACCTCAAGCCTGGGTCGAGAGAAATGAAGTTTCTGAAGCTTTCTTTTCGGCAAAGATGGAAGAGCACAGCAGCATGACTGAGCACGTAATCAAAATGTCTGACTACGTTCAACGCCTAAATGACCTGGAATTTAAGATTCCGAATGAAATGGCGATTGATAGGGTGTTGCGTTCGCTGCCCCCTAGCTACGAGAGTTTTGTGTGGAAATACAACATGCAAGGAATGGTTAAGAACTTTTCTGAGTTGTTCACCATACTCAAGATTGCTGAAATGGAAATCAAGAAGGAGCATAGCTGCACCAAGTACTTAGAAGATAAGAAGGCCGACAAGGTTGCTGTAAGAGACATGGATATATTTGATATACATGTTATTGATGTTTTCCTAACAAGTGCTCGGAGCAACGTCTGGATATTTGATACCGGATCAGTTGCTCACATCTGCAACTCCTAGGAGGGGCTACAGAATAAACGACGCTTGCGGAAGAATGAAGTGACAATGCGTGTTGGAAACGGTTCCAAGGTTGATGTAATGTCCATTGGCACGCTTCGTCTCAATCTCCCTTCGGTATTGATTCTTGTTTTGAATAACTGTTATTATGCACCTGCGTTGAGTATGAACATTGTGAGTGGGTCTTGCTTAATGCAAGACCATTATTCTTTTAAATCTTAGACAACAGGTTGTTCGATTTATAAGAATAATGTCTTCTATGTTCATGCAGCGGTGCTTAATGGTTTATTCTTAATGGATCTCGAATATCATGACTCCCACATCAATAACATAGAGGCCAAAATATTAAAGCCTAGTAACGAAGAACACATGACGATGTGGCATTGTCTTCTTGGTCATATTGGCATAAAACGCATGAAGAAGCTCCATTCTGATGGACTTCTGGAGTCATTAGATTTTGGATCTCTTGACACGTGCGAGCCATGCCTTATGGGCAAAATGACAAGGACTCTATTCAATGGAATAATGGAGCGTGCGACAGAATTATTGGGAATCATACATACGGATGTATGTGGACCAATGAATATCACCACACGCAATGGATTTCGTTACTTCGTGACCTTCACGGATGACTTGAGTAGATACGGGTATATCTACTTAATGAAACATAAGTCTGAAACATTTGAAAAGTTCAAGGAATTTCATAGTGAGGTCGAGAATCAACTCGGGAAGAAAATCAAGCACCTTCGATCCGATCGAGGTGGCGAGTATTTAAGTCACGAGTTTGGCACTCATTTGAAGACTTGTGGCATTGTACCACAACTTACGCCAGCTGGAACACCTCAGCGAAACGGTGTGTCCGAGCGTCGTAACCGTACACTATTGGATAGTGTGTGGTCAATGATGTCTCATACCGACTTACCTACATCATTCTGGGGGTATGCATTAGAAACTGCCGCTCACGTTCTTAATAGGGTACCGTCCAAATCCGTGAAGACAACACCGTTTGAAGAATGGTTTGGCAAGAAACCAATGTTGTCTTACCTGAAAATTTGGGGTTGTGAGGCTTACGTTAGGAAAATTCATCCTGACAAACTTGAATCTAAGGCGGAGAAATGCATCTTTGTGGGATATCCAAAGGAAACTGTTGGATACACCTTCTACAACCAGACTGAGGGAAAAACGTTTGTCGCCAAGACTGGACGCTTTCTTAAGAAAGAGTTTCTCTCGAAAGAATTGAGTGGGAGGAAAATAGACCTCAACGAGATGATTGACCAATCACTCCAAGTGGAAGACATGGCAATGGAAGTTGTTCCGGAACCACCTTCCGTAGTGGGAGCTGAAGAACGGTCATCATGATATTCATAACGATCGTGACATACATGATGATATTGATCAATATGAAGAGGATCCTATTGTACCCCGCAGGTCATCAAGAGTCCGAAATAAAGTTGAGTTTTACGGACAACCTGTCAATGCAGTCATGTTAAATGAACCTGACGAACCTGTGAACTACAAAGAAGCAATGGAGGGACCCGAGTCCGAGAAATTGGCTGGAAGCCATGAAATCCGAGATAGACTCCATGCATGCCAACAAAGTATGGACTTTGGTGGATATTCCCGAGGACCGAAAGGCCGTCGAGAATAAGTGGATATTCAAGAAAAATACTGACGCAGACGGAAACGTATCTGTCTATAAAGCTCGACTTGTCGCAAAAGGTTTCCGACAAGTTCAAGGAGTTGACTACGAAGAGACTTTCTCTCCCGTAGCGATGCTGAAGTCTATCCGGATATTACTAGCAATTGCTGCCTATCATGATTATGAAATAGGGCAGATGGATGTGAAAACCGCGTTCCTTAATGGTAACATTGAGGAAGAGTTGTACATGGTACAACCGGAAGGTTTTATTGATCCTAAGGACGCTGGTAAGGTATGCAAACTTCAACGGTCCATTTATGGGTTGAAGCAAGCATCTCGGAGCTGGAATCTTTGATTTGATGAGGTGATCAAAGCATTTGGATTTGTCCAAAATGTCAAAGAATTCTGTGTTTATAAGAAAGTGAGTGGGAGCTCTGTAGCATTCCTAGTACTATACGTGGATGACATATTGTTGATAGGGAATGATGTAAAATTTCTGGAGAGCGTGAAGGAATACTTAAATGGACAGTTTTCCATGAAGGACCTAGGTGAAGCTGCATATATATTAGGCATTAAAATCTATAGAGATAGATCAAGACGCCTATTAGCACTGAGTCAGAGAACCTACCTTGAGAAGATATTGAAAAGGTTCAATATGGATAACGCCAAGAGAGGCCTCTTGCCCGTTATGAAAGGAAGTAAATTGAGTGTGACTCAATGCCCAGCAACAGCAAAAGAAAGGGAGGAAATGTCCTCAAAGCCCTATGCTTCAGCCATAGGTTCTATCATGTATGCTATGCTGTCTACTCGACCAGATGCGGCCCTAGCGGTTAGTCTGACTAATCGTTACCAAAGTAATCCTGGAATGGATCATTGGATTGCAGTAAAGAATGTCCTTATGTACTTACGAAGAACTAAGGACATGGTTCTCGTCTATGGGGGATGTGAAGAAGAGCTTGCCGTAATAGGTTACGTCGATGCTAGTCTTGGTACTGATCCCGATGACTCGAAATCTCAGACGGGATACGTATTCATGTTGAATGGTGGTGCGATTAGCTGGAGCAGCGGCAAGCAGTCAGTCGTCGCCCAATCTACGATGGAGTCGGAGTATATTGCCGCTTGCGAAGCGTCAAATGAAGTGCATTGGTTGAAGAAGTTCGTCATCAAGCTTGGCGTATTCCCTACTTGCACTGACCCCGTTAGCATTTATTGCGACAATACGGGTGCCATTGCTAACGCAAGGGAGCCGACGACTCACTCTACAGCCAAGAATATTCTCTGACGTTTCCATGTGATGCGAGACTACGTCAAGGATGGTCATACTAGGATTTGCAAAATACATACGGATCTGAACCCGTCAGACCCAATGACTAAACCTCTTCCACAGGGCAAGTTTGAGAAACATCGAGAGACTATTGGTGTTAGATACACACCTGATGTAAACTAGTGTAATTTGTACTCTAGTGCAAGTGGGAGACTGTTGGATATGTGCCCTAGAGGCAAATTAATAAAGATATTTGTCACATATCTATTTGTTCATAATACGTTGTATACTATGCTAGAACTATATTAAGCGGAAACATTAATACACGTGTGGTATATAACAACCTGGTCCCTAGTTAACTCAGGCATACTAGCTCATTGGGAAATCGATGATCAAGGTTTCCTGATCATGAGATGTGAACTGTCTATTGACAATGAGGTCATATCATTAGGAGAATGATATGATGTGTCGGGACCCGGGGTTAGCGTATGCAAGACTCGCTACAACACAATCATATGGAGAGCCGAGAACCGTACCCACTTGTCTAAGTAGACAAGGCCAAGCACAGAACGTTCTCTGAAAGCATCGAACGTGAGGGGCATCCCATTCAGGCCGGATGATCCACTGAGATGGGTCCTCATCGTCCGCACACAAGTCTAATTGATATGGGTGGTGAACTCCCATACTCATAGACAAGTCGCCTCAACCATACTATCGATTGTATTATAACCCTTACATAGACTTACTCCAGCCCGATCACTTAGTCGGGGTCTAGGGCTGGCTCGATCATATATCAAAGTGTGCACGAGACAGAGTCTCGAACAATCGCATCGCGATGCCCCAAGCTACGCACATCTAAGGGCCACTTGGTGTATAAAAGACCACCAGCCAGATCACAACTAAGGTCTCGAAAACCCATACTAAGACATGCATGTTATAAACATACACGCAGCACACATGTCTAGTATGAACAGCAGGTATCATTGCAATTCTCTACAATGTATACATCTTTATTAATAACTCTTACAGAGTGCACACAGAGATCACAAGTCTGTGATCCAACATTACATCAAACATGCGCAAGAAAAGTAGGTCTGAGTATAGACAAGTTTAACAAATGGCTTAGAGAAAGCTTATCTAAAAACAAGCCCTCCACGAGGGAACCAGTCGTCTGACTGGGATTACACTAGCTTGGTCTTGGTCTGAGTCTTCATTCTTTGAGCTTCGGGTATAAGTCACCATCGGGGTCGGTGGGTTCATCTAAAACATAGAATAATCAAACGTGAGTACAAAGTCGTACTCAGCAAGACTTACGTAGGAGCTATACTACTCATGCACATGTATCAAGGTAAAGGGAGGTGGGGTTTCACTTGCAGAAGTGCCAGCTTTGACATGGCTAGTCCTGAACTACGAGTACCAGACTTGAGGTAATAAGCGTACACGAGTCCACTACATCTCTTCAACCAATTACACCACTATGGTTACTTCCTCGACTTCCCCACGAGAAGCACACCATAGCACTCACTCTTATCTTGGTGTGTTTTAGAAGTATCCAGTTCAAGTTGTCTAATAATCAAGCACAGCTCTCCAAGCAGTCCTTAACCGCGGACGTGGCTATTCGAATAGTTTTGTTAACCCTGCAAGGGTGTACCACTACACACACGTGTCATCAGTTACCGCCTTTTGCGTGTCACCGTTCAAGAGATGACAGCGAGGATGCCACCACAACTATTATCTCATAGCCGATCTAGTCCAAGAAAGCTGCCTACCTGGGTGGGCTACCACTATCGTGAACCCGGCCGTTTTACCGAAGTGGACCCAAGTGATGTGTGCGTGGTGCATAAGCCAGTCTCGGATGAGCCGTTCTCTCACTTAACAGCCAGGACACAGACCTACCAGAACTCCGAACTATTGTGACATATGGACATCGAAAGGGATGAGTTAGTAAGCTGAGAGGGGTAAGTGATCCCAATGTGTGGTTGTACTCTTCATCTTGGATCACCACACAAGAACTCGGACTTAGGGCGGTGTTCAACGAGACAACCCACCGTGTACTCCACAGCCTCTCATCGTTCACCTTGTATTAGGGTAGATTCACCAACACCTTTCTACCATCATCATCATGATCACTACCATCCCAACTCACATAACAGTATCATCAATGTATCACTCTAATCTTGCAATAAGCAATAACATTTGCAGGGGCCACATGATATCAATCAACTCCTACATTTGCTAGGATTGTGGTTTTGCCTACTACTGTGACAAATGATAGGTCATGCAAAGGAATGGGTTCATCTATGCGGTAGAAACGTAGCATGGTAATCATCCTATACAATGGATAAGCGAGACATGAGAGGGAAGTGGGATTTTATCGACATGATCAATGGGGGTTTGCTTGCCTTGCTGATGGGGTTCAGTCACGGGGTCTTCAACGAAGGGGGTGATCTCGGGTTCCGGCTCCACTTCTATCAGCAACATGACAATCATAGGATCAACATAATGTACAATGCACAATCACATGAATAAGATTGCAATGGTGATGTTCAAGGTACTGATGTGTTGAGCATTCCATTTAAAAGGAGTATATTGCATTTGAAATGCAAATTCAAACTCAATTTGATTTATCGATGAATTTCAAATGCATTTTAATGCATGAATTTTAATTTTAAAATGTTGATCATGAAGTGATGTGGTATAGTTTAAGTAATGTCTCTGATGTGTGGATGAAACCATTGGAATTAAGGGTGTTGCAAAATCATTTGCAAAATCACTCCAAATTTGAATTTGAAAAGGATCCATATGCATGTTTGCTACTATTCACCCATTTTAAAATGGTCAAACATAGAAACAAGTTGCATATTCATAATCCTTGTATTTTTCTGATAATTTTAGACATATTATTTGTCCAATTTGGAGTTAAAATGAATTTTCTATGAATTATTGAAGTTTAAGCTATTTTCTGGAATTTTCTGGATTTTTAATTCTCTGGAAAAAGGTTTACTGCGTCATGCTGACCTCAGCATGACCTCAGCAGGGGGCTGACTAGTGGGTCCCTGTAGTCAGTGTCACTGGTTGATTAATCCAGTGGATTACTTTAAATTGGGGGGTTAGTGGCCTCTGGCCCACATGTCAGTGAAAGGGGAGGGGGATTAGGCTAATGGCCTTGGGCCCACTTGTCATAGACTCCAGGGGGGATTAGCTCGTGGTTAAGGGCCCTAATGGCGCCGGCTTGACGCCGGTGGCTCTGGCCACGGCGGCGCCTCGCCGGAATCGGCTACGGGCCACGGGAAGGACAACGGGGAGCACAAGGGGGTTCCTCTCGCTCGCCCGCATCGACTCGTGCAAACGGAGGACCAAGAGGTGCACCGAGGCCACACCGATGACGACGAATGGTGGAGACAGAAGTCCGGCGACGTCAGGTTTGCGTTCTGGTGTGGGGTTTTGACCACGGCCTAGTGAGAAATGATGCTGGGGACGTCAGGTTTGCGTTCTGATGCGGGGTTTTGACCACGGCCTAGTGAGAAACGAGGCTCGGCTCTCATGGAAGAGGTGGCTAGGGGATGAACGGGGTGCCGTGGGTTTAGGGGAAAGGATCAAGAGCTCACCACGAGCACGATGATGCAGCCAGTGGGCTCGGGGAGACCTCAACGGCGGCGAATTGACGTCGACGATCTTCGGCTGCCGGCGGCGAGTTGAGGAGGCTTGCGTCGTCTCGGGGCCGAATTGGCTCTCCAACTTCTGCAGGGTGACGAAGTCGTCGATGAGGAGCACGGGGGACACGCTGGTTCGAGCTCTAGGGCGCGGTGGCCGCGTCTGCCATGGCGGTGTGCTTCGGCGATCTCTCTGTCCATGGCGAAAACGAGCGAGGGAGGAAGAGAAGATGGCGCTGGAGAAGGGGAAAGGGTGCGGGGGCTTCTGGGCGTCCTCGTGGCGCGAGGAGAGGGCAGGGGAGAGATGTAGGTGACGGGGCTGTCGCGGTGGCGTCGTCGGCTCCCTCCCAGCTCGCCACCAAGCTGGTTGAGGAAGACGCCAAGGGGGTTGGGTGGTGGGCTGGGCCAGCTGGGCCGTGGGGCGACAAGTTGAGCCCCTTTGCCCAGGTAAGTTTCTTTTCTTTTTATTTCTTTTCTGTTTCTTTTCTGCATTATGTTTTGTCTTGATAAAAAAATTAGCTAGACATTTTCTAAAATGCTACAAATTTTTATATGGCCTCAATAAACCTATAGCTAGCCACTTATAAAATTTGGCACTTTTTAAAATTCAAAACATTTGAATTTTAAATCAAATAGGGGTTTATTTAATTTCCAAAGCACATTTTGAATTTTTGAATATTCCATTGGCATGGTAAAGAACCCAAACCACTTTTAAAATGATCAACATCATTTATAGGAATTTTCCAAATACTCAATTGATTTTTGGAAAAAGATTTTTATCTAGCCATTTGATAAAATTTCTCAGGGCTTTTCTTTTCCCCATTTTTGAATTTTCTTTTGAAATTTTTGCATGATGCAAAGGGACTTGCTATTCCTAGCACATACCTAGCTTGGGGTTGTGACATGATGGACACACACCCACCTATAGCATTGCAGTGTGATCAAGTCACATAGTTCAGCATTGCGATGACTTAATAACATAGTGACTCAATCCTTAGACCATGATGATCATATATAATTGCTATCTATTAGGATGCTTTGAGTACATCAACCGTTAAACTGAAACATGGTAACCATAAAGGTGTGTCTTGGGTAATCCGAGGTAGATATGTTGAGGAGTATGAAATAGATCAGAAAGGCATTTGTCCATCGGAGTGACGGATAGGTACTCTGGGCCCACTCGGTGATGTTGCATCAACAGCTAGCTAGTGACTAGGTCACATGAGATGTAATATGCACAGACGATTAAACATGTTTGTCAGAGACGAGGGATAACTATGTATTGGATACCGACGATCATACCTCGGACAAAAATAGTACCGCAGCACAAAGGGATCAAGTCATATTGTTAACGGTTCAACGGCGAAGAAGTTTATTCGATGGAAGCGCAGGGGCACATCAAGGATTGTAACCAGATCCCACATGATGGTCATTGGTCAGGGAGTGTCTCCATCATGTCTACTGTTTCCCGAATCGTAGGGTGTCACACTTAAGGGCAATCGATGCATTAAGGACAGATTCGGGGTCATCGGTGAAATAAGAGAGAACACCCGAATTATTTCGGAAGTGCCGAAAGCTGTTCCGGATAATTTGAAAGGTTCAAAATAAATTTTATTGATGTTTAAATATGTTTTATTAGTTAATTGACAGAATTAAATATTAAAAAGGATTTAAATATTAATTAAAAAGGTGGAAAAGGCATATGGGACTAAAGAGGCCCATGAGGGGAGAAGGGGGTTTCCCCCCTTGGCCCATGGCGCCAAGGGAGGGGCCTTGGCCCCCTCCCTAGCCGCACCCTCCCCCCCTTTGGGAGTTTAGTCCCACATGGGGGAGGGGAGGAGGTTCCCCCCTCCTTGGCCTATATAAGGAGGGGTAGGGTTCCCTTTTTCATCCATCCCATTGAGTTATTTCTCTCTCTCTTTCTCCGACCTAGAGCGGACTCCCCTTGTTTGGAGTTTGCACCTGGTTGGGGGTTTCACCATCATCTGAACTTCATCGCGCTGCCGGAATCGGGATCCGGATCAGTCTTCTTTCCGCTGCTCTTCTGGTTCGGATCCCGGAGGGACATCGGTTGCACCGTACGTGTGTAATCCCGCGAGGCACTACACGTGTGGTGCTGCTACTTCATCGCCAGAGGTTCTTCAACACGACAGGGAGGTCGTAGGATCAGAGTCTATGCCAACCACGTTCAAGGAACATTTCCCTCTTTCGGTCTTCAAAGGTATGAACACCGATTCCTTCCGTTACATACATCAGCATAGCATAGATCTTTGGTTTGGGAATCGTAGTTGTAAAAATTATTATTTTCTGCCCTGTTCCCTAACATCAACGGTATGGTGTGTAGGAAGGCTCTTAATTCTTTCTTCATCCTCATTTTCTCTAGCCCAACTATCTTTAAGTTTGGCCATCATCCTAATGTTTTCATTAATTTTAACTTGAATAGCATTCATAGGAGTGGTCTTCCTCTCCTCGAGGGGAGAAGTTCTAATTTTAAGCACCTCAACATCAAGGGCTATGTTGTCTACCTTCAAAGAGAGGCTATCTAATTTTTCTAATTTCTCTTCTACACTATTGTTGAAGGCTTTTTGGGTTGTGGTAAAGTCCTTAAGCATGCTCTCTAATTCAAAGGTGGAGTTCTTGGTGCTTGGATAAGTGTTGTTGTTCAGATAGTTGTTGGATGGGAACGGTCTAGGATTCCTACCAAAGTTACTCCTATAAGCATTGTTGTTGAAGTTGTTTCTAGAGATAAAGTTCACATCTACTTGTTCTTGAGCAACCAAGGAATTTAAAGGAACACCAAGAGGATCAATAGGAGCTTGCTTGGTAAGTAAAGACATGATCAAGTCAACTTTTTCATTTAGGGAGGAGATCTCCTCGACAGAGTTTACCTTCCTACTTGTTGGAGCTCTTTCGGTGTGCCATTGGGAATAGTTGGTCATCATCTCATCTAGTAGTTTTGTGGCAGCACCAAGTGTTGTTGACATAAAGATTCCTCCCGCGGCCAAATCTAACAGGTTCCACGAGGTAAAGTTCAAGCATGCATAAAAAAGTCAGGATAACCATCCAAGTAGTCAAACCATACGTAGGGAAATTCTTAACAAGAGATTTCATATGTTCCCAAGCTTGGGAAACGTGTACATTATCCAATTGCTTAAAATTCATAATATTACTCCTCAATTGGATAATCTTAGAAGGTGGATAGTACTTTCCAATAAAAGAATCATTGCACTTATCCCAAGAATCTATGCTATTCCTAGGCAAGGATTGAAACCAAATTTTAGCTCCTCCTCTCAAGGAGAAAGGAAAAAGCATAAGCTTAACAATATCACCTTCTACTTTTTTATACTTTTTCATATCACAAAGCTAAACAAAATTATTCAAGTGTAAACCAGCATCATCTCCAGCACTAGAGAATTGTCTTTCATAACAATGTTCAGCAAAGCAATAGGAGTGCAGATAAAGTCATTGTTGTTGTGACAAGTGAAGTCTCACAACTTGGTGTTTTCACTGGTACCCATAGTAGCAACAATAAGCAAGGCAAGCAATTTTTATTGATTTTTAATAGAGGACACTAAGATAAAAATTGAAAGGTAAACTAATAAGACTAAAAAGCAAAGATAATAGATAGTGCGCAACTCCCCTATCTTGAAGAGTGGAGTCCCCGGCAACGGCCCCAGAAATTGTCTTGATGGCTTCTCGCCCCTCGTTGGTTACCCCAAGTGGAAGGTTGAGACGTAGCACAGCAGTAAATTTCCCTTGACAAAGAACCAAGGTTGAGATCAAACCAGGAGGACTCCAACGACGAAAAGTAGGTGGCAAAATGAAAAATGGCGCCGTTCACAACCTAAGGTTACTTTACCTGGACCTGCACACACAACAGATAGCTTTCCTCCCAACGAGTACAGAGAAGTTGTCAATCTCTCCGGCATTGTTGTTTACAAAGGGTAAAATTCAAGGGTAGATAGTAGTGATAAATGCAAAGTAAAGTAAAAGCAGGAAGTAAATTGAGGGTTGAAAGAGTGGTGAAATATGGACCGGGGTCCCATGAAGTTCACTAGTGATGTGTCTCTCCCAAAAGACGATAAATAGCTATGCAAGGTGAACAAATTACAGTTGGGAAATTGACAGGATTAAAAACGCACCGCAATGCTAACTATGCTGCAAAAGAAAGGAAGAGGCTCAAAAGCATGGGCAGTACGCCAAGACAAGTAGACCAAAATCCATCTAAATCTACTCACTAATCATCCACCTTGAGATGTCTATCTAGAATATCTCGATGGTATGAAGTTGCGAGCCCCATCCAAAGTGTAAACCCAAAGCAATAGACAATTGCATTAAAGAAACTTTGCGTAAAGTAAACAATCATTGCACCCGCAAGTACAAGCACCATTGTTTTCCCCCTTGTGGCAACATCACATCCCTTAGACTCATGTTTCTATCACTCAATCTAGTCATTCAGGGTCATGAACCCACAATCATGCATAACGCACCCTCTTGGAGTTATGATCAATCACTTGGCCAAATTAATAAAAAGCAACAGAGAACTTGCAAGAATCACTCAGGAAAATAAATATAAAAGGAGAAAACCAAATATATTACTCATCACAGTCTGAACATAATCTCATAATCCATCAGATCCCAGCAAACTCAACATAATAACAGCAGGAAAATTAAATAGGTGCCTTGATCATGTAGGGAAGCTCACAAGGTCTGATCAGTGAAGAACAAATAGGGGGAGAGGACATCACATATCTAATGATAATGGACCCATGGTCCAAGGTGTGCTACTCATGGCTCATCCGGGAAGCGTCCATGGTGGTGGAGAAGCTCCCGGAGGTCAATCCTCCCTCCGGCAGGGTGCCGGGACAGGGTCTCCTGGTAGCCCCGATCTTGGAAGCGCGGCGGCGGCGGAACAAAGGGGAGATTGCGAAAAAGGGTTCTGTCCTCAAGGGTTTCGAGACAAGCGGTAAATAGGCAAAGGGGGCAGCCAGGGGTGGAACAGGGGGTCCAGGCGGCCCCTGGCGCGGCCTAGGGTGGGGCCGCGCCCCCTGGCCGCCTAGGAACAAGGTGGGTCCCCCCTATCCCCCCTTCGGGCATCTGGAAGCTTCTGCATCGTTGATTTTTTATATATTTTTCTCAGAATTTTTGGGGCACTTTAACTAATGGGAAAACCTGAAATACAAAAATAGCAGAAAACAGAAACTGGCACTGTGGTGCACTGAGTTAATAGGTTAGTCCAAATATGATCAAAAGTGTATGAAAGTGCATCAAAAGCATAGAAAAATCGCCCAAAACATGCATGGACCAAGCAGAAATTATAGATACGTTTGGGAAGCATCAAGCGCTGACGCGGCATGCCGAAGCTCCCGAAGGATTTCGGGAAACCCATTGCCTCCTGGAAGAAGCCAAAGCATAAGGCGCATCCTCGAGCCATGGCCGCACTGCCTCGTGAAAGCTCTCCTCCCAGCCACCAGATCTGTGGCTTCGTTAGAGGAGTGCCTATCTCGAGCACGCGGTGAGATGACGGATCCCCTCTCCAGCAGAGGCTCTGACTTAGGGACTTTATTATTCAACGCAGGCCTCGCGCTGATCTCTCTCCAGAGGAAGCAACGACGAGGATGGAGCAAGACCCCCAAAGACGAATAACCGCTTTGAGCGTAAAACACCGTCTTTTTTGGAGAAGACCCGAGATTTGCGCCCTCCATGACGCGGCAATGGCGGAGGCCATGTCTTGGATAAGTGGCGGACGCCTCACTAGCCCGACTAGTCGATTCACCAAAGGTCATCTCTCCCGATGAAGACCGAAGCAGCAGTGCAGCCAATGGAAGCCATCTCCACCGGCCTAACTCCTCTCTCTCAGTCACCGACATTCTCTATTATCTACGAGAAGCTAAGATGGAAAGGGAAGGGCTGGTCATTGACATTGGACGGGGTGAAGCGGCACCTCCTCTCTTATAGGCCCATGACTCTGACTCCTCCCCAACGTTTTTCTTCCACGGCACAAAGACGAAGGAGATAACCGCACCATGCAGGCTCACAATTCGCAACAGAGTAGGGCAACAGTCCAAAGGCCAGAGCCTGATGGGACGCATGCTCTCCCTGGGCCCAATGAGTAATTGACCCCGCGTCGTCCCCTCCATCAATCAATCAAGCTGACAACGCGGGACGGGGGCTACTGCCGGTCTAGTAGGAACTAGGGTACCTCGGGCCGTGCCTAAGACCCAGGGGATCCAAGCATCCTGAATATTTCCCTCTGGAAGGATCCTCTTCCCGAAGATCAACTCTTCAAGGTCAACCCAAAGATGGTTGCCTCCCCCCCAAGACTTGAAGTCTCATGAAGCCTGCCGAACCCGGACCAGTCCAAGGATGGCGATCCTCCCCTCCCTCAGGAAGGAACAAGCTCATGAGGATCGATGATCTCCCGAAGACTACAGTCCACGACAAAATGGTTCGCGAGGTCCTTCATCAGCCCATGCCTCGCGAACACCCAAAAGAATATCTCAACCCCTGAAGGACACCTCGGCTCTTGAAGCACTCAAAGATGAAGGCAGCAACGAATTTATCTCTTCCTTTGTCAGGAGCAGGTAGCATTAGTCAGGATGAGGGACAAGTTTGTCCCCCCACAATGATGGCCCATGTTGGATCCCTTCCCGTATATGAGGAGGAAGATAACCAAGGCTAGGGGAGTTAAGCGCTAGCCAAAGAACCATAGAAGGGGTCGGCCATTCCCGAACCCCCAAGCTTGTAAGCTCATCGTGATCATCTCCACCGGAGCAATCCTAGACATGCAGGACTAGGGTTTTACACCACCACGGTGGGCCAAACCTGGGTAGCTCCTTGTGTCCCTTGTGTGCATGATTGATTGATTTGGCTGCATATCTAACCATCTTCATCGTCGACATCGAGAACGTGAAGCTAAGTCCCCATGTGTTCGAACTAAGGTTTTGGAGGATTACCTTCCAAACAAATCTCTCCGACACTTGCCAAAGAGTAATTCATAATAACATCGGTATGTGTTATGACTGGGGACCCCAAAGACACTTGCGTCTTCGACAGCTCTCCCTCTGAGTAATTTTAACCATGTTCTTCTTGATTGAAGCTGTTAGTTGTTTGCAATAAACTTGTGAGTTTTTTTACTAATGTTTAGTTGCGGTTTTTGTCACTTCCACCATCCATATTTACTAGCATCTTCGTTACCTTGCATTGCCCGATCTCACCTCGATATGTGGCGCATCCTTCGCTGGTGCATCCAAACCCCGTGAGATGAGTCGTTCTCTCACACATAAGCCTCATTATATCTTCCTCCAAATCGTCACCATACCTACCAATCACGGCATTTCCATGATCGTTCTGACATATAATGTCATGCAACTTCCGTCTTACATTACATGACTTGATGTCATTCTTTATTGTTATACTGCTTTGAATGATCATATAAAGCTAAGAGCATCTCCAGCCGTTCGGCCCACCAAGGCGCATTTTGACGCTATTTTAGCGCCGCTTGGGGGGCTCTTGGCGGCGAAAACGCATCGGGGCCGATTGGCCACCCAGCCACGGCCCCAGACACCCCACCCATGTTCGACGGAATTCGGCCAAATTTAGGCAAAATTTAGACGAATTCATAATATTTTGATTAATTTACATAAAACAGTAAACCAAAAATAAAAACTACTGAAAAGGAAAAAAATGGTAGAGTTCCTCGTAGTTGTTTCCGGCGACGGCTCCTCCCACGGCCCCGCATGCGGCTCCTCCGGCGGCGGCGGCGTCGCTCGGCGGCTCGGTCTTCACGGCGGCGCCGCCCCTGCACCCTACCCCGCTGTAACATCCTCACTGTCATGTAACACTAATCACTATAGTGATCCTTTTGCTAATGCTAATCATTGTTGCAATCATGATATGATCATCTTTGCTTTTGATCACATTCCAAAAATGTCTTTTGGTTAATATCAAAAATCATGTGACAATTAAACTTTGTCCAAAAATTATGAAACCACTTTTTTTAAATCACAAATATTCAGTGGACCATGTCCATGTTGGTATGGGAATTTATTAACCTATAAAATAAATGAAACAATTCAAATAGTAGCTTAATCCATTCATTTTATTCATTTGTTGATTAAATAAAATATCAAATGAGTTTATAAATGCCCCAAACTTTTTATAACACCGGTTGAGGGTACAACACTAATATTGGTGAAAGTCTACATTTTACAAAATTGCAAAAGCAGATGAAACAAATAAAAAATGAAAATAACAAAAAGCAGAAAAAAAAAGGAAATGCATATCTATCGCCTAGGGCGATACCCAACAGCCCACCCCCTCGGCCCATCCCAGCCCATTCCCTCACTTGTCTTCTTCCCCTGTTCAACTCCGTGCGTGGAGGCCATCCCACGGTCGGCCGCGCCGTGGGCACGACGTGGCGCCCATCGGCGGTTAGCCGGCGGGGATAAGACCCCCAAGCCCCGGCGCCCCAACCCTAACCCTAGCTTCCCCCCGCGCCATCTACATTCCCCCGCGTGCTTTTTCCTCCCCTCCCGCACAATACCGAGCGCGTTCGTGGGCGCGTCAACGACGCTGGCGCGGCCAACGAGCCCCACCCTCGCCGCCGTCTTGTCCGCAGGGTTGCTCATCGTCGACTTCATCTCGGTGCGCGAGGAATCGGACAGAGAACCTATACGCGAAGCGAATGCCGTCGTTCCCCTCCGCCTCGGCCGCCGTTGATCCGCGTCGATTCCGGCCACCCCCTGCACTGCTAAGCTTTTCGCCGGCCTCCATGTGCCGCACGGTGAGATTCCGAGTCGAATCACCCTATCCCCCCCCCATCGATTTGGCCCCTCCCTCGTTGTCGCCGTGGAACCAGTACTACGGTCACCGCCCGCGTTGCTCACCGGCGTGGCCTCGGTGCTCCTCATCGCCATCTGACCGCACCGGCGGATGCGTGAGCTCGCGCTCGTTTGATTCCTGCCCCCATGGCGTCTATTTGGCCACCGGAGCCCACACCCCGCTCTCCGCTGCCGTCGTTGGCCTCGCCGGCGAGGACGCCCGTGGGCATGGCCTGGGTTAACTAGGCCTAAGCCCCCCCCCCTTCACTGACATGTGGGGTCGGCCCTATTTTAATTAGAGCTAATCACCTATTTAGCATAACCCCACCCCCATTTAAAATAAAACTCAGATTAAAAATACCCATGTGACTTACATGTGGGTCCCAACAGCAGATAACCCCTGGTTAATTTAAACCATTTGATTAAGTGATGATTCTATGAAAGACTGGCCCCACCTACTAGGTTTAATAATTAAATGAGATTAGTTTAAATATGAGAGTATGACATGTGGGCCGTGGCTCTGTTTTAATTTAATAAAGTGAATTATTAGTATTGCGAGGCTGACCAGTGGGACCCACTGGTCAAGTCTGACCAGTCAACCCCGCTGTGGATAATATTGGATTTTAAATAACAAATGAAATCAAGAAAATGATTTAAACTTTAAAATTTAATATCTTTTAAACCGTAAGTCAGATTCAAAAACTTTATACATCAAAATTGATCAGAAAAATATAACGAATAAGAATACGCTACCCATACCCACACTACACCCCTCTAACACACTGAACATCGACATTCCCCCTCCGGGCTGTCTGTCGATAATCACCCGGAGCCGGTATTTCATCCCCGGATGGATTCCCGCTCCGAGCCACGTGCATTGCACTGCGTTAGAACACCGTTAACATTGCATATGTCTTGCCATTCATCTGTTTTCTATGATTGCTTTATATTTATTGTTTCTCCCCCCTCCCCCATTATTCTCCGGTAGACCCCGCTGCTACCGCCAACTACACTGCTGTCGGGTACGACTACTTCGTCGATGACCCTACCACTACCGTCGAGCTACCAGATAAGCAGAGTCATTCTCTTCCCCAGATATCGCCTATCTTTCCGTTCATTTCTTGCACTAGGCATTGTTACTGCTGCTGCTACGATTACAATCCTATTCAATTGCATAGCATGTTTTTGTCGCCCCTTGATGTACCTTCCTTTATCCTATGATGCCTTTCAATATATATATATATCTTATTCAGCAATGAGCCCTGCGCATTGTTAGCTAGGATTAGATAGTGGGCTGTGATCACTCAGGGGAGTGACGCGGATACAAAATATATACAACTGCATAGGTACAGTACAATGTAGACACCGCCTAAAGCCCCCTAGCTTGGCTCTGCCGAGCCACCATCAAGTGCGAGCTATCAAGGAGTAATCCTTGTACTCCCCTCGTTGCTAACTCTGTATAGCCTCTCTAGGTACCTGAGCAACGGTTCTCCTTAAAGGTAATAGTCGGACGACCCAACGGTGCCCGCGAGCGGGATTGCGTCGGGAACGACAGGGAGTGTACGACCGACGTTACTGGCGTGCTTGGCCCCTGCTCATATCTCGCGAGAGTTACCAAACCACACAAAGTCGAGCTCTACCAAGAGCACACGCGAGACAAGGTAAGGAGACGGTTCGCCTTTGTAACAGCCCAGATTTCACAAAAATTAAAAATTTTGTTTTCGGTGTTTGCATCCCCGATTTATTAATCGGCGATTATTGCCCCCCTCTTATCTCGTACCGGACGGAGACCGACCCTTGCCACCCTGACACTCGACCTTGGTTACACCGGGTTTCACCCGATCACCGTCGCGAAAACCCGCACGAGACCAGCCGTCGCCAACGGAACGAAAAACCCCGTTTAATAAGTAAACAGGGTATTTTTATAGCGCGCCGGAAATTTTTCTCGGAACGGTTCCAGTGCGAGGTGAACGCCGCCGGCTCGACACGCTGATCGCGCAGTTCGAAGTTTTATCCGAATCGGAGATCCTGCGGACCCTCGACGGTTAGAAACGTAAACACCGCGCACGCGAGAGCAAAACCGGCGATGTTTTTGCAAACTACCAGCCACCTGGGCTATAAAAAGACCACCACTCTCCCACCTCTTTCTAGGGTTTTCCCTAAGCCAAAATTGCAGCCACCCCCTCACATGTTCCCCAAAAACTACCACATTTTCGCACCAAACCCTATCCCAGATCTGAAAATCAGCCCCCAAGCCATCTGGACCGTCAGATCTCCTGATCCGACGGCCCAGAGGCCGCCACGTCAGCCCTTCTCTCTCCTCTCTCTCCAGCCGTGGAGGCCGACCCGCCCGCCACCGTGCTCCTCCACGCCGTCGCGCCGCCACACCACCTCTCCCTCTCTCCTGCCTCACCGACTCCCTCACCTTCCCTCGCAGGTGGCTGGAGTCACGCCCGCCTCCGCGGGCCGAGCCGGCAAGCTCGCTGCACCGCGACCTCGAGCCGCCATGGAGGTCGCGGGACCTCGCGCCTCTGCGTCGCCGGCCCCCCTCCTCCGGCCACTCCGCCTCTACCAGCAACCGCACCCCTCGCCGGACCTCTCCCTGCGCCGCCTCGGCCGCTCGCCGTCGCCGGCGACGAAGCCGCAGCCACCGGTTCTGATCAGATCGGATCGGCCGATCCGGTCAACCACAGCCGTCGGATTGGGCCGGCACACGCGCGCCTGCACCGAACACGGCCCATTGCCCCAGCTCTAGACCAACTCCCAACCGCGTCAGGCCGCCTCCTCCTCGCTAGATGGGCCGAGCCCATCAGGGGTGAGAGCCCTTTTTTTTATCAGCCTTCAGTTTTTTTTGCTAAGTCTTTTCTGTACTGTTGTTGTATCTGTTTTGAAACGAAGATAGCGAGCGATCCGTAGCCCGTATAGCGATGCGCCCAAAAGGAAAATTGTTTAGTTTTGTGTGTACTTCAGTTCGTCTTTTGTGAGCATTTTGATTTGAGTCCATCTTGATGTTGTTAATCACTGTTGAAGTGGGCACCAGACTGTTAACTGCTGCTAATTTCTGGAAATGTGCGGCTGCTGTTATTTTATGGCAAGTTTGATTGATGATTGTGACACATCCATGAGGCCTATGCTATTAATTCTTGTTGCATACTGTTAAGCATCATGTCTACTTCAATGCTATGCATTCACATGTCATATTTGCCTGCTGCATGATGTTTGTTTCATCACCCAAAGTAGCTACCCTGCTGTTAGTGTGTTGCTGTTTATATAAAGTTGCTACTTTGCTACCCTATTTCTTTTTAACCGTGCATCCTATATAGCATTGCAATATGTCATTTTGATATATGTCATGTCTACTTCCATTATATGTATTGAATTGTCATGGTTACATTCCTGGTCATAGATATGTTTAGATCCAAAGTTGCTATCCTGTTGTTGTTGACAACCACCTCTGTTTTCACTAAGTCTGTAACTTTTCGATGCCATGTTGCATGCTTAATATCTTTTGATTTGTGATGCTTATGACCTTGATTCTTGTTTTTACCTGATCACCATCACGTCTAGTTCATGCCCGTATATTGCTATGTAATGTTGCTGCACATTTACATATAGTTTTGCTCCTTTTTATACAGCATGAAAATAACAGTTTCTTCCCTGTTTTCCTGATTTTCACCAAGTCCTAGACCAGTAATGTTTTATTGCATTTTTCTTGGGCAATAATTAATTGTTCATGATGCCTATTTGCATGATTCTTTTTGCCATGCCTTCCTTTTCATGCCTACTTCAATTCCAGTCATTTGGTGCATGTTTGCATTCAGTATCTTGTTGATGCATTGCTCTAAAGTGTGCTACCTGATGTTGGCGGATTGTGTGCATAACTTGTTTTGCTTGTATATTTTTAACCGTAACTTCGTTTGGAGTGTTCTTTATATGTAACTTGATTAGTTTTTCGTGTACTTTGTGTTTATGCTATTGTTTGTTGTTGTTACCCAACCTAATATATGATTTAGGGCAGAACAGTACAAAATGCTTTAAATGTCGTGGGGTAATTAGTGTAATGCCATGTTTAGGTTGTGCCTCACTTAAATTGACTAGCATAGATAGTTTTCTTTATGCTTCACCTCTTGTCATGTTTGTGTGCTATGCCATGCTTGAGTGAGATGCCATGTTAATAACCTTTGCTCACCTTGTGTAGCTAAACAACTTGAACCTTTCTAAATGTGTGGTATCGTCGAGTGTGACGAGTACTCCACTTAACCTATTAGTAACCGCTCTCGAAGGTAGATGTGATACCGTAGTGCGTTGTCTCGTGTTGCCTTCTTGTTGATGATTGCTCGTGATTGCTTCGTAGTAATAGATGCTTGCTCGTCGATTGCCTTTTCCAGTGTTTCCTTCTTGTGTGCTTCCGCGGGTACCTCTCGGAGACGTTGCGAGCTTGCGATCGACTACACCTTCGGTTTCGTCTTCTCATCAGGTAAGGGGGAGCATATATCATGCTTATAACTTTCAGCTCACTCGCACCTAGGTGCAGGATAGAACGATTGCTTGATCCTACCACTTCATATTCATGCCTCTCAAATAAACCCAAATAGCCATGTCCTCCACATCCCAGCAAACCTTGTTCGGCTTTGTTACTATTGCTCGCTGCTCAGCCGCTGCTTAGTATGCATGCTAGGATGTTATCAATTGTTCTCCTGTGACACTTTGGATTGGGCTATCACACTATTATATTTATTATGGATGATATGATTATTATAATGTTGACTATATTCGACGAAGGATGGAAGGTCTAGGCTATCCTGCCCCGACGATTTGTTCCATTCGAGTCACCTAGGATCCGAGTTCCGGGTATTGGTTCTAAGACTGAGCGTGCCTAACCGCGTGTGGGATTTTATGGGGTCCCCTTTTCTTACCTACCTAGCTTCAAAAAATTTGTGGGATTCGAGTCACCTAGGGCCCAAGCTGATTTACCATTTGAAACCGTTTGTGTGTCTGTCGGGTAGCTCCTGGAAGATATTCTTTAAAACAACCTGGGCCAGCGGGACCATGGTTTCCTTGTTGGTCCAACCTATCCAGCCGAGGACCCGGCCTCATGTGAGAATTTACCGGCAATCCAAACCTGCGACAGACGGTAGAGACCAGATCGAGAGCGCGGCCGGCTCCTGAGCGGGGCCATCCGGATTTGTTCGTTGTTAGTTAGAGGGACCTGTCGTTTCGGATCTCTCGGGACTAAATAATAAAATGGCTTCCTGTGATGGGTAGAAACTGAGAGAGATGGGCATGCGTGCGGAGCCTTGTAATGGGCAGTTGGTACACTCCTGCAGGGTTAAATCTTGTCGAGAAGTCGTGTCCACGGTTATGGACGACTTGGAACCTACGTCTTGTTCATAGACAACAAAAATTGAGATAATCTTAATATAACTTGTTCAACATGTGTGTGCCTTGACTACTTCTTCTTCGTCGGGATGCGAAGAGGAGGACAAGGATAGGATAGGTGTTATGCTTGTGTAAGTAGTTGATAGCAAGACTTGTTGGAGGCGATTCCTCATCGAATGCTTGGTTCTCATCTTACTCCAACATAGACCGTTAGCCACTCATATATTGCTAGTGCGTCTGCAACCTCACCACTATGCCCATCTTACCCGTGAGAAGTTAGTTACAAGACATTGATATATTCTCACCCCTTGCTTTTCTTTTCCCTTTTATGTTTTGCCTGATCGGCCGCTGCAGTTGATTACCACCTCGACTCTTCTTCTCGACGCCTTCGCGGAGACTCGACGACGAGTAGTTAGGCAGATCCCGGCGGAGAGCCTGGACCCGTCTGGTTGCGGGAATGGTGTGTTTTACCTTTGCCACTAGGCATTGATTGTAGTATGTACTCAGACATGTATCTTCCGCTGATGTAGTGTATTAAGGCAGTTGTATGCCAACTTGTATGAAATGTTGTATCCATGTAGCTGTAATGTTGTGATATCATGTTGGAAATCCGGGGCATACGACATTGTCATATGTCGTGGTGGGACCGATATGTGCTTCATCCCCGGATCTGGATGGAAACATCTAGATCTGGAACAGTACCGCATATCGGGCTTTACAACCTTGTTGGTAACCGCGCGCCTTGATGGGACGACAGGGCAGGCCCGACGTTACTGGTGGACCTTGTCATTGTTCGTTGTCCGTTGTGTTGTTAGTCAAACAGCGATAACGGTTGTCTGTGAGATAATATAAAAATGCTAAATGGTTCGGTGGATGACTTGAGGGGCCTGTTGGTCTGTACGCACTACAAACACGTGGGATTACGGTGTGGGACCTCCGCGTCGTATTTTCGTCTGAAAGCTCTTCAGACGTCAGCAGTACCACGGGCTGATAGCCGGGAAGTGGTCTTGTCTTCTTTGCTGCAGTAGGTGTATTTGGATTTGCTTTTGCTTCATCAGCCAGTCTCGTACCGTTCAGGAGCGCGGAAGGGTGAGGGACCTAGACCCCTGAGCGCATAGGATATAGTCCGGCGGATGGCCTCTCTGCTGAGCCTAGGATGGGATGCGATGTGTCTGATAGCCTTGGTGGGGCATTCCCTAACAAGGTGTATGCCACCCTGGAGATCCGAGCGTGCAGGCTGAACAGTAGTGCACCCCTGCAGGGAGTTTAATCTATTCGAATAGCCGTGTCCACGGTAACAGGACGCTTTATGCTGAAGTTGGACCTTACTACTACCAACTACTACTATTAAACTGTATGGTTCCGGCTCTTCTTCCTCGCAGGGAAGTCGAGGAGGGGAACTCGGAGGCATTTTTATTATTAATTATTACAACTTACTATTATACAATGATGCAGCAACTTCTGCTTCATTGTTACTTTATTCTTTATATGAACTGTTGGATGTTCTCTTCTTGTGCTGCAAGACTCGTCAGAAGACGCTTTTGGGCGCAGGCAGCCCTCTACCATCCATCCCATTGCATTCCTCTCGTAGAGTACTGTACCGTCTCAGACCAGATACATCTATGGAAAGAAAGGATTTCATAGAAAATCTGCATTTTTCTAATTTTTTTTATCCCCATGTATTCCGTTATTCCCGTAACTATGGATTGATTGTCCCTACCTAACTAAATGGTAGTGGTCTAGGGAGCGCAATTGCTAGAGCACGGGAGAATGAAGAGTAATGATTTAAGCAAGAGCAGCCGGACGGACTACTATAGTCAGTCTAGTGACTACTATAGTCTTTTCTTTCTTTGTAGTTAAGTAATAATGTTTGGTATAGCAGCCTTTCCGAGCGAGTCTCTGGGATCTGCTGTAAACCCCCATGATGTGGTAAAGGGAGGATATTAGGGGAAGCAGTGAGTGGAGATTCCCCTGCGCCCAAAAGCGATGAGCACGGGAGATGTGCTAGTCTTCGATAGGCCTAGCTTCTTATCCTTATTCTGATTTCTATCTTGCAGTCCACTATATACAGCCTCCCCTTTCCATTTGATACAAATGCATAAATGCTTAGTCGCGGACGTAAGACTCGCGGGTATACTAGATACTCACCTTTGCTTTATTTCCCCCTTTTTGTTTTGCCTGATCGGCCGCTGCAGTCGATGTTGTAGCCCAGGAGCAGGAGTACCCTGGAGGCTCCTACGACTACGTTGATCCCCCCTTTGACCAGGACCAGGAGTAGTTTCGGAGGCTCCCAGGCAGGAGGCCTTGCCTTTTCGATCTGTATCTCTGATGTTATTTGTGCTAGCCTTCTTAAGGCAAAACTTGACTAACTATGTTCGTACTCTGATATTATGGTTTGTATAACTTATGTATTCGGGTATGTGTGACCCCCTTATCATGTAACATATTGGTTTATCCTTTTGTGTTTAGTGTTGTGCTGTGATATTCTCACCGTGGCACACTAATCTCAGCCGTGTACCCTGCGTGTATGATTACTGTACACAGATTGATTTTGGGAGCGTCACAAGTTGGTATCAGAGCCGACTGCCTGTAGAAAGCCACCCAACCACTACCTAGTCAAAGTTGAGTCTAGACTTTGAAAAACTATTTTGCTAACTTAATGTTTGGCTTACGGGCCCACATCGATGTCACTACGTGTGATATCTATGGTATTAGGATCCTTTTATAAGTACCTATACTCTGGGAATCTGCTCTCTTATCCTTGCTGGAAAATTTTACAAACTCTGACATTAGGATCATGTTTTCTTGATTCCACCCGGCGTTCTGGTGTGTACCCCTTTCATTGAGTCGTGTCGCAGGAGTTCTGACCCAGGTCCCGGACCGCGGATCCCCTTCTCATTCTGGGCAGGCCGCGCGTTCTCTGGCACAAACTCCTGTGGCCAACAGTTTTCTTGCGGCGTGATTGACATAGTGGAATCTATGTCGCGTCGTGTATTCCTTACCGCGGTCTGCGCGCTGCCTAGTGTGTCTTTTTTCCTTAATTTCTACGACGTTACGCTGCCCGATTTTGGATTAATTATGTGCGTGGATGTGTATGTCTTGTATGACTACTCCTATATATCTGCGCCTCCTGTTCGTTGCCGCATTACCTCATGCCTGTTTCCGGTATGTTGTTCAGTTCTCCTCGTTGAAGTACCCCTGTTAAATTCTAGCAGGATGGCTGGTCGTGGTGATCGTGGTCGTGGTCGTGGCGCCAATGATCCACCTCTGCCGCCGGACTACATGGCCGCGATGATGCAGCGTTTTCAGATGAACCAAGTGTTTATGCAAGAAGTCATAGATCAGGTCCAGAACCATAACTAAAACCAGCACCAGAACAAACCGCCTGTGGTTACTCTGCGGGATTTCATGCGTCTCAATCCCCCTATCTTCCACCAACCTGAACAGTCGTTGGATGCCGATGATTGGCTTCATGACATCACTCGTCAGCTGGAGTTCGCTGGGGTGCACGCTGCTGATTACGTCAACTTCGTGTCCTATTTCCTGCGTGGCCCCGCTACTCAGTGGTGGGACACCTACAAGGGCTCGCTAGCTGAAGGGACTGTCGTCGCCTGGAATGACTTCAAGACTACCTTCCGTGCTTGTTATGTCCCCTAGGAGATTATGAACCATATGAAGGCCGAGTTTCGCAACCTCGTTCAGGGAAAAAAAACTGTCGAGGCATATCAGAGGGAATTCCCGCCTCTCCCGCTATGCTACAAGTGACCTCCCAAATGATGCAAGTAGGCAAGAGATGTTCCGTGATGGACTCAACCCAGATCTCCAGCTTGCACTGGCTTTGCACGTCTTCCCCGACTTCGCCACCATGGTGAACCAGACTATCACTCTTGAGACCGCTCAGCTTAGGTTCGATGGTTCGCCGAAGCGCCCTCGTGATGCTGGCTCATCTTCGGGAACAGCACAGAAGCAACGCGTCTGGATTCCGCACGGTGTTATGCGTCCAACCGCCCCTACACCAAGGTCGTCGTATGTTGCACCCCGTCTGCCTCCGCCCCCGCCGATACAGCCGAAGACTGAGACTGCACCCCTCCGTCCTCAAGATGGCTTGTGTTTCAAGTGTCATCAACCAGGCCATATTTCCAGAGACTGCCCCCAGCGACAGAATCAACTGGTAGTTCACCCTGCTGGCCGCGGAAATGGTCGTGGAAACAATGGGACCCTCAACTATAATACTGGGTCAGCTTACAACTATAACTCCTGCTCGTGGTCATGCTTACAACATTGATGTTGAAGCAGCTCAGGAACAGCCCGCTACTGTGATGGGTACCCTCCTCGTTAACTCAATACCTGCTACTATTTTATTTGATAAAGGAGAATCGCATTCATTTATGTCTGGAGCATTTGCATCTAAGCATGGCATATACCACAAAAAGATGCGTACCCCCTTGGCCGTTAAAACACCCGGCGGAATGTGTCACGTTGACATGTTGGCACCTAACATCACCGTCGATATCGAAGGGATTGAGTTCCTTGTCTCCCCCCATATTCTGAAAACATCCACTATTGACCTTATCTTGGGTATGGATTGGCTGAAAGCCCATGATGCCGCACTTTATTGTGGCACCAAGGTCATCCAACTTTTTCATCCTTCTCGCGCGATTGTGAGCCATACTGCCATTGTGTCGATGAATGCTGAAGCTCGTATATATGCTCTGAATGCCCTGAATGTCGCACCTCTCGAAGGAATTGAGAAAGTTCCAATCGTCTGTGATTTTACCGACGTATTCACAGAAGAACTGCCGGGGATATCCCCGATTAGAGAAGTTGAATTCGTCATCGACTTGAAGCCCGGTACCGTCCCTATTGCCAAGCGCCCGTATAAGATGCCACCTCACCACCTCCTTGAATTGAAGAAGGAGATCGACACGGCACTCGAAAAAGGCTTCATCCTTCCAAGTTCCTCTGCTTGGGGATCACCTTCGCTCTTTGTCAAGAAGAGTGATGGCACGAACCGTTTGGTCCAAGATTACTGACCTATCAACCAGGCCACGATACAGAACAAGTACCCCCTCCCTCGGATCAATGATCTTTATGATCAACTTGTTGGATCCACGGTGTTTTCAAAACTCGACTTAAGGTTGGGTTACCATCAGATCTGGGTCTGTGATGAGGACATCCCAAAGACTGCCTTCATTACTCCCTATGGTTCATACGAGTACACTGTCATGTCATTTGGCTTGACCAATGCACCAGCCACCTTCTCCCGATTGATGAACTATATATTCATGGAATACCTCGACAAGTTTGTCGTCGTTTATCTGGATGATATATTGATTTACTCCAAGACCGATGCAGAACATGCTGAACATCTTCTCCTTGTGCTGGAAAAGCTTCAAGAACACAAGCTCTATGCTAAGTACTCTAAGTGTGAGTTCTGGGTTCCCGAAGTAACTTACCTTAGTCATGTGATTTCCAAGGATGGCGTTGCGGTCAACCCCGAACGTATCCAGGCTAGTCTTGACTAGACTCCGCCCAGGACTGTCAAGCAAGTCCGAAGTTTCCTCAGCCTTGCCAGCTATTAAAGTCGTTTCGTCGAGAACTTTCTCCAAGATTTCCAAGCCTCTTACTAATTTTCTTCACAAAGGCGTCAAGTTTGAGTGGACCGATAAATGCCAAGAAAGTTTTCAAGGTCTAAAGGAAAATCTCACTTCACCCCCAGTGCTTGATCCCCTTGATACTTAGAAGGATTTCGTGATATATTGCGCCTCGTCTCGTCAAGGATTAGGCTATGTCCTAATGCAAGAGCGCAAAGTGATTGCATATGGCTCTCGTCAGTTGCGTTCTCACGAAGATAAGTATCCAACTCATGATCTCGAATTGGCAGCGGTAATTTATGCATTGAAGCTATGGAGACATTACCTCGTCGGTAGTCGTGGCGCAATCAACACCGACCACCAAAGCCTGAAGTACCTATTTACTCAGCCCGACCTGAATCTCCGCCAGCAGAGATGGCTCGAGACAATAGCCCACTACAACATGGGAATTTCTTACACCCCTGGCAAAGCAAATGTCGTGGCTGATGCCTTGAGCCGCAAAGCGTACTGTAGTGAAATTGAAGTTCAAGTACAACAGCCACTTTTGTATGAAGAGCTCCGCAAGCTGAACATCGAAATTGTTCCGCGGGGATATTTTTGACACACGACCACGTTCACGTGTACCCGTAGCGCCGGGGGAGATACTCCGCAACTCACGCCGCGGGAGGCCTGCCGGAAGCGCGATACGCAAGACGGTCCGGAAGGCGCTTTTGAGACCAGACGCCCCGGTTACTCGGGAGGGACACCTTCGGAGTATCCGGCGACGATTGGCTGCTCCAAGTCTTCCTGAACACCCCTGGAGCCTTGTATATCGAAGCCTCCAAATCTGAAGAACAATGAAGAACAAGAAGCAAGGTACAAGGGAGATAGATAGATGAACGATAAAGATGTAGATGTGTTTGTTCGATTGTGTGTTGTTTCAATCGGCCGTCACCTCATCTATATATGAGGAGGGTGGACTTTCCGTACAAGAAAAGTACTTCAAATCCCATCCAAATCTTTCCAAACTTAACCGAACTCGGATTACAAGTGGGCCTAGGACAGCAGTTCGGTTTTCGGCAATTTTTGGACTGTAAACAACCTCGGATGAAAATACTCAAAACATAAAAGTTGTAGCGCTCGAAATTTCCAAGAACTTTCATGTTGAACGTTTTTTGATTCAGAGCCATCTTGAAAGGGTTTTAAGATGATTTCTAACTCAGGTCGGAGAAAAACGCGAATGTGGAAAGTTTTTCCCGAATCCCGTCGCCAAAATCGGACGACCGTCGTCATTCGGACGTCTGACCCGTCCTACGTCCGATTCCCGTCGGATGTCCGGTCAAAATCGGAGGTCTACTGACCTTTTTCCGTTGGATTTCCTTTTTCCGCCGGACGTCCGACTTTTCCTGGAAAGTTCTCAGACTTTTTCTGCAGCAGCACACGGTTTCGGCCATAACTTTTTCATACGAACTCAGATTTGGACGTTTCAAATATCAAAATCGACCGGTTCGACGAGAAGAAGCCACCCCATGTAAAACATTTTTCCATTTGATGATGTCTTGAAGGCCTAATTGGCATAATAGTACTTGGAATGTCAGGATCCTATCGCTTCCAACATAGTTTCTGCCTCCAAGATGGAATCGGATGAAAATGGCTCGAACTACAAAGATTTTCATAGCGATGATACCAAAAAAATTCATGTAGAAAACTTTTTCATTTGAAGTCATCTTGTATATGAATATTGTCGTGCCAAAAACTGGTGTCAACACATGCCCCCCTGTTTTTCGGCAAAACTTGTGTGCCGAAAAATAATTTGTACCACATAGGATCTAAGGACGATGTCAACACTCCATTGGCCATGCATACTCTGAGGTTGATAAACGTATATCGGCCATGTCTATTTTTAGGGAGATAATCATATATCGGCTATTTTGTTGTTAGCGCGATAATCATACATCAGCCAGTGCTTCTTTGAATCTTTTCATGCAGACTTGGGTGAAACCTTCTGAACTTGAAAATAATGTCATCAGAAATCCATCAATAATTCCCATATATCAAGATCCATCTCAAAGGTATCCACTGAATCATATTGTCCACCCTTTTGCAAGAATCTTGTAAATAACAAATAGTGAACTTCCCGCAATCCTTGCCTTCGCCTGCATATAAAATTCCCCATTAGTGGCCGAAACGGTAGGCTACGATTCGGCCTCCCCTATGTTGGCAAACTCGGCATCGACTCTTGAGCAATACACATGATTAATATGATAGTCGGATGCTTGTTGTGCCAACTCATTTGCTCGTCAATGTCATGTCTAAATATATGAGCAATACTAAAGCAATCAGATATAGAAATTATATCTAGACACTTATCAAGATAGATATTAAGTGATCCGTCAAAACACACAAAATCCATAGACATATGCTACACTACTAATAACGAATCACAAAAAACCTCAATATGTGTAGCACCTATAGCAAGAAAAAGATCTTAACCGAATAATAACATATTCATCTTTGATTGTTTGTGCAACAATATTCTAAGCATGATGAGGCTTCAAAACAGCACCATGAGGAGATATAAAATCAATACCAAAACCTAGGCCGTTGTTACAAACTAAACCACAAAAATATAATCTCCATGGCACTAATGAGACAAGGTTCATAAAATTATTATTCTCAATAATAAAATCACCAATGATTTGGCTTCTCATAGATTCAAATTAGTTATATCATACCTAGCCAAAGCATAATCCCACTCACCAATTCTTCAACTTATGAATTGGTCCATGCAACATATTTTTAACGAATGTACACCTTGTCTCAATCTCCAACAAAACTAAGGACAATGTTTAGAAAACCACACCGGCCATGTTTAGATGTATTCTTAGGACGATAGAACAAACATCGGCCATTAGTATAAACGACATATAGAATTCATCCACCAAAGCATATATAGCCGAAACAAGCAAATGAAATAACAAATCAAATATTTTGGCCCCTTGAACCAGCAACAAGAATGTAACTAATCAAATGTATAGTGACTTGGTAATCCCCTATCATGATGCAAGAAATTGTATTGCATCCATGGATGAAAATAAGTCCATGGAGGGTAAACAATCATACCTGAGGATGAATTCCATGATAAAGGCATCAATGACATGTTTGAAGAATATGAATGATGTGCTAATCGAAGATTCCGGTTGGATGATGGTAACCTTCGGCTTAATCTTTTATGAGATGATTTCTCCTTCTTCACTCTGGTTGTATTCTCTAAAATAGAAGCTTGCACATCATCTTTGGTTTGACTGTTCTTCTTGGGAACCCATGCCATATTCTTCCTTTTGAGTTCTCGTGCACTAAGCTTTTGCAATCTCTTCTTCTTCCAATACGATAAACCAAGTGGACACCTCGTTTGTGATTCTTTTTCAAACAATGGCAATTCCTTTTAGACCTTGTGCACTCTCAACTCCTTTTGTTCAGATTTGGCATCTTGATTTTGAAGATTAGTTTGCTCCTCTTCTTTGCCTTTAGCAGCCAATGTCAATACTTTCATTGGCTCTTTCTCATTTGAAATAAAATCTGATGTGGCACACTTACGACCATCTCTTTCGACACGATATACTTGCTTGATCACCTCTTTCTTCTTCCTTGAGCTCCAGACCGATTCCTTTTGATTGAAACGGTCTTATTTATGCAATTGTTCATCAAATATGGACTTTCTTGGAGCTGCATAATCTTGATGAGATGGTTCAAAATAAGATGGATAATGTGCCCTAGAATTATACATGTCCCGTGTTGGATATTGATTCATATAAGCATAGGGAGGTATCCATGACGCTGGTATTGGCGGCCAAAAATAAGGATATGAGTATGATGTATTGAAATTATCACTTTGCTAATACCGGCCTTCAGATTTGCGCCCAACAAGAAGAATACGGCTCCACGCCCCAATGCTCCAGCACCAACCAAAGGAAACCCCGGGTGCAAGAATGCCCAGCGCGGTGCATCCCACGCCGTGTCAGAACCCCAACTAGGGTAAGTGCTAGGGTTTGAGTTCCCCTTTGCATCATGTGAAAAAATCAAAAAGGAATTCAAAAATGGGGAAAAGAAAAGCCCTGAAGAATTTAAATAAATGGCCAGATAAAAATCTTTTTCCAAAAATCATTTGAATGGTTGGAAAACTCCTAGAATTGTTGCTGGTCATTGAAAAAGTGGTTTGGGTTCATTCCCAAGCTCATGGAATTTTCTACAAATTCAAAATGTGCCCTGGAAATTAAATTTGACCCCTATTTGATTTGAAATTCAAATATTTTGAATTTCAAAAATGCTCAAATTCTACAAGTGACTTGCTACTGGTCACCTAGGATTTATAAAAATGTTTGGGAATTTTACAAAATTGCCTAGATATTTATTTCTAGGCACAACAGAATTATAGAAAATAAAAAAAAAACAAAGAACTTACCTCTCGCCCAGGGGCAAGGCCCACTCACCTAGGCCGGCCCAGCCCAGCCCCCTCGCTTGTCGTCTTCTACCCCGCGCCCAGAAGCAGCTCGGTGGCGAGCCGAGCACGCGCCGACTGCCACCGCGACGCCGAGGCTCCTCTAGGCCTCCCCTCTGCACCCAAGCGTGCCACGCAGCTGCAGAACCCCCCTCGCACCCCGTTCCCTCTCTCTGGTCTCTCTCTTTCTCTTCCCCGGCGAGAAAACACGCAGCGGCCGAACCCTAGCCGGAGCACGCCGACGCGTCTGCGTGGCCAACGGCAGCGAGGACCTCCGTCGTTTTGTCCATCGTCCTCCCCGACGTCGACTCCCTCGAGATGCCGCACCAATCGAGCTCGATTCTCCCCGTAGACGACGCCCCCTTCTCCAGTTTGCCGTCGGCCACCGCGCAGCTCCGACGAGCTATTCCGGAGGCTTCATCATCTCCCCGGCCCCTTCGACATCGCCATCGCGCTCAGGGTGAGCGTTAGCATTTTTCCCCTCACCTCGCGCTCGTCCCCGCACCCTCCAACGCCACCTCGCCATGGACAGTTCCACGGCCGCCGCGCCATGTCGACGCCAGCGAGGCTCCAGCCACCCCCGAGCCTCCCCGTGGGCACTGGGTGACGCGGGTGACCTCGGGCGTCCCTCTGGTGGCCTCGAAGAGCTCTCCCGTGGCCGGATTCGACACTCCGGCGAGGCGCCGCCGCCTCCCGTGGCCACCGGCGGCTAACCGCCAGCCTGCCCACTTAATTAGGGGGCTAATCCCCCTAGTCATTTGACCCAAGGTCAATGACAGGTGGGCCCTGGCCCCCCCTAATCCAAATTAAAAAAATTTAATCAGAGGGGTTAACCTCTGTGCCACTGACCAGTGGGTCCCAGTGGTCAGAGCCCCCCTGACGTCACTGTGATGCAGTGATGACGCAATAAAGGTTTTTTTCCAGATTAAAAATAATTCCAGAGAAATCAAAAAAATCCAGAAAATAGAATCAACTTTGAAATTCAATAACTTTTTAATCCTAACTCCAAATTGGACAAATAATATATGAAAAATCATCAGAAAAATACAAGGATTATGAATATGCAATTTGTTTCTATGTTTGACTATTTTAAAATGGGTAAACAGTAGCAAACATGCATATGGCATAATTTGAATTGAATTTGCATTCCAAATGCCATACACTTCAATTAAGATGAATTTGCCACAAACCAGTAGCATTCACAACATGGACAACTTGATCATGTGATTGTGCATTGTACATTATATTGATTGCAGTGTTTGTGATGTTTGCTCGAATAGAGGTGGAGCCGAAACCGGAGGCCACCCCCTTCATTGAAGACACCGTGTGTGAACCTTGACAGAAAGGCAAGCAAACCCCATTGATCATGTCTATAAAATCCTACTTCCCTCTCAGTCTCACTTATGCATGTTTAGGAGATCACCGAGACACGTTCTTTCGCATGGTTGAACCCATTCCGATGCATGACCTATCATTTTGTCACCGTATTAAGCAAACCACAATCCTAGCAGATTTAGGAGTTGAATGTTGAGCATGTGGCCCCTGCAACTGTTACTGCTTATTGCTGCTTAGTGATACAATGAGGATGTTATGATTGTGAATCGGGATGGAATGAACACAGTGATGCTGATGATAACGTGTTGGTGAATCCACCCTAAACAAAGGTGAACGATGAGAGGCTGTGTAGGAGTACACAGTGGGTTGTCTCGTTGAACACTACCCTAGGCCCCGAGTTCATGTTTTGTGATCCAAGACAAAGAGTATGACCACATGTAGGGTTTTATGGGAGCCCCGTTTGGCTTCTTTACGTACCCGATCCGGTCCAGGAGTCACACTAGATTCGGGATTTCCATTTGACTTATGCATAGATATGTGGGTGGACCTGTGAGGCAGCGAAACCATCTGTCAAAGGTGGCGTCTCGGTCCCTTGCCTTATCGGAGTCCGTTTCGTGGAACCGGCCGGACTCTCGAGCGGTGACAAACTCTGGTAGTCGACTCCTAGATTAGAGAAGGTGATGTGAGGTTAGTGCCTTGGTTTCATCCACGTCCAACCCCCGCTTGAAGGGTGACAAGAATGAGGCGATAAGTGATGACACGCGTGTGAAGATGTACACCCCTGCAGGGTTAATAAACTATTCGAATAGCCATGTCCGCGGTTATGGACTACTTGGAGACCTTTACTTGATCTTAGACAACTTGAATGGATACTTAAAAAAAACTCGCAAGATAAGTGTGAGTGCTATGCGTGCTTCCTCGTGGGGAAGTCGAGGAAGTATCCATAGTGGTGTATTGGTTGGAGACTTGGTAGTGGACTCGTGTACGCTTCTTACCTCAAGTCTTGTACTCGTAGTATGGGACTAGCCAAGTCAAAGCTGGCACTTATGCATGTTGAACCCCACCTCCTTTACCTTGAAACTTGAGCACGAGTAGTGTAGTGTAGTTCTGATGTAAGTCTTGCTGAGTACGACTTTGTACTCACGTTTTCTTATTCTATGTTTTAGATGAGAACCCGGACCCCGATGGAGTCAATTTCGTGAAGCTTGACGTTTATCTTGGTAGTATAGTTCCAGACAGCAGTCTGGTCCCTCGTGGAAGGGCATGTATGTTTACAAGGCTTCTCTAAGCCCTTTGTTAAACTTGTCTGTACTCAGACCTAATTTGCTTCCGTTGTATGATGTAATGATGATCATAGACATGTGATATTTGTATGCTCTATGTGTAAGTCAATAAAGAAGTACTTTGTAGAGTTATGTGATGATACCTGCTGTTCATACTAGACATGTGTGCTGCGTGTATGATTATAACATGCATGTCTTAGTATGGGTTTTCGAGACCTTAGTTGTGATTTGGCTGGCGGTCTTTTATACACCAAGTGGCCCTTAGATGTGCGCATCTTGGGGCATCGCTATGCGATTGCTCGTGACTCTGTCACGTGCACACTTTGTTGTATGATCGAGCCCGCCCTAGATCCCCACTAAGTGATCGGGCTGGAGTAAGTCTATGTAAGAGTTAGGATTCAATCGATAACATGGTTGAGGCGACTTGTCTATGAGTATGGGATTCACCACCCATAAGCATTTAGACTTGTGAGCGGACGTTGAGGACCCATCTCAGTTGATCCTCCGGCCTGGATGGGATGCCCCTCACGGTTGATGCTTTCCGAGAGTGTTCTGTGCTTGGCCTTGTCTGCTTAGACAAGTGGGTACGGCTCTCGGCTCTCCATGTGTTTGCATCGTGTCTGGAATTACATACGCTAACCCCGGGTCCCGACAGACTTGGTATCAGAGCAGGACTGTCTGTAGGATTATTCAACCCTTGGTCGAAGTCGAGTTTAGCACTCTATAGTTATATAGTTATTTGGGTATAATGGGAACAACGTAAGGCTTCGTTTTCTCCTTACCCTCATCGATCTGAGTTCTGGGTCACCCTTATCTTTTCTACGGGATGATAGGACTAGTCTCATCTATGTCTTACTAGAACATCTCGCTGAGTGCTTCCTTGTAGCCGTAGGATTGTTGTGGTCGTCCAGAGTCTCCATGTTTTGAGTTCCTTGAGGAAGTTCTGTCCAATATCCTCGAGGTTGTCTTGTTTTCCATCCCGGTGTAACCGTTGTGCTTCCCGATTTATCCCGTGCTTCTATGATGTAACACCCTCAGTTGCTTGTAACAGTAACCATCCTTACTGTTGATCATCACTGTTGAGTTATCACTGTTGATTCCCTGACGCTGTTCAAACTTTATGATGCTAATGATCAGAACCTTGATGTGGGTGATCAACACCCCATGCACCATGTACTTGAGCCCTTGGAATAAAAACCCCAAAGTCAAAACCCTTAAAACCCCTTTTGGTGGATAATAAAAACTTGGTGGAAATTAAACCTTACTCAAAAATCATGAAACCATTTTTGTAAATTGCCTAAAATCATTTTAATCATGTTGGGCCAACTTTGGTAATTTTTGGAGTTATGAAAAATCCCAAACAATTATAACAGTAGCTTGTAAGGTCCTTTTTAATCATAAAATATATAAAAGAAATACCCATTGAGTTTTAAAATGCACCAAACCTTTAGTGTCACCTACATGTGACATACACCTAATTTAGAAACCACTGGCACCTTTGATAAAAATGTTTTAGCATTTAAATTAATTGTTTCTAGCAGTAACAGTAAATTAAAAAGGCAAAAAAAAATGGTAATACCTCGCCCAGGGCGAGGCCTACCCCCGGCCCAACCCCCTTCCCCTACCTGCCCCCATCGCCATCGTCAACTGCCCCGTCGCCGTGGCAGCACCACCGTGGCTGGCGCCTCTGCCGGCCGCCCCCACCTCCCCTGTGCCGCGGACGCGATAAGGCCACCCCGGCCGACCCCCTAGACAACCACCCCCGCCCTTTCCTCTCCTCCTCACCTCTCCCTCGCCCGGGAAAAACTGCCCGGGTCGCCACCGGCTAACACCTCGAACCCGCGTGGCCACCGAGCTCGCCTCCTCCAGCCACCGTGTCCTGCGAGCTCTTCGTCGTTGACTTCGTCTTCCCCGTGGAGGAATCGAGCCGCAGGCCACCACAGCAACCGCACCGTCAAAGTTTTCGTCTTCGACTCCGGTGAGATCCCCGACGAAATCCGGCAGCTCCAAGCCCTCCCGGAGCCCATTGCCACCCTCTACGTGATCCCGGTGAGCACCACAGCCGTCGCCAACTATCCGTAGCCTCCCGTTTAGCTCTAGTGCAAAAGGCCCCTTTCGCATGCTCTGGCCGCCGCCGCCATGAACGTCGTCGTCATCCTGAACCACCCCAGCGCGCGCTAGTCGCACGCACGTGCTTCTGGTGGCCCGCTGCACCCGCCTAACCATCCCCCGCTCGAGAGTTTCCCCTGTAACCGCGTTCCCGTTGATGACCCGAGGAAACCGCCGCTGTCCTCGTCGCCGGCGTGGATTCCGGTCGCCGCGGTCCATGCCACCACCTCAGATCGCCACGCCCGGGTCCCCTGGTCCAAACGCACTGCCCCGCGCATCAAATGGCCGTGGAAATCGGCCGAAACGGCGATCTCGCCGGAGTTCTCGCCACCGGCGTGCTCCCTGTGACGCTGTCCGGCGGGCCCCCCTTGTCAGGCCGTTTATATTAACACTAATGACCCCCCTGGTCACTGACCCGCGGGCCCTTTCCCCCTAATAATCCTGTTAAACTAAAAAGGTTAGTTAACCCCCCTGGTGTATGACACCTGGGCCCCATGCCCATTCCAATTAGTTAAAATGATTAAATTGCTACTGGGAGGCTGACACCTGGGCCCCACCAGTGATTTAGACTAATTAAAATTGTTTTAGTTTAATATTAGAGAATGACATGTGGGCCGAGAGGCTATTTCTGATTTAATAAAATGTTTTATAAATAAATAGAGGCTGACATGTGGGTCCCACATGTCAGGCACTGTTTTGGATAATGTTCTGGATAATGTTGAATAAATAATAAAAGAAATTCAGAAAATCATTTAAATGATTTAAAACTTTGAAATTCAATAACTTTTAAACCGTAACTCGGAATCAAAAACTTTATACATGAAAATTGATCAGAAAAATATAGCGAATACGAATACGCTATCCATATGCCTATCACACCCCTCTAACACAACGAACATCGAACCATTCCCCCTCCGGACCGGCAGTCCGATAAATTGTCCGGTACTATTAGAGTGCCCGGATGAATTTATTCCGAACATGAATGTTTCTCGGAATAGATCAACTAGCACGGATACACCTCCCTTATGTTTGTCCGGTACCCACGACACCTCCGTCTTGATCCTTCCCCCTCCGGTCACCCTATCCGGTAATCATCCGGAGCCGGTAGTTGATCCCCAGATGAATTTCCGTTCCGAGCAACGTGCATTGCACTGCGTTAGAACACAGATAACATTTCATCTGTCATGTCATGTATTTGTTTGTATATGCTTGCTGTGTATTTACTGTTTCTTCCCCCCCTTAATCTCCGGTAGACCCCGCTGCTGTCGTCGAGTACACCGCTGCTGAGTACGACTACTTCGTCGACGACCCTACTACTATCGTCGAGCTTGTAGGCAAGCAGAGCCTTTCTCTTCCCCAGATATCGCCTATCTTTTCGTACTTTTCTTGCACTAGGCATTGTTACTGCTGCTACTACGTTACAATCCTATTCAATTGCATAGCCTATTTTTGTTGCCCCTTGATGTACCTTCCTTATCCTATGCTGCCTGCCATATCTGTATATTGTATTCAGCAGTGAGCCCTGCGCTTTGTTAGCTAGGATTAGATAGCGGGCCGTGGTCACTCAGGGGAGTGAACGCGGATACGATAATTATAAACTGCACAGGTACGATACATGCAGACACCGTCTAAGGCCCCTATCGGGGTTATGCCTAGTCACCTCAAGTGTGACCTATCAAGGAGTAATCCTTGTACTCCACTCGAGGCTGACTTTGTCTTGCCGCCATAGGGTCCTGATCGGCGATTGTCCTTCAGGTGAGAAGTCGGGCGACCCAACGGTGCCCGCGAGAGGTATTGCGACGGGACGACGGGGAGGCTACGACCAGTGTACCGGTGTGCTTGGCTCCTGATCGTTGGCCGCGAGAGTTACCAAAACCACGAAAGTCGAGCTCCTCCAGGAGCACACGCGAGACAAGGTAAGGAGACGGTTCACCTTGTTGGTAACCGCAGTGACTTGGTGGGACGACGGGGCAGGCACCGATGTACTGGTGGTCCTGGTTGCTGTCGTTGTCCGCGGGTCAGTTAAGTCGAGGCAACGATAAAGGTTGTCACGCAGGTTAATTAAAATGCTAAATGGTTCAGTGAATGTCTTGAGTTGGCTATATGCCATGTAGGCACTACCTACCCTTGGGAATTACGAGTTATGGGCTCCTCTGCTTCGTAGTGTCGTCCGAGGACTCTTCAGACGTCAGCAGTACCGCGGCCTGCGCCGGGAAGTGGTGTTGTCTTATTTTCTCGCGCGGTGGTGTCTTATTTGGATTTGCTTTAACTTCACCGGCCAGCCACACACCTTGCAGAAGTACGTTCGGGTTGGGGTCCAAGGCTCGGCGTACTTAGGATTTAGACCAGCGGATGGCCTCTCTGTTGAGTTTGAAAGATGGGCTATGAAGTGTCGGATAGCCTCGGTGGAGCGTTCCCTAACAAGGTTCCCGCCACCCTGGAGATCCGTGCGTGTAGCGTAACACAAGTGCACACCTGCAGGGAAGATTAATCTATTCGAATAGCCGTGTCCACGGTAACAGGACGCTTTATGCTGAAGCTAGATCTTACCACTAGAAATATTATTATTAAACTGTATGGTTCCAGGTTTTCTTCCTCATGGGGATGTCGAGGAGGTGAACTCGGAGGCATTGTTAATTATTACAACTTATTATTATACAATGTTGCAGCAACTTCTGCTGCATTGTTACTTTACGCTTTATATTAACTGTTGGCTGATTCTTACCTCATGCTGCAAGACATCGTCGGAAGATGCTAGTCTTTGTTAGGCCTAGCTTCTTACCCTTGCTCTGGATTTCTGTCTTTCAGTCCACTATATACAGCCTCTTCTTTCCGTTGATACAATGCATAATGCTTAGTAGCGGATGTAAGACTCGCGGGTATACTAGATACTCACCTGCTTTATTTCCTTTACTGTTTTGCCTGATCGGCCGCTGCAGCCGACGTTGGAGCCCAGGAGCAGGAGTACCCCGGAGGCGCCTATTACGACGTCGAGTTCCCCGTCGACCAGGAGTAGTTCGGTGGATCCCTGGCAGGAGGCCTCGCTTTTTCGATCTGTATCTCTGATGTGATTTGTGCTAGCCTTCTGTGGCGGAAATCATGATGAAAGCTGAGAAGAATCGACGTGATCAAACACGCCTTCTGGAGCTCATCGAGAAGAATACCTCCCATCATCGCAATGTGGTTGTGAGCATTCAGGACTTCATCCTCCTCAAGCCACCGGTATTCCGATGTTCTTCTAAGCCCCTTGAAGTTGATGATTGGCTCCGTTCCATCGAGCGTAAGCTTGACACGGCACATGTTGCTCCCAATGATCGAGTTATTTTCATGGCATACTTTCTGGAAGGTGTTGCTGCTGGATGGTGGGAGAACTATGTTGCGATGCAGCCTGATGGTCACGTAGTGACTTGGCAGGAGTTCTGTGTTGCCTTTCGAGGGTACCACATTCTGGATGAGTTGATGGAGCGCAAGAAGGAAGAGTTCTGCAATCTGACTCAAGGAGAGATGTCCATTCATGAGTACGTGAGAGAGTTCAACCGTCTTGCTCGTTATGCCCAAGATGAGATCATCACCGATGCCAGAAAGCAGGCAAGGTTCTGTAAGGGACTTAGCCCCATCCTTCGCCATGATCTCAACCTCATCGAATTTTCCACCTTTGAGGATTTAGTCAACAGATCCTTTAGAGCTGAGCATGGCAATGAAGTGTTCGAAGAGTCCCGCAAGCATGCTCTTGAGCTTGCTCCTTCTTCTAGTTTATCCCCTCAGAAACGGCGAATATGGATCCCAACTCGTGCCATACCTCAAAACTTTCTTCAGAGGCCACCATCCAATATATGCCATCCACCTCAACACATTGTTCCTCCCAGGAATGATGGCGTGCAATCAAGTAATCCTGCTCCCAGCAATTCAAGCAGGATGTGTTTCACGTGTGTTCTGACAGGCCATTACTTCCGACAATGCCCTACAGTGTTGGTGGCACCACGTAGACCTAGTCATAAGCCTTCAAAGAAAGCAACCACCAAAACCATCCCAGCAAAGCTCTCAGTCACAGGTAGTGGATATGTGAATCAAATCTCAGTTGAGGAAACCACTGCTACTTCTGACGTCATCCTTGGCACACTCCCAGTCAATCATGTTCCCGCCTCCGTTCTTTTCGATCCAGGAGCTTCTCATTCATTCATGTCAGAGAGTTATGAACTTCGGCATGAGTTTCCTTTTGAAGAAATGTTTTCTCCAATGATCATTCAAACTCCTGGTTCCAAATGGCAAACTAATAGAGTAAGCCATGGCAATCAAATTGCAATTGAGGGTTTAGTATTCCTTGCTTCTCTTATAGCCCTCAAGTCTTCAGACATTGATGTCATCCTAGGAATGGATTGGTTATCAAGGCAGAATGCTTTCCTTGATTGTAAAGCCAAGTCATCAAACTCACCCGTCCTTCAGGCCAGATCATTGACTACACATCACCCAACTCTAGAATCCAGGTGCATACTTTGAATGTGCTTCCACTTCCAGACCTTGAAGATATTCCGGTGGTTCGTGACTTCCCGGATGTCTTTCCTGAAGAGCTTCCGGGGATGCCACCCGACAGGTGTGTAGAATTCATAGTGGATCTTATACCAGGCACAGCCCCAATTTCCAGACGCCCATATAGAATGGCCCCACATGAGTTAGCTGAGCTAAAAACCCAACTTGATGCTTCGTTGGCAAAAGGCTTCACAAGCCCTAGCTCGTCGCCATGGGGTTGCCCCATTCTGTTCGTAACGAAGAAAGATGGAACAGAAAGGATGTGCATAGACTATCGCCCGCTAAATATAGCGACGATAAAGAACAAGCACCCACTGCCCAGGATCAATGTTCTTTATGATCAACTTGCTGGATCCTCTTTCTTCTCCAAGATGGATTTGAGATTAGGCTATCATCAAATCAAAATCAGAAACGAGGACATTCCCAAAACGGCTTTCACTACTCGATATGGTCTTTACGAGTACACCGTCATGTCCTTTGGTTTAACCAATGCCCCCGCCACATTCTCACGCTTGATGAATTCGATCTTCATGGAGTACCTAGATAAATTTGTTGTGGTTTATCTTGATGACATTCTCATCTCCTCGAAGAACGAAGAAGAGCACGCAGAATATCTTAGGTTGGTATTGATGAAGCTTCGAGAGCATCGCCTTTATGCTAAGTTCTCCAAGTGTGAATTCTGGCTTCCGGAAGTGACCTACCTAGGCCACGTGATTTCTGCGAAAGGTGTTGCAGTCAATCCCGAGAGAGTTCAGGCCGTCCTTGAATGGACTCCACCTGAATCGGTTAAGCAAGTTAGGAGTTTTCTTGGCTTAGCAAGCTATTGCCGCCGCTTCGTTGAGAACTTCTCCAAAGTTGCAAAGCCTCTGACTGAACTCCTCAAGAAAGATAAGAAATTCCAATGGACCCCCAAGTGCGAGGAAAGCTTTCAAGAGCTAAAAAGAAGATTGACTTCTGCACCCGTACTTGCACCTCCAGACACCAAAAGGGATTTCGAGATCTATTGTGACGCTTCACGGCAAGGGTTAGGATGCATACTTATGCAAGATCGACATGTGGTAGCATATGCTTCACGCCAGTTGCGTCCACATGAAGAGAACTATCCTACCCATGATCTTGAACTCGCTGCCGTAGTTCATGCCCTGAAGACTTGGCGACATTACCTCCTTGTTAATAGTTGTGAGATCTATTCCGACCACCAAAGCCTCAAATATATTTTCACCCTGCCAGATCTTAATCTCAGGCAAAGACGCTGGATAGAGTTGATAAAATATTATGACTTAGGAATTTCTTACACCCCAGGCAAAGCCAATGTCATGGTTGATGCACTAAGTCGTAAGTCGAATTGTAACAACCTCATGTTACAACAGTATCAACCACTTCTGCATGAGGAATTTCGCAAGCTCAATCTTGAGATTGTTCCTCATGGCTTTCTTTCTACCTTGGTGGCGAAACCAACCCTTGAGGATCAAATCATAGACGCCTAGAAACAAGATAGTAGTATTCAAGAGATCAAGCAGAACATTGTTAGCGGAGTTGCTAAATGTTTCTCTGCAAATGATCAAGGAACGATATTCTTTGAAAATCGTTTAGTAGCTCCTGAAAATGAAGACCTAAGGCAGCTGATCCTTAAGGAAGCTCATGACACTCCCCTCTCCATTCATCCCGGTAGCACAAAAATGTACCGAGATCTACGCCAGAGATTTTGGTGGACCCGGATGAAGAGAGACATTGCACAATTTGTTGCTGAATGTGATGTTTGTCGTCGCATTAAGGCAGAACACCAAAGACCTGCTGGTACTCTTCAACCATTGTCTATTCCCAAGTGGAAATGGGACAAGGTCAGTATGGATTTCATCGCCGGCTTTCCAAAAACCCAGAAAGGAAATGATGCCATCTTCGTTGTCATTGATAGACTTTCCAAAGTTGCTCACTTCCTTCCTGTTCAAGAGTCTATAACTGCTAGTCAGTTGGCGGACTTGTATGTCTCTAGAATTGTGTCTCTTCACGGTGTTCCTTTGGAAACCAATTCTGATCGTGGTAGCCTTTTCACCTCTAGATTCTGGGAAAGTTTTCAAAATGCTTTGGGAACTCATCTCTCCTTTAGTACAGCTTTCCACCCTCAATCTAGCGGTCAAGTTGAAAGGGTTAATCATCCTGGAAGACATGCTCAGAGCTTGTGTTATCTCTTTCGGAAAGAATTGGGAGAAATCTCTTCCGTTCGCCGAATTTTCTTATAACAATAGCTTCCAATCTAGTCTGAACATGGCTCCCTTTGAATTCCTCTATGGCCGACGATGTCGAACACCCCTTAACTGGTCATAAACCGGTGAAAGACAATTATTTGGACCGGATATGATCAAGGAAGCAGAAGAGCAAGTTCGCATTGTTCGTGATCGATTGAAAGCCGCCCAATCTCGTTAGAAAAGCTACTATGATCTTCATCATAGGGAAGAGAGCTACAATCTTGATGAGAAGGCGTACCTTCGGGTTACTCCTCTGAAGGGAACCCAACGATTAGGTATCAAACGCAAGTTGGCCCCATGTTACATCGGACCTTTCCGCATTCTAGCTAAACGTGGAGAAGTTTCCGACCAACTTGAACTACCCCCGCACCTTTCCTGAGTACATGATGTATTCCATGTATTCCATCCGCGAAGTCGACCATGAAACACTTGATCTCCAAGATGACCTTTCTTATCGAGAGTACCCTGTTTGTATTCATAATTCCGCAGAGTGTGTCACTCGTCGTCAGAAGATCAAGTTTCTTAAAGTGTAGTGGTCACATCACTCCGAGAAAGAAGCAACCTGGGAAAGAGAAGACCGTCCTCGTGCCGAGTACCTCTCCTTCCTCCCGACGACTTCTGAATCTCGGGACGAGATTCTGTTGAGTGGGGGCGAGTTGTCAGAACCCCAACTAGGGTAAGTGCTAGGGTTTGAGTTCCCCTTTGCATCATGTGAAAAATTCAAAAAGAAATTAAAAAATGGCGAAAAGAAAAAGCCCTGAAGAATTTAAATAAATGGCCAGATAAAAATATTTTTCCAAAAATCATTTGAATGGTTGGAAAACTCCTTAGAATTGTTGCTGATCATTGCAAGAGTGGCTTGGGTTCATTCCCAAGATCATGGAATTTTCTAAAAATTCAAAATGTGCCCTGGAAATTAAATTTGACCCCTACTTGATTTGAAATTCAAATGTTTTGAATTTTAAAAATGCTCAAATTCTACAAGTGACTTGCTACTGGTCACCTAGGATTTATAAAAATGTTTGGGCATTTTACCAAATTTCCTAGCTATTTATTTCTAGGCACAACAGAATTACAGAAAAGAAAAAAAACAAAGAACTTACCTCTCACCCAGGGGCGAGGCCCACTGACCTAGGCCGGCCCAGCCCAGCCCCCTCGCTTGCCGTCTTCTACCCCGCGCCCAGAAGCAGCTCGGTGGCGAGCCGAGCACGCGCCGACTGCCACCGCGACGCCGAGGCTCCTCTAGGCCTCCCCTCTGCACCCAAGCGTGCCACGCAGCTGCAGAACCCCCCTCGCACCCCGTTCCCTCTCTCTGGTCTCTCTCTTTCTCTTCCCCGGCGAGAAAACACGCAGCGACCGAACCCTAGCCGGAGCACGCCGACGCGTCTGCGTGGCCAACGGCAGCGAGGAGCTCCGCCGTCTTGTCCATCGTCCTCCCCGACGTCGACTCCCTCGAGCTGCCGCACCAATCGAGCTCGATTCGCCCCGTAGACGATGCCCCCTTCTCCAGTTCGCTGTCGGCCACAGCGCAACTCCGACGAGCTATTCCGGAGGCTTCAGCATCTCCCCGGCCCCTCCGACATCGCCATTGCACTCAGGGTGAGCGTTAGCATTTTCCCCTCACCTCGCGCTCGTCCCCGCACCCTCCAACGCCACCTCGTCATGGACAGTTCCACGGCCTTCGCGCCATGTCGACGCCGGCGAGGCTCCGGCCACCCCCGAGCCTCCCCGTGGGCACTGGGTGACGCGGGTGACCTCGGGCGTCCCTCTGGTGGCCTCGACGAGCTCTCCCGTGGCCGTATTCAACACTCCGGCGAGGCGCCGCCGCCTCCCGTGGACACCGGCGGCTAACCGCCGGCCTGCCCACTTAATTAGGGGGCTAATCCCCCTAGTCATTTGACCCAAGGTCAATGACAGGTGGGCCCTGGCCCCCCTAATCCAAATTAAAAAATTTAAAACAGAGGGGTTAACCTCTGTGCCACTGACCAGTGGGTCCCAGTGGTCAGAGCCCCCCTGACGTCACTGTGATGCAGTGATGACGCAATAAAGGTTTTTTCCAGATTAAAAATAATTCCAAAGAAATCAGAAAAATCCAGAAAATAGAATAAACTTTTAAATTCAATAACTTTTTAATCCTAACTCCAAATTGGACAAATAGTATATGACAAATTATCAGAAAAATACAAGGATTATGAATATGCAATTTGTTTCTATGTTTGACCATTTTAAAATGAGTGAACAGTAGCAAACATGCATATGGCATAATTTGAATTTGAGTTTGAAGTTTGAATTTGCATTCCAAATGCCATACACTGCAATTAAGATGAATTTGCCACAAACCAGTAGCATTCACAACATGGACAACTTGATCATGTGATTGTGCATTGTACATTATATTGATTGCAGTGTTTGTGATGTTTGCTCGAATAGAGGTGGAGCCGGAACCGGAGGCCACCCCCTTCGTTGAAGACACCGTGTGTGAACCTTGTCAGAAAGGCAAGCAAACCCCATTGATCATGTCTATCAAATCCTACTTCCCTCTCAGTCTCGCTTATGCATGTTTAGGAGATCACCGAGACACGTTCTTTCGCATAGTTGAACCCATTCCGATGCATGACCTATCATTTTGTCACCGTATTAAGAAAACCACAATCCTAGCAGATTTAGGAGTTGAATGTTGAGCATGTGGCCCCTGCAACTGTTACTGCTTAGTGATACAATGAGGATGTTATGATTGTGAGTCGGGATGGAATGAACACAGTGATGTTGATGATAACGTGTTGGTGAATCCACCCTAAACAAAGGAGAACGATGAGAGGTTGATGAGGACATCTCTACGAATGTTACACCCACATCTTCACCAACTACACATACTGGACCAGTTACTAGAGCACGTGCACGTCAACTAAATTATCAGGTACTTTCGTTTCTTGCGAATCCTTCTAATGTTCATGAACATATGATGCTGCCTAAATTAGATACTTTTGTTTTGCTTATGAATGAAGGACCTAGCATGGACAAGAAGGACGGTCATTGGAGCGGGATCAAGCATGGAGAAGAAGGTGCGCGCGCGGGAGAGAACAATGGAGCTTCCAGTGGGGATTTTCGCACTTTGAAGCCACCATAAGGCATGGATGAAGGCTTGGACGAAATACACGAGATGCCACTTCATTATTTTCGTCCAAGAGCAAGTATAGGTGTTGCGTCACCTTAATATTGGGCTGGGCCCATGTAATTTCGAAATACCACATTATAGGCTGTTTTTAGAGTCCGTATGTGTGGGGAAACCGAGTTAGGGTTGTTTTCGGACCCCACCTCCAAGGGGCCACGAAATTCCCCTCTGTTCCCCCATATATACAGCCCTTAGGGCGTCGTTTAGACTTGGGTTTTAATTAGATTTAAGTTAGCCATAGCCGCAACTTCGAGCTCTTCATTTGTGTCATCCGACCAGGCCAAGACCTCATTGGAAACCCAACTTTCGTAATCATTCATCTTATATTCGCAATATCCAGATTGCAATTCTTAGTTCTTGCTTGTTCTTCGATTGCTTGCAGGAATTAGACCTTCGTGGTCAGGTTGATCGTGCATCCGCGGGATCAATAACCTCTCGGAGTTGGTTTAGCGATCGCTAAGGCGCAACGTCTTCGCACGTTCGTAGTCGGATCGTGAAAGTCGTCTCCACCATAATCGATCTCCACCATCTCATCGAAACATCGGGACACCTTCTCCTCTATCAAGTGGTATCAGATTTCCAGGTTGCTCGGTGAGATTTACCAGTTTTCGTAGTCTAGATTGGTTCTGTTCTTCATACCTACAGTCCACGAAAAATCCAAAAAAAAATTAGGGTTAGATCATCACGTCCCAAAACAGTCCGAGCCTTTGTCCAATTTTCTTTACAGTAGTTTGCTTTGTTGAATTTACGGGTGCATCGTTGTGTCGAGTTGCTGATCTTAGCGTCTAGTTCCCTTAGAGTTTCGAGTTCTGATCACAGTTTGTCACACCGCTGCCGCACAGTAGTACACCGCCACGTTTCCGCCAATCTGAGTCCAGATACACCACCACGTTCCGCCAAGTCGAGTCCATATACAGCACCACGACCTACCAATCCGAGTTGAGTTCCATCACCTGTTCGGTTTGTGATCTCTCCGTAGCCAGATTAGTTTTGATTTGATTAGAGTCGGATTTCACCAATCTTTTGTCGTACGTAGAAGGAGGTGATTTCCAAAAAAAAAAAAAGAGTCTGGCACGCTTTTCAGAGCAGTTTTTAGGCCAAAAATTTCGGGGGTAAAAAAATTTCGTGCCCATACGTTCCTTAGGTCCAGAAACTCATTTTGAGGCGTTCGCCACCATAGTGATTTTTTCGCACTTTTTCAGCCACCGCAGTCCCGCATCGCAAAAAAAAAAGCAAAAAAAAAAAAGAGAAAAAAAAATTCATAGTGTGCTTCTCAGTTGATTACGTGCCACGCCGTGCTTTCGTTGGTGTTTTAGGCTCGCGTCTCTAGTACGGTCTAGCCTAGGATCAGCACAGTACCGACGTTGAGTGTTTATTCAGCTTTGCATCTCTGTTTTGATTACTGTTGAGCTTTTGCTACCATACTTGTCAGCCTTCCTACAGCTCCACATATATTCTACATCGTGCGTTTTGACACCTCCTGGCCATCGCTCTACCACATCTCTGAGAGTTTTGACCCGTTGGTTGTACATCACCACCTGCTGCTAGGTAAGAATCGGTAAGAACTAAAGAAAAGCTTGACGGATTTGTGCTTTCCACCAACCCACATCCCATTAGTAGAACTAGGATCATACTTCTGTGTGTTTTCTATTTCTGCTAACCATGCCAGGATCCCATGATGAAGTGGCGCGGGATGCACCTGATTGGGAGAATATGACAAACAAAGCATTACATGGTAAATTTGCACAAATGATGTCTGAACAGGTGAATGACATCGAGAACAGATTTACAGAGGCGATTGATGGTGTGGAGAAGATGATCGACACCAAGCTCGACGCCAAGTTTACTGAGTTGCTCACACGCTTACCTATACAGCCTGCGGCCGCTCCAGCACAGCCACCGCCACCACGACGTGCACGACGTATTCTGTTTCCGGGCGGACAAGCTGCTGGTGCTCCTGCTGCTGCTGCAGTTACTGCTGCTGCTGCCTCTGACGTCGGCCAGGACGACAACTACGAGGGTGATTACGAGGAGGAGGTGGAACAAGAAGCGGCCTATGAACAGCCAGCTGGACGTCCACGTCCCAACATTCGCCACGGTCGACACCAACCACCCCCTCAGGTACGCGATGATGAACATGTGCCTAAACTTAAATTGAATCTTAAGCCGTTTGAGGGTAGATATATTCCTGATGCTTATCTTACTTGGGATTTAGAAACTGAACAACGCTTTACATGTTTACAATATCCTGAGAATAGACGTGTTACTGCTGCTGTTTGTGAATTCACGGGTTTTGCATCTATTTGGTGGTCTGAACATTGTAGATTGCATGCTAATAATATTCCAGCTACTTGGGCTGCTTTAAAAGATGCTATGCGTACTCGCTGGGTTCCTCCTTATTATCAACGTGAATTGCTACAAAAATTACAGCGTTTGAGACAAGGAAAAATTCTGTAGAGGAATATTATCAAGAATTACAAACTGGATTGATTAGATGTGGCCTAGTAGAGGATAATGAAGCTATGTTTGCACGTTTTATAGGTGGCTTAAACAGGGAGATACAAACTATTCTAGAATAAGAGGACTATGCTACTATTACTCGTTTGTTTCATCTTGCTTGTAAAGCTGAACGTGAAGTGCAGGATCGACAGGCCGCTACGAGACCTAACTTTTCTGCAGGACGAAATACATCATGGACATCGCGTGGACCTTCTACATCCACACGTCCTGCTGCACCACCATCTACTTCAGCCGCTCATTCTTACAGGGAGCCACCAAAACAGCCAGCACCACCATTCAAGGGTGCACAGAGTGGTCCAGCGGCGAGTTCTTCTTCATCCATGGCTTCCACAGGGCAAACACGAGATCGTGATATTAAATGTCGCAGGTGCCAAGGTGGAGGTCACTTCGCAAAAGACTGTCCCTCCAAGCGTGTGATGATTATTACGGCGGATGGTGGGTATGAGTCAGCGAGTGACTATGATGAGGAGACTTTAGTTCTCATTGCTCATGAGGAACAGGGTGCCCATGATGATGCTCATGATATAGAGTATATGGCTCCTGATGATGCAGATAAATATGCTAGTTTGGTTGCTCAACGTGTGTTAAGTGTGCAGGTAACGAAGGCTGAGCAAAACCAGAGGCATAATTTGTTCCACACAAAGGGAGTGGTGAAAGAACGTTCGGTTCGCATCATCATTGACGGAGGGAGTTGCAACAACTTGGCTAGCATGGAGTTGGTGGAGAAGCTATCTCTCACCACAAGACCACACCCCCATCCTTACTATATTCAGTGGTTTAACAATAGTGGTAAGATTAAGGTAACCCGTTCTGTTCGTGTGCACTTTAGCATTGTTGCATATGCTGATTATGTTGATTGTGATGTGGTACCCATGCAAGCATGCTCTCTTTTACTTGGTAGACCATGGCAATTTGATAGGAATGTTGTACACAATGGTAGGACAAATCAGTTTACTCTGGTTCATCAGGATAAAAATATTTCTTTACTTCCTATGTCTCCTGAACAACTTGTGAAAGATGATCTTGCTAGAGCTAGTAAAGCTAAACAGGAGAAAAATAAGAGTGAAAATGAGATAGTAGCCAAAGAATTTGAGCAACAACATAAGACTAATAGCAAATCTTCTTCTGCTGTTTCTAATGAAATTAAATTGACTAGTCCAACTTTGCTTGCTACTAAAGTTGATATTTCAGATTTGGATGTTAGTCAATATGTGTGCTATGCTTTTGTGTGCAAAGAAGCTTTGTTTTCATTTGAGGAATTGCCTCCTTCTTTGCCTCCTGTTGTCACTGACCTTTTGCAGGAGTTTATTGACGTCTTTCCACAAGACGTACCACCGGGATTACCACCTATTCGAGGGATTGAGCATCAGATTGACTTAATTCCCTGTGCTTCGTTGCCCAACCGTGCGCCATACCGTACCAATCCGGAGGAGACGAAGGAGATTCAGCGTCAAGTACAAGAGCTACTCGACAAAGGTTACATACGTGAATCCCTTAGTCCTTGTGCTGTTCCTGTTATATTAGTCCCTAAAAAGGATGGAACATGGCGTATGTGTGTTGATTGTCGAGCCATTAATAATATTACTATTCGTTATCGTCATCCTATTCCTAGGTTAGATGATATGCTTGATGAATTAAGTGGCTCTACCATGTTTTCCAAAGTTGATTTGCGTAGTGGATACCATCAAATTCGCATGAAATTAGGAGATGAATGGAAAACGGCATTTAAAACTAAGTTTGGATTATATGAGTGGTTAGTCATGCCTTTTGGGTTAACTAATGCACCTAGCACTTTCATGAGATTAATGAACGAGGTTTTACGTGCTTTCATTGGACGATTTGTGGTAGTCTATTTTGATGATATACTGATTTATAGCAAATCTTTGGAGGAACATTTGGATCATTTACGTGCTGTTTTTATTGCTCTACGTAATGCACGTTTGTTTGGTAACCTTGGGAAGTGCACCTTTTGCACCGACCGAGTATCGTTTCTTGGCTATGTTGTTACTCCGCAGGGAATTGAAGTTGATAAAGCCAAGATCGAGGCGATTGAGAGTTGGCCGCAGCCCAAAACGGTCACACAAGTGAGGAGTTTTCTTGGACTCGCTGGATTCTATAGGCGTTTTGTGAGAGATTTCAGCACCATTGCTGCACCTCTCAATGAGCTTACACGCAAGGATGTGCCTTTTACTTGGGGTACCGCACAGGAAGAAGCCTTCGCGGTATTGAAAGATAAGTTAACACATGCTCCTTTGCTCCAACTTCCTGATTTTAATAAGACTTTTGAGCTTGAATGCGATGCTAGTGGGATTGGTTTGGGAGGTGTGTTATTACAAGATGCTAAACCTGTTGCATACTTTTCTGAAAAATTGAGTGGGCCTAGTCTGAACTATTCTACTTATGATAAGGAATTATATGCTCTTGTTCGGACATTAGAAACTTGGCAACATTATTTATGGCCCAAAGAATTTGTTATACATTCTGATCATGAATCTTTGAAACACATAAGAAGTCAAGCAAAACTTAATCATAGACATGCTAAGTGGGTTGAATTTATTGAGACTTTCCCTTATGTCATTAAACACAAGAAGGGGAAAGATAATATTATTGCTGATGCTTTGTCTCGTCGTTATACTATGCTTTCACAACTTGACTTCAAGATATTCGGTTTAGAGACAATCAAAGATCAATATGTAAATGATGCAGAATTTAAAGATGTATTGCAGAATTGTATAGAGGGTAGAACATGGAACAAGTTTGTCCTTAATGATGGGTTTGTGTTCCGTTCTAACAAGCTATGCATTCCAACTAGCTCTATTCGTCTTTTGTTGTTGCAGGAGGCGCATGGAGGAGGATTAATGGGACAATTTGGCGTGAAGAAGACGGAGGACGTACTTGCTACACACTTCTTTTTGCCAAAGATGAGACGGGATGTTGAGCGTTTTGTTGCTCGCTGCACTACATGTCAAAAAGCTAAGTCACGACTCAATCCTCATGGTTTATACATGCCTTTACCTGTACCTAGTGTTCCGTGGGAGGACATATCCATGGACTTTGTTTTAGGCTTGCCTCGAACAAAGCAGGGGAGGGATAGCATATTTGTTGTCGTGGATAGATTTTCTAAGATGGCACATTTTATACCATGTCATAAAAGCAATGATGCTGCTAATGTTGCTGATTTATTCTTTCGTGAGATTATTCGCTTACATGGTGTGCCCAATACTATTGTCTCGGATCGTGATTCTAAGTTTCTTAGCCATTTTTGGAGATGCTTATGGGCTAAGTTGGGGACTAAACTACTTTTTAGTACTACCTGTCATCCCCAAACTGATGGACAAACTGAAGTAGTCAATAGGACTTTGTCTACTATGCTTAGGGCTGTTTTAAAGAGTAACTTGAAAATGTGGGAAGAATGTTTACCTCATATTGAATTTGCTTATAATCGTTCATTTCATTCTACCACTAAAATGTGCCCTTTTGAGATTTTTTATGGTTTTCTACCTCGTGCGCCTATTGATTTGCTGCCTCTTCCATCTTCGGAGAAGGTTAATTTTGATGCTAAGCAACGTGCTGAATTGATATTAAAAATGCATGAGTTAACTAAAGAAAACATTGAGAAAATGAATGCTAGATACAAGCTTGCTGGCGATAAGGGTAGAAAGCATGTTGTGTTTGAACCAGGAGATCTTGTTTGGTTACATCTACGTAAAGATAGGTTTCCTGATTTGCACAAGTCTAAGTTAATGCCACGAGCTGATGGTCCTTTTAAGGTTTTACAGAAAATTAATGATAATGCATATAAACTTGAGCTACCTGCAGATTTTGGGGTTAGTCCCACATTTAACATTGCAGATTTGAAACCTTATTTGGGAGAAGATAATGAGCTTCCGTCGAGGACGACTTCAGTTCAAGAAGGGGAGGCTGATGAGGACATCTCTACGAATGTTACACCCACATCTTCACCAACTACACATACTGGACCAGTTACTAGAGCACGTGCACGTCAACTAAATTATCAGGTACTTTCGTTTCTTGTGAATCCTTCTAATGTTCATGAACATATGATGCTGCCTAAATTAGATACTTTTGTTTTGCTTATGAATGAAGGACCTAGCATGGACAAGAAGGACGGTCATTGGAGCGGGATCAAGCATGGAGAAGAAGGTGCGCGCGCGGGAGAGAACAATGGAGCTTCCAGTGGGGATTTTCGCACTTTGAAGCCACCATAAGGCATGCATGAAGGCTTGGACGAAATACACGAGATGCCACTTCATTATTTTCGTCCAAGAGCAAGTATAGGTGCTGCGTCACCTTAATATTGGGCTGGGCCCATGTAATTTCGAAATACCACATTATAGGCTGTTTTTAGAGTCCGTATGTGTGGGGAAACCGAGTTAGGGTTGTTTTCGGACCCCACCTCCAAGGGGCCACGAAATTCCCCTCTGTTCCCCCATATATACAGCCCTTAGGGCGTCGTTTAGACTTGGGTTTTAATTAGATTTAAGTTAGCCATAGCCGCAACTTCGAGCTCTTCGTTTGTGTCATCCGACCAGGCCAAGACCTCATTGGAACCCCAACTTTCGTAATCATTCATCTTATATTCGCAATATCCAGATTGCAATTCTTAGTTCTTGCTTGTTCTTCGATTGCTTGCAGGAATTAGACCTTTGTGGTCAGGTTGATCGTGCATCCGCGGGATCAATAACCTCTCGGAGTTGGTTTAGCGATCGCTAAGGCGCAACGTCTTCGCACGTTCGTAGTCGGATCGTGAAAGTCGTCTCCACCATAATCGATCTCCACCATCTCATCGAAACATCGGGACACCTTCGCCTCTATCAGAGGTTGTGTAGGAGTACACAGTGGGTTGTCTCGTTGAACACTGCCCTAGGCCCCGAGTTTATGTTTTTTGATCCAAGACAAAGAGTACGACCACATGTAGGGTTTTATGGGAGCCCCGTTTGGCCTCTTTACGTACCCGATCCGGTCCAGGAGTCACACTAGATTCGGGATTTCCATTTGACTTATGCATAGATATGTGGGTGGACCTGTGAGGCATCGAAACCATCTGTCAAAGGTGGCGTCTCGGTCCCTTGCCTTATCTGAGTCCGTTTCGTGGAACCGACCGGACTCTCGAGCGGTGACAAACTCAGGTCGTCGACTCCTGGATTAGAGAAGGTGATGTGAGGGTAGTACCTTCCCACGTCCGACACCTGCTTGAAGGGTGACAAGAATGAGGCGATAAGTGATGACACGCGTGTGAAGATGTACACCCCTGCAGGGTTAATAAACTATTCGAATAGCCGTGTCCGCGGTTATGGACTACTTGGAGACCTTTACTTGATCTTAGACAACTTGAATGGATACTTAAAAAAACTGGCAAGATAAGTGTGAGTGCTATGGCGTGCTTCCTCGTGGGGAAGTCGAGGAAGTATCCATAGTGGTGTATTGGTTGGAGACTTGGTAGTGGACTCGTGTACGCTTCTTACCTCAAGTCTGGTACTCGTAGTACAGGACTAGCCAAGTCAAAGCTGGCACTTCTGCATGTTGAACCCCACCTCCGTTACCTTGAAACTTGAGCATGAGTAGTGTAGTTCTGATGTAAGTCTTGCTGAGTACGACTTTGTAATCACGTTTGCTTATTCTATGTTTTAGATGAGAAAACGGACCCCGATGGAGTCACTTTCGTGAAGCTTGACGTTGACCTTGGTAGTATAGTTCCAGACAGTAGTCTCGTCCCTCGTGGAAGGGCATGTATGTTTACAAGGCTTCTCTAAGACCTTTGTTAAACTTGTCTGTACTCAGACCTAATTTGCTTCCGTTGTATGATGTAATGATGATCACAGACATGTGATATTTGTATGCTCTATGTGTAAGTCAATAAAGAAGTACTTTGTAGAGTTATGTGATGATACCTGCTGTTCATACTAGACATGTGTGCTGTGTGTATGATTATAACATGCATGTCTTAGTATGGGTTTTCGAGACCTTAGTTGTGATCTGGTTGGCGGTCTTTTATACACCAAGTGGCCCTTATATGTGCGCAGCTTGGGGCATCGCTATGCGATTTCTCGTGACTCTGTCACGTGCACACTTTGTTGTATGATCGAGCCCGCCCTAGACCCCGACTAAGTGATCGGGCTGGAGTAAGTCTATGTAGGAGTTAGGATTCAATCGATAACATGGTTGAGGCGACTTGTCTATGAGTATGGGATTCACCACCCATAAGCATTTAGACTTGTGAGAGGACGTTGAGGACCCATCTCAGTTGATCCTCCGGCCTGGATGGGATGCCCCTCACGTTTGATGCTTTCCGAGAGTGTTCTGTGCTTGGCCTTGTCTTCTTAGACAAGTGGGTACGGCTCTCGGCTCTCCATGTGATTGCATCGTGACTGGAATTGCATACGCTAACCCCGGGTCCCGACACGCCGCCAAGGGACGTCTGAAGCACGTGCAAGCTGAGGAAGCCCAGGAGGCAGCATACGTTATCTTGGGTACGTTTCCAGTTAATTCGGTACCTGCCCAAGTTTTGTTTGATTCGGGTGCATCACACTCGTTTGTTACGGAGTCATTTGTGAATAGAAGTGGGATGAAGGCCGAGCTCTTGACACAGGCCATGAGCGTGCAAATTCCCGGATCTCGGGTAACTGCACACCGCACCTGTCTGGATATACCTATAGAGATCTATGGAGTCACGTTTCCGGCAGAATTGATTGTGCTGGGAACAAAAGGGATAGACGTGATACTTGGCATGAACTGGTTGTCCAGGTACCGAGGCCGGATAGATTGCACAGAGAGGACAGTCAACCTCACAAGTGCCGATGTAGTTCAGATAGAGTACACCGACAAGGAAGACACTGCCCGAGCCTTCTGTCATCAGAGTGTCTCGGTGCCATCACTTGAGGAGGTGAAGGTTGTATGTGAATTCCCGGATGTCTTTCCGGAGGAGTTACCCGGTATGCCGCCTGATCGGGATATCGAGTTTATCATCGAGTTAGTGCCTAGCACAGCCCCAATTGCACAGAGACCCTACCAGATGAATGCCGAAGAGCTGGTTGAGTTGAAGAAACAGCTGAATGACATGCTCCAGAAGGGACTGATCCGACCCAGTGCTTCACCCTGGGGTTCGCCAGTTCTCTTTGTGGACAAGAGAGACGGCACCTTACGCATGTGTGTGGACTACCGTAAGCTGAATGAGGTGACCATCAAGAACAAGTATCCGCTCCCCAAGATCGAGGATCTGTTCGACCAGTTGAACGGAGCCCGAGTCTTCTCCAAGATTGATCTAAGGACCGGATACCACCACATGAAGGTCCGTGAGTCAGACATCCCCAAGACAGCCTTCACGAGACGCTATGGTTTGTTCGAGTACACTGTGATGTCCTTTGGACTTATCAATGCCCCGGCCTATTTCATGAACCTCATGAACAAGATTTTCATGAAGTACCTTGACAAGTTTGTGGTGGTGTTCATTGGTGACATCTTGATTTATTCCAAGACGGAAGAAGAGCATGCCGAACATCTGCGCTTAGTCCTTGAGACTTTGTGAGAGCACCAGCTGTACGCCATGTTCAGCAAGTGAGAATTCTGGCTTAAGGAAGTCGGATTTTTAGGACATGTATTGTCAGAAGGAGGAATATTCGTCGACCCCGCCAAGATTCAGTCCATCATGGACTGGAAAGCCCCGACCACTCAGACCAAAGTTAGAGGATTCCTCGGATTAGCGGGATACTACTGCAAGTTTGTTGAAGGCTTCTCCAGCATTTCCCGACCCATGACCCAACTGCTAAAGAAGGACCAGAAGTTTGTGTGGACGGAAAAGTGTGAAGCCAGTTTCCAGGAGTTGAAGAGGAGATTGGTATCCGCTCCAGTGTTTACGATGCCTGACCTGACCAAGAGCTTTGATGTGTACTGCGATGCATCGAAGGTTGGTTTGGGTTGTGTTCTTATGCAAGTGGGCAAGGTGATTGAGTACCTGTCACGACAGTTGAAGCCGCACGAGTTGAACTACCCCACACACGACTTGGAGCTAGCCGCTGTTGTGCTTGCTCTCAAGAGATGGAGACATTACCTGATGGGTCACCGTTGTGACATTTACACAGACCATAAGAGCCTGAAGTACATTTTCTCGTAGAAGGAGTTGAACATGAGGCAGAGGACATGGATCGAGTTGATCAAAGACTACGATCTCTAAGTTCACTACCATCCTGGCAAGGCCAACGTGGTAGAAGATGCCCTCAGCCGCAAGCCTTGCACACTTAATGCAATGATCAGAGAGACGCAGCCAGATCTGCATGAGGAGTTTGAGAAGCTAGGTTTGGAGCTTGTTACACCCAGTTTTCTTGCTCACCTCGAGCTTACTCCGACTCTATTTGATCAGATCAAGGAGGCACAGAAGGAACACGATATTATCGAGGGAATCAAGAAGATGTCCCTCGGCAAGGCTCCAAAGTTCTCAGCAGATGATGAAGGAGTTCTTTGGTTCGATGGACGATTGTGTGTGCCCGATATAGAGGAGTTGAAGCTCACTATCCTGAAGGAAGCCCATGATACATCTTACTCCATCCACCCTGGAGGGACTAAGATGTATCAAGACCTGAAGGACTTGTTTTGGTGGCACGGTATGAAGCGTGAAATTTCCTTGTATGTCGCCAAGTGTGACATGTGCCAAAGAGTGAAAGCAGAGCACCAAAGACCTGCAGGATTGCTGCAACCACTCCGAGTTCCTGAATGGAAGTGGGAACAAATAGGCATGGACTTCATCACAGGTTTACCGAGGTCGAGCAAAGGACATGAATCTATCTGGGTCATTGTCGACCGACTCACCAAGGTAGCGCACTTCATTCCCGTGCGAACCACCTATCGAGGAGACCAGCTGGCAGACTTGTACATGTCGAGGATCGTATGCCTGCACGGAGTTCCGAAGGAGATTGTGTCTGACCGAGGTACCCAGTTTACCTCGAGGTTCTGGAAAAAGTCCAGGAGGCACTAGGAACCAAGCTCAAATTCAGCACAGCCTATCACCCGCAGACTGGAGGCCAGACCGAGCGAGTAAACCAGATACTAGAGGATATGCTCCGTGCATGTGCTCTAACCTATGGGTCCAAGTGGGAGGACTGCTTGCCCTATGCAGAATTCTCCTACAACAACAGCTACCAGTCGAGTTTGCAGATGGCCCCATTTGAAGCCCTGTATGTACGGAAGTGTCGCACGCCCCTAAACTGGTCTTAGACCGGGGAAGAGAAGATTTTCGGACCGTATGTTTTGAAGGAAGCTGAGGAACAAGTCCAGTTGATTCGTGAGCGTCTCAAAACCGCTCAGTCTCGTCAGAAGAGCTATGCCGACCCCAAGCGTCGAGAGGTGACTTTTGCAGTTGGAGATTTTGTGTATCTCCGAGTCACCCCGTTGAAGGGAATGCAGCGATTCCATGTGAAGGGAAAGCTAGCACCCCGATACATCGGACCATTTGAGGTGATAGCCAAACGAGGCCAAGTTGCCTATCAGTTGAGACTGCCAGCTGAGCTATCCGATGTGCACGATGTCTTCCATGTGTCGCAGCTCCGGAAATGTCTGGAGGTGCCGGACAAGCCCGATGTTTTCAAGAACATCGATCACTGCACGGTGGACATCAACCAGGATCTCACATACCACGAGACGCCCCTTCATATCCTGGAAGAAGCCACCCGAGTCACCCGTAAGCGCGCGATCAAGTTCCACAAGGTCCAGTGGAAAAACCACACAGAGATGGAAGCCACCTGGGAACGGGAGGACTACCTCAAGCGCGAGTTCCCGCATCTCTTCACTAGCTTGTGAATCTCGGGGAAGAGATTATTTTTAAGGGGGGAAGGTCTGTCACATCCCAACTTTTACTCTCTAGTAAATTTTGATAACCGAAAATTAGGGCCAACAAAAAAAAACTTTGCATGAAGTGTTGTGTTGCTTGACTCCATGTTTGAAGTGGTGAGATGTCTTGATTTAGTGGTAGATCATGTATGAGCTTGTTATGGAAAATAGATCATTACGCCACCAACTTGGCTACATCATCTGGTTTTGAGCATGGAATGACACCATTTGATCAACCCCAAAAACCCCACTTAGTAATAGCAAGAAGCATTTAGCCTTCTTTTGCTTCTTGTGTTTGTGCTTTTAGTTTCTTTTGCTCTTGTTTATTAAATAATTATGTAAGGATTATAAAGCCTTGTATATATTATGTAGTATAACTATACTAATAATATTTTCAACTATCACAAAAACCATAAAACCTTAAATTTGTGCTTAGCAAATAATTAAAAAAACTTGATCAAATAAAATTTATTTGAAATGAAGCAAACCCAACAAAATTATTGTATGATCTTCATAGATCATCTTATAAACACAAATATTAAAATTTCCAATGAAAATTTCTTGTAAGCATTTTAACAAACACCTTAGGTGCTTATTCTTTTGTATTAACTTGGTTTTCTTTTTAAATCAAGTTATTAATAAATAAATTAATAAATAAATAAACTTCCTAACTTCCCTAACCACCCCCTAATTTCTCTCACCTCTAACCTCCCTCTCCCTGGTAATTCTCTCTTCTCTCTCAACATCCCCACCTGTCAGCCTCATAGCTCCCTCTTGCCCAACCAAAGACAACGCCATGGATCGATGAGTTGGCCTGGCACCACAAACGTACCCCCAACCCATGGCCATGATGTGATCGGAGGCCTCCACGGTGGAAACGACCCACCGGAGCTCCCTCACAAGCTTGACCACCGCCCCTCTCGGCTTTCCCTGTGCGAGCTCGCGGATCGCCAGCGTGGCTTCCCGCCCGTTGCACCTGTGACCTCGCCGTTCTCCCGCTCAGCCGCGCCCCATCCCGCGTACGCCTTCCCCTCCCCTCCTTGCAGCACCTCCCCCACGCCTATATAAGGGATGCCCAGGGCACCCCATTCCTCCACACCCCAGCCACTCCAGCATTCCACGCATAGCACACCACGTTGCCTAGCCCTAGCAGCCCCGAGAAGGAGAGAAGGAGAGGAACAGAGAAGAAGTTGGGAGGAGGAAGGAGGAGAAGCCAGAAGGAAGGAAGGAAGGAAGGGTGAGGCTGGCGAGCCTTACCCCACTCCACCCCACGCCGGAGCCTCCGCCGGCGAGGAGCCGCCGTCCGCCCAAGTCTACCCCGAGCCATCCCCAAGCCGCCGCCGTTCCTGACGTTGGAAGTCGCCCCCGAGCACAAAAATGGAGCCCTGAGGCCCTCCCGCACGCTCGCCGCCCGTCTCCGGTCGTCCCCATCACCGGCTACGCCCCCGGTGAGCAGCCCGACCCTCCTACTGTTCGCCATGGAGGTCGGATGCACTCGCCGCGCGCCTTTTTTTTGGGAGAAAATGGAACCCCCACGCCATGCCGCCCCTCCTCCGCCGCTCCTCTCCCTCCGCCGTCGACCAGGGCGCCGCCGGCAAGGCCCTGCTCGCCCCTGGCCGCCATGCCCACTGCGCCCGTGTCCGGCCCTAGCGGGAGGAGGAAGACGGCCCCTGGCCGTCCGATCACACTTGATCCGACTGCCAGGAAAGGCCGATAACCCTTCGGTTAAAAAAAAGACAACTCGTTGTGCTGGGCTCGGCCCGATAAAAAAAGAGAAGCGGCCGTAGGCGCCAGATAGCCCTGGGCCGGCCCGCTGCCATTTTCATTTTTTTAATAAATCATCAGCATAAAAATACTTTTAGAAAAATAATTACCACTCAGAAAAATATGAAATAAATTTTGTTATGTTCCTAAAATTAAGCTCTATATTTCTGCATGTTTAGAATATTTTTTGTCCAGTACCAAAATAATTGCTTTAGTTTTAATTAGTTTAGTGTGATTTTCCACAGCTAGGAGTAGTTTTAATTAATTCTCTATTAACCCTAAAAATGTAATGTTGACATGTTTATATTCCTGTGATTATTCTTGACTTTTCTGTATGTGTAGAATATTATTTATCTTAGATAAATTTGTGACCCCTTTATTATTATTTATTTTGCTAGTTTAATTTTTATAGAATTTATGGTAGTAGTATTAAATTATTAGCTTATTATTAAAATTTCCTCTGGTCAGTAGCAAATCGTTATGCTTTTTAGTCAATAAAAAAATTAAAAGTTGTTAGTGACTAAAATGGGTTAAAAATATTGCTTTTAGTTAAAGTTGTTTTATTTAATATTTATGTTAATAAATCCACCAAAATTATCCTATTGCCTTATTATAAATTGTAACCTTGTTGAGGTGGTATAAAATTTAAATCTTAGTAAATAGAGAATCTTGAAATTGTTTTGTCCTTTGTTTCTTGTGTTTTTGTTTGAAAAATTGAGTGATGTGTGCATTGTTATTGCCCCGTTGTAATGGTGAATTTCTTTTCGCAACGTGTAGACGATACGCCTTACGCTGCAGGTGAAGACCCCTCCCAAGTCGTCGAAGAAGCCGATCCAGGGTACATCGCCGAGGAAGGCAAGCCACCGTCAAAACTCAAACTTTGCTTTACCCATTTTTACTTTTCTTTTGTATCATGTATATTGTACCATGCTATTATATTCATATGGTTTGGGATTGTATTAGTTGTATTTAGGAAAACAATACACCCCCAGAGCCTACCTATTTGGGAAAAGAAAGTAGAACCCCGGTGATCCCGACACTCCGTCGAGACCATCACTCAGCTCTAGCATTACCATTACATAACTTGGAAAGTCATACTTCACCTTATATGTTACGGCATACACCTAGGAAGGTGCTATGGCGAGAAGTGTGGAACATCGTCGGACATGGACAAAGACTGGAGGGACTCTCTATAAGTGCCGCCAAAATCTAGCCATACAGTACAACCATTATATTCTGGTATGGGATAGGGCTAGTTGGAAGCTTTCATATCTTAGTACGGGGATCTTCTAACTACATAATACATAGAAGCTTGTAAGCCTACCGATGCGTCGGAGGTGAGGTCGCTGCCGAGGCAGCGGTGGCAAGGAACTTTGTCGCACCTCTACTACAGTGAAGGCATGTGTCCAAGAGGAGCATGACCTTGCACGCGGACAGTTTAGGATGTGGGCATCGGGTAGATCACCTGTACTAGGGTAAGCAAGAGGAAGACTATGGTCGATTATCCGAGACCCGCATACTGAGGTATGACGATCCGCGGGGACACACGGCGGATGTATCGAATGTGGTGGGTAAAGTGTACAACCTCTGCAGAGTGTAAATCTATTCGAGTAGCCGGAGTCCACGGTCATGGACAGCTAGTGAGGCCACACTTTGTGGGGAATAGATGAGAAAGCCCGGTACCGAGTTTATGGTTCGCGATGATGATGTTGATATTGTTGGAAAAAGGTTGGACTTGACTTATCCAAGTTCATTGTGGAAAATAAAACTTGCCAAATTTAAAAACTTTGCCAACTTAATAATAATCTTGAGTAGATAGGAAATCCCTATGAGAAACTCCACCATATAGCCATCCTATTATTTTCGTATGCAAGAGTTTGTTTCTTTCTTTAGGTGGTTTGCGAGTACTTTGTATGTACTCACGGCTTTGTTCTTGGTTATTCCATCGTCCAGGCTTGGAGGAGAAGGTATATGACGATGATGCGACTGACGATTACTAGGACGTGCTATGCTCTAGACTACCCTGTGGATTGTGCCGCTACTACTTATCCTTCTTTTTCTTACTCCGCTGCTATTTCAGCCCGATGAGGCCGTGTAAGACTTTATTGTTCTATGACTTTGTATTCGTATTGTATGAACATTCAGACTATGATATCCATGTCGAGTTGTGTGGCATGCGACACTGATCATGGGAGCGTGACAGTTTACACAGCTGGCCGCTTCGGACATATAGTCCGGGGTGCCCACACCGCAGCACCGAGGGAGATACTCCGCAACTCATGCCACCGCGGCCTGCCGGAAGCGCGATGCGCAAAACAGCCCGGAAGGCGCTTTTGAGACCAGACGCCCCGGTTACTCGGGAGGGACCCCATCGGAGTACCCGGCGACGATTGGCTGCTCCAAATCGTCCTGAACGCCCCTAGAGCCTTGTAGATCGAAGCCTCCAAATCTGAAGAACAACGAAGAACAAGAAGCAAGGTACAAGGGAGATAGATAGATGAACGATAAAGATGTAGATGTGTTTGTTCAATTGTGTGTTGTTTCAATCGTCCGTCACCTCATCTATATATGAGGAGGCTGGAATTTCCGTACAAGAAAAGGACTTCAAATCCCGTCCAAATCTTTCCAAACTTAACCGAACTCGGATTACAAGTGGGTCTGGGACAGCAGTTCGGTTTTCGATAATTTTGTGGCTGTAAACGACCTCGTATGTCGGGACCCGGGGTTAGCGTATGCAAGAATTGCTACAACACAATCATATGGAGAGCCGAGAACTGTACCCACTTTTCTAAGCAGACAAGGCCAAGCACAGAACGCTCTCGGAATGCATCGAACGTGAGGGGCATCCCATCCAGGCCGGATGATCAACTGAAATGGGTCCTCATCGTCCGCACACAAGTCTAAATGATATGGGTGGTGAACTCCCATACTCATAGACAAGTCGCCTCAACCATACTATCGATTGTATTATAACCCTTACATAGACTTACTCCAGCCCGATCACTTAGTCGGGGTCTAGGGCGGGCTCGATCATACATCAAAGTTTGCACGTGACGGAGTCACGAGCAATCGCATCGCGATGCCCCAAGCTGCGCACATCTAAGGGCCACTTGATGTATAAAAGACCGCCAGCCAGATCACAACTAAGGTCTCGAAAACCCATACTAAGACATGCATGTTATAATCATACACGCAGCACACATGTCCAGTATGAACATCAGGTATCATTGCAATTCTCTACAAAGTATACAACTTTATTGATAACTCTTACAGAGTGCACACAGAGATCACAAGTCTGTGATCCAACATTTCATCAAACATGCGGAAGCAAGTAGGTCTGAGTACAGACAAGTTTAACAAATGGCTTAGAGAAGCCTTCTCTATAAACAAGCCCTTCCACGAGGGAACAGTCGTCTGACTGGGACTACACTAGCTTGGTCTTGGTCTGGGTCTTCATTCTTCGAGCTTCGGGTAGAAACCACCATCGGGGTCGGTGGGTTCATCTAAAACATAGAATAAGCAAACGTGAGTACAAAGTCGTACTCAGCAAGACTTACATAGGAACTAAACTACTCATGCACATGTATCAAGGTAAGGGAGGTGGGGTTCAAAAGCAGAAGTGCCAGCTTTGACTTGGCTAATCCTGAACTACGAGTACCAGACTTGAGGTAAGAAGCGTACACGAGTCCACTACATCTCCAACAAATTACACCACCATGGTTCCTTCCTCAACTTCCCCACGAGAAAGCACGCCATAGCACTCACGCTTATCTTGGTAAGTTTTATAAGTATCCAGTTCAAGTTGTCTAATAATCAAGCTAAGCTTTACAAGCAGTCCTTAACCGCGGACGCGGCTATTCGAACAGTTTTGTTAACCCTGCAGGGGTGTACCGCTACTACACACACGTGTCATCAGTTACCGCCTTTTGCGTGTCGCCGTTCAAGAGGTGACAGCGAGGATGCCACCACAACACTTCGCCCACAGCTCCGTTCTAGTCCAGAGAGTCGCCTATCTAAGGGGGATCCGTATGGAAGTCCGTCCGAGGTTCCAGTACAGCCTCAAACGATGTGTGTAGGGTCCCAAGCCGGTCTTGAAAAGCCGTTCATCCACTTCGCAGACCGTGCCACAGCCCTACCAGAACTCCGAACTACTGCGACTTCTGGGGTTCGAACGGGGTGAGGTACTATGATGAGAGGGGTCAGTGAGCCCAATGTGTGGTTGTACTCTTCTTCTTGGATCACCACACAAGAACTCGGACTTAAGGCGGTGTTCAACGAGACAACCCATTGTGTACTCCTACACAGCCTCTCATCGTTCACCTTGTATTAGGGTAGATTCACCATCACATTTCCACCATCATCAACATGATCACTACCATCCCGACTCACATAACATTATCAACATTGTATCACTCTAAGCATGCAATAAGCAGTAACATTTGCAGGGGACACATGATATCATTCAAATCCTACATTTGCTAGGATTGTGGTTTGCTTACTACTGTGACAAATGATAGGATTTGCAAAGGAATGGGTTCATCTATGCGGTAGAAACGTAGCATGGTAATCATCCTATACAATGCATAAGCGAGACATGAGAGGGAAGTGGGATTTTATCGACATGATCAATGGGGGTTTGCTTGCCTTGCTGACGAGGTTCAGTATCGGGGTCTTCAACGAAGGGGGTGAACTCGGGTTCCGGCTCCACTTCTATCCGAGCAAACAATACAAACAAAGTGATCAACATAAGGTACAATGCACAAGCACATGATCAACTGTATATGGTGATGTTCATGGTACTGATGTGTTGAGCATTCCATTTAAAAGGAGTATATTGCATTTGAAATGCAAATTCAAATTCCATTTGAGTTATCGATGAATTTCAAATGCATTTGAATGCATGGAAGTTCATTTGAAATGGTTGATCATGAAGTGATGTTGTAAAGGTGAGGTAAAGTCTCTCATGTGTGGATGAAACCATTTAAAATAAGTGGGTTGCAAAGTCATTTGCAAATTCACTCCAAATTTGAATTCAAATTAAAGCCATATGGAGGATTGCCACTGTTCACCAATTTAAATTGGTCAAACATGAAAACAAAGTCCATATTCAGAATCCTTGAATTTTTCTGATAATTTTAGACATATTATTTGTCCAATATGGAGTTAATATGAATTAGTTATGATTTATTGAAGTTTAAGCTATTTTCTGGATTTTTCTGGAATTACTGAAATTAAATAAATCATTTAAAAGATTTACTGCGCCAGCCTGACGTCAGGGTGACGTCAGGGGGCAGCTGACGTGTGGGTCCACCAAGTCAGTGGGGGGGTTAAATAACCCGGTTAGTTAAACTAACCAGGGGGTTAGTTAGTGACCTGGGCCCACATGTAAGTGGCCCAGGGGGTGGTTAGTGTGGGGATTAGGGGTTAGGGTTAGCTTCTAATGGCGCGGGTCGCCGGAGCTCTCGCCGGAGAGCTTGCCGGACTTGGGTTTTCGGCACGGGGCGAGGAGGGGAGACCACGGGTCATCTCCTTTTCGTCTCGCGCATCCAGCGGGGTAGGAGGGGGCCAAAGGCATGGCCTCTAGCCACGGCTAGGCCAAAACTTCGGCGGCCGGCGTACTGCTTCTGCGAGGAACGGCGAATAGGGCACGGGGTAAAGCGGGGGATAGGGCGGAATGGAGAGGAGCTCACCGTGAAGCCAATGGCGAAGACGACGGGGCTGGGGCGTTGCTCGACGGCGGCGCAATTGGAGTTCTTCTCCTCGGCGGCCGGCGGCGAAATCTCGACGCGGGCGTCACTTGCAGGGGGTATGAGCTTCAATTGATGGGGGAAACGAAGAGGTCGTTGACGGGGAATGCTCTGGACAAGGTGGCGTTGTTTGGGGACCTCAGTCTCCACGGTGGCGCTCGTCGGTGCTCCGGCTAGGGCTTCCGCCACGGTGCGGAACACGCCGGGGAAAGAGAAAGGGGAGCCGAGGGCGAGGGGAAAGCGTGCGGGGGGGTTCTGCGGGTGCGTGGCGTGCGCTGCGTGCAAAGGAGAGGCCTACAAGGCTCTCCTCGACGGTGGCCCTCGACGCGTGCCCCTTCCCTCCAGCGACCTGCTTGGAGGCGCGGGGGAGGAAGAAGACAAGCGCCCCGGTGGTCTGGGCCGAGGCAGAGGGAAGGTGGGCCTCGCCCCTGGGCGTTAGGTAAGTGTCTCTGATCTTTTTCTTTTTATTTTTTTCTGCAATAAGTTTTACCTAGCTAATGAAATAGCTAGGCATTTTATTAAATGCCAATATTTTTTATATGGCCTCATTAAATATAGAGCTAGCCACTTATAAAATTTGAGCACTTTTAAAAATCAAAACATTTGAACTTTAATTCAAATAGGGGTTTAAATTTAAATCCAAGCTCCTATTTGAATATTTGAAAAATCCATGAGCATGGGTTTGGTCCCACATAACTTTATATGTGATCACACTCATTTAGGGGACTTTTCAAAAATGCAAAAGGAATTTTTGGAGCAACTTTTTATCTGGCCATTTGAATTAATTCATCTGGCGGGTGTTCTCTCTCCCATTTTGATTTCTTTTTGAAATTTTTACATGATGCAAAGGCCTAAGCTTACCCTAGCACATACCTAACTTGGGGTTGTGACATCATATTAAAGAACTCAAAACATCAAAGTTGTAGCCCTCGAAATTTCCAAGAAATTTCATGTTGAACGTTTTTTGATTCGAAGCCATCTTGAAAGGGTTTTAAGCTGATTTCTTACTCAGCTCGGAGAAATACGCGAATGTGGAAAGTTTTTCCCGAATCCCATCGCCAAAATCGGACGTCCGTCGTCATTCGGACGTCTGACCCGTCGGACGTCCGATTCCCGTCGGATGTCCAGTCAAAATCGGAGGTCTACTGACCTTTTCCCGTCGGATTTCCGTTTTCCGTCGGACGTCCGACTTTTCCTGGAAAGTTCTCAGACTTTTTCTGCAGCAGCACACGGTTTCGGCCGTAACTTTTTCATACGAACTCGGATTTGGACTTTTCAAATATCAAAATCGACCGGTTCGACGACCCGAAGCCGCCCCGTCTAGAACGTTTTTCCATTTGATGATGTCTTAAAGGCCTAATTGGCATAATAGTACTTGGAATGCCAGGATCCTATCGCCTTCAACATAGTTTCGGCCTCCAAGATGGAATCGGATGAAAATTGCTCGAAGTACAAAGATGTTCAAATCGGTGATACCAAACTTTTTAATGTAGAACACTTTTTCATTTGAATCCATCTTGTATATGAATATTGTCGTGCCAAAAACTGGTGTCAACAGATATGTGAACTCCCTGGTGGTCAAACCAGACCTCGACTCCCGCATCAAGACGGTAGAATATTATGACTATGACATTTGGAAGATTAAGCGTCGTCTCGCCAGCGAAGAGCCCTCATTCTTCACTATTGATGAAAATGATGATAATGCGGTGTACTTCAAGGGTCGTTTAGTGGTTCCGGTAGCCAAGGCCAACCTGAATTACGCCTCTGATGTCATGAAAGAAGCTCATGATACACCTTTGTCGATCCACCCTGGTAGTACCTAGATGTACCAAGACACTCGTCAGCGGTACTGGTGGTCTAACATGAAACAAGACATTGCTTGTTATGTTGTGTAGTGTGACATTTGTCGTCGCGTGAAAGCCAAACATCAAAGACCTGCTGGAACTCTGCAACCACTCTCTATTCCTGAATGGAAATGGGACAAGATTGAAATGGACTTCGTCACCGGTTTTCCCCGATCACAGAAAGGTCATGATGCTATCTTTGTCGTCATCGACCGGTCCTCCAAGGTTTCCCACTTTCTTCCAGTCAAGGAGACGATCTCTGCTAGTCAGCTAGCAGACTTATATGTGTCCAGAATTTTTTTCATCCACGGTATTCCGTTGGAGATCAGTTCAGACCGTGGCAGCATTTTCACCTCGAAGTTCTGGGATAGTTTCCAAGAAGCTATGGGCACTCACCTAAATTTCAGCACCGCTTATCACCCCCAGTCGCAAGGACAAGTTGAACGAGTGAATGAAGTGCTTGAAGATATGATTCGAGCTTGTGTCATTTCATTCGGTAAGAAATGGGAGGAATCTCTTCCATTTTCTGAATTCTCGTACAACAATAGCTATCAGGCTAGTCTGAAGATGGCACCATTTTAAGTTCTTTATTGACATAAGTGTCAAACCCCTCTGAATTGGTCAGAAACTGGGGAACGAACTTTCATTGGTCCGGACATTATACAGCATGCAGAAGATCAAGTCCGCGTTATCCGTGAACATCTGAAAGCTGCTCATTCCCGTCAGAAAAGCAACTATGACCGCAAGCATAAGGAAATGGTCTATCAACCTGGCGAATACGCGTACCTCCATGTCACTCCCATGAGGGGCACTCATCGTCTCGGGATCAAAGGCAAGTTAGATCCTCGCTACCTTGGCCCGTTCTGTATCCTCTCCAGAAGTGGACCGGTGGCATATCGTTCGGAGTTGCCGTCAAACCTCTCTCAAGTCCACGATGTACTCCACGTGTCGCAACTCCGTCGCTGCTTCAAGGACCCTATTGGTTGTAACAGCCCACATGTAATAAGCTGCAAACACCATGTAATTTACTTTCTCTGTTGGACTTGTAACTTGGCATGGTGGAGGTTTATATCATTTCATGTGGTGTTTCAAATTGGCTTTGAGATTGGAGTCATGTTGGGTTGTTTTCTTTTGCATCCAAAGTGGTTCAAGAAGGGCAGTCATGGAGTTTTCCTTGCCACATGCTTACTCCTCTTGATCCCAACTTGACCTAGCCATTTCATTTCATATGGCAAGGGTTTTAAAATCCTCAAGGCATTTTTGCCACCACCAAAAATAGTAGCCCTAGTTCAAAGTGTTTTGAATTCAAAAACAGGGCCACATTTTTGTTGTTGCCAAACCAATTTTGAAAAATCTAGAAAAATGCAAGGATTAGGAATTTCAAACTCATGGAATTTTGAACCTTCTATTTTTCTCTCAAAAACTCTTCAAAGACCTTTTCTATTTAACTTTAAATAGAAAAAGGTACTGTTTTGCTTGTGGAGATTTTTCACTGCATGCAAAAATGATCAAACCAATTTTGGGTGATCAAACATCTTTTTAGGGGTTTTCTAAAAATATTTGGAATATTTTTCTGACCCCTATTCTTTTCCTTTTCTTTTTTTTTCTCCCTGCTGTTCTTTTCTTTTGGGAAAAGGGCCTGTTTTTCCTTCTTTCTCCCCTCCAGCCCAGCTGGGCCGCCTGGACCCAGCCCACCTGGAGCGCCCATTCCCTTTTTTTCTTTTTCCCTTCCTCCTTCTCTCTCACTGCCGCGCGGGTCCCGCCTGTCATCCCCCTCCTCTCTTCTGCTTTTCTCCCCTGCACGCACATGGCGCCGTGGAGGAGAGGTCCTCCTGCGTCCACGTCGCCTCTCCCCTCTCCTTTATAAGCGCCCAGCTCCTCCTCCTCCTCCTCCAAACCCTAGCTCTTCTCCCCCCTCGATCGCCGCCGCCTCTCCTGTTCCCTTCCTCTGCATCCGCTCGAGCTCGCCATGGACAGGAGGTCCATGGCCTGAGCTCCCCGCGCAGCACGACCCCATCGTCGTCCACGACGTCGACGGCCAGCAAGCCGACGACCTCCCTCCGAGCCGCGCGAGTTGATTCCCCGCTGTGAGCTCCGATTCCCCTCCCCTGTTTCTTCAGAGCCGTTCCGCCGTAGTTTCCGTCGAGTAGCGGCGACAGTTCGTAGCACGGCGAGGCGAGCTTGCAGCAAAGTGGATACCGGGCACCTCCAGCTGCGTCTGGGTGAGACCTTGGCGTCCCCGGCGAGCCGTGCAAGATGCGGTGGACGCCGGAAGTCATCGCGCGCGGGAGCAGCCGTCTAAACTTCGTCAGACAGTGGAAAGCCGCCTCTTTTTCCTTCTTCAGACCACGCCCGATCTGCTCCTTTTCCGCGAGATGCAGACCACCGTAGCAGCACGAGGTCGATGCAGCGCTGCTTCCTTGTATTGGAGTCCTGGAATCAGCTCTCACGAGGGCAAGATCCCTCCTTCCCGCCGTCTGCTGCTGACTGAACCCGAGTTCAGTTTCATGTTCAGTTCAGCAAGCGACTAGTAACTAGATCATATTCAGTGCGACCTGCTTTTTGTCGAGATCCGATCAGTAGCCGAGGTGGTTTAGCGCTTGGCCTCGTAAGCGCGGGGTGCGGGGTTCGATTCCCCCCTGGGTCGATTAAAACCCCAATTTTTGCTCTTTTTGCATCCTGGCCGTGATAGTCACTGGGCTCGGCCCATTTGCGTAGCGCACCAGGGGCAGCGAACAGCAATGGGCCGCTGGCCGAAGCCAGCCCGAGCTGGCTGGACTACCCGTTTCGTTTTTCTTTTTTTATTTATTCTTTTCTTTTCTGTTTTTATTTTCGTTCAAGTTTGAATTCAAATTCAAACTAGACCTCACCCCATCTGTTCAAACAGTGGCATCCCATATATGCATTTGGGGTAATTTGAGCTACTGATTGCAGTAGTGATAATCAATTTTGCAATTGGCCCCTTTATTAAATGAAGTTTGGTCAAAACTGCAATAAGCCCCCCCTGTTTAATTCCTGTTCTGCCAAGTTTGGTCCAAAATTCAAATGGCCCATGCCATATATGAATTTAGGTAATTTGGAGCAAGGAATTGCATGGTGATGATGGTTTGATCATCTGAACCTTTTCAAAAATTCATGAGGTGCAAATTTTGCACTCAGCCCCCTGAACTTCAGCTGAATTGGCAACTGCCATTGCAAATTCAAACTGAGACATGTCATATATGTTTTTGGGGTGTTTTTCTGCAAGGAGTTCAGTGGTGATGTTTTCTTGTCATGTTGAGCAACTTTAGGGACAAGGTGTGATCACCTGGTCCAGAAGCTTTCAGGTCTGTCTGCATGCAACATTCCAACTTCAGTGCTTTTGAAATGTTGTTCATCTGATCTTTTCAAGTCAGTTCCATGCCATCCTTTTCTTCAAGTCAGCCCTAACATATTGTCATATGCTATGTGGCTGACCTTCAACAATTGTTGCACCTTCTCAGGTGTCAATTTAACCGACACTGCTCCGTCTCCGGAATCATTGTTTTACTTGCATATTATTTAAATTCTTGCAATGCTTGTTGATCTTGTCATGCTATCATGTTATTTACACCTAAGTTAAGGCTCAGACCAAAGCCATTACAACGTAAATAAAATGCATATGAAAGTGATGACTTGTCGTCATCACCTTCATTTAAACCTGACTAGACAGGGTCGTACCATGTAAATAAAACCTGATCATGCCATCCTTGTTTGAGTTGCTTCAGTTGCTTACTTGTGTGCCTTTTCCTGCCGGTACCTTACGTTAGCACCTGAGACCGCCGAGGAGACTTACGCGGAGCTGTCCGACACCGAGCCCGAGGGTACCGTGAGTGCTGCTTCGACTACCTTACCAGGCAAGGGGGAGATCTGTGTCATTACTTTATAACTTTCTGCTCATGCCTAGCTGTAGATCTAGAACGTTATTGTTTGATCCTATCTACATTATATGCCATGTTTAAACCATACAGCCATGATCCCCACATCCCAGCAAACCATTGTTCTGCTAAGTTACCGCTGCTCAGCCATTGCTTAGTATGGATAGAAAACTTGCTGCTTGCCCTATATGTTTGTGGTTGGGATATCATGCTATAAAAGAAGTTGGTTGATATTTATTATTGTTAAATGATGTTAAATTATATTCGACGAAAGGTGGAAGGCTGGACTATTCCCGTCTGGTGCTTTGTTCCATTTGAGTCACCTAGGACCCGAGTTCCGGGTATTGTGTTTCTTGACGAGCGTGCCTAATCGTGTGTGGGGTTTTATGGGGCCCCCTTGTCTTACCTACCTAGCTTCATACATTCTAGTGGTGGCCCAAGCTGATTTACATTTGCAACGTGTGTGTACTGGTTGGATCCCCAGTTGTTTCCAAACCAAACCAGGGCCAGGAGGACATAGTTTCTTGGCTGGCCCAAAAACTGACCGGCGAGGGCCCGGTCCCCATGTGAGGCTTCACCGGCAACCCAAACCCTGTTGATACGGAAGAGGACGATCCGAGAGCGTGGCCAGTTCCCAGATTGGATGTCGACTCCCCGGGGGCCACCCGGAAATGTGTGCTGTTAGTTAGAGGGACTCTGACGTTCCGGAGTTTCAGGCGCTTACCTAGCCAAGTGGAAACCGGGCGTACATGCGACGTCTATAATGGACAGTTGGTACACCCCTGCAGGGTAAATCTTTTCGAAAAGCCGTGTCCGCGGTTATGGACTACTTGAGACCTACTCCTTGTTCATAGAATAACATCAATGTAACCATGATATAAAACTTGACAAACCGTGTGCGTGCCTTGGTTGTCTTTCTTCGTCCAGGGGGACCGAGAGAGAAACGAGGTTGTGTTATGTTTGCGTAAGTAGGTGGATAGCTGACTTACGACACGTTGTCAACGTAACTTCTTGGATCTCATCTTTATTCTGATAGAACGTGTAGCCACCATATATGCTAGTACGGCTGCAAACTGTCTATATCTTTACCTTACCCGTAGCGCTAGTTATTCCGTAATGATATGTTCTCAACCCCGTTTACTTTTCCGCCTTTACCGCTTTGCCTGATCGGCCGCTGCAGTGGACTACTACCTCGACCCAAGCACTGGACGATACTTCGTGGAGGTGCCCCCGGAGGATGACGACGAGTACGACTACACCGACCAGTAGGATCCTTAGTTGGGATCAGACGTTCCCGTGGGTGGATTTATGTGTAGCCCTCTCTAGGGAAATTTGTATCTTGACCGTACCCGGTCCATGTCTTGCTTCCGCTTGATGTCCTGATGAGATGTATTCATGAGAATGTTGTATATTTTGGACAGTGGCGTTGTATGCCCTGCTCTATTATCTCTATATGTATTTCCTTTCTTGTAGAGTTGTGTTTTTATACCTGTTGTCGAGAATCCGGCAGCGACACGAGTGAGAGTGTCGTGCGCCGGTGGCGTTTGATGCGCTTCTAACTCCGACCGGACGCGAAAGCGACTAGTTAGAGTTAGTACCGCATCAGGGGCCTTACATTGGTGAAGTGGAGCATGATCTGATTGAATTGCAACATGACTTGACTTACCAAGAACATCCAAGCCGCATTCTCGATCAGTCTGAACGCAAAACCCGCAACAAGACAACCAAGTTCCTCAAAGTTCAGTGGTCGAATCATTCTGAAGATGAAGCCACTGGGGAAAGCGAAGATCGCCTTCGTGCAGAATACCCCGATCTTTTCCCCTCTACCGCTTAGATTCTCGGGGTGAGAATTCCTGTAGTGGGGGAGATTTGTAACATCCTCACTGTCATGTAACAGTAATCACTACAGTGATCCTTTTGTTAATGCTAATCACTGTTGCAATCATGCTATGATCATCTATGCTTTTGATCACATTCCAAAAATTCCTTTTGGTTAATATCAAAAATCATGTGACAATTAAACTTTGTCCAAAAATTATGAAACCACTTTTGTTAAATCACAAATATTCAGTGGACCATGTCCATATGGGTATGGGAATTTATTAACCTATAAAATAAATCAAACAATTCAAACAGTAGCTTAAACAATCTATTTTATTCATTTGTTGATTAAATAAAATATCAAATGAGTTTATAAATGCCCCAAACTTTTTATAACACTGGTTTGGGGTACAACACTAATATTGGTGAAAGTCTACCATTTTACAAAATTGTAAAAGCAGATGAAACAAATACAAAAAGAAAATAAAAAAAGAATAAATGAAAAAAAAGAAAATGCCTATCTATCGCCTAGGGAGATACCCCACAGCCCACCCCCTCGGCCCACCCCAGCCCATTCCCCCACTTGTCTTCTTCCCCTATTCAACTCGTGCGTGGAGGCCATCCCACGGCCGGCCGCGCCGTGGGCACGCCGTGGCGCCCATCGGCGGTTAGCCGGCGGGGATAAGACCCCCAAGCCCCGGCGCCCCCAACCCTAACCCTAGCTTTCCCCCGCGCCATCTCCATTCCCCCGCGTGCTTTTTCCTCCCCTCCCGCACAATCCCGAGCAAGGTTGTGGGCGCGTCGACGACGCCGGCGTGGCCAACGAGCCCCATCCTCGCCGCCGTCTTGTCCGCAGGGTTACTCGTCGTCGACTTCATCTCGGTGCGCGAGGAATCGGACCAAGAACCTCTACTCGAAGCGCACGCCTCTGTTCCCCTCCGCCTCGGCCGCCGTCGATCCGCGTCGATTCCGTCCGCCCCCTGCACTACTCAGCTTTTCGCCGGCCTCCTTGTGCCGCACGGTGAGATTCCGAGTCGAATCACCCTATCCCCCACCGATTTGGCCCCTCCCTCGTTGTCATCGTGGAACCAGTACTACGGCCGCCACCTGCGTTGCTCACTGGCGTGGCCTCGGTGCTCCTCATCGCCATCTGACCGCACCGGCAGATGCGCGAGCTCGCGCTCGTTCGATTCCTGCCCCATGGCGTCGATTTGGCCACCGGAGCCCACAGCCCACTCACGGCCACCGTCGTTGGCCTCGCCGGCGAGGACGCCCATTAACTAGGCCTAAGCCCCCCCCCCCTTCACTGACATGTGGGGTCGGCCCTAATTTAATTAGATATAATCACCTATTTAGCATAACCCCCCCCCCATTTAAAATAAAACTTATATTAAAAATACCCCTCTGACTTACATGTGGGTCCCAACAACAGATAACCCCTGGTTAATTTAAACCATTTGATTAAGTGATGAGTCTATGACAGACTGGCCCCACCTGCCAGGTTTAATAATTAAATGAGTTTAGTTTAAATATGAGAGTATGACATGTGGGCCCTGGCTCTGTTTTAATTTAATAAAATGCATTATTTGTACTGTGAGGCTGACCAGTGGGACCCACTGGTCAGGTTTGACCAGTCAACCCCTCTGTGGATAATGTTGGATTTTAAATAAGAAAAGAAATCAAGAAAATGATTTAAAATGATTTAAACTTTAAAATTGAATATCTTCTAAACCGTAAGTCAGATTCAAAAACTTTATACATCAAAATTGATCAGAAAATATAACAAATAAGAATACGCTACCCATACCCCCACTACACCCCTCTAACACAACGAACATCGACATTCCCCCTCCAGGTTGTCTGTCGATAATCACCCGGAGCTGGTATTTCATCCCTGGATGGATTCCCGCTCCGAGCCACGTGCATTGCACTGCGTTAGAACACCGTTAACATTGCATATGTCCGGCCATTCATCTATTTGCTATTATTGCTTTATATTTACTATTTCTCCCCCCCCCCTTTATTCTCCGGTAGACCCCGCTGCTACCGCCGACTACACTGCTGCCGGGTGCGACTACTTCGTCGACGACCCTACCACTACCGTCGAGCTACCACGCAAGCAGAGCCATTCTCTTCCCCAGATATTGCCTATCTTTCCGTACATTTCTTTCACTAGGCATTGTTACTGTTGCTGCTACGATTACAATCCTATTCAATTGCATAGCTTGTTTTTGTCGCCCCTTGATGTACCTTCCTTTATCCTATGCTGCCTTTAAATATATATATCTTATTCAGCAGTGAGCCATGTGCATTGTTAGCTAGGATTAGATAGCGGGTTGTGATCACTCAGGGGAGTGATGCGGATATAAAATATATACAACTGCACAGGTACGGTACAATGCAGACACCGCCTAAGGCCCCCTAGCTCGGCTCTGCCGAGCCACCATCAAGTGTGATCTATGAAGGAGTAATCCTTGTACTCCACTCGTTGCTGACTCTGTATAGCCCCTCTAGGTACCTGAGAAACGGTTGTCCTTAAAGGTAATAGTCGGGCGACCCAACGGTGCCCGCGAGCGGTATTGTGTCGGGAACGATAGGGAGGGTACGACCGACGTTACTGGCATGCTTGGCCCTTGCTCGTATCTCGCAAGAGTTACCAAACCACGAAAATTCGAGCTCTACCAAGAGCACACACGAGACAAGGTAAGGAGACGGTTCACCTTGTTGGTAACCGCGCGCCTTGACAGGACGACAGGGCAGGCCCCGACGTTACTGGTGGACCTTGTCGCTGTTCGTTGTCCGTTGTGTTCTTAGTCAGACAGCGATAACGGTTGTCTGTGAGATAATATAAAAATACTAAATGGTTCGGTGAATGACTTGAGAGGCCCGTTGGTCTGTACGCACTACCTACACATGGGATTACGGTGTGGGCCCTCCGCGTCGTAGTTTCGTCCGAAAGCTCTTCAGACGTCAGCAGTACCACGGACTGATAGTCGGGAAGCGGTCTTGTCTTCTTTGCTGCAGCAGGTGTATTTGGATTTGTTTTTGCTTCACCGGCCAGTCTCGTACCGTTCAGAAGCGCGGAAGGGTGAGGGACCTAGACCCCTGAGCGCATAGGATATAGTCCGGCGAATGGCCTCTCTACTGAGCCTAGGATGGGCTGCGATGTGTCGGATAGCCTCGGTGGGGCATTCCCTAACAAGGCGTACGCCACCCTTGAAATCCGAGCGTGCAGGATGAACAGTAGTGCACCCCTGCAGGGAGTTTAATCTATTTGAATAGCCGTGTCCACGGTAATAGGACGCTTTATGTTGAAGCTGGATGACGGTGATCAACCCCGGAAAATCCCATTGTCAGGGACCCTGGGTTAGTCATGAGAGGCACAGGTTGGACGATAGCTCGTCGGCTAAACGGAGGAGACGTTCCTGATCGATATTATTCCTTGGAGATGCGATTACAGGGAAGGCCAAGGCTAGTGCGCACAAGGCTAGGCTTACAGATTGTGTATTGGTCGATCTCGACGTCTCCACTCCCAGCCCTTATATACTAGGCTAGGTCTCGAGGAACCCGTCTTGGATTACAGATGAGGTTTCCTAACCCTAATCTTGTACCGCACGGCAGGTTTGCACCTTCCTTACGAGTCGTGGACTCCTACGTCGGTGCCACTAGTGGGCCAAGGCTGGGCCCAGGCGACATCTTTGTGGGCCTTCTGTCTTCGGGTACACCGGGTAGGCCCTTCCATAGGAGTCATGGGGTCACCCCTGGTCAGTAGCCCCCGAGTGCCTGGGGGACTCGAAGAGTCGCGCAGGGACTCGAGTCCATTCTCGCGTCGTTTCGATGTATGCATGGTTCAACCGCGGGTCGCTGGCAGTCTAGGGCCATGACAAAACTTGTTTCGAGGGAATGCTAAGCTGAAAGGGCCCAAGGAGTCAACTGGTCGAGCCTTGGTGAATTGCGCTAGTGGAAAATACCGCAGTAGCCCAATCAAACTCACGTCCCTCGACATGAGCTTGGAACACTGGTGTCGAGCAAAAGTCATGCCGCTACAGGTCTTACAGTGATCAATTGCCGCCAGTAAAGTTCGTAGCCTAGGCGCGTCCTCCCGGCTTTTTCTATCATGCAAGCGCATGGAGAAGATTGGGAGTGAAATCTCTATGCGGCAAGTCCCAGCCCGGCCGATCTGCGCAGCGGGGTCTTACCTACACGCTAAGCTTGTGCGGCATCTGGGCACAGTGTATCGTGTTCCAGGAATGTGTATTTTTTATCGAGGCACGGATCCTAGTTAGTAATGCACCCACTTAGAATAAACAATCAAGTGAGTTGTTTTAGCGGTCACTCGCGGAGCCTTGTCGAGCGCTCGGGCGAGGAGTAATGTAGAGGAGTACTTTCTCGGGAGGTCATCGAGTACTCGGGTACTTAGAGTTCTGCGAGTAATCACTCGAGTATCGCCTTCGCTCTCGGGGTGAGGGAGCACCCGACACTCTGGGACCGTACGATCTGGTGAGTGCATGCTTTCTTGTCTTGCGTCGTGGTGAGGGAGCACCCGAGACCCTCATAGGTGCGAGTAATTACTCGAGCACATCTTTTGCCTTTCGGGTGATAGAGTACCCGAGCGCGTTTTTTCTTTCGAGTGAGGGAGCACTCGGGACTCTGTGAGTGCGAGTGACCACTCGAGCACATGTTTATTCTTTAGGTGAGGGAGCACCCGAAACTCTAGTGGAGATGCTCCCGATGGGAGTAGAATGTTTTTCCCATCGGAAAAGATTTAAAAGGTGGAAACTCTGAGGCTGGGAAATGCACTCGATACGCCTTGTTAGGATGTGACGCTGGCTTGGTCTTCTGGCATCTTGACCACTGTAGCCTGTCAAAGGAAATGACTTGGCGCTGTCCCGCCGAAATTTTTGCGTCGTGTGATCATGGTCCTCTTTTTGCGCGCATAGTTGGCAGTGTTGTTACTGCGCCGATTGGGTTTTCCATGCTTTTTGCCCGTCGTGGGATCGTGCCACATTTACTGGACGCTGGAATTGAACGGTGCCCCTTCTCGCCCGACTGTTGGTTAAATACCGAGCGGCTGGGTAAGTTTTATGTTTTACCCAGCCATTGCCTTCCTCCTCTCGCTTCTGTTTTTCCCCTATCTTGAGCCTTCACCTTCCTCCTCTTGATGCCTGCTGCGAAATCTATGACCAAGCGCTCCCGTGCTGCTCCGGAGTCGGCCAAGATGTCTGGCAAGTGGGAGCGCTCGACCTTTGGGGTCGCGGATCTCGGCTCGCTGATGGCTGATGGCTTGGTGGTGGGAGATGCCGTGCGGATTCCGGGGAATGAGCCGGTTCTCGCTCCGACGGCAGATGAGTGGGTGTGCTTTCAGGCGTTCTTCCCTCGCGGGTTTGCCCTTCCGATTCACCCTTTTGTTCGTGGTTTGCTGTACTCCTATCGGCTTCAGCTGCATGATTTGACTCCCAATGGGATTTTGCACATTTCTTGCTTTATTACCCTTTGTGAGGCCTTCTTGGGGTTCTATCCCCATTGGGGGGTCTGGAAGCGCCTCTTTTGTATAAAGAGGACGGACTCCGAGTATGCTGTGGGGCAGGTGGGCATATCCATTAGGGATAAAAATTCGTACTTTGATTTAGAGATGCTGGACTCCGTCAGTGCTTTTCGGAAAAGTTGGTTCTATCTGAAGGATCAATACGTTGCTGGGCAACGATTTGGTCTCGCTCCCTTTAATCCTGAAGCGCGAGTGGTCAGGCAGGCTTCGTGGTCCCATTCTTTGTCTGCGAGAGAGTCGTCTGTAGTGGCTCCATTCGTGGTCACAACTTGACCAGTGGGCAGCTCATCTTTTTTGAAGGGGAGGCGCGTCCAGCCATTGCAGTATCGAGCCCGTCCCATGTGGCAGTATGAGGGTCTCGAGGACTCAACGAGATGCTCCTCCAAGGAGCTTGATGCCGATGGCCTCTTGACTCGAATCCATCATGTGACCAAGTGCTCGAGCATTTCTGAGATGGGTTTCGTCCGTCCATATGCTTCTGATCACGCGCTGCCGCAGGTTCGCGTCTTTGAATTTCTCGTCTGATTTAGATTTTTGCTTGACTACTTGCTGATGATGCTATTTTCTTTGTAGGGACACGTTCCCGTGTTGTGCAACCCTCCATAGCCGGAGGATGCCGATATTCACGAAGAGCCAGATGCTTCCGCTGTTGATGCTGCTGCTCTGAGTGTTGATGCCAGCGTGCTCGCGGGTGCCACTCGTGCTGACGAGTCCACGGGGGCCAAGCTGCCGAAGACCGGAGATAGTGAGGACTCGGACCCTTTTCGTGTCAAGCGGTCGCGGCCTTCGGGCGCCGAAGATCTTGACGCAACGAGTGGTGTTGTTCCGCCGTCTGCATCGTCTACTGAGTCGTCTCCTCCTGTTGCTGACCGCAAAAGGTCCAGGCTTGGGAGGTTGGTGCGTACTAGCTATGTGCGTGGCAGGTAAGAATCTGATCAACTTTGCTGGGGCTGTTTTCCTCTGTTCTTTTGTCTGATGATGTTTATCTTGTAGCGATGCGACTGCTCCGACTGCTTCCTCCACCAGTGCGTCTACTGTCGACCTGCAGTCGACTGACTCTGGAGTAGCTGCCAAGCACACAGAGGATTCTTCGGCTGCTGTTGTTTAACCCGTACCGTCGGTGACTCCTGTTGTCCCGGTTGCGGGTGTGATTCCTACTGCTGCTCCGCCAGTGGCGTCTGGTGTTGTTGCTCCTGATGTCAAGCCTGCTACTCCACGACATCCTTACTTGGGTCGTCTTGATCTTTCCGTTGAAGATAAAGTCCGCTTTTTCGACCGCATAGCTGGGCTGGTGAGTTTGTTTCCTGCTTGCTTGTGTAGTTTTTGTCATCGGGGGCACGGCAGTGCTCCCGATGGGAGTAGCCCCCAAGGCTGCAAGCAAGTGCTTGCGGTTGATTGTAGTCTTGCCTTGGCTCTGTCTTTGTATTGTACCGTTTTGTCATTGGGAGCACGGCCAGTGCTCCCGATGGGAGTAGCCCCCGAGGCTGCAAGCAAGCGCTTGCGGTTGCTTGTAGTCTTTCTTTAGTTCTGTCTTAATATTTCATTTCTTCGAATAGCCGGTGTTCCAACACTGTGAGCATCTGGTGGTCGAAGCTGAGCATTGGCAACAGGCCCACGATTCTGCCCAGGATGCTTTATCTGCCATGAGTAGTAAGCATGTCTTCCTGTACTGCTGTGCTTGAACTACTGGGTCTTCTGTTCTGAGTGATGTCTTGTTTCTCAGACCGTCGCCAAACTGCCGAGAAGCAGGTCGAGGAGGCGGAAAGAATGTTTTCCAACCTCAAGGCTGCTTTGGCTTCCAAGGAGAAAGAGTTGCACGATCAGGACGAGGAACTGGTACGCCTGCGTCAGGCCGAGGAGGCGCTTGTGCAGGCGGAGGCGGTCGAGTGCAAGCGTCTTCGAGTCTTGGCGGACTCGCTTGTGTGTAAGTTGCCGTTCCTTTGCTGGGCGCTTTGTCTCTTTGTCTTCCCGTAGTAACTTTGGTTGCCTGGTGCAGCCTCTACGTGTGCAAGTGCAACGGAAGTGGTTGCATCGGGGTCTGGAGTTCTCCGTGGGGCCGTGGATGCCATGTCGGTTGCTGTTGATGTTGCCAAGGGTGTCTGCGCCCGGGCTTCCACTCTTGTGGGTCTTGCTCATGAGCACCTCATGCCGGAGGACGAGAAGTTGCCAGCTGGTCTAGACGCCCGCGTTGCTGCATTTGGTGATGATGGGGATCTCTTGGAGGAGCTAATTGGCGAGAACGTGGTGAGTGGTCTTTCCACGTCCCTTGTTGTTCTTATGGGGCACGAAATTGCCATTGACGATTCTCTGGTTGAGACTATCCCTGATTACACCGACGAGCAGAGTGAGCGATCCACTGTTCTGGCTCGTCGCCTGCAAAAAGTTGTGGATGCTCAGTATCCCTCCTCTACGGGCAAGGTGGAGGCGTAGCCATGTCGTGTCGTCTGAAACTTTTGGTTGTAATATGCCTCCTTTGTGGTGGTGAATCTGTGCTACTTTTATTGGAGTAACTGCTTGGCCATTCCTGTTGTTGTGCTTGATTTTCCTTTCTTTTTGTTTGTTTTGCGGTAGCCCACCCCGGGCGTTCTTCGGGCTTGGAGTTCGTTGAAGGAGGACGCTCGCGAGGGTGCGTACAAGTCTGTGTGCTTGAGGCTGAGAAACGTTGAGCAGGAAGTTGTTCGCCTCAAGGGGGCTGCAGCAGTCCATCATTCCAAACGCGAGCGCGCTGAGGCCGTGCTGGATAGCCTTGCTTCGTGGGTGGTGAAGTTGTCTGACCTCCTGCGGGGTGAGTTTGGCTTCTGCTCGATTGCTCGACTGCATTTAGTAGCTTTTCTGTCTTCGTCTTGATTTTGATCATGTTTTTCGAAGTGTTGGCGGGGCGGTCCCGGGATGAAGAGAAGGACGTTCAATCGGAACTGTCGCGGATGGATGACCTTGATGTGCAGGCGAACAATCCTTTCTGGGTAGATGGGGCTCGTGCTCGAGCATTTGTTGTGCTTCGTCTTCGAGTTGAGAGGGTGTCGGCTGCTCTGCGGTACTGTCAACGGGTGCTGGGTGGGATCCACTCTGAGTTTTATCCGCTGCAGGTGGTGCCATCGTCCTTTGAGACGCTCTGCCGCGTATTTTCTCAGCCTGCAGAGCTGCGTCGCGTGATGGATCACCAGATTCATGCTGGAGCTCGGGCTGCCTTGGGCTTGGTCCATAGTCATTGGCCGAGAGCTAATATTTCTCAAGTGGTGGAGGGTCCTCCAGGTGGTAGGGATCACCCGATGGATGAGCACTACGCGGCGGCCGATGAGCCCGCGCGCCAAGTTGTGAAGCGGGTTTGCGGAGAGAACGACCGTTATCTGGGTTCTCTTATTAAGGTGAAGATGGAGCCTGGGGGTTAGGTGCTTCCTCGCTTTGTATATGCTTCCTCTTGGTGTACTGTACTCCTTTGTTGTCTTGGTTTTGCAGTAAGGGGTTTTGCTGCTGCGGCGAGCCCCCGAGTGCTAATTTCGTTTGTGTCGCGATTGCGAAGAATGCCTCGGGGGGTGGCTGCTGCGGCGAGCCCCCAAGTGCCAGTTTTTTTATGTCGCGATTGCAAAGGACGCCTTGGGGGTGGCTGCTGCGGCGAGCCCCCGAGTGTCGATTTTTTTTATGTCGCGATTGCGAAGAACGCCTCGGGGGGTGGCTGCTGCGGCGAGCCCCCGAGTGCCAATTTTTTTATGTCGCGATTGCGAAGAACGCCTCGGGGGGCGGCTGCTGTGGCGAGCCCCCGAGTGCCAAAAATTTTATGTCGCGATTGCGAAGAACGCCTCGGGGGGTTGCTGCTGCGGCGAGCCCCCGAGTGCCAATGAATCAGTTTTTGGGAAAATATTTTTCAATATTCTTCCTGCTGTTTCTTACATTTAGTAAGGAGGGGGGTTCTGATGAAGACAGTCCCCTTTATTTAAAACGACGGCGTGGTAGCCTTAAGGGCTAGGTAGCTTCTTCTCCGAGTGCTCAAGTCCTTCAGGTGGTGTCTTCTTCTATGGGAGCGCTTCTTCTGCGAGTCCCGTGGTTCTGCTAGCTTGGTGAGCTCCAAAGGCCTCTGATATCTTGTGGAATTCCTTGTCGCAGCGGTCGGACCTGACGAAACTGCCGCTGACTGTGACGACCCCATGTGGGCCTGGCATTTTTAGCTTAAGGTAGGCATAGTGTGGCACTGCCATGAAGCGGGCGAAGGCTGGTCGCCCGAGGATTGCGTGGTACTGCGACTTCTAGTCGACCACTTCAAAGTCTAGGATCTCCTTGCGAAAGTTGGTCGCATTGCCAAAAACCACCTCCAGGCTTATTTTTCCCAGAGGGTAGACTGCTTTTCCTAACACAATCCCATGGAAGGTTGTACCTGAGGATTTGAGCGCGGATCTCTGGATGAGCATTTCTTCGAGTGTCCTGGTGAAGATGATGTTGATCCCGCTGCCGCCGTCCATGAACACTCGTGACTTATCGTAGTTTCCAATTCTGGCCTCGAGCACTAGTGCGGCGTGTCCTGGTCGAGGGATGGCTGGCGGGTGGTCCTCCCGAGAGAAAGTAATTTCTGTCTCGGACCCGCGCAAGTACTCCGGGACAGCGGGGTGCGAGGAGGCTGCGAGGAAAACTTGTCTTGTGACCTGCTTCTGCTGCCTATTTGAAGGCATGCCTTCTTGAATCATGTAGATCCTGCCGTGGGCTTCTGGATACTGCTCCTATTCTTCTGGTGTCCTGCGCCATTCCTGGATTGCAGCCACTTGCCTTGTTGGCAGAGGATGGGCTGGTGGTGCGTTGTGGGCGATAGGCCCGGCTGCTATGCTTGCGAGTGGCTGGGCCGCTGTTGTCGCGGATCGACTTTTTTCCTCAGCCAACTCGTTGAAGCTTCTGCGGTTCCTGAGGGTGTGCCCTGATCTAAGATCCCCTCGCTCGTTTCTGAATCCATGTATCGAGCACGGTCCGTCGAGTTGTTCTTTTGCCGAGCGGTATGTTCTAGTGTTCTCGCATGGCTGCCTCATCCTCCAGTCTCGTTTCTGAGATTGGGGCACGTCTTCAGGGTTATCTCTTCGCTGTGTTCTGCTGTCGTCGCAATGCATGCCGTCTCTATCGTCTGGGAAGCCGGCGGCGACCATGTCGGGTCCTCTGTCTTCGTAGAAACCGCGCCTGAATCGCTTCCTTCATCGGTCGAGTCCTCTTTCTCCATTGTGGTAGTCGTAGTCGTGTTCTGAGCGTGCGATGTGGATTTTTGTTTTGTTGCGAACAGAATCCTCGTCGTCCGCCCAGCTGTTGGCTTGCTCTAGCATCCGTGTGAGTGTTCGTACTTTCATCTGCCTGAGCTGTTCCTTGAATTCAATGCGCTGCAGGCCTCGCCTGAACGCGTCGATTGCGCTTCCGTCTGATATGTCTTCTGCTGAATTCTTGAGTATGGTCCACCGCTGGATGTAGGCTCACAAGGTTTCCCTGGTTCCTTGCTTGCACGCCCACAGCTCCTCGAGCGATGCTGGTCGCTTGTATGTAGATTTAAAGTTTTCTATGAAGGCTCCACGGAACTGCCTCCATGAGCTGATGGATCCTCGCGGGAGATTCTTCAACCAGTGTCGTGCCTAGCTCTCGAGCATGAGCTGCACGTACTGCATTGCCGTGATGTTGGTCCCTCGCTGAAACTTAACTGTTGTTAAGTAGTCGTCGAGCCATGCCTTCGGCTCCTCGAGTCCATTGTATTTTAGCGTTGTGGAGTTCAATTTGAACCCACTCGGCATACGCATCTCGCGTATAGAACGCGTGAAGCATAATGCTCCGCATGGCTCAATTTCTTCGTCGAAAGCTTCTTCGTCCGAGTACTCTTCACGTGTTGCGCGTCTTCGCCTGCTGCGGTTTACTTTGTTCTGTGTGATGTCGTCGCGCGCGTCTCGTCGACTGCTGCGGTGCCTGTTGTCGTTGTCGTCGCTGTCGTGCTTCTTGTTTTTGTCGGAGCGTTTGCGCCAGTCATCGCTGCTGTCGTCGTCGTCGGGTGAGCTGGGGTCCCTGTCTGGTGTCCTCTCGTGGGTCGGTCACCTTGCACTTGATTTTTTGGGTGCTGAGGCAGCGATGGCGTCTTTCATTATCTGCAAGGCTATTGATGTGTTGCGGTCTGGTCTGTTCTTCCTACTTTTCTGGGCGCGAGATAGGTAGTCTCGGGCACTTATAAGGGCTTCTGCTGGTGTGAGGGGTTCCTATTCATCGTCCTCTTCCTCTAGCTTGAAGTCGTCGTCGAGCTTCCGAACCACTCTTTCCCTGTTTGTTCGTCACAGGTTGCTGAGTTTTGATTTAGTGCGGAGAGGTGAGCCGTGATCGGGAGAGTCGCCTCTGGGAGGTGGCTTGCGATTGTTTTTCTGATCGGCGGCCGCCCTTTCTTGCTTCTCCATCTCTAGGCGATGTTGTCTCGTTTGCTGGGTTAGCTCTCTTGCCATTTTGTTTTATGCCCTGAGCTCGTCCCTTGTTGCGTTTGCTGGTGGTAGCTTGTCGTGTTCGACTGCGTCCCTTACTCTGGCCATTGACTCTTTGGACAGGAATATTCGCTCTCTGGGTGGGTCATCTACCACCGCACCCGGGGCTTGTTGCTTGCTGCTTGATGGCTCGTTGCTCTTGTGGTTGCTCTGTTCTTTCCCCTGTGGTACTTTCATTGGTATGCTTCCCACTGCTCCCAGCTTCACGACGGTCTTACTGGTGGTTCCGGAGTCTTTTGTGTTGCCGTTGGTTTGGTTATCTTGGCGAGTATTCGAGTCGTCGTCTTGGCCCTTGCCGTTTCCTGCAGGTGTGTCGACTTCTGCCATGAACACCTGCGATGGTGCCATGTATTCCTTCTTGCTCACGCGTGTGATGCTGCTCTTCCAGGCCGAGGGTCCACCCGAGCGGTCGCGGGTGACGTGAAGTCTTGGGTTGGGTGGATAGTCGCGGCTGGCTCGAAGGGTGGCCGCGCAGGTGGCGACCGCGTCGATTGTTGCTGTAGATGTCGTCGCAGGTGCTCGAGCGTCATCCGTGAGGCGGAGGGTGCCCCAATGGTTAATGTAGATCTGATATGCTCCGAAGATCAGGTTGATGCCGGAGCGTAGATCAGCGAAGACTGGTTGGAGAGTCGAAAGATGAGCCGTGAAACCGAGGGACCAAAACAGATCGGATTCCGCCTGGGTCGTCGGATCGAAGGGTGCTGGTGGAGTCATCGCGTTGGCGGGTGTTGAAGATGCTGGTGAGGCCGCCGAGATCGCGTTCCCAACCTGTGCGGTTCCCACAGATGGCGCCAATTGAACGGGATCAACCCCGGCAAATCCCATGGTCAGGGACCCTGGGTTAGTCATGAGAGGCACAGGTTGGACGATAGCTCGTCGGCTAACAGGAGGAGACGTTCCTGCTCGATATTATTGCTTGGAGATGCGATTACAGGGAAGGCCAAGGCTAGTGCGCACAAGGCTAGGGTTACAGATTGTGTATTGGTCGATCTAGATGTCTCCCCTCGCAGCCCTTATATACTAGGCTAGGTCTCGAGGAATCCGTCTTGGATTACAGATGAGGTTTCCTAACCCTAATCTTGTACCGCACGGCAGGTTTGCACCTTCCTTACGAGTCGTGGACTCCTACGTTGGTGCCACTAGTGGGCCAAGGCTGGGCCCAGGCGACATCTTTGTGGGCCTTATGTCTTCGGGTACACCGGGTAGGCCCATCCATAGGAGTCATGGGGTCACCCCCTCGTCACTGGACCTTACCACTACCAACTACTACTATTAAACTGTATGGTTCCGGGTCTTCTTCCTCGCAGGGAAGTCGAGGAGGGGAACTCGGAGGCATTATTATTATTAATTATTACAACTTACTATTATACAATGCTTCATCAACATCTGCTTCATTGTTACTTTATGCTTTATATGAACTGTTGGTTGTTCTCTTCTTGTGCTTCAAGACTCGTCAGAAGATGCTAGTCTTCGATAGGCCTAGCTTCTTATCCTTATTCTGATTTCTATATTGCAGTCAACTATATACAGCCTCCCCTTTCCATTTGATACAAATGCATAAATGCTTAGCAGCGGACGTAAGACTCGCGGGTATACTAGATACTTACCTTTGCTTTATTTCCCCCTTTTTGTTTTGCATGTGTAACATCCCAAAATTTTCCAAATTTTGGAATTTTAGTAAATTAATTATAATAATGATTGCTGGACTTCGCTACACATCGGCGTCGCACCTTGTGCGTTGTCGTGCGGCGGTACTAATCAAAGCAATGATAGCTAGCGCCAGTTGTAAAAGTCACGGAAAAATAAGCACCACCGTATTAGCAGTGGATTAGATAAAAAAAATAGTGAAGGTAAAAGGCTTCCATGGCAGCTGGCCACAGCACATGCGACAAGTATACTACAACCATCTCTACTGTACTGTAGCTAATAGCTACATCCAACGAGGGCTACTACTAGCTACAACCATCTCTGCTATAGCTACTAGCTACAGCTACAACTATAGTGAATATAGATAATGATGGTAAAGGGGAGTACTGTAGAAAGATTCATTGTCTATAAACACAGCGTCCGTGCCCTATTGATCTTTTTTAATGAATTATATATTTTTAGCTTGTTATATCATTGATGCACAAATCTTAAGGATGGTTTGTTTCAGTTGTCAGTTTTAATTATATCGAGTTGTTATTTTTTATTTCATGTAGCTTGTAATTTATTTACGTAACATTTAGTTGTTAGTTTTAATTGTGTTCAGTTGTCATTTTTATGCGATATAGCTTTCCAAAAAAAATTAACCCTCTAGTTGTTTGTTTTTAATTGTGCTTAGTTGTCATTTTCAATTCATATAGTTTGCTAAAAAATAGGCACAATTTGTCAGTTTTAATTGTGCCGAGTTGTCATTTTTTGCATGTAGCTTGCCATTTTTTTGACCCTCTAGTTGTCGGTTTTTAATTGTGCCGAGTTGTCATTTAAATTCATATAGCTTGCCAACAAAATTGACCCTCTAGTTGTCGGTTTTTTATTGTGTCGAGTTGTCATTTTTTGCATGTAGCTTGCCAAAAAAATTGACCCTCTAGTTGTGAGCTTTCAATTGTGTCGAGTTGTCATTTAAATTCATATAGCTTGCCAAAAAATTGACCCTCTACTTGTCAGTTTTCAATTGTGCCGAGTTGTCATTTAAATTCATATAACTTGCCAAAAAATTGACCCTCTAGTTGTCGGTTTTTTATTGTGCCAAGTTGTCATTTTTTGCATGTCGCTTACCAAAACATTACACAATCTACTTGTTATTCCAAGTTGCCATTTTATTTCTTATAGCTTGTCAATAAAAAATACGCCTAATTACCAGAATTATTTGTTCTGCTTGCCTACATCATTAATTGTATTAATTTTTAGCAATCTACGTATTATTATCGTCTTCTTTTAAGAATATATAAGAGATATTTGATTTTTTAAGTGTGATGTTTGATTGTTGAAAAACGAATGTAGTAAATACTCCTTATGCACAATAAATTGTTGTATAGATGTACCATGCAGAAAAGTAAGGCTGTAACATGCATGATTGTTGTACGGTCCTGTAGACTAGCTTCTATAGCAGCTAACATATGTATTGTAGCACGAAAACGACTTAATGTACTGTAGCGCGAAAGCAACACACGATCCGCCGCACGGAAAGGCTGATGCGCGGCGGCGCTACGTAGCTTCCCCCATGATTGTTTGCTTGATATGGTTGATTTTCACTAGGATCTGAAACTTTTGGATTTGAATTGAATATTAAAATGAGAGTGACTAAAATGACTTTCCCTAATATTCATCGTTGGAGCTTTGGAATTTAGTATTTAAAACAAATCTAACAAATTAAAATGAGAGAAGGTAATATGACTCCTTCATTATAAAAAAAGTTGAAAATGTTTAAAAGTGATTTTATTTTAATTTAATTAGATTTATTTAAATAACTTTCCATTCAAAATAATAATAACATGAGAGAAGATAAAATGACTAATTCAGAAAAATTGAGTGGAAACTATTTAAATAATTATTTGATATTTTTGTGAATTTCTAAAATATTTTATAACTAAATAAAGTCATTGAAAAATGTCTTTATTTTTATTTAGCTTTTTGGAAAATATATTCATTGAATAATTTTCTGTGGATTATTTGAAGAATTTAGAAATTTATTTCATATTTTTCTTATGAGTATTTATTTCTGTAAAATTGACTGAATTTCGGTTTTAAATAAAAAGAAAAACTGTGGCCCAGACGGTCCAGTAGCCTTTTTCGCCCGCGAGCGTAATTAGAGCCTGAGTCGGTTTCTATTGTTTTTTTTTCCTCTGCTTATATAAAGATTTTTGGAAAAAATATTTTTCTTAAAAATAACCCTAGCGGGACCCGCGGGCCGCCGCCGCCGGGCCCCGCGATTCGCCGGATCGGCCGCCGCCGACGGAGCGCTGCCGGACCACCGCGCCGCCTCCTACGCCAGGCCGCCCGCCGCCGCCGTGCGCGCTCCGCGCCGCCGCGTGCGCCACGTCGCCCGGCCCGCGCCATCGCGCCTCCTCGGCCGCGTTTCACCGACGCGCGAGCTCGCCGGAGCCGGAGCTGCCGCGCGCCTCACCTGGACGCCGCCGCCACCGCGAGTCACCGGCCGGCCGCAACCTCGCCGGCAGCGCCACCCCGTGCGCCGCCGCCGGCCCGTGCCGCCACCTCGCCCCGCTACCATGCGCCGCCCCTCACCGGCCGGCCTCCTCGGCCGCGTCTCACCGGCCCTGCCGCGAGCTCGCCGGAGCTCCATCTCCGGTCAGATCCGGTCAACCGCTGCCAAGGACCCGATTACTTTTTGCAAAAAAAATTATTTGCGAACAGGCCCCTGTTGACAGAAAACCCACCTGACCTCGCAGCTGCAGTATCTCCTAATCCGTGTGTCGGAATCAGGTGAAACTTTCTCCTACGCGCTCGTGTTGTTCTGTAGTCTATCGTGGAATCAACTTTGAACACCTTTGCACAAGTGAATTTTAATTTATTTAAATTCAAATTCAAACTGCCAGAGGCCATATCTTTTATACCGGTGATCCAATTCAATTGATTCTTTTTGCGTTGGGTCACTCGTGTCATGTACTTTATGTCCACATCATTTATACACCACCTTCAAATACTTTTTGATCTATTTGAATTTAAATTTAATTCAAACTTCAACCTGCTATAACTCGTGTTGTAGTATTCTGTTTCACGTGATTCTTTTTGCATATCGGATCATATGAAGCATCCTATCGGCAATACCTACACACCTTTTCATATTGCCATGATATGTATCTTTAGTTCTTAGTATCTTTAGTCGTAATATTTTGTAGTAAAAAATTCTTTTTCTATTGACTATCTCGAGTTCACCTTCCACCTGTCACCTTCGAGCACATCGACACTGGTGCCGTGTCAAGCCTTTTTGTTTTTGTTTTGTTGCTAAAACCTTTGTGTTTGATTTGTTAACCTTTTGGTTCCTTTATGTGTGATTTCTTATGTGGTATCTTTCCTTTACGATAGATTGTTCGGAGTGTGACGAGTAGAGTTATCTGGATCGTGAGAGCGAAGAACTTCATCGAATGTACAAGGCGAGTCGTACTTTGACCATTTCACAACCTATATTTTTACTTACGCATGTAGAAAATATCACCCTATGCATGTGTAGGAAGTTTTATATTACTATTGCTGCAAACTTGGTAGGGTAGCCATATGATCTTATCATGTTTGCTTAGACAACCTAGCACGTGCTTGCTATATATTTGCTATGCATGTAGACGAGGATTGGGTTGAGATTTCATTGAGTTATGTGAGGATTTAATGACTTGACTAGCAAACCTTTAATTAGAATACACCTCTGGACGGGTAGGGAGTGCTTCCTGTGGGCTCGTGCCTTATCTAAGGCGAGACCAGGTTGTACCCCTAATGGTTGGTTTTGGTGGTCGACAGTACGTCATGGTATCTACCCTCTGAACGTAAGTGGGCGACGTCCAGGCTCAAAAAGATCAGACATACTTGGTGACTAGGAGCTTCCATGTACAGCCGCTAGCCATATGGGCTCTGGCTTAGTTGAGTACGATGTAGGAAGCCTCTCCCGTGCAAAGCTAGCAGATGTATATGTGATAGGTGGTACTGGCTTGCCGTTGGGTGTAGGTGACCTCTTCTGAAAGATTTCGTCTCAATCTTCGGGTTGAGTCCAGCGGGGAAAGTGTACTAACCTCTGCAGAGTAAAAACTAATCATGATTAGCCGTGTCCCCGGTTATGGACATCCTTGAGCTACTAGACATTACTGTTACTGGAGGATCTTGACAGATTAATCACCATAATAAACTTGAGTGGGAAAGATTTAATAAAGGGTGTGGATGGGAACTGGTGTGCCCAGTTCAATCTTAAGTAGTAAGTTAAACAAAAAATTGACTAGGTAGATTGGGAAAAGTCAGCTTTCTGCAAAACAAAACCATAAGCCTTTCCTTTGACTTATCCTTGCATGTAGATGTAGGTCTGTTATATCCTTTTTCGTGTGACTTGCCGTACAAATCAGATGTACTGACCCATTGTCGGGTTGTAACCTTCGGTGTTGCAGGATTGTATAAGACGAGTAAGTGATGCGATGTAGGGTTACGATGTCTATACTCAACTATGCCGGTGGAGTTGATGGACGCCACGAAGCTTTTATTGTTTTCCGTTGTATTCTATTTGTAAGCTAGCCTTGAGCTATGCAGGTATGTTTTATTGTAATACTGGATCTTCGATGTAATATATATATGACATGTGGTTTATTCTTGATATTACATCATGTATTGTGTGTGCTAGCTATTGATCCAGGGACTAGCACAGAATGCACAGAGACTTGGATTCTTAGTGAATCGGGTCGTTACAGCCTGATCGGCCGCTACAGTCGACGTTGGATCCCAGGAGCAGGAGTACCCCGGCGACGCCTACTACTACGTCGAGCCCCCCTTTGACCAGGACCAGGAGTAGTTTCGGATGCTCCCAGGCAGGAGGCCTTGCCTTTTCGATCTCTGTCTCTGATGTTATTTGTGCTAGCCTTCTTAAGGCAAAACTTGACTAACTATGTCTGTACTCAGATATTATGGTTTGTATAACTTATGTATTCGGGTTCGTGTGACCCCTTTATCATGTAACATATTGGTTTATCCTTTTGTGTTTAGTGTTGTGCTGTGATATTCTCACTGTGGCACCTTAATCTCAACCGTGTATCCTGCGTGTATGATTACTGTACACGGATTGATTTTGGGGGCGTCACACCCGCCTGGGGAACCCCTCCTCCTCGCCCTCAACAGCGTCTCCTCCTCGTCGTCTCTGTTGTCAAGGACGACCACATCTGGCGGAGGCGGCGCGGCCCTGCTGCGGTTGCTGCTTCCCCCGGTGGCTAGTTCCGCCGCCCCATCTCCTCGTGCTACGGCTTGTGCGGCGGTGAAGCGGCGCTTCACCTCAAAGAGCTCATAGGCGCGCTTTTGGCTCTCCATCTTTTCGCGTGCGTAGTCGTTCCGCGCCCAGGCGAGGCCGTAGTCCTCCTCCTCTTCGACGTCGGCGACCGGCGGGGGCACGAAGACCTCTTTCTTCGACTGCTTCAGCCCCAGCCGAGAAAGGAGGCCCTGGCGCGAAGGAGCTGCCGACGAGGAGGGGCCGGAGCCGTCATCATTGATGACGAGGCCGCCGAGCGTGCGACGACTGGGCGGCATCCCCGGCTCGGTCTTGAGCTCAGTCTTCACCTCGGTCTTGACCGGAACGAACTGCGGGGGAGAGGACGACGGACCGATGGAGTGCGAGCCGGCGGAATAGGAGGCCGAGGTCGATCCGTCGGACGAGGAGGACGGCGCCCCCTCCATGCCCCGCGGCAACATCACCCACAGCGGCGTGCCCGGGCGAGAGTACGATCGGCGGGGAGCCGCGGACAGCGGAGAGTAATGGATCCACGGTTTGTTTCCGGCCTCGATGTGGTCGAGGACGAAGGGTAGGGTGCGGCCCTCCACGCCCCACCACCGTTTTCGGCCGATGGCGTTCTCCCGGCCGGCAACAGGCTGCAGGCCGTTGAAGGACGCAATCGCCTCCTCGCGGCGGTGCTCGAAGTAGGTCGTCCACCCGGCAATGTTGTACGTTGCGTTTGCCGGGTTTTTGCGCTCGGCCTCCGCCATTCCTTGGTGGGTGTCCTCGACCTCCATGGCGAAGGCATTCCCGAGGCGAGGGAGCGGCGGCACCGGCACGCCGCGGTTGCTGAGCACCCGGTCGTGGGGGGGGGCACGTGTCCGGCATGCATGGGTAGCCCGTCCAAGCAAGCATGATGGCCTCCCACAACTGCGACGTGCGGCGCCGTTCTTCGTCGTGCCGTCGTCGGGGTAGCGCTCGCCCATGGTGAAAGATAGTGGCGGCGGGGAGAGGAAAAGAGGAGGCGACTACGCGGGGAGGGGAGGAGAGGAGAGCAAGAGCTGGTGTGCGGCGGCCTACGGCGAGCCCCGGCTTTTATAGCGGCCCTTGGGCGGGAGAGGTGTGGACGCGCGGCGTCACCGGGATGGAAGACGCGGCGACGGTCGGCGGCCTATTGGACTCCTCACCACATTCATTCGCCTGTGCCGATTGGACTGGACGTCGGTGCCGCATTGATTCGCCTGCAGCGGCTGCGGGGCAAAGACGCCGACAAGTGGGTCCCCTCGACGCGGCGCGCGCGAAAGCGCGGGGGCAGTTTCTCGTTCGCGCCAGTTTCTTTCGTCCGGCGCCCCCAAGTGACCCCCAGCGCGCTGGGTCAGCTTGGGATCGCCGGACTCAATTTCGGCCCAATCCGGCGCTAATTGGGATCTTGGAGACGCGGCTGGACGGAATTCGTCTGTACGGCGCAAATAGCGCAGCCCTGGGGGCATCTTGGGGTCGCGGTTGAAGAGGCTCTAACATTATGGTTTATGAGGCTTTGCCCACTATGCATTTATTTCATGTTATGTTAGATCATTGCACATCCTTCTACACTGATAGAGCCATTCAATTTTATGCATCATGTTGTATTTATTATGAATTATGAGTACCAAAAGTGTGTTGATTATTTACATACAGAGTGTTGCCCGTACCAGTGAGGAATTAAAAGAAATCACACAAAAATGAGTCCAAAGAGACCAAAAGAGGTAAAACCTAAAAGAGAAGTGGAGGCCACCCAAAAAAAAGAAAATAAATAATAGAGAGGGCGCAACATTACGATCCATTTCAGCTTTGTGAGATTATCTTCCTTTGACCTTCCAAATCCCCCATAATGTTCTCTTAGCAATAATATACTGGTGCCAATACCAAATGCTCATGCTCACTTGCTGAGTAAAACTTCAAATCAATTGACTCTTGATGTTCATGTTTATATTACTTGGTCGGATCCTTTCCGTGTTGTGAAAAAATGCTTGATGCCTAAATAGAGGGATTGATACCTTTACATTGCATACTTAAATCGCCTCTAATGAACTTTGTATGGTTTCATGTCTCCAAAGCAACATTCATGGAAGATTTTAGCCTGTTGATCCACCAGGATTATTCATTGTTTATTTAATATCGAATATAAATGTTTTTTTTGAATGATTTGATCACAATTCACAAGCTTTAAATTACTATCTGATCTTGACTATGTTGGTAGCATGTCACGTCGAAAATTACCTTTGTTATCATTTTCCTACTCAAGAACAAGCAAGAATTAAGCTTCGGGATGCTGATACGTCAAAAACGTATCTATAATTTTTGATTGTTTCATGCTTGTTTTGTGTCATTGCTACATGTTTTTACTATAGTTTTATATCATTTTAGGGAATTTTCTTGAACTAACCTATTAACTCCGGTGTCAGTTTTTATTTTCTGTTGTCTTTTGTTTTAGAAAAGTTACACAAGAAACCGTCTCGGAAAGTGTTGAAATTGACAAAGGCCATTTATTTATCGATACGAAGACAAGGTCCAAAGGGCAGCCGGAGAAAAACCCATAGGGAGGAGGCGACCAGGGGGCGCGGCCCCACCCCTAGGAGTTGGGGTATCCCCTCGGGCACCCTCTTCGCCTATATATTCCCTCCTGACCTAAACATCACGGGGGCGGAGAAAATTTATAGAACACCATTACAGGGTCGTTGTCACCTCGAAAGTCCAATCTAGTGTTTTTGGAGCCCTGCTCTGACCCCCTATCAGAAGGGGGAACCATCACCGGAGGCTTATTCATCACCATGATTGTCTCCTAGGTGATGTGTGAGTATTTCATCCTTGGACTATGGGTCCATAGCAGTAGCTAGATGGTTGTCGCTTCTCCTTGTGCTTTCATGTTTAGATCTTGTGAGCTTCCTAACATGATCAAGATCATTATTATGTAATTGCTACATGTTGTGTTTGCTGGGATCGAATGAATTGTGAAATTATGATCAGGTTGTTCATGTTTCTTATATGATCTTAATATTATATTTATGATATGTTCTAGTGTGTTCTTGCATGCTCTATGGTATGTATGGTTACTTTGTCCAAGTAGTTGCATATGTCTCCAAGAGGGAGTTTTGTGCTAGATATTAGGTTCATGCCTCCTCCGACCCTGGGAACGAGTGACAGAAACATCCAAGAGCAAGATGTGATGTTGCTACTAAGGGTAAAACAGAACTGTTCATGTCTACTTATTGATTATGAATGTTTCTTGCATTATGTATTGAGCTTAATGCAACTGTTTGTTGCTTTCGCAACTTAATACCACAGAGATGTTGTTGGACAGCGGTCTCGGGGTGGATTATTAGTTATGGATGTAGTTGGATGGCAGTCTATATATGTTTGTCGTAATGCCTACATGATTAGTCCAATGAACTTTACCTTGTCATAATAGCATTGTTATGCCCTCATGATTTGTTAATTACCTAGTTGTAATTTGTTCACCCAACTTTTTACTGTTCTATGGGGAGACACCACTTGTGAAACTATGGCCCCAGTCCATTCTTTTTACATTGTTTACAATCTCGATTATTTATTTTTCATCATCACTTTCTTGTTGTTCCGTTTTACTTTTATTACTTTGAACCACACCATACGTTTAATTCTCTCGTTAAAAACAAGATGGGAAGCTTGACAGCCTTCATGGAAAGTTGGGGACGAAAGGAGTTTCTGCTTTGTGTGCAGGCCCACGTTCGTTGAAGCGCAAGACAAAGAACACCTAACTAAAGGCCTTGAAGTCCTACCGGATTCATAACCTTGGTTTCAAAACTAGGGGGTTCTACTATGTTGCATCATACCATCCTCTTGGGGTTCCCAACGGGTCTGTGTGATTCACGACATCAATCATCTGGAGCTCCCTCGTGTTATTTTCGAAGAAATGCTCTTCCGATTGGTCTAGGGTGTTCTCCAGCATCAAAGGAGTAGCCCATGGTAAAAGAACAAGTTTGAGGCACAGTATTCACAAGATTCCCTTCCGTTGACTTAAAATTATGCGGGACTCGCAAGTCCAATACACGTACCTTAGTGGGTGTAGTCATGTTTGTGAAGCAACTGCCACATAAAAGTTATGCATTGAATATTCAAAATAAAACAAAACCATTTCAAACATGTATAAGGCATGTAGTTGTGGGAGGTCATTCGGACCTCCCTCTTGTTATCTCCCACAAAACATTCCCCGCCTTGTCTAGGTCATCACCAAAATAAAGGGGTATAGATCCCATGGTGATCCTCTTGGTTTAATTAATTTTTGTAAAGTTTATCCTATAGGACATTTGAAACCAAGTTTGAGGCTTTGTATTCAGAAGATTCACTTCCTTCGACTCTAATATAAGTGGAGGGACTCACACTATAAGTCCATAACGTATAGCAGGCCATAGTTTTGCTTATGAAGCAAGTGCCACATCAAAGTTGTTCATAACAAAACCCTTTCAAATATGTATTAGGGGCACATGAATACGATGGAGGTCATCCCATGTATTGCTTTGGATGAAATCGCTCCCTGCTTGGTCGGCGTTCGATCACTAGCAGGGCATAGCCCATGGCGGTTTCCTCTATGTTTGTGGGGTGGTCCTATAGGACAACTGAAACCAAGTTTGAAGCATAGCAGAAGATTGCCTTCCGTTGATTCTAAAATAAGTGGGGGACCCACACTATAAGTCCATATAGCCTATATATAGTTTTTCTTATGAAGCAAATGCCACATCAAAATTTTAGATCTATCTAGAAAAATCATTTCCAAAAGTTTCTAAGCTATGTTCAAGGGTTGGTTTATTTTGCCATTTGCTTATCGTGTTTATGTCACAATGTTAGATTGTAAGTTGTTCGAGGGAAATGAAGAGGAGCCAGAAGCTTTTGAGGACTTTGCTAAACCAGGCAACCACCCATTTAACCATGTTGATTACCCCTATTTGCATTACACACACAGATATTTACTTGCATGGAAAATTATTTTGCTAAAATGTCATGCTCAGTAGATGCACCTATGTGCTTGTTAGTGACACCCCTTGACATTGTTAATACCACTCCATTAATAATGCTAAGAATATTTACCCATTGATCACATATTTGTGGGTTCAATAAAAACTAAACCTAGCTACGATTAGCCGTGAAACCACTTGTAGGCTATCTAGGGCTTGGGATCAAAAATTTGTCAAGAAAAAACGTTTATGAAAACTCCCATTTGGGTGGCACACACTTTCGCTCAACCAAACGTGCGGTATAGTTCAACTTCAAACATCAAACATGTTTCCTTTAGTAGAACTGTGTGCACATCATTGCATATAATTTACATTCTTCAATCGTCAGTGATTGTTTAGTTTATCACAGAAATCAAAATATAAGTAGTTGAAGTGTATTAGTTTAGTATACTAAAACTACCTATATTTGGTAGGGGGAGTAGTATGTATTAAAATAAAATTATGTGTACATCATCACACAAATCTTGTGACATAGTTCAACTCACTACACATGCTTTTTACCGTAGAACAGTGTGCTTGGAGTGGCACGCATTTTTCCTTCCACATTGGTGTGTGGTGTGTTGACCATCGCACACGTTTCATTTTTGACACACAGTTCGACACTATGATGTGTGATAGATTGGGCTTCATAAAAACCGATCTGCACTAGTGCAGGTCCGTGTTATGATGAATCTGACGGGCAGCAGCTCATCTCAAGTACAGGTCACCGAGCATCGGAGGACACAATGTGAATCATATTGCAAACAAAACCCAGTGTCGAGCAATCTAACAGGCTAAAATCAGAAGGAAGAGTAGTGCTTTCAAGCCCTAATACTCCAGTAGTACGTACATAAATACCAAATCAACTTTCAGGCCCTAATACTCCAGTAGTACGTACATAAATGCCAAATCAATCTAGCAGCAAGGAAGGACTTTTGATAGCTCTCAGCCGTACAATGCAAAAAAAAAATCAAACATTTCACTCGTACTGCAGCTTCCTCCTCCAGACTTAACATAAATGCCAAATCAATCTAGCAGCAAGGAAGGACTTTTGATAGCTCTCAGCCGTACAATGCAAAAAAAAAAATCAAACATTTCACTCGTACTGCAGCTTCCTCCTCCAGACTTAAAAGTCGGAAGCCCTCCTGTTGCAACGCTCCAGGAAATTTGTAGAGTCCAGTTCCTGCCGCTCCGCAAAACTAGGCAGCAATCCTCCCGATCCGCTCCATCCGCTCAAGGAGCGGAGGGCAACCGAACAGGCCGTTAATGTTTCCTAGTTTCGCTGCACAAGATGACCAAGAAACCGAGATGTATTACTGTCATTGATCAAATTCTCCAACTTGATTAAAACATTTTTTGTAAAATGTGACTATTTATCTACAATGGCCATTTGTCTATAAGAAAATCATTTTTAACATTGCACAACACACATGCACAGGGGCATACGCTCACATTTAATTTAAAACAGACACATAAAATTTATGATCTATTCTTAAAAAAGCAAAATCGACTTCAGCGAAAAGCTCAAGAAAAGAGACATCGCATGACATATAAACTGGTTGTCTTGTAGTATTTATTAGCAACTTTCCTCTGAAAATCTGAATAATTGCTTTATGTTCCAATGAATAGGAGGTAAAGGTACTAAGTTCTCACGTAAGAAAGTACTAAGTTCAGATGTAAGAAACACTTCAGTATATATTAAGTTCAAGCCAAGCCAGCAGAAGTTCCTCTACTGTTAAAGCTCCACCAATGGGATTCACATAATAATAGGCAGATGATCAAATTCGTAGATACACTTGTCAATAGAAGCAACCAGCTAACCCTTTTCGATGGAGAAACCAAATGGGATTCACATAATAATAGGCCAACTTACTGTATGTTTACTACTCCCTCAGTTCCATTTCAACGACAGTTAATATGGAACGGAGCGAGTACCTTAGTTCTTCATAAATCATAATTCACCTCTAGCCCCCACAGATATGCCTCATTCTTATCATTTATACCTAAGAGAGTGATCGCCACTACTCTAATTATCTAAACATGCAATCTATCCACCTAAGCAAAGCTGCCAGCTCAGCAAAATAAAAACTATCCATACTATTTTTAATCAAGTTTCTTACGAGTACTTACTATTTTTCAAGTGACACCCACATACACCTCAGTCGTATCCCCCTTCCAAATCTTTTCCTCTTCATAACGTCTGTCCTTCACTTGCCTTCCTACATCCCTCGTCTGTCCCCTCCCATCCTCATCCCCGCTTTCCAACCTTAGCCAAATCCCCTCTTCGCTCAGCCTAGTCATGGAGCTGTCCTCTTACTCTCCTTGATTGCATCGTTAACGGATGAGGGACTAACCGCACCGTCGCCGGCTCCCGGACAGCAACATGCACCGAAGTCAAGTTATCATGAGAGTCTAATTGGCTCTTGGAGATGCCCAACATAGTAGCAGGGCGGCGGGAGGAATATTGCAGAGGATAGAGTTGGGTTCTGCGAAATAATTTGATTGCAGTTGGACATCCAAGGTGAGATCGACATGCGCCTGCTTAATTAGAGATCCAATGTGGCTGATTCTTCTTTCGAGCTTTGGCAAATACGAGTACATGAGAACGGAGTGGCTAGATAGGATGGGCTTCATCCCCACCTACACGGAGCAGCCATATCAGATTGGCGTCATGCTTACACACACGTGTAATTATCTTTCAAAACATGCAAATGTTTCTCTCATGCAGTATGTTCAAAACATGCAAATGTTTCTCTCATGCAGTATGCCATCCGATAAATGCCCATAGCAGACTGCGGCCAGCAGTAGCAGCTGCCGGTCAAGCCATGGACTTAGTCACAATAAGCACTGCTGTATTTTAGGGGTTCATCAACATCTACAGTATGTCTGCAGAAAAGATACTTGTGAAACTCTGCACATCCCCTCAGAAAATCAGTTAAGGTGTGTAAAAATGCTATCTGGTGGATCTATTTTTCTCTATTGCATTGTGTTAGTACAAAACCGTAGATTTTACCAACCATTTCACTGAACCATTGAGGATCATCCAAGCTATGCAACTCCTCTTATTTCATTCCCTTTTCTGGACCACGTACATGTGCACCTTTTATTGCGTGTTGCTGTAAATGTTGGACGAACTTACTTTGCAAAAGTGCAGACGTTTGCTTTGATGGTATTATATCTGTGGTTCAGCACATCTTCTTATATTAATTAAAGTTATTGCAAGATGAATCTATCTTCTCTGGATAATAGATGATGTTTGCTGGTCGGTTTTTTCTTGATACTGTAGTTGCCTTTCGGTGATTTTCAAGTGTTAATATCCGGTGTTACTTCAAAATTTATGCAGACCGCTACAAACTCTCGCCCTTGTAGTGTTGTCTACTGAGTATGAAGTTGCCTTTCAGTGATTTTCATGTGTTAATATCCGTTGTTACTTCAACATGTATGCATAACGCTACTAACTCTCCTCCTTATAAAGGGAAGGTGGACACAGTTTTTTTCTACGATGGCTATACACACTGTATTTTTTTCTTATATCCCTATTTCTGTAGTGGTTTAGAGGAATGGCCAGAAGATGAATTCTTATGATTCTAGAAAGACAAATGGTATTTCTTTACCTCCTACTGCGGGGTGGATCATACAAAACGCATGTGTGAGTTCTGATGGAGATTGGCGCAGTTCAAACTTGGAGTTATAGCTAGGTGGTGATGTTTCGGTTGTAGCTTGAAAGTTTTTTCCCCTTGCAGAAGAAGTGGAGATTTTTTTATTTTTGTAGACAAAGAAGAAGAAGCAATGGTGTATTGAAGTCATGAACCATTTGGTTCTGCAGCTAAATTATCATATAATTTGAATGGTATGAGTAATGTAACATTGTAAAGTATTTCTTACCAAGCAAAATCATGTATTCTTTGTTTTGCCAGTCCTTTTAGGAGAGTTAGTGTGCCAATTTAAAACGAATTGTAGACAATATTTTCTGCAGCAACGCGTGGGGAATTGTCTAGTATTTCTTAATGAGGCGGAAGGGGCCAAACTTCTCTGGATCACATAGGGAGGGGGCTAGGGTGAACGATGCAGAGATGCACTCCATGAAATTAAAAGAGAGCATGCAGTCTGGATAAAGGACAGCGCTACAATCCCATGGAGATAACTGCTGAGTTTAGTCAGATTTTTCTTTTTCAAAACCCAGATTACCAAATAGAACCCGTAGACGCAGACACTCAAAGCACCTTGGAGATCTTGTATTCTAAAGTATAAAAGGTTCCTAAGTTACCATTGATCTAAAAGGTTCATGTCTATCTCCATGAAATAAAATTCTTTCTCATCAAATATTAAAAAAGAATATAGTGTGATGGATTGGACTTGTACGAAGGGCAAACCCAGTGCTAGAAGCTGCCACACAAGGTGGGGTCTGGGGAAGGATTATACGAGGCAAGTCTTACCCTTACACAGTGCAATGCAGGGAGGCTGTATCTAACCCAGGACCTCTTGGCACAAGTGGGGAGTACTTCACCACTGCGCCAAGCCGACGTATTGGACGTGTACAGAAGGAAAAAATGTGACATGTATAATCCCTATGAGAATTAAGGTCTTTCAGAAGAGTACACAAAGATAGTCCAAGCAGTCAAAGTTTAAGCCTTTAAGGCAAGTAAGAACTAGAGATATAGCTTAGATGTAAATGCAATCTGAATGAAAGCACACTCGTGGGATTTGATGATTTAAACTGATTTTCCTAAGAGAACACTAAGCTCATTAAGAGGGTATTTATATGCACTCACGAGGATTAATCTACTTATTTGGATCTTACTGTCAACAAGTAAATGTTTTCTGAGTGAACAAAAATGGAAGCGTGTAGCACAATTTTTAAATTGATGAACAGGGCACACCATTGTGTTGATATTGTCAAGCTTGGTCTTAGCCAGTTTGATAATTAGCTATCCTTTAGGTACCATTAATTTCTCGTAGCAACATCACCAATATCGATCGTGCAGTATACTAGTGTCATCATCAATCTGTGTGGTTTACTCAGTAGAATGGTACCTTTTCAGGGACAGTACAATGAAAATTTAAAGGTGTTCTATTCACTAGACATAGGAAATTCTAACCAAGGAACAAATGAAACTTCCTGGTTTAGGGGGAACACACAAAAGGATCATTCTCCAATCTAGCATACACATCCTAGCATATTCCTATACCTCAGAACCTTAAAACGTCCCATGTGTATGCTGTTGCAGCAAAATTCTGAGCCAAAACCATCGAAATCAAGTAACAGAACTCACTTCAATTTCCTTACATAGTTACATCTAGTCACTGGTTAAAACAACCAACAGTGTTAACCTACCAGCTCTGTGCTAGGAAAAAGGAGAGCAAACCTTGGTGATTGACAGTGATATACAAATCCGCAGAAATTCAGTCACACCAATCGGGCATTCCTCTTCATCTCCTCCTCCCTCTTGATATCCTTCTTCTTCCTCATCTTCACTCTCGGCTTTATGGTACGGTGCTGCAAATGCTCGGCCTGGAAGGCCACCATCGCCCTGAGAACCCTCACCATCGTCTCCTCGATCTCCGCACCGTTTCCATTCGGCTCAAGCAGCCGCAGCGCCCTTGCGGCTGCCTCCATTGTGCTCACGCATCCCTTATGCGGCTCCTTCTTCACCACGAGCTCCGACTCGAACATGCTGTCCCCGTCCAGGCTGCTATCTACGGGCAGGGATACGGGGATGATGGCGAGCGAGGACAGGAACGGGAGGCTGGCGGCGTGCATCTCCCTGGCCTGCTTCCAAGTGCCATCGAGGAGGAGGAGGATGGGGTTGGAGCGCGCGGAGGGAGGCGTGGACCGGCACCAGGAGGCGAGGTCGGTGGCGGCGGGTGAGGGGAAGAGGATGAGGACAGGGTTTTGGGAGGGAGGAGGGATGAGTGGGGTGGAGGAGGGGCGGAGGCGGCGGCCAGGGAGGAGATGGAGGTTGGCGAGGCAACGGGCGAGGAGGGGGAGGGTGGAGAGCGGGTTGCGACGGAGGGCGTGGGGGTGGTGGAGGACGACGACGGTGGTGGACGTGTGGAGCGGGGAGTGGGGCAGGTGCGGGCAGAGGCAGACGCGGGACGGGCGGCCGCAGCCGGCGTGGCAGATGGCGCGTCCAGGCGGTGCCGGCGTGCCGCCGGCATCCTCCTCGGAGGCGGAGGAGACTGGGAAGTCCAAGTCCATTTTTGTTTTAGGGGTCCAAGTCTTATGGGGCCATGGGCATAATTATCATTTTGCTAGGGGCCCGTCATGTCAGGGGCAAATTCTAAAGATTTAGGGCTTGTTTGGTGAACAGGATCCTCTCCCTCTCACTTCGCCTTCCCTTTGTCATTAGAAAAAGAGCGAAGCTTTGCGCCGGTCGATTGGCGCTCTGGTTCGGCCGGTCAAACGCGCATCGTCTGATCTCCGCGATTTAACGGTTTAGATTTGTGCGTATTTTTTTGTTTTTGACTGCAACATTTGCGGTACCTTTTGCAACATTTGCGGTACTTTCACAACTTTTTTGGTACACGGATGCAACATTTTTATTTTTGGTGTTTTTTACAGCAAAAAAAATTGTGGTAACAATTTTAAATCGCTGGTGGTAGCATTTTTTACTATTGGTTATAACTTTTTTGGTACATGGATGCAACAAAAAATTATTGTGTACATTTTTTTCTTCAATTTTTTTCACTGTTGCAATAAAAAATTACGTACCATATTTACCATCAATTAGTGGCAGCAAATTTAATCTACTCTTGTAGCTTTTTTTATAATGGTTGCAACAAAATTCGGGAGTCATCATCACCTATCACACTTCATCTTTTTTTTAGCAAAAATCATTAGTAACATTTTCATATCATGCTACCAAATGAATGCGCTTATGTAAGGTCCGATATGCGGTACTATTCCAGATCTAGGTGTTTCCATCCAGATCCGGGGACGAAGCACATATCGGTCCCACCGCGACATATGACCTGGTTCGGCCGGTCAAACGCGCATCGTCTGATCTCCGCGATTTAACGGTTTAGATTTGTGCGTATTTTTTTGTTTTTGACTGCAACATTTGCGGTACCTTTTGCAACATTTGCGGTACTTTCACAACTTTTTTGGTACACGGATGCAACATTTTTATTTTTTGTGTTTTTTACAGCAAAAAAAATTGTGGTAACAATTTTAAATCGCTGGTGGTAGCATTTTTTACTATTGGTTATAAATTTTTTGGTACATGGATGCAACAAAAAATTATTGTGTGCATTTTTTTCTTCAATTTTTTTCACTGTTGCAATAAAAAATCTGATAAAAAATTACGTATCATATTTACCATCAATTAGTGGCAGCAAATTTAATCTACTCTTGTAGCTTTTTTTATAATGGTTGCAACAAAATTCGGGAGTCATCATCACCTATCACACTTCATCTTTTTTTTAGCAAAAATCATTAGTAACATTTTCATATCATGCTACCAAATGAATGCGCTTATGTAAGGTCCGATATGCGGTACTATTCCAGATCTAGGTGTTTCCATCCAGATCCGGGGACGAAGCACATATCGGTCCCACCGCGACATATGACCTGGTTCGGCCGGTCAAACGCGCATCGTCTGATCTCCGCGATTTAACGGTTTAGATTTGTGCGTATTTTTTTGTTTTTGACTGCAACATTTGTGGTACCTTTTGCAACATTTGCGGTACTTTCACAACTTTTTTGGTACACGGATGCAACATTTTTATTTTTGGTGTTTTTTACAGCAAAAAAAATTGTGGTAACAATTTTAAATCGCTGGTGGTAGCATTTTTTACTATTGGTTATAACTTTTTTGGTACATGGATGCAACAAAAAATTATTGTGTGCATTTTTTTCTTCAATTTTTTTCACTGTTGCAATAAAAAATCTGATAAAAAATTACGTACCATATTTACCATCAATTAGTGGCAGCAAATTTAATCTACTCTTGTAGCTTTTTTTATAATGGTTGCAACAAAATTCGGGAGTCATCATCACCTATCACACTTCATCTTTTTTTTTAGCAAAAATCATTAGTAACATTTTCATATCATGCTACCAAATGAATGCGCTTATGTAAGGTCCGATATGCGGTACTATTCCAGATCTAGGTGTTTCCATCCAGATCCGGGGACGAAGCACATATCGGTCCCACCGCGACATATGACAATGTCATATGCCCCGGATTTCCAACATGATATCACAACATTACAGATACAAGGATACAACATCTCATACAATCGGCATACAACTGCCTTAATACAATACAACGGCGAAAGATACATGTATGAGTACAGACTACAATCAAATGCCTAGTGGCAAAGAGAAAAACATTGATTCCCATAACCACACGGGTCCAGGCCCTCCGTCGGGATCCGCCTAACTAGTCGTCGTCGAGTCTCCACGTGAAACGTCGATCACCATACCTGTTGTCGATCAGAACCCTGAAAAGAGTTTGGGGGTAGTATCATGAGTACAGAAATACTCAGCATCCAACTGTAGTGGTCAACTGACCCAGCAAGGACTTCATCACTCGTCATTCTAGGATAACTAGTAGTTTACGGTAAGGATGGTGTAAGTGGTGAGGTTGCTGTCGCACTAGCATTTATGAAGTGGCTAACGATCTAGAGAGTAAGGTAAGAAGCCAAGCATTCGATGAGGAATCGCCTCCAACAAGTCTTGATATCAACTACTTACGCAAAAATAACACCTATCCTATCCTTGTCCTCCTCTTCGCATCCCAACGAAGAATAAGCAGTCAAGGCACACACACACGTTGATCAAGTTATATTAAGATTATCTCAGTTGTTGTTGTTGTCTATGAACAAGAAGTAGGTCTCAAGTCGTCCATAACCGTGGACACGGCTTCTCGAAAAGATTTAACCCTGCAGGGGTGTACCAACTGCCCATTACAAGGCTCTGCACGCACGTCCATCTCTCTCAGTTGCTACCCATCACAGGCAACCATTTTATGATTTAGTTCCAAGAGATCCGAAACGACAGGTCCCTCTAACTAACAACGAACAAATCCGGGTGGCCCCCGGTGAGTCGACATCCATCTCAAGAGTCGGCCGCTCTCTCGATCTGGTCTCTACCGTCTATCGCAGGTTTGGATAGCCGGTTAATCACACATGGGAAACCGGGTCCTCAGCCGGACAAAGTGGGCCAGCAAGGGAACTATGTCCTCACTGGTCCGGGTTGGTTTGAAAACTACTGGCGGCCGACCAGCACACACACGGTTTCAAATGGTAAATCAGCTTGGGCCACCACTGGAAATGTTTGAAGCTAGGTAGGTAAGAAAAGGGGACCCCATAAAATCCCACATGCGGTTAGGCACGCTCAGTCTTAAAACCAATACACGGAACTCGGGTCCTAGGTGACTCGAATGGAACAAAGCGTCGGGGCGGGATAGCCTAGACCTTCCATCCTTCGTCGAATATAGTCAACATTTATAATAATCAATATCAGCCACAACAATATAATAATGTGATATCCCAAACCAAGGAGTAACAGGGGTAACATCGTAGCATCCTAAGCATGCATACTGAGCAGGGGATGAACAACGAGCAATAGTAACATAGCAGTACATGGTTTGCTGGGAGGGGACATGGCTGTATCGGTTTGAAAGAGGCTGTAAACATGTGGTAGGATCAAACATCGAACCTATCCTAGACTAGCATGCAAACCACTGGTTGAAATAGAATGGATCATAAGTAATGTATAGTCCTTGCCTGTTGATAAGTCGGGTTCCGAAGGTGTAGTTGATCGCAAGCTCGTATCGTCTCCGAGAGGTACCCGCGGAAGCACACAAGACGGTAAACACTAGAAAGCAATCAACGAGCAAGAATCTATTACTACGAAGCAAACACGAGAAAGCATCAACAAGAAGGCAACACGAGACATCACACCTACCGTCGAGAGCGGTTACTAACAGGTTAAGTGGAGTACTCGTCACACACGACGATACAACACATTTAGAAAGGTTCAAGATGTTTAGCTACAGGTGATCAATAAAGGTTGTTAACATGGCATCTCACTCAAGCATGGCATAGCACACAAACATGTCAAGAGGTGAATCACAAAGTAAAATATCTATGCTAGTCAATTTAAGTGAGGCACAACCTAAACATGGCATTTCACTAAGTGCCGCACGACAATTAAAACATTTGGTACTGTTCTGTCCTAAACATAATTTTATTATTTTTATTAGCAAGAAAGAACAACATAAACACAACCTACACGCAATTCTAGTCAAGTTACATATAAGAAACATTTTAATCGGAGCAATGGTTAAAAAGTTATTAAAGAAACAGTTTACAGTGGCATGGCAGTTTGCAAAAACATCCCCGGTTTTTCTCTCGCGGTGTTTACGTTTCTGACCGCCGGGGGTCCGCAGGACCTCTGATTCGGGTAAAACTTCGAACTGCGCGATCAGCGCATCGAGCTGGCGGCGTTCACCCCGCGCTGGAACCATTCTGAGAACACTTTCCGGCGCGCTATAAAAATAACCCATTTAATTATTAAACGGGGTTTTCGTTCCGTTGGCTGCGGCTGGTCTTGTGCGGTTTTCGCGACGGTGATCGGGTGAAACCCGGTGTCGCAAAGGTCGAGTGTCAGGGTGGCAAGGGTCGGTCCTCGTCCGGTACGAGATAAGAGGGGGGAAATAATCGCCGATCGATAAATTGGGGATGCAAACACCGCAAACAAATCAGACAATCAAACAATTCTCACCGAAAACAAAAATTTGATTTTTTGTGAAATCTGGGTTGTTACAGCTTAGCACTAAAATACTATTAAATACATCTGTTTAGCAAAAAGTAACATAGATCAATATAATAATATTAGTATAATAGTAGTACAGATAGTAGCATTTTATAGTACGGTTGCAACATTTATCATGTGTCAGATGCAGCAAAAGCGAAAAAGTGGCCACAAGTGGGCCTTGGACCGACCGGCCTAAGCTTTGGTCGGTCGGCCGACCACCATCATTAGCCTTAAAAAACTACTCCCTTCAATCCATAATAAATATTTGAATGACACTTACTATGAATCTATAATACCTAAATAGTTCATCCCCACGAACATATTGATCTTAACATGCAAGTTATCCACATCATCAAGTAGGTGCATCATTTTAAAACTTATTTTCATTAACTCTTCATGCACATGCATGCTCTCATTAAATTGTCATGCGCATGCAACCTATCATAAAAATATATTTACTTTTTTATGCATTCAGTCTCACGGTTTAAAAACAAAAATTTTATATAAAAAATCAAATTATGAGTTACTTTGTATTTTATTTTTCTATGCGACAATTTTATTTTATGAATGTAGGGTGTAAAATTCCGGCCTTAAGAGGTGGAGAGAATTCTCCCCATGAAATGCATGTGCCTTGATGATTCCCCCCTGGGTATTTTCTTCCTAGGTTTGCTCCTCATGTGCACCAAACGAAGCCTTAGGGATTTTTTGGTTGTCGTGGATCCCGGTCTTATCCTTGGGGAGAAAAGCCACGGGTCGACTTCAAAGCTTGCCAAATGGGCCTGGTAAATGGGCTGACACGTAAGCCCGTGTGCCAGGCCCGTGACGGACCGGGCCGGCACGCTAATAAACGGGTAGTGCCAGGCACGTGGCCCGCCTCGTGCCGTACATGGGCCGCTAGGCCAGGCATGCGGCCTGGCCCGGCACAGCATGTTTAATTTTTTATATAATTATATATATATATTGTAATATATAGGCTTAATAATACCTAATAATATAATAATTTTATTATTTTTAGAGGTATAAGGGCAAAATGGGCCATCTATAAGGCACATTTATTAAATGTGCGGTGCTTGGGCCTGAAGGTCTGGCACGCGGGCTGGCCCAGCACGGCACGTTTATTAAACGTGCCTAGTGGGTCGTGCCATGCTTGGCCCGTTTACCATATAGCGTGCCCGTGCCGGGCCGACCCGTTTTCCACCTTTGGTCGACTTCACCCGGGGGCTGCGAATGACACTATTTGGTAACCCCCTGCCTGGAGGAACCCCTGTCATTTCCACGTCCCTTCTCTGGGAGCGATTCCTGGTCTTAGTAGGTCGGGGAGTAAATCCATGAGAAGCGACGATGTCGACTCGATCCTCCCGGGCTTCTCCCTCGGCGATCGCCCTCATCTTCTTCCTCCGCCGGCAGCTCCCCCCGGCCCCGCCACCATCCTCCCAGAGGTCAATCTCTAGTTCCGCCGAGATCTACTGCCCCTCGTGGCTCCTGTCTCTTCCGCAGAACCTAATCCTTGGCTCTCTCCTCTTGGCTCCGGTTTGGGCTTCCCAGGTCTCCTGTTGGCCAAATTATCATGTTGGGTTTCCACGGGATTTCAGTTTGCGCAGGTTGATTTCATCCGGGGGGCTCTTCCCTGGAAATTGCTCCCCTAGCAGCCAAACGAGCCCTAAGGGTGGGGAAAATCCTGAGTTACAAGAAAAGAAAGGGCAAATCCTCAAACTGCAAGCAAAGGTGGGGAAAATTCTCAAATTCCCCTTTTTTTTACAGGTGGCCAAACGTTTTAGTTGGGCGAGGCTACCCGTAGTCTGGTAGAAGAGTTGAAATTATCCACCGCGTGCGTTGAAGTTCGATGAAGATAGGTAGAGCCATGAGCCATCCCATTGCTCTCATATGTGCACCCACCAAGCAACATTCTTTGTAACAAAACTTAAGAACTTATGTTGTGCTTGGTCCATTGCAAGATGACTTTTCTCGCAAAACCATCAACCTTTTTTTCCGCTTCTTCACACCATGTCGCCTCCTTGCAACAAGATGCATGTTGTGAAGATTTATTTGCAATATGTGTTAGTTACAGCAGTGTTTTTTCCTCTTCTCCACACCTTTTAGCCCCTTTTTCCACCTTGCAACAAGATGCATATTGCAAAGCTTCCTTTGCAACAGGAAGTTAGTTGCAGTAGTGTTGGTTGGCTAGAACTGACAATTTCTTGTGGTACTGAGATGAGGGAGCGGGATGAGACACACGACAACCGACTCATGGAGGATTGGAAGGAGGATCAACGAACGGCTCATGGAGAACTGGAAAGGGAATAAAAAGAGTGTGCCATGGAATGTGGGAACTGGGTTGCGGCGGCGAGCGTATGTGGCGGTGGTCAAAGCTGCGTGGGGAGCTCGAAGGAGAACGGAAGATGACTACTACGAAGGGATCCAGATCCTGCAAACCACATGTTGTTGCGGTGGGGATATTGCAACAACGACTATGTTTCAAAGCCTAATCTATATAATACATTGCTCCACGAGTCATCTGATTTAAATCAAATCTGACGATCATGAAGGCAGCGGACGCGTGCGCGAAAATCAACCAGGTAAGGGGATCATTTTCCAACTTTTTATTGCTCAAACTAACAAGTTGTGGGCTACTACCTATCTTGTATAGAATATTAGCATCTATCCTTCATGGGTGACCTTTGCAAGATCATCTCCTAGCTAATATGTCAAAAAAACTCAATTTGCCCAAATATAAAAAAGAGCTTGAAAGTATGTGGAGAGAACATTTGAAGTGCTCCGAGTTCAATTTGTGTTTGTCTGAGCACCTGCAAAACAATGGGGTCCAGAGACCTTGTGGGAGGTGATGACATGTTGTGTGATCATGCGAAACATTATCGTGGAGGATGAGGGCGAAGGTGCTTCCGAAAATCACTTTGAGAACATGGGTGCTCCTATTGAACTTCCAAATTAGAATCATGCCACATTTGACAAGCTCGTCCAATGCATCGACAAATTCAACATCGTGCAACTCATGAGCAGTTCAAGAAAGACTTGATTGAGCATTTGTGGGTTGTTAAGGAAGACAGTTAAACATAAATTTGAGTTCAATTTATATTTAAACTATTTTAATTATTTAAAATGAATTTGTTGAATAAAATCCGACCGAGCTTGTGTGAATTTGTTGTATATTGGTTGAACTTCTAGCGACCAGATGCAACTATGGTTGGATGGTCGGCTCCCGCAGTATTGTCCGTGGACTAATGTTGCAATTATGCCCTAGAGGCAATAATAAAATGTATTGTTATAATTCCAGGTTCATTATTAATGTTTATATTTTTGTGCTATAACTGCAATGGCCTATGCGGAGGTTTGCCAAGTGCATGTTAACTGCCTTCGGAGAAAACCCCATATGCAGGTGTGGATTATAAACACAAAGTGTTCTTAGTCTGCATCTGGGACTAACCTTGTATTATGGATGCCATGTTTTCCTGACATAGGGCATTGAATATGCCGGTAATACATGGGAGCACATTGTTACCAGAATAAGGGTGTTGAACCGACCCAATTGTATGATTTGCTTTGAGATTTCATCATCAATGTATTATGAGTTAAATCATCAGATGAGTTGACTTTTGCATGTACCCTTATAGACCATGCGAATGTTAAGTACCTACATACTGGAAGGTGTACTTTGACTATGTTATAACACCATCCGTAACAGGCGTGGCAATAACGACATTGCTCATGTACACTCGATAGTATATCTAGGGACTTGATGATTCAAGTTGGGATTTGCTCCTCCTATTAAAGAGAGATATTCTTTCGGCCCTCTCGGTATTACTTATCCACCAAACATCGACGGATATTTTATGAATAGATCACATGGGATACGGTATACGTGAACAAGAAAAAGAACAAAACCGATATAAGGATAATTGGTATAATGATTAATGACTTGATCATGCGGATACCTATATAATCTCACCTCATGTTTTGTAAAGTATCACGAAGCAAAGGGATTGGCAAGTCAACCAGAGGTTCACTCGAATTCATATTCGTGTAGGTGCGAGAACCATTATGGGTGTCCATGGCTCCGCTATTGGTTATTGATCCGAAGAAAGTCGGTTTCTGGTTCATGTCCGTATTCTACCGAACCTATGGGGTCACAGACTTAAGGGTGGTAAATTTGTTGAGTACTAGAGTGATAGGAGCACGACTATAAAACACCATAAAATTTTTGAAGTGATTGAGATTTAATCGGAGAGAAAGCCGGAATCGTCTCAGGGCGCCGCTAAAGTACCGGGAAGAGTTTTGAGAAAACCGGGTAAAACCGGAGGGTCGGAAAAGTTCCGGGATGGTCTAAACATGTTTAATATTTATTTATTTTGAATTCTATAATTGTTTTAGAATTAATAAAAGATATAATACCAATGGCCCCCATCTCACTTGGAAGGCCCAAGTGGGAAGGGATCACTTGGACCAAAGAGGCCCAAAAGGGAAGGCGCCCTAGGAGGAAGCGTCCTCCCCCTTGTGACCAGCCCTAGAGGGAGGGGAAACCCTAGGGTGCGCCCTAGGGGCTGGCCCCTCCCCCCCCCACCTCTATAAATAGATGAGGAGAGGCACCCCCCAAGAGGTGAACTTCACAAGTTATTCTTGCCTCTGGGTTACGTCTCTCTCTTCTGCATTGGATCTAATCTCGACCTTACACCGAAGGGCTTCTCCTCCCTCCTCTCTACTTCGGTGGTGCCGATCTCTGGACGGCGGACCTTGTCGGATCTACCGCATTGTACGTGTGGATCAACCGTAGAGAGATATATGTTCTATCCTTGTTTGAGGGACTTCTGCATCTTCGCGGAGTAGATCTGTTCGACGGAGTGTGCTACTTCACGCTTCCCCAACTCGTCATCAACATCTTCCGTTGCGATAGAACTACCATTGAACGGTTGTTAAGGTAACAAGATCGTTATCCTTGTTTGCGTCTATATCTTGGGACTTGGTTTCGTAGTGCCGATTTTTTTTTGTTTTCTACTCTGAATCCCAACAACTAGGACTAATGTGATGCCCATTTTAGGGGATAACATTGGAGATGCACTTATGTTGCCTCAAGACTTTTAAAAAGCGAGCGAAATATTGAAGCGTCGACAAGGCCCCAGTACTTCCAACTTACTAGTTAAATTGCTTTTTTGCGGTCGTAACGATGAAGGACGGTGAAGGTTGTAGGGCCCGATGTGCGGTATTGTTCCAGATCTAGATGTTTCCATCTAGACCCGGGGACGAAGCAGATATTGGTCCCACTGCGACATATGACACTGCCATATGCCCCAGATTTCCAACATGATATCACAACATTACAGCTACAAGGATACAACATCTCATACAATCGGCACACAATTGCCTTAATACAATACATCAGTAGAAGATATGTCTGAGTACAGACTACAATCAAATGCCTAATGGCAAAGATAAAACACACTAATCGCGTAACCACACGGGTCCAGGTTCTCCGCCGGGATCCGCCTAACTAGTCGTCGTCGAGTATCCACGTGAAACGTCAATCACTATAAATGTTGTCGATCAAGAACCCTGAAAAGAGTTTGGGGGTAGTATCATGAGTACAGAAGTACTCAGCGTCCAACTGTAGTGGTCAACTGACCCAGCAAGGACTTCATCACTCGTCATTCTAGGATAACTAGTAGTTCACGGTAAGGAATGGATAGTAGTTCACGGTAAGGATACTGATAACCCTCAAATGCAGGGGATCGAGATAGTCTTCGCGGGTAAGAATAACCCAATTTATAGATTCGACTCAAGGGGAGCCAAAGAATACCCACAAGCTTTAACAGTGGAGTTGTCAATTCCACCGCACCTAAGATACACTTACTTTCAACAAAATATTAATAGTAACTGTGATATGGAAGTGATGATAGCAACGGAAATAGTGGTGGTGAAATAGCGACAGTAAAATAGCAAAAGAAAACAACTAGTAACCAGCAGAATTAAAACACTGTAGGCTAGGGAGATGGATGGTTGGCCGTTGCATGGATAAGGCACATCATGTATTTAACTTAGGGCAATGCACACAGAAAAGAAATGATCATCTAGGAATAAATAAAACATCAGGCATGTACCCCACAGGTAGTTGTACGTGCTTGCAATAAGAACTTGCACAACATCTTTTGTCCTACCATCCCGCTACGAACGGGGCCAAAAGGAACTTATGGAGATTAAGGTGCTCCTGTCAAAGAGCACCGGAACAAAGCATTAACAATCAATGGATACATGGAATCCTCAAACTATAGTCCATCCCCTTTGGTGTCCCAAGCTGTCACCTTTGGGATCACCGGTTCCGGACTATAACAGGTGCAAACAACTCATAGATAGGAGCAAGAACACAAATACATTCATGCAAACACATAGGGTTCAGATCTGAAATCATGGCCCTCGGGCCCAAAGTGACAAGCATTAAGAGCAACAAGTTGAAGCAGAGATGATAAACAACAATCTAGATGATAGGCAACATGCCCCCAACAATCTGATAAACTATTACATGATCTATCTCATCCAATCCCTACCATCCCCTTTGCCTACAGCAGGGAATTACTCACACATGGATAGAGAAGTCATGGAGGGAGGATGGAGTGGTGACGATGATGACGATGGCGATGATCTCCCCTCACCAGAGGCCAAAACAGCCTCCAGATTAGCCCTCCCGGAGAAGAATAGAGGGTGGCGGCCGCTCCGCGGCGTGAATTGGGAAAACGACTTCTGTTTTGGGGTTTCTCCATCACGGGAATAAATAGGAGCCTCGGTAGGGCACCAGAGGAGGGGGAGGCCCTCAGGCGGACAGAGGGCGCGGCCCACCCCTGGCCGCGCCAGGGGGCGCCTGGGGGGCCCTTGGCTGCCCTCTGGTCCCACTTCTGGCACATTGGCCCTTCGGGTGCGTGGATTTTCTGTGATTTTCCTGGAATTTTCTGAGACACCTAAAAATCCATTTTCCTGCGCACAATAAAACCATACAGGCAGCTCTGCTGAAAACAACGTTAGTCCGGGTTAGTTTCGTCCAAATCATGCAAGAATGAGGGCAAACCAATAGCAAAAGTGTTTGGAAAAGTTGATACGTTTGAGACGTATCAACTCCCAAAGCTTAGCATATTGCTTGTCCTCAAGCAATTCAGTACAACGAACTGAACGCGACAAAGAAAAATTTGACAAACTCTTTTGCTTCAATGAATGTATATAAGCATGTACTACGAAAAGAATTTAGCAAGTATCAAAACAATGCTATGAGGACAATGCACGAAGCAATCCTTCTTTCAAGTGATCAATCACAAACAACTAAAATTAAATAATATGCTACTGAAAATCAAGACAAGATTACAATGCACAAAGCTTGAACATACTAGAGTGGTATTTCGCTAGTCTCCATGAGTGAAGCAAAACATAAATGCAGAAACGCCTTCGGAGTTTTAAAGGAGACTAGAACTAAGAACTTCAGAATAAGTAATACCACAATCATGCATAAGACAATGTAGTACTTTGGGACAATGCACATTACACTCAGAATGAAAATTATGCTCTCCTAGTTGGTGCTTTGAAGAAAGAAGGTGGAGACTCTCGAACCGTGGAGTTTGATGGAAAGGTTGAAAACCCATGGTTGGAAGCAAAGACTAAACATGTACCAGAGCTCTTTGTTTTGAAAACAGAGATAAAAAAATGTTTTGGGAGGTGCATGATTCGTCAACGAATGCTAGTAGACAACTCAATCACCTCTTACGCTAGACATGTTTCGAGGAATGGCTCCCAAGATGGAGACGATCACATCCCCTTAATCTCCTTTGTTTATCACTGCCAAAGTTTTCTGATTTCTCATAGACAAAGCGTGAAGGAGGGTTTGTTGGTTGTGATTATCTTTTGTGAGCTGGGCGCACTCATGCCAGCCCCTCCTCGTATTAGGGGTTTGAAGATTAGACATGCAATCCCGGAATAAAACATGTCTAACATAAGACGGTCATGAATCACCTACTACTTCCTCATGAGCTGAAGCAGAGGCACAACATAGGAGTGCTTTTGAATGATTTCGAGATGGTACAAGAAAGTCTTCGTTAGGATGGCCGGTAAATACCACATAGGAAGGTATGGTGGACTCATAAGGAATAACTGGTTTCAAGGATTTTGGATGCACAAGCAGAAATCCGCTTAGTGCGAGCGAAGGCTAGCAAAAGACTGGGAAGTGACCAACTAGAGAGCAATAACAGTCATAATCATGCAAAGCGACAAAGTAACATTGAATTGGGCATGAAAATGATACAACTATTCTGAAACTCACAGATCATCAAGGCATAGTAGACTTTTCAGTCATAAACATGTGTAAGCATGTGCCAAGTCAATCCAAGAATTCTCCAAAGGGAAATACCACTTCAGTATGCTAAACTATGAACAACGCAATGCATGTAAATCATTTCAACAACACATTATAGACTCTAGCTATTTGGGATTGGCCACAAGGAAAGCATGAACACTGGGCAAGCATTGTAAACATAGCACTATGTCACTACAAGCTGGTCTCTAAATCATAAGTACAAGCATATGTACAAAAGTAGAAACAAAAATAGTTCATACCGGTTATTCTTGTTGCATCCCTTTCGTCGATCTTCGTCATAACTTCCTTGTCGCTTGCACGATTGAACGTAGGAAAATATAATCAAGTGTAAATGCCATCACGGACTCGAGCTGAATTCTACAACAAAGCAAACTAAAGAGAGAAAAGAAATCTTTTTGGATTTTTCAAAGATTTAGCGAAAGAAAGAGAAAAGAGAAATCTTTTTGTTGTTTTTGCAAAATAAAAGAACAAAGAAGAACGGGCAAAAACTTCGAAAAGATCAAAGCGAACAAAATGAAAACGGATAATACAATGGAAAGGTGAGAAGGGCACGTACTCCCCCAAGCTTAGGCTTTTGGCCTAAGTTGGTAGAAGCTATTGCCCCCAGGAGCCTCCTGCTCCGGGGTAATGGTAAGTCCAGGAGTCGTATGAGCCCTCCCGTGCGTACACATCGGTGCTCGGGTCCTCCCATGAGGGAGGCCCTGCGCTCCAAGCGGAAGAAGACCCCTCTCCTTGCTCGGTGAAGGTCTCTCCCTGGAAAGGTGTGAACTCACCATGCTCCTCCTCATCGGGCACAACCCCCTCCATGGGGTTATGCGGCTAGTAATGAGCCATGAACTCATGAAACTGAATCTCGTTGAAGGACCATCCGTTCCTGCGAGTGCTATCAAAAAAAAAGTGGTGCAGGTAGACGGATCTCACGAGTAATGGTCCTTTCAAACCTCAAAATATAATCAAGGTTGAAAAACTGGGAAGTCATGGTAACAAACTTATGTCTCTTCATAGCCGCAAGATCGAGACTTGCGTATGAAAAGGGAACATCATCAGGATGCGGGGCGCGCTCAAGAGACTCAAGGATAAGTGTGGCGTAAACGCCACCATATAAATCGCCTTTGTTACTGTTCGTAACAAGGCGCCGAGCAATCAAGGCACCCACACTGTACTCATTCTTATCAGAGAGGGCGTTCGCATAAATAGCGAAATCTGGTGCAGAGCCATTGCTCGTGTTGTCACGAACTAACACCCCTCTAGCAATAAAATACGCAAAATACCTGAGGTGTGGAAACTGAATGCTGGAAATCTTCGTACGCCGAATGTCGGTCTCCTCCTGGGAACAAAGGGAGTTGAAGAGAGTCCTCAACCCGGAAGGCTGCATAGTCATCTTCGTTGTCTAACCAACATTCGGCACACCTATTATATCACAAAACTGTGCCAAAGACATGGTTATGAGATCATTATAAAGTTTGAACTCGACGGTTCCAGCATCATGGTTATAAAAAAAACTTTTAACAAAGTAGGAGGTAAGCTTTTTGTATTGTACCACACGACATAATGCTAGCCGTGTCAAACCTGCATTGGCACAAAGGCCATAAAATTCCTCCTTAATTCCTGCAGCTGTAAGAAAATCATCGCACGGATACATCATTGCGCATGCTGGACTTGTGTCTTCAAACAACTCCAGGGGCACATGATCTTCATTGTAGCTCACCCTAACTGCTGAGGTCGAAGCTGCAGCTCTAGTAACTCGATCGGAGCGCTCAGGCTTCTTCTTTCCAAGCCATCCTTTTTCTTTTACAAAGAAACTCATTTCAGGGAGTATTTGCTCAAAATATCAGCTCGAATGATGGGCTATAGAGAGAGATCAAAAATCGCCTCCAAGAACAGCAAGAACGCAAGAACTGGAGCAGAACTCGTGTTTTCGGAGAGAGAGAGGAAGAAGGGGGAAGAAGACATACCTGGAGGTGGGGCATGTGAGCCCCAGGCGCCCTGTGGGCGAGGCCAGGGGGCAGGCTGTGCCAGCCGGCTGCCTGGGCCACTGGTGGCCCCCCTGGTCAGCCCCAGGTGCCTCTGGGTCACTCCCGGCATGTAAATTTTTATTTTTATTTTTCTGGAAATTTTCTGACAACTTCACTGTTGAAATTTTTTCGGAGTTCAAAAAGCTGCAAAACTTTCTGAAAACTTGGAGCAGTTATTAGAGTTGTGAAGCTTCAAAAACATATAAACTTGGTACAACAAGAAAGATAAAACTAAAATAAATGCAAATATAATAAATTCTACTTTTTACTTATATTAAACTCATCTAATAGTAAGGTTGATCAAGTCCTACTACCAAACTAGAAATACATAGAGTAAAAAGTTTCACTTACTATGAGGCATTCATGGTACCTTCACTTTAATGTATATTGTCCCCACCATAATGGTTTTGTATTTGTGGTGCACATGTAGAGGACAGTCCCACTCACCAATCTTCACGGTCTCGATATTCTCTATAGAGTTGAGGCCATGCCTTTTGTCAATCTTCTTCGGAAAATACACCGTGTGTTCTTTATCATTCACATTAAAACTAACCTTTCCTTTACTTTAATCAATAATAGCACCTGCGGTGTTAAGAAAAGTTTTACCAAGAATAATAGACATGCTCCCATCCTCGGGCATGTCAAGAACCACAAAATCAGTAAGGATTAAACAATTAGCAACTTCAACGGGAACATCCTCACAAATACCAATGGGAACGGCTGTAGACTTGTCAGCCATCTGAAGAGACATATCTATAGGGATTAGTTTTTCTAAACAAAGTCTCTTGTAAAGAGAAAAAGGCATAACACTCACTCCAGCTCCAAGATCACATAAAGCAGTCCTGGCATAATTATTATTTATGGAGAAAGGAATGGTGGGTATACCTGGATCGCCAAGCTTCTCAGGAATCTTGCCACTAAAAGAGTAGTTATCAAGCATAGTAGATATTGCTTCATTAGGAACTTTTCTTTTATTAGTAACAATATCTTTCATATATCTCGAATAAGGAGGTAACTTAATAGCATCATTCAAAGGAATTTGAAGAAAAGGAGGTTTCATCCACTCACAAAACTTATCGTAATGCTCTTCGTCTTTAGTTTTGAGAGACTTACCTGGAAAGGGCATGGGTTTATGTACCCATGGTTCTCTTTCCTTCCCATGTCTTCTTGCGATGAAGTCTTATCTAGTGTATTTCTTGCGTTTATCAGGTGCTTCTTCTTCTCGAACTTCGGGTGGATCATTCTTTTCAATATCCTTTTCAGGCTCAGCACCGTCTTCAGTCTCAGCATCGGAGGTAGATATACTATTTGGATCATTGGAATTGTCAGCTTCTTTGTGCTTCTTCTTTTTATTCTTCGGAGAGCTAAAAATTTCTTCTTCCTGTATTTGAGAATCTTGCTCGATCCTCTTCGGATTCCCCTCCGGATAGAGAGGATCTTGAGTGCTATTTCCTCCTCAGGTTTTAATCCCGAAGGCCTGTATATCCTGTTTGGCATTATTAGCAAGCAAATCTTTTTGCACATTAGAAATTTGATCAAGCTGAGTTTGAACAATATGAAAGTGCTTCACAAGACATTTAACATCATTAACTGTTCTACCTAGAACATCAAGCAAGCTTTTGATAGCAAGAGAATTATCATGCAACTGGCTTTGTATCTTCTCATTAAAGTGATTTTGCTTCGTAATGAAATTATCAAGCTCATCTACACATTGATCAGGAGGCTTACCATGAGGAATGTCACTTGCATTGAAATCTAAAAGAGAGTGTACCTCTACCATTGGAGGGTGAGTGGTAGGCTCACACAACTTCTCAATAGGGGGTAGATTCTTTACGTCTTTAATTTTAATACCCTTCTCTTTAATAGACTTCTTCGCTTCTTGCCTATCTTCGGGGCTTAGGACAAGCATGCCCCTCTTTTTTGGTGGTGGAGGTGGTTCAGGGATGGACCAATCTTCGTGGTTCTTGGCAATCTTGCCCATTAATTCTTCTGCATCGTCCGGTGTTCTTTTCCTGAAAACACAACCAGCACAACTTTCCAAATAGGATCTAGATTCATCAGTTAGACCAGCATAAAATATATCAATTAATTCATTCTTAGGGACTCCATGTCCCGGTAGCCTGGATCATACTGCAATACCTCCCCCAAGCTTTAGGGAGGTTCTCATCCTGCAACTGTTTAAAGTTATAAATTCTTCGTAAAGCAGCATGTTGCATATGAGCAGGAAAGTACTTATCAACAAAAGAGTGAGCTAAGTCTTGAGGAATCCTAATGGAACCACACGGTAGTGCACCATACCACGCATTAGCACCTTCCTTTAAAGAGAAAGGAAGAAGCTTAGTAACATAGAAGTTTCGTATCTTTTCATCTGTAGTAAACAAGCCACCCAACTCAGTGAGTTTGGTCAGGTGTGCAATAGCATCATCATTTTCTCTGTCATAAAAGGGGTCAGCTTCAACCATAGATATAAGTGAAAGATCAACAGAGAAATTATAATCAGGATCATTGATGCATATAGGAGACGTAGCAAAAGTAGGATCAGGAGCAAATTTGTTCTTCAAGGAGTGCTTTGCTAGCAGCTTCTTTATAGCAGCAGGGTAGGAATCAGCACATTCATTAAGCTCCCTACATAAATCATCATCAAGTATAACATAATCATCCTCAAGGAGTCTCTCCTTAAGGCAGAAAAATCATAAGTTTTTCCAATAGGGGTTTTGGTAATAGGAATTTCAACTCCCGAGAATCGGGCAGCACCAGCAATCTGTTCTTCGATACAAGAACCAAGTGAACCAGTAGTTTCAAAGGTAGTAGAAGCATCATCAAAAGTATCGGACATAGTAACAGATTCAGTGGAAGCATCATGTGGTGGAGGTGAAGCAAACTTACTCATAATTGAAGGTGAATCAAGTGTAGCACTAGTGTTCAAAACAGTACCTTTTGTTGTACGGGATGGTAAGATTGGGACCTTGGGGTCTTCTTTCTTACCCATAGTGGATAAATTGCAGAAGGTAAAATACTTCAAGTAAACTTGTGAATAAAGCTATGCTCCCCGGCAACGGCGCCAGAAAACAGGCTTGATAACCCACAACTGCAGGGGATCGAGATAGTCTTCGCGGGTAAGAATAACCCAATTTATAGATTCGACTCAAGGGGAGCCAAAGAATACCCACAAGCATTAACAGTGGAGTTGTCAATTCCACCGCACCTAAGATACACTTACTTGCAATAGGATATTAATAGTAACTGTGATATGGAAGTGATGATTGCAACGGAAATAGTGGTGGTGAAATAGCGACAGTAAAATAGCAAAAGCAAACAACTAGTAACCAGCAGAATTAAAACACTATAGGCTAGGGAGATGGATGGTTGAGCGCTGCATGGATAAGGCACATCATGTATTTAACTTAGGGCAAGGCACACAGAAAAGAAATGATCATCTAGGCATAAATCAAACATCAGGCATGTACCCCACAGGTAGTTGTACGTGCTTGCAATAAGAACTTGCACAACATCTTGTGTCCTACCATCCCGCTACGAACGGGGCCAAAAGGAACTTATGGAGATTAAGGTGCTCCTGTCAAAGAGCACCGGAACAAAGCATTAACAATCAATGGATACATGGAATCCTCAAACTATAGTCCACCCCCTTTGGTGTCCCAAGATGTCACCTTTGGTATCGTCGGTTCCGGACTATAACAGGTGTAAACAACTCATAGATAGGATCAAGAACACCAATATATTCATGCAAACACATAGGGTTCAGATCTAAAATCATGGCACTCGGGCCCATAGTGACAAGCATTAAGAGCAACAAGTTGAAGCAGAGATGATAAACAACAATCTAGATGATAGGAAACATGCCCCCAGCAATCTAATAAACTATTACATGATCTATATCATCCAATCCCTACCATCCCCTTTGCCTGCAGCAGGGAATTACTCACACATGGATGGAGAAGTCATGGAGGGAGGATGGAGTGGTGATGATGATGATGACGATGGCGATGATCTCCCCTCACCGGAGGCCAAAACAGCCTCCAGATTAGCCCTCCCGGAGAAGAACAGAGGGTGGCGGCGGCTCCGCGACGTGAATTGGGAAAACGACTTCTGTTTTGGGGTTTCACTGTCACGGGAATAAATAGGAGCCTCGGTAGGGCACCAGAGGAGGGGGGAGGTCCCCAGGCGGCCAGAGGGCGCGGCCCCACCCCTGGCCACGCCAGGGGGGAGCCTGGGGCCCCCTTTGCTGCCCTCTGGTCCCACTTCTGGCACAGTGGCCCTTCGGGTCCGTGGATTTTCTATGATTTTTCCTGGAATTTTCTGAGACACCTAAAAATCCATTTTCCTGCGCACAATAAAACCATACAGGCAGCTCTGCTGAAAAAAGCGTTATTCCGGGTTAGGTTCGTCCAAATCATGCAAGAATGAGGGAAAAACAATAGCAAAAGTGTTTGGAAAAGTAGATACGTTTGAGACGTATCATGGACCAACAGAGAAACCATGCCTCCGCTGGTCCAAGTTGTTTTAAAGAATATCTGCTAGGAGCGACTCGACAGACACATATGCATTGTTTTCAAATGGTAAATCAGCTTGGTCCACCACTAGAAATGTTTGTAGATAGGTAGGTAAGAAAAGAGGACCCCATAAAATCCCACACGCGGTTAGGCACGCTCAGTCTTAAAACCAATACCTAGAACTCGGATCCTAGGTGACTCGAATGGAACAAAGCATCGAGGCAAGGTAGGCTAGACCTTCCATCCTTAGTCGAGTATAGTCAACATTATAATAATCATATCATCCAAAACAATATAATAATGTGATAGCCGAATCCAAGGATCAACAGGGTAACATTCGTAGCATCCTAAGCATGCATACTAAGCAGGGGCTAAGCAACAAGCAATAGTAACATAGCAGTACATGGTCTGCTAGGAGGGGACATGGCTGTATCGGTTTAAGAGAGGTTGTAAACATGTGGTAGGATCAAACATCGAACCTAACCTAGACTAGCATGAAAACCGCTGGTTATAATAGAATGGATCATAAGTAATGCATAGTCCTTGCATGTTGATAAGTCGGGTTCCGAAGGTGTAGTCGATCGCAAGCTCGCATTGTCTACGAGAGTAACCACGGGAGCACACAAATAGGAAACACTGGAAAGGCAATCGATGAACAAACATCTATTAATACTAAGCAATCACCATCAAGCAACATCAAGAAGGCAACACGAGACAACACACTAAGGTACGGATCTACCGTCAAGAGCGGTTACTAACAGGTTAACTGAAGTATCGGTCACACACAACGATACTGCACATTTACGATGGTTCAAGTTGTTTAGCTACACAACATGAGCAAAGGTTGTTAACATGGCATCTCATACAATCATGGCATGTCACACAAACATGGCAAGAGGTGGAGCATAAAGTAAACTATCTATGCTAGTCAAGTTAAGTCAGGTAAAATCCTAAACATGGCATATCACTAAGTACCCCCACGATAATTATAGTTTTATTACTGTTCTGCCCTAAACCATATTTTTATTATTTCATTAGCAAGCAAGAGAAGCATAATCATAAACTACATGCAATTCTAGTCAAGTTACATATAAAGAACATTTTTATCAGAGCAATGGTTATTAAGTTATGGCCTATTATATTTTAAGGTGGCATGGCATTTAATAGCAGTGAAACAACATGTAAACAAGTTCAAACATGGCAAAAGAGAACATTTCGTTAATCTAGACAAAATTATAAGCAAGTTACATGTAGAAAGTGTCGTGATCCGAGCTACAGTTTAAAAGATACGAGCATCGCAAAATATAACACAATCTGCAATTTATTCTAACAAGAAATAAATAAATAAAAAGTCTACCAGGCCGAAAGCACTCTAAACGGGCTAAGCAGGGGCGAGCGCTATTTAACTAAGCTATGCACTGGGCGCTACACAGATCTGGGCCGATCCCAACAGCAAACAGGAAAAAAGGAGAGTCGAGGGCGTGCTCACCATGTGGGCCTGGCCCAGTTCGGCAGATGGGCGAGGGATAGCCAGAAGGCGCTCGGGGCAGGCGATTGGTGCGGACCGCGGCGCTGGGAGGTGGGCTGCGAGATCTGGACCTCCGGAGTGCGCTGGCGCGACCCATGACGGCAGTTGGATCGGGATGGGGCCGATCCCGACGGCGGCGGCCATTGCCGGCGCTCTGGCGAGGCGAGGGCGCGAGGCGGCAAGGTGGCTGGGGAGGCGCGGATCCGGCCAGTTGTCACAGGATCTGGCCGGGACGACGGCGAAGTCGAGGGAGGCGGCGGCGGCGGCTCGGTCCCAGGTTGCCAATGGCGCGGCGGCGGGTCGGCTGCTCGGCGGGAGCGCCATGGCGGCGGCAGCGTCACGGCTCCTGGCGGCTGCTTCATGCAGCAGAGGAGGGGGAGGAGGCGGTGAGGAGGGAGTGTTGGATATGTGCCCTAGAGACAAATTAATAATGATATTTGTCACATATACATTTTGTTCATAATATGTTTTATACTATGCTAAAACCGTATTACTTGGAAACACTAATACACGTGTGTATAAAACACAAGTCCCTAGTTTAACTCAGGTATACTAGCTCATTGGGCTATTGATTGATCAAGGTTTCCTGATCATGGAGACACTTAAGTCCATTGACAATGAGGTCATATCATTAGGATAATGATGTGATGGACACACACCCACCTAAAGCATTGTAATGTGATCGAGTCACATAGTTCAGCATTGCGATGACTTTGTAACATATGGCTTAGTCCTTAGACTGTAGCGATTGTACGTAATTGCTATCTATCAGGAGACTTTGATTTGCATCCACCTCCTGACTAAAATATGCTACCATAACGATGTACTTTGGGTATTCCAAAATAGATGGTTGATGAGTATGTTAATAGAACAGAGCAGGATTTGTCAGTCCAAGTGACGGACAGGTACTCTGGGCCCAGTCGGTGATATTGCATCAATAGCTTGCAAGCAAGTGACTAGGTCACAAGAGATGTAATAGGCACTGACGAGTAAACTTGTTTGTTGTGAACGAGATGTGAACTCTATATGTTGGATACCGACGATCAAACCTCAGACAAAGTACTGCTAGACAAAGGGATCAAGTCGTATCGTTAACGATTTCCAAAAGAGATTGAAGTTCATTCGATGGAAGCGTAGGGACTGTCAAGGATTGTAACCAGGTCCAACTGACTAGTCATCGATCAAAGAGAGTGTCTCGATCATGTATGTTGTTTCCCGGACCGTAGGGTGTTACACTTAAGGTGCAATCGATGCATTGGGATAGATTCGGATCATTGGTGAAATAGGACATATCACCGGAATAGTTCCGGGAGAGAACGGAAGTTGTTCCGGATATTTTGAAAGGTTCAAAATAAATTTTAATTGTATTTAATAATTTTTTATTATTTAATTATCTGAATTAAATATTAAAATATAATTAAATTAATTAAAAAAAATGGAAACCCCAAATACCGCAACCCAGTACACACATTTCTTCATGGTGTACGGGTCAGAGGCAGTGCTACCACATGACCTCAAATTCGGGGTGCCCCGGATCTCGGGGTACGAGGAAGAGGAAGCAGAAGAAGCACCACAAGATGACAAGGATACAACAGATGAAGCGAGAGACACAACCCTAGCAAGGTCAGAGGGGTACCAGGACAAGCTGCGCACTTACCAAAGCAGCTGCCTCCGCACCAGAACTTTCAACAAAGGCGACCTTATCCTACGGCTCATACAAGAGAAAGTCCACAAGCTTGCCCCCCAATGGGAAGGACCGTTCATAATCTCAGAAGTCATAGGAGGAGGTGCCTATAGACTGAAGAACCCGAAGACTGACGAGGACGTGGGGAATCCATGCAACGTAGCGAACCTACGCCTGTTCTACCCATAGTCTCCACCCGTCATGCTCAACTGGAAACTCATGTAACCATTCGACGCAATAAAATGATGCTGCCAAAATACTACCACCCCAAAGCACTCGGGGGCTCGAGTACAAAACTCCCCCCGAGAGACGCCATCGTCGCTCACGCGATCCTTCACCAAAGCACTCGGGGGCTCGAGTACAAAACTCCCCCCGAGAGACGCTATCATCGCTCACGCGATCCTTCACCAAAGCACTCGGGAGCTCGAGTACAAAACTCCCCCGAGAGACGCTATCGTCTCTCACGCGATCTTTCACCAAAGCACTCGGGGGCTCGAGTACAAAACTCCCCCCGAGAGACGCTATCGTCGCTCACGCGATCTTTCACCAAAGCACTCGGGGGCTCGAGTACAAAACTCCCCCCGAGAGACGCTATCGTCGCTCACGCGATCTTTCACCAAAGCACTCGGGGGCTCGAGTACAAAACTCCCCCCGAGAGACGCCATCGTCCCTCACGTGATCCTTCACCAAAGCACTCGGGGGCTCGAGTACAACCTCCCCCCGAGAGACGCTATAGTCTCTCACGCGATCTCTACCAAAACCACTCGGGGGCCCGAGCACCATCTCCCCCCCCCCCGAGACACTATCGTCGCTCACGCAACCCGAAAATTAAAGGGTCCAAGCAAAAAACCCTGACAGACGCCACCTTCTGAAAACTATTCGGAATCAAAGGGAAGACACGGCTACAAGTAGATGGAACACCAAGTACTCTGGGAAAATATGTATGGAGCACAGGACACAGACAATCCTTTAGTCTTCACCTGATCGCCAACGATCACCTAAAGACTTGGGGGATACTCCCATCGGGAGCGCTGCCGCGCACCCGATAAAAAACGGCAGTTAACAGAAGAACGACAAAAGAAGCGCATCTCAGCCTACGTTCGACTCTATGACTCGAACATAGCCTCGGGGGCTACTCCCATCGGGAGCGCTGTCGCGCACCCGATAGAATACACAGTACAAGAACCTGACGGACTCGAAGACAGCTCTCATTGAAAGACTTAAAGATAGATCCCATCGCAAAGGACTCAAACACAGATTCCATTACAAAGACTCAAACACAGTTCGCATTACAAGGACCCGAAGATCATTCTCAGTACAAAAAACTCGAAGTACATTGGATAGAAGGCAGCTCTGATTACTCGAAGGAACTCCTCATTACATGGAGAACCAACCTAGTTAAAAAGGTGAAGCAGCGGGCAATATTACAACACTAATCACCCAAGGAATTATGACTTCTACATGTGTGCCCATGCTGGGAAGATTGGCGCCAATACGACAGGCATCATCACAGACAAAGGAAGAGTCGAAGCATCCAGCTCATGATGTCAATGACATAACAAAAGGTGAAGCTCGACTTATTTGTAGGAGCACCGAAGCCGATGCTCCACACGCTTCTTCTCCTGCTCCTCCAGCTTCTTCTCCAGCTCCACCCGAGCTATCGGCGAAGATGACGCCGCTGCCTCCAGTTCTACAAGGTCGCCTGGCGTGCCCGTTTGATCGGTGGATTGACGTCGAGGTCCTCTCCAGAGCCGGAGGGCACAACATCACCACCCGAGGAATCGCCGGAGGAGGAAGCAGTTGAATACGCAGGCGTAAGACTCCTCGGCCTGTTGGAACCGTCGCTGCTTGTCTCCTTCCAGTACAGATCCATACGATTGCCGCTCGGGTCAAAAGCGCGGATGATAAGAGTATCTTCGCCATCAAAACAGCAACAAAGAGCGTCACCATCACGCAAGTTCAAACGCCTAGAAAACAATTTCCAGCCAAATCCAAGGAAAATCAAGCCGGAACTGTCAGTCTCCAACTCAGCATAAGAAGGAGGCCGAGAACACCCCTGAAGACGAAGAAGCAGGCCATCCAGACTACGCTCAGAAACAATGGCAGCAAATGTAGATGGAAGAAGAATGCGAGCAGCGTTCCGGCCACGGACGCGTAGGATAAAGTCATAGCGCCAAAAACCCTCCTCTAAAGACGAGGAGGAAGGCGTCGACGGTGCACCACGACGGGCGCCGCGAGAGGAGCGTGGAATACGACCACCGCGGCCACGGTGAGCACGGCCGCGGCCGGTCATACCTGCACCTCGCTTGGGTCCCATGAGAGGAGGAAGAGAAAGAGGAGCAAGATGAGCAGAGGTCGAACACTGCTGCTAGACGAAGAAGAAGGGTCTATTTTTAAGCACAAACTCAAGAGCACGCAGAAGCCCAGACGACGGCAGCAATTAATTCAAAGACCAATGCGCGCCGGGCGATTTGAATTTCGGGACAAAGATGCCTTCACACGGGAGGCACAGTACGCTGGACGCGTCAAATCTCGCGCGTTTTCAATGCGCGCATCAGTAACTCAACAGGTGGCTGCAGCACGCCACCAAAAGCCATCATTATAACCGGTCATGAAGACTTGACGGTTCACAGACAGAGCATCTTTGACGGTCCTCCAGCAAGGAGATCGTTATCCTTACCAAGAAGAGGTAAATTAAAATGGCAGCCCAAAAAGAAAAACGCAGCCTGCAAGCACCGTTTTTACTGACTCAAATACATTTTTCAAATATATTTAACTCCCATCGGGAGCGTATCCACCCATGAGAGTTTCGGGTGCTCCCTCACCTAGAAGTAAAGACGTGCTCGAGTAATTACTCGCACCCATGAGAGTTTCGGGTGCTCCCTCACCTAGAAGTAAAAACGTGCTCGAGTGATTACTCGCACCCATGAGAGTTTCGGATGCTCCCTCACCACAACACAAGATAAGCAGACCTGCACTCGCCAGATCATACGAGCCCAAGAGTACCGGGTGCTCCCTTACCCCGAGAGCAAAGGCGATACTCGCAAAACTTTCAGTACCCGAGCACTCGACGACCTACCGAGCAAGTACTCCTCTACATTAATCCTCGCCCGAGAATTCGACAAAACTCCACGAGTGACCACTAAAACAGCTCACTTGATTGTTTATTCCAAGTGGGTGCATCATCAACTAGGCTCCGCGCCTCAATAAAATACATATTCCTGGAACACGATACACTGTGCCCAGATGCCACGCAAGCTTAGCGTGTAGGTAAGACCCCGCTGCGCAGATCGGCCGGGCTGGGACTTGCCACAGAGCGATTTCACTCCCAATCTTTTCCATGCGCTTGCATGTTAGAAAAAGCCGGGCGGACGCGCCTAGGCTACGAACTTTACTGGCGGCAATTGATCACTGTAATACCTGCAGCGGCATGACTTTTGCTCGACACCAGTGTTCCAAGCTCATGTCAAGGGACGTGAGTTTGATTGGGCTACTGCGGTATTTGCCACTAGTGCAATTCACCAAGGCTCGACCAGTCGATTCCTTGGACCCTTTCAGCTTAGCATTCCCTCGAAACATGTTTTGTCATGGCCCCAGACTTCCAGCGACCCGCGGTTGAACTGTGCATACATCAAAACGACACAAGAATGGACTCGAGTCCATGCGCGACTCTTCAAGTCCCCCAGGAACTCGGGGGCTACTGACGAGGGGGTGACCCCACGACTCCTATGGATGATCCTACCCGGTGTACCCGAAGAAAGAAGGCCCACAAAGATGCCGCCTGGGCCCACCCTTGGCCCACTAGTGGCACCGACGTAGGAGTCCACGACTCATAAGGAAGGTGCAAACTTGTCGTACGGTACAAGATCAGGATTAGGAAACCTCCTTTGTAATCCAGGACGGACTCCCCGAGACCTAGCCTAGTATATAAGGGTTAGGAGGGGAGATGTCAAGATCAAAAAATACACAATCTGTAACCCTATCCTTGTGCGCACTAGCCTTGGCCTTCCTGTAATCGCCATCTGCAAGCAATAATATCGAGCAGGAACGTATCCTCCTGTTAGCCGACGAGCTATCGTCCAACCTGTGCCTCTCATGACTAATCCAGGGTCCCTGACCATGGGATTTGCCGGGGTACATCCCCGTCAGCAGCGGAGAGAGAGCGGCTGGCGAAGGAGAGGACGGCCAAGGCTCTTGAGGAGGCCGCGGCACGACACGATGCATCGTGGTAAGTCACTTGTTCATATTCACCCAAATTAAGCATGTTATAATTTTTTTATTAGTAACTAATATGATTGACTCGTGGAAAACAAATGTGCAGACTATGTGCGAGAAGACTGGTCAGGCCGCTCCACCGATGCCGATCATTTCTCCTGTGGGGACGGTGAGTTTTCTTTCAATGATCATCAATACCATTACGTGTCGTCGTGCTAACAACCATCATTGCAATTGATCTTTTCGTGCAGCATAACTCTCGTGCTGCTTCCCATGACCCTTCTCCCACGTCAACCTCGGCCAACCCGCCCGATGCTTCTCAGCCACCTCAGCTTTGAGGTCTCCACTCTGGTAAGTTGTCTTCTATTTTACTTTATTAATGCTTAGTTAGCTTGATTTGCTCACAAAATGGTAAGGTTAGTTCGATTCCCTAAAAAAATGCTAAGTTAGCTTAATTGGCTCAAAAAATGGTAAAGTTAGCTTAATTACCTCAAAAAGTGCTAAAGTGAGATTAATTTACTGAAAATATGATAAAGTTGGCTTCATTTAATCAAAATTGCTAAAGTTAGCTTAAATTTCTCAAAAACTGCTAAAGAGAAAAAGAAGAAGAAGAAGAACAACAACAACAACAAGAAGAAAGAGAAAAAGACGAAGAAGAATAAGAAGAAGAGAAGAAGAATAAGAGAAGAAGAATAAGAGAAGAAGAAGAGAGAAGAATAATAAGAGAAGAAGAAGAAGAACTTCTTCTTCTTCTTCTTCTTCTTCTCTTCTCCTTCTTCTTCTTGTTCTTCTCCTTATTCTTCTTATAACTTTCTTAGCTTCATTTTGCAGATTTGCTTCAAGGGAGTCATGCTATGATGGAGTGCTGCATTTGGACTTGTAGTTTAGTTTCATAAATTGTTTTGGTCACTATGTGCTATGTATGTGCCATGTATATATGTGAAACTATGAAATGCTTGTTGGAACCTTGTTCACATGTGAATCTTGTATGAAAACCTTGTTGGAGACTGTATATTGTTGTTGGTTACTATATATTGTTTGTTGGATACTATATAATGTTGTTGGAGATTATATATATATATATATATATATATTTGTCAAAATGCAGGGATTTAAAAGAAAACAGATAAAACAGAAGGAATGCAGCCTCTTTGCCGTCTGCTGGCTGTCGGCAAATCCCTTTGTCGTCTGCTTGCAGTTGGCAAAGAGGACACGTGGCGCCCAGCTGTGTAATATGGCAACAGCTGGGTGACCATTTGGTCATTATGCCGTCTGCCTTCCGCCAGGCAGACGACAAAGGAGAGGACTATGTCGTCTGCTGCTGGACGGAAAACATATGCCGGGGCGAGTGACGTCGTGAACCTGCCGGATGACGTCATCGTGCTTTGCCGTCTGTCAGTAGACGGCAAACGCCACCGTTAACGGCCTAACGGAGCCGACTGGAAACGTTTCGCCGTCATGCCTGATATGCCGTCTGTTTCGATAAAGGCGGACGGCAAAGAGTTTTGCCGTCCGTCGATTTCCTGCAGACGGCAAAGCACCTCTTTGCCGAAGAAATGGCTGACGAGTGCTTTGCCCTGGCGGACGGCAAACTGGTGAATTCCAGTAGTGATGGGCAAAATGACAAGCACTCCATTCAATGGAATAATGGAGCATGCGGAAGTCTTATTGGGGATCATACATACAGATGTATGTGGACCCATAAACGTCTCTACACGCAATGGTCTTCTTTACTTCGTGACCTTTACTGATGACTTGAGTAGATATGGGTATATTTACTTGATGAAGCATAAGTCTGAAGCCTTTGAAAAGTTCAAGGAATTTCAGAGTGAGGTCGAGAATGAACTCGGGAAGAAAATCAAGCACCTTCGATCCGATCGAGGTGGCGAGTATTTAGGTCACGAGTTTGGCAATCATCTGAAGTCTTATGGCATCAAACCACAGCTTACGCAGGCAGGCACACCTCAAAGGAATGGTGTGGCCGAACAACGTAATCGAACCCTATTGGTTAGTGTGCGATCCATGATGTCTCATACCACCTTACCTGATTCATTCTGGGGGTATGCGTTAGAAACTGCCGCTTACGTTCTTAATAGGGAACCATCCAAATCTGTGAAGACAACATTATTTGAGGAATGGCATGGCACAAAACAAAAGTTGTCTCACCTGAAGATTTGGCGTTGTGAGGCTTATGTTAGGAAACTACAGCCTGACAAACTCGAATCAAAGGAGGATAAGTGCATCTTTATGGGCTATCCAAAGGAAACTTTTGGATACACCTTCTACAACCATTCTGAGGGCAAAATGTTTGTCGCCAAGACTAAGCACTTTCTTGAGAAAGAGTTTCTATTGAAAGAGTTGAGTGGGAGGAAAATAGACCTCGATGAAGTGACTGACCAATCACTCCAAGTGGATGATCTGGCAACTGGAATTGTTCTGGAACCATCTTCCACTTTAGGAGCTGAAGAGAATGGCCAGAACGACATTCGTAACGACCATGACATACGTGATGAGAATGAAGAGGAACCTATTTTGCCATGTAGGTCATCAAGAATCCGTCAAGCTCCTGAGTTTTACGGACAACTTGTGAATGCAATCTCGGCTTATGAACCGGATGAACCTACGAGTTACAAAGAAGCAAGGGAATGACCCGAGTCCGAGAAATGGCTGGAAGCCATGAAATCGGAAATAGACTCCATGTACTGTTGGATATGTGCCCTAGAGACAAATTAATAAAGATATTTGTCACATATCCGTTTTGTTCATAATACGTTTTATACTGTGCTATAACTGTATTACTTGGAAATACTAATACAAGTGTAGTATAAAACATGGTCCGTAGTTTAACTCGGGTAAACTATCTCATTGGGCAATTGATTGATCAAGCTTTCCTGATCATGGCGACACTTAAGTCCATTGACAATGAGGTCATATCGTTAAGGGGAATGATGTGATGGACGTACACCCACCTAAAGTATTGCAATGTGATCGAGTCACATAGTTCAGTGTTGCTATGAGTTTGTAACGTATGGCTTAGTCCTTAGACCGTAATGATCATACGTAATTATCATCTATGAGGAGACTTTGATTTGTATCCCACCGCCTGACTGAAATATGCTGGCTATAACGGTGCACTTTGGGTATTCCGAAATAGATGGTTGATGAGTATGTTAATAGATCAGAGCGGGATTTGTCAGTCCTTGTGACAGGACAGGTACTCTGGGCCCACTCGATGATATTGCATCAAACACCTTGCAAGGACGTGACTAGGTCACAAGAGATGCAATGATCATGGACGAAAGAAGTTGTTTGTTGTGAACGAGATGTGAACACGGTATATAGGATACCGACGATCAAACCTCGGACAAACAAAGTACCGCAGCACAAAAGGATTACGTCGTATCGTTAACGGTTTCCAAAAGCGACCGAAGTTCATTCGATGGAAGCGCAGGGGCTGTCAAGGATTGTAACCAGGTCCAACTGACTAGTCATTGGTCAATGAGAAGAGTCTCGACCATGTCTGCTGTTTCCCGGACCATTAGGGTGTTACACTTAAGGGCAATCGATGCATAGGACAGTTACGGGATCAATCGATGAAATAGGAGAAATCACCGGAATAGTTCCGGAGGAGGACGGAATGGTTTCCGGACATTTTGAATAGTTCAAAATAAAGTTTAATTGTTTTAATAATTTTTTATTATTTAATTATCTGAATTAAATATTTAAAACATATTAAATAAATTTAAAAAATGGGAAAAAGGCTAAATGGGCCCATGGGGCCCATTAAGGGAGGAGGGGGTCTCCCCCCTTGGGCTTGGCGCCAAGGGTGGGGCCCATCCCCCCTATGGCCGGCGCACCCCCCCCCCCTTGGGAGTTTAGTCCCACATGGGGGAGGGGAGGAGGATCACACCCCCCCCTTGGCCTATATAAGGAGGGGTAGCCCCCCTTTTTCCAACACACCAATATCTCCTTCTTCCTCCTTCTCCTTCCCGGAAGTGGACTCCCCTTGTTTGGAGTCTGCACCTGGATTGGAGTTCTCCACCATAAGGCAGGCTGTCGTTCTGCTGGAGTCGGGATCCGTAGCCGTCTTTCTTCCGCTGCTCGCCTGGTTCGGGGCCCGGGAGGAACATCGATTGTACCATACGTGTATAATCTCTTCGAGGCACTACACCTGTGGTGCTACTTCGTCGCTGGAGGTTTACCGGGAGTCATCCTCACCGGTGGTGGTCTTCTACACGACAGGGAGGTCGTAGTTATGAGTCTACGCCAACCACGTTTGCAAGAACGTTTCCCTCTTTCGGTCTTCAAAGGTATGAACACCGATTCCCTCCGTTACTTTACATCACCATAGCATAGATCTTGGGTTCGGGTACCGTAGGTATGAAAAATTTTGTGTTTTCTACCCCGTATCCCAATAGTGGTATCATGAGCTAGCTATGCGTAGATGTATTGTACGGGTAGAACACATCTAGGATGTGGGCATCGAATCTTCATTCGTTACCCTCCCACGTGTACTCATTTAGCATTGCGGCAATGTTTGATGAAGCGGCCCCCGACCGACCTTACGCGTTTACGCGAGACTGGTTCCACGCTTGACATATGGCTTGTACCATATAAATTGGCTGGGGGTGTCTGTCTCTCTGCATTAGCGATGCGAAGATGTTTGCAACGGAGGGCCCCGACAGGGGTGTAATAGAGACAGATGGGAGACGGTGTTGTGGCATGTTTTTCGCAGGATAGAAACCGTTCTCTCTCTCGAAACCCCTAGCAGCCACGTAAAACTTGCACAAGCTAAAGTAGAAAGGCGTTTAACTTTGCTTTGCATGAAGGGGGATCATAGGTTGTATGATTTACAATTTTTACTTCCTTGTTTTATGCTAGTATGCTAGATATATCGACGGTAGCACGAAACAGGACCATCTCTCACAATACCAACATTATGTTCTCCCTTGGTGGGCACCGCCTGGAAGGTTCTCCCATATGGCTTGATGCTCCGTACATACCGGAGTTGTCCTACATATTAAACGGAGTTCGCATGAGGTTGGGTTCGGCAAGCCTGGCATATGCAGATATGGCCTTGCTGAACAGCTAACATCAAGGTTCGATTGGCAGGCTTGGCGTATGTAGATGCGGGCCTGGAACACAGGAGACCGAAAGGTCGAGCACGAGTCACATGCCTGATGTGATTGGCTTAGAGGCCTACCTGGTTCGCATACTGATGGCCGTGACGATCGGGGGAGGTATGGGGGCTGGGATTGTGTAATCACTTAATTAAATTGAGAGGTGTTTATCTAAGTGGGAGCTTTCTAGAATTTTGAGATTAAATTGAAACTCCACATTATGAACAAAAGTCTAAATATGTATCCTTGTGAATCAACCTTGTAGATGGCAGCACCTCGCCCCTCGTTCAACTTAGGATCATTCCTTGAGAATTCACCAACTGGTTCCGCACCCTGAGAATTCTCCTCGTTCCCCTCAAGATGGCATACGTACTAGAGGACGCGTTAGGTGACGCACCAGGAGATGATGCCAGTCAGGACGAGAAGAATGTCTATCTCTCCAGGACTCATGATTACAACCTTGTCCAGAGTGGCATGCTCTACTCCATGGAGGCTGAGCTGCAGAAACGCTTTGAGAGGATGGGTGCATATGAGATTATCACCGACCTCAAGGCGGTCTTCGCACCTCAAGCCAGGGCTGAACGGTACGAGGCTTCTGAAGCCTTCTTCTCAGCAAAGATGGACGAGCACGGCAGCGTGAGTGAGCACGTAGTCAAAATGTCTAGCTACGTTCAACGCTTGAATGCTCTGGAATGCCAGATTCCAGATGAACTTGCTGTTGATAGGGTGTTGCAGTCGCTTCCCCCTAGCTACAAAGGCTTTGTGTTGAACTACAACATGCAGGGGATGACCAAAACCCCTTCTGAGTTGTTCTCCATGCTGAAAAGCGCCGAGGTTGAGATCAAGAAGGAGCACGCCGTCTTCATGGTCAACAAGACCACTGACTTCAAGAAGTCAAGCAGGCGGGAGAAGGCCAAGAGAGGTGGCCCCAAGAGGGATGGCAAGTCAGTTGCCGCTCCTCCCAAGGCACCCAAGCCTAAACCCGGAGTGGAGTGCTTCTACTGCAAGGGTGAAGGTCACTGGAAAAACAACTGCCCCAAGTACCTAAAGGACAAGAAGGCTGGCAAGGTCGCCAAGAGAGACGAAGGTATATTTGATATACATATTGTTGATCTTCTCTTGACAAGCGCCGGGAACACATCCTGGATATTTGATACAGGAACTGTCGCTCATATTTCTAATTCCATTCAGGTACTAAGGAATAGGAGACGCTTGTTCAAAGATGAAGTGACGATGCGTGTGGGGAATGGCTGTCAGATTGAAGTTTTGGCGGTCGGCACGAAGCATCTTAGTCTCCCTTCGGGATTGGTTTTAGTTCTGAATAATTGTTACTATGCACCCGCGTTGAGTGTGAACATCGTTAGTGGCTCTTGCTTGAAGCGAGACCGCTATTCTTTTAAGTTTGATACAATTGGTTGTTCGATTTATAAGGATGAAATGTTTTATGTTCACGCACCTGAGTTGCATGGTTTATTCGTACTTGATCTCGATGGTGACGTGTGTCACATTAACAATATTGAGGCCAAAAGATTGAAGAATGATGAAGATCACATGAAGATGTGGCATTGCCGACTTGGTCATATTGGTATAAAACGCATGGAGAAGCTCCATAAGGATGGACTTCTTGAGTCATTGGATTTTGGATCCCTTGATACATGTGAACAATGCCTCATGGACAAAATGACAAGGACTCCATTCAATGGCGTAATGGAGGTGCGGATGTCTTATTGGGGATCATACACTCGGATGTATGTGGACCCATGAACGTCCCCACTCGCAATGGTCTTCGTTACTTCGTGAGCTTTACTGATGACTTGAGTAGATATGGTTATATTTACTTGATGAAGCACAAGTCTGAAACCTTTGAAAAGTTCAAGGAATTTCAGAATGAGGTCGAAAATCAACTCGGAAATAAAATCAAGCACCTTCGATCGGATCGAGGTGGCGAGTATTTGAGTCACGAGTTTGGCAATCATCTGAAGTCTTGTGGCATAGTACCGCAGCTTACGCCAGCAGGAACACCTCAGAGAAACGGTGTGGCTGAGCGACGTAATTGAATCCTATTGGATAGCGTACGATCGATGATGTGTCATACTGATTTTCCTGTGTCATTTTGGGTGTATGCATTAGAAACTGCCGTTCATATTCTTAATAGGGCACCATCCAAATCCGTAAAGACAACACCATTTGAAGAATGGCATGGCACAAAACCTAAGTTGTCTCACATGAAGATTTGGGCTTGTGAGGCTTATGTTAGAAAACTACAGCCTGACAAACTTTATCCAAGGCGGATAAGTGCATCTTTGTGGGCTATCCCAAGGAAACTTGTGGATACACCTTCTACAACAAGTCTGACAGCAAAACGTTTGTTGCCAAGACGGGACACTTTCTTGAGGAGTTTCTCGCGAAAGAGTTGAGTGGGAGGAAAATAGACCTCAATGAAGTGACTGACCAATCACTCCAATTGGAAGAAACGGCTACAGAAATTGTTCTAGAACCATCTTCCATAGTAGGAGCTGAAGAGAATGGCCAGAACGACATTCATAACGATCATGATATTGATGATGATCATGATGAGAATGAAGAGGAACCTTTTATGCCCCGTAGGTCATCAAGAGTCCGTCAACCTACTGAGTTTTACGGACATCTTGTGAATGCAATATCGGCTGATGAGTCGGATGAACCTACAAGTTACAAAGAAGCAATGGAGGGACCCGAGTCCGAGAAATGGCTTGAAGCCATGAAATCCGAAATAGACTCCATGTACACCAACAAAGTATGGACTTTGGTGGATATTCCCGAGGACCGCAAGGCCGTCGAGAATAAATGGATTTTCAAGAAAAAGACTGACGCAGACGGAAACATATCTGTCTACAAAGCTCGACTTGTCGCGAAGGGTTTCCGACAAATTCAAGGAGTTGACTACGAGGAGACGTTCTCTCCTGTAGCGATGATAAAGTCTATTCGGATCCTACTAGCAATAGCTTCATATCATGATTACGAGATATGGCAGATGGATGTTAAAACTGCATTCCTAAATGGCAACATTGAGGAAGAGTTGTATATGATGCAACCAGAGGGGTTTGTCGATCCAAGGAACGCTGGTAAGGTGTGCAAGCTTCAACGGTCCATCTATGGGTTGAAGCAAGCATCTCGGAGCTGGAATCTTCAATTTGATGAGGTCATTAAAGCTTTTGGATTTGTCCAAAACGTCGAAGAGTTCTTCGTCTATAAGAAACTGAGTGGGAGCTCTGTAGCATTCCTTGTGTTATATGTAGATGACATATTACTAATAGGGAACGATAAGAAATTCTTAGAGGAAGTGAAGGAATATCTGAATGGACAATTTTCCATGAAGGACCTAGGTGAAGCTACGTACATATTAGGGATTAAGATCTATAGAGATAGACCTAATCGACGGTTGGCCTTGAGTCAGAACACTTATATTGACAAGATATTGAAAAGGTTCAAAATGGATGACTCCAAGAGAGGTCTCTTGCCAGTTATAAAAGGTGTCAAATTAAGCGTGACTCAATGCCCAACCACAGCAAAAGAGAAGGAGGAGATGTCCTCAAAGCCCTATGCCTCAGCCATAGGTTCTCTCATGTATGTTATGTTATGTACTAGACCGGATTTAGCGTTGGCCATTAGTATGACTAATCGCTACCAGAGTAACCCGGGAATGGCTCACTGGACAGCAGTAAAGAACATCCTTAAGTACTTAAGAAGAACCAAGGATCTCTTTCTCGTTTATGGAGGAGTTGATGAGGAGCTCACCGTAAAGGGTTACGTTGACGCAAGCCTCGGCTTAGATCTAGATGACTCGAAATCCCAGACGGGATATGTTTTCATGTTGAACGGTGGCGCAATAAGCTGGAGGAGCGGCAAACAGTCAGTCGTCGCTCAATCTACAATGGAGTCGGAGTATATTGCCGCTTGCGAAGCGTCAAACGAGGCGCTGTGGCTGAAGAAGTTCGTGATCGAGCTTGGCGTCTTTCCCAGTTGCACTGACCCCGTGGGAATCTTCTGCGACAACACGGGTGCCATTGCTAACGCGAAGGAGCCAAGAACTCACTCTACAGCCAAGCACATCCTCCGAAAGTTCCATCTGACGCGAGACTACGTCAGGGATGGACACACTAGGATTCACAAGATACATACGGATCTGAACGCACCAGACCCGATGACTAAAACTCTTCCACGGGGAAAGTTTGAACAACACCGAGAGACCATTGGTGTTAGATACTTACCTGATATAAGCTAGTGTAATTTGTACTCTAGTGCAAGTGGGAGACTGTTGGATATGTGCCCTAGAGACAAATTAATAAAGATATTTGTCACATATCTGTTTTGTTCATAATACGTTTTATACTGTGCTATAACTGTATTACTTGGAAATACTAATACAGGTGTAGTATAAAACATGGTCCGTAGTTTAACTCGGGTAAACTATCTCATTGGGCAATTGATTGATCAAGCTTTCCTAATCATGGCGACACTTAAGATTGTCATATCGTTAAGGGGAATGATGTAATGGACGGACACCCACCTAAAGTATTGCAATGTGATCGAGTCACATAGTTCAGCGTTGCTATGACTTTGTAACGTATGGCTTAGTCCTTAGACCGTAATGATCATACGTAATTATCATCTATGAGGAGACTTTGATTTGTATCCCACCGCCTGACTGAAATATGCTGGCTATAACGGTGCACTTTGGGTATTCCGAAATAGATGGTTGATGAGTATGTTAATAGATCAGAGCGGGATTTGTCAGTCCTTGTGACAGGACAGGTACTCTGGGCCCACTCGGTGATATTGCATCAAACACCTTGCAAGGACGTGACTAGGTCACAAGAGATGCAATGATCATGGACGAAAGAAGTTGTTTGTTGTGAACGAGATGTGAACACGGTATGTAGGATACCGACGATCAAACCTCGGACAAACAAAGTACCGCAGCACAAAGGGATTACGTCGTATCGTTAACGGTTTCCAAAAGCGATCGAAGTTCATTCGATGGAAGCGCAGGGTCTGTCAAGGATTGTAACCAGGTCCAACTGACTAGTCATTGGTCAATGAGAAGAGTCTCGACCATGTCTGTTGTTTCCCGGACCGTTAGGGTGTTACACTTAAGGGCAATCGATGCATAGGACAGTTACGGGATCAATCGATGAAATAGGAGAAATCACCAGAATAGTTCCGGAGGAGGACGGAATGGTTTCCGGACATTTTGAATAGTTCAAAATAAAGTTTAATTGTTTTAATAATGTTTTATTATTTAATTATCTGAATTAAATATTTAAAACATATTAAATAAATTTAAAAAATGGGAAAAAGGCTAAATGGGCCCATGGGGCCCATTAAGGGAGGAGGGGGTCTCCCCCCTTGGGCTTGGCGCCAAGGGTTGGGCCCATCCCCCCCTATGGCCGGCGCACTCCCCCCCCCTTGGGAGTTTAGTCCCACATGGGGGAGGGGAGGAGGATCACACCCCCCCTTGGCCTATATAAGGAGGGGTATCTCCCCCTTTTTCCAATACACCAATATCTCCTTCTTCCTCCTTCTCCTTCCCGGAAGTGGACTCCCCTTGTTTGGAGTCTGCGCCTGGATTGGAGTTCTCCACCATAAGGCAGGTCGTCATTCTGCTGGAGTCGGGATCCGTAGCCGTCTTTCTTCCGCTGCTCGCCTGGTTCGGGGCCCGGGAGGAACATCGATTGTACCGTACGTGTATAATCTCTTCGACGCACTACACCTGTGGTGCTACTTCGTTGCTGGAGGTTTACCGGGAGTCATCCTCGCCGGTGGTGGTCTTCTACACGACAGGGAGGTCGTAGTTCTGAGTCTACGCCAACCACGTTCGCAAGAACGTTTCCCTCTTTCGGTCTTCAAAGGTATGAACACTGATTCCCTCCGTTACTTTACATCGCCATAGCATAGATCTTGGGTTCGGGTACCGTAGGTATGGAAAATTTTGTGTTTTCTGCCCCGTATCCCAACATGTACACCAACAAAATTTGGACTTTGGTGGATATTCACGAGGACCGCAAGGCCTTCGAGAATAAATGGATATTCAAGAAAAAGACTGACGCAGACGGAAACGTTCCTGTCTACAAGGCTCAACTTGTCGCGAAAGGGTTCCAGCAAATTCAAGGAGTTGACTACGAGGAGACATTCTCTCTTGTAGCGATGATCAAGTCTATTCGGATCCTACCTGCAATAGCTACATATCATGATTACGAGATATGGCAGATGGATGTGAAAACCACGTTCCTTAATAGCAACATTGAGGAAGAGTTGTATATGATGCAACTGGAAGGTTTCATTGATTCAAGGAATGCTGGTAAGGTGTGCAAGCTTCAACGGTCCATCTATGGGTTGAAGCAAGCGCCTCGGAGCTGGAACCTTCGATTTGATGAGGTCATCAAAGCATTTGGATTCATCCAAAACGTCAAAGAGTTCTGCGTCTATAAGAAGCAGAGTGGGAGCTCCATAGCATTCCTTGTGTTGTATTTAGATGACATATTGCTGATAGGGAACGATAGAAAATTCTTGGAAGGAGTGAAGGAATACTTGAATGGACAATTTTCCATGAAGGACCTAGGTGAAGCTGCGTACACATTAGGCATTAAGATCTATAGAGATAGACCAAATCGCCTATTGGCTTTGAGTCAAAGAACTTATATTGATAAAATATTGAAACGGTTCAGTATGGATAACTCCAAGAGAGGTCTCTTGCCAGTTATAAAAGGTATCAAATTAAGTGTGACTCAATGTCCAGCAACAGCAAAAGAAAAGGAGGAGATGTCCTCAAAGCCCTATGCTTCATCCATAGGTTCTATCATGTATGCTATGTTTTGTACCCGGCCGGATTTAGCGCTGACAATTAGTATGTCTAATCGCTACCAGAGTAATCCACGAATGATCCATTGGACCGCAGTAAAGAACATCATGAAATAATTGCGAAGGACAAAGGCTCTCTTTCTCGTTTATGGAGGATGAGATGAGGAGCTCACCGTAAAAGGTTAGGTTGACGCTAGCCTCGGATCTGACCTAGATGACTCAAAATCCCAGACGGGATATGTGTTCATGTTGAACGGTGGTGCAATTAGCTGGAGGAGTGGAAAACAGTCAGTCGTCGCTCAATCTTCAATGGAGTCGGAGTATATTGCCGCTTGCGAAGCGTCAAAGGAAGCGCTTTGGCTGAAGAAGTTCGTGATCGAGCTTGGTGTCTTTCCCAGCTGCACTGACCCCGTGGGTATCTTCTGCGACAACACGGGCGCCATTGCTAATGCGAGGGAACCAAGAACTCACTCTACAGCCAAGCATATTCTCCAAAAGATCCATGTGTCGCGAGACTACGTCAGGGATGGTCATACTAGGATTCACAAGATACATACGGATCTGAATGCAGCAGACCCGATGACTAAACCTCTTCCATAGAGCAAGTTTGAAGAACACCGAGAGACTATTGGTGTTAGATACATGCCTAATGTAAACTAGTGTAATTTGTACTCAAGTGCAAGTGGGAGAGTGTTGGATATGTGCCCTAGAGACAAATTAATAAAGATATTTGTCACATATCTGTTTTGTTCATAATACTTTTTATACTATGCTAAAATTGTATTACATGGAAACACTAATACACGTGTGGTATAAAACACAAGTCCCTCGTTTAACTCAGGTATACTAGCTCATTGGGCAATTGATTGATCAAGGTTTCCTGATCATGGCGACACTTAAGTCCATTGACAATGAGTTCATATCATTGGGAGAATGATGTGATGGACACACACCCACCTAAGGCATTGTAATGTGATCGATTCACATAGTTTAGCATTGTGATGACTTTGTAACATATGGCTTAGTCCTTAGAACGTAATGATCATATGTAATTGCTATCTATTAGGAGACTTTGATTGGCATCCACCGCCTGACCGAAATATGCTGGTCATAACGATGTACTTTGGGTATTCCGAAGTAGATGGTTGATGAGTATGTTAATAGATCGGAGCGAGATTTGTCAGTCCAAGTGACGGAAAGGTACTCTGGGCCCACTCAGTGATATTGCATCAATAGCTTGCAAGCAAGTGACTAGGTCACAAGAGATTTAATAGGCACGGACGAGTAAACTTGTTTGTTGTGAACGAGATGTGAACTCGGTATGTTGGATACCGACGATCAAACCTCGTACAAAAAAAGTACGACTAGACAAAGGGATCAAGTCGTATCGTTAACGGTTTCCAAAATCGATTGAAGTACATTCGATGGATGTGCAGGGACTGTCAAGGATTGTAACCAGGTCCAACTGAATAGTCATTGATCAAAGAGAGTGTCTCGATCATGTTTGTTGTTTTCCGGACCGTAGGGTGTTACACTTAAGGTGCAATCGATGCATTGGGATAGAATCGGGATCATCGGTGAAATAGGAGATATCACGGAATAGTTCCGGGAGAGAACGGAAGTTGTTCCGGATATTTTGAAAGGTTCAAAATAAAATTTAATTGTATTTAATAATGTTTTATTATTTAATCATCAGAATTAAATATTAAAATACAATTAATTTAATTAAAAAAGTGGAAAAGGCTTAATGGATCATATGGGCCCATTAGGGGAGGAGGGGGTTTCCCCCCTTGGGCTTCGCGCCAAGGGTGAGGCCCATCTCCCCTCCTTGGCGGGCGCACCTCCCCCCTTGGGGGTTCAGTCTCATCTTGGGGAGGGGAGGAGGATGGCACCCCCCCCTTGGACTATATAAGGAGGGGTACACCCCCCCCCCTTTTTCCAACACACAGAAATCTTTCTCCCTCTCCTTGTCCAACCTAGAGAGCGGACTCCCCTTGTTTGGAGTTTGCACCTGGTTTGGAGTTCTCCACCATAACAAGTGATGGCGTGGAAGTGGTAATGGCTTCTAGCCCTTCGTTGGTTACCCCAAGTGGAAGGTGAGATGTAGGATACTAGAAAATTTCCATCAGTGAAGATACCGAGGTTATCAATCCAGTAGGACTTGGATAATGATAAGTAGGTGGTGAAGCGAGCAACGCGTCGTTTGAGATATTTCTCTCTTAACCTGGACCTGCACACAGACACTAATAACTTTGCTCCCAACGAAGTTCAGAGAGGTTGTCAATCTCTCCGGTTTTGTTGTTTACAAAGGATCAAAACACAAGGGATAATGATAATGATAGCAACTGAAAGTAAATATGGAAAAGGAAATAAGCTTGTAAACAATGATGAGAATATGGACCGGGGTCCCGTGATGTTCACTAGTGATGTCTCTCTCCCAAAAGACGATAAGACTGCTATGCGAGGTAAGCAAATTACAGACGAGCAATTGACAGGATTATAAACGCACCGCAATGCTAACTATGCTACAAAAGAAAGGAAGAGGCTCAAAAGCATGGGCAGTACGCCAAAATAAGTAGACAGAAATCCATCTGCATCTACTACTAATCATCCACCTTGAGATATCTATCCGGAACATCTCGCTGGTATTAAGTTGCGAGCCACACCCAAAGTGTAAACCCAAAGCAACAGACAACTGCATTAAAAAGAACTTTGCGTAAGGTAAACAATCCTTGCTACCGCGGTTACAAGCACCGTTGTTTTCCCCCTTGTGGCCACAACACTTCCCCTAGACTCATGTTTCTGTCACTCAAGCGTGTCATCAGGGGGCATGTACCCACAATCGAGCATAACATTCCCTCTTGGAGTTACTACCTACCACTTGGACAAAGCAATAAACAACAACGGAGTACATGCAAGAATTACTTCGGAACAAAAATACAAAATATAAGAACCAATTATATTACTCTATCACAATCTGAACATAATCTCATAATTCATCAGATCCCATCAAACTCAGCATAGCAAAAGCAGAAAGATTACATATGTGCCTCGATCATGTAGGGCAGCTCACGAGGTCTAAACCATGAAGAACAAAGAGGGGAGGAGAACATCACATAGCTACTGATCACGGACCCATGGTCCAAAGGAAAAAACTCACGGCACATCCGGGAAGCGTCCATGGTGGAGGAGAAGCTCCCGGAGGTCGATCCTCCCTCCGGCAGGGTTCCGGGAAGGGTCCTGACGGTGCTCCCGATCTTGGAAGCGCGGCGGCGGCGGAACAGAGGTGAGATCGCGAAAAAGAGTTCTGTCATCGGAGGTTTCCCGTGACGGAGATTAAATAGGCGAAGGGGGGCAGCCAGGGGGTCCACCAGGAGTCCAGGTGCCCCCTGGCGCGGCCAGGCCCCTAGCCGCGCCAGGTGGCCGCCTGGGCACCTGATGGTGGCCCCTTGGCCCTCCTTCGGGGCTAGGGAAGCTTCCGGTACGCTGATTTTTTCTGGATTTTTGGAGCACTTTTTACATAGGGGAAACTGAAATAGAAAAACAGCAGAAAACAGAAATTGGCACTGGGTGCACTGAGTTAATAGGTTAGTTCAAATATAATCAAAAATGTATGAAAGTGTATCTAGATCATAGCAATATCACACAAAATATGCATGGAGCGAGCATAAATTATCGATACGTTTGGGACGTATCAACAAGCCGTCGCTCTGCCGGAGTCGGGATCCGAATCCGTCTTTCTTCCGCTGCTTGCCTGGTTCGGGGCCCGGAGGGAACATCAATTGTATTGTACGTGTATAATATTTTCGAGGCAATACACCTGTGGTGCTACTTCATCGCTGGAGGTCAACCGGGAGTCTCCATCGCCGTTGGTCTTCAACACGACAGGGAGGTCGTAGTTCCGAGTCTACGCCATCCACTTTCGCCAGAACGTTTCCCTCTTTCGGTCTTCAAAGGTATGAACTCTGATTCCCTCTGTTACTTTACATCGCCATAGCATAGATCTTGGGTTCGGCTTATCGTAGGTATGAAAAAATTGTGTTTTATGCCCCGTATCCCAACAGGGAGGAGAATGAGAGGGGCGCGGCAGGGGCTCGCCGGCGGCGAAGCGGTGGCGCGGCTGCCGGCGGCGAAGCGGTGGCGCGGCTGCCAGTCGGGCGGTGCAACGGCGCGGCTCCTCCACGGGAGAGCTCGGGGCGGCGGCAAGGCACGACCCAAATCGGGGCCCGGGCGGGCCTGGAGGCGAATATCGGGCCCACGGGGCCCGGATCTGGCTGTTGCTATTGTTGGAGCTAACGTGGAGCTCTCCGAGTCCTCGATGTCGTGATTCGATAACCAGAATTTGGTTGGGAGTTAGGGTTTCGGGGAAAGGAGGCCATGGTGGGATTTTGGGGCAGATATGAGGGGGTGGGTGCATATTTTTCTAGGGGAAACCCTAGAATGGGTGTGAGAGAGTGGTGGGTTTTTTATAGGGCTGGCATGTTTATGCAAATGCCCCCAGTTTCTCTCTCGCGCGTCCGATGTTTACATTTTTGACCACTGAGAGTCCATACGACCTTCGATTCGGACGAAACTTTGAACCACGCGCTCTGCGCGGTGAGCCGATCACTTCTACCTCGCTTCAATACTGTTCTAGGAACATTTTTTCGGTTCCCAATAAAATAATCCGTTTATTAAATAAATGGAATTTTTTGTTCCGATGGCGATGGATGGACTTGTGCCGGCAGTTGCGATGGTGCTCGGGTGAAATTCGGTGTCGCGAAAGTTCGTGTCCCATGGTGGAAAGGTTCGGTCACGCATCTGATACGAGAAAGAGGGGGGAAATATAATCACCGATTAATAAATCGACGAAACAAATACTGCAAACAATTCTAGCAACCAACAAAATAAAGCAACAAACACATTTTTTAATTTGGGTGAAAATTCGAGCATGTTAAATACAACACCACCAACAAGGGATATCGTCCCGAGATCCTGGACGATCCGGGGGAGAGGAGGGGAGAGAAAAGAGATTCTACGTTCTACAACACCACCAACAAGGGACTCTGCTCCATGTCGTACGATGACCTTTCGTTGAGAAAACTTCTCGTAGAGAGATGGCGGCGTCGAAGAACGAAACCATCGAGAGATCAAGAGAATGAATGACAGCAAGAACCGGATCAAAAGGATAGTTTTCAAACTCAAAATCGCGAAGACACCAAGAAAGAGGATGGATAGAAATGAATGACCAAGATATTATCCGGAGTCAGAGAAAACTAAAGGTACTACAGGATTTCCCAAACCACGAGATCAGAATCGAGACAATACATTGCAAGCAAGGCATTGTAACGGTTCCGAAACTCCACTTACTCGAGATCCTAGAGTTTGAAGGAGATTAGGCAAGAATAAAACACTTACGACACTTGTCCTGACCAGATCAAGGGTAAGGAGTAAAAATAATCCTACTCTCCGATAACTAACTTAGTAACTACAAAATAGTTTTTCTTCTAGACTCGACTTCGACCAGAAAAGGGATCCTACGGTCGGTAAGGCTCTGATACCAAGTTGTAAGGCCCGATATGAGGTACTGTTCTAGATCTAGATTTTTTCATCCAGACCCGGGGACTAAGCACATATCGGTCCCACCGCGACATATGACACTGCCATATGCCCCGGATTTCCAACATGATATCACAACATTACATCTGCAAGGATATAACATCTCATACAATCGGCATACAACTGGCTTAATACAATACATCAGTGGAAGATATGTCTGAGTACACACTACAATAAAATTCCTAATGGAAAAGATAAAACACACTAAACCCGTAACCACACGGGTCCAGGCTCTCCGCCGAGATCTGCCTAATTAGTCATCGTCAAGTCTCCACGTGAAACGTCGATCACCATACCTGTTGCCGATCAAGAACCCTGAAAAGAATTTGGGGGTAGTATCATGAGTACAGAAGTACTCAACATCCAACTGTAGTGGTCAATTGACCCAGCAAGGATTTCATCACTCGTCATTCTAGGATAACTAGTAGTTCACGGTAAGGAAGGGATAGTGGTGAGGTTGTTGCCGCACTAGCATTTATGGAGTGGCTAACGATCTAGAGAATAAGATGAGAAGCCAAGCATTCGATGAGGAATCGCCTTCAACAAGTCTTGCTATCAACTACTTAAGAAAACAAAACACCTATCCTATCCTTTTCCTCCCCTTCATCGCCCGATGAAGAAGAAGAAATCAAGGCACACACACGTAGATCAAGTTTTAGTTATGATTCAGTTGATGTTATCTATAAACAATACGTAGGTTCCAAGTCATCCATAACCGTGGACACGACTTCTCGAAAAGATTCAACCCTGCAGGGGTGTACCAACTGCCATTACAAGGCTCCGCACGCACGCCAAGCTCTCTCAGTTGGGCCCATTAAAGACACTCATTGAAGAGTTGTTCCGAGAGAACCAGCCGTCATAATCCCTCTAAATAACAACGAACAAATCCGGGTGGCCCCGGGGAGTCGACACCCAATCCAAAAGCCGGCCACGGTCTCGGATCGGACTCTCTCAGTTGGGCCCATTAAAGACACTCATTGAAGAGTTGTTCCGAGAGAACCAGCCGTCATAATCCCTCTAAATAACAACGAACAAATCCGGGTGGCCCCGGGGAGTCGACACCCAATCCAAAAGCCGGCCACGGTCTCGGATCGGACTCTTTCGTCTGGCTAAGGTCGAGGTAACTGATCCCCTCACATGTGGTCATCCCCTAGATCAACAGTGTGGACCAACAGAGAATACATGTCTCCGCTGGTCCAAGTTGTTTTAAAGAATATCTGCTAGGTGCGACCCGACAAACACATATGCATGGTTTTCAAATGGTAAATCAGCTTGGTCCACCACTAGAAATGTTTCAAGTTAGGTAGGTAAGAAAAGGGGACCCCATAAAATCTCACACGCGGTTAGGAACGCTCAGTCTTAGAACCAATACCCGGAACTTCGATCCTAGGTGACTCAAATGGAACAAAGCATCGAGGCGGGATAGCCTAGACCTTCCATCCTTCGTCGAATATAGTCAACATTATAATAATCATATAATCCAAAACAATATAAATGTGATAGCCCAATCCAAGGAGTAACAGGGTAACATTCGTATCATCCTAAGCATTCATACTAAGCACGGGCTGAGCAACGAGCAATAGTAACATAGCAGTACATGGTTTTCTTGGAGGGGACGTGGTTGGATCGGTTTAAGAGAGGATGTAAACATGTGGTAGGGTCAAATATCGAACCTAACCTAGACTAGCATGCAACCCGCTGGTTATAATAGAATGGATCATAAGTAATGCATAGTCCTTGCCTCTTGATAAGTCGGGTTCCGAAGGTGTAGTCGATCGCAAGCTCGCATCGTCTCTGAGAGTAACCACGGGAGCACACAAGAAGGAAACACTAGAAAGGCAATCGACGAGCAAACATCTATTACTAGAAAGCAATCACCAGCAAGCAACATCAAGAAGGCAACACGAGACAACGCACTACGGTACGGATCTACCGTCGAGAGCGGTTACTAACAGGTTAAGTGAAATATCGGTCACACACAATGATACTGCACATTTACGATGTTTCAAGTTGTTTAGCTACACAACATGAGCAAAGGTTGTTAACATGGCATCTCACATAAGGATGGCATGTCACACAAACATGGCAAGAGGTGGAGCATAAAGTAAGCTATCTATGATAGTCAAGTTAAGTGAGGTAAAATCCTAAACAGGGCATATCACTAAGTACCCCACGATAATTATAGTTTTATTAATGTTCTTCCCTAAACCATATTTTTTTATTAGCAAGCAAGAGCAGTGTAATCATAAACTACATGCAATTCTAGTCAAGTTCCATATAAATAACCTTCGTATCAGAGCAATAGTTATTAAGTTATGGCCTATTATCTTTTACAGTGGCATGGCATGTAAATAGCAGTGAAATAATATGTAGACAAGTTCAAACATGGCAAAAGAGAAAATTTTATTAATCTAGGCAAAATTGTAAGCAAGTCACATGTAGAAAGCGTCGTGATCCAAGGTACCGTTAAAAAGATACAGGCATCGCAAAATATAACACAATCTGCAATTTATTATAACAAGAAATAAGTAAATAAAAAGTCTACCGGGCCGACAGCACTCTAAACGGGCTAAACAGGGGCGAGCGCTATTTAACTAAGCTACACACTAGGCGCTACACAAATCTCGGCCGAGCCCAACAGTAAACCGAAAAAAAGGAGAGCCGAGGGCGTGTTCACCATGTGGGCCTGGCCCAGTTCGGCAGATGGGCGAGGGATGGCCAGAAGGCGCTTGGGGCAGGGGATTGGTGCGGGTCGCAGCACTGGGAGATGGGCTGCGGGATCTGGGCCTCCGGAGTGCGCTGGCGCGGCCCATGGTGGCAGTTGGATCGGGATCGGGCCGATCCCGACGGCGGCGGCCGTTGCCGGCGCTCCGACGAGGCAAGTGCGGCGGCGCGAGGCGACAAGGTGCCTGTGGAGGCGCGGATCCGTCCAGTGGCCACGGATCTGGACAGGACGGCAGCGAAGTCGAGGGAGGCGGCGGCGGCTCGGGCCGAGGTCGCCCATGGCGCAGCGGCAGGCCGGCTGCTCGACGGGAGCCCCATGGCGGCGGCTGCGGCGACGCGGCTCCCGGCGGCTGCGTCTTGCGGCAAAGGGGGAGGAGGAGGAGGTGAGAAGGGAGGAGAATGAGAGGGGCGCGGCAGGGGCTCACCTGCGGCGAGGCGGCGGCGCGGCGGCGCGGCTCCTCTACGGGAGAGCTCGGGGCGGCGGCGAGGCGCGGCCCAGATCAGGGCTCGGGTGGGCCTGGCAGCGGATCTCAGGCCCGCAGGGCCCGCATCTGGCTGGTGCTGTTGTTGGAGATGACGATGACCTCTCTGAGCCCTTGATGTCGCGTGTAAGGCCCCCGATGCGGTACTGACTCTAACTAGTTGCTTTCGCGTCCGGTAGGAGTTAGAAGCGCATCAAACGCCACCGGCGCACGACACTCGCACTCGTGTCGCTGCCGGATTCTCGACAACAGGTATAAAAACATAACTCTACAAGAAAGGAAATACATATAGAGACGATAGAGCAGGGCATACAACGCCATTGTCTAGAATATAACATTCTCATGAATACATCTTATCAGGACATCAAGCGGAAGCAAAGTCGGATCGAGTACGGTCAAGATACAAATTGCCCTAGAGAGGGCTACACATAAATCCACCCAAGGAACGTCTAAGCCCAACTAAAAGGATCCTACTGGTCGGCGTAGTCGTACTCGTCGTCATCCACCGGGGGCACCTCCACGAAGTATCGTCCAGTGCTGGGGTCGAGGTAGTAATCCACTGCAGCGGCCGATCAGGCAAAGCGGTAAAAGCGGAAAAGTAAACGGGGGTGAGAACATATCATTACGGAAATAACTAACGCTACAGGTAAGGTAAAGATATAGACAGTTTGCAGCCGTACTAGCATATATGGTGGCTACACGTTCTATCAGAATAAAGATGAGATCCAAGAAGTTACGTTGACAACGTGTCGTAAGTCAGCTATCCACCTACTTACGCAAACATAACACAACCTCGTTTCTCTCTCGGTCCCCCTGGACGAAGAAAGACAACCAAGGCACGCACACGGTTTGTCAAGTTTTATAGCATAGTTAGCATTGATGTTATTCTATGAACAGGACGTAGGCTCAAAGTAGTCCATAACCGCGGACACGGCTTTTCGAAAAGATTTACCCTGCAGGGGTGTACCAACTGTCCATTATAGACGTCGCATGTACGCCCGGTTTCCACTTGGCTAGGTAAGCGCCTGAAACTCCGGGACGTCAGAGTCCCTCTAACTAACAACACACATATCCGGGTGGCCCCCGGGGAGTCGACACCCAACTCAAAAGCTGGCCACGCTCTCGAATCGGACTCTACCGTATGACTCGGGTTTGGATTACCGGTTAGTTCTCTTATGAGACCGGGTCCTCAGTCGGTCTATTTGGGCCAGCCAAGAAACTATGTCCTCCTGGCCCTGGTTTGGTTTGGAAACAACTGGGGATCCAACCAGCACACACACCTTGCAAATATAAATCAGCTCGGGCCACCACTAGAATGTACGAAGCTAGGTAGGTAAGACAAGGGGGCCCCATAAAACCCCACACACGATTAGGCACGCTCGGTCAAAGAACCAATACCCGGAACTCGGGTCCTAGGTGACTCAAATGGAACAAAGCACCAGACGGGAACAGTCCAGCCTTCCACCTTTCGTCGAATACACATTAACATCATTTAACAGTAATAAATATCAACCAACTTCTTTTGTAGCATGATATCTCAACCATAAATATATAGGGTAAGCAGCAAGTTTTCTATCCATACTAAGCAATGGCTGAGCAGCGTTAACTTAGCAGAACAATGGTTTGCTGGGATGTGGGGATCATGGCTGTATGGGTTTAAACATGGCATATAATGTAGATAGGATCAAACAATAACGTTCTAGATCTACAGCTAGGCATGAGCAAAAAGTTATAAAGTAATGACACAGATCTCCCCCTTGCCTGGTAAGGTAGTCGAAGCAGCACTCACGGTACCCTCGGGCTCGGTGTCGGACAGCTCCACGTAAGTCTCCTCGGCGGTCTCAGGTGCTAACGTAAGGTACCGGCAGGGAAAAGGCACACAAGTAAGCAACTGAAGCAACTCAAACAAGGATGGCATGATCAGGTTTTATTTACATGGTATGACCCTGTCTAGTCAGGTTTAAATGAAGGTGATGACGATAAGTCATCACTTTCATATGCATTTTATTTACATTGTAATGGCTTTGGTCTGAGCCTTAACTTAGGTGTAAATAGCATGATGGCATGACAAGATCAACAAGCATTGCAAGAATTTAAATAACATGAAAGTAAAACAATGATTTCGGAGACGGAGTAGTGTCGGTGAAATTGACACTTAAGAAGGTGCAACAACTGTTGAAGGTCAGCCACATAGCACATGACAATATGTTAAGGCTGACCTGAAGAAAAAGATGGCATGGAACTGACTTGAAAAGATCAGACGAACAACATTTCAAATGCACTGAAGTTGGAATGTTGCATGCAGACAGACCTGAAAGCTTCTGGACCAGGTGATCACACCTTGTCTCCAAAGTTGCTCAACACAACAAGAAAACATCACCACTGAACTCCTTGCAGAAAAATACCCCAAAAACATATATGACATGTCTCAGTTTGAATTTGCAATGGCAGTTGCAATTTCAGCTGAAGTTCAAGGGGCTGAGTGCAAAATTTGCACATCATGAATTTTGAAAAGGTTCAGATGAGCAAAACATCATCACCAGGCAATTCCTTGCTCAAAATTACCTAAAATTCATATATGGCATGGGCCATTTGAATTTTGGACCAAACTTGGCAGAACAGGAATTAAACAGGGGGCTTATTGCACTTTTGACCAAGCTTTATTTAATAAAGGGGCCAATTGTAAAAATGAGTATCACCACTGCAATCAGTAGTTCAAATTACCCCAAATTGAAATATGGGATGCCTCTGTTTGAGAAGTTGACCAAATTCAGATTGAATTTGAAAAGCAAATTCAATTGAATTTTAAATTAGAAAAGATATAAAACAGAAAAGAAGAAAACAACTAAATAAAAAAAAGGAGGGATTGGCCACTGGGCTGCTTCCTCTGGACGCATACTGGGCTGACCCAGTATCCCTCCCGTGGGCCGAGCCACCCCTTCGACGACAACACTCAACAAAAAGAAAAACGGGGCTAGCCCCCCGGCGGATTCGAACCCGCGACCTCGCGGTCCTCCTAAAACGCGCCCACCAGCTCGACTACGAAGTGGCTCACGTTCAGAAGCGTGACTCGGAGAAGACATATCCTCTCCAGGAGTTAACTGAAGGAAAAACACGCTGCTGCGCTGCGGACTGAACTTCTTCAGGAAGCTCGCACGCGGCGGACTTCCGGCGACGAGGGCGTCCCCTACAGCACACCGGCGACTCCACTGACGCCGGGCATGTCCAGACGGGACATCCAGGAGTCCAAATCACCTTGGCGTCGGACCGTGGGCTCCACGGCGGCGTCGCTAGGCTCGTCGGAAAAAGGGGGCGGCGCATCTGCTACGAAACTGAAAAAAGGCGCTGGCTTGTCGACGTGCACGACCCCCGGCTGCGCTGCGCACGCACTGGCCGCACGCAGAGCACGCGGGGTGCATCTCCTGCTCGACGGCGACGCGGATCGGGCCACGGCGACCGTACGCGGGCACGGCACTCCGGCTCGCGAAGGCGTTCTGCTACTGTGCTGCTAACCAACTAGCGAGGTGGAACGCGGCGGAAAGGGCAATGGATCCTCACATCGGGGAGGTTGGAGACGAGCTCGGCGTCCGGGGAGAGGAAGAAGTCGAACTGCGGCGTCGGGACGGAGGCGCTCCGTGGCTGCAGAGGAGGAAGAAGCGGTCCGCCTTGCTCCTTCGCGGATCCACGAGTCGAAGAGGACGAAGACGACGCTGAAGGCGCGCCGCACGGCCCCCTGAACGAAGACGGCGTCGGAGCTCGGCGAATTCACCGAACCCATCCGGCGGCCACTGAAGAACAGGGGATCCCCGAAGTCGTCATGGCGGCGGCGGCGGGAGAAGGGGGCTACGGGAATGGGTCCTAGGGTTTCCTGGGGCTCCTCTCGCGGCGCTTAAAAGGAGGGGGGCGCCTTTCCCTGGAGCTGGGGCTCCACTGCCGCCGTGGCAAGCTCTGTGAGAGAGAGGAGGGGAAAAGGAGGTCGTCCCGCTGGAAAGAGGAAGAAGACAGGGGGCGTACCGCTTCGTTCCAGCGCGGGCCGAGGGGAAAACGGCCCAGGTGGGCCTGGCCGGCTGGGAGAGAAGAGAAGGAGGCCCAGCTCCTGTATTTCCTTTTCTTTTCTTTTTCCATGGCAAAGAAAAAAAAACAGCAGGAGAAGAAGAGAAAGGAGAGGGGCTAGGGCATTTTTAAAAATATTCCAATGAATTTTAAAATGCCCCTAAAATCCAGCTTGTTCACACAAAATTGGTTCCCCAAATTTACATGCAAAGGAAAAATCCCCAAGTTAGAAACAGTCCATTTTCCCAATAAAAATGGTGCATTTGGGATTTTTGGGAACTTTGTGCCAAAGCAAAAATTCCTAGATTTGGGAAAACTCACCCACTGTAATATTTGGGATTTTACAAAATTGGTTTGACCAATTTTGACAACAATAAAAATGTGGCCCTTTTATTTTTCATTCCACTTTGAACCAGGGCACTGTCCTTATTGATGTCAAAATTCTCTTGGCCAACTTGTTAGCCCATGACATCACAAAAGTGAGTGAACCAAGAATGATGAAGGTGATAGGTGCCATGAAGTCAGACATAACCAACTACAGTTGCAAACATCACCAAGATGAAGCCATGATCACCAACCACATGGCACAAGACAAGACCAACATATGAAGCTCACACACAAAAATCACCATGACCATTACAAGTCCAGTCATAGGAAAGCAAAAATACATGGTGTTTGGCATTATTACATGTGGGCTGTTACAGCTCTCCCCTACCAACACAGGATCTCGTCCCGAGATCTAAGCAAGAAAAAGCTCGGGATACTCAGAACGGAGATGGTCTTCACGCTCCCACGTTGCTTCCTTCTCTGAGTGATGTGCCCATTGCACCTTGAGGAACTTGACGGTCTTGTTGCGAGTCTTGCGCTCGGACGAGTCAAGAACACGGACTGGACGCTCTGAGTAAGAAAGATCCGCACTGAGCTGGATCTCGCCCAAGTCCACTGCCTGCTCTGGCTGTTTGAAACACTTCTTCAACTGAGACAGGTGGAACACATCATGCACCATAGCTAAACTGTCTGGAAGCTCAAGGCGGAAAGCAAGAGGTCCCTGAGTCTGGAGGATGCGGAACGAACCAACGAACCTGGGAGCCAACTTGCCTTTGATCCCAAAGCGGTGAGTGCCTCGAAGTGGAGACACTTTGAGGTATGCGAAGTCACCAACTTTGAAGTCAACACCACGGTGCTTCTTGTCATAATAGGCCTTCTGCCTAGACTGTGCTGCCTTTAGATGTTCTCGGACAATCTTCACTCTGTCCTCTGCCTCTTGGATCACATCTGGACCGAACAGCTGCCTCTCGCCTGTCTCGGACCAGTTCAAAGGTGTCCTGCACTTGCGACCATACAACACTTCAAACGGCGCTGCTTGCAGACTTGCTTGATAGCTGTTGTTGTAAGAGAACTCAGCATACGGCAAGAATTCTTCCCACTTCATGCCAAACGAGATGACACATGCCCGAAGCTTGTCCTCGAGGATTTGATTCACACGCTCAACCTGCCCACAGGTCTGAGGGTGATACGCGGTACTGAAGAGAATCTTCGTACCCAATGCCTCTTGAAAGGCCTTCCAGAAGTTTGATGTGAAGATGCTTCCACGATCAGAACTTATCTGTTTGGGAATGTCGTGCAACGAAACAATTCTTGCGGTGTACAGCTCTGCCAACTGGCTAGCTGAGACAGTCTCCTTGACAGGCAGAAAGTGAGCAACCTTGGACAAGTTATCAATGACAACAAAGATAGCATTGTTGCCCTTCTGAGACCTCGGAAAACCCGTGACAAAGTCCATCTCTATGTGATCCCACTTCCACTCCGGAATTTCAAGTGGATGAAGTAGCCCTGTAGGCTTCTGATGCTGTGCCTTCACTCTCCTGCACACATCACACTGGGAGACAAAACGGGCAACATCCCGCTTCATACGAGTCCACCAAAAGCTCTTATTGAGGTCCTGATACATCTTGGTGCTACCAGGGTGGATAGACAGCTTTGAGTCATGGGCCTCCTTCAAGATGACCTCTCTGAGACCTCCCTCTTTGGGAACAACAACTCTCTCTTCGAACATCACGGTGCCGTCATTATGCACTGAATAGCAACCGTACTTCGGAATTGAGGCGGTGATACCCTGTTTGACTTTCTGAATCATCAAGCTACCGGACTGGGCTTCACGAATCTTCTCACGGATAGTGGGCTCTATCACAAGGTTGGCTAGATAGCCTGCTGGAACTAGCTCAAGATTGAGCCTTCGAAAGGCCTCACACAAATCAGGGTGTATCCTTTGTACCTGGACACTGTTGCAATCACCCTTGCGGCTCAACGCATCGGCTATTACATTCGCCTTGCCAGGCGTATACTGAATATCCACGGAGTACTCAGTAATAGTCTCTAGCCACCTCCTTTGCCTCAAGTTCAAGTTAGGTTGCGTGAACAAGTACTTTAAGCTTTTGTGATCAGTGAACACATCAACCTTCCTCCCTAGGAGGAGGTGTCGCCAAGTAACCAACACATGAATCACTGCAGCCAGCTCAAGATCGTGGGTCGGATAGTTCCTCTCAGCCTGCTTCAACTGTCTGGAGGTGTACACCACAATATTCTTTCCCTGCATCAATACTCCGCCAAGGCCATTCAACGAGGCATCACAGAAAACTTGAAACGGCTGTGACTCATCTGGCGGCGTAAGGATCGGAGCTGTGGTCAGCCTTATCTTCAACTCGTCAAAAGCTGCCTGGCAAGCCTGTGACCACACGTACTTCTTGCCCTTGCACAACAGCTCGGTCATTGGCTTTGCTATCTTGGAGAAATTCTCGACAAACTTCCTGCAATAGCTGGCAAGTCCGAGAAAGCTCCTCAACTGCTTGACATTTTTCGGCGGAGTCCAATCTTGAATCGTCCGGACTCTGTCTGGGTCAACAGCAATGCCCTCTGAGGAAATGACATGGCCAAGAAAGTTGACCTTGTTCATCCAGAATTCTCACTTGGAGAACTTGGCATAAAACTGGTGATCTCTCAACTTCTGCAACACCAATCTGAGATGCTCCTCATGCTCAGCCTCGGACTTGGAAAAGACAAGGATGTCGTCGAGGTAGAGGAGTACGAACACATCTAGCCACTCTTGGAAGAGATAGTTCATGGCCCTCATGAACGTTGGAGGCGCGTTTGAAAAGCCAAATGTCATGACCGTAAACTCGTACAGGCCATATCGAGTGCGGAAGGCTGTCTTAGGAATGTCCTCCTCACGGACACGAATCTGGTGGTACCCCATCTTTAGATCAAGCTTTGAAAACACCTTTGCTCCATGCAACTGTTCAAACAAGTCATTGATGTTGGGCAAAGGGTATTTGTTTTTTATCGTCTTCTTGTTGATACCACGGTAGTCTTGAACCAACCGACTAGTACCATCTTTCTTCTTCACAAAAAGACACGGGGCACCCCAAGGGGAAGTGCTCGGACGAATGAGCCCATCCTTCTCAAGCTTCACCAACTGCTCTTTCAACTCAATCAGCTCTTCCGGACACATCTTGTAAGGCTGCCGAGATATCGGCTGTGTACCAGGTTCTAGCTCGATCACGAACTCAATAGCACGCACGGGTGGAATACCTGGCAACTCCTCTGGAAAGACATCTGGGAACTCTCGAACAACTCTGACCTCCTCGATCAATGGAGCAACTCCAGCGTTCAGAGCGTACAACTGTGCTGATCCCACTGTCAAGCCACAAGTGTACCAAATCTCTGCGCCTGAATCGTGCGTCAGCAACACGGTCTTGGACGGACAATCAATCTTGGCCTTGTACTTGACAAGCCAATCCATGCCCAAGATGACATCAATGTCGGAACGGGGCAAGACAATCAAAGACGAGGAAAAGATGGCTCCTTGGATACAAATCTGCACATCTGGGATGCTGCCCGCTTATTGCATCCTCGAACCTGGAGAAGCAATTGCTAGAGGTATAGGCAACCTCTCACGCGGAAGGTCAAGTGAACTGGCAAAAGCATCGGACATGAAGGAATGGGAAGCTCCGGAATCAAACAAAACTGTCGCTTGAACTGAACATACAAGCAACCTACCAAGCACAATCTCGGACGACTGCTGAGCCTCTGCCACAGTCACGTTGTTCACCCTGAGCGCTCGTGGCTGGGCCCACACCATCGCGTTGCTCGGTGTAGAGCGAGGTGGGGGCGGAGGCAGCCTGGCGTAACGAGGGTCGGTGCACTGCGGAGACTTGTGACCCGGCTTGCCACACTTGAAGCACGTGATCTCTGGCCTGGGCTGGCCCTGTGTAACAGGCGGCCTCGCGTAGGGTGGAGTAGAGCGAGGTCCGTGCTGCACTGGGACAGGAGGGCGGGCAAAAGTGCGGACAACTGCCCCCCTCGGCTGGAACTGCTGACGCTGCGGCTGAGGCTGTGACTCTGCAACCCAGGACTTGGCCTTCTTGTGGATCATCACTGCTGAACTGTGCTCTCTCTGTTTCCTCTTCTCTGCGGAACGCTCTGCCTCAGCTGACTCCTGTCTGATGGCCTGGTCGACGAACTCTGAGAACAGGCTCGGCGTGGACAAGGTGAGCGCATACTTGATGTCCGGGGCAAGACCACCGCGGAACCTGGCAATGCGCTTGGCCTCTGACGAGACCTCCTCTGGAGCGTACCTGGCAAGCCTGACGAAGGCCAGGTTATACTCCTGCACAGACCTGTCCCCCTGCCTCAGAGCTAAGAACTCCTCGCGCTTCCTCTCGATCAGTCCACCGGGAATATGAGCATCTCTGAAATCCTTGACGAAGTCATCCCACGTGATCTCTGCATCACCCTTGTTCTCCTTGTACGTCGAGAACCAACTGCCTGCGGCACCCTGAAGCTGGAAGGAGGCGAAGGTGACGTAGTCGACGGGTCTGATGGTGTTGGCCTTGAAGTGCTTCTTGATCTCTGCAATCCAGTCATCCGCCTCCAGCGGGTCTCGAGCCTCGGAGAACCTGGGAGGGCTGATCGCAAGGAACTGCTGCAGCGTAGTGTACTGTGGACGATCATTCCTCTGAGCACCCTGGTTCTGCAGCATCTGAAGGATCGCAGCTGTGCCCTGAGCCACTGCAGCTACAGCCTCCCCAAGGATAGGGTTCTCTGGCGGCGGCATGTTCGCTCTTGGCATCCTGTATACAGGAACACTTATGAGAACATGAACGAATCATTGAAGTAACCAGAAGTTAAAGCAAAATTGTCAACAAAACTTCCTCACGAGGTATGAGCAAGCCGAAGGCTGAAATTCCACCAAGGTTAACCCGGAAAGTCGATAACTAGATGCTACTGGAATTCCCAAACCAAGAACATCCGAATCCAATATAATAATGTGCTAGCGAGCACACAACAATATATACGAGCGGTTGGAAACCTGCACAATGAGACATCTGCCCTGAGCGGCCCGCCATCACGGTCGTCCATAGGGGAAAGACACCACATCCATATTACCATAGGATGCCCGCCAATCCTGTATGGACGGTTCACCTGGGGTACGCCGTAAGCGAGGTAGAGCAGTCAACCCCAAGTGGCGGCTCAGTGGTCTCAAAGACGCCAACACATCTCGTCGCTAGCAAAACATTATAAGGAATCGGAGTCTCATGTAAACGAGAACCTAGATTGTTTTGAAAGGGGATAAGTTGCAGAGACAAAACATCGTTTCACTTCCTCACGGAAAAAGGGGTGGGAGGGTGGGATAAGGAAAAAACAGAAAGAGGTCCTACTCTCCGGAATTTTTCCTATATAACTACCAAAATAGTTTCTAGACTCAACTTCGGCCAGTAAAGGGTCCTACAGTCAGTCCTGCTCTGATACCAAGTTGTAAGGCCCCCGATGCGGTACTAACTCTAACTAGTCGCTTTCGCGTCCGGTAGGAGTTAGAAGCGCATCAAACGCCACCGGCGCACGACACTCGCACTCGTGTCGCTGCCGGATTCTCGACAACAGGTATAAAAACATAACTCTACAAGAAAGGAAATACATATAGAGACGATAGAGCAGGGCATACAACGCCACTGTCTAGAATATAACATTCTCATGAATACATCTTATCAGGACATCAAGCGGAAGCAAAGTCGGATCGAGTACGGTCAAGATACAAATTGCCCTAGAGAGGGCTACACATAAATCCACCCACGGAACGTCTAAGCCCAACTAAAAGGATCCTACTGGTCGGCGTAGTCGTACTCGTCGTCATCCACCGGGGGCACCTCCACGAAGTATCGTCCAGTGCTGGGGTCGAGGTAGTAATCCACTGCAGCGGCCGATCAGGCAAAGCGGTAAAAGCGGAAAAGTAAACGGGGGTGAGAACATATCATTACGGAAATAACTAACGCTACAGGTAAGGTAAAGATATAGACAGTTTGCAGCCGTACTAGCATATATGGTGGCTACACGTTCTATCAGAATAAAGATGATATCCAAGAAGTTACGTTGACAACGTGTCCTAAGTCAGCTATCCACCTACTTACGCAAAAATAACACAACCTCGTTTCTATCTCGGTCCCCCTGGACGAAGAAAGACAACCAAGGCACGTACACGGTTTGTCAAGTTTTATAGCATAGTTAACATTGATGTTATTCTATGAACAGGACGTAGGCTCAAAGTAGTCCATAACCGCGGACACGGCTTTTCGAAAAAATTTACCCTGCAGGGGTGTACCAACTGTCCATTATAGACGTCGCATGTACGCCCGGTTTCCACTTGGCTAGGTAAGCGCCTGAAACTCCGGGACGTCAGAGTCCCTCTAACTAACAACACACATATCCGGGTGGCCCCCGGGGAGTCGACACCCAACTCAAAAGCTGGCCACGCTCTCGAATCAGACTCTACCGTATGACTCGGGTTTGGATTACCGGTTAGTTCTCTTATGAGACCGGGTCCTCAGCCGGTCTATTTGGGCCAGCCAAGAAACTATGTCCTCCTGGCCCTGGTTTGGTTTGGAAACAACTGGGGATCCAACCAGCACACACACCTTGCAAATATAAATCAGCTCGGGCCACCACTAGAATGTACGAAGCTAGGTAGGTAAGACAAGGGGGCCCCATAAAACCCCACACACGATTAGGCACGCTCGGTCAAAGAACCAATACCCGGAACTCGGGTCCTAGGTGACTCAAATGGAACAAAGCACCAGACGGGAACAGTCCAGCCTTCCACCTTTCGTCGAATACAAATTAACATCATTTAACAGTAATAAATATCAACCAACTTCTTTTGTAGCATGATATCCCAACCATAAATATATAGGGTAAGCAGCAAGTTTTCTATCCATACTAAGCAATGGCTGAGCAGCGTTAACTTAGCAGAACAATGGTTTGCTGGGATGTGGGGATCATGGCTGTATGGGTTTAAACATGGCATATAATGTAGATAGGATCAAACAATAACGTTCTAGATCTACAGCTAGGCATGAGCAGAAAGTTATAAAGTAATGACACAGATCTCCCCCTTGCCTGGTAAGGTAGTCGAAGCAGCACTCACGGTACCCTCGGGCTCGGTGTCGGACAGCTCCACGTAAGTCTCCTCGGCGGTCTCAGGTGCTAACGTAAGGTACCGGCAGGGAAAAGGCACACAAGTAAGCAACTGAAGCAACTCAAACAAGGATGGCATGATCAGGTTTTATTTACATGGTATGACCCTGTCTAGTCAGGTTTAAATGAAGGTGATGACGATAAGTCATCACTTTCATATGCATTTTATTTACATTGTAATGGCTTTGGTCTGAGCCTTAACTTAGGTGTAAATAGCATGATGGCATGACAAGATCAACAAGCATTGCAAGAATTTAAATAACATGAAAGTAAAACAATGATTCCGGAGACGGAGTAGTGTCGGTGAAATTGACACTTAAGAAGGTGCAACAACTGTTGAAGGTCAGCCACATAGCACATGACAATATGTTAAGGCTGACCTGAAGAAAAAGATGGCATGGAACTGACTTGAAAAGATCAGACGAACAACATTTCAAATGCACTGAAGTTGGAATGTTGCATGCAGACAGACCTGAAAGCTTCTGGACCAGGTGATCACACCTTGTCTCCAAAGTTGCTCAACACAACAAGAAAACATCACCACTGAACTCCTTGCAGAAAAATACCCCAAAAACATATATGACATGTCTCAGTTTGAATTTGCAATGGCAGTTGCAATTTCAGCTGAAGTTCAGGGGGCTGAGTGCAAAATTTGCACATCATGAATTTTGAAAAGGTTCAGATGAGCAAAACATCATCACCAGGCAATTCCTTGCTCAAAATTACCTTAAATTCATATATGGCATGGGCCATTTGAATTTTGGACCAAACTTGGCAGAACAGGAATTAAACATGGGGCTTATTGCACTTTTGACCAAGCTTTATTTAATAAAGGGGCCAATTGTAAAAATGAGTATCACCACTGCAATCAGTAGTTCCAATTACGCCAAATTGACATATGGGATGCCTCTGTTTGAGAAGTTGACCAAATTCAGATTGAATTTGAAAAGCAAATTCAATTGAATTTTAAATTAGAAAAGATATACAACAGAAAAGAAGAAAACAACTAAATAAAAAAAAGAAAAGGAGGGATTGGCCACTGGGCTGCTTCCTCTGGACGCATACTGGGCTGACCCAGTATCCCTCCCGTGGGCCGAGCCACCCCTTCGACGACAACGCTCAACAAAAAGAAAAACGGGGCTAGCCCCCCCGGCGGATTCGAACCCGCGACCTCGCGGTCCTCCTAAAACGCGCCCACCAGCTCGACTACGAAGTGGCTCACGTTCAGAAGCGTGACTCGGAGAAGACATATCCTCTCCAGGAGTTAACTGAAGGAAAAACACGCTGCTGCGCTGCGGACTGAACTTCTTCAGGCAGCTCCCACGCGGCGGACTTTCGGCGACGAGGGCGTCCCCTACAGCCCACCGGCGACTCCACTGACGCCGGGGATGTCCAGACGGGACATCCAGGAGTCCAAATCACCTTGGCGTCGTACCGTGGGCTCCACGGCGGCGTCGCTAGGCTCGTCGGAAAAAGGGGGCGGCGCATCTGCTACGAAACTGAAAAAAGGCGCTGGCTTGTCGACGTGCACGGCCCCCGGCTGCGCTGCGCACGCACTGGCCGCACGCAGAGCACGCGGGGTGCAGCTCCTTCTCGACGGCGACGCGGATCGGGCCACGGCGACCGTACGCGGGCACGGCACTCCGGCTCGCGGAGGCGTTCTGCTACTGTGCTGCTAACCAACTAGCGAGGAGGAACGCGGCGGAAAGGGCAATGGATCCTCACATCGGGGAGGTTGGAGACGAGCTCGGCGTCCGGGGAGAGGAAGAAGTCGAACTGCGGCGTCGGGACGGAGGCGCTCCGTGGCTGCAGAGGAGGAAGAAGCGGTCCGCCTTGCTCCTTCGCGGATCCACGAGTCGAAGAGGACGAAGACGACGCTGAAGGCGCGCCGCACGGCCCCCTGAACGAAGACGGCGTCGGAGCTCGGCGAATTCACCGAACCCATCCGGCGGCCACTGAAGAACAGGGGATCCCCGAAGTCGTCATGGCGGCGGCGGCGGGAGAAGGGGGCTACGGGAATGGGTCCTAGGGTTTCCTGGGGCTCCTCTCGCGGCGCTTAAAAGGAGGGGGGCGCCTTTCCCTGGAGCTGGGGCTCCACTGCCGCCGTGGCAAGCTCTGTGAGAGAGAGGAGGGGAAAAGGAGGTCGTCCCGCTGGAAAGAGGAAGAAGACAGGGGGCTTACCGCTTCGTTCCAGCGCGGGCCGAGGGGAAAACGGCCCAGGTGGGCCTGGCCGGCTGGGAGAGAAGAGAAGGAGGCCCAGCTCCTGTATTTCCTTTTCTTTTCTTTTTCCATGGCAAAGAAAAAAAACAGCAGGAGAAGAAGAGAAAGGAGAGGGGCTAGGGCATTTTTAAAAATATTCCAATGAATTTTAAAATGCCCCTAAAATCCAACTTGTTCACACAAAATTGGTTCCCCAAATTTACATGCAAAGGAAAAATCCCCAAGTTAGAAACAGTCCATTTTCCCAATAAAAATGGTGCATTTGGGATTTTTGGGAACTTTGTGCTAAAGCAAAAATTCCTAGATTTGGGAAAACTCACCCACTGTAATATTTGGGATTTTACAAAATTGGTTTGACCAATTTTGACAACAATAAAAATGTGGCCCTTTTATTTTTCATTCCACTTTGAACCAGGGCACTGTCCTTATTGATGTCAAAATTCTCTTGGCCAACTTGTTAGCCCATGACATCACAAAAGTGAGTGAACCAAGAATGATGAAGGTGATAGGTGCCATGAAGTCAGACATAACCAACAACAGTTGCAAACATCACCAAGATGAAGCCATGATCACCAACCACATGGCACAAGACAAGACCAACATATGAAGCTCACACACAAAAATCACCATGACCATTACAAGTCCAGTCATAGGAAAGCAAAAATACATGGTGTTTGGCATTATTACATGTGGGCTGTTACATCGCGATCCGATGGCCAGAATTTGGCTAGGAGTTAGGGTTTCGGGGAGAGGAGGCTGTGGGGGGAATTTTGGGGCAGATCTGAGGGGGTGGCTGCAAATTTTTCTAGGGGAAACCCGAGAATGGGTGTGGGAGAGTGGCGGTCTATTTATGGGGCTGGTTGGCTGGCAGGTTTACGCAAACGCCCCCGGTTTCTCTCTCGCGCGCGTCCGATGTTTACGTTTCTGACCGCCGAGAGTCCATACGACCTTCGATTCGGACGAAACCTCGAACCACGCGCTCTACGCGGCGAGCCGGTCACTTCAACCTCACTTCGATACCGTTATGGGAACTTTTTTCCGGCGCCCAATAAACTAATCCGTTTATTAAATAAACGGAGTTTTTTCATTCCGATGGCGATGGTTAGACTTGTGCCAGCAGTTGCGACGATGCTCGGGTGAAACCCGGTGTCGCGGAAGGTCATGTGCCATGGTGGAAAGGTTTGGTCACGTATCCGATACGAGAAAGAGGCGGAAAATATATTCACCGATTAGTAAATCAACGAAACAAATACTGCAAACAATTCTAGCAAGCAACAAACAAAATTTTAATTTGGGTGAAAATCCCGGGTTGTTACAAAGGTGGAAGTGCATTTAGTTCCCCCCTTTGAGATTTTGGAGTATTGATGATAAAACTGTCAGAACCCTCTGTTAGGTAATGTGCTAGGGTTGACAAGTCACTTGCATCATGATAAAAATTTCAACAGAAATCTTTGAAATCAAAATCAAAAGAAAAATGGGAGAAGGAACCCCCCCAGATGAGTTAATTCAAAAGGCCAGATAAAAATCTTCTCCAAAAATTCATGTTAGATTTTTGAAAAGTCTTATAAATGAGTGTGATCACATATCAAGTGATGTGGGACCCACCCCATGCTCATGGATTTTTCAAATATTCAAACAGTGCCTTCGAATTAATCAAAAACCCCTATTTGAATTTGAATTCAAATATTTTGAATTTCAAAACTGTTCAAACTCTGGATATGACTAGCTACTGGTCATGTAATGCCATATAAAAGATTTGAGCATTTATAAAAATGCCTAGCTATTTTTTTGCTAAGCTAAACAAAATTTGCAGAAAAGAAAAACAGAAGAAAAGAAAAAAGGGAAACTCACCTGGCTTCCAGCCCGACTAGCTCCCCCGCAGCCCACCTGGACGGCCCAGCCCACCTGGAGCTCCCTTGTCGTCTTCCCCGGGCACGAGCACACAGCTGCATGCCCGGCAGGCCGCAGCCGTCGCGGTGGCAGCCTCCCAGCCGCGCCCCTGCCTCCTTCTCGACGCCACGCACGCCAGGAGACGCCCCACGTCTCACTTTCCCCCTCCTCACCCTCTGGTTCGTCCTCCCCGCGAAGAACAGCGGCGCCCCCGTAACCTAGCCGGAGCACCGTCGACTTGTCCAGCACGTCCGCAGCCGTCGTCTACGTCGAGCCACTGCGCCAATGGAAGCTCAGCGCAACTGGAGACGACGCCAAGTTCAACGTTTCGCCGCCGTCCGCCGGGAAGAGAAGCTCCAAATACGTCGCCGTCGAGAGACCCCCGACCCCGCCGTCTTCTCCATTCGAATCGGGGTGAGCCACTCGTCGTTTTGCCTCTATCCCCACCTCCTCCCGTGCCCCGCAGCTGGATTCCGGCGAGGCCAGTGCCTCGGCCGTCGCCGCGGTTGACCCCCTCGTCGCCACGGTGCACGACTTGGACCCCCGATGGCCTAAACGGACGCACGGATTCCCCAGCAACCTGTCCGTGCCCTCTAATCCCTCCCCCGTGCACAAAACCCCTACTCCGGCAAGACTCCGGCGAGTCCCGAGCCGCCGTCGCCATTAACCCTCCCCTCTCTCACTGACCCGTGGGCCCGAGGCCACTAAGCTAATCCCCCCTAACCCGCTGACTACTGGGCCCCAGCACCCTAACCCCTCTCTGTTAATTAAACAGAGAGGATTAAATCTCTCTGCCACTGACATGGCTGGCCCAGCAGTCAGACCCCTGCTGATGTCATGCTTGCATCAGCATGATGCAGTAAATGAAATTCCAGAAAACTAGAAATGATTTAAAGAATTCCAGAAAATCCAGAAAATAGCCCAAACTTTGGAAATTCATAGAAAATTCATATTAACTCCAAATTGAACAAATAATATATGAAAAATGATCAGGAGAAAATAAGCTATCCAAAAATCCAACTTTCAACTATGTTTGAGTTGAATTTAAATTGGGACCAGTAGCATTTGTCATTTGATTTAATTGGAATTTATTCAAATTAAATTCAAATGCTTTTGCAACTTGGACCATGGCAACATGCTACATTTCAACCACACATCAGAGGCATATCATACACATTTCAAAATGATTCAAATTGATCAAACAATGTCACATGTAACTTGGCTAAGTTTGAATTCGAATTGGAGTTTGAATTTGCAATTCAATTTGCAATATACTCCATTTAAATGGAATTGCTTTACACATCAAAGCATATACATCAAGTTTCAACCTTCAACCATGTGATTGTGCATTGTATTTACTTTGCTACCTTGTTTGTTTTTTGTCGAGTAGAGGTGGAACCGGAGCAGGAGGCTGCCCCTTCGTTGAAGACCCCGAACCTGAACCTCGTCAACAAGGCAAGCAAACCCCCATTGATCATGTCGATAAAATCCCACTTCCCTCTCATGTCTCGCTTATGCATTGTTTAGGATGATTACCATGATGCGTTTCTACCGCATAGATGAACCCATTCCTTTGCATGACCTATCATTTTGTCACAGTAGTAAGCAAACCACAATCCTAGCAAATGTAGGAGTTGATTGATATCATGTGGCCCCTGCAATTGTTACTGCTTATTGCATGCTTAGAGTGATACCATGTTGATACTGTTATGTGAGTCGGGATGGTAGTGATCATGATGATGTTGGTAGAAAGGTGTTGGTGAATCTACCCTAATACAAGGTGAACGATGAGAGGCTGTGTAGGAGTACACGGTGGGTTGTCTCGTTGAACACCGCCCTAAGTCTGAGTTCTTGTGTGGTGATCCAAGATGAAGAGTACAACCACACATTGGGCTCACTGACCCCTCTCAACTTATTAACTCATCCCTTTCGATGTCCAGATGTCGCAATAGTTCGGACTTCTGGTAGGTCTGTGGCCTGGATGCTAAGTGAGAGAACGACTCACCCGAGACCGGCTTATGCACCACGCACACATCACCTGGGTCCACTTCGGTAAACCGGCCAGGTTCACGATAGTGGTAACCAACCCAGGTAGGCGGCTTTCTCGGACTAGATCGGCTATGAGGTAACAGTTGTGGTGAGCATCCTCGCCGACACTTCTTGAACGGTGTCGAGTACAAAGGCGGTAACTGATGATCATGTGTGTGTAGCGGTACACCCCTGCAGGGTTAACAAAACTATTCAAATAGCCGCGTCCGCGGTTAAGGACTGCTTGGAAAGCTTAGCTTGATTATTAGACAACTTGAACTGGATACTTCTAAAACACACCAAGATAAGTGTGAGTGCTATGGCGTGCCTTCTCGTGGGGAAGTCGAGGAAGGCACCATAGTGGTGTAATTGGTTGGAGAAAGTAGTGGACTCGTGTATGCTTCTTACCTCAAGTCTGGTACTCGTAGTTCAGGACTAGCCAAGTCAAAGCTGGCACTTCTGCAAGTGAAACCCCACCTCCCTTTACCTTGATACATGTGCATGAGTAGTATAGCTCCTATGTAAGTCTTGTTGAGTACGACTTTGTACTCACTTTTGCTTAATCTATGTTTTAGATGAACCCACTGACCCCGAAGGTGGCTTCTTTATCGAGCTGGACGACTGAAGATCAAGCTAGTCTAGTCCCAGTCAGACGACTGGATCCCTCGTGGAGGGCATGTGTTTAAATAAGGCTTCTTAAGCCATTTGTTAAACTTGTCTGTACTCAGACATACTTTGCTTCCGCTTGTTGTTGTAATGTTGGATCACATACTTGTGATCTCTGTGTGCACTCTGTAAGAGTTATCAATAAAATGTATACTTTGTAGAGAATTGCAATGATACCTGCTGTTCATACAAGGCATATGTGCTGCGTGTATGTTTATAACATGCATGTCTTTGTATGGGTTTTCGAGACCTTAGTTGTGATCTGGCTGGCGGTCTTTCATACACCAAGTGGCCCTTAGATGTGCGCAGCTTGGGGCATCGCGATGCGATTGCTCGAGACTCCGTCTCGTGCACACTTTGTGGTATGATCGAGCCCGCCCTAGACCCCGACTAAGTGATCGGGCTGGAGTAAGTCTATGTAAGAGTTATGAGATAGTCGATAGTATGGTTGAGGTGACTTGTCTTTGAATATGGGAGTTCATCACTCATATCCTTAGACTTGTGTGCAGACGATGAGGACCCATCTCAGTTGATCATCCGGCCTGGATGGGATGCCCCTCACGTACGATGCTTTCCGAGAACGTTCTGTGCTTGGCCTTGTCTGCTTAGACAAGTGGGTACGGTTCTCGGCTCTCCATATGACTATGTCCTAGCTAGACTTGCATACGCTAACCCCGGGTCCCGACAGACTTGGTATCAGAGCAGGACTGACTGTAGGACTAGCAGCCTTGGCCGAAGTCGAGTCTAGCCTTCTATAGTTATATAGTTACTCTGGGTATCTAAGGAAACAACGTAAGACTTCTTTTTTCTCCTTACCTTCATCGTTCTGAGTTCTGAGTCACCCTCATCTTATTCTACGGGAAGATAGGACTAGGCTCTCCTCTGTCTGATTAGAACATCTCGTTGTTTGCTTCCTTGTAGCCGTAGGAAAGTTGTGATCGGTTGGTTAGAGTGGTTATGCTCCCTGATTTGTTACATCGTATGTAAGTGTTGTTTCCATGTTGTAAGAAATTGTCTTTTTTTGCAATTACAGCCGTTATGCTGTCTGAGTCATTCCAGGTTTATCTCATAATCTGATGCATTTGCAAACTCCTTCTTTCTGTTTCAGATGGCAGATCTTCCCCCTCGGCAGATTGTTCGTTTGACCAGGTGCCTCGGTGTGCGTGGCCATCCCGCCACGTTGATCGAGATGATGTCCTATGTGGGATATCGATGGTATCCTGAGTACACCGTCGAGGAGAAGTTCCACGACTTCAACCAGACCCAGTTCCACTGCATTGTTAGGATCTACCCGCACCACATTGGAGTCACTCAGCCTATCCACTTTGGACATGGCATTGGCATGACTGAAAACATGGCTGTGCAGGATGCTGCATACTCATGTATTACCCTGCTGAGAGAGGAGCACACTATGCTGAGAGAGACCTCATTCCGCTATATCCGTGCTGCACTTCCAGGAGAAGAGGGTTATTACACCGGACTATACTCAGATCACTCTGCAGAGGATCCAATACTTCAAATGACTGCTAGGTTCTCTTGTGATCGAGATCGTGATGCACGCGCTCTCCGTTTTGAGCTTCACGCCACCCGTGTTCGTCTATATCGAGCACTGACACTCTTGGCACCCTTCGTGAGTGTTGGATCAGTCGAGTATGATGCTATCTACCCAGCCAGGACGCAGATGCCTTCTCGAGTTGCTTGGCCCGAGATTGGATGCATTTTTCCACCCCGTGGTCCTTTGCTTCCACCCTACGCTGGACCTAGGCCCCATCCTTGCCCAAATGGATATCAGGGTCCACAGGCCTCCGTGTTTTCCGATGGTCACCTTCAGCTACCGGGATACGCGGGTAACTTTTACGAGGACTACTATGGAGATGGAAATGAGTGAGACCGCCTGTGGTCTTACTTAGTGAGGAGGTAGTAGTATCTTAGTATATTGTACGCAAGGTGTTCTAAGTTCCAGAGGCTTAGATAAATAATGTATAGGAAGTCAGAGTGCCTCTGAAGGATGTATCATCTTCATCACGTTTGTATTAGCTTGGTGCTTGTACTAAAACGATGTATGGTTTGTATGACAGCTTGTGAATATATGGCTTGTATGCTTTTATCACCATGTTGTCAAGATGATTACTTCCTTTGCTCTGTAATCCTTCCAGTACTTCAATACCTTGTTTAGACTCTTCAAATCAACTCTGTTTGACTTTGGTTTTTAACCTTCAGGATGTCTCAAGGAACCCGTGGCCAGCTTGGTCGTAACCAGGGTCGTGGGAATGAACAAGAGGAAGGCAACCTTCCACCCCCACCCACGATGGCTCAGGTTCTGATGGAGGTTGAGAGGAACCGCCGAGACTCTCATCATTTGCTGGAGGTCATTGCCCGCAACACCACTCAGCAGCGCAACGAGTTGGTGTCCCTGAACGACTTCATCCGGCTGCATCCCCCGGTTTTCAGTTACTCCACCGAGCCCCTTGACGCCGATGACTGGCTTCGCAGCATCGAGAGGAAGCTCCAAGAAGGCCATGTTGCAGATGGCGACAAGGTCAGCTATGCCACCTATCACCTTGAAGGTGCAGCTAGCTCTTGGTGGGAGAACTTCCTGAACATGCTTCCCGTTGGACCGCCTGCATCTTGGGATGAATTCTGCACTTCCTTCCGTGAGCACCACATTCCCAAGGGTCTTATGGACCGCAAGCGTGAGGAGTTCTGCAACCTCACCCAAGGAAGAAGGACTGTTGACGAGTTTAGTCGTGAGTTCAACCGACTGGCTCGTTATGCTACTGAAGAAGCCTCCACCGACGCCAAGAAGCAAGAAAGGTTCCGTCGTGGACTCAATTCTGGACTCCATCGTGAGCTCAACCTACATGACTTTGCCACCTTCCAGATCCTTGTCAACAAGGCCATCAAGGCAGAGGACATGAACACCCCCAATGACTTTCGCAAACACCCTAGAGACGATGGTTCATCCAGTTCCGGCTCTCAGAAGCGCAAGATCTGGATCCCAAATAGTATGTTCCGCCAGAACAACCCACCGCGGCCATCCTATGTGGCGCCTCGTCCACCAACTCAGTTTCACCCAACTCCACCAAACAACCCAGCTCCACGCACTGTCTTTGGAGCCTGTTACAAGTGTGGTCAGGCAGGCCACTACTCTCGTGAGTGTCCCCAGAACCAGCTCCAGAATCAGAATGCTCCACCCCGTGCCGGAGGCAACAACAATGGTCGTGGCAAGCCACCCCAGAAGGTCTACACCGCCAAACCCGCTCCTCCCGCCACTCGTGGACGTGTGAACCAGATTGCCGCCGAAGAGACTGACGACACCACTGACGTCATTCTTGGTACGCTCCCAGTCAATTATGTTCCTACTTCCGTTCTTTTCGACCCAGGAGCATCTCATTCATTCATGTCGGAAAGTTATGCAGTTCGTCATGAGCTATCTTTTGTTGAATTGTCCACCCCAATGATTATTCAAACTCCAGGGTCAAGATGGCAGACTAATAGAGTAAGCCATGATAATCAGATTGCAATTGAGGGTTTAGTATTCCTTGCTTCACTCATAGCCCTCAAGTCTTCAGATATTGATGTCATCCTTGGCATGGATTGGCTATCAAGACAGAATGCCTACCTGGATTGCAGAGGCAAATCCGTGAAACTCACCCACCCTTCAGGCAAAACCGTCAACTATACCTCACCCAGAACAAGAACCCAAGTGCATTCTTTGAATGTACTTCCCCTTCCCGAACTTGAAGATATTCCGGTGGTTCGTGACTTCCCGGATGTCTTTCCTAAAGAGCTGCCGGGCATGCCACCCGACAGATGTGTAGAGTTTATAGTGGATCTTGTACCAGGAACCGCACCAATTTCTAGACGCCCATACAAAATGGCCCCACGTGAGTTAGCTGAGCTTAAAACCCAACTGGAAGCTTTGTTGGAAAAAGGCTTCATCCGCCCTAGCTCATCGCCATGGGGTTGTCCCGTTCTGTTCGTAACGAAGAAAGATGGAACAGAAAGGATGTGCGTAGACTATCGCCCGCTAAATTTAGCGACGATAAAGAACAAGTACCCATTGCCCAGGATCAATGATCTTTATGATCAACTTGCAGGATCCTCTGTCTTTTCTAAGATGGATTTGAGATTAGGTTATCATCAAATCAAAATCCGAAACGAGGACATTCCCAAAACGGTTTTTACTACTCGTTATGGTATTTACGAGTACACCGTCATGTCCTTTGGTTTAACCAATGCCCCCGCCACTTTCTCACGCATGATGAATTCGATCTTAATGGAGTACTTAGATAAATTTGTTGTAGTTTATCTCGATGACATTCTCATCTACTCGAAGAACGAAGAAGAACATGCCGAACACCTAAGGCTGGTATTGATGAAACTTAGAGAGCATCGCATGTATGCTAAATTCTCCAAGTGTGAATTTTGGCTACCAGAAGTGACCTACTTAGGCCACGTGATTTCTGCAAAAGGCATTGCTGTGAATCCCGAGAGAGTTCAGGCCGTCCTTGACTGGACTCCAAGTGAATCGGTTAAGCAAGTTAGGAGTTTTCTTTGCCTAGCCAGCTATTGTCGTCGCTTCGTCGAGAACTTTTCTAAAGTTGCAAAGCCTTTAACTGAACTCCTCAAGAAAGATAAGAAATTCCTATGGTCATGCCTGAGGGGTATTTATGTCCTTTCACGTGGGTTTGATCGTTGGCTATAAAAAGTCGCCCCTAGCCCCCATTGGGTGGTTGGCTGCTCCGTGAAAATTTTGACGCTTATCATTTAAGAGCAACCTCCATTTGAAGAAATAAAAAAACAAGTGAGGAAAAACACCGGTCCTGAGTAGAGATCTGCATGCTTTTTACTCTTGAAGATTGTGATCTTCCAGCCAGTGTAGGAGTCAGCGTTCTGAGGAAGTCAAGATGGCATTGTGAATTTCGTGAGTGAAGGAAGTTTGTGAAGGTTTTGGAAGTCTACCTTGAAGACTTACATGAGTGATTGAATGGAGTTTGAGGACTTTAGTTCAGGGAGAACAATGTGAAGACTATGTCTTCTGAGTTGAATGACGGCCTCTCTATCCAGATGTAGAGTTATCACATCAACTTGATCTGGTCTACCAAACCAACGTCTTCAACCCTTTGTGGCTCCGTTTTCTTCAACTCCTTAACTTCAGTAATCATCTTGGAGAATATGTTTTGAAGAATCTGATATGTTTTTTTCAATTGAAGACTTGTCATGTGTTGTGTTGCATTTACTATTCATCATGTTTAGTTTCTTCTTGATATGATCTGCTTCATATTGCATTTATTTTTCTCAGCTCTGATGACTTTCATGCATATGATGTGTTTCGCTGTTGTCTGAAGATCGACTATCTTGTACTCCTTCCATAATATAAGAGCATATAGATAACTACTTTAGTAATCTAAACACTCTTATATTTCTTTACCGAGGGAGTATTTATTTAGTCTGTCATTCCTCAACTCTTGAAGAAACGCAATTTCCTCAAGAATTCTTAAAAATCTCCCATTCACCCATCCCCTTTTGGTCGATAGCTTGTACTTTCAGAAGGAAGCACTCGCAGTGAGCCAAATCCATCAAAGAACAGCAAGGACGAGGCGTTTTGGCTCCCGGGCTCATCTGAGCCCGGGAAACTTCAACAATTCATCAAAAATAGTAAAACAAATCCAAAAATAGTTTTGGATAAAGGTGCCTAAGTGCAAAATATTCATGACAAATTTGAAGAAGTTTGAACATTTGAGGAATTCTCAGCAAAAAAATACAAACTTGAGGTATGTAAGAAAGTGTACAGTTCGTGCCCTTTTTTATCGAATTTGTTTCTTTTGAAGAGAGCTCCCTGGATGTCCAAACTTCTTCAAATTTTGTACGAACATCTGGCATTTAGGCTTCTTTCAGGATTTTCTGATTATTATTTTTAGTATTTGTTTTTATTTTAGCCACGAACATCTCGCATCGCACCTTTCACCACAAAAAATGGATTTTTTATTATTACTTATTTTTAATATTTGTTTTTATTTCAGTTTGAACTAGGTGTAGATGAGCCCAGAATCACAATTGAATATTACTAACAAACCCTGGCTTTATATTACTATGGGACCGCGAGTCTGGACTACAACCCCCTCGCCAAGGCATCAAAATAGATTCACACAAAGGCCATAAAGCCAACAACCAAAACGGACAACGTTCAAACTCTAACCGCACACGGGACATTCCCTCTCCGATTGCACTGTCCGGTAATCACCCGAAGCCGGTAAAACATCCGATTAAATTCTCGTTTCGTCTGCAACGTGTAGCACCGCGTTAGTTCACCCCTAGTATAACGTATTGCCATGTCTTGAATTTGTATTGCTATTATTGTTGTGTATTTATTGTTTCTCCCCCCCCCCTCTCTTATTGTCCGGTAGTCCAGACGATCGCTGCTGATGCCCTATGATCGACTACGTCGTCGATGACCATACCCCTACCGCGAGCTTCCAGGCAAGCAGAGCCATTCTCTTCCCCAGATATCACCCATCTTTTCCGTACATTTCTTGCACTAGGCATTGCTGCTGCTGCTATGTTTCTTACCTATTCAATTGCATAGCTTGTCATTGTCGCCCCTTGATGTACCTTCCTTTATCCTATGCTGCCTATTATTACTTACGCAATATTTAGCAGTGAACCCTGCGCATTGTTAGCTAGGTTTAGAATAGCGGGTCGTGATCACTCTGGTGAGTGAACGCGGATTACAAAGTATTATAACTGCAACAGGTACGGATCAATGTAGACGCCCTAGGGAACCTACAACGGCGAGACTCCGCTGAGTCGCTTCGAGTTTGACTTACGAATGGATGGACTCGTATTTCACTCTCGTCGGCTCAGTAGTGTAGCATCACCGGGATGATACAAGATTTACCTCTTTAGTTCAATCCGCTGATGTCTCTGTCGAACCTCTTCAAGTGTACCATCAAGGGTGATTCCTCCTGGTTTCACTTGATGGTAGGCACTCGAATCAACTGGTGTCCTTAAAGGTAAGGAGTCGGGTGACCCAACGGTGCCCGCGTAGGGATTGTATCGGGACGGCAGGACAGGCGGATACCATCGCGGGCCTGGTCCTTGCTCGTTGGCCGTGAGATACCCTGTTGTACGAAAGTCGGGCTCTTCAAAGAGCACACGCGAGATAAGGTAAGGAGACGGTTCACCTTGTTGGTAACCGCACGAGTTGGTGAGACAACAGGGCAGGCGGCCTACGGCTCTAGTTATGGGGATGTACCTGGCTATTGTTGTTGTCCGCGACTCACCCGAATAGGGGCAACGATAACGATTATCCCGACAGAAAATAATAAAATGCTTAATGGGTCAGGTGGATGACTTGAGTGGGTCGTCGTGCCCTTTACGCACTACCTCCACGTGGGATTACGGTGTGGGACCTCTGCGTTGTAGCCTCGTTCGATGGCTCTTCAGACGTCAGCTTCACGTCAGGCTGATTGCCGGGCTTGGACCGCCTACTCCGGTAGTGGGAGGTGGGTCTGCTTCACCGGCCAGTCACGTACCGTGCAGGAGTACAAAGGGCAGGGGTCCAAAGTCCCTTTGTGCTTAGGATTTAGACTGGCGGATGGCCTCTCTGTTGAGCTTGAAGGATGGACTTCGGCGTATCGGATAGCCTCGGTGGGGCATTCCCTAACAAGGTGTACGCCACCCTGGAGATCCAAGCGTGTAGGGTAACAGTAGTGCAGCCCCTGCAGGGATGATAATCTATTCGGATAGACGTGTCCACGGTAACAGGATGATTCATGTTGAAGCCAGACTCTACTACTACAAACTACTACTACTAAACTGATTGGTTTCGGGTTTTCTTCCTCGCGGGGAAGTCGAAGAAGGATTCTCGGAGGCATTGATAATTGTTAAGTAATACAACTTATTATTATACAATGCTGCAGCAACTTCTGCTCCATTGTTACTTTATACTTTATTTGAACTGTTGGTTATTCTCTTCTCCTGCTGCAAGAACCGTCAGAAGATGCTAGTCTTCGATAGGCCTAGCTTCTCTTCCTTATTCTGATTTTTCTGCAATCCAGTCCACTATATACAGCCTCCCCTTTCCATTAATACATATGCATAAATGCTTAGTAGTTGGACGTAAGACTCGCGGGTATGCTAGATACTCACCCTTGCTTTATTTCCCCCCTTTTTGTTTTGCCTGATCGGCCGCTGCAGTCGACGTTGGAGCCTTGGAGTCCAGGAGAAGGAGATCCCCGATGCCGACCACCGCAACATGAAGATCCCTGGTGTTTGCTTCATCGCCGAGTTCCCCGTTGATCAGGAGTAGTTGGAGGTTCCCATGCAGGAGGCCTCGCCTTTTCGATCGTTGTTGTTCTTGTGCTAGCCTTCTTAAGGCAGATCATGTGTACCTTGTGTCTGTACTCAGATACTATTGCTTCTGCTAACTTTGTGCTCTCGAGTTGTTGTATTTGAGCCCTTGTGGCCTCTGGCTTGTATTAAACAGCTTGTTTTATTTTTTATTATTAGAGTTGTGTTGTGATATCTCACCGTGAGTCCCAGATCTCAATCGTGTACCTTGCGTGTATGATTACTATACACGGTTCGATTTTGGGGGCGTCACAAGTTAGTATCAGAGTCGACTGTCTGTAGGATACCCCTTCCAACTCCTTGGTCGAAGTCGAGTCTAGTCTTTGCAAAACTACTTTACTAACAATGTCGTGTGGCTTATGGGCCCACGTCGCAAACTGGGTGACATTAGGATCTTTTTCTCCGTACCTTTACTCTGGGACTCTACTTTCTCATCCTTTCGGGTTAAAGATTTTGCTAACTCTAACTCTAGGTTCTCGTGACTACTTCCTCCCGGAGAGCCCTGCAACAGATGATCACTTACTTCGCCAGAAGATTTCGACGATAGTCTGATAAATTCCCGAGATCCTATGTGTTCATCGCCTTTGCATTCCCCTGCCATCGATAATTCCGTGTGGATAATTGCATACACCTTCCCGATCTGGAAATCATAATTCCTTTGTATTCAAGCATCGAATTATTCCGTTGCTTCTATCACCCGATGCCTTTGCATTCTTTCTCCTTCTGGTTGAGTGCCGACACTCACTTCAGATTCTTTGCGAACCACCCGACCTTTGGTGGATTATTATCCAACAAATCTTACATGGCTTCTTCCATGTGTCAATTGGATTCATCGTGTGAAATATCATCCTTGCCCCTCGATGATTTGTGTTATCATCGACAACCTCCCTTGACTCCCTGCCAATACAACTTGGTCATGTATATCGTGCTCTGCTTTCCCTTGGGAAAGATATACACCTGTTACTTGTGAATCGTCACATTTTTCTTTCCATTGGTCTGTTTAACCTTTCTAGAATATAAGGTATCTGAGCAGTGATAACTCCCTGCTTATGTAAACATTTTTGTGTACTACTTTGTCCGTACAACCTGTTACGATTGTTGATGACTTTTTGGTGACCACCGATGGACAAGAACTTTGCCAATTGGTCTGCCTCATCTTAACGAGCGGGAAAATGGTTCTCTGCGTCCCTCACTCTTGGTACCGACATTGTTGCTGACATAGCTGATAAACTATTCTCTAACAAACCTTGCATCGTGATCGCATGGAATGTCAACACCCTTCTTATTCAATGTGGGCCCATACCCCACAGATCCATAGGACCGAAACCTGACTCTTTTGTACATCCCCGTTCCCTAGGATTATTCCTCGTGCTTGACCTCGTATGCCATTCACGAGTCCCCTACCTTGTGTTGTTCAGTCTGCTATCAAACGCAGTGCGCATGCCTGATGCTCTGAACCCCTTTTCATCATCCGTCGTCGATGTCGGATGATTGTCTATCTGCTTGAAACTTCACATGCCATCTTTAATGTCCCCCGATGTATTTCCCGAGTTCAACTCTAGGGATACTTCGCGCCTTAGCCCCTGGGATACTTATCGGGTGCCCACCCTCCCAGACATCCGTCTTTATAATTTACCCTCCTACCCTTGTCGTAAGTACGATGAAGACCCTGAAGGAAGAATGACAACTCGTCAAGATGCAATGAGGCAAGGAAATGAAGACATCAACGAGAAGGATTGACTTCCTCGATAAGGGCAACAACAACCAGAAGAATCGCTAGAATACGAAACCAAAACTCTATACCATACACTACCTTTAATTCTCGGGACGAGAATTCTTTGTAGTGGGGGAAATTTGTAACACTCCGATAATCATGCAACAGTAATTCAACCGTGGTCACCTTGTTAAATGCTTTGTCATCATGATCACTGTCATTTAAAATTTTCATTAGTAAATAATTCAACTCCAAGTCATTTTCAAAGGCAGGTCAAGATAAAACCTTAGCAAGTAGTTAGAAAATTTATTCTTAACATTTTGAAAAATCTCAAGTCAATAATATATTGTGAACCAATAATGATTGAATAATAATTTTCCCCTAGGAAGTAAAAGAAAAAGTGGAAATTAAAGTTCAACTAAAAATTGTGGAACCAATTTTATAAAATGTCAAATAATTAGTAGGTTGTTATAAAACATAAATTAGCATTTATTAAAATGTTTAAATGATATATATAAATCAAAATAGTAGCTAGATAGCCCCATTTAATCCATTTTTAAATAGAACAAAATTGAAATTAATTTAATAAACCCCCAAACTTTATATGGCTATGATATACAGTGTAACACAATTATTGGTACAAGAACCACATGTTTATAAAATCAAATTATAGATCAATAAAAATAAAACAGAAAAGAATAAAATAAAATAAAATAAAACCTAAAAAAGGAAAAAACCTATTCCTCGCCTAGGGTGAGGCCCAGCCAAGGCCTAGCCCACTCCCCCACTCCCATTTCTTCTTCCCTCTGACTGTTCCTCATGGCGCAGTGGCACCATGGCTAATCGACAGCGGCAGGCCGTAACCGCGGGGGGATAAGACCCCCTGCCCCCGGCTGCCCTATCCTCCCCCTTCCCCATCCCTCCTTCTCCCTCTGCTCCCCCCCCCCCATCCCTCCTTCTCCCTCTGCTCCCCCCCCCCCGATCTGGAGAGGAGGTTGGGCGCCCCTGACGCCGCCATGGCTCCGGCCCTCTGGGTGCTCGTCCCCGTCCCCTTGGGGTGCTCGCCCCCTTGAGGCCATGCCTCTTCGCCGCCGCTTCTTGGACCCGCGGGACCAAGGCCGTGGTGGTGCTATGGCCTGCTGGTCTGGCCGCCTTTGGTGCCCACGACCGCCGGCAGGACGCCCCCACGGTCCAGCCCCGGCAGGTGCGCCTCCGACATGGGTGCCCTGCTCCTCTTCGTCGTGCTCTCCGCAAGCCCCTCCAAGCACGGCCTCGGCTACCTTCCCCCCCCCCCCCCATGGTGAGCCCTCCCCCCCCCCCTCCGAACCCCCCCCTCTCTCTCTTTCCCCCCGCCCAGAATGGCCCCTGCCATTGTCGCCAGGCTGCTGCTCGCAGCCGTCATAGGGCGCGCCGTTAACCAAGGGATTAACCACCCCTGGGTCTATGACGAGTGGGACCCGCCCAAGGTGGTTAGCCCTTAAACAATGCTTACCAAAATACACCACCCATGTTTAGCATATGAGCAGATGACCTGTGGGCCCTTGCCCTTTTTAATTAAAGAGAGATGTTTAGTTTAAACAATCTTAAAAACTGTGTGGCTGACAGATGGGTCCCACCGCTGACAGTACCCTGTTAAATTAAATTAATCCATGTTTATATAATGTGAGTATGACATGTGGAGCCCATTGGATAATTATTTATTAAAATAAAATTAATGCATTGATTAATTGGCTAGTCACTTACAGTGGGGCCCATCTTCCTATTTGACTGGTCAACCCCACTGTTTTGTATAATGTTTCTTTTAATTAATAAAAGTAATTCCAAAAATTCCTAAAACTATTTAAATATTAGAAATTCAATATCTTTTAAATTGTAACTCCGACAAAAATAATTTATATATCAAAATTGATCAGAAAAATATAACGAATGTGGATACGCTACCCATATCCCCACCACACCCCTCTAACATACCGCACACGGGACATTCCCCCTCCGATTGCACTGTCCGGTAATCACCCGGAGCCGGTAAAACATCCGGTTAAATTCTCGTTTCGTCTGCAACGTGTAGCACCGCGTTAGTTCACCCCTAGTATAACATATTGCCATGTCTTGAATTTGTATTGCTATTATTGTTGTGTATTTATTGTTTCTCCCCCCCCCCTCTCTTATTGTCCGGTAGTCCAGACGATCGCTGCTGATGCCCTGTGATCGACTACGTCGTCGATGACCGTACACCTACCGCGAGCTTCCAGGAAAGCAGAGCCATTCTCTTCCCCAGATATCGCCTATCTTTTCCGTATATTTCTTGCACTAGGTATTGATGTTGCTGCTACGTTCCTTACCTATTCAATTGCATAGCATGTCATTGTCGCCCCTTGATGTACCTTCCTTTATCCTATGCTGCCTATTATTACTTATGCAATATTTAGCAGTGAACCCTGCGCATTGTTAGCTAGGTTTAGATAGCGGGTCGTGATCACTCTGGTGAGTGAACGCGGATTACAAAGTATTATAACTGCAACAAATACGGATCAATGCAGACGCCCTAGGGAACCTACAACGTCGAGACTCTGCCGCGTCGCTTCGAGTTTCACTTACGAGTGGATGGACTCGTATTTCACTCTCGTCGGCTCAGTAGTGTAGCATCACCGGGATGATATGAGGTTTACCTCTTTAGTTCATTCCGCTGATGTCTTTGTCGAACCTCTTCAAGTGTACCATCGAGGGTGATTCCTCCTGGTTTCACTTGATGGTAGGCACTCGAATCAACTGGTGTCCTTAAAGGTAAGGAGTCGGGTGACCCAACGGTGCCCGCGCAGGGATTGTATCGGGACGGCAGGACAGGCAGATACCATCGTGGGCCTGGTCCTTGCTCGTTGGCCGTGAGATACCCTGTTGTACGAAACTCAGGCTCTTCAAAGAGCACACGCGAGATAAGGTAAGGAGACGGTTCACCTTGTTGGTAACCGCACGAGTTGGTGGGACGACAGGGCAGGCGGCCACAGGCTCTGGTTATGGAGGTGGACCTGGATGTTGTTGTTGTCCGTGACTCACCCGAATAGGAGCAACGATAACGGTTGTCCCGACAGAAAATAATAAAATGCTTAATAGGTCAGGTGGATGACTTGAGTGGGTCGTCGTGCCCTTTACGCACTATCTCCACGTGGGATTACGGTGTGGGCCCTCTGCGTTGTAGCCTCGTTCGATGGCTCTTCAGACGTGGGCTGATTGCCCGGCTTGGACCGCCTACTCCGGTAGTGGGAGGTGGGTCTGCTTCACCGGCCAGTCACGTACCGTGCAGGAGTACAAAGGGCAAGGGTCCAAAGTCCCTTTGTGCTTAGGATTTAGACCGGCGGATGGCCTCTCTGTTGAGCTTGAAGGATGGACTTTGGCGTATCGGATAGCCTCAGTGGGGCATTCCCTAACAAGGTGTACGCCACCCTAAAGATCCGAGCGTGTAGGGTAATAGTAGTGCAGCCCCTGCAGGGATGATAATCTATTCGGATAGCCGTGTCCACGGTAATAGGACGCTTTATGCTGAAGCCAGACTCTACTACTAAAAACTACTACTACTAAATTGATTGGTTCCGGGTTTTCTTCCTCGCAGGGAAGTCGAGGAAGGATTCTCGGAGGCATTGATAATTGTTAAGTAATACAACTTATTATTATACAATGTTGTAGCAACTTCTGCTCCATTGTTATTTATGCTTTATTTGAACTATTGGCTATTCTCTTCTCCTGTTGCAAGAATCGTCGGAAGATGCTAGTCTTCGATAGGCCTAGCTTCTCTTCCTTATTCTGATTTTTCTGCAATCCAGTCCACTATATACAGCCTCCCCTTTCCATTGATACAAATGCATAAATGCTTAGTAGCTGGACGTAAGACTCGCAGGTATGCTAGATACTCACCTTTCTTTATTTCCCCCCTTTTTGTTTTGCCTGATCGGCCGCTGTAGTCGACGTTGGAGCCTTGGAGTACAGGAGAAGGAAATCCCCAATGCCGACCACCGCAACATGAAGATCCCCGGTGTTTGCTTCATCGTCGAGTTCCCCGTTGACCAGGAGTAGTTAGAGGTTCCCAAGCAGGAGGCATCGTCTTTTCGATCGTTGTTGTTTTTGTGCTAGCCTTCTTAAGGCAGATCATGTGTACCTTGTGTCTGTACTCAGATATTATTGCTTTCGCAAATTTTGTGCTCTCGAGTTGTTGTATTCGAGCCCTCGTGACCCCTGCCTTCTATTAAACAGTCTGTTTTATTTTTGATTATTAGAGTTGTGTTGTGATATCTCACCGTGAGTCCCTGATCTCGATCGTGTACCTTGCGTGTATGATTAATGTACACGATTCGATTTTGGGGGCGTCACAGTATATATAGCATCTGACCGGTCTATGTTGTGAGATATTCAGGAAGGTCGGGAGGTACCCATAGAGTCCTCATCGAGCGGCTAAGAGCAACTCTAGTAGATACGCCATAAGTTAAGAGGACAAATTTAGTTTGTGGATCATTGCAAACGAAAAATGCAACACGAAATTCCGGCGGGCAAAACAGATGCGCTAAATGCATACGGCATATTTAGTCTAATCACCGGAGGTCGCCGTCTCACTTCTTCATCAGGTCGTACATCTCATCCTCAGCGACCGCAAGGCGCTCGGTTGCGCCCTCCTCGATGGCGTCCACTGTCTTTTTGCGATGAGGAGTTCCCCTTCCGCCATCCGGTGTGGATGCATGAACGGCCAGAGGAGCTCGTCCGACGCATGGAACCGCATTCAGCCGCTCTGCTCGACGTAGGACACGGCGCGGCAGGCGTGGGCTTGCGTGAAGCAACCGAATGCGTGGGGCAGCAGGAACTGCCCCCTTCATGGTCGTTCCGCCTTCGCTTGGCCTACGGAGCCTCGGACCGGCAATGACGGTAGATGCAACCGTCGTAACCCTAAATGCCCCTCCACCCCGCGGCGCACAAGAGGGGATTTTGCGGGCGAACCACAACTTGTACTTGTTGGGCAAGATTTAACGGATCTGTTCTATCCGAAAAACATTCCCGTCCGCCAAAAAGCTTGTATACATACTGGTCGGCGGCGGATGGCGCATCAACTAGAGCTGCTCTAAGGAGTTTGAAGAATAGACATTTCTGCATGAAGAAGCAGTAATCATGAAGCTGATAGTTTAGCAAAACATGTTGTAGCGCTTAGTGTTCGGCCACCATGTCCGGCTTGACATTCCACATGGTATTCTAGTATATCCTTTGTACATTTCTAGTAATCAATAAAACCCTAAAAAACAGAAGTAAAGGGCAGGAGAAACCATCAATTTATTTGTATGATTAATAATCCATTTTTTATCAGTGATGACAATACAGTTTCATGGAATACAATGTACAGATGAATGATGGAGATCTCTTATGATTTCATTAAATGATAATATGATACAGATCACATATACACACATTTTGCTAAGTGAAGGTTGTTAGTGCATACAGTAGAGGGATGACATCTGCTTTAGTTATACCGAGCTCCCAATGAAATATTTCCTGAAAGCTTCTTCATCCTTGCAATGAACTGACATGACCTTGTACACTTCCATCAGCAGCTTTGGAAATCGACTTGAGAAATAGCGATCAAATCCCTCGGGCTGTGACCCAAGCAACTCCTGAAAGTTGATGAAAACATTAGCTTCTCAGAAACACAGAGGGGTGGGGGGCGGAGGAAGACAACAGAAAGCTGAGCTCAAAGGGGAACAGAACCATAACACCTATCCCTAAAGGTTGCTATGGGACAATGAAGACCAACAGATGTTAATGATGGGGAGTCGAACCTTCTCAGCTATACCTGTGATGTCAAGGTGGCAATAATGGTGAGGGTCATTTCACGTAATTTCCTGGTCTCTGGAATTTGGTGGGTTGGAACACCAGGTTGCTGCCCGTGTTCTTAGTGCTGTGGTACAATAACAGTGAACTAGTCGTGCGAACCTAAATGCTTCAGGGCAATGGAACACATGCTGATACACTGCATTCATCATATCCGTTTGGCATTTATCAATCAATTGGTTTGTCAAGTTGGACCCGAAATTCTCTGTCCTGGACTGACCAGCATTTGATGTAAGCATTGGCACATCGTAATGTAGCAACCAATATTAACGGCTCTCCATATCTCCCATAGTGATCCGACCGGCAACCAAATACGCTCTTGAAGCAAGGTTTTTTCAAAGGTAGCCCTTGTTGAGCTACAGGAATTTTGGAGGACTCTAATCCTTAAAAAAATTTCCTACATCCGTTGTTTGATTCATAGGATTACAATCCATAGGGATTTTCCTTGGAATTCATTTGTACTTCCCATAGGAAAATTTCCATCCACTCCAACCTCATGCGAAGAATCCTACATTTTTCCTGTGCACAATCAAACGCCCATACTAATACTAATCCTGTATTATTGAAAATGAAATGCCACTGCATTTTTAAATTTTTTCTATTCCTGCATTTTACAAATCCTGTGAATCAAAGGAAAAAAATTAGATGCATATCGGCTGTAAACTAGCCCCTGTGCTACCCGAGGCAATCCGCTGCCAAGTGTCCAGCAGATTAATCGAACAGAATGAAACCGTTTACTCGCACGAAGCCGGAAAGGAGCCACAAAGCGTGGGCTTCCTCGTTGGCGCCTCCAAGGCTCGGCTCCAGGATAGGATGATTTGTGGCTTCGACCCGTATTCATATTATTCGTTTATTTTCAGTCGAGTCTGTGTTGTTAAAAATTATAGCCTAAAGGTAATTTTAATCTAGCAATTCAAACAGACGCATTTTACCGTTCAAAAAAATATGAAAAATAACCGTTCAAAAAAAACAGACGCGTTTTTATCTGTTTGGATCGGTAGGCGGACGAGCAGCATTCATTTTTGTCCGCACCTCCGCAGTCCAACCCAACACGCCGATGTATTTCTGTTTTCATGGCTAATTTTTTCAAATAAATAAAAATCCACATTAAATTAAAAATATTAATAAAATGGACACCAACAGTTTCCCGTCTTCTCGCCATCCTTGTGCGCCTCTTGTCATCGTCGTCCTCTCTATCGTCGTTCCTCCTGAATGTGCAGGGCCGACACCCACGTAGGCGCGCGCAAGAACGAGATCCGGTGTCGGCGCGGCCTTCTCTCTGATGACCTCACGAGGAACGACGACAGAGGGGACGACGGTGAGGCCTACGACCTTTTTTTAATGTTTAATTAATGTAATAAATCCATTGATGTACACTTTATTAATATTTTTAATTTAATTGTGCATTTTTATTTATCTACTAAAAAATTAACCATGAAAACCAAAATGTGTCGCTGTGTTTGGTTGGATTGCGGAGGCGCGCACAAAAATAAACGCTGCCCATCCACCTATCGGTTCAAACGGATAAAAAATAGATAAAAATAATGAATTTATTCGAATCGCTAGATTAAAATTGCCGTTAGGCTATAATGTTTAACCATGCGAATTGAAACGAATAAAAACGAAGAATATAAATGCGGGCCAAAGCCACAAATCATCAGATGGTTAGGGCTTACGAAGAATATAAGTCTGGACTCTGGAGCCGAGCCGAAGCGCCAACGAGCCGAGGAAGCCCACGTTTCGTGCCATGTTTTCCGGCTTCGTACCAGTAAACGGTTTCCTTCCGTGCGATCAATCTGATGGACACTTGGCAGCAGATTGCCTAGGGTATGCACAGGGGCTAGTTTACAGCCGGTATGCACCTAATTTTTTTTCCTAAATCAAAGAGGCCTTAGCTGGGTGTGATAAGAGCCCCATGGAGTCGGCAAGATTTTGAACCCTTGCAACAGCCATATTTGACTATTATATGCTCAGTGCAACTAGCTGCTACCATGAGAGATGAGGCTGTTCGACTAGTTGCAAATCTCATCTTCAATGACCGTAATTGCTATTTTTATTGTGCATGTGTGTGGGTATATTCTGCCATTCAGTCGCCATCCTTGGACCAGGCCGGTTCTTTTGGGGCTTATGGGTGGCTGCCTTTCAGGTTGGGCTGCCAGAATAAGCTGTGTAGAGGGAAACTTATTTTGGCAGCCACTCATAAGCCCCCAAAGAACTGCACTCCATTCTTTGTACTATTTCAGTTGATTAATTTTATTTTTTTGTGAAACAGACCCAGAAACTCACAACATGCACGCGCACCTAACCCCTGGAGCACCTCCGAGAGACAGCCGTCAGATCTTAAATTAGAAAGTGTGAAGTGGACAATTTGTGAACAGGGTATCTTGGACACTTTCAAAGATACAAACAATTATCTGGTTAGGTGACATCTCATGGAACGTCCATGACTATAACTCACTTATATGGTGCAAGGGCCTAGGATTGTACATGTTAAGAGCATCTCCAGCCGTTCGGCCCCCCAGGCCATTTTTCGGCGTATTTTAGCGCCGCTTGGGGGGCTCTCGGCAGCGAAATCGGCTTGGGACCGATCGGCAACCCAGCCGTGGCCCCAGGGTCGCCCCCCAGGCGCATAGATTCGCCCAGATTCGGCGTAGTTTTGGTGCAAATTCGTCCCATTTCGGCTGGTTTGGCACAAAACATGAAATTTCTGCTAAATTGGACGCAAATTCGACAGTTTTGATGGTAGTTCCGCGCACAACATACAGTACAAATACATAGTTCGGCATATATACTAAAAACAGTACAAATCAGACTAGGCATTGCCTTTGCGCATCCATAGATGATCCACTAGATCTTGCTTCAGTTGCTGATGCACTTGCGGGTCTCGAATCTCCTGACACGTATTGAGGTAGGTTGTCCAATTTGCCGGTATCTGGTGATCAACAACTGCAAGAGGTCCCTGGTTGAGATATGGTTCAGTGTCATACACTGGATCCTCTTTCTCGCTCTCAATGATCATGTTGTGCAAAATAAACAATTCATCACCTCCCACATTTGAGATTTCGACCAGGTCAGAGCGGGGTACCGGACAACGGCAAATCGAGATTGAAGCACCCCAAATGCCCGCTCGACATCCTTCTTGCAAGCCTCCTGAAACTTGGCAAAGTAGGCGTACTTCCTTCCTGGCACAGGGTTTGAGATAGTCTTCACAAATACTGGCCATCTTGGATAGATGCCATCTGCTAGGTAGTATCCCTTGTTGTAGTGGTGCCCATTCACCTCGAAGTTCACCGGAGGAGCATGTCCTTCGACAAGCCTGGCAAAGACATTTGAGCACTGCAGGACATTGATGTCATTATGTGTTCCTGGCATGCCAAAGGAGTGCCAAATCCAGAGGTCATGTGTAGCAACTGCCTCAAGTACCACACTGCAATGACTTTTTGCGCCCTTGTACGTCCCCTGCCAAGAAAATGGACAGTTCTTCCATTCCCAATGCATGCAGTCGATGCTTCCAAGCATCCCAGGAAATCATCTTGCTTCATTCTCTGCTAGGATCCGAGTAGTGTCTTCAGCATTGGGTGCTCGCAAGTACTGTCCTCCAAAGCAGCCCACCACTGTTCTGCAAAACTTGTACATACATTCAAGGGCAGTGGACTCGGCCATGCGTGCATAGTCTTCCTGTTGATCACCAGAAGCTTCGTATGCAATCATCCTCATGGCCGTTGTGCACTTCTGAAGTGAGGAGAACCCAACATTGCCGGTGCAATCTTTCTTGCAAACAAAATAATTGTCGTACTCTCGGAGTGAATTGACAATGCGAAGAAAGAGCTTTCGGCACATGCGATACCAGTGCTGGAATACCTTCTCGCCGTGCAGGGGAACATCGGCAAAGTAGTCGGCGTAGAGCAAGCAATAGCCCTCTAAGCGACGCCTCTTTTCTGCCTTCCGGCGACCCATCTTGGAGCCGCCTCGCTGCGGCGCCGTGTTGGCGCCGAACAGATTGGCCAAGGCGAAGAGCATCATGAGGTGCTCCTCGTCCCGGGCGCCGGCTTCGGCCTCTTCCTCCATCAGCGCGGCAAAACAGAGCCTAGTCGTCGGAATCCATGGCGCGGCGTGGCGTTCAGGCATTACGCCGAACACCTGGGGGGCGGGGTGGGCGCGACCAGACACCGGTGCCGATCAGCCGCCGCCGTTGTGCTAGGCCAAGGTCAGGAATGGAGGTCAGCGGGGGCGAGCTGACTTTTTTCGGCGGGATTGGGGGCGAAGCGACGGCTATTTTGCGGCGGCGGCGACGACAAGGTGGTGGGGGTGGTGGTGGTCGGTTTGGACGATTTCACCTGACAGAGTGGGCCACACAGCGCATTTTGCTTCGGTCGGCACCCCCCAACGCGTTGGGTCGGCTTGGGATCGCCGGACTCAATTTCAGCCCAATCCGGCGCTATTTGGGCTCTTGGGGGCGCGACTGGGTGGGCGAATTTCCTAGCCCGGGGGGGGGGGGGGGGGGGGCTCTTGGGGGCGTGGCTGGAGATGCTCTAATACAACACAACGACAGGTTTGTTGAAGTTTACCATACCAGTTTGACCAGCGAATAATTTAGCCATACACATATAGCATAAACAAGAACAAATGTGACAAGAGATCCAGTATAACAAACCTTGAGATCAGCTGGAAGCTCTCTGTAATGTCCTGACTTGTTTCTAATCAACCTGAGAAGGTCACGAGTTGACTCAAAATTATATTTCCTATAACGACCCATGTCAGCAACCAGACCATCATCCAACTTTTCTCGCCATTTTCCACCAAAAGCCTCATGCCCTATGCTTTCCAAAGCATTAATGAGGTCAGTTTCAGTGGTTTTCTCAATTCTATCACTGGTATCTCTTAGAAACAAAAGCCGCAACTCAGGGTTCCAAAAGAGAGGATGATTTATCGCATACATCGCTGTAGGTCTGTTGACATTTTAAAAGTGAATTTCAGTATAAAACAACAGTAAGCCTTAAATAACCTGTGTGTTCAGCACAGCAAGAATGTACATTGACCTAAATTCTTTTACCTCTCGTCTGGTTTTGGTTGTAACAACAGAGAAATGAGATGTGCTGCTTCTGGTATGTGATCCACCACAAAGAGATCAAAGTGACCGTTTATAATGTTCATGTCCCGTTCATAGTACTCACCAAACGGGTGCTTTCCTTTAGTGATACAATAGAAAATAAGGCAGCCCAAACTAAATAAATCCATTGCACGAGTCTGACTAGCACGACGAAGCTGCTCGGGTGCTTGCCAACCAGAGCTTCCATATCCTGCAATACATTATCAAGGATTAAACTGCTACTACTTTAAAAAGCAAGAGTGCTATTACTGAAAAAAATGCAAGTAGGGTGTTCTACCAACTACCATAAACAACAGACATAACATATTGTAATATCACAGCTAAGCAAGCGACTTTGATCCTACTTACCAGTGCCATGATGGCTAAGAGACAACATATCCTCTTGCAAGCGCTTACTGATACCCATATCAGAAAGCTTTGCACTGAGAGATCCCTGCTTACTTATTAAGACATTCTGAGGCTTCAAATCGCGATGTATGATTCCTAAACTATGCAAATGCACAATACCAGCGACAACATCTCTGCGTAAGAAAATTCACAATATACGAGTGAGAGGCATAAAAAAATAAGATAGGAGCGATCATGCAGGCACGGCAGTGGGCTAACAAAATCATGGGTATTATCAATATTTCAAGAAGCAGGAAATAGGAGCATACTGACAAAGCTATAGTGGATCACAGCTTGTGCTGATATAGGAGGCATTATTTTCTGAAGTATATGTTAAGTACCGCGTTCAAATGCGGTGACATAGCTGGAGGTCCTAACAAGTACTCCATTCAGGTTTGTAAGTCCTACAAATCTTGCTATAAGTCAAACTCGATAAAGTTTGACCAAGTTAGTAGGGAAAAAAACCATAATATCCCAATAAATACATTATGAAATGACATTCCATGATAAATCTAGTGACATTGATTTGGTATTATAGATGTTGATATGTGTTCCTATAAACTTCATCAAACTTCAAAACCGATAGGCCTTAGTAAGACGAACAGAGGGACTATGCCAATACCTCCATTAGCTAGCTTCTTTTGAGTTTTGAATCTTCCACAATGGAAAAGTGGCAAATTTATGCTCTGTTAGTCTAACTAGTGAACAACGTTTATCTTCTAACTAATTGGCAACATTTATCTTAAGAACCAAAACAGAAGAGTACACTACAATTTATAAATATATTCCATTAATTTACTATATTCATTCATAGCACTGGATAGCACAGCAGCAGCGGGCTGGACCAGATTCCCCCACGATCCAGCACTATCATATTTTGATTAGTCAAAACTGTGTTCTCTTGAGAGCAGGTAACACAGTGTATTGTGGAAGTGAGAAAAAGGGGTAGGCTCAGGGGCTGTTTGCAATTAAACTGTTCCATGTGTTGATGTAAAATAGCAATTTCATACACCTACAAGGGGTTATATCACCAAGCAAGCACATTGACCTGAAACCAAGTTGATTTTTAGAACTTATAAGTCATCAATGTGGCTGATACACCTCGAGGGAGCAGGAGCTGGAATTACATTCATAACCAAGCAACATTTCTAGCGGACAATATAGAAGGACATGAGTTCAATACCTTATCAGCTTTAGGAGTTGTGGTGAAGGAAGTCCATCCTGTGTCCAAAGGTCTACATCTATTTTCTCAGCATCTGAAAAGGATGGATCTGTATGCTGTTGGATCAGATCAGCCAAGCTGCAGTGACACCTCTCAAGGGAGATATAAACAAAATTGTCATCCTGATCGCAGCCATAAAGTCTAACAATATTAGGATCACGGTCAGATGCAATAAGATTCTGAATCTCTTTTTGTGCTATATCAGTGTGTGAAAGAAGCAGGCGTTTCACTGCAACTTCACGTCCATCATAGGAACCCTCAAAGACAACTGTCCCGTTGCTCCCTTTACCGATTTCCTTTTTGTGAACACGAAGTTTTCCAATCTGGCATCCGTCAAGGCCATCAGGGAGTGCATATAGCATCTCATTTGACCCACCAGTTCCATTGCTCTCTTCAGATGCTGAACCGATCTCCGTGCTATTGGCCGTTCCATCTTTCTTCCGTGTTTTCCTTCTCTTAGAAGTTCCCTCTGACTTTCCTCTAAGGTTTACTGATTTCTGTTCACGAACAAATGGCTTCATAAGTAGACTCATGAATTGCCTGCAAGACTTGCTTGAACAGGCCAACCTTACCAGCCAAGTAAGGACCACCAATAAGGCAAGCACCGGGAAAAACAATCCATAAGTATTATTAGTGAACCTGTTGGTTTGGGGATCAGCAGAGACAAAATGACCAAGAGCACCATCAACAGTTTGATTCTGAGTGCCAACCAGGACTACACCAGACTTGGTAGCAGTTTGTCGTGAATTCACCAAAGTTCCAAGTAGTCTCAAAGCATCAGCATCATCCCTAATGGTACCTTTGTTCGCATCTCGCAAGACAAGTGCATTATCCGTACTGGAATCAGGTAAGATAAGTTTGAGCGGTACACCATCGGTCCTGATGCACGGAATATTTTCTCGCAAACAGGATGATTGTTCAAGCATATCTGGGTGACTGTGTTTCACATAGTAGCTTGCAGAGAAAGATGTTCTTGTCCAATTAAACAAATGTACACCAAGATCTGATGCACTGAGTGAATAATCAGTTCTCACAACCACGATGATATTAGAACTTCTACCAACATCTAACTTGGATGGTGCTTCTCCAACAGGGACTGCTCCTAACTCATTCAAGGCAGCTGGCAGACTATGTTTGTAGATGATCTCACCACTATCAGCATCAACCGCAAAAGTTGTTGATGCTTTTGATCCAATAGTAACCACAGAATCCCGTATGTATGGAGTTCTAGCGATAAACTCTTCCAGTTCCCAGGGAAGTTTCTACAGGAATAAGCCATGGATGAGAAACATATTTTTTCAATAAGTACTAGAGAACTAACATACTTATGCAAAGCATACCACACCGGTGCCATTATGAACTTCCACGAGATCAGACTCATCCAATGGATATATGAGATAGCTCAAATCAGAGTTTGTGGTAGTAATGTGCTTAGACAGAGGCAGTCCTGTGGAGAACTGCCACAGAGGAGCTTCTGATAGACGGTCCACAAGTTGAACTGTGCCATTGTCATAAAATTTCAGTTCAGAGCTGTTTACAAAACAAGCAAGGAAATCCAGTTAATCACAGGACATGTCTCTAAGTTGCTACAACATTGAGTCACAGGAAAGATCTGCAAGTTGCTACAAAATTGAACACATAGCAGATCTGCAAATTGCCACAAAAAACTGCCGGAAACTTCACGGCCTAACTGATAGATCAAAATACACCATAGATCTCAAACAAATATAGTAGCTAATTCTTACTAAGGGGAGTCTTCCATCGTTGTCGTCGTCGTAATGGTTACTTTCTCATTAGACCCCCTCCACGCTAAAAAAAATGTCAGACAAAAACAGCCAGGAACCATCCATCCCCGCTAGAAAAGAACAGCAAAATAAAGCCAAAGAAAAGAAATAAGCGCAACCCACGAACACACATCACATCCCCCACTCCCTCAACCTCCTTGCTCCCGATCCCATCTCTCTCCCTACAAAACTCACCGCCGCCTATGCTCGCCACCCGCCCCACACACAAGTACCCGCCGCCGCTACCCTCCTCATCCGCCTCGTGGTCTCAGTTGCCGTGGAAAACGCTTCGGGTGCGTGTACCCCCCCCCCCCCCCCCCACCCCCACGTGCGCGCGGGCGCGGGCGCAGGGGGGGGGGGGGATCAACGTCAACGTCTCCCCTGAAGAAGAAACACCTCCCCCAATGTTGGTCGCAATCAAGAACCTGAACTGGAACGGGCTTCAGGCAAGATACTCCACCACCTACACATGCACGTTGCTCTGGTGGTGCCTTTGTGAGTCTGAACAAAATTATTGGTGGATTTGAACTTCATCAAGGGCATAAGGAATGGTTGGCAAAAAAACATCCTCAGCATCATGGACCACCCCAATATGTGAAGCTGATAGGGTACTGCACCGAGGACGGCGAGCAAGGGGCACAGAGGCTCCTCGTGTACGAGAACATGCCAAACCGGAGCATGGACGATCACTTATTGGGCAGAGCAATCGAGTGACCGTGTCGTGGCCCATGCGGCTCTCGATGTCACCCGAGGCTCAAGTACCTGCATGAAGACATGGATTTCCAGGTACTTATGTGCTTAAGATTAAAAGCTCAAACATTTTAAGCTCGACATGCAGCGTGTATGTAATTGTAGCATTGCCTCATCTCAGTCGCCGTCTCTGTATAGCTGACCTCGTCTCCGTCTCTGTATAGCTGACCTCGTCTCCGTCTCTGTATAGCTGACCTCGTCTCCGTCACTGTCATGCCGCCTCTCTACAGCAGCAGAGCAAGCAGGCATGCACGAAGGAGCGTGCAGGCAGGGGCTGGAGGCTGAGCTGTTGTGCATGCGAACAGGAAGCACAGGGGGTGCGTGTCGTGTGGACGGGTGGCTAACTGGCTATGGAGAATGGCCTGGAGGCGGTGGACTGAACGAGGGACGTGAGCGGCTGGAGAGGCAAGGGACCAGCGATTTGCAGCGGGCGGAAGGTAGCGGGACGAGCATGTAGCCTGAGGAGGTCGGTGCCATAAAGCTAGCAAGCAGCGGCGGCCAGCATGGTTTATGATTTGATGTTTTCTGTTCACATAGATGAATACTTATATCACTGAATTTCTGATGACTTTCAGTCGGAAGTCAGTGAGGTGCACTTATATCAATTGTTCTCAATTTATCATCAAGCTGTTAACTACGTATGGTGATACTGATACAATGGTTTCCCTCAACGATGAACATGTATTTGGATCAGCAAAATGTCTTGTGTTGCATTTTTTTCCTTTATCTAACAAGAGCTTTTACCTTCTTTAGCAAAAAATGGTCACCCAGTTCTTAGCGCAAAGTGTATGACGTGATTGCTATGCCTCAAGTCATTTAGCTAGGGTTCAGGTTCCAAAAAAAAGACATTATTTCTTTCACAATGAACCTTTTTTCACATTATTTCTTTATGGAGAAGAATTAATTTTCCTGCTAGAAGGAGTTATGGTTATGGCTTGACATAATTGTTTATTGTGTAATGCTACAGATTGAAATCTATGCTTGTAGATGCTTGAGCATGTGAGGCAACATGGAGTTCTCTATGAAGGGTGTTAGACACCACCATGAGATGAGCACACACACTTACCTGCGTTCTTAATTTCTTATCTTGACCATGGTAAGCATAACGTGTACTTAAGGCCGTGACTCCATGTGGGTATTGGGATCTCACCAAGTGTACATGTTCACTGTGTGTGTGTGTTTTGTGATTTTTTCCAAGAAATGTTGCACAAGGTCACTGAATGTAAACATGAACGGATTAAAGTTTTGGCTGGCTACTTTGAGATGCTCGGCGCCCTGTCTTCAAATTGCATAGCACTTAAGAGGCGGAAAACTCTTAATGATTTATAAGGAAACTGGCCATAGCCGTGTATTTAGATAGCATAGCACTTCAGAGGTAGATAACTCCAAGATAAGGCTAGGTAGTATTTTTCTTTTGTGTGGAAGAAGTCTAGGTAGTCGTAGCCTTACTCTCCTTGGAATGGGAAGTCTGTTATCAGTTAAATTGTTATCTTAATCCACTGCAAAATGTGTCATGTTATTTGTGTCTTGATGATATATATAGATGATGGATGTATGACTGAGGTATCCCAAGTATTAATAGTGATAGCAAAGATCTCCCTGATTTATTTTCTCTTGACATGGGTAATTGTACAATGGCGATGCACCTGGTCAAGAGTTACGATTGTGCTACTGCTACAGTTTATGTATTTTAGCATTTATACATGTTTTTTTCAGGGGGGGTATATAGGTTGGATATAGGTATAAAGAGTAAAGAGTGCCAATAATTAATTATGGTCTGATCATGTATCTAGCTAGTAATTATCTGAATATAAGATTGTAACCTGAAGATGTGTTCTCACTTTTTGCATTGATGATATTTTATGCCTTTTTCCAATGACACTCGATATTAAGGTTTATGGCAGCCATCTAGAGATAAGACTGTAATTCAAAGGTGCTACAAGAACTCAAAGCTGATATTTTCTTTTGCTACCATTAGTTTATGGGATACCTCAATTCAGCGAAAGTCGGGCGGGGGTTAATAGAAAGTAGAGTTGTGGAGACAGACTTTAGAATCGAAAGGTTTTATAGGCTTAGCAGAACTAAAACTGAGTACATGTGGTGCGGTTTCAATACTACCAGGCATGAGGAAGAGGAGAAAGCTAGCCTTGATGGGCACGTGGTACCTCAGAAGGAAATCTTTCGATATTTGGGGTCAATGCTGCAGAAGGATGGTGATATTGATGAAGATGTGAACCATCAAATCAAAGTTGGATGGATGAAGTGGCACCAAGCTTCTGGCATTCTCTGTGATAAGAGAGTGCCACAAAAGCTAAAAGGCAAGTTCTATAGAACGGCGATTCGACCTATGATGTTGTATGGCACTGAATGTTGGCCAACTAAAAGGTGACACATGTCCAACAACTAGGTGTGGCAGAGATGTGCATGTTGAGATGGACATGTGGCCACACAAGTAAAGATGGGGTCCGGAATAATGATATATGTGATGAGTTGAGGTGGCACCAATTGAAGAGAAGCTTGTCCAACATCGTCCGAGATGGTTTGGGCATATTCAGGCCTCCGGAAGCGCCAGAGCATAGTTGGCGGTTAAGGTGTGATGATAATTCAAGAGAGGTCGAGGACAGCAAACATGACTTGGGAGGAATCCCTGAAGAGAGATCTTAAGGACTGGGTTATCAGCAAAGATTTAGCTTTGGACAGGGATGCATGCAGTGGCTGAGCCACAGGGTGGACAGGTTGGGCCGCGCTCCACCCTGAGTTTTCGGCCCAGATATTATAGCATGTAGTCTTTTTGACACGGGCGAATGAAAAAGCCCAGCCGTAGCCGGCAGCCTGAAACTGGACGCGCAGAGACACACACAGCGACAGCCGCACAGGTCAACCTCTCGCGTTCCCGATTTCGATCCGCCGCAGTCCCTCGTCGCCGTCGTTGTGTCGCCTCGACGGACCACCGCCGAAGCCCGGAGCCTGGACCGCCCTGACGCGGTGACCAGGTGACGCCCCGCCCGGGCACTAGGCGCCAGCTGCTGTCCGTGCGCTGTGGCCACCGCGCAGGTGTGCAGCAGATCTGCCACACTGGCCGGAGCCGCCCACGGTATCCAGCAGGCAGCAGCTGATCAGGCGATCCTCCTCTGCTAATCCAGCAGCCGCCCACGGTATCCAACATAGTCTTCTTTGGACTTCTCAACTATCAAGGTATGTACAATGATATATGTAATATGTGCTTCTGTATGCAAAACTGAGACTTAATTAAGGTTTTTAGTGTGTTGTAAGATCATATTTAACTATTTCTATGTGATATTGGCAACTAGTTAGAATGTTCACATATCATATTTGTTGTCAAAAAAAATTTGGAGGTGGACCACCCTGTTATCAAATGCTAGCTCCGCCACTGGATGCGTGGAAGTTAGCTATCCACGTTCCAGAGCCATGACTTCATTTCGATATCTTATGGTTTTCAACTCTAGCTTACCCAAACTTGTTTGGGACTGACAAGCTTTGTTGTTGTTGTACCATTATTTTGAAAAAAAATTGTATCTAGTCAACCTAACAGATCATACATTAAAGGGTGCCTCTTCAACAATCTGTTATGTGGCATGCTATTTTTTCCATTGGGAAGTTTTGCTATCATCAAAATATTTCATTTGTGCTCCTTTACCTAATTGGACCAAAATTATCTCACCACTGCTCCGTGGTTCAGAACTTGCGATATGACCATGAATTTTCATGAAATTATTCTCAAGAAATTGTACAATTTTCCTTTTCCTGGCTTGACTGTTCATAAGAACATTTGTATGCTTAAACTGGTATATTGTGCTAGCGGTAGTGCGCCCCGGTTTATCCTTCCAGTTTAAGTGGGGAAAAAATTCTCTAGATTTACAAGTCTATTTGATAAACAAATTGTTAACTTAATTTGCATGTACTCTGGAAGGTGGACCATAGAGCTCATAGTGTGAGCTGACAAGGGTAGTGGAGTGAAACTATGACCTAGGGAATGTTGTTGCCGCTCATCATCGACGAATGTTAATGGAGTTCCCATTGTATTTCGTCATTGTTGCATAACCCTAACTTCATTGTATTGTATAGTTTCATTATTGTGACATCCTTGCTTAATAGAATAATAGACTACTCATATATCAACAAGGTGCACCTTCTTTTATGGAAGCTCATATTCAAATTACTCATTACTCAAAATTTAAGCATGCTTGGCTTGGAGCAATTTGAGGATGAGTGGCCGACTAAGCCCCTGTTTGTTTGAGCTTAAGCTTGTGCTTTTACATCTTCTAGAGGCCTAAAAGAAAAAGCTGAAACAAACACCCAAAATTCTTCCATCGGCTTGTGAAAAGCCATCTCCCTAGTTGCACTACGGCTCAGAAGCCCCTCTGGACGAGCTTCTCGCTTCCCCCGCAAGCTTCTCAACCATCCCACACAGAATTACCTACCCGCTTCACTCATATTTACAACAAAACTGCCACCCCCTCCCTCCTTCGGAAATGGCCTCCACCCCCGTTCACCTGCCCGTATCATCCCCCCCCCCCCCCGCGATGCAGAGAGGCCAGCGGTTTGAGACCGTCACTGCCGCCATCTCCGGCCACCCCGACGGCTGGAGCCCGCGCCCCCCTCAGGCGTCCTCCTCCCGGCCTGGGAGCACGCTCCCGGGCCTCCTCCACACCACCTCAACCTAGCAGCACCGCCATCTGCAGCAACGACACCGACGGTATCCGGCCGTCCTCAAGCGTCTCCAGCCACGACGCCGAAGGGATCCGGCCGTCCTCAACCATCTCCAGCCACGACGCCGACGGGATCCGGCCGTCCTCAACCGTCTCCAGCCACAACGCCGACGGGACCCGGCCGTCCTCAACCGTCTCCAGCCACGACGCCGATGGGATCCGCCCGTCCTTAACCGCCCGTCCCTCTGCTGCCACGACCTCACCTCCCTCCATCTCTCTCGATTGTTGTCAAAATTGCAGTGGTGAATGGTGATACTTGTTTTCAAAATGTCAGATCTGTGAGGCATATGTGATGTTTATATGTGACCAAAATTGTAACTTGTCAATTTGAACATGCATATGGAAGACATGGTTTCTTGTTGATTGCTGGAAATGCTTGTTAAAAATACTCCAAAATTTATTAGTTGTAATTGATTCACAACAACAACAACAACAACAACAACAACAACAAAGCCTGTCAGTCCCAAACAAGTTGGGGTAGGCTAGAGCTGAAACCCAAAAGATATCGTAACCAAATCACGGTTCCGGCACGTGGATAGCTAACTTCCACGCACCCCTGTCCAGAGCTAGATTAGATGTTAAACATGTTATTTGAGGTAATATACAACATAATCAGATAAATCATTTCAAATTAGTTGATAAATAACATCTTCAGCGTCCAAGGGCATTACTGACTTTCACCACCAGCTATGGCCTCACCAGCCGTCCTTAAAAAATTGCCAAACAGGCTTTTTGGTCTTCTCAGCTTCTACCAGCTCCAGCCGCTTCTCGTTCAGCCGCAGCCCAAACAAACAGGGCCTAAAAAGTTATTCCCCAGGTGCGCACGAGTGAGGACAAAGTGTGGAGTAAAGACTAGTGTTGGTCTGTGGGGCCAGTCTAGATCCCGCCAAGCGTAACACCCGGGAACAGGTGGCTGTGGCCAGGGCGTTACAAATGGTATCAAAGCTGTGACCCTCGCGGTTACGCGAGCGTGTGTGGATTGTGGGGGTGTATGTGACATTCTTTCTTAATAGGAATGCTAGACTACTCATATCAACAAGGTGCACATTTTTCCGGAAGCCCATCTCCAACGAACTCCAAATTTAAGTGTGTTTCGCTTGAAGCAGTTTGAGCATGAGTGACCGACTAGGAAGTTGTTCCCAGCCTCCCAGGTGCGCACGAGTGAGGACAAATTGCGCAGGAAAGACTAGTGTTGGTCTGTGGGGCGATCCCGTCAAGTGTGACGGCCGAGAACCAATGGTTGTGGCTGGGGCGGTACAATTATACAAGTGTTGATAATCGTTGTCAAGCAACATCCACGGTGCCAAAATATTCTTGAAGTTTGAGAAGCGAAGCAAACAAAGTTAACCCTGAGAGCGGAAGGAAGTAGGATGTCCACACGGTGACAGGATGAGGATATTTAGGAAGTGATGAGGGTGGAGAGACGTGTGGAGTGAAGTTGAGTCGAGTGATGGGTGGAGATGAGAGGTATGAAGAGGAGACGAAGATGTGCAGCAAGAGATAACACTACATGATTTTAACTGGAGTGTGCATGCATTGTGAAATGAAAATACCATTTGATTATAGATTCTTATTAGTTCGTTGCAATGTACGGGCATTCAACTAGTCTGATAAAAAAAAACTCGAACATCTTATTACTACACAGACCTCCCGCTTTGGAAATAGTAGAGCGAAAGGCCTCCCCACATCAAAGCACACTAAAATCAAGCGAGGCACCATCCATGAACTAGTACTGCCAAGATTTATCTGAACACAGCGTAACCCTCGCTGACACACCCAAACACCAATTATAAATAACCTATGCAGTAGATAGCCAGCTCTTTCTTCGTCTCCACTCAAATGCAGCACGAAATAAGATTACACGAAGAGCAGAAAACATGATAAAAACTTGTACTACCTACCACAATCCATTTCTCCAATAGCACGGCTTCAGAAGCCATGCAGAGCAAGGCAATGCGAGTGGCGCTTAGGGGAGAAGAACGAGAAGATGAGCTCACCTGATGCCGTATTCTTTATTCGGCACCACGTTCGCCGCCTCCGATCGGCGGCGTGGCGGCCTGATCAGGAGTTCCCCGAGCGACGGTTGCGCCGCGACGATCTCTGTGGAGCCCGCCTCATCCCCTCGTCCTCCGCTAGCGGGGAGCGCGAGGGGCGGTGCCGGCGGCTGCGGCGGTAGGGAGAGCGGGAGGAGAAGAGGGGCAGGGGCTGTGGCAGGGTCTTCGAAGCGGACACCGTGAATTGTGAAGCCCGACAGGAGGACGAGCGGAAAGAGGACCCGGCGGAGTAACTTCATCGTCGTCGTCAACCGCGGGGAGGTTCCCGGAGGGCATGTACTGAGGTTAGGGTTTCGAAAGGGGAGATCCGTGGGGGTGGACGGTTAGGGGAGGGGGAGGAAGGGATTTGCGACTTTGCTTGCGAGAGCGTGCTGAGGCAGCCACCGCCGACAGTTCGGCATCTTCAACGTGGACTTCCAAATATGGCAAAAATCACAGTTTTGACCCTTTGTGTAAAAAAAATCAAGATTTGACCTCGGATCGGAAGTATTTCACGATTTGACATTTTTGCTATCGCTGTAAACAATGGCGGTAGATTAAAACATGCTACCGCCATAGTCAATAGTTCACATTTAAACGGTGTTACATGTAAACAAATACCTACCGTCATAGCTGACGGTGGTAGCTTTTTGGACCTTACCGCCACTTAATCTGGCGGTAGCTAATTTGGTTTTACTCCACCCGGCCGGCCGCTGATGCATGTTTTATCTAAATACACAATGTGTATTAATACAAACAAACATATGCACTAGTCAGTGGCAAGTACAAACATTACTACTATGAAACATGCACTTTCACGCATGCATTTCCATGCAAAATATTATATACTTCCTTCGTTTTAAAATAAATATCACATATTTCTTTAGATATGAATTTATTTAAACTTAGTTTTATATCTAGATACATCTATATCAAGATAAATTTATGATACTTATTTAAAACAGATGAAGTATTATAATAAAAAATCGGCGTGGTCTAGAATAGAACCGCCATATTCGTGCGGTTCGTAAAATGTATGTGGGCGGCCCGCAAACTGCCGCTTTGGCCGCTATATCTACGACTCATCCGACATTTTAGGGTTCCCGTCTCTCCTCCATCCCTCATCAAGAGCTCCGAGTATATACTACCACAGCGACCTCTGGCGACCTTCGATGGCCAAATATGCGGTGTTCTTTTCTCAGTGTTTGTGTGCTCCGACGATGTTCCAGCTAGCTTGTACCATAAAATTATATTTTACTTAAAATTTATATTATGTCGTATGAGTTTGTTGTATCTATTCTACCAGCGCTCATTTCGTACTGCAAAAACATTTTACTGCGACCTGCATTTTGAATTTGCGAGCAACAGTTTTAGCATATCTGCTAAAGTTGCATTAAATAACCTCGACCCTATAAACTGTTTGCGGACGCGTCAAAAAATAATTTGCACGATCCGTTTAATGACTTGTGTATTTTTTAGGGGTTGGTGATTTGTGTTGAAGATGCCCTTATGTTGCTTCTGGTGAGAAAAGGTGAGTGATGACGCTGTGATTTAGTGTTAGTTATATGCTTTAAAATTTGTCGTTATGAAAATAAATCAATATTATTTCTCCGACGATCTGGGAGCCACATGATTCCACGGATTGAAGCTACCTGATGTCATCTTCAAAGTTAGCTAGATTGTGATTGAAGCATGTACCGTACAATATTATCTTCTAATTTACTAATCCCCCTAGGGGCAAAATCGCTAGGAAGCAATTGAGTTCTGGTATGCTCGATTTTGACTCGGTCAAAGCTTGGATGAGCCGTTCTTTACCGTGTGGGCCGTCTTTTCCAGCGATAGAACGTTTGGGTTGGGTGCGCTGCCGCCTGGACGAAGTGTTGGCCGAGCGCGTAGCGGTTTGCAAGCGACAGTGATGACACGTGCTTCGAGGCTTCTGGTCGCAGAGGGGAGATCTGGCGCGCCGCTGCCTGCATAGAGGAGAGGGCAGAGGCTGGTTCGTCTGTGGTAGAGGAGGAGCGGCGCCTGCGAAAGGGAGAAGGCGGAGGGGGCCGCTGCCGGAGGCGAGCCACTGCTTGCGGGTTTGTCGCTGCCGGAGGAGACTCGTCGCCTGGGGAGGGGGTCGCTGTGGCGGCTTGCTGGGAGAGGCCGGAGGCGAGCCACCGCCTGCGGAGGTGGTCGTTGTCATGCCACTTCCCCCACCCGTTCGGTCGCCGCCTCCTTGTCCCGCCGGCTGCCGCTAGGTCTCCCCTCGCCACACTGTTACCTTCTTCAGTTCTTCTCCCCGTCACTGACCATCTCGAGGTCTCCTCCCACCCGACCACCACGACCTTCTCCCCATGGCACAACCAACGCCCTGCCCAACTTCTCCGTCGCTGGCCCACCTTCTGCGTGTGCCTAGCCCGAGTCCGTGGTCTCAGGCTCCACCGATTCTCCACTCCCTTTGTGGGATTGTCGCCTCTAATATCTTCCTTCTCCTCCCTCAATTTAGGCCGCTACAACAAGGCAGAGACGTGCATCTCCAAACCAGCAACACTAGGGGATGTTAGCTTGGCCACTGTAAGGTGTCGACGCCCGGCGACCGCCTCCAGCAGCGGGTACGCAGGTACATAAACCCCTTTACAATCTCTTCTTCTCCAGCAACACGTGGGGTTGATTACCTTGGCAACTGTAGGATGTCGACGCTGGCGACCGCCTCTAGCAGCGGGTATGCAGGTACACAAACTCCTTCACACTCTCGCCTTGTCTCTTCTACATTGTTGTTTCATCTCCAACATCTAAATTACACAGATGGGGACGGTGGTTCAATGGATATTCATAATTTTAAGAAGGCAACCGTAATTTATATTCTCTTTAATAAATTATTTATGTTGTTGGCAAATCATGATGCTAATTTAACACATGTTTACTATGTGATTATCTTAATATAACCAACTGACCTTGAACCAGCTTCGATAGTAGGGAATGTTTTTTGCAAAAATTTATTTAGTTCACACTTTCCCTTAGTTCACATGTCTTCCATACTGCTTTTGGGTGCTTGCTTGATGCTATTAAGAATTTAAGATTAGTTTTTTTGTATTCAGGGGCGTTCCAGCAAAGATATTTGCGGCAAGGGGATGGATATTTGATCAATCCTACTATACCTGCAAATGAGGCTTTGGATGTTGGGGTTTGTTGTTGGACATCCGCGAAGAGAGCGGACAAGTTCAGTGCAAGAAGTAAGGAACTCTATTCGACTCAGCTTAGGGTTTGCGTGCATCTAAGGTCTTGGAACAGAGGCATTAGACAATGATTACCAATAGTAAGATTTTTAAACCATTTTCGAAGCTGAGTTTGTTGCCTTATCTTCTGCCATCTATAATGTTATAAACAAGTGGCTACCTAATGAGAAGAAACAAGAACATTAGGAGGACTATCTTTGGAGGTACTATGCGTACCTTATTTGCATTATTCTGTATTATATTGTCCAAACAAATTGCGTTGATGATCAGTTCTACTGCCAATGGTAGGAAAGCACCCACCTTGAAACAAATTCAAACTATGCACTGATGTGTATTTTCATTTTACTAGCCTAAAGAGGATAGGAAATCTGCACTAACATGCTATTAAAAACTTAACTACCACTGGTCCACTGCTTTGTTCTCTGAATTGCTAACGTCAAGCATTACACTTGATTTGGTGTCAAAATTTAGAGCTTCTAGATTGATTTTTTAATTCGACTTGGAAGGATTTCGTAGAGCTTCCATGCCTATGTGCAAATGATATGTCATGAAGCCTTTGAGTCCAATAAACTCGGCAACAATTACGCACCACAGGAGGCCCGTGTTCCTTCTTAGTTAAACTTAGCTCTTTGCTTTGTACGCGGCACAATATTTTTCTATAATTCATGCACTGGTCTGGGTTGTAGTCATAAGCAAGAGGGTGATATGTGCTACCGAGTTTTTTTTCCTTTTCATTAATATGATATATGCATGTTGCTCAGTTTTTTTGTCAGAATCATATGTCGCTTCTATTAAAATTAAACTATGTTATACAATCCTGCAGCACAACCCGCTCCATGTTGTTCTTGCCTTACCATATATTTTGTGGCTGGTTTTTCTTTCTTCCTATTTTCATATTTGATTCCAGTAGATATTTAGAGCTATCTCAAAAATATGTTTGCCTACCATGATTTGGGTGCTAAACTACTAACCCAATTTCTTCTATAAAAATTCGAAGTTATAGTTGTTTGTGGCAAATGGTCTTGCCTTTTTTTCCTTTTTTCATTCATGATACATCTTGATTTAACACTATCTACGAATACAATATTGGCTCTTCCCTTTTTCCTTTGTTCTTACATGATACATCTTGATCTATCATTGCGTGGATGTATAATTGCTTTGTTGGTTGACGACACTTTACTATTGCATTTGAAAGTTAAGTTACCGAAGGTGATAGGATACTTTATTCATATGCAAACTGTTTTCTAATACTTTATAGATTACATGAATATGGTTTAAGTAATACTCCCTTCGTAAACTTTTATAAGATGTTTTGGGTTACTACTTTAGTATCCTAAAACGTCTTATAAAATTTTACAGAGGTAGTACTTCTCTGTTTTCAATCAAGTATACTTTCGAAACTAAAAGTTTAACATACTCCTTTTTGCGGG